>JAPDNY010000014.1:1245705-2445705 GCA_029375565.1 Gekko gecko
CAAATGGTCACAGAATCATAGAATGTTGGAAGGGGCCTTGCAGGTCATCTAGTCCAACCCCCTGCACTCTGCAGGAGCATGGCCAAAAGATAGGTCAATTGTATACAGCCCGGCTGTACACTACCGCTGCATCTGGTTCCAGTCCTACAGACTGGAACCTGAGGGATCCACAACACACCTTTCTGGAACGAGGTACCCGCCTGATGAAGCCAAAAAGCAGATTAACAAAGCCAGAATGGTACCCAGAGAAAACCTGTTGCAAGACAGGCCCATAAAGGTACCAACTGGATATTAGGAAAACCTTTTTTACAGCAAGGGTTGGGCCACAGTGGAATCAGCTGCCTGGGGAGGTGGCGAGCTCCCCCTCCCTGGCAGTCTTTAAGCAGCAACTGGACAAACACTTGCCAGGGATGCTCTAGACTGATTCTGCAATGAGCAGGGGATTGGACTAGATGGCCCTTCCAACTCTATGATTCTATAAAGAGACAATAACAGAACACTGCTAGTGGTCACACACAGCTCTCAACACAAAACAGTTCAACGCATCTTCAGCGACTTACAACCTCTACTGGATAATGACAGTTCTCTTTCACAAGTCTTCGGGACGGCCTCTCCTGGCACACCCCCAAAAAGCCGTACGCTCTTCAAATACCAGCACACTGGCAGTCCCAGGGCCAAAGACTATTCGCCTAGCTTCCTCTAGAGCCAGGGCCTTTTCAGTGATAGCTCCAGCTCAATGGAGTTTGCTTCCAAATGGGAATCAGGCCCTGTGGGACTTAGCTCAATCCCGCAGGGCCTGCAAAATGGAACTATATCGCCAGGCTTGTGGATAACACCAGCAGGTTTATTGCCCTCTGCCCTCTGCTTCCCCCCTCCCCCCGCAGACAGTGACAGAGCATTCGCCATCTGATTAAGTGTCTGGAATGTATGTTTAGATTTTAATTGTTTTTAATAGCCTACTTATATTGTGATCCACTCTGAGCCCCACCGTCGTGGGGGAGAGCGGAACAGAAATCGAATAAAGAAATTAATACTGGTGCACAGACAGGCCCCCAATCTCAAACAACTCCTCACCCACAATGATACAACATCTGATTCGAACACAGACACTGGTACTAGACCTTGCTATAAACCCAGCTGCCAACTTTGCTGCCATATCCACCCAGACAACACAATCACTGGACCTAACAACACCATCTCAGACTTATTCATCTGCTCATCTTCTAACACTGTATATACCATTAGATGCCAGCGATGCCCTTCGGTTCTCTACATAGGGTAAACAAGTCAAACCCTACGCCAAAGGATAAATGGATAAAAATCTGACATCAAGAATCACAAGACTGAGAAATCTGCAGGAGAACACTTCAGCCTTCCAGGACATTTAATGACCTCAAAGTAGCTCTTTTATTGCAAAGGAACTTCAGGAACAGACCAGAAAGGGAAATTGCTGAGTTGCAAATTATTACAATGCTCAGAACAATGGAATCCCCAGGACTTAACAAGGATATTAGTTTCTTATCTCACTACATAGGCTAACCTCATTCAGCCCTTACATCTGTATTCTCACCAATCCCCCAGAAGGGGCATACATCCTCTTTATTTTATTTCATATTTGGAATAATAGTTTGGAATGGTAGATTGTAATGTAATGTAATTTGTGGATCTCCTGACAAAAATATGTAATCTTTCATTAAAAACTGCCTCTATTCCTGAGGACTGGAAGGTAGCTAATATCACCCCCATCTTTAAAAAGGGTTCCAGAGGAGATCCGGGAAATTATAGGCCAGTCAGTCTGACGTCAATACTGGGTAAGTTGGTGGAAACTGTTATTAAGGAGAGAATTAGTAGGCACATTGATGAACAAAAATTATTGAGGCAGACTCAGCACGGGTTCTGTAAGGGAAGGTCTAGTCTCTAGTTAGTGTTCCTTGAGGAGGTGAACAAACATGTGGACAAGGGGGACCCAATCAATGTTCCCTCTAAGCTGAGTTAGTGTGAGTTAGCTCAGTTTTTAACCTCCGGCTCACACATTTTTGTCTTAGCTCAGGAAGGATGGATCCAGAACAAACTAAATTATGCAGTGGCCAAATCACTCACTCCCAACATTGATGCCAGTAGCTCACAAAGCATAATTTTTGCTCACAAGACACCACTGCTTAGAGGGAGCACTGGACCCAACAGATGTTGTCTATCTTGACTTCCAGACAGCTTTTGATAAAGTTCCTCATCAAAGGCTCCTCAGTAAGCTCAACAGTCATGGGATAAAAGGACATCCTCTTATGGATCAAAACTGGCTAATTAATAGGAAACCACGTGGCAAATGGGGTTCAATAAGGCAAAGTGAAAAGTGATGCACTTTGGAGCCAAAAATCCTAACTACAAATACACATTGATGGGGGTCTGAACTGGCACAGACTGACCAAGAGAGAGATCTTGGAGTCGTAGTAGATAACTCACTGAGAATGTCAAGACAGTGTGCGACTGCAATAAAAAAGGCCAACACTGTGCTGGGGATTATTAGGAAGGGAACTGAAAACAAATCAGCCAGTATCATCATGCCCCTGTATAAATCAATGGTGTGACCTCATTTGGAAGCCTGTGTACAATTCTGGTCACCACACCTCAGAAAGGATATTATAGCATTGGAAAAGGTACAGAAAGGGGCAACTAGAATGATAAAAGGGTTGGAATACTTTCCCTATGAAGAAAGGTTAAAGCGCTTGGGGCTCTTTAGCTTGGAGAAACGACGGCTGAGGGGTGACATGATTGAGGTTTACAAGATTATGCATGGGATAGAGCAGGTTGAGAAAGAAGTACTTTTCTCCCTTCCTCACAATACAAGAACTTGTGGGCACTCCATGAAATTGCTGAGCAGTCGGGTTAGAACGGATAAAAGGAAGTCCTTCTTCACCCAAAGAGTGATTAACACATGGAACACAGGAGGTGGTGGCAGCTACAAGCATGGATGGCTTCAAGAGGGAACTGGATAAACATACGGAGCAGCGGTCCACCTGTGGCTATTAGCCGAAAAGGTACAGATAGGAACTCTCAGTCTGGGGCAAGTGATGCCCTGTCTTCTTGGTGCTTGGGGGGGGCAGCAGTGGGAGAGCTTCTAGTGTCCTGGCCCCACTGCTGGACCTCCTGAGGGCCCCTGGTATTTTTGGCCGCTGTGTGACAGAGTGTTGTACTGGATGGGCCATTGGCCTGATCCAGCATTGGCTTCTCTTACATTCTTATGCTGTAAGGTCATCTCCATGCTTGAGAGGAGACAGATGGGCATACTTGGCAGGGTGGCAGTTAATTACTCCCAGCATTCCACAATTAAGGAAAAAACTGCTCACCCATCTCCAGTTTTGACATATTTATTACCTTCACTATATTTTCTCCCAGAATTAAACCCAAACAAACGGTAACCCTATAAACTAAACTTGTTACTCCTGTTTGATCCTTGAATCTGTTAAACATCTTCATTATGCTGTATACTAATTTACTGCTCACCCTCTACCTATATGTATGGACTGGTGATTTCCATTTCACTGTATCTGAAGAAGTGCTTTGCACACAGAAGCTCACACCTTGAATAAAACTTAGTTGGTCTTAAAGGTGCCTGACTGGACCCAAGCTTTATTCTTTATAAACCTCTATCATGTCCACCCTTAGCCACCTCTTTTCCTTGCAAGGACCCAGGACAACCATTTCCACCCGTCTCAGTGCCCTTCCTGCACCACCACCCACAGACCCCTGCAGCAGCAGCCGTCCAGGAGCGGCTCCACCTTGACGCCAGAGGGAAGTGGCGCTGTTACCCAGCCAATAAGCGCACACAGACACACGGGCTTCCTCCTCTGGAGCGGCACAGGTGCCAACTGGATGTTTGCACAGCAGATCTGCCCGGCTTATGAGGGATCATCTTGCAGTTCCTCCGTGAGAGGCAAAGAAGGACTCCTTTGTCTCGGGATTTAGCCGCGGTTTCTCCAGAAGTCAGGCTGCCAGCGGGCAGGGAAGCAGCAAGGCCTCTGGAGCCCTGGCACAGCTGCTCGGCCGGGCACTCCTCGGGACCAGGCACCGAGACCTGCCGAGCTGCTGTCTCCAGATGGCCAACAAGGCATCACGGGCCGATCCTCTGCCGAGGCCACCAGCCGGTCTCTTCAGTCACCTCTCCCTGGGCCAGCCTTCAGTGTGCCCACCCAGGGCCGGGGAACAAGCATCGCCTGTGTCTGGGAGAGGGTGACAGAGGAGGGGGCGGCATTCGCTCAGCAGAGCCCCTGGGCTGCAGGCAACTCTGTGCCTCCACACGCGAGGCTGCCCCCTTGTGGGGACCTTCCTGACCCACTCGAAGTGAATCTCTGGGTTGATCCATATTGATGTTCTGGCCCAGCGGGGTGGCTGTGGGCGCCTAGTTGGTGCCTGACAAATGCCAGAAGAAGCCAGGTGGGGCATTTGCCCAGCAGGGATTCTGATTGGCCGCTGGAGATTTTATTGGCTGAGTCAGGAGCAGGAGGATCTTCACTGAGTGACCGAAAGGTCAGCTGCTGCAGCCATTTTGCGGCTGGCTCCGCCCCTTCTGGAAGCCATTTTGAGGTGGCGCCCATCACCTCAGGCCAGAATGCCAGGGGTGCCCTGAGGCTCAGAAAGTTCTAGCCAAAGAGCTTTCCCAGAAGGCCTCCAGTGCAGGCTGCTCCCGAAGGCGGCTGGCCAGGCGGCAAACAACTTCTTAGCCTAACGCTCAAGGCAAAGAGGCAGATCCCAGTGGCTTACCTTGGATAGCCGAGAGATAGACGAAGGCGTCTTCGTGGCCCAAGCTCTCCAGGAATATCTGCAAGAACAAGGACCAAGAATCACCACCTCCCGAGGAGGCCAGCATCTCCCCTTCACGACTCCTCCGCAGCCTCCCAGAGAGCGCCCCTCGGCCACAATCCCCAGTCCTGCTAGGGAGAAAGGCCACGCTGGTCTCCGGGGCACTGGGCATCGGCACTCTGGTCAGCAGGACAAGGTGTCACCGGGGGGGGGGGGCACAATGGGGAAAACCATTACTCAGGCAGGTGCTTAAGAGAAAACAAAAGTGATTCGCCAGAGTGTATTTGAGGCTTCCTCGTTCATGATGAGAACCAGCTCCCTGAGCCAAGGGGCCGCAGGTGACGCGAGAGACCCGAAAGTTGTGCCCTGGCACACCAGACAGCGCAGGGTTCACAGTCTCAAAGTGTGAAAGAAGGGAAAAACCAAAACACAGAGAGAGAGAGAGAGCGCCACGCTCCACCAAAGGCCATAACGGCCCCCCATTTTGCCGCTGTGCTGGGGAGCAAGACGACAGAAGGCCACGGGGGGCGACCCTTGAGCCGCAAACTCTGCCTGGCCGTCCTTGCCTGCCCCACCAGGGGGAGTTACAAATCTGTTCACAGAGCTCCCGCCCCCACCCCCACCCCGCCCCCCAGTCCTGCCCTATGGAGAAGAGGCAGACCAAGGCCACCCACTTGCCCCTTCTCCCGGCAGAGACCTGGGCCCCTCTACCTTGAGCAATTTGTCCCGGATCTTCAGCACCTCGGGGTCCCTCTGCTCTACCAGGCGGGAAAGGCTGCGCAAGGCAGCGGCTCTCGACGGGATGTCGGGGTCATAGGCGGACAAGAGGAGCTCCTGCAGTGCCTGGGAGCCCGGGAGACTGTCCACAACCAGCTTCCCAGGGGCCGTGGCAGCAGGACTGACGGGTGTGCTGCTCTCTGTGGGCATCGGTGGCAGTCTCACGGTGGGCTCCGGAGCCCTTCCTTGGGGTCTCTCTGCGGGGCCCACATCAGCTGCCGCCTTGTGCGCTGTCTCCCCCGCCTCTCTCTTGCCCAGAGTGCTCTGAGCCGCAGAGCAGACGCTCTCAGGGGAAAAGGCTCCGTGGGTGCAGATGGTAACGCGCAGGTCAGCAGCGAGTTCCTGGATGACGGGCTCAGGGTGCGCGCGAGAGACCTCCTCCAGCAGAGGCACCAGCCGCTTCAAGGCCGCAAAGTCAGCCGACTTCAGCTAGAGGAGGAGACAGAGAGAGAACCCCAAAAGCTCATCACTGGCACCCCAAAGGCCAAGGGAGCCGCTGCTCCTCCCGAGAAGTCCCCCTGGGCAGCAAGGAGGAAGCGCAGTGCAGAAGAACCTTTGCTGTGGTTTCCGTTAAGGGTGGATGTTGATCTGACAGGGGAGATAACAGGACGCCCCAAGCTGGCAGGTGCAAACGGCGGGTAGGGCAGCTCAGGACGTGTTTGTGCCTCACCAACGGCCTGGCAGAAGGGAGGCTACTGCTGGGGGCTCGAGGTCTCCGCTTGCACGTCAAGGGGTGGCTTACAAAGCCATGCGGCCGCTCCTGGAACTCAGGGCTCCTGGCCCTGCCAGCTGTTGGAACCCAGAGGACGTTTTGTTGGGACTGCTCTCCTGCTCTTACCAGAGTGTCACTTTTACAATTGCCCAAAGACACCTTTGAAACCGCTCCCCCGCCCGGTATTGTTGCTGCCCCAAGGACCACCCCCACCCCCCAGGCCTTCAATTGGTCTTCCTTAGCATGCACTTCTTTCTACCCCCCCACTCCGGGTGACAGCTGGAGGGGGGACGGGCTCTGTGCACAAAGCGCTCCGGAGCTCCCACCCCAGTTCCCCCCTAACCACATCAGACCTCAGCAGAAGACGGTGCAGGTTTTGCTGGCAGCCGTCTCGGGACAGGAAGGAAGGAAGACCGGAGCATGCAAGCCAAGACTTGACGCACCACGACGCCTGCGAGGCCCGGGAGCCTCTTTGTTGCTGCTGCTCAACGGCAGCCAGGAGCCAAAGGGACCTCAGGAGAACCTGCGGAGCACGTGCGCGCCCTGCCCCGCCCCCTCCCCAAGCAGAATCCCACCACACCGGCCCAAAGCAGCCCGACTTCCTGTCTCGGCCTGTACCCAGAGACCAGAGACAGCCAACCAGCAGCCGGCCCACGCAGCCGGGGAGGGAGGCTGAGCACCCCCAGGAGCACCCGCTGCGCAAGAATGTCCATGCCCGTCTCACTGGTGACCTGAAGGGCCCAGGACCTGCTCTCCGTTCCGGGCAGGCACAGAGCTCACCCTCTTATGCCCACAGTCGCTTCCAGCTTAGCATTGCTGCCCCCGTCTCCTGACATGGCAGGGTCGGCAGGGTCAGCTCCCCATGAAGTCCCCCCACCCGGTAAGACACATCTGGGCAGCTGCTGTGCCCCCAAAAGCGGGCCTCTGGCTTTGAGGAGGGGCGCCCCCTGGAGCCACGGCTTGGAAGGCTCAGAGGCTCACTGGAGGAGTCTCCGCTTGGCACGTGGAAGGTCTTTGGTCCAGTCCCCAACAGCACCTCCCGTTGAAAGGGCCAGGTGATGGGAAAGTCCTCCGCCTGAGACTCCGGAGAGCTGCTGCCAGTCTGAGTAGACAAGACTGGCCTTGATGGACCAATGGTCTGATTTGGTGTAAGGCAGCTCCCGGTGTTCCTGGAGTTGTGGCCGGCTGGGGAACAGCAGCAAGGGCCACGAGTCCCTGTTTCCAGAGCATGTCCAGGAGCGGTGCCCTCTTGCGGTCCCCAGCTCACCTGCACAGCCCCTCCGAGGATGGCCGCCACAAGCCCCATGGCCATGCTCAACGTCTGGGCCTCCACCACGCCTCCGTTCACACAGGCCCGCTGCAGGGTCGCGGCAACAAACTCTACAACCTGCACAGAGAGTAACAGAGAGGTTATCTGGCCAGTCCACGCAGAGCCCCTGGCGATGCAAGGCAGGTTTTTCCAAACAAGCCGGAGAGTCACCAAAGGCCGGCACAAGGAATCCAAATGGAGGATGCTTATTTCAAGACTACAATGATACCGATTATCCTGGGGGGTTTCAGCCACACTCCCCAAAGAGAAGAAGAAGAGGAAGAGATTGGATTTATACCCTGCCCTTCACTACCCAAAAGGAGTCTCAGAGCGGCTTACAAACCCCTTTTCCTTCCCCTCTTCACAACAAACACCCTGTGATGGAGGTGGGGTTGAGAGAGCTCTGACAGAAACTGCTCTTTTCAAGGACAGCTCTTGTCAGAACTACGGCTTGCCCAAGGTCGTCCAGCCAGGTGCATGTGGAGGAGTGGGGAATCAAACCCGGTTCTCCCAGATTAGAGTCCGTGCACTTAACCACTGCACCAAACTGGCTCATTTTGTAGGCCATCAACTTCTTCTGGGGTACCGTGCAATGCACCCACCAGAAATGACAGGCTGCTACCTCCTGACCTGGGGACGAAAGAGCAGCTTTGTCCTTACCAGGGTCGACTGACAACCCACCTCCAGTGACCCTCCCAGCGCAGTATCCCATTTCTTACAGTGTCCAGCCAGATGCCCCGGAAGACCCACAGGTAGGGGCTACACAGCCCTCTCCTGCAGGGTGTCCCCCAGCAACCTGCCTGCAGAGGGATGCTGCCATGGAACACAGAGGTTCCCTTCAGCCAGACCCGTCCTTCCCGACTCCATTTTTATCTTGGCCTTCCTCCCTCTCCCCCCAAACCCTGTGAAATAAGTCAGGCTCCCAGGCTACGATCACCCAGTGGGCTCCATGGCCAAGTAGGGGGCAAGGCTCTCTGCCACAAGGGGGTCCAGTCCCACTGGCGCTCCTCAGCTGTGAAAACGAGAGAAGGGGCTGAAGGGAGCTGCTCCGGCCAACAGGCTTCAATTCACAGCTGCTGGAGATCATGAACTGCACACAGCAGCACCTGAAACAACCCTGTAGTCCCAAGGGACGATGGCACACGAAGCAAGCCAGATAACGAGGCAGAGCGGCAACGATCCAGATCTCAAGGCACCTCTGAGCGTGGACACCACCAGGCAGATAGGAGCAGAATGCAACTCAGAAGTATGCAAGAACCCAAGGGTGGTCCTGCCAGAGCAGCGCAAAGGGCTGCCTTGTGCAGCGGCCAGCCAGAGGCCTGCGGGAAGCTGCTTCCCCCCCCAAGCAGGATGCTGAAGGCGTCAGCCTTCCCTGCAGCTTGGCATTCAGGGGAACGCAGACGGCTCCACAGAAGCAGTGCCCTTGAACTCCAGTGTGCCACGTCTGGGGCCCGACTCTCGCAAAAGCCACCGGGGGCTTGCCTCTGCCTCTTAGGGGGGCCAAATAGGGGTTGGCTGGGGTGGGGGAGAGCAGGGGGGAAAGCTCGTGTGTGAGGGATGCCTCGCGCCAGGTCTGTCCGGGACACGGTGTTGCTGGAGAAGGGAGGAGGCAGAGGCGTCCGGGAGCGCTCCCTAATGAAGTATACCAGGAGAACCACCTGCTGGAAAACAGACTCTGACAGGTGCCCAACCCCAAGGACAACTTCTTTCCTCGACTTCCTTCATCTTTTCAACAAGCTCCCTAATTATCTGAGGGAATGACAAAGCCAGGAGGGATTAGGGGTTTGAGCACTCAACACGCCTGCTCTTTGAGAGACAGTGGGAGGCCTCGGAAGGAGGCTTTGCACCCAAAACAGCTCCACTCCCTTGGCGCTTGGCAGCGAGCTCTCCCCTCCCCCAGCATCCGTGTCTCAAAGGAAGCTGGGAACCCGCGCAGCCCGCGGCCCCCTCTTCTGCCGCCCTCCGCTACATCCCCAGGGGGCCCTCTGGTCTGTCTCCTCCTCCCGGGCCACCCAAAGTGCTCCCTCACTCGGGCTCTCCAGCAGAGCAGCCACAGTGCCAGCCACCGAGTTGCCGCCCAATTGCAGCTTTGCGGGCCGAGAGCCGAGGCCTCCACGAACCTGTAAAATGTCCGTGAACAGGGCATCTGAGATGCTCTCGCACAACATGGCCACCAACTGCAGCACGCGCAGCTCTCTCTCTCGGGGCTCGAGGGACGGGTCGCAGCACTGCTCCAGGTTCACAGAACTCTTGCCAGGGAGCAAGACAGGCTCCATCTTGGGACCCCCTTGTTCCGCCACGAGTGTCAGCTCCTGCCAAGGAAAGCGGGGCGGGGGGGGGAGGAGACAGGCAGCAGAAGAAGAATGAGCGGGGCCTTTCCTGTGGCTGGGCTCCTTCCCCCCCAGAGAACAGGCAACAGCGGGAGGATAAACCAGCACTTTTGGCTGCGATCTGAAGGGGATTCTGACAAAATGCTTTATACGTTCAACTTTCAGAATGAGATCTGTCTGGAAATATTAAGTAAACATTTTCTGGTTTTAGCCATCCCGACGGTCTTGGACTGTTCATTATGAAGTAAAGATGACCATATCATTAAGACTGTGGCTGGCAGCGTGCGCGGCGATGTCCTTTAGCCGTCTTGCTTTGTTTGCTCCTGTACAGAGATTATACAAACAACCAGCACACACACACACACACGAGGCTCAACACATTCTGCAAAGTACTGCCTTGCATTGAAAATATATATATATATATTTTTAAAAGGACTTTTCAAGTGGATAATAAACCCAGCCAATATTGCTGCCGAGAGGAGAAAAGGCTGGAGGGAATTACAGGATAAGGAGAACAGGAAGCCCGACTTCCCCACTGAGGGGTGATTCCCAGCTAACCCCCCCCCCATCACACATCAAACACGGGGCAGGTGTCAAAACAGCCCCAGGGAGAAACCAAGGTTAACCCTTTCCCACCCCAGCTGCTCCTCAGATGCTCTGGCGCCAAGCAAGCAATCAGGGCGGGGGGGGGGGAGGAAGCAGGGTCCCCGGGCCCCCTTCCTCACCCTCCCCCAAACAGAATGCTGCTGTTTGCCTGCCAGGGAAATGAGCATAACATTTAACTTTAGAAGGGGTAACTTCTCCAGAACCAGGGGGCTTGTGAAGAAGAAACTGAAAGGAAAGGTGAAGGTAAAAGTTTCCCTTGCTCAAAAGCCAGTCGAATCCGACTCTAGGGGTGCTCATCTCCGTTTCCAAGTCAGAAGCCCAACCCAAAAAGCCAGGTGCTATCCGAAGACATTTCCATGGTCATGGGGCCGGCACAACTAGACACTGAGGCGCGTGGAACGCTGTTCCCTTCCCACTGAAGCGGTACCTATTTATCTACTTGAAATTTCTTGCTTTTGAACTGCTAGGTTGGCAGGAGCTGTAACCAGGGACGGGAGCTCCCTCCGTCTTGCGGCACTCAGGTCTCGAACTGCTGAACTACCGGCCTTCCAGTTTGCAGTTCAGCATCTTAATCACTTGAGCCACCACAGGCCCGAAAGGAAAGGTAAGGAGGGTCAAATCCCTTCAGGAAGCTTGGAGACTATTTAAAACTACAAACCTTGAAGCTTGTATACCGCAGGTTAGGAAAGGTACAAATAGGTATACAAAAGGCACTCGGGTCTCAAACTGCTGAACTACCGACCTTCCAGTTTGCAGTTCAGCATCTTAATCACTTGAGCCACCACAACCCCGAAAGGAAAGGAGGGTGAAATCCCTTCAGGAAGCTTGGAGACTATTTAAAACTACAAACCTGCATGGTTAATAAAGTAATAGAAGCTGTAAAAAATAAGTAGGATTCCTTTAAGCGGTGGAAGGCTAGTCCGAGTAAGGTAAATAAAAGGAGCACAGGCTGTGGCAAATATTATTGGACTATGGGGAACATATTGCAAAAATCATCAAGACCAACAATAAAAATTTCTTCAAATACATTAGAAGCAGAAAACCAGCCTGGGAGGCAGTGGGGCCCTTGGATAACCAAGGCATGAAAGGATTACTAAAGGATGATAGGGAAATGGCAGCGAAGCTGAACACATTTTTTGCCTCTGTCTTCACTGTGGAAGGTGGGAGGTGCTTGCCCAATCCAGAAACACCCATTTCAGGAGGGGTGCTAAAAGACCTAAGTCAGATTGAGGTGACGAGACAGAAGGTCCTATGACTGATGGACAAATTAAAAACTGACAAATCACCAGGCCCAGATGGCACACATCCAAGAGTTCTGAAAGAATTCAAATGTGAACTTGTGGGTCTCCTGACAAAAATATGTAATCTAATCACTAAAATCTGCCTCCATTCCTGAGGATTGGACAATAGCTAAATGTAACCCCCATCTTTAAAAAAGGTTCCACAAGAGACCTGGAAAACTACAGGCCAGTCAGTCTAACGTCAGTACCGGGTAAATTGGTGGAATCCATTATTAAAGACAGAATTAGTAGGCACACTGATGAACAAAAGCTACTGAGGGCCAATCAGCATGGATTCTGTAAGGGAAGATCTTGTCTCACTAACCTGTTAAGAGTTCTTTAAGAGGGTGAACAAGGGTGACCCAGGAGTTGTTGTTTACCTAGACTTCCAGAAAATTTTTGGTAAAGTTCCTCATCAAAGGCTTCTAAGTAAACTCCGTAGTCATGGCATAAGAGGGCAAGTCCTCTTGTGGATTAAAAGCTGGTTAATTATCAGGAAACAAAGAGTATAAATGGGGCAGTTTTCACAGTGGAGGGTGGTAAGCAGTGGGGTACTGCAGGGCTTGGTACTCGGTCCGATGCTTTTTAACTTGTTCATTAATGATTGGGAGCTGGGAGTAAGCAGTGAAGTGGCAAAGTCTGCAGATGGCACTAAGCTGTCCAGGGTGGTGAGAACCGGGGAGGATGGCGAGGTGCTCCAGAGGGATCTGTTGAGGCTGGGTGAGTGGGCGTCAACATGGCAAATGAGGTTAACGTGGGCAAGTGCAATGTGATGCACATTGGAGCCAAAAATCCTAACTATAAATACACTTTGATGAGGTCCGAACTGGCAGAGGTTGACCAGGAGAGAGATCCTGGAGTCATAGTAGATAACTCACTGAAAATGTCAACTCAGCGTGCAACAGCAATAAAAAAGGCAAATGCTGTGCTAGGGATTATTAGGAAGTGGACCGAAAACAAATCAGCCAGTATCATCATGCCCCTGTATAAATCGATGGTGCGGCCTCATTTGGAATACTGTGCACAGTTCTGGTCACCACACCTCAAAAAAGATGTTACAGCATTGGAAAAAGTGCAGAAAAGGGCAACTAAAATGATTACGGGGATGAACACTTTCCCTATGAAGAAAAGTTAAGGAAGTAGGCCTCTTTAGCTTGAAGAAACGACCACTGAGGGGTGTCATGATAGAGGTTTACAAAATTATGCATGGGATAGAGAAGGTAGATAAAGCAGTACTTTTCTCCCTTTCGCACACTACAAGAACTCATGGGCCCTCAAAGAAATGAATGAGTGGAAGGTTTGGAACAGATCAAAGGAAGTACTTCTTCACCCAAAGAGTAAAATTAACACGTTGAATTCACTGCCACAGGAAGTGGTGGCAGCTACAAGCATAGATCGCTTCAGGAGGGGGTTAGATAAACATATGGAGCAGAGGTCCATCCGTGGCTATTAGCCACAAGGTATAGATGGAACATTATGTCTGGGGCAAGTGAGGCTCTGTATTCTTGGTGCTGGGGGGGGCACAGTGGGAGGGTTTTTGTTCTGGCCCCACTGGTGGACTTCCTGATGGCACCTGAGTTTTGGCCACTGTGTGACACAGAGTGCTGGACTGGATGGGCCATTGGCCCGATCCAGCATTGGCTTCTCTTACGTCCTTAAGCATCCTGCCCATCGATCTCTGATTTTGATATATTTATTTCCTCCATTATGTTTCTCCTTGGAATTAAACCCAAACAAATGGTAACCATATAAACTAAGCTTGTTACTCCTGTTTGGTTCTTGCATCTGTTTAAACATCTTCATTTATGTGGTGTGCTAATTTGTGGCTCACACTCTAAGTAGGAACTGGTAACTCCCGTTTCAACGTATCTGAAGCAGTGTCCGTGCATACGAAACCTTAAACCTTGAATAAAACTTTGTTGGTCTTTGTTGGACTCAAACTCTGTTCTGTGGCTTCAGACCAACACGGCTGACACCCCCTGAATCTATCTGCTGTACACTAACAGACATAATAATCCCTAGTACTGGCGTAAGGGTCTCAAACACTCAAAGTCTTTACCGACAACCCCACAAGATAGCCCAGCATCATCTCCCCTGTATTCCGTACCAGGCTGTGCATGCGGGGGAGTGGGGGTGGGGGCTTGGGAGTGCTGAGGCCCAGGGCCTTGCCTCAGGACACCAAAGGAGCTCAGGGCAGAAGCAGCTTGTGATCCGGAGAGCTCTACATCTGTCTAGGCCCAGAGAACTCCAGTGCCCAGGAATGCCTGCATTTTAACCGACCTGCTGACTCTGTCAAGAGAGCCCGCCAGGACCCCCCCCCGTCTCTGCACTGTAAGATTTCTTCACATCAAAGGAGCCATGCGAAAGAAGACTCCTCACACCCTGGAAATGTGAGCGAGAGGGGCCCCTGGATCGGAATAAATAATTTCACGCTTCTCCCCCACTGATTCATCCATCACTCAAGGCTGCCTCTCTCAGACCCTGGCCCCATCCTTCGACTGCACCGTTCCACCTCTTTGCATCCCGGAACGAGTCTCTGCCGTGTAAGGAAATGAGATCCAGGGCTGTGAACCACACGTCTGTCTGCGCTCATTAAAGCAGCGGCTCTTGGAGAAGCTGACCCTGCCCCCCCCACCTTCCCCACCAAGTTGCCAAGGAGACTTTCAGACTCGGGCGCCATGCGCTTCAGGGATCCTCTTAAAACAAGCAGGTGGCCTGGATGCTTGGACCATCACCGTTCCAGGCTCCACCCTGGGGGAAGGCCCTGTTGAGACTCCACAGTTCTTGACCCCCAATCTGTGTCTGCAGGACATCCCCCCCATCTGGAGCACCCTCCACTTCTGCAGAAATACTGCCTCACAGAAGGACTTCCGAATCTCTTGCAAGACACCCCCCAAGACTTCCTGCACGGCCACCTGACCTTTAAGCAACGGAGGAAGAAATCTCCAGCCAGGCCGCTGCATTGGCTGAGAGACAGCAGGTCCACCAGCTGTTCCAGTTGCCACTGCTCCGATGAAACCTTCTGATAGAGCGCCTCTTCTTCATCCCTGGGAAGACATAAGAATGTAAGAGAAGCCAATGTTGAATCAGGCCGATGGCCCATCCAGTCCAACACTCTGTCACACAGTGGCCAAAATATACCAGGTGCCATCAGGAGGTCCAGCAGTGGGGCCAGGACACTAGAAGCCCTCCCACTGCTGCCCCCTCCAGCACCAAGGATAGAGTGCATCACCTGCCCCAGACTGAGAATTCCCATCTATACCCTGTGGCTAATAGCCATTGATGGACTTCTGCTCCCTATGTTTATCTAATTCCCTCTTGAAACTGTCCATGCTTGCAGCTGCCAGTGCCACCACCTCCTGTGGCAGTGAATTCCATATGTTCATCACTCTTTGGGTGAAGAAGGACTTCCTTTTATCTGTTCTAACCCGACTGCTCAGCAATTTCATGGAGTGCCCACGAGTTCTTGTATTGTGAGAAAGGGAGAAAAGTACTTCTTTCTCAACCTGCTCAAACCCATTCATAATTTTATAAACCTCGATCATGTTACCCCTCAGCCGTCGTTTCTCCAAGCTAAAGAGCCCCAAGCGTTTTAACCTTTCTTCATAGATTCCCTATGAGGTAGGTGGGGCTGAGAGAGCTCTTGACAGAACTGTCCTTGAGAGAACAGCCCTGACAGAACTATGGCTTGCCCTCCAGCAGCTGCAAGTGGAGGAGTGGGGAATCAAACCCAGTTCTTCCAGCACTTAACCACTACACTACACTGGCATGTTGGTATTCAGGACGGACCAGTAGGAACTCTTGGAAGCTTATAAACACCCCCCCCCATAAAAGTCTTGTTGGTCTCTAAGGTATTCCTGGACTGAGAGTCTGTGACAGGCCCAAGGTCACCCGGCGAGCTTCCGTGGTAGAAGAGGGGATTCGAACCTGGGTCACCCAAGAGTACTAAGTCCGGCCCTCTATCCACTCCACTGCTCGGGCCCACGCACAAAAGGGCCTTTGGCTGCAGCGTTGCCTAACCGGTCAGCCTCACTCGGCTCCTCACCCGACAGCCTCCTTGACAGCGACCAGGGCACCCCCTTCACCGGCGACTCGGAACTGGCAGAGCGGGTGGAGAAAGTGGACGGCCCCTCCCAGCCTCGCCAGGCCTGCCAGGACAGACAGCGCCGCCTTCCGCTCGCACTTCCCCAAGAACCACAGCAAGATCTCCTGGCACGGGGCGCTGTGGAAGAGAAGAGATGCGGGGAAGGGTCAGCCGCACCGGCCGGCGGGGAAACACAAGCTCATCCGAATGGATCGGGAAGGGCAGCCGTGTCGGTCTGCTGGTGAGCAGCAGGAGAGAGCAAGTGCCCAGGAGCTCCTGAAAGACGGGCAAAGTCCGTGCCAGGGCAGGAGCTTTCACTGTTTGTCCCAAAAGTTTAGTTAGTCTCCCGCCCAGAGTTTTGTTAGTCTGTCAGGTGCTCCTGGACGCTTGCTCTTTTCTTCACCTGAACAGGGTGACGTTGTCAAGAAACAGCAGGCGAGTCTGAAATTCCTCACCAGAAAAGAGAAACTTCCATTTTCAAAATAGGGACAGAACTCTGGGCGGGCTGGAGGGAAGCCGTGCATCACCGGGCCTTCACTTGGAGTCAGGAGCCCGGAGCCACCTGCAGGCTGGGCCAGAAGCGTCCGGCTGGGATTCCCCATGAAGTGCCCGTAGGCGCCATGGCAGCCGCTGACACCTCTCCCGGGGCCCGCCAAGTGTCTTTAGGAAGTGCCGGGGGTGGCGTTTGCCTAGCAAGGCTTCTGATGGGATTGGCTGTGCTGTTTTTGAAAGACACGGCTTTGGCAGTGGCTGCCTCCACAGCACCAAAGTCTTCACTCTGACTGAAGGTAAGCCATGGCAGCTCATTTAAGGGCACCACTTAGCGTGCACACACACAGAGACAGACCTCATTCCTTTTTCTTCCCCAGGAGCCAGTAGTTCTTTCCCCCAAAGATGGCCTGGCTGTGATGAAGGCAGCGCCGATCAGCTCCTCGGAGGAGGAAGCCTGCCTTCTGCGCAGAGCCAAGCACTGCCCGGCTTCTCGCAAAGCAGGGAGCATCTTCCCAAGGAGCTACTTTCAGCAGCAGCTGCAAGTCACATGCCCTGCCTCCCCGTAGGAAGGTTCCTCCCAGGCCACCAAAAAGAGGTTTTGATCAGAGGAACTCACCTGCAAAGCCCCCCCACCCCAACCTGGTCAGACTCCTTACCGTAAGAATGACACATTTTGCTTGGTGAAGCAGCAGAGGGAGAAGACGGCTCCCAGGGCCGGCTGCAAGGAGTCCAGTAACACGGCTGAAGGCTCGTGGTCAGCAAGATACACCTGGGAAGAGTGGAGAGATTGAGAAGGTATGGAAGCAAGGGAGAGAGAGCAGGAAGCACCCGGGTGCCTCCCTTGCCAGGCCACAAGGCTCAGGCCTCCCCGTAGCACAGCAGGCCCCGGCCTCAGCATCGGGGAAGCCCCAATCGCTGCAACAGCGAGAGGAGGCTTTAAGTGAACACCGAGCAGCCGTGCCCTGGGCCAGGAAGCAAATTCAACAAGGGGGAGGAAGAAGATCTCCCCAAGAATATGTGGCCTACCCTAATCCCTCCGGAAACCGGCCTCCCTCCCTCCCCAGCTGCCATCGAAGCTCCTTGGTGAAGCTCCAGGGTGAGTTCCCCCCTCTGGCATCAAGTGACACACGGCAAGGAAAGCCTCAGGGACCTCTGCGGGCTCATGTCTGCTGGGCTGATCTCTCCACCCTCAGGGCCCCAGCACGTGGCCGCCAGCAAGAGATCCAACTCTGTGGCCCCCAAGCTGCCTTCAGGCGGGTTTCCACCCCCCTCATCTGGCCTGGCGGCTGCAGAACAACCATCCTCTTGCCTGTTGTGCTTAAAGGACAATAAAGGGCCCTTACAGCTACCAGCTCCATCACGGAAGGTTTGGTGGGGCTTTTTTCTAATCAAGCTGCTAATTTTGCACCATCTCCCGGCCACCCGTAACTATTTGCCTGGAGAGCCACCGGCCTGGCAAAGATGTGCCTGAGAGTGGCGTCTGCTTGCCTGCCTCTCCCTTCCCACTCCTAGTTCCCAGGGCTGGGAGGCAGAGCAGGTGCTCTTGAACCCATGAAAAAGCTGCCTTACACCAAATTAGACCATCGGTCCATCAGGCCTGTCTTATCGACACAGACCGGCAGTGGCTCTGTCTCCAGGCTCTCAGGAGGAAAAGGGTCCTTCGCATCACCTGCTGTCTGATGCTTTGAGCTGGAGATGCTGGGGACTGAGCCTGGGGCCTTCTGAGTGCAAAGCGGACCCTCCGCCACTGAGCCCCGGCCCCTCTCCTCCCTTTCACCTCCTCCAGACAGGGGCCATCCGTCTCCCCTGTGCTGCTGCCACTGGCCCCTCCAGTGACTGCAGCTTCCGAAAGCAAGCGTGCATGCTAGTCTGCTTGAAAGGTTTCCACCACCCCCGCTTCCGAGATTAAAGTCCCAGAGTGCTGGGTAAGCAGCGCTACGCAAGGCACGGCACGACTTCCAGCAGAGCGAACCATGAAGGGCAGCGTCCACCCGTGAAGGCAAAGCTGAACACGCACCTCAGCAGCGATGGTCCTCCGCTCCAGGCCAGAAGCACCGCTGAACGGAGTGGCACGGACTTCCAAGCAAGCAAGGGAACTTCTGAATGGGCCAGAGCGAAGTCTGTATCAGCCCCAGCAGGGATGAGGGTGAGGCAAGGCACGAGGCAGAGGTGCTGGTGCCTGGGCACCCCCACAGGGTTTGGCCTGAGGGCCCCCGTGTGGACAGAAAGCCAACACGAGCAGCCGAAGAAGAGTCCCGAGTGCTCCCAGGCCTCTCAAGACAGCCGAGGCTGCTGTGCCTGGTGGGGAAGGAGGGAGGCTCCAGCCCACAGGCAGATGCAGCTTCAAGAGCTCGAAGCACCGAACGGCTCACGGTGGGACGCTGAGTCGCCGGCCCCCTTGGAACATGCCACAACCCATGCTCCCTCTCAGCTGCAGAGTCTTGTGAGCGAAAATTCTACTTTGAGAGTCGCCGCCGGCATTCAAGGTGTGAGCGAGCGATTTGGCTACTGCATAACTTAGTTTGCTCCTTCCTGAGCTAAGACAAAAAATGTTTGAGCCGGAGGCTAAAAAACTGTGAGCTGGCTCACACTAAGTCAACTTAGAGGAAACACTGGCCAAGACCAATGCTCCCTCTCAGCTGTGGAGTCCTGTGGGCAAAAATTCCACTTTCTGAGCTCCTGGTTTAAAGCTGTGAGCGAGCGATTTGGCTACTGCATAAATCAGTTTGCCCTGGAGCCCTCCTTCCTTCCTGAGCTAAAACAAAACTGTGTGAGCTGGAGGCTAAAGAACTGTGAGCTAGCTCACACTAACTCAACTTGGAGGGAAAGCTGGCCACAACACAGCCAAAGCCGTGGCTCAGTGGGAGAGCATCTGCTTTGCATGAGGACTACCCCAAGTTCAACCCCCGACACCTCCAGTTAAAAGGCTCAGGCGCTGGGTGGCATGAAAGGCCTGCACCCGAGACCCCGGAGAGGCACTGCTGCTCAGAGCCGGCCAGACTGACCCGGACAGACCAAGGGCTGACTCAGACTGTGGCTCCTTCATGCGCTTGCATGTTCCAGAGGACCCGTCTTCCCTGCCCGCAGTCTCTTGAGGATAGAGGCTGTACCTTAAAGACATTTTCCACACATCCGGTGAGCTCCTCCTCCGTCACCAGCACGGCCCCGGCAGGAAGGTCTTCCAGAGACAGCTCTGAATGGAACAGAGAAGGGGACAACTAGAATGACAAAAGGGTTGGGACACTTTCCCTATGAAGAAAGGTTAAGGCACTTGGGACTCTTTAGCTTGGAGAAACAACGGCTGAGGGGTGACATGATCGAGGTTTACAAGATTATGCATGATGGGATAGAGCAGGTTGGGAAAGAAGTACTTTTCTCCCTTTCTCACAATACAAGAACTCAAGTGGGCACTCCATGAGATTGCTGAGCGGTCGGGTTAGAACAGATAAAAGGAAGTTCTTCTTCACCCAAAGAGTGATTAACACATGGAATTCACTGCCACAGGAGGTGGTGGCGGCTACAAGCATGGACGGCTTCAAGAGGGAATTGGATAAACATACGGAGCAGAGGTCCATCAGTGGCTATTAGCCGCAAGGTCTAGATAGGAACTCTCAGTCTGGGGCAAGGGATGCTCTGTTTTCTTGGTCCTTGGGGGGGCAACAGTGGGAGGGCTTCTAGTGTCCTGGCCCCACTGGTGGACCTCCTGATGGCTCCTGGTATTTTTGGCCACTGTGTGACCCAGAGTGTTGGACTGGATGGGCCATTGGCCTGATCCAACACTGGCTTCTCTTATGTTCTTATGACCATCAGAACTCTTGGGCTACAACTAGCCAGGTCCTCATGACAGAAACCCTCCTGGAGCAGTTTACTGGTAAAAAGGTAAAGGTAAAGGTTCCCTTGCTCGAAAGCCAGTCGAATCCAACTCTAGGGCTGCGGTGCTCATCTCCATTTCAAAGCCAAAGAGCCAGCACTGTCCGAAGACGTTTCCGTGGTCATGTGGCCGGCATGACTAAACACCAAGGCGCACGGAATGCTGTTACCTTCCCACCGAAGTGGTACCTATTTATCTACTTGCAATTTCTTGCTTCGAACTGCTAGGTTGGCAGGAGCTGGAACTAGAGACGGGAGCTCACTCCGTCTTGCGGCACCCGGGTCTTGAACTGCTGAACTACTGACCTTCCACAGCCTGCAGTTCAGCGTCTTAACCACTTGAGCACTGCAGTTTACTGGTAGACCAGTCCATTTTCTATCACCTTGACCTGGATGGCCGGATCACATCCCCCATCTCAGAAGCTAAGTGGGGTCGGCCCCAGTTAGTCATTGGATGGGAGACCACCAAGGAAGTCCAGGGTCACTGTGCAGAGGCAGGCAACCACAAACCACCTCTGAATGGCTCTCGTCTTGAAAATCCTACAGCATCCCCATAAGTCAGCTGCAATTTGACAGCACTTTACACACACACACACACACACACACACTCTTCAAACAACACAAAACTGAGCAGAACAGTCTATCACAAAACCTGGTCCTTGAGAAACCTGCTAAGAAAAGGCTCAGCCAGGGGAAATCCCAACATGGGAAGATCTATTCTCTCTTGCTCCGGATTGCAAGGCTAGATCTAATGGGTGGAAATGACAAGGGAGTCGATACTGGCTGAATATCAGGAGAAACTTCCTCACTGTAAGAGTGGTCGAGCAGTGGAACAGACAGCCTCGGGAGGTGGTGGATGCTCCTTCGCTGGATGTTTTCAAGTGGAGGCTGGACGGCCATCTTTTGGGTATGTTGTAGGTATGTAGGGCTATCTTTTGGCTATGCTCCTGCAGAGTGCAGGGGGTTGGACTAGATGACCTGCAAGGTCCCTTCCCACTCTATGATTCTAAGGGTACATCCAAGAATCACCGGGCAAAACACAACACATTAGGAAGTTTTTGAACATTCCCGACACATGAAGACAGTGCAAAGAGCTCCAAAGGACGTGACTGGTCCCTTTCCCGGCTGGATCAAGGGGGATGAGAGGCCCTTACCTGCCCCTTCCAAGCAGCGCAGGAGCGGCTCCAGCATGGGGCCCAGCAGATACTTCTCGGCCTGCTGCGGGTGTTCTCTGGCCATGGTGAGCACCGTCGTGACAGCGACTCTCTGGAACTGCTGGGCAATGAGCTGATCCTGAATGAGAAGCAGCTGCAGAATCTGGAAAAGGGGTTGTGCACCAGTGACGACTGGGAAGCCGCCCTCACTGCCCCACACAGCATCCTGTCCCTCTGCCAACGGTACCCAAAGCTGCCAATGGTCTCCAAGGGGCGAGAGGGGAGCTTATCGCTAGGAAGTGATTACAGCAAGGCAAAGACAAGGCAAAACGTTCTGAAACCAACTCTATACAGTCAAGGCGCAGCACTGACCACCCCACAACTAGCAGCCCCCCCCCGGATATCACAGAAAAGTTGGGGTTAGGCACTAGTGGAAAGGAGTGCCACGGGGAAAGGAGTGCCACAGGGACTGGGCAGGCAGGGACGGGGTGACCTCATGTGAGGGCTTGCGGGGCACAGTCTGAGCAATGTTTCTTTTATGTTTAGGAAGAGAGTGCCGTTTCCTCATCAACAATTTACAAACCTAGCAGAACCAAATCTTTGCAAAGGATAACCACAGCTCTGCAAATAGGAACACGTACATTAGTGGCCCCCAACAGTTTTTACTGGCCCATCAACTCACTCCACCCAATGAGCTGGACCCTGACAATCAGGTCTTCTGGCAAAGGCAGCAAGAACCCCCCCCGCCGCCGCCCCATGTCAGGAGAATGCTCTTTCGACGGGTGAAAAACACCTTCGCGAGTGGAGCGGATCGGCAGGATGCAACCCCTTTGTGACACTTCCCAGCACAGAACTGGCTCCCAGCTCAGCTGAAGAACTTTCTTCTTTGATCACCGAGCAGCCATTCTTGCTCACCACAAGCAAAAGGCAGAGGCCGGCTGGCCCAGCCCCCAACTCTTTTCACAGGGAGCCCCCCGCAGAGGACCGCTGTAGCGTAGAGGTTTGGGTGTCAGACCAGAACACGGCAAGCCAGGCTTCAAATCTTCGCTTGTCCAGGAGGCCCACTGGCTGAGCCTGGGCCCGTCCCTCTCCCTCAGCCTAGCTGACCTCCCAGGGTCACTGTGTGGAGAACATGGAGGAAGGGGAAGCCAAGTGCAGCACCCCCGCTCCCCTGTGAGGAATGAAAAGGAAAGGGCATCCCTCCAAGGTGGCACTGCACAAAGCTGCTACCCGATTCCCCACCTGGCTTCTGCAGAACAGAAGTCGCCTCTTCCCCACCTGGCAGGCACCTAAGATCACAACCTGGTGGAGAGAAGCGATGGGCATACCTGGGGGCAGACCTGCCGGTAGTACTCTTCCAGAGACAGGGACTGCTGAGGACAAGACGACAGGATCCTGGCAACCGAGTCGCATTTCCGCCAGTCCGCCGCCGCTGCTTCGGCATCGCTGCCCCCCGCAGCCCCAGCTTGAAAGCAGCAGAGAAAGCACGTTACAAAGTGAAGACCCCGGAGGCAGTCCCGTCCGCTTCCTCCGCACTTCAAGGCACCCTGACGACCCAGTCTTGCCCTCAGGCCGAGAGGAAGGGGGTGCTCATCAGGTCCCTCCCACAATGGTAAACTCTGGGCAAAGGGGAAACGACAATGACAGGAAGCGGGTGACCTAAAATCCTCCCCCGCCCCCCGACCAGCCGACAGAAAGCAGGTCAAAGGGCATCTGTAAGTGGACCAGCTCCAGCCAGAGAATGCAGGCTCCTTCTCTGGAGGTTTTCAGACAGAGGCTAGATGGCCGTCTGTCAGCAATGCAGATTCTGTGAACTCGGGCAGAACATGAGAGGGTGGGTGGAAAGGGTAGCATCCGTGTTTAGTTCTCATGGCCCTTTCTTACACACCCAGGGAAATGCTGATTGCCCCTTTGGGGTCAGCAAGCCATTTTTTCTCCAGGCTGGTTTGGCCAGGGATCCTGGAGGTTTATGGTCATCTTCTGGGCATGGAACAGCGGTCACTGCGGGTGTGGAAGGGATTCGTGCATTTCCTGCCTTGTGCAGGGGGGTGGACTAGATGACCCTGGAGGTCCCTTCCAACCCTATGATTCTAAGCTCCGCAGCCCTCTTAATCGGGCAGAAACGCTGAGGCAGAGCTCTGCAACTCCTTGGGCACCTTCCTACGGCCACAGAGGCAAAGGCATCGTCTTCCCCTCTCCACGGCTCCGGCCATTTGGAACCAACACAGCCACTCCCATCTCGTGATCCCCGATGGTGACACGCAAAAGAGCCCCAGAGCAGCTTTCAGGGTAAAAAAAGGGCCACGGAATTCCCAAGACCTCCAAAGGGGCAGAGAGAGGCAAACACACTCCCTCCTGCCAGCAGGTGAGAAGGGGCGGCTGGGCAGGTAGGCAAGCACAGGGGCCAGCTGACACACCTCCTGCTCCCTCCAGGATGCCGCGGACCACCGCCTGAACTCCCCCCGGTCTTATCAGCCTCTCGGAGAGCAGCTGCCCACAGAGACGCCGCAGCCAGGCCGGAGCCGGAGCCAGACGACGCTCCCCCTCGCACCCACTGGAATGAGCGGCCTGAAAGAGAACAGAAAGAGTGAGTCTAACAGACCCCAGGACAATGTGGGGAAAAGCCAGAGTGGTCTAGCAGCTCGTGTGCCAGGCAGGGCCCGGGAGGCCCTCTGGCAAAGGCAAAGGCCTTTTGGTTTCAGGAGGCTCCCAAACAAGAAAGGCAAAGTCGCTCATCTTGGAGCAGAGGTCCAGCAGTGGCTATTAGCCACAAGGTACAGATGGAGCATTATGTCTGGGGCAGTGATACTCTGTCTTCTTGGTGCTTGGGGATGCAGCAGTGGGAGGGCTTCTGGAGTTCTGGTGACACCTGGGTTTTTGCCACTATGTGACCCAGAGTGTTGCACTGGGTGGGCCACTGGTCTAATCCAACATGGCTTCTCTCATGATCTTATGTCTGGGGCAGTGATGCCCTGAATTCTTGGTGCTTGGGGGGCAACAGTGGGAGGGCTTCTGGAGTTCTGGCCTCGCTGGCAGACTTCCTGATGGCCCCTGGCTTTTGGCCAGTGTGTGCACAGGGTGTTGGACTGGATGGGCCATTGGCCTGATCCAACATGACTTCTCTTATGTTCCTATGTCTTACGCCTAACTCTCTGCAAGGGATTTTCATCCCTTCAGTCTGGCGTCTTCACACAGCAGTCTTCCGGTAGAGAACCTTTTACTCCCTGCTGTAAAAAGTGAACCTCCTTGTTCTCTCCAGCCGCTTTAACAGCACAGAATGCAACAGACCCGCAAGAATGCATTGAAGGCAAAGACCGCCTTGAGGAAGAGCGCCACGGCGGCCCGGTACCTGTTTGGATCCTCCTTGAAGAATCAGCAGCTCTCGAATCACCAGCGGCTGGTAAACTCGGTCCAAAAGGCCTCGCAATGCCTCCCTGCAGCGGGTTCGCTCCTCCTCCGTCAGGCCCTGCAAAATCCCACAAAGTCTCTACCAGGGAGGGAAAAGTTTGCACAAGACAACAGCAAAGCGGCCAAGGCTCCCGTGGGGCTCTCGCTCCCTCTAGTGGGCTCTTGGGCATTCGCCACAATCCACGGTAGGGCCGCCGGGAAGTTGTGTTCAGGTCTTTGGCACCAAGCTGGGTTTTTCGAAGGCAAGGCAGCCGACTCTTGGAGTCGCGAAATGAATAATGATTTCCCTGCATGCCATCTGTCCACCCTCCCCCCAAGTTGCTTTTCTCCCCATGGAGAAAAGATACTGATCCCCCATATCTCCCCCTGCAAGTGGGAAATACGGATTTTCAAAAGATGAACGGCAGGAACAGAAAGGGTAAAGCAGCCGCTTCCTCTCCGACCACCGTGCTGCTCCCTGTCGCAGCCTCCCAAAGGGGTGGCAATTTTTAAACAAGTTAGGTGGCCAATTACAGGATCCCTCCCGGGCCCTCAGACTGGCACTAGATCTGCCTGGCCCCTCCCAAGCAGCACCAGCCACTGCATCCACACTGACGCAACCAGCTAACATCTGCGGGGCCACTTGGCCTACATGCCTTAGCAACCAGCCAGGCGCTCACTGGCCACGTTTTGTGGATGCAACATTGCCTTGGTGCCCAGTAGACAAGGGCTGGCAACACTAAAGGCACACGTCTTTCTCCCACCCTGCACACCTGCAATTTTCTCGGGGCCTTTTCACTGCCGGCCCCTCTGCGGCACCCAAGGTCTGCCTCCTCCCCTCTCCCTCCGTTGGGCATTTCACCCCAGCCACTCTTTGGCTCCCTGCTGTGGACAGCCAGAGGCGGCGGCAGCCAGTTCCCCTCCCTCTGAAAGTGACCAGGGCTAAGCCCCTGTAGGCCAAGACGGGTCGCCACGTCAGTCTGTCTGTAGCAGTAGGAAAGAGCAGGATACCCTGGAGACGTGACCGCAGTGACTCAGGAAAGCTTTGTTAGTCTTTAAGGTGCTCCTGGGCTCTTGCGCTTTCCTACAGCTAAGCCCCTGGCTTGTCATCCCAGTCAATGTTCTTAGTACAGCCGGAACCCCATTAAATAGACCGCAGATGACCAAGTTATGATTGAATTTGCACAGAGAAGCAACAGTTCTACAGGAAAGGATGGCTGGGTTCAGGGCACACCCACCGTTGGCTTCTTATTCTGTTTACCTTGTTTGTTGTCAAAACCCAGGACTTTTTTTTGTAGCAGGAACTCCTTTGCATGTTAGGCCACACCACCTCTCATGGAGCCAATCCTGATGAGTTTCTGCTGTTGGGTGTGGCCTATTATGCTAATGAGTGCCTGCTGGGCGTGGACAACTAGGGAGCCAGCCGGAACTCCGTTCCTGCGCGTTCCTGCCCCAAAAGAGCCCTGGTTGGGTTTTTCCATACGACACCCAAATGCATCACCACAAGCATCGTATAAGAAGAGGCTTTCTCCCCTTTTCTTCCCAAAGGGAATGCCTCTTCCATGTGGCCATCTGGAGTTTTTTTTTAAGAATAAGAACCAATATTAAGAATTACTGAAATAACTGCTGCCCATTTAATCAGGGGACCTTTTCAGTCAGTCAAAATATTATATATTGATTTGCTCAATGACTCCAACTGGGCAAAAGCTGCTTTCATCTCTTAAAAGACGCTTCCACACGTGCTGAATAATGCACTTTGCAACGGGATTTTTTTACTGTGTGAAACTACAAAATCCACTTGCAGACAATGGCTGAAATGCATCACTTAGCAGGTTCAGACCACAGAGCTGCAAGCCCATCAACAGTTGGTGAGGACAGGTGAGGAAAGTTTTCTTCTCCCCGCTCAGTTGTGGTTAGTGACTGAAATGTATAAAGCGCCATTAATGTGCGCAGCGCTTGACAGAAAAACAACAGAAAGACGAGTGTGTGGCATGGAAAGTGATGTGCGACTCCTCCACTTGGGGAACGCCCACACACGAGCCCGCCTGCAACCATTCCGAAGACCCCCTTCTGGCTCAGCCGCTCCAGAGGGGCCGTGGGGGCCGAGGGATGCAGCCCCTCGAGGTGAGCCCAGCAAAGAACTCACCGTCCGCTCCTCCTGCGGCTCCGCTTGGCCACCCTTCCTCTTGGTCGGACCAAAGGCCAGCTGGCACAGCCCCGCCAGGAGATCACCAAGGTGGCGTGTGAGGAGGAGGCTGCCCAGAGACGGGTGCTGTGTGAGCTCCAGCAGGGCGGTGCAAGTGGCATGGAGCCTGCGCGTGGCACCAGAAGTGCTGCCCGGGGAGACCACGTGTTGAACCAGCGCGCTGAACTCTGTCCTGTGTCTCAGGGGAAGCCCAACGCCCGGCAAAAGATACGGGCAAAGGCCCAGGGTGACCACCAGCTGCAGCGCCACCCGCACGGTCTTCTCCTGAGAGACGCTGAGGGTGTCGGGGCTCAGAGGGGGAGCCGCTTCAGCCGCCCTGGCGTCTGGTGGAGGTGGGCAGTAGCCGGCCGCCAAGAGAAGCATGCACCGCTTCAGGCACAGTAGGAGGAGCAAGACTTGGGCAGTGAAAGTCCAGGGGGTGTCTGGGCAAGGGGCAGCCCACCACGCCTCCTCGCAGGCCTCCTCTCTCAGCCTCCGCAGCTCACCCCACTGCGGGTCCCGACGGAACTTCTCCTCCAAAGTGGCCACACGGGAGTTCAGGGATTTCAGCAGAGCGGCACTCTGGGTTGCCTGGAGGGGGCCGGAAGTTGCTCCTAGACAGAAAACCAGGGTGTGAGAGGAGGGTCGGGGCTGTGGGGCCCCAGGTTTAAGCCCCCCCCCCCGTCGTGGAGCTTGCTGGGTGACCCAGGCCCAAGACGTCTCTCAGCCTCACCTAACGGGCAAAGGAAAACAAGGCAGAACAGACCGTTGCAAGGACCACACAGCCTGCCTTAGATTTCACTGCCCACCCGGGGGGCTCAAAGTGTGTCACTGATTCCCCCCTCCTTTCTTGCATCTAGTAAAATGGGCTCGAGTTCAAGCTACTCTTGAAGGGGTCCTCCAGGCTGGGGATGATTAAGAAAGGGACTGAAAAAGAAAACAGCCAATATTGTTATGCCCTTATGAAGTTTTCTGGAATACTGTGCAAACCTCTGGTTGCTGGACCTCAAGGCAAGTGTACTGTGGGAGTGGGGAAACACTGGCAGAAGACGGAAAGCAAGGTGATTGAGGCTCAGGCAAGATGAGGACAGGCTGAACAGTCTTCAGTTTTGCAAACAGGGGACTATGGGACAAGACAGAGGCGTGGGGTAGAGACAGTGGGCAGGGAGAACCTTTTCTCCCTTTCCCATAACGGCAGAACTCAGGGGACAGGCTGATGGCTCTATACACAGAGAACTTTAAAAGCGGATTAGGCACGTTTACGCAAGAGAGGTCCATCCATGGCTACTAGTCGTGACTAAAGAGAGCCTCCAGCTCCAGAAGCAGTCAACCTTGGAATGACCAGTGCTAGGAGGCAGCATTTGGGGAAGGCCTCGGCCTCTGCGGCGTGTTTGTTGGCCCTCTGAGACAGCTGGCCTGCTGCTGTGAGAGCCAGAGAGCTGGATGCGATGGGCCCCTTTATGATGATGCCGGCAACAGACTGGGCCAGCTACTCACCTAGAATGGGTTTTGTGTGCATTTCTGTCTCCAGTGGACAGAGGGGGCAAACTGCAAGCTCACCTCACTTCTGGCTGAAGCGGTGCAGCAGCTCAGTGCCGAAAAGCAAGACGGGGCCCCTGCAGAGCCGGAGTGCCTTGAAGGGCCCCCTGGGTCGAGCCGAGCCCCCAGCTCCCACTTTGGGGAAAGGGACACACGGGGGAGGGCAGAGTCGTCAGGTCCCTCCTGGCCCCCGGTGGGGGATGGGGTAGGCAGGGTTGCCAGATCCAGGCTGGGAAACTCCTGGAGATTTTGGGGATGGAGCCTGGAGAGGACAGGGACACTGAGAGCACTAAAGTTGACTAATCCACATCTCTTGGTAGCCCCTGGCCACAGGGACATCCGACTTGCCAAAAAGGCCCGGGGCCCTACCTGGTGGAATCAGCTCCCGAGTGAGGTCAGGGGCCTATAAGATGGAGCTCTTCCACTGGGCTTTTCGGCTAAGGTGGCGGGTGCCCCCTCTTTGTGGCCGACCCCACCAGCTGCCTGGATCCTAAACTCTTAAAACCTTTTAACCTCTTAATGCCAACTCACCCGCGGAGATGTCTCGCTTCCACTACTGTGGATGTGGTTCTATCAGAGCTTGACACGGCACTTTGGAGTTACTGCATTTTATACTGTTGTTTTAACCTGGTTGTAACTGTATTGTGTTTTCCCCTGTTGTTACCTGCCCTGAGCTCGTTCGCGGGAAGGGTGGGGTATAAATCCAAATAAAATAAAATAAAATAAATAAAATGGGGTACCCCATGCCACAGAGGCCACCCTCCAAAGCATTTTTTTCCCCTGTAGTCTGGAGATGAGTCCTGATTCCAGCTGGAGGCTGGCATCCCTAGCGCCAGGAGGGCTGCTCTCGCTTTCCCTCCTCCTTCCTTTCCCCCTCACTGCGACCCACATTCAGCAGAGAAAGGGGGGCTCACAATCAGTGTTCCCTCTAAGCTGAGTTAGCGTGAGCCAGCTCAGTTTCTTAGCCTCCAGCTCAGATTTTTGTCTCAGCTCAGGAAGGAGGGCTCCAGAGCAAGCTAATTTATGCAGCAGCCACTTTAATGCCAGCAGCTCACAAAGTAGAATTTTTTGCTCACAAGACTCCGCAGCTTAGAGGGAGCCTTGCTCACAATGCCCGCCCCCGAAACTGGCACTCAAAGGCAGGCAGGCAGGCGGACTCCCCCCGTGCACGGAGGCCCCCGGGAGAGGGAACCCCTCTTTCCGAGCGCCCCGAGCTTGTGGGGTCAGCACCAGTGTTCCCTCTAAGCTGAGTGAGTGTGAGCCAGCTCACAGTTTTTGAGCCTCCGGCTCACACATTTCTGTCTTAACTCAGGAAGGGAGGGCTCCAGAGGCAAACTAATATATATGCAGTAGCCAAAATCCCTCGCTCACACAACTTTAAGGCCAGTGGCTCACAAACTAGGATTTTTGCTCACAGGACTCCGCAGCTTGGAAGGGGGCACTGGTCAGCAGGGCGCCTCGTGGCCGCGAGTTCCGCAGGGCAACAGGCCGCCGGCCTTGCCACGCGCCCCCAACCCCCCCACCCCGCTCCGAGAGGCGAGGGAGGCATCCCCGTCGGCCGGCTCTCTCACCCGCGGCCCCGGCTGCCCCCAGCAGCAGCAGCTCCAGCGCTTCCGTCGCCCGCCTCAGCGTCCGCGTCTCGGCCATCACGGCGGCGGCGGCGGCAGCGTGTCCCTCCTCGGCCGCCATCTCAGAAGGGGCAAGGCGCCAGGGTCGCGCCGCCATCTTGGGAGCGTCGCCGTCGTCGTCGCACGCCCGCCATCTTGGGAAGGGCCTGATCGGCCGTCGCCATGTTGGGGAGGTCGAGCGAGGCGTCCCGCGGGCTGGCCGGCGCCGCCATGACAGGAAGGGCAGCTCCCGCCCGGGGTTTTGGGGGGTGGGGGGGGGAGCCGTCCTCGAAGGATTCTCCTGGAAAGGCCGGCGGGGCTGCCGTGCCTGGGAAGACACCGGGATCCCTGTTTGGTGCAGCCGGAGGTTTTCGTTTCTGCAGTTACCTGCAGTGTTCCTTCTAAGCTGAGAGAGTGTGAGCTAGCTCAGTTTTTTAGCCTCCGGCTCACACTTTTCTGTCTTCGCTCAGGAAGGAGGGCTCCAGAGCAAACTAATTCATGCAGTAGCCAAATCGCTCGCTCACAACTTTAATGCCAGTGGCTCACAAAGTAGAATTTTTGCTCACAAGGCTCCACAGCTTAAAGGGAACATTGGTTACCTGTGAGTTAGTGTTACCTAGCACAGGTGCCACTCCTCGCCAGACTTTATAGAGTTCTCCTCTCCAGGGATTGGCACCATAACTGGGCTTGGCGTGGCTGTCTCGGTGCCCCGCAGGATTTTAGTTTAAAGCGGAAGGTCGTCACTTGCAGCCAGTGGCAGATGGACCCTTAAGCAGACTGAGCACGTGCTTAGGGCACCGGCGCCAAAGGGGGTACCGCAAATTTGGGGAAAGGGTGGAAAAAATGTGGAAAAATACCTTTCAGGTCATGAATATTAGAACTTGGATACATTTAACCTGTGAAATATTAGATGTTGTATTGCATTTTTGTAGAACTTTATGCAGCCAAAGCTTGGTATACTTTGCACAGTATATTGTGTTATCATATGAATTTGTGTATTGCTGCAACCTGCATGGTCTGTCTGGTCAGACAGGTCAGTGTGGAAAGGGGGGGCACCGAGACTGGTCAGTGTTTGGGGCACCAGTGAGGCCTTAATCCGCAACTGCAATCAGCCCAGGAGACCTTTTCCAGCTGTGCCCAGTCAGGGAGTCAGCTGCTTCTGAACCGCTGCCCAGCACGGCATCTGCTTCGCTGGCAAAAGAGCCCCCCAGGGCGCACTTGCAACATCTCCAGTCAGAATGAGCAGGTGGTCGGTAAAGTGCAAGGTCCCCACCATCTGCCACTGCCAGTCAGAGTACCCAGGGGATCCTCACCTCATTGAAGTGGTGAGCACTTTTGGAATTTTGAAAACTTTGTAGCAGTTACTACTACTACAAAATGACTGCCATGGAGAAGTATGGCCAACCACAACATATTTATTTATTCATTCATTCCAAACCAGAGAAGCCTCCTGTAATGGAAATTTATTTATTTATTTTTAGATTTATAACCCAGCCTCCCCAAGCAGGCTCAATGCAGTGCTTGTTTCCCAAGCGAGTGTGACCCACAGACGCAAAGAAGTTGCCCATGTTCTTCAACATCTCTTGGTCCAGTTAGGTCGAGGAAAGTCAGGTTTGGCTCTAGGGGAAGGAGGGGGCGCTCGCCAGGGAATACATTGGCAGGGACTACTGTGGCCCCAGGTGCCACCCTGGCAACCACTGGGGTAGGCAAGAATAATCTTGGTATTCTATAAGACAGATCCAGGTGGTCAGCGGTGTTGGTCTGAAGCAGCTGAACAAATTTAAGAGTCCGGTGGCATCTTTAAGACCAACAAAGGTTTATTCAAGGTATGAGCTTTCGTGGGCACACACACTTTTTCAAATACACTGGAATGGAAAGTAAAGTTCAGACTTATAGACAGGGGCTGAACAGCAAATTAACATGTAACATGATGAAGATGTTTTAAGATATGTGAAGACAAACTAAATAACAAGCTAATTCTGTAAGGCAGTTGGATGTTGAGATGACAACTAAGGAGGCTCTGGTTCGAATCCCCACTCTGCCATGGAAGCTTGCTGGGTGACCTTGATCTAGTCATTCTCTCTTTGCCTAGCCTACCTTGCAGGGCTGTCCTGAAGATAAAAATGAAGGAGGGAAGAACCTCGTGCACTGCTGTGACCTTGGCAGAACAGCAGGATAAGATGTGCTTAAAAATAGTGATTTATTTATTTAAATAATGTACTTCCTGCTTTTTCCAAAAAGGGTAGAGTTTGTTTTTAAAATACTAGCATAAAATTACACATTCAAACTGCGTACAAAAATCAACAGAAAGACTTTTGAATAACATGGCTAGCAGGTACTGCTAGAGCTGCCTCCCATTAATTTGTCTCATTACCCTCTTGCAAAACTAGTCCCTTTTACTTTTTATTGTGAGCTTTACTCACAAAGCATTTATTTATTTAAATGTTTATATCACACTTTTCCTCTGGGTTCAATGCATACATTCCCAACTACAAAAACAATTGCCTGTCACTATAAAAATCAAGTTGCTGAAAAATAGAGTAGTATGTCACACAAGTGTAAGTCACCAGTATTGGCTGCTTTAGAACATCAAATTCTGCAAATGAAAAAAATCCAGTGTGTGTATGATGGATGGGAGGCAGGGGTATGAGAGAATATTTGCGGGCCTTTTCACAGGAAAGGATTTTAAACTTCCCTTCATTTTCCAGATGCAAAACCTTCCAGCTGCCTGCTCCACGCACCATGGATTGGGCAGACTGACTGCATGTTCACCATAGTCTTCGTGCAGGGACCCCATGCCGTATAGATCCAAACATTTTCTGTTCTGGAGGGGAAGCCGCAATAGTTTTGATGCAGCAAAAACAAACAGGTGTCTAGAGAGCCCTTATTCCAGCGGGCACATTTGTGGACTAGAGCCTCTTTCAGATATAAAGAGTGGAGCTTTTACACGGGGGAGACACAGAGAGGTCAGGGTCAAATGGCCATGAGAAGAAGTGCAGTGCGAGGTGTAATTATGCAAGTTCTTAAAATCGTAATTGGCCCTGGCTCCCCTAGGTGCAAGTTCATCGTTTCTGTAAGTTGCTTAGCAGTCCTCATCTAGCAATAGCTTTGCTCCAGCATGGTCCGGGACTTGCACAGTCATGTTCTTGCCCAAACCGGAGCCTTGCCTTGGAACATGTTGGCTCCTTCTCCCCCACTTTTGATGGGGGAGAAAACAACCACCACAGAGAAGAAGGGGTGGTGGCATTAAATTAGAAGGTCAAATTCTGCCAGATCAGGCAGACAAGAGCAGCTGCTGATAAATTGACTGGGGACGTACCCTTTGTATCAGATCAGGAGACGCTTGACCAGAGGTAATTGTTAGAGCCAGTTTGGTGTAGTGGTTAAATACGCGGACTCTAATCTTGGAGAACCGGGTTTGATTCCCCACTCCTCCACTTGCACCTGGCTGGATGACCTTGGGCAAGCCAGAGTTCTGACAAGAGCTGTTCTTGAAAAAAGAGCAGTTTCTGTCAGAGCTCTCTCAGCCCCACCGACCTCACAGGGTGTCTGTTGTGGGGAGGGGAAGGGAAGGGAGTTTGTAAGCCGCTCTGAGACACCTTTGGGTAGTGAAGGGCGGGGTATAAATCCAGTCTCTTCTTCTTCTACCTCCCAGGGTGTCTGTTGTGGGGAGGGGAGGGGAAGGGAAGAGAATTTGTAAGCCGCTCTGAGACACCTTTGGGTAGCGAAAGGTGAGGTATAAAGCCAATCTTTTCTCTTCTTCTTCTTTGTGCAGAGATTCATCCATAAATGAATGGGGAAAGGCGCTTATTAAAAAGAAAAACTTTATTAAAATACTATAAAACACATCAGCTTAAGGCATTATTACACAGTATGGCTTTTGAATCTTGTGCATATAAAAACAACAGTGAAATACATGGATCAAAACCCAGCAAAGCCACTTATTTTTGCAAAAAAGAAAGTTTATCCATCACAAGGACAGCAGTCATATCAACATTCATTACTTAACAATAGTCAGAAGTAAATCACTGGCATCTTCACCAGAAGAGACACCTATAATTACAGTCAGATTACTTGGCAGAAAATGCATCATAAGAAATACGGCACCTTATTCAGTTGCATTGCAGATGTTACCCATCCAAGCCCTTGCAACCAGGTGAATCTGGAACCCCCCAAAGGCACTGAGCTTGCTCCTCAGGAAGGGCACGATTGGCTAATTCATCCTCAGACGTTCCCTGCCGGCCGCTTCCTCTGAAACGTTGCTCTTTTAGGGGACTGCAGTGGCCGGATCTGCCTTTCCTGTTACGTACACCCTCCCCCATTTTACATCAAGAAACTATGATTTCTGCAAGATACACATTTTAGGCCTCTTATACAAATAAGTCTCTGCAGAGCCTGCTGTGCTTCTATTGGTCATAGCAAAGAACCGTGCAGAGCAAGGGAATCTCATCTCCACACCCTCTGAAGAGGAGAGCAGGCGTTGCTCATCTTGGGAACGGAACAGGTTTGTGTGTTACATTTTAAAGACGGAAGCAAGTCCCTCACGATGCCACCTAAATTCTGCACTCGGTACCACATCTGATAGCTGCACAGGGTTGCTGAGTGCACGAAAGATCGACTGTTGTCTTGGGATGGTGCTTTGGGGGCAGAGTGCTAAGGTGGACTGGCATGAGGGTGGCACCCAAAGGTTTCACCTCAACAGCATTTCTCCCAGCTGGGAAACCCAGTCATTGGATGGGCTTGAAGCCATAGTGGCAGAACGCAACCTCTAGACTATCACAACTATAGGCAACAGCATCCTCTCATCACCAGAACCGTTAAGATTCTAGCAACCCCCAGACTGGTTGTTTCCTCTCCAGTCTTTCTTTCGTTACATGCTTTATTCTTGTCAAATACTTGCTTTTGCGAGTGTTCAGGCTGCCTTTCTGGAGGAACTCTGGCAGTACTGGGATACATACAGGTAAGTGGAGGTTAGACTGGGATCCAAGACTAAAGGAAAGAACTGACAAAGAGCCCAGGAGACTGGGCATGGCGCAGCTCCGGGCGGGAGGACTGTGGGATAAATGCCTGGGGGCAACAAGTTCCCAGACTGCGGGGAGGTGTCCCGCATCGATCAAGATGACTGATGACCTTGGAAAGTTAAGGGAATCTTTTTCTTTGGCAAACAAGAATGGATTCAGACAACTGCTCAACAGTGCATGACGTGCCCGTAATCTTCACCCCATGGGAACCCTTTTCGCACTGACAGAGTCAGCACTTAGCAGAAGGAAGAGGCTGCGGCCACAAGACAACACAAGTTAGAATTTTCAAAAGAACAGGACCACCACATGCTGGTTAAAAATATATCCAAAAAATGCAGTTGTCTGAATCCACCTCAAGGGGAACCAGCACAGCAAGGCAGGCAGGTTTGCAGAGTTTGGGCAATTGATGGAATGAGCAGATGTTTCATTATCAACCAGCTGTTGGAAAGGTGGGGATGTCTGAGTCTCTGTCCACACATCTGGCGGCTTTCTTTTCCTCTCCCCCCTCAACCGATGTACACTGTCCAGATTCCAGGCACGCCTAGTCCTCCTCTTCGCCCCCCCGTACATGTCCGCTAGCTTTCGGAAGCGGTTGCCCCAGTCGTTGAGATAGTCGTAGTCTTGGTCCCGGTCTCCGGTAGAGGAGTTGATGGAGCTGAGGGAGGCTGCCTCGGAGCCGCTGCCCTCGTAGTCAAACACCAGCAGAGAGTCGTAGGGGGGGGCGGTGGGGTCTGTGTCTGCCGCCTTCAGGTTCTGCAGAAGGGAAAAGGAACATTGACTCAGTTTGCACAACGCGGGAGGCACACCGATGAGGAGCAGAGTGACCTCCTTTGCCCCAGAAAGGAGAACTCGAGGCAAAAACCACCACGATGCAGTTTCCAGTTCCAGTTGCGTTCCAATCCCGTGATAGACCGTCGGAAGAATGCTGCAGGAGCAGTCCCTGGGCTGCCCCGGGGTAGCTGGAACTTTCGGAAATTCTAGAACTTCCAGGCTCTTCTGGGAAGATGGGAAGTCTCCCCGCTTGCCATCCCTTCCCTGCCAATGGCTTGGGGGCAGCCCTGCTATGACGGGAGCACAGATTGATTCCCTCTGGGGTCCCCAAACATCTTACAAAAGCAAGTTGCACCACTCTCCCAACTCCGCAGGCTCCAGTAGAACCAAGGTCTCTGGAATACTGCTCCCCAGCAGACCTGGCAGACAGGAATACTGATAAAGAAAGCCACTAACTACTCAGAAAAAGAGAAAGATGGTCCCTCGTCTAGCCAGCTATGAACAGATCTCAGGAAGAAGAAGAAGAGGAGATTGGATTCTACCCTGCCCTTCACTACCCAAAGGTGTCTCAGAGTGGCTTACAAACTCCTTTCCCTTCCCCTCCCCACCACAGACACCCTGTGAGGTAGGTGGGGCTGAGAGAGCTCTTGACAGAAACGGCTCTTTTTCAAGAACAGCTGTACAAGATCATCCAGCCAGGTGCAAGTGGAGGAGTGGGGAATCAAACCCAGTTCTCCCAGATTAGAGTCCGTGCACTTAACCACTACACCTCTCTTATGAGCAATGTTCCCTCTAAGCTGAGTAAGTGTGAGCTGGCTCACCGTTTTTTAGCCTCTGGCTCACACATTTTTGTCTTTGCTCAGGAAGGAGGGCTCCAGAGCAAACTAATTTATGCAGCAACCAAATCGCTCGCTCACAACTTTAATGCCAGTAGCTCACAAAGTAGAATTTCTGCTCACGGTGATCCGCACCACTCACCTCATCGATGAAATTGCCAATCTCATCCGGATTGGCAGGGCGCGGGCGGTACTGCGGCGCGGGCATGAGCGTTGGGACGACGTCGTTGCGGGTGACCTCAGGGCGAGCATCCAGGCCACGGTGCAGCTGGCTCATGTCGTAGTCCTGTGGAGAGTCCAAGAGAGACGGGGTTGCTCAGCTTGGTTTTCACCCACAGAGATTTGGAGAGTGGAAGACCCACAGCGGACAGGGCCATGGAGGAGGGGGGTGGAGAGAAGCGGGCAGGAAACAACCACAGTTTCCAGGGAAGAATGGACATCCTGGCCCAGGGCCATGGTTCAAAAAGATTTCACTGTTTGTCGTACGGAGTTATTCTATTTCCTGGCTCCGAGTGTGCTGGAGATGCAAACGGCTGGGCCCACACGGAGCTGGGCCCGGCCTCAAGGAGGACTGCCCGCTTGCCACACCCGGTTGAGTCCGGAGGCAAGAGGAGGCGCGAGTGCTGAGAAAAGCCAAGAGGCCGAGGAAGGTGTGGCTCCGCGTGGGGAAAGGGCACCCGAGGCTTCAAGAGGGAAGGAGAGAGGCCGCCCCACCCTCAGAGGGTGAGCCGCGCTCACCTGGTCCTCCTCCCCACCGCCTTCTTCATCGTAGTAGTAGACGTTGTCCCGCGTGTCGTCCTCCGGGAGCAGCAGCGGCTCCTTCGACACCTTCCTCTTCCGCACAAAGAGCAGCAGCAGCAGCAGCAGGACTGCAGGCCCAAAAAGAAGCGGGGGTGTGTGGGTGAGAGAGGCCCCACGAGCTGCGGCGACACCCGCCGGACCTCCAGCAGAGAACTCAGATGCCTCTCGGTCAAGGGCCCCTAGCTTGCTTCCCCCCCCCCATCTATGGCACCCAGCATAGCTCACATCAATCTGAAGACACTGGCAACAGAACACAGGCAGAGGGGTATAGACACCTGGCTTTACAGGGCCTCCCTCCCATTCCCAGGAAGCCCACTTCACGGTGCAGAAAAGTGGCCAGTGGAACATCGGCCCTTCGCACAGGCCTTGGTGGGAGAACCGCCAGTAGCCCTTGGGCTGGTGACCAGAGCCAGTCCCTAACCCTAACCCTTACCACGAAGCTCTGTCCTATGCTTCCATAACTACCGCACATACGGACTGACCCAAATCAGGGGGATTGTGCCCCCCACCCCCATGGGCTCCTCCCCCTACCTCTGTGGCCGGCAAGACCAGCTAAGAGCCCCAACTGTGAGCACAGGACTCAAGCCTCTCACCCCCCCGGCCGCAGCGGCGAGCCTGGGACAGGCACGTGGAAGGAAGCGCGGCAGCAGAGCCTCCCGGCGTGGTACTCACTCAGCAAGGCCAGGATGCCGCCGAGGATCCCCAGAATGGCGGGGACCTCCAAGCCGCCCGCGATGTACCCCCTCTTCTCACAGTTCTTGGCTTCCCCTTCGCAGTCGCACACCCGGGCTTTGAGCACCGTGGTCTGTGCCAGCCCTTGGCCGTCGCTCAGCTGCAGAGAGATGCTGTATTCGCCGGGTTCCAACACCTTCGTCAGACTCAGGGTCAGGCTCTCGCCACCTACAGGAGGAAAGCGGGGAGGGGGAACAAGGAGGCTGCATGTCAGGGCAGGGAAGGGCTCACCGCTCCGCTGCGAGGAGGAGGAGGAGGAGGAGGGGATCCCAGTGTTGCCTCACCCTTCAAACAGGGCAGGCGTTAACACTCTCCTCCTGAAACCACTGGGGCAAGACTTTACACTGAGATGTGATTTGCCATTGTGTTGATAAAAGTTTTCAGGGAAAAGGAAAACAAAATCTGAGATTGTCCCAGCAGGGAGGCGTGCGGGTCTGCAGGAGGGCGACAGCTCAGTCCCAGTCCAGGAGCTGTCAGACACAAATGTCAGAGGTCCTTTCAAATCTAAACAAAGCTGGAGGCTGCTGGCCCCTTTATTCTGCCCACACACAAAAGCCCGTGCCCAGAAGAAAGCTTCGTTGGTCTTAAAGGCGCCCCTGGACTCTGACTTTGCTCTGCTGTTTCAAAGCGGGGTGGCCAAACTGCGGCTGGGGAGCCACATGTGGCTTGTTCACACCTACTGTGCGGCTCCCGGCAGGTCGGCTGGGGAAGTGAAGGGGAGGCATGCCTCCCCCTCCCCGATCGGTCTTGCCTTCCCCAGCCAGCGTTCCCCTCCCTTGGCAGGCTTGAGGTGGTGGTGGGGAAGCAGAGAAAGAAAGCAACTTTAACTTTAAATGCATTCTCAAAGCCGCCCCCCACCCCGGGCAGGCTTGAAGAAAGCATTTGTCTCTTTAAATATCATGATCAGTATCTGTTTTTACCTCTTTTGCTTTTATTTCTGGCAGTCTTATTTAATGTTAATATTACTAAAAAGCAAATTTGCATATTTTCCGATAAAAACATGGGTAATATTTCTTCACATCTTGCGGCTCTCAGACGTCTGATTTCCTTCTGCGTGGCTCTTACATTCAGCAAGTTCGGCCACCCCTGCTGTAGACCAACCCTAACCCCAACCCTAACCCTGTGTCCTAACCCTAACCCTAACCCTGTGTCCTAACCCTAACCCTGTGTCCTAACCCTAACCATGCTGCAGACCAACACGGCTACCAACCTGAATCTTTCAAATCTAAAGTCTTCCTTTTTTCTGAAGGAGCTTCGAAACCAACACCAGCATAAATTGTCCGAACTCAGAAAGCAAAGCAGGCGCCAAACAGTTTGGAACTGAACACACCCGCACGTCTTGAGTAATATCCATTCATCTTGTTCTTGCAAGCAGCTGCTGAAGTGAGCAACCCGTCTTTTGGACTGCACCACTGCAGGGTGGGTGGGTGCCCCTTGACAGAATGCAAAGAAACGCTCCCAGGCCTATAGCTACAGTGCGGCACCTCGGGGCTAGCCCCCCTGATTCACTGGCAAGGCCCCCCGACTTCCCATCCGGCCCAGGGCCCCTGAGCAACAGCAGGTGCAGGGAAGGAGCTGGGTATTCCTTAAATTTGATTGGCCACTGCCCCCTAAGAAATTTAAATGCCTCCCGACTTAAAAAATCCTGGCTACAGGCCTGAACGCTCCTCTTGGAGAGCAGATTCCAGGTCAGCCATCTCAGCTGCCCGTGGCAAGAATGGGGACTTTAAGGCTAGATGGAAAGGAACGGGCAAATATTCCATGTCTGCGTGCCGGACAGGATGGCCCATCCCCCCCCCTTGAGTGCTCCACAGAACACAGGAGGCGCATCAGCTTACCCTGGTCCATCTGGACTGACCAGTTGGCATTGGCGCCCAACTTCAGTTCTGCCGAGAAGAAGTGCGGAGGAAGATCCTTGTCTACAATGTTCAGCTGTTGGGCCACTGGGTTCCGGTTGCAGATTTCGAAGTTCCTTGGGTCCGGCACCGGGGCATTGTCATTCACATCGGTGAGGTGCAAAAGCAAGGTTCCTGTGCCAGTGGCCGATGGTTCCCCTGAACAGGCAGGGCAAGGCAGTTTGGCAAAACAAGCATGTACCACATTTCTATTAAACAGGTTCTCCCCACACACAAACACACAAGTCGCCCCCTCCCCAGTAAGATCTGTCGGAGAGGCTCAGTTGTCTTGGTGCGGAGTGGGCCCAGTAATCCCTCCCACCACCCAGGCCCTGATGGATCTGGAGCCCGGCTCACTCTGGCAGCGTCCTTGGCCCCAGGAACCATCCAGGTGCCCCCTAGTCGCCCCCTCCTCTTCCGGTCCCGGCGCAGAGGCCGAGGGGAAAGCCAGCACGGCCCACTTACCGCTGTCGGTTGCGTAGATGAGGGCCTCATAAGTGTCGTTCTTCACAAACAACGACTCCCTGTCCAGAGCGGCTTGTGTCACTATGATGCCAGTGTCCTGGTTAATGGTCAGCCACTTGGCCACGTCTTTCCCAATGGAGTATCTGGAAGAGAAACGTGGGCCACTGCCAGAGGTCTCCCAGCTCTCCCTATCCAGCCAGCGGGGGCACCAAACCCCCGTTCTTTGCCCATCGGGCATGGAGTGGGGCTGATTCAGCAGAAGACTCCCGGGGCTCTGGGGCTCTGTGTGGGGGGTGGAGGGGGAGGGAGAATAGTTGAAACCAACTTTCCCCACTTGGCTGGGGCACAAGAGGGGAGGCGGTGGCCACGTCACTCAGAGTTGCCTCTCCTGAGAGGTTTCAGGCTTGGCTTCTCCACCCTGCGCAACCCCAGGGTGGCTTGGCCCGGCACCTGTGAGCAGCACAGGCCATGCGTACACTCCATCGTTCCCAAGGCACCCAAGTGAAGCTTCCAGAGCCAGGCCCCTTCAGCGGCATCTCGGAGCAGCCGTCACTGGCCTCGTCTGCATGATAAGGCATCCCCAAAGTCCCCACCACACCCAGGCTGCTTCCCGGCCAGCTCTCCTGCAGAGTCTGCCTTGGGCTGGAAGCCGCAGCCTGCTGGGGCTGTGATGGCAAAAGGGACCATGCTCGGCCTTCACTGCCTCTCGCTGCCGAGCCCAGACCCAGGCCTCTCGCCCCTCCCGGCCCCGTACCGGATGGTCTGCTTCATATCCTTATCTGGATCCCGGGCAGTGTAGGTGGTCACCACCTCTCCCTTGGGGAAATCTTCGGAGTGCGTCACATGCATTACGGGCGGCACAAAGACGGGCGCCTCATTCACATCCTCCACGTTGACGGTCACGGTGGCCGTGGACGTCGGCAGGATCACTGAGAAGTCGGCGACGTTCGTCACAGAGACTTTGAGGACAAACTGCTTTGTGTGCTCGTAGTCCAGGCCCTGGAAAGGATGCAAGGCGGGGGGCAGGGCGGGGGAGAGCAGTTAGGGGATGCCAGCAGCAACCGGGCAAGTGCTGACCAGAAAGCAAAACAGCCAAGGGGACCAGAGACCAGCAAGCCTCCTGCCCAAGGAAGAAGGGTGCCTCTTGGTGCTTGGGAGGGCCACAGTGGGAGGGCTTCTGGCGTTCCGGCCCTGCTGGTGGACTTCCTCATGGCACCCCGGTTTTGGCCACTGTGTGACACGGAGCGTTGGACTGGATGTGCCACTGGCCTAACCCAACATGGCTTCTCTTATGACCCCGTGTTCACCTTAGCTGTTTTCAAGAGGCCCTCGTTGCTCTGAGGATCGGTAGTGATATCGAAATTCCCTCCCTCGTTCCCTGCGATGATGTGGTATCTTGCTTTCCAGGCATCAGTATTTTCTTGATCTGCATCTTTCACCTTCAGTTTGGCAACCAAGAACCCTGGCACATTCTCGGGCACGACTGCATTATACTGAAACACAAAGGGAAAGTGTTAAGTAGCATCCCCTTGACTGACAGTACAGCCCATAACAGTCTCCCCCCTGCTGTCCAACATAGAATCCTAGAATCACAGAGTTGGAAGGGGCCATACCGGCCATCCTCTCCACCTCCTGCTCAATACAGGATCAGCCTAGAGCAGGGGTGTCAAACATGCAGCCCGGGGGCCAAATTAGACCCCCAGAGGGCTTTTCTCAGGCCCTCAGTGGAACTGGCTGTCTTCTTCCAGTTCTGCTGCTGCTGCATCATCGTAGGTTTGCAGCTTACAGATACACACCGGAACAGCATACTCAAGATTGCAACAGCACAGATGCAATAATTCAGAGCAAGAGGTGTCAGTTATCAGACACTGTTAAATAAACAAAATATTGCCAGAGTGCTGATGTTTTCAGCATGTTTTTATTTTAAGTTAAAAAAAAAACAACCTTTGTGTCTGTGTCCTTTATCAAGTTTATATCTCCGCGACCTGGAATTACATTTTATGATACACACGTGGCCCGGCCCAACAAGGTCTCATTTATGTCAGATCCGGCCCTCGTAACAAATGAGTTCGCCACCCCTGGCCTAGAGCACCCCTGGCGAGTGTTTGTCCAGCCACTGCTTAAAGACGGCCAGGGAGGGGGAGCTCACCACACCTCCCCAGGCAGCCGATTCCACGGTGGCCCAACTCTGACTGTCAAAAAGTTTTTCACCAAGTTAACAGGTAAGGCTGGTAATATTTTGGAGGGAAACAGCGTCAGTTGGGAATGGGCAACATGCCATGCAAGTGCAAGGGGGAGGAGGAGGAGAAACGTTACCATGGTTGGGTCAAAAATTGGAGGGTTGTCATTCCTGTCACCAACAGTGATTATGGCTGTCGCTGTAGTGGTTAAGCCTTGTCCCTGCATGTCTGCAGCTTGGACGATCAGCGTGTACTCGGGGACTTTCTGCAAGCAAAGAACACACGTGGAATGGTGTGAGGTTATGACCCTCCCCAGGAAAAGAAAGCCACACGCCTGTCTTGGTTGATCACAGCATCCTCTCAGGATTCAAGGGGTACAGAATTTCAGGTACACAAACAGGCCTCATTGCAAACAATCAAACATCACAACTAACAACAAAAGACAACATCCGAATAAAGAGAGAGAAACTTGTGCTATAGCCTTCAGGACAACAGCTCCCCATCAAATTGTTAAAAATCGCTATATAGTAACGGCAGAAAAAAAATTGACTTCTTAAGTGTATGAAGTACAGTAAGACAGCTCAGAATCTCCTATACACTCGTCTCAAATTCTTTTCACTCTCACAGCAAATGTCGCCATCTTAAGTATTAAAGAAACCCCACACCACCACGGCCTGCACAGCAAATGCACATCTGCTCCACTGCTGATGGACCTGCGGCCCCAGCAAAATGCTCCTCCAGGGGACGGCTGCATCGCTAGAGGGCAGATGCCAGGCCTTTGGGGAGCTGACCTACAATGGGCTCTCCCTCCAGAAAGCTGGCAGACACCACAGATCCCCAACATGGGGCCCGTGGGCATCTTGGTGCCCCCTGATACCTTTCCTGGAACCTGCCAAGTGTCTGTAGAGGTAACAGAAAGAAAAACCACAAGGAAAGCTGCAATAACATGCACTTATGTAATTACAAAAATAGATATATATTCATTCACACCAAGTGAAAAAATGCAAAAATTTACAGTATTTTGAAATAATCAGAACGATTCATCTCATTAGACAGTGTAACAGGTGAGTAAAGCCATAACGGTATGAGTTGTTGACGAAAATCTCCGGAGGTCAAATTCCGTTTCGAAGAGAGTTCCTCTGAACGTCATCAAACTTTTTGAGTGGCAACAAACAAGATGTTTTCTTTGGTTTCCAATAAGCGTTCATTCCAATCTGATGGTATCCTGAGCCATGATCTACAGAAGTCTACTTAGACGGGCATATTCCCTAGTAACACCCGTCTAAGTAGATGTCTCCCGTCTGCTGCCTGGATTGGACCCGGGGCCTTCCGCGTGCCAAGCGGCTGCTACCCTGAAGGAGAGCCTCCCCCTCTGCGGATCTACCCGCCTGCCCTTCGGCTCACCTTTCCCCCGAGTCCATTTTCCACCAATCACATCCTGACCAATGCTCCCTTCTAAGCTGTGAGCTACCGGCATTAAAATTGTGAGCGAGCGATTTGGCTACTGCATAAGTTACTTTGCTCTGGAGCCCTCCTTCCTGAGCTAAGACAAAAATGTGTGAGCCGAAGGCTAAAAAACTGTGAGCTAGTTCATGCTAACTCAGCTTAGAGGGAACACTGATTTCCTGACTGTTACGTTTGGTGCTGCATTCCAGGGGCCCCCCGGGGCCCCCATTTCCCTTCCCCAAGACTGCCCACGGGCAAGCAATGGAGCCGAAGGCAGCCTTAGCCGAGTACAGGACTGCAGACTCTTCTTGGGGACTGACCTCAGAGACAGCCATCCTGTGCCCAGCTTCCCATCAGTTTTAATTACAGTTACTGATGAAGAAGGCTGTACTACACAAGATGCCTACGCAAACACACACACACGCCTGCCCAGGCATTCACCTCTCTGTCCAGCCCCGATACAACCACGCTGATCATGCCCGTCTCGTTGTTGATGGTGAACATCTGGGGGTGGGGCTCTGGAGGGCCTTGGCTGAGGATGGAATAGGTGATGACCCCGTTGTAGGTATTCACGGCGTCGTCTGCGTCAGTGGCCGAGACCTGCACCACCGTGGTCCCTGGGGACGTGGAACCAAAGGGTCAAAACTCCGTTTCCACAGCAGCAGCAGCAGCAGCAGCAGCAGCAGCAGCAGCAGCAGAAAGGCATCTCCAGAAGCAGACCACCCAAGCAAGGATGCAGAAGTGAGTCCGCCTGAGATGGCAGCAAAAGACCCCCCCCCTTGGCTGAATGCAAGCCAGGCAGGATCTGTGCACAGTTCGCACCTCTCTTGTGCTTGGCAGCTGCAGGGACCCAGCTTCAGATCCACAGGCCTTGGAATCACCGTGGTTAGACTACCATGCCATGCTGCATGTCTGGCTAGGAAGCATCAGCTGGTACCACATGAAGTCCTCACCAGGCCTCCTTTCCTCCCTGACGACTGTGTCCGGGTCCAAGTCAGGAACTTCCCCCTGAAGTACTGTGCCCAAAGCATCTGGTCCTACCTGCCCTTGTTCTCCCCCCCCCCCTCAGCACCCTGCCTACCTGGCGTGGCTCCTTCTGGCACTGCTCCGTGGAAAACGGGCTGGGTGAACTGGGGCCGGTTGTCATTCTGGTCGCTCACTTTGATGATCACTTCCATGGGGTCCTCCACGGCTTGTCCGTTGGCAGACACCGCGTGGGAGAAGAGCTGAGGAGAAAAGCAGGTGGCGACCGTGACTCTCCAGGAAACTGCCAGGTGCCCGTTTGGACCCAACAAACGTTTTACGGGAGCCAGGGGGTGGAGAGCCAAATGAGGCGCCGTGGCCACTCCAGTGTGGACGTGGGTTCAAGTCCCCCACGCCATGAGGCCCACTGGGCGACCTGCCACCAGCCACATGATCCTGTCAGCCTCACTAATCCCGCAGGGTTCTTGTGAGGATGAAATGGAAGAGGGAGGGAGAAACAACCTCTGCTACGTTCTGTTTCTTGAGGAAGGGCAGGATCAAAACCAGGCCCATGAGACACGTCTGATGAAGCAACCCGATTCTTGCCCGCTCCCTCGGTGCTGAGAGCGAGGCCCCTTGCCGACCGCAAGAGATGCTCGGGAGGGAAGCCCACCAGTTCCAGGCCACCCTCAGGGGAAGGGTCCGCGGAGCTCACGCACACACACACAGACTTGGAGCCCCGGCAAGGGTACCTACTGCGCCCCTCCAAGCATGCCTCTGGAGGGGTTAATGAGGGCCCCCCCTCCCCACCAGTCGCGCCTGGGCCAAGGGGACTCACCACGTATCTGTCGATGGCCTCTCTGTCCAGCGGGCGGGTCACCTCCAGCCAGCCGGTCTCTCTGTTCACAGTAAAGGTGCCCGCAGGGGGTTCGTCTGCTCCCTGCCCGGTGATGCTGTAGTAAACCTTGGTCTCTTTGTCCTTATTGGATTTGATCTGGTGGGAAATGGTGAGTCAGTCAAGGTGGGGAAGGCAGAGCTTCGAAAGAACAGTGGGGCCCAGGCTCCCTATGGGGTGAGGGGAGCGCCAGGCAGGGTTTGCTGCCCTATCGAACCCCCAAGAAAGCTGCCAGAAGGGGCAGCCGCAGAGCAAACAGAGGCCCCAAGGACGCCCAATGCCAGTCAGCAGATCCCAGAGGGCCTTTTCCAGGCCAGAAGACGGCTGACGCCTGATACCCCCTTGGTGGTGACGGCCACAGAGATCTATACAGGGAACCCCCCACAGCCAACATCCTGGCTCAGAGTGGTTAAGAGTGTGGGACCAGGAGTCGGGAAACTCAGGTTTAAATCCCTACTTTGCTGTGGAAGCTTCTTGGACGATGATGATGAAGAACAGATTGGATTTATGCCCTGCCCTTCAGTAACCAAAGGAGTCTCAGAGAAGCTTCCAATCTCCTTTCCCTTCCCCTCCCCACAATGGACATCCTGAGAGGCTGAGGGAGCTCTGAGAGAATTGCCCTTGAAGGAAGAGCTCTGAAAGAACTTATAACTGGCCCAAGGTCACACCAGCAGCTGCATGTGAAAGAGTGGTGAATCAAACCCGGTTCTCCCAGGTTAGAGTCCATTTTCCTAAACACTACACCAAATTGACTGACCCTGGGGCCAGACACACACACGCCGTCCAGCCTACTTCACAAGGCCATTGTGCAGATAAAGTGGAGGACAGAATGGTGGAAGCCATTTGGGGTCCTCTGTTGGGGGGGGGAAGCGCTGGGTATAAATGGACTAAAACAAATAAATGGAGGAGAGCCCATGTCCTGTGAAAGACGAGGATCCTCAAAGCCCCCCAGCCATTCCACAGTTGCTCTTGGAGCTACAGAGAAGGATTAAAATGTGAAATCTGCTGCCAGAGGATGTAGTGATGGCCAAAGGAATAAACAGCTTGGAAAGGGGATTAGATAGATTCACGGAGGATAAGTCCATCAGTGGCTAATAGCCACGGTAGCCGAGGGGAACCTCCACCTTCAGAGGCACTAATCCTCTGAATCCCAGAGCCAGGAGGCAACACCAGGGGAAGGCCTCGCCCTCTCTGCCCTGTAGTTGGCCCTCCAGAGGAGCTGGTTGGCCCCTGTGTGAGACGGGATGCTGGACCAGATGGACCCTCACTGGCCGGACCCAGCAGGGCTCCTCCGACGCTCTCGTGTCCTGGGTCCTATTGCCCTGAGGGATGAGCCCGCCCGCCTTGCCCTCGGCCCCCACTTGCCCAGGATCTGGACTCCAGCTGAAGAGGGGTTTATGTAAAATACTTGCATCTTGCTGTATCTCCTTGAGATCTCAGTGGGAAGCCAGGAAGAGCTTGATGGGCTGTTCTGGAGTCCCAGCATTGTATCTTACGGCATTGCCAACCTGGGGCTCAGGCCAGAGTGCGCTCGACGCGGCCACCACTGGGCAGGACCCCTCCCCCAAGAAAAACCTTCCCTTCGGGGAAGGGGCAGAGAGAAGAGAAGCCGCGGAGCTTACCTGCACCAGTTGCTTGGGAAAGGGACCCCTCTCATTCTCCGGACAATTAATTGGGGGAATGACCCAGTCCCTCTTCTGCCGCTTCAGGCCGGGACGAGACTCCGGGAAGGGCAGCACCTCTCTTGGACTCCGCTCGGAGGGCTCCTAGAGAGGCAGGAACGCAGACAGCTGGCTCAGCGGACCCGGGGGAGGCTCCAGAGCCCAGTGGCCCCCCGCCCAGCTAACCAGGAAAGAGCCGGCCCACGTACCTCTCGCGGAGGGAGGTCCTGATGCCGAGGGTCATGGTGGGGCCTTCTGACAACCACCCTGGCAGAGTGCTGCTTGCCGGCCGAGTCCGGGGCAAAGATGCCAAAGCCCCGTTCGTGGTTGCGGAGGTGCAGAGACCGCCTGACCAAGACCACGCCGCCGCGCACTTCGAAGTGGCTGTCATCCGACAGGTAGGGCACGTGGGCCCTTCCTGTGCAGCTCTCAAAGGTCACTGCAGGAGGAGGAGGAGGAGGAGGAAGGCAGACAGCGAAGGTCAGAGGCAGTGTTCCCTCTAAGGTGTGGAGTCTTGTGAGCAAAAATTCTACTTTGTGAGCCACTGGCATTAAAGTTGTGAGCGAGCGATTGGGCTGCTGCATAAAATCAGTTTGTTCTGGAGCCCTCCCTTCCTGAACTAAGACAAAAATGTGTGCGCTGGAGGCTAAAAAACTACGAGCTAGCTCACACTCACTCAGCTTAGAGGGAACACTGGTCAGAGGGCAGGAGCCAAGGGAAGAAGAAAGAAGCAGGGGAGATTCCAGGATCGGAACTCGCCACCGCCAGGGGGCACCAGCACTCCACCTAAAGCAGCCTCTGAACTCAATCAGGCACGCTTCCACCCAGACCCTCCGGCCACAGAACTCCCATCTTCGAAGTGGCTTTGCTTTGCAGAAGGCACAGGGAGGGGCCACCCGTGGCAGCGGGGGGGGGAGGAGAGCCACAAGTTGTGTCTCTGAACTCGGTGTGGCCTCCCCACCCCCGTGGCAACTGCTCAGCTGCGCCAACCGTGTTCCTTTTGCAGAGAAGCGGTGGCTGACCTTCGGTTTGCCAGTTCCAGGCTGGGAAATGCCGGGAGGTTTGGGGGCAATGTTCCCTCTAAACGGTGGAGTCCTGTGAGCAAAAATTCTACTTTGTGAGCTACTGGCATTAAAGTTGTGAGCGAGCAATTTGACTACTGCATAAGTTAGTTTGCTCTGGAGCCCTCCTTCCTGAGCTAAGACAAAAATGTGTGAGCCGGCAGCTAAAAAACTGTGAGCTAGCTCACACTAACTCAGCTTAGAGGGAACATTGTTTGGGGGTAGAGGCTGGGGCGGGTGGGGTTCATGAGGAGGGGGACCCCAGCAGGCTGTAAGGCCGTGGAGTCTGCCCACCAAAGCAGTCATTCTCTCCAGGGGCACTGAACTCTGTCCTCTGGAGACCAGTTGTAATTCTGGCAGAGCTCCAGGCCTCACCTGGAGGTTGGCAACCAACAAGTGTTTCCTCCCCCAGCCCTAACCTTCTGCATGCTGCAGCCCTCAGCCTCCTGGGGGGGAAGAGGGGGCGGCCTTTTCCCATTCTGAGCCATGAAACGAGGGTCCTTCGCCCATGCCCTGTGACCTCTCTCGTCCCTCTTCAGGGCTGCAGAGCTAGCCCTCCCCCCAACGCTCCCTTCCAGCTGCAGGACAGACAGAGGAGCTCTTTCCCCTGTTTTTGCTACCACTGCGGCTCCCTGCATTGGGCCAGGCAAGGCTTCCTCCAGGAGCTCCTCCTCTGCCCTGCGCCCAGACACCTCCGCAGGCCCCTGCTTCGACCCGTGACCAAGCATCTCCCTTGCACTTAGCTTTGCTAGCTCGGCAAAGCTGGAGGAAGGCCCTTGGACAACTGCAGGCATCAGGAAAGGGTTTGAAGGCGGCATCACACGTGCTCCCTCTCTCTCGTTCTCTCTCTCGTTCTCTCCCTCTCTCTCCTCTCTCTCTGTGGACAAGGTGATCTCACCCTGCCCAGCATCAAATGAGATCCTGAGCAGGGGTTTGTTGAGTCAGTATCCGCCCAAGAAGCAAGGTCAGCCATGAGCTCACAGTCAGCCCATCTATTTATAAGACCGGCTTTTGAGCCCTGCTTGGAGAAGCCCTTGGCTTCTCTTGTAAGCAGGGTTGAGCAGCCGAGCGCCTTGGGGGGGCGTCCGCAGTTCTAGCACAGGCTGCCCTGAGTACCCCAGAGGGCCTGTATTGTTTATTATTATTTCTGTTATCATTAAGTTCTGTTTGTATCCTGCTCCCCCACCCCCCACTGGGTTCCAACCTAAAATAAATACGACACCCATCCGAATAAAATATTTCCGTTAAGACAATTCGGCAAAACAATTCCCAGGATGGCCCACATATTTACTGGACGGCTGCCCCAGGGGAAGGAAGGGAGGGGGCCAGGTAGCAGAACCACATTGCTGGGAGTTCCCCCCATATAACTCGGTTTGGCCAGCCCTGCGGAACTGTACCAAACCCCGCAGGGCCCGGATCTCAGTTGGGCGTGCATTCCACCAAGTTGGAGCCATCACTGAAAAGGCCCTGTTTCTGGTCAAGGGCTAGGAAAATATTCCTTGATCCTGGGATCTCCAGTGTGTTGTTGTTATTAGAAAAGTGTGATGCTCTGGGGTGGGGGGGAGGTTCTCCTCGAGCAGAACAGGAACGGACACCCCAGAATTGCCTTCCAAATCAGACAGTCTCCTCCTCTAGCATTTCTGTCTTTAACATCAGCCAGGCCAGATTTTGCTGCCTCTCAGCTATCAGCTGCCGTGGCAAGAGGGTCCCTGCATCACAGAGGGGGCTGCTGTCCCTTCCTCTCAGCCCCCACGCTGCAGTAGCCTGTCTCAAAGCACAGACTTCAGACCAACAGGCAGGTATGCACTCGCCCGACTCCTGGCAAGCAGGCCTATCTGGGGCCCCTTGGGAGGGGGCAGGGCAGCCCCACAGGATATTTTGGGGAGGAGGCCTGGGGGGGCAACAGCTAATTAAATCGAAGTTAATTAGTGAAACTCCTTAGAAGCCAGCCTTCCCCTAAGGCAGCCCTGCACCCCCGCCAGACTCCAGGACAAGTGGGAAGGGGGGTAATGCCCATCAGCTGCAGCTTCCCCTGCCTCAAAACACTGCACACCTGCTCAAGTTGTGAAGCTGAGCAGGGAGGAGCAGGCAGGGGGGAGAAAGAGATCCGATGGTGGGAGGGGGGAGTGGGAGGCAGCAGGACGCTCCCCCCGGCCCACTCACTTGGGCTAGCCCGGCAAGCCCGCCTACCCGCTCACCACCACTGAGGAGGCCAGGTACCTCCCACTGCTGGGATTGTGGCCACCTCCGTCACTGCTGCCGCTGTTCTGGAAGTTGCTGGCTGGGAGTGGAGCGAGGCCGGTGGGGAAGCCAGGTTGGAGGCAGCAGGGCAGAGGCAGGATGTCTGGGGGCCAGCCCGGGAGGGAGGGGCCCAGAAGAAACGCTAGGGGGCCGGGCCCTGCGGACCCCACATTAGCTACGGGCCTGGGGCAGGGACGACAAAAATCCAGTTTGTGGAAACATCCATGAGGCGGGGGGGAGAGAGAAATGCCAGCTAGCTGGTCACAGTTGCCATCAGAACATCTGGCCTCACCCAGAAGGTGCACTCTACAGGGCGCCCGGCCAATCCACGCAGTGCCAGAGAAGGAGAATGGAGCTCAGTCCTTCCAGCTGTCCCAGCAGCCGGGGCCAGACCCGAAAGGAGCCCAGTCCAATTCCTGGAAGGTGAGACTCACAGGACTCGTCACCCCCTACGTCTCCAAGCGCCCCTGGGGACAGAACGGACCTCGGGGAAAGGATGAGATGGCAAGCCAGAGGCCCACACCGCCACTTGGCTGTCCTGACTGACGACGGGTCTGCCTAAGCCACAAGCAGCGGCCTCTTTAGAAGACGACAAAATATTGGCGGGGGGGGGCGAAGAGAGCAGAGGAAGCTCATCCAGGCTGCTGTTGGGCAACAAAACTACCACAGACACGCCATGCTCAGTGGAACTGGCTCAGCCACAAAACAGATGCTGGGGGGGGGATCAGGATCTCTTCAGGGAAACCAGGCGGAGGTGGGATGAGCCGCCCACAGGCAGCCCGCTGGAGTTGCGCAATCAGCAGCCGCGGGGCTTTCACTTCCTCTTGAGGAAGCTATTCCCCATCATCTGTGGGTGATTAAACAGATGGCACGTGCGCAACACTGAACCCATCCACTGGTGCGCTCAGAAGCAGCAATGATCCCCCACCCCGAGTAGGAAGCCTGGCGAGGCTGGGGAAGGAGCCCGGAGGAGGAACCGGCTGTCCCGTTGCGGCCCACCAGCGGCCCCTCTAAGCTGTGGAGTCTTGTGAGCAAAAATCCTGCTTTGTGACCTCCTGGCATTGAAGCTGTGAGTGAGCCATTTGGCTGCTGCATAATTTAGTTTGCTCTGGAGCCATTCCCTTCGTGAGCAGGGACAAAAATGCGTGAGCCGGAGGCTAAAAACCTGTGAGCTAGCTCACACTAACTCAGCTTAGAGGGAACACTGCAGCTGACATGTGGCGACCCCCCCCCACAGGGTTTTCAAGGCAAGAGACGTTGAGGGGTGGCTGACCACCACCTGCCTCCGCACAGGGACCCTCCACTTCCCTGGTGGTCTCCCATCCAAGCTGCTCCTGGCCTCTCACTCTGGTGTCATGGTTAAGTGCGCGGACTCTAATCTGGGAGAACCGGGTTTGATTCCCCCCTCCTCCACTTGCACCTGGCTGGATGACCTTGGGCAAGCCGTGGTTCTGATAAGAGCTGTTCTTGAAAAAAGAGCAGTTTCTGTCAAGAGCTCTCTCAGCCCCACCTACCTCTCAGGGTGTCTGTGGTGGGGAGGGGAAGGGAAAGGAGTTTGTAAGCCATTCTGAGACACCTTTGGGTAGTGAAGGGCAGGGTATAGATCCAATCTCTTCTTCTTCTTCTTCTCCTCTCCTGCTACAGGCGGACTAAGAGGGCTCCCCGTCTCAATCTGTCTCCAGGCCTTCTGCTTGAGAGCTGCAGCCACAAAGTCTGTTTCCAGGGTGTGGCCCATGTGCCCTTTTGTTCCGTCCTGCTGACAGGGCAGGGGCCTTACCTGGCCCGCAGCACGAAGGCTGATGAGAGCCTGACTGTTGAGGGGGGTTTTTTTTTGCCAGAGAAGCGTCCCCACAGCTCAGCACCAAGGCCCGATCCAGGGGAAGCTGCCAGCAGTCCTGACTTTGACTCAACCAACCTGGAGTCTCCTGGCCCCTGGAAGGCGAGAGCGGTGAGCTGCAGCCCCGCTTTGAGTGCTGCCTGCCAAGGGTCCCTCTAAGCTGTGGCGTCTTGTGAGCAAAAACTCAGCTTTGCAGGCTACTGGCACTGAAGTTGTGAGCGAGCCATTTGGCTCCTGCATAAATAAGTTTGCTCTGGAGCCCTCCTTCCTAAGACAAAAATGTGTGAGCTGGAGGCTAAAAAAATGTGAGCTAGCTCACAGTAACTCAGCTCAGAGGGAACACTGGTGCCTGCCCATCTTTTCAATCACCGCAAAGGACTCCTTATTTGGGGGGGGGAGTCATTGGCCCAAAGTCACCCAGCGAGTTCCAGAGCTGAGCAGAGATTCGAACCCAGACTTCCCTTGTCCTAAGCCTTACACTTTTACTCAACTCCACGCTGCTTTCCCTGAGTTTTCATTGGAGACATTGGATGCGGTCTCCTGAGAAAGCCCAGCTAACAACATGCCATCAGATTAGTGGAGCCTCCCTGAGAGACCGCCCCCGAGAATTTCTGCATGCGCACGCACCCCCTTGCTTGTCTGCCTGGGCTGGCTGTAAGCCCAGACTCTGGCATGGGAGACACCCACATTCTGGAAGAAATGCAAGAAAGCCGAACAGCAGGGCATAAGTTCTGCTCCTGCCAGCTGCTGGAATGGCGCACCCTGGAAACAGGAAGGAAGAATGGAGGCGCCACTGTTCACGGCTGCACCACCAGAGGGCCACGAGTTGTGAAGAGTGTGGTGGATGGTTGATCTGATCCACGTGAGTCCTCCCGCTAAAGCCCCACTGAAATGGGGTGGGTCCCCAGTGATTAGCAGCGTGCCCATGTGTCAGGGGCCCGACTGGAAGTTCTGCCTTCGACCAGGCCAGTGTGGAGACTCGGCCAGAAGAGACCTTCTCCTTGCACTTTCCTTTCCTTGCAAGGAGGCAGCTTTGGACACACTCTAGCACAGGGGTGGCCAAATCTGCTCAGCGTGAGAGCCACGTAGAATAAACGTCAGATGTTTGAGAGCCGCAAGACGTGAACAAATATTACACGTTTTTATTGAAAAATAGGCAAATTTGCTTTTTATTAACATTAAATGATACTGCCAAAATAAATACAAAAGGGGTATTGATAACAATATTTATTTGTTTGATGAGATTTGTTTGTTTGCTAATGATATTTGTCTAAGAGAAGGGGGGGTGGAAAGAAAGAATGAAAGCGGTGGAGAGAAAGAAACAAAGAAAGCAAATAGGTGGAAAGGAAGGAAGAGAGAGAGAGAGAAAGGAAGGGAGAAAGAACCAGAGGGAAAAAGGTGGAAAGAAAGTAAGTAGATAGTGGAGGGAGGGAGGGAGAGAGAGAGAGAAACAAAAAGCAAATAGATGGGGAGGGAGGAGAGAAAAAAATCATAGGATCATAGAGTTGGAAGGGAGAAAGAAAGGTGGAAAGAAAGCAAATAGATGGGTGGAGGGAAGGAGGGAGAGGTGGAAAGAAAGCAACTTTAACTGTAAACGCATCCTCCAAGCCCCCCCCGCCCCCATGCTCGCTGGTTTGGCTTGGAGAAGGAATTTAAAGATGCAAATGCCTTCTCCAAGCCAGCGGGGAGGGCGCTTTGGGAACACATTTAACGTTGCTTTTTTTGTCTCCTCCCCCACTTTGAGCCTACCCTGGGAGGGGAGCACTGGCTGGGGAAGGGAAGGCCGATCGGGGAGGTATGCCTCCCCTTCACTTCCCCAGCCACCCTGCCAGGAGCCGCACAATATGCGACTCCCGAGCTGCAATTTGGCCACCCCTGGTCTAGCAGGAAGTTCTCCTGCACCCAGGAGACGGTAGACACTTGTGCAAGCTTAAGCGGGACATGCCCTTTGATCGTTCCTCTGTTTGCTTTCAAATTGTTGACTTTTCCGAAGGGAATCTCAGTCATGTGGCTGGCCTGGGTGCGTGCGCATGTGTGCATTATTCCCCAACCTCCCGAACTTCTCAGCGCTACCAGAAAACATTTCCATTCCAGAGGTGGGTCCCTGGAACAGCCACGCACAGCATGCCTTTTCCTGCTCTGGCACCCCAGAGAAAGTCTGGCCATAGCAGGTGGGGAGGCGACAGTCCAGCAAAGACAGTGCAGCCCCAAGAGGCCCCCTGGACTGTGAGTCCTCCCTCAGCCCAGCCACAGAGTGAGGCAGTCCGGGCACCAGAAGGCAGCAGTCTGGCGCAGAGGGCTCGGCTGGGACTCCACCTGCCGGAGGGGAGGGGAGGAAGCACAACCGCACCAAGCCTGTTCTTCCCGCTGGCCCGCTTTGGAGGGAGGGCACATTCCGACTCAGCCATGTCTAGGCAGGACCCAGCAAATCCACAGTCCTTACCCGTCCCTCTCCCCACCCAGTGCCTCTGAGGAGGTTCTCTGGAAGCCCTCGCTGGGTCTCTCTCACAACACACACACACAAACAACACACACTGAATGCCTGCAAGCAAGGCACAACAAGCTAGGGCAGCAAGAGGCCCCTGTGCAGAAACCGCTCTCCCCCAGCCTGCCATTTCCCTGACTCTCCAGTTAGGGAGGGGCTGCAGCCCCCGGGGAAGAGGCCTGGCTTCACCTGCCAAAGAACAAAAAAAGGACTGCACGGAGCACAGGTGGAAAAGCCCATCTCCGTCTGAACCTCGGCAGAGCCGCTCCCAGCCAAAACTGACCACAGTGGGCTCAGGGAACCAACCAGCACTCCCCAACTCAGGGCGAGACCCCGCCTTCCCAACACCACCTGGCCGTCCTAAGAGCGCCTCTGTCTGTCCTGTAAACGCCACCTGCCCGTTTGGCCTGGCCACAGGAAGCAGTCCGAGGGATCCTTGGGAGCTCGGCCTGCCCCCAAACCAAGCCAAACTCACATGCCTGGAACGAATGCAGCTTCTGCCCCTGCCCACAGACCCTTCCCCATCACCTGCCCGCCTGCCCCTGCCGGCGTCCCCCCTCTCAAGCTGGAGGAGGCAAATTCCTTCGGGCGGAGCCTGTGTCGAGCCCCACCCTCACCCCGGGCCTGGAGCCAAAGAACAAAGGCAGGGCGCAAGTATTTGAATCCATCAACGGCAGCATCCTGGAGATGACACTGTGTCCTTCAATGCTGGACAACAGGAAAGGTCTCTTCCCTTTAAACATCAACAGAGCACTCGCAGGAAAAAAAACAAAAGCCACAGGGAGGAGGGTCATGGTAACCGTGAAAGCTTTAAAAATATAAAATGCCCACCGGTTAGGAGTTGCATTTAGAGCCCCAAAATGAGAAACTGACTGACACATCTGCCTTGCAAGACGCTCGGTTCCAAAAGTTTGAAAGGTGAAAGGGCAGGATGCGCAATGATGAAGGTATATCTGGTCATATGACAATCGTGAACATTTACTTTCCTGATTTAAAAAAAGGAATGGTTTGGAATGGATTATACTGGGGGTGGGGGAGAGACAGCAGTGAGTCATGCTTGGGGCTTAGGTTTTCCCCCTGATGTCATACAGTTCAGCAGTCTAGGAATCGCAAGTTTCCTGATGTTTTGAAAGCAAACTTCCTAGTCCTCATGGATCTGGAAAGAGGCCTGACCGCGTGCCCTCCCCTGGACTAGCAGACACAGATCCATGCAGACATAGCCAGCGTCGAGACACAGAACTCCACTTTGTAAAGGAGGATTTTCAGCGCCACATTGCTGCAGTTCTCAGGCGGACAGGGCTCCAAGCAAGCGACTCCCTCAGTCGGCCCGTTTCAGACCCAAACTCCTTAGCCACTTCGTCAGAGACACATGTGCCTATTTCCCCTCAAAATCCAAAGGGTACACAACACCAAAAAACCCAACAACCTCACAGCCAGGACTGACCAGCCGTGTCTTTCCATCCCGGGCGGCTGCATCATGTGATGCAAGAGCTGTGCCCCATGATCCTCTACGGTATTGCAGAGATGCTTGCTGGGGGCACCAGGCAGTGCTTTTCATGCACAAGTGTCCCAAACCACCCCTGGGTTTGCTCATGCAGATGGGCCACCCTGATTCTACCCCTGACGGGGTGGGGGGAAAGACAGAGATACCCCTCAGGAGAGAACCTTTGGACTCTGTGCCCACTCATTGCTGCAAGATCTTCCCTTGGATCACTGAGGAGAAGAAGAAGAAGAAGAAGAGTTGGATTTATACCCCGACTTCAGTCGGAGTCTCTAACCCTAACCCTAACCCTTTTCTCTCCTCACAACAGGCATTTGTTGTGCCAGCAGGGGATTTGGGGGGGGGGGCGTTCCAGGGGTGGGCTGGGATGTTGTGCAACGTTGGGGACAACGCTCTACCTTTCGGGCAAAACTCTATGGTAAAAACGGTCTCAAAAAGCAGAATGTCACCCCCCAATGTCTTTGACACGCTGACATCACTTCCGGGTTACATCAGCGCATTGTGCACAGCATTAGAGGTGGGGGGAATTTCCTCCCACTCGCCAGCAGGCAGGAGCCCAAGAAAGCCCACCTGGGGAATAGTATTCCTACTATTATTATTGTTTTAAATTATTGTTTAATTATCTTAACTATTGTTAATGAGGTTTGTGACTTTGTAACCTGTCCTGAGCCCATCCACAGGGAGGGCAGGATAAAAATAGAAATAAATAAATAAATATACCTGTGAGGTAGGTGGGGCTGAGAGAGCTCTGAGAGAACTGCTGCTGAGAGAACAGCTTTGGGAGAACTGTGCCTGGCTCAAAGTCACCCAGCTGGCTGCATATGGAGAAGGAATGGGGAATCAAACCTGGTCCTCCAGCTTAGAGCCCGCCGCTCTTAACCACTACACCAGACTGGCCCGACATGACTCATCACGGTTGGATTAACTGAGCAGAGGGGAAGGGAGAATGAAGCAACAGAGATTAAGCCTCAGCGTCCCGAGAAAACACAGACAATGCGCTGTTTTGCCGGTTCTCGAGAAGCCTTTATCTCTGTTTCCAACTGCGGAGGCACAAGAGGAACCCAAAAACCTTTCTCACAGCACCAAATATGGGCAGCGCCACCCTTGAGCGTCACACTTCCTGCCCTCCTGGGCCTTTCCCAGAGAGTCATCCTCCCACACCCCAGCCTGGGTGGGTCACCAGTACGTGACAACACCAATTCGACGCAATGTCCGCATGCAGGGAACCCAACCAGGCCTGGCCCAGGCGGAGGGGAACCACTCCAGCAGGCACTAAGACGCCATCTTTCTGGAGCTCAGAAACCCAAACAAAGTGCTCGCTAACCAGGCAAAAGGCCAGAGGGCGGGCGCTTGCCGCCTCATTCCTTCCACGCTTGTCTAAGCATGTTTGAAGACAAAGCGCATGAACACAACACCAACAGAAGCAGACCAAATGCAGGATCAGCCGGACTCTTCGGATACTGCCCCGGAACCGCGTGTAGCTTGGGATGAAACACTACGCTCTGCTGAGGCACAACACACACACATGCGCGCGCGTGCCATTGTCCGAAGCTGGCAAAGAAGAGGAAAGGAGAGAGCGGGATGCGTCACTCCCTCCCCTATCCGGAAGCACCAGGCCAACTGCGCGCAAGGGCTCCGCTCTTCATTGGCCTCTGGCACCTCCCGCAGGTTCTGTGTTTCAGCAGTGACATCACCTGGGAGTTTCAACATGACTTAAAAGCTTGCGGGACCAGAGTTTCACCTGAGAGCTGATTCAGACGGCAGTCACACAGTTTCACACAGTGAACAATTCACTGCAGCCAGCTCAGACACCAGGGGATGGAATCCCAGGGCTCTCTGGCCTAGCCAAGCAGGGCAGAAGCCTTTCCCAAACAGCTCCGGACACAGGCGTAGCCGGCACACATCCTAGAAGAGGTCCCAGGCTCTGGGGGTAACATTACCCTGGTCCAGATGGTGCCATCCGAGATTACCCACTCCAGAAAAGTTGTGCAGCAGACATGTTGCACTCCCAGCACTACCTAGGAGCAGTGTTCCCTCTAAGCTGAGTTAGTGTGAGCTCACAGTTCTTTAGCCTCCGGCTCGCACATTTTTGTCTTAGCTCAGGAAGGAGGGCTCCAGAGCCAGCCAATTTATGCAGCAGCCAAATCGCTCGCTCACAACTTTAATGCCAGTAGCTCACAAAGTAGAATTTTTGCTCACAAGACTCCACAGCTTAGAGGGAGCATTACCTGGGAGTCATAAGTCGAGTCTCTCTTTTCTCAAGCCGCAAAATATTCCCTGAAGGAAAATACAGGCAAAGCACCTTGCATGGCAGCAGACAAGCAAAGGCCCTGAAACCCCAAATCTACAGTCCAAGGTGGCACAGCGGTCTGTGTCACTGTGTTGACCTCAAACTCAGAGCAGCTCGATTTGGCCCAGGCCCTGTTCCCTACACATGCCACAGAATCCTCGGCCACAGGTCAAGAAGCCACCTCTAGAATAGGGGTCCTCAACGTAGTGCCGTGGGCACCGTGGCACCTGCCAACAACTTTCCTGGCGCCCACCAAGTGTTTTTAGAAAGTGGGCAGGACCAGGCAGGGCTTTTGTCCAGCAGGAATTCTGGTTGGCTGCTCAGATTTTTAACAATTTTGCTTTGGTAGCAGCGGCCACCACGGCACAAAGAGCAGGTAAGCCGTGGCAGCCATTTTGTGGCTGGCTCCGCTGCCCTCCTGCAGTGGCCATTCTGCAGTCGCCCCCAACACCCTGTGTCAGAGTTCCAAAAGGTGCCCACAGGCTCAAAAACGTTGGGGATCTCTGCTGTAGTGCCCCAAGAGACTCGAGCCAGCCAGCTGAGGGCGCAGCACCCGGAATGGCTTGACTCTGGGGGAGCTTCTCAGAACAGGCCTGGATTACATCGCTCTAGCCGGTGGGAGCGGATTGGCAAGAAGGAAGCCACCTGGGGGCGGGAGAGAGACTGCACCTCCACTCAGGCCACCTGCAGGGGCTCCAAGACAGGACAAGCGGCACAACTCCCTACAGCCCGTTCTCGAGGAACGGCATTAAACCCTCAGACCTGCTTTTGAAAGGACGCCAACCACCTATCTGACAAAGGGAGCTTTAATTCTCAAAAGCTCATGCCCCCAAACACCCCCAGAAGCGCTCCTGGACTGGGATCGAGCTGTTGCAACCCGCAGAAACGGTCTTCACACCACACAGAGCAGTCTTTCTTTGACCAGGTGAGCGAAGCAGGCGTTCCCTTAAGAACATAAGAGAAGACAGTGTCGCATCAGGCCAGTGGATCCTCCAGTCCAACACTCTCTGTGTCACACAGTGGCCAAAAATACCAGGGGCCCTCAGGAGGTCCAGCAGTGGGGCCAGGACATAAGAAACCCTCCCACTGTTGCCCTCCCCCAAGCACCAAGAAGACAGAGCCTCACTCGCCCCAGATCGAGAGTTCCTATAAGAACATAAAAGAAGCCAATGTTGGATCAGGCCAGTGGCCCCTCCAGTCCAACACTCTCTGTGTCACACAGTGGCCAAAAATATCAGGTGCCCTCAGGAGGTCCAGCAGTGGGGCCAGGACACAAGAAGCCCTCCCACTATTGCCCCCACCCCCAAGCACCAAGAAGACAGAGCATCACTTGCCCCAGCCTGAGAGATCCTATCTATACCTTGTGGCTTATAGCCACTGATGGACCTCTGCTCCATATGCTTATCCAATTCCCTCTTATAAGAACATAAGAGAAGCCAATGTTGGATCAGGCCAGTGGCCCATCCAGTCCAACACTCTGTGTCACACAGTGGCCAAAAATACCAGGTGCCATCAGGAGGTCCAGCAGTGGGGCCGGGACACTAGAAGCCCTCCCACTGTTAATCCCCCAGAGCACCAAGAAGACAGAGCGTCACCTGCGCCAGTGTCTCTATCTATACCTTGTGGCTAATAGTCACTGATGGACCTCTGCTCCAGATGCTTATCTATAAGAACATGTTAAGAGCTGCAGATGCACTGCTGGGAAACTCCCCCCCACCCGCACACCTGTACCGCTGCCTTAATTACAGGCTAGGCTGCTGGGCCGGTGGACAGCCCTCCACTCCCAGCAAGCCTTTGAAGTGCATCTCCTCTGCGGATTAGCAGACCTGGGGTCTCCACCCTTTCTTCAGTGCTTGCCACACCTGAAGGGATTCCTGGAGGCTCTGCCTGGGGGCCTTCAGGGCCGCCCCATTAAGCCACTGCCCAGCCCACGGGGGGGCCAGCAGGATCCAGCTTTGACATCTCTTGGCCACTGGGGAGGGGGCTATGGTTGCCTCACAGCGTGCAGAAAAGGCAGGCCAAGCAGTTCCCCACACCTCAAACATTTTTTTTGTGGGGGAAGACAACACCACAACGCTGCACACACACACAGCACTGGACATTGTGCAGTCCACAGCAATAACTCACAACCATGTTGCTGCTGTCAGTCCTTCATGCCCCAGCCTGCCATGGCTCGGGAAAGCATCAGCTCTCTGACTCAGCCGCAAGGCCCCTCCGTGGGGTAGCAGACATGGCCCCAGATGCCCCCGTAGGAGGCACAAGCGCATGGGATGCATACGCACACTTCAAGGGAACCTGACTCAGCTTCCCTCTGCTTTTGCAACGCAAGAATGACCAAGTAGCGTCGCAAGCACAAAAAGGGATTGTGTCACCACAGGCAGGAGCCCAGCTGGCCTCTTTGCGTTAAAAACATTGGAAAGTGCGCTCTGATGCACATTGAAGAGTTGCAATAGGTACAACCATGTCCTTTGTTGGCCTGACGAAGAGTTTTGTGTCACTCAAAAGCTTGCACAATCCTCCGCCTCCTGCAGCCAGCCCAGGAAGCCGACACCCTAGAGCTACGGCTGGCAGTGGCTCTCCAAGGCCTTGCTACCAATGCCTGGGCCAAGGACTGCCCCGCTTCACCCAAAGCATGTGGCTCCGTTTGCCCTTGGGACAAAACAGAGCAAGGACGTGAAGGTCTGCAGCTCTTGTAGCCACAGAAAGTGGCTCAGGGACATGAAACAAAGGTAAATGCTCTGAACGCAGGGTTCGCTTCACCAGCTTTTCTTCCTCAAGGGCTGCTGTGCCTTTTACGGATGTGTGGCTGGAGGAAACTTGGGAGCCGAAGATTTTCCTGTCACTTCATGGACTGGCAGGGTGATCTTCAGCTCCTGGATTTCTTTTCACAACCTGAATTTCTTTTCACAACTGACAACACCTGACAAGGGTTTTGTTGTGGGGGGAGCTGTTGAGTGGGGGAGCTGTGCCTCTATAATCACAGAAGCCCTGCCAGAACAAAGTTGACAGCCTGGCTCTAGCTTCAAAACAGAAAACACACTGTCATGATTTCTGCCTTGCTAGGGATAATAGAGATACCAGTTTTAGAAGCACTCACGGGCATCTTGCCTGAAGACGGCGGCCTCCCTCCCTGCCTCCCAATTTAATCTCTCCATACCCATAGAGCAGCAGAAGGCATCCCCTTTAGCCGAGCCCTTTGCACGGTGTCTCAGACACAATGTTCCCTCTAAGCTGAGTTAGTGCGAGCTAGCTCACAGGTTTTTAGCCTCCAGCTCACACTTTTTTTTTTTGCCTGAGCTCAGGAAGGAGGGCTCCAAAGCAAACTTATTGATGCAGTAGCCAAATTGCTTGCTCACAACTTTAATGCCAGGAGCACACAAAGTAGAAATTTTGCTCACAAGACTCCACAGCTTAGAGGGAACATTAGTCTCAGCCCCCCTCTGTGTCTCCGAAGCAGCCAGGGGCCACCTTCTTGTTCTCTACAGAAATGGTTTTGGCTACTCCCTCCCTTGCCCTCCCTCCCATATCAGCCTGGCATCGGATTCTGTTGGCGTGCCGCCTTGCACCACAGATAATTTCTGATTGCTATCAGCGCAGCCCAGGTGGGGCGTTCCCTTTTATCTTCCCAAAAGCCCTGCAAGGCCTTAAGGGATCTGGGTGCTTGGGGGCTGCCCACCGGAACCAGCTACAGAGGCAAGGGCAGGACTGCTGCCAGGATCGCTTCTTTTCAGCGCTGAGCGTGAAGAGCAGCCAGCGTCTCCATCCTAGAGCGCCCGCATTGAGAGCAGACAGGTGTGCCTTTTAGCCTCTAGTGGAAATCTTCAAGGCCATCAGCAAGCATCTCTTGGGAGAGTTAAGATCAGCCATGCTGGGTGTATGCAAAGTCCTTGCCAAACAGCTGAGTCAACTTTAACCCCAGGGGGAAAGGCATCTCTTTCACCCGCTTTCATAACCAGCGCAAGACAGAGGCGTAGAGGCACCTGCCCTTTCAAGACGGGCTGCTCCAGAGCAGGAGCTTAAGGACCACGGTTGCATTCTTGGCGGCCTTCTGGTCCCAAGGTACATAGACAGACATGTGAAAGATAGTTTCAGGGGGTTATACAGGGCAAATGCTAAATATTTCAGGGCTTACGATCTTTCTCTCTTTTCAGTAACTCTTAGAGCACGTTCACCTGATTCCAAAAAGGTCTCACCCGACACGGAGTAATCAAAAGAGAACATTCATATCACAGTGTACAATCTACAGAAGGCAGCTTCATGCACTCCGACAGTTCCTTATTTCATTAACTATTAGTTCGCTTTTTGCCGGCCAGCTCCACAGTCTACACATGCTAAACTCCAGGCCTGCAAATCCTGTCCTCTTTACAATAACATGACTCACACGGTGAAAGTTCTCCGGCAGCTTAGAACCCCCTTTGGAGAATGCTTCAGTTGACCCCTGGGGCCCTATTCTGAGGCAGGACAAGATGGAATGTGCATCAGGGCCTCTTTGGTGGTGGCACCATGCATGCGCAATGCCCTCCTTGGGGAATTCGGCTCACTGCCACCATTCAGCAGCAAAGACCTGGTCCTTTTAAGAAGGGTGGGGAGCCTCCTGAAAAATGCCTGAGAGTTGGCTGCTGGTGGTTTCTACCCTTCCTCCCACCTCCATCATTTTAAAACCTATTGAAATATCTGAATTAGTTCGGCTGCTGTGTTTTTAATTTGTTAACTGTGTCTTGTGTGGATTTCTGTGTTCTAAAAGGGTGTCAGCTATTTTGGCAATTGTTTTAAAAACTGAAAAGTGAGATAAAAATGTTTATGTTGGGGGGGGAACCTCTCCTAAAATTAATTTCTGTGTAATCTACCAAAGAAAATAATTCCAGCACAACCTGGGATCCGCTTCTCAAGCCAGTCTATGCTTCCGCCTTGCCACAAGACGCAGGAACACACAGAACGCTGCCTTACACTGAATCAGACCCTTGGCTCATCGAATTGTCTACTCTGACCGTCAAAGGCTCTCTGGGGCCTCAGGCAGAGGACTTTCCCATCACCCCACTTAGGGGTGGACATGATAAGAGGTTCAGAAAATTATACAAGGGGTGGGGAGAGTTGACAAAGAGAATTTTTCTCCCTCTCCCCAAATACTAGAACTTTGAGGGCATCCAATGAAACTGATGGGCAGTAGGTTCAGGACAGACAAAAGGAAATACCACTTTGCACAGAGAGTGATTAAAATGTGGAATTTGCTGCCAGAGGATGTAATGATGGCCACAGGAATAATCAGCTTCAAAAGGGGGTTAGACAGATTCAAAGAAGAGAAGTCTCTCAGTGGCTACTAGCCATGCTGGGGGGGGGAAACCTCCACATTCAGAGACACTAAACCACTGAATTCCAGAGCCAGGAGGCAGCATCAGGGGAAGGCCTCAGCCTCTGTGCCCTGTTGTTGGATCTCCACAAGAACTGGTTAGCCCCGGTGTGAGATGGGACTCTGCACTTGATGGACCACCGGTCTGATCCGGCAGGGCTGTTTTTATGTTCTTAGCAGGGGAAGGCCTCAGCCACTGTGCCCTGTTATTGGATCTCCAGAGGAACTGGCTGGCCCCTGTGTGAGACAAGAGGCTGGACTAGATGGACCCTCACTGGTCTGACCCAGCAGGGCTCTTCTTACGTTAACAGGATCAGCCCAAGAACAGCAAGGTGACACCCGTGTCCGTGACCTGCCTGGGAAATCAGGACTCCAGGACAAACTTTCCCCCAGGACAATGTAATGAGATGAGGTCAACGGTCAAGATCCCGCCTTACTCAGAGCAGAACCGAAAACAAGCTTCCGCACTAAGCCCGGGTAAAACCAAGTCAATGATTCACAAAGCTTATTGACACAAGGTGACTGGGGCCACCCCCGTCACGCCAACGAAACTGTGATAAGCGGGCAGAACAGAAGACGGGTGCTTGGGAGGCAGGGAGCCAGTCAGGAGGCCTGTCAAAGTTCACAAATGCACAGAATGCAAACAATACACCCGGCAGCTGCAAGTTGGAGCAAGTCCGCCTCGCCTTCCCTGCCAGGCTCCACCCTGCATAGCTGCTGGGAGGGGGCCACTTTGGAAGGGTGGGACTTCTGGTTTCCAGAACCTGGCAGGGGAGGCTGAGGAACCGTGGCTGGAAGGGCCAGGGGCTGCCGAGGGGGCCAGAGAAGGTGTGTCCCCCCCCGACCCTTGAACCTCCAGGCGATCAACTCGCCTCTCAGAAGATCCCACCCAAGCAGAGGAGGTGTTTATTTGGCACTCCTCGGTTGTGACGTCTCCTGGCGTTTGAACTCAATGCTCATTTCAAGCAGACCCTCCATGTAGCAACAGTACATCCACTGCTACAAACAAAAGGCAAACCGCACGGCATTCCCCCCCCATTATCACCTGGGGGGAGTGGGGGAAACCCCAAACCCACAAACCAGGGGTCCCCACTATTTAGGATTTGCACTTACAGAGTTCTGCAGAAAAGTAATTTGCAATCTGGTGTACGCTCACGGTCACCTTGATAGGCGAATTGTGACTGCGCCCATCTCACAGAAGAGGGAGCCGATCCCCGAGAAGGCTGTCACTTTCCGTCTTCCGGAGGGGGGAAAGGGGTGCCACGTGAACCCACCAGCAGGGGGATCTGAAACCCAGTTGAAGCGTCTTCTCAAGCGAGCGGAGTACTGGGCGAAGGCAGAGCATGTTTTGCAGTTCCGGGGGGGAATGCCAGTGGGAAGGGGCTCCACTCTCCTACACGTTTAGCAGAATGCTTAATCTAGCCCCAGGTCCGGTTTATCCCGGTTCCAGGAAGGAGGCTGGGCAAGCCAGCAAGCCCAGCCAGAGTCAGGTGCCGCCCTGCACAAGAACACCCGGAGGAAGCAGGAAGAACGGGAACGGGGCTCGCCTTACCTTCACCCAGCCTTTGGCCCCTCCTCAGGTCCCGTTGCTGCACAGTGAACACGTACGTCTCGGCGCTGAAGCCCGGCTGGCATGGCGCCGTCTCCTCGCAAAGCCACCTTCCAGCCTGACATGCCGAAAAGGAAGAGACGCGTGAATTTTGAGAGCAGCCTCCCAGGATCAGACCAAAGGTCCACCTAATGCAGCATCCTGTCTCACGCAGTGACCCCTGAGGTGCCCCCAGAAGGCCTACAGTCAGGGCATGGGGCCATCGACTGCTAGTCAAAGGTACACTGCCTCTGAACGTGGCAGTTCTACTGTGGCCAACAGGCATTCATGGCACGGCTCTGTTCTCCCTGTTGAGCCAAAGTCTTCATGTTTGATAGAAAAAACTCTTCCCCCCTATGGCCCCGTCCCATCCTGCACCCACCACCCTGGCAGGTGCCTCTTGGGGGAGCAGCGTCATTCTTAAAGGGGGGCAGCGGGAAGCCGAACAGGAGTCCGCGGGCCGTTTCCCTCCCCAGCGGCATCTCGGGCAGCAACGTGTGGCTTCTGAATAGGGAACCTGGTTCCACATCAGGCAAGGTGAGCCACGGCTTGGGAAGTGCGGGACACAGGTCTTGGCTGTGAGGCCTCCCCAGGACCAAATTCTAGCCTCCAGGGAGGAGGGGCTTAGTTCCCCCTGACAGGCCCTGCCTGCATGCACAGGGGGAGCAATTGGGGGGGGGTTGACTACCTAAGCCCAGCAGTTACTACTCGGACTGGAGACCAACTCGGGAAGTCCAGCAAAGCACCTCTGAACGGCTCTGGCCCGGGAAACCCGACCGGGGGGGGGGGGATCACCATAAGTTGGTCGTGAGTCGACGGCACTTTCGGTCACCGCCGCCTAAGTCCCCCAAGAGGGAACCGAGCCCAGGACCACACCCTGGGACAAGAGAAAAAGGCGGCTCTCGGGCAGGTGAGAGAGAGAGAGCCTCCCGGGGGAGGAAAGGGGAAAAGGCACACACACGCACCCCCAGTGAAAGACCCACTCGTAGGATCTTCCGGGGCGCCGCTTCTCATAGAACGAGGCAGCCCGAGGCGTTAGGGCGTCCTGGGCGGGAGCACGGAAGAGTGCCTCTGAGCATGCACAGAGCGCCCCTCGCGGCCACCTCCCGCGCCCTCTTACCTGGAGCAGGAGCAGGAGCAGCAGCAGGAGGAGGAGGCAGAGCCCGCCCAGGCGCCCCGGCGGCGTCCCCATCAGAGCCAGGCGAGCGAGCGGAGCGGACCGGAGGCGAGAAGCAGCGAAATGAGGCGCCAGGAGCCGCCGCCGCCCGGGACTTTCTGCCGGGCCAGGCGGCCGTCGGGGTTGGCAGGTGCGGCGCCCCGCCCCCGAGGCAGGCCCCGCCCACAGGTGAGGCAGGAGCGGCGGCCGCCCCGCCCCCCTCGCCTCCCCTCCCCCCGGCGGCTCGAGGGGGCGGCTCCCTCGGGGGTCTCGCCTCTCCAAACGCCCCCCGCCCGCCCGCCCGCCCGCTGGACGTGGAGCGAGGCCCGGCGAGCAGAAGCCTGGAGGGCTGGGCGGGCGGGCGGGCGGGCGGGCGGCTTGCTCGGCGGAGGGGGGCTGCGGGGGGGGGGCGCTCTCCCCAGAGGCGCCTGAACTGGCCCAGCACGACGGGGGCGGATCGGGGCCGCCTGACGCCTGTCCCGCCGGGGCCTGACCTGGGAGGGAGGCGGTGACACTAGGGTTAGATCTCCTCTCGGCCCTGACACTCCCTGGGCTAAGGGCTGTGTCCTGGCCTAGCCTGCCTTGCAGCGTTGTTGTGAGGGTCCAGTGGCAGAGGGTAGCAGGAGGGATACAAGTTAGATTTTCCCATCATGAATCCAGTTCGATTCTACTGGTCAGGTGTATTTTTCTGCATTTCTTGCTAATTTGTTTATTTATTCATTAAATCTCAGGATTGGGAGGGACCACAAGGGTCATCTAGCTCACCCCCTGCCTGACAAGTAGGTATCCAGCTGATAGTGGAGCCAGTCTGGGGGGGGGGGGTTGCACAGAGGGGGTCAGTAAACAGGGCGTAACCTGTGCTGGGGCTCACCAGAGCTCCACCCCAGCACCTTTCAATGCCAGGGCTGTTGGGGGCCTCCGGTTTCCAGCCAATGAGGGATTAGATTTATACCCCGCCCTTCACTACCCAAAGGAGTCTCAGGGCGGTTTACAATCTCCTTTCCCTTCCCCTCCCCACAACAGACATCCTGTGAGGTAGGTGGGGCTGAGAGAGCTCTCTCAAGAACTGCCCTTGAGAGAACAGCTCCGAGAGCTTGTGACGGACCCAAGGTCACACCAGCAGCTGCATGTGAAGGCGTGGGGAATCAGACCCAGTTCTCCCAGGTTAGAGTCCGCCGTTCTTAACTACTACACCAAACTGGCTCCCACTCCCCACTCCTGCGCATTGTGTTGTCTCCCTGGCTAGCAACTTGGGCCTTGCTTCCACCCCAGGAAGGCTGGCCTGTAAGGTGAAGGGCTTCCTGCCCCGAGCAGAGCCCCAGACTGTGTGTGACTCAGCCTCCCTCTGGCACTTCCTTTCCAGTGGGGGGGGGGGATGCTGGAAGGACCGCTCTGGCAGCAGGAAGCACCAAGAGGCTGGCCGGCCACCGTGAGTCATCCGGAGGGATGGCAGGGGAATGGCTTCTTCACCTGGAAAGCCCCAGGCTTGTGGGGGGAGGTGTATATGGTCCAACCTGTCAAGGAAGTCTGCAATAATGTATTACAGCACAGACAGGTATGATTGTGTGCCTCTGTGCATATTTTATGTGCTTATGACTCAACACATGTTATTGTATTTTTAAAAAATACAGTTTAAAAGGATGAAGATAAATCGTTATTGATCAAACACAACCAGAGTAGTGTTGTGGTTGAACGTGCCGGATTAGGATCTGGGAAATCCCGACTCTGCCAGGGAATTAGTTGTTGTAGATTTTCCAGGCTGTATGGCCCTGGTCTTGGCATTGTGGAAAATCTACAACAACTAAATCTACAACCTACATCATCTAATCTACAACGAACTCCGGCCATGAAAGCCTTCGTCAACATATCTGCCAGGGAAGCCGGCTGGGTGACCTTGGGCCGGTCACTCCCTCCCAGCCTCACCCACCTCACAGGGCTGTTGTTGTGAGGATCAAATAGAAGAGAAGAAGAGGAGGACATGAGCTGCTTGGGGTCCCCGTTGGTGGGGTATAAACAGAGTGAATAAATAGATACCAAACTCTCAGTGAGGCAAGGCTGCCCGTAACATCTCATTTCCATTCCCTGTGACTTTTAAGACTAGAAGCAAAACATCCTTCAGGAACCCGATTTGGGTTACCTTCGTCTGCAGTGCCACACTTTGAAAACAAACCCCCCCCACACACACACACATATTGAAGGATCAGGTAAAGCTTGAATTGGTTCTTTTTGCTAATAACAACATTTGCATTCCTCTGCACCAGAGCATTTAACAGCTTGCTACAATCATAACAGAAGAAAAGAACTAAGCAATGAACAACAAAGGAAGTTGAGTGAGGAATGCCATGGGCAAGTGAAACCGAAGCAGCAATGACAGTGCATGATGCAAGCACAGAAACAGAGACCAGCAGAGAGTCCACCCTAGATGCTCTCTAGACGGGGCTTGTCTTTGACTGTCCTCTGAAGGCCATTGGGGGAGGCACCAAGCAAGCCTCCCCCCCTGGGAAGGGAGCCATGCAATTCTGGTGCCATGGCTAAAAACAACTGGTTGGGTGTGACCACCTCTGGCACCGGGGGGGTGCGGGGGCACATGCAACAGTCTCTGAGAACCAGTTTGGTGTATTGGTTAAGTGCACAGACTCTAATCTAGGAGAATCGCGTTTGATTCCCCACGCCTCTGCTTGCAGCTGCTGGTGTGACCTTGGGTCAGTCACAAGTTCTCTCAGAGTTGTTCTCTCATGAACAGTTCTCTCAGAGCTCTCTCAGCCCCACCTACCTCACAGGGTGTCTGTTGTGGGGAGGGGAAGGGAAAGGAGATTGTAAACCGCTCTGAGACCCCAAGTAAAGGGCAGAGTATAAATCCAATCTCTTCTTCTTTGAGGAGAAGGTGGTCATTCCAGACCATTCGAGAGAAGGCATACACTACCTCTGAACATGGAGATTTCATTTCACCATTCGGGTTAGCAGCCACTGATGCTCCTATTCTTTTTTCTTATTAATAATTTTTTATTAGGTTTTTAAAATACAGAAGGGGTAAAGAAGGGAAAAGGGGAAGGCATAGGGGAAAGGGTAAAAGCAACAGTTTCCTGCATGTAACTTTCCTCCACTTGTAATTTCATGTTATACAGAGATAAACTGCGAGATTCATTAAGTTCATTAAGTCTTCTTAATATTATAGTATTAAAAAGTTAATATCTTTATATTTCTCTCTTATTCAATTATAGAATGGAGTCCATAGTCCCAACAAAAGCCTTATTCCATTTGCCCTTTTAGCATCGAGGTCAATTTATCCATTTCCACACTTTCCACAATCTTCGCTATTAAATCATTTTCTGAAGGTGTTGATGGAAGTTTCCGGTATGTTGCCAATAAGATTGTCCCTGCAGTTACTACATGGATTATAAAATATCTTTGACTTTTGTCAAAATTCTCTGGTATACAATTCGATAAGAGCAATTCTGGTCGGAAAGGTACTGAAGTCTGCAAAATGGTCTGTATCAGAGAATGTACCATAAGCCAAAACTTACGCACTATATCACATGTCCACCACTATGCTCCTATTCTTCATGAATGTGCCTGGCTCAGCAGTAAAGCCACCGCTGGGCCTGCAGAAGGTCCCAGGTTCAATCCCCAGCATCTCTTGTTCAAAGGATCTGGCCACGGGGGGGTGCGAAAGAAAGACCCTTTTCTGTCTGAGATCCCGGAGAGCCACTGACAATATTGGCCTTCGTGGACAGATAGTTTGATTCAGTAGAAGGCAGCTTCACAGGCGTTCATATGTGCCTAATCCCCTTTCAAAACTATTTCAACTAGTGACTGCCACTGCGTGTTGCGGCAGGGAGTTGCATGAGTTCATCATGCGTTGCACAAAGCAGTCCTTTGGCCTCTCCTGAATCAACTTTATTAGGTGCCTCCCAACATCTAGTATTTGGAGAGACGGAGGAAAAAGGTCTCCCCCCCCACAAGTAATTGCATAAACCTCTCCCCTAACCAATAATCCTTGTGCTGAAATGAACCCCTTCACTTTCCTCAGCCTTTCCTTTTAGTCACTGGGGTTGCCCCTTTTCTTTTTAGCCCACCAGTGTCCTTGTTGAGTTGTGGCAGTCGGAGCTATACACTGTGTTCCAATTGTGGTTGTGCCACAGATCTGTGCAGAGAAGCCTGCACATCCGGGCAGTTTCAGTGGAGGTCCCTTGCCTTGTAGCCGGATTTGCCTTTTCCCACCTCTGCTGCCCCAGGAGTCGCCGCTGCCCTCAAGCAACCCTTCCGATCCCTTAGACTGGAGAGACTGGGCAGAGGGCTGAGCTAAGCCTGGAACCAGCCAAGCACAAATCCCATCTTGCCCACGGGACTGACTGGGTGACCTTTCTCTCTCAGCATAGCCTACCTCACAAGGCTGTTGTGAATGTAAAGACAGAGGGGCAACCATATATGGAGCCCCGAGGCCTTTGGGGAAAGGCAAAATAAAAGGGGGGCTAAACACGTATTTAAACAAAGGTTTTATCAGTTCGGTTTCTGTGTTTTATTTAGTCTCAGCCTGTGGCAGGGGAGGCCTTAAACTCTTGGCACGGAGCATAGTCAGATGGCAGCGGCTGCTGCCCTCTGCGGGTGAGAGGCCCAATCGCCAGCCATCTGCGTAGGCTCTGTGCCATAGTTCAGTTACTTTTATTGGCATTAACATAGCTTTGGCTTCGATTACGTTATAGATCTGATCCCTCTAGTTACTGCTTCCAGCTTTTGACTGAATCTAACTATTCCCCTTGGCTGGCCATTACTGAAAATAAGTTAAGAGCACTGCACGTCTCTTTTGAACCCCCCTCTCAGAATTGGAGGTAATGCAAACAATAAGGGGCAGAGCTATTTGAACTGTTCAGTGCAGCGAATAAGACAGGCTCTCCCTTAAGCCGTGGGACATCTCCCATTGTGGGTCATCCTGCTAGCGATCTTCACCAGCTTCAGACCCCAGCCTTACGCAGAACCTTTTCACTTGCCAGGTTCAGTGCTCCCTTCAGCTCTGTGCCAAGGTTTCGCTCTTCTCTCTCCCCGCCACTCCTCATGGCATAGTTTTGCACTTCTGTAAGCAACGGCCCTCTGGCTGGACCCAGGCGCCAGGAACCTGAGGCAGGCTGGAAAGGGGAGCTTCCACAGACTGGCCCATCTGCATCAGCCCCTCCAGGGGCACTTTGAGCCTAGGGTGCCGTAGCCAAGGAGGGCCAGACAGCTGCTGCTGGAAGTGCAACAACAGGGAAGGAAGGCCAGGAGTGTCAACTCTTGTGCATTCCCTCTTCCTTCTCTCCAAAATCCGTTTCTGCTTCTGCGGGCCGTTGGTGCCTCCCTCCATCAGTGGTGCTAAGCAGGGGCTGCAGCAGGAAAAACCAGTCAGGTGAGCAGCAGCAGGAGGGATGGAGACTGGCCAAGAGGCCCTGGAGCAAGCGATCCCATCCGGGAGGAGGGGGGAAGGAGCCCGCCTCGCCTCGCAACAATGCTGAAAGAGGCTCAGGTTTCACCCTCCGTGCTCACATGTGAAACTCGCCCCCCTCCACACACTCACACACTGGAATGTGCTCCAGGCAGGTGGGTTATCGCCAGGCAGAAAGGGGAAGAGCCAGACCGAGGCCCTCCTGGAGGAAAGCAGCAGTCTCCCATGGGAAAATAAGTTGTTGGTAGCCGTGCTGGTCCAGAAGGAAAATCCCAAACTCCCAAACACAATCCACATTCTTCCTGGTATTAGGAGCATGGTCAGGGGGGTGGGCTGGGCCAGCACCAAGGAAACGGCACAGGGGCTGCCACCTCCCCACAACTGCACCAGCTTTGCATGGCCCAGTTGGGAGAAGAGGCCAGGCTCTGGCTGCAGGGCCACGTCCCCATGCACACAACCAGTTAGGTACCTCAGGAGGCAAACTGATGGGGAGACAGCTCAGCACCGCTCACCTGGAAAACTGAGAGGACAGCTTAAGGAAGGTGAGGAGATGGCACACGAATGGGATGGCTTTTCATTGGGGAAAATGTGGGGCACGTTTTGGGAAGGGTGTCAAGCATTATCATAGAATGTTAGAGTTGGAAGGGACCTTGCAGGTCATCTAGTCCAACCCCCTGCATTCTGCAGGAGCATAGCCAAAAGATAGCCCAACATACCTACAACATACCCAAAAGATGGTCGTCCAGCCTCCGCTTGAAAACATCCACTGCTCAACCACTCTTACAGTGAGGAAGTTTCTCCTGATATCTAGCCGGTAACGACTCCCTTGTAATTTCCACCCATTAGATCTAGTCTTGCAATCCGGAGCAAGAGAGAATAGATCTGCTCTGTCTTCTACATGACAGCCCTTCAAATACTTGGATTGCAATCATGTCTCCTCTAAGCCTTCCCTTTCCCAGACTAAACATACCCAACTCTTTCAGCCTCTCCTCATAAGACTTGGGATTCTAACCCTCTCACCATCCTGGTTGCCCTCTTCTGGACACACTTGAGCTTGTCAACATCCTTCCTAAAGTGTGGTGCACAAAACTGGATACAGGACTCCAGGTGAGGCCTGACCATAGCAGAATAGAGAGGAACTACCGCCTCCCATGATCTGGACACAATGCTTCTGTGAATGGATAAGAACATAAGAGAAGCCAATGCTGAATCAGGTCAATGGCCCATCTAGTCCAACACTCTGTCACAAAGTGGCCAAAAATACCAGGTGCCATCAGGAGGTCCAGCAGTGGGGCCAGGACACTAGAAGCCCTCCCACTGCTGCCCCACCCAGCACCAAGAGTAGAGTGCATCACCTGCCCCAGACTGAGAGTTCCTATCTATACCTTGTGGCTAATAGCCACTGATTGACTTCTGCTCCATATGTTTATCTAATGCATCCTAAGATTGCATTAGCTTTCTTCACAGCCACATTGCACTGCAGGCTCATGTTGAGCTTGTGATCAACATTAGATCAAATTGATCAAGGAACGAAGTACCAGAATGCCCAGGCAAAAGAAAAATGAGTAAATGTCCAGGTCCGGATAGCGTACACCAGAAGGTTCTTAAGGAGCTCAAAGGGGAAATTGTTACTCTGCTAACCAGTATGCGTAACTTATCACTAAAATCTGCCTCACTGCCAGAGGACTGCAAAGAGGCAATCGTCACACTGTGGTTTGTTTGTTTTTTAAAAAAGTGGTCCAGAGGGAGTCCAGAAAATTACAGGCTAGCTAGCCTAACATCTGTTTCAGGCAAATTAGTGGAAACTGTTATTAAGGAATTATTAAGCTCACTGAGGAGCAAAGCCTGCTGAGGAAAAATCAGCATGGCTTCTGCAAGGGGAAGTCCTGCCTCAGCAATGCCTCGGAGCTGGTTAATAAGCACGTTGACAAGGGTGGCCCAGGGGACGTCCCGAAGGCTTCTGACCAGGGAGCCAAGACTCCTGGGTGAGCTTAACAATCATGGGCTAAGAGGACATTTTGTGAATTAAGTGACAGGAAACAGAGTAAGTGGACAGTTCCCACAGTGGAGGGGAAGGAGCAGTGGGGTGCCACAGGGATTGATACTGGGACTGGTGTTATTTGGTTTTCTCCTAAACAATCTGGAGTTGGAGCTGGGCTGCATAGTGGCCAAGTTTGCAGAGGATGCCAAATTATTCAGGATGGTGAAAGCCAAGGTGGGTAGTGATGAGCTACAAGGAGGAGCTGGCTCTGAAAAACTGGATGCTGGACTCCATGGGCCACTGGTCCAATCAGGCAGAACTGTTCTTAAAAAGAGTCACTGGGAAAAGCTGATGGGTCTTTGGATGAAGATCTCCTTGATGGTTGGGGGGGGATGACAGCAGGAACGGCCTGCCAGTCATATGGCACCTGCCTCCTTTGTTCAAGACTGACTTGCCATTGTGATGGGCAGGAGGGATGCCCCTCCCCCTTGCAGCTTCACTGAAATGGGGGAGGGAAGGTACAGTCAAGCCACGCACGCACACACACCCCATCCATGAAGGATGCAGAAGTAGAGCCGTCCTTCAGGGCTTCCTGGGCGACATCCCAGCAGGGCAGGGGGCTGAATGCAATAGGTCTGAACACAGAACCACATGAAGGTACGGAATCAGACCACTGCCCTTGCCTCTGACTGGGAGGGGAGCACCAAGCACCCCGGTAAACATCTGCTACCCAAAATCCTTTGCTACTGGCACATAATGGACGTTGAACGCACGCTCTGCCCACGAGCAAGCCCCGACCGAAACACGGATCTGGAAAAGCCCGTGCAAAGTCCTCTTTCTGTGGCACCCCCCTTCCTTCCTCCCAGAAGTGACATAATCAGAGGTTAGGCCCAGCGGGCTGTGGCTTTGCAGGTCTTGGGGGGGGAGAAGCATTTCCCCTTTGCACTCCTTTGCCCAGGCTTGGGAAAACTCTGCCCTTGGCCGGTTTGTTTTGGGAAAAACAACCTTGTCTGCTGTTGGCTTCAGGGAGGCTGAGGGGGGAGGAGAGGCAGAGAGGTGGAAGAGCAGGGCAGTGTGTGTGTGTGTGGGGGGGGGGGGGCTGCTTCCAGGCATCCTCTCCTGTTGCTGCCCAGCACTGCTGTTGGAGTCGGGCCCATGGCAGAGGCAGGCCGGGCCTCCATGCCAGTTTATGCCACTGAGAACTAACATCCCCCCATCCCATCCCAAGCAGCTCAGAGGCAGGGAGGGTCAGAAGAACTCGCACAGCCACCATCCCTTGCAGGTCCGACCCCAGGACCAGCTGGGACATTCCGGGAGATTGGAGGCTTTGGGGAGGGGGGGTGACCCTCTGCAGGATATAAATGCCACGGAGCAGGGGTGCCCAGCCTTGCTCGACGTAACAGCCACACAGAACAAACGTTGGACGTTTGTGAGCCACAAGGCAGGAACAAATATCACACACACGCTTTTATTGAAAAATATGCAAATCTGCCCTTTATTAATGTTAAACTAGACTGCGTGAATCCCCAGCTGCAGTCTGGCCACCCTGCCACAGGGTCTGCCCTCCAAAGCAGCCATTTTCTCCAGGGTAATTCTGCAAGATCTCCAGGTTCTCCCACCTGGAGGTTGGCAACCCAGGCCAGCAGCCCCTCCTTTCCAACACCACAGAACGCAATAGAGCAGGCATTCGTTTTCTGCGGGATTCGGTTACAAATTTTTCTTCCGTGGGGTAACGGTGCAGGTCACCAGCCAGAGACAGGCCCGTCTGCCCACCGCTCACAGCAGCTGGACGTGGGAACGGGATCAGAACAAGAAGCAGGACCTCCAACCTCGAGGCTGCTGCCTGGCTCCAGGACAGACCCCACCCCCACAACTATATTCCACCTCTTGCTCTCCAAACCCCTGCCCTGGGCCTACCCCACGGAAACACACACATGCCCCACACCAAAGTTAAAAAAGAAAACTTTTATTACATCTTTACACCCTGATTGTCCAGTTCTTTAGCTTATGACCCGGTCTACTTCCCACTCAGTACAAAAACAAGGGACCTATCAACATTTATAAAAGAGGCAAACCGTTTCCAGGCGCGCTGCCAGCACTTGTGGGGCTGAGCAGTGGGGAGAGGGAGGGACAAGCTAGAGGACTCTTGGCGGGACAGAACGGTCCCCACACTTCCCCCGCCTCCAGTTTCATCCTCGCACTGAGCTGCTGGCTCAGCACAGGCGGCAAGAACCAGGCAGAGTCTCTTGGGGGCCTGCCAACAGGCTCCTCGGCCAGGGGTGGGGTCTCTCCGGAGGCACTTGGGCAGGGTCATGAAGGCAGCTCAGAGGGAGTGAACCACCCGGGCAGGTGGAGGAGGTGGCGGCGGTGCTGCAGTCTCGGAAAGCCACGAGGGGCCCAGCCACGACAGGCTGAGGGGCAGGAGATTTGGCATAGGGCAGCCAGCGCAACCCCGGCTGCAAAGAGGGCACACTCTGGTCTTAAGGTGGTGGTGGCGGCGGCGGCGGGGAACAGCCAGGACCCTTTGGCCTCTTCTGCGCAGGGTCCGTGCGCCCGCCTCAGTCATCCACTCCTCCCCCGTACATGTCAGCCAGCTTCCTGAACCGGCTGCCCCACTCATTCAGGTAGTCGTAATCCTGGTCCCGGTCCGAGCTGGCGGATGCGATGGAGCTGAGGGAGCCGGCCTCGGAGCCGCTGCCCTCGAAGTCGAACACCAGCAGCGTGTCGTAGGGGGCGCCGTGGGGTCCGTGTCTGCCGCCTTCAGGTTCTGCGGGAGCAAAGGAAGTGCTGGGTCAGCGGCCTTTGCATTGAACCGAGGGGGCGGGGGGGGGGAGAAGAGGGCAGCAGCTCAGCCAGTGCTGCTTCCAAGGAAACCCTCAAGCCCAGACTGCACACCCCCCCCCAAGACTCTCCACTCAGGCAGTGAGGCCTTTCAACCCGCGGAGCCCAGGAAGCCTGCACCCCCATTCCTCTAGAGCAGGAGGGGGACAAACTTGCTCAGTGTAAGAGCCCCATAGAATAAATGTCAGATGTTTGAGAGCCACAAGACATGAATAAATATTACATGCACGTTTTTATTTTAAAAATACGCAAATTTGCTTTTTTATGCACATTAAATGAGTCTTCGTTGTCAAAGGCTTTCACGGCCAGAGTTCATTAGTTGCTGTAGATTTTCCGGGTTGTGTGGCCGTGGTCTTGGCATTGTAGGACCTGACGTTTCGCCATGCTCTAGCCCTGCCATTCTGGCGAAATGTCAGGTTCTACAATGCCAAGACCACGGCCACACCACCTGGAAAATCTACAGCAACTAATTGAATGAGACTGCCAAAAATAAAAACAAAAGGGGTAAAAACAGGTGTTGATAATTATATTTGTTTGCTAATGATATTTATTTGTCTAAGGGAGAGAGAAAAAGTGCAAGTGGAGCTTTTTATGCTTTCCAAAATAGAAAAAAACCTTCTCCCTGACTGTACTCAGATTTCTCTGGACAGCCTGTAATGCAAATGAGACGGAATGGAGACAATGCCCCCCCCGCTTCCGCCATGCCCTATGCCCACGGAGAGGCTCTAAAGCCAGCTGGAGAGAATTCCTACCTAGATCAAGTGGCAGGCCCCAGGACCGCAGGCAGCAGGGCTGGGAAAGTTGGAGCTCTTCCGAGGAGCAGAGATGGGACCGGGCCTGGCCCTGCCTTGACTCACAGGTCGTTTGGGCACCTTGCCTATTTTCACCTTACCTCGTGGATGAAGTTGCCAATTTCGTCCGGGTTTGTGGGGCGCGGGTGGTACTGCGGAGCCGGCAGGAGGGTGGGCACAATGTCATTCCGGAGGATGACTTCTGGACGGGCATCCAGGCCTCTGTGCAGCTGGCTGAGGTCATAGTCCTTTGGGTGGGAGAGAGGACGGCCGTGGTTAGGGTTAGGACCTGGAGGGCTGGCCCAGCCTCATCATGGCGGGTGGTGTGTGTGTGTTAGATGAGCCAAACAGCTGGCTGAGCCACTCCACGGCAGGCTGGCTTCCTCACCAGGGCAGTCCACAACTCACCCCGGCACAAGAGGAACCAGCTGCATTGTAGAGCAAGCTATGAGATGATCTGGGAAGGGAGTCCAGAGACTGAGCGGGGGGGGGGCGCGCAGGAGCAGAACCTGCTGGATCTGCAGACCTGAACCCCTTCTGGCCCACTGCAGGACCAGCAAGGCCAAGGAAAACAGCACGGGGTACCTCCCTGGCCAGGTCAATGCTGGGGTGGGGAGAAGGGAAAACAAGGAATGGACCGGGGGGATGGTGGGGAAGAGCTCCCTCCAGGGCCCCTGCTGCACCCGGGGAACAGTGAGAGGCAGGGCCCCTTCGCAACCGAGAGCCGGCAGTGCCCTCGGCCCATGTGCCAGGCAGCACCCACCTGGTCCTCCTCCCCTCCGCCCTCCTCGCCGTAGTAGAAGATGTTGTCCCGCGTGTCTTCTTCCGGGAGCAGCAGCGGCTCCTTCACCACCTTCCTCCTCCGCACAAAGAGCAGCAGCAGCAGCAGGATGACTGGGAGAGGGACCGGCGACAGGTGAGACACGGGGCGGGGGGGCAGCCAGAGCCTCCCCAGGAACACCCGAAGTGCCCTCGGCATCGGCTGACCGTGCTGGCCGGCCCCCTCCCAGAAAAGAAACGATCCCGCCCCAGCCCTCGGAGTCCCCAGAGCTCCGTGCAGTAAGGAGCGCAGAATCTAGTAAGGAGACCAGGGAGGAACCGCATTTCTAGTCCTCGTGGTTGAAGGGGAAAGGAGGAGGCAGTCCTTGGGAAGAGGCACTCATCGGCCTCGGGGGCCCTCCCGTCATTCCCACCCCCCGGGCCATGTTAGCGTGAAGCCTGGCTCTCGTGCCTGAAGCACACGGATTGCGTCCATGGCCAGCCACCCCCCCCTCCAGAGACCCGGCTATCTGCTGCACACGTCCACGTCCCCCCCCAAAGTCGGGCCGCCCTCGGCACACTCACTCAGCAGAGCCAAGATGGCCCCCAGGATGGCCAAGATCGCAGGAGCCCCAAAGGTGGCCGCTTGCCTCCCCGGGCACTGATCCACCGGCGCCGACCCTTCGCATTCACAGACGACGGCCTTGAGGACGGTCGCCTGGCCCTTGCCCTGGTTGTCGAAGAGCTGGAGGTGAACGCCGTAGGTGTCTTCCTCCAAGGGCTGCAGCAGCCTCAGCATCGCCACTTCTCCTGCAGACACAGACCGGGGCCTTCGCGTCAGGAGGAAGAGAACCACGGCAGGCGGAGAGACACCCTGGCCTCCCAACGCCAGACTGTGGGCCCTGATCGGCCCAGGCTCCACACACACACACCCCGGCTCCCTCCAACTAGTCCCCCCCCCGGGTCACGGGGAGGCCTTGCTGGCCTTTGCTCGGGGGGGGGGAGGCAGCCAAGAACGGGCATGGAAGGGGCATCTTGCGAGGCTGCAGTGCCGGAGCTAAATGCTGCGCTGCATTCAGCGGGAGCCCGTGCAGGAAGCTGCTGCGTCTGGACTAGCTGTGCCCCTGGAAAAGAGCAGGCTTGGGAAGTAACACCGAAGTCCCAGGTAGCAGGCAGGCCCACCAAGCGGACAGGAAACTCAACGGTAGCCCGGAAAACAGCTAGGAGCGAGGGGGAAGCACCCGAAGGCTTGACAGCTCCGCTCAAGAAGCCCGCCGGAGGGACAGAGCACACTAAGAGAGCCAGCAGGGTGTAGTGGTTAAAAGTGTTGGACTAGGATCCGGGAAACTCAGGCTCGGACCCTGACTCTGCCAGTAAAGCCGGCTGGGTGACCCTGAGCCAGTCACGCGTACTCTCGGCCCAGCCTACCCCACAGGGTGGTTGTGAGGATAAAAAAAGAGAAGAGAAGGATATACGTCACTTTGGGTCCCCCCACTGGGGAGAAACGTGGGGCACAAATCATTACGGAGGCCTTCCCAGTACAGCTGTGCCTGCAGAGGGCAGAGACAGCAGCCAGAGGAACACGGACAGCAGAACCTCGCCCACCGGCCGAAGGGGAACTGCGCTGCCGGCAGAGAGAAGCCACCCCTGGCCTGGCACGTGCCACAGAAGGCCCGGGCAGCGCTCACCTTTGGCATCCATCTCCACAGCCCAGTGCTCATCCGAGTGGTTTGTGAGCCTTGCGCGGAAGGGGGAAGTGTTGGGGGGCAGGTCCTTGTCCAGGATGCGCAGGTGTTGCGTCTCGGGCTCGCTGTTGCAGACCGTGATCGCTTGGCGGTCGAGCTCGGGAGCGTTGTCGTTCACGTCCAGCAGAGTCAGCAGGAGGGTCCCTGTCCCAGTTGCTGGGGGGCTGCCTGTTTGGGGGGGAAAGAGAGACAGGAGTTGGAAAGGCTTCCAAGTCCACCAGTTGGCTGCCTGAATTCCCGGGTACCAAGGGTGGCACTACATCCTGCAGGGCTATACCCCACCTCCAGGCCCTCTGCCCCACCTCTGAGATTGCCCACTTCCTCTACGCAAAAAAGGCCCCCAAACACTATGCTCTAGCCCTGCCAAGCACAACTCGAGACTTTAGAAGGAAACGTGCAAATGGAGTACACGTGTGAACAGTGCAGGCTCACGCCAGCGCCACGTTTCTGGAATTTATTTTGAGAACCCAGACTGTGCATGGCTTATTAGTTAAGTAAAAGGCACTTAAACGTGAACTTTAATGCTCGGATGGACGTGGCTCAGGTGTGCTTTTTTGCTTTGGTTGCTGAAGAGCATGATGTGCTGTTCAGAACAGGCACAACTGCTGAGAAGTCAGCCGAACATTGCTTCACCCATTGCCAGCATACACAATTCGAGCGATTGGCCCGCTTCTCGTCTTTATTCTGTTCTTCCCCGCCAGAGGTCTAATGGTGGTGGGGAAGAGACTGGTGGTGGGGGTCCACGACCAAGCCCTTCCACCCTCCCTCCAGCTACAGAAAGTCGCAGTACCCTTCAGTTCTTTCCTCCGACTGAAGGCCACCCGGAATGTTCTTTTGAGAGATACGGAGAGGAAGGACGGAAGGAAATTTATCTCCCCCCTCCTTAATCAGACTGGAATGCGGTTTCTCGTGACAGCCTACAAGGGAGCGCAGCTCGGCAGCCATGTGCCCCTCACACGGGGGTGACGATCAGGCTGCTGCTCTGCCCAACAATGAGGCTTTTGATTCCCTCCCCTGCGAACATAAGAACGTAAGAGAAGCTGATGTTGGATCAGGCCAATGGCCCATCCAGTCCAACACTCTGTGTTACACAGCGGCCAAAAATACCAGATGGAGAACAAATGTAAAGGAAACAGTCGTGAGAGTCTGACCCACTGATCAAGCCGTCCACAAGACTTGAAAAAAAGATGCTTTCTGTATATTACAGTCAACAATCACCACAACCCAATAAGTGAGACGCCTGGGATCCATTAGAAGCTTAGCAGCATTTCTGAGCCTGAACACTTATTGAGACCAGCGTCCTGTCTGAATGTGTGACCTTTCATGACTTTTTGTGAAGCACTTTATGAGCAAAAGAACTTTTGGGCTACTCTAATACTTCCTGGGGGAGATCCAATTTTGAAACGTTGTTATATAATCCGGAGACGACGTTGATGATGTATTTTTACACTAGGATTTTCTTTTGATTTGAAGGAATTTGTTCATTGTGTTGTAGTGCCTGTTGACAATAATACACAGAAAGCATCTTCTTTGCAAGTCTTGCGGACTGCTTGATTTGTGGGTCAGACTCTCGTGACTGTTTTCTTTACATTTGTTCTCTGATTGGGCCGTGATTGTCCACCCTTGTCCCAAAAGTACCAGGTGCCATCAGGAGGCCCATCAGTGGGGCCACATTCCTCCACCCCACCCCCTTCCCAGCCCCTACCGTCATCCACGGCCAGCACAACGGCCTCGTAGGTGTTGTTCTTCACTAGGTAGGACTCCCGGTCCAGGGCTGCCCTGGTGGTGACGATGCCGCTCTCTGGGTGGATGGCGAGCCAGCCTGCCCGGTCATTCTCCATGAAGTATCTGGCAGGGAGGGAGGGAGACACTTAACTCCTGGTGAAGAGCAGAAGAGGGAGAAGGGCACTGGCCCCCCAGAGCCAGAGGCACACAGGAGTGCCCCCCCCCACCTGCGCAAAAATTCAGGGCTGAAGGGCACACCCTGAAGAGACCAGGCACAGCCCTCCTGGGCTTGTACCCTTCCAAAAGGGAGGGGAGACCAGGGGATTGCTTATGGACAGCATCATCTCTCTCTTTCTCATCACCCAACACACCTGCCTGCTCTTCCCTGCATGTGCACCTATTTGCCCCTTTGAGCCAGGAGGAAAGGCAGGGCATCATTTCAACAAAACAAAAACATTTCCCCAGAACTTGGACACACGGCATGTTGCAAGTGCTGTAGGAAGCTCAGTGGGGCGGCAACCCCCAGCTTCTGGGACAGGCCGTTTCCCAAGGCAAACTGTCTGCCACAGCCGTCGTGCTCCGGCGGGTGTCAAGGGCACCCCAAGGTCTGTACAGGGAGGGGGATGCAGGGGGCGGAGGGGCTCGCCCGCATGGCCTAGTTCAGCTCCCTCCCCTCCCCCCACTTCACAGCCATGGCTTTTTGTCCGGTCCACGGGGCATCTGCTCAGGGGATCTCTATCTCTCTCTCCCTCCTACTGACCTCTTCAGTCTTCGAGGGCTCAGGCCCCTCCTGGATGGTGCCGGAAGGCCCCGCCCACATTCCTTTCCCTGCCGGGGGAGGGGCTTGCTGGAGGGACCAGGAAAGGGGGGACGTAGGAAGTGGGCTAAGGTGCCACTTTTATTTAGCCAACAGCTACAGGTGGAGTCGCTTGCTATGAAACTCAATACTGTGACACTCTTAAGTCTTAAGTGCATTTTCCAAGCCGGCCCATTAAGGGAGATCGTTTTACACGCGCCCCCCCACCCCCACCCCACTCAACACCTTTGCAGCCCGGCCTCAAAAGTGTCCAGGCTTCCGTTCATTAAGATGCAGCACCAAGTGTTTGAAGAGCAGCCTAGATGGGGGTGGGGGAGGGAGAGGTTGTGCAGCCCCAAAGCCACATCCTGGGGCTGCATTTGAAAGGCGGTCTGCCCCGTCAGCCAGAACAGACACTCCGGTCCATTTAACTTTAAGCGGACTAAGCATCCTTTTAAAAAGGAGTTGGCATAAACTTCCACGGACGAGGACAGGGATGCCCACCGCAGTGGTGTTCATGATGCCCACCCTTCCCCCCCCAAGTAGAGAGCTAATCCTGGCCCTCCCCATCCTGCACTGGAGCAAGAGGAGGCGCTTCAGAAGAGCTCAAGCAGCCCCTCCTCCATGTTTGTCGGGAAAGTTTCAGAGAGAAGGCCAGGGACCCTTTGACTAGGTGACTGGGAAGGAATGTTGGCTTTTGTCAGATTTGGGTCGGCTGACCCTTTTGCTCAGAGGCTGACCCATCTGCCCCAGGCGAGCAATGCCCCTCCTGCAGCTGCTGCTAAGACAGCAGGCTTCTTCTCAAAAAGGAGGCCGTGAGTGAGCGGCCGGTATCAGTTGCTGAAATAGCGGGGCCGGGACGGACCCAGGGATGGAGTTCACATCTGAGCTGGTCGTTGGGTTTGTCCATTAGGCAGCCCATTATCATGATTGTTTTGGACTGGGAGGGGCCTGTCTCTAAGCCAGGAAAGGCCTACCTACCCATCCAAAGAACAGGATGCTACCTTAGACCAAATGAGACCCTCCCCCAGTGTTCCCTCTAAGCTGAGTGAGTGTGAGCTAGCTCAGTTTTTTAGCCTCCAGCTCACCCATTTTTGTCTTAGCTCAGGAAGGGAGGGCTCCAGAGCAAACTCATTTATGCAGAAGCCAAATCGCCCGCTCGCAACTTTAATGCCAGTAGCTCACAAAGTAGGATTTTTGCTCACAGGACTCCGCAGCTCAGAGGGAACACTGCCCTCCCCCTGTCAAGGTAGGTGAGTCTTGTCCAGTCCAGTGGGAAGCAGTTATCCCGGGGCCCAAGGAGAGGCCTTTCCCATCACCTGGTATGGGACTAAATGGGGGGGGGGGAGACCTTTGAGAGAAACGTCCCTGGATCACCCATGATGCACTGGAGCGCCCTGGGCTGGAAGCTGCTGGTGAACACAGCCAGGGGCCTGCCATTCTCTCCTGGGCACGGCTCGCGCTTGGCCACTTCTCAGAACCAGTCTGGACTTGACCGTCTGGTCTGCCACTTGGTTGCCTGGTTATTTTAATCCCAAGAATGTGCAAAGGAAATCCCTCGGGAGACTGTGCTGCTAACCTCTCAGCCACCAGCCTCCAGCCAACCAGAGAACTTCCAAAGGAAGCTCCGGGTCGAAGTCTGCTAATTACAATTCATCAAGCAGGCTGATAACATCTCCCAAAGCTTTAATTAACAAGGACCCAGGACTTCTCTGAGTCGTCTCCGGCATTAACTAGCTAAGCAAAACTGAGAGGCTGTATTTGAACTCCATGTAATTATGTTGCACCCTCTGTTTCCTGCCCCTTTGACCCGGCTGTTTATAACTTCTCGTCATAGCCTGGCACATACGGCTGCCCACGAGACGCATCTAAGGAAGAGAGTTCTAGTCCACGGAAGCTAAGGCCAGATGAGAGACCCAGGAGCCTTAAAGGTGCCATGGGAGAGTTCACTTCTGCTGCAGCAGGCACACCTGAAGCTGCCTTGGAGTGGATCAGAGCTATTGGTCCACCAAGGTCGGTATTGTCTACTCGGGCTGGCAGGAGCTCCCCAGGGTCACAGGAAAAGGTTCTTTTGCATCACCTCCTGCCAGGTCTCATTACCTGGAGATGCTGGGGACTGAACCTGGGGACCTTCTGCATGTCAAGCAGAGGCTCTACCCCTGAGCCATGGCCCCTCCCTCCACAGAGGCAGCGCATCCACGGGCCCCGTCTCAGCCACTGCTGCTGCTCCTCTCCCTGCCCCTCCACCCCCCACTGCATCTAGGCAAGAGTGCAGACACACAAGGACCCCGCCCCATGGCCCCAGACTCCCCCTCTCCCCCGCTGAGCCTGCCACAGCGTAGTCCAGCAGGGAAAGCAGAAAGGGCCAAAGGCAGGGAGAGAGGAACGGCACAGAGCAGCGAGCTGCCCCAGGCCCCTGGGAAAGCCAGACTCAGCTCCATCCTCCCCCCCCCCATCACAGCAACTGGTGGGGCCTCCATAAGTGACTTGTTGTCCCCTTTGCATGGAATCAAAGCAGCTTTATTTTTTTAATTCCCCTTTAAAACCTGGGAACCACACAAGTGCTGCTCACCAAGGAACAAGATGTCTTGTGGACTGTGACCCATTCAGTCTGGAAGCCTCCTGCATTTGATGTGGGGGAAAATCACCATGGAGAAGCAGCCCACCCATTTCTCTAGAGAGCCAGTTTGGTGTAGTGGTTAACCTGGGAGACCTGGGTTTGATTCCCCACTCACAGCTGCTGGATGACCTTGGGCAAGTCGTAGGTCTGACAAGAGCTGTCCTTGAAAGAGCAGTTTCTGTCAGAGCTCTCTCGGCCCCACCCACCTCACAGGGTGTCTGTTGTGGGGAGGGGAAGGGAAAGGAGTTTGTAAGCCGCTCTGAGACTCCAATCTTCTCCTCTTCTTCTCTTCTAGAGAAAGAAGCCTGTTGCGTTAACCTGCCTGTAACAGCAGCCGGGTGACTTACTTGATCTTCTGGGACTGCATTCTGTCTGGGTCCCGTGCGGTGTACACCGTGACTTGGTGCCCCAGAGGGACGTCCTCCAAGACTTCGGCCACCTTGACCGGAGGATCAAAGATGGGCGCCTCGTTCATGTCCCTCACGTTGACAGTCACCGTCGCTGTGGAGGTGGGCAACTTCACGGCAAAGGGGACTTCATTGGTGACCGCCACCTGCAGCACAAACTGCTTCCTTGCCTCAAAGTCCAAGGCCTGGGGAGGAAAGGAAGGAGCCAACGTCAGAACCGAGGAGCCGAGTCGGCTGCTATTGCGCTCCAAAGGTAAACAGGAGGAGCTGATCCAGGCCTGCGGCAGCATCCTTTGCGGCTCCAGAAATTGCTCTGTCGCCTAAGCTTGGACGTGCGTCTAAGAGCCCCCTGCCCCACCCTCATCCTAAGCCACCACATTCTAGTTGCCTCAGCTCTACGCTCTGGGGGCAGACCTCTTCCGGTAAAACAGTCATTAAAAGATATGATATTCTCTTGGGCTAAGAGAACACGTTCAAGATGCAGGATCCTGCCCCAGTGACTGCCCTAAAAAAGGAGAGCCGCTCTTTCAGTAATTGTGTACGTTTTCCCCCCCAACAAGAAAAGGGCAACGAGGTTGGGAAGCTTTGTCAAAGTGGAGCCGCTCCGTCACAGTAACCAGAACCCACCGCCTACTGTGGCTACTCCCACGCCCCCACGGCCCGCTCGATCGCTTGAAGGGGGTTGCTTGTAACGTGCCCATGTAGCTGAGGGTACAGAGCTACAGAATTATGTAGACCCACAAGACGGAGTGAGAAACGGCTGCTGCTACAGTTCTCAGACTGGTACAACTGTGTTAACTAATGAGGAAGCACTTTTTAAGGAGTGGTCTGTTCTTCTACATACTCTTTCTGAAGGCAACAGGACACAAACCCAACTGGTGTTCCAGCTCAAATTCCCAGGTCGACAGAGTGCACTGTGATTTTAAAAAGTGGGGGTGCGGCAGGTACTGCTTCCATTGGAAGAAGAGCCTCCCCCTGGAGTGTCACCCCCGTATTTTGGGAGGGTAGCCATGTCGGTCTTCAGTAGAAGAGCTCAATTCAAGCCTAGTTGCAACTTAGAGGCCAACAAGATGGCCAAAGTTCCCTTTTGTCAGGCGGGATGTTCCTCACAAGCAAGCAATGCCAAGCTGACAAGGAAGCGTGGCATCTCCTCCTTGTGCATTATTTTGGCACACGCTCTCTGGTGCCTCCAGCCAGAGCCCCCCCGCCGAGCGGCTGTCTTCCAGCTTGCACAAGGGAGAGGAGTCTCCTCGTTGCAGAGTTTGCGAGCTCAGTACCAGCACCACCCCCACCACCCAGCCCTCCCAGCCCAGCAGGTGCAAGCCCGATGCGTACTTTGGCTGTTTCCACGATGCCTTCGTTGCTCTCCGAGTCGGTGGATACACGGAAGAAGCCCCCTTCGTCGCCACGCACGATTTTGTACACGGCGCGCCACGCAGCCGAGCCAGCCTCGTCCATGTCCGTCACAGACAGCCTCACAACCTCCAGGTCGGCTTCGTTCTCTGCCACCTCTGCTGTGTACTGCAAAGAGCGCAATTGCCCCAGAGGCATTTATTTTAATATTTCTGTACTATACGCAGTGCATTCGCTATCAGGGAAGCGTCCAGCTAAGACATGCGACCAACAGCGGTCATGAGCCTGCAAGAAGTGCCAGTAAACAGCAGACTCAAGGTCCTTGGTCTGCCACCGAGTCAGCAATAAGACACCAACACTGGCATGTGGGGGCAAAATTGTGCTCAGTTCATCCAATTGGGGAGACAGAAGGGGGAGACATGAAGAAAGGTTTTTTCTTTTTTTTGGGGGGGGGCAACCTCTTACTTTCCTGCTCTTGACCCACCCAGACCCTTGCCCCATCTAGTCCACCCCACCCCCCACTTGGCAAGCACAGCCCCGCGTGGGGCCTTGGCTACGAAACCCCCGGCTGCCAAGAGCTGCACACCCGCCTGGGCCTTAACTGCTAGAGGAGACTCCAGGGCAACCGCAGCCGGGAAGAGAACTACACCAAAAAATACCCAAGTTACTTATCCCCCCCCCACCCCGCTCCTTCGTTGAGGCAGCCCAGGGATGTCATCTTTGGAAGCAGACCTACTCAGACGGTCCCATTACCATTGAGGGGCTGAACTGGGGGGCATTGTCATTGGCATCACCAATTTCGATCACTGCGGACGCCGTGGTGGTCAGCCCTTTGCCGTCCATGTCAGCGGCTTGCAGGACGAGCGTATATTCCCGCACTCTCTGGAAAGAGGACGATGTTCCGGTTAGCGTTGTTGACAGCCAGGCAGAGGCTCCAGTGAGGACAAGGACTGGGTCTCCCCCACGCCCTTTCGCAGGGGACCCAGCAGAGTTTATCACCCACCGATCCTCGGGGTTCTCGTCGGCACCGAGCCTCCCATCTGCCCCTCCAAACCACAGCAGACTTGCAGGCCTCTTTAACGCAAAGAGACTGAACGAACGAACACACGCACACGGTGGTTTTCTGCTGACTCTGGGCGCTCTCTCCTCTGATGAGCAGGGGCTCCCCAGGGTCCCAGGCAGGGGTCCTGCCCATCCTCTGTGACGTCACCCTTTCCACTAGAGGTCTCAGGAGTTGGGCCCAGGCTCTTCCCCATGCCAAGCAGAAGCTCTACGCCTGGGCCCTAGCCCTGCTGCCACACGGAAGGCGCGCCTTGCGCCCTGAAGCCGGCACCGAGCAGCAACACCCAGGATTTGGGATCCAGCTAGCACCGCAGGGACACTGCCACTGGGCCAGCCCTTTCAACATTTCTGCCCTGCTTTTCCCTGTGGTTTGGAGCAGCTTGTGATAAATCAGCAATTTAGACGCACACACACACTTGAGAGCCACTCGACAGGATCTGTGGCTTGATAGAAGCAAGTGCCCTTCAGCACAAGGCGCCTCTCCACAGATTCAAGCTCCTGTTGAACCAAATGCCCTCCTCTGAGGCTGGCAAAGGCAACCGGGAGAGGGCAGCAGACTGCTCAGAAGGCAGGGGTTGCAAAGGTAAGAGAAACTTCTCCGAGGAGAAGCCATTTGCACTTGGCACGTGATGGAACGGCCAGGAAGCATCTGTCGGCTGACTCAAGGTGGCCAGGGGATGCCCGCTGGGCAGGGCCATCTGGGAGGAGACCGCACCCAGGCAGGGTCAGTGCCGTCATCCATCCCCACAGAGGACAGGCCCTCCTCCTCTCCCCCCCCGGCAACTCACCTCTCTGTCCAGGCCGCTGGCAATCACACTGATGGCGCCCGACTCCCTGTTGATGGCAAACATCTGCTTCTCGGGCTCCCCCGGCACTTGGCTCAGGATGGAGTAGGCGACCACCCCGTTGTAGGACTCTATGGCGTCATCAGCATCCGTGGCAGTGACTTGCATCACAGAGGTCCCTGGAGGCGGAGACAGGGATGCAGCGTGTGATGCAGGCCCAGTCCAACCACCGGTCCATCTAGCCTCAGGCCCGGAGCCACGGTGCTGTTCCCTGGGGATGTAGCCCCATCCAGCCCAGCCGCTTCTGAAGACACTCCCCCCCCCCCGCACCTCTCCAACAGTCAGAGAGGCACGGGGGGTCTTCTTCAACCCCTGTTCAGCTGCAGAAGCTGGATTTTCTTTTAATTTTTAATGTCATGTGATGACATAGCCCCCCTTGCAGCCCACCCCTCCGAAAAATTTCTGGGTAGGGGACTGCATTGCCTGCTGTGACCAGCAGTGTCTTCTTTTGAGCCAATCTGCAAGGTCGCCCAGCCCAGCTTCCAGAGGACTTTTAACTGGTGATGCTGGTGACGGAGCCAGGGGTCTTCTGCGACTGAGTGATGGCTCCTGCCAAGCACAGAGAGGCAGAATCACCCTTCACTCCCTGCTTCCCTGTTCCAAGCACTGGACGGCTGTGGGGTTCCCCGCCTGACTAAGAGCCACAGGGAATTTCTTCAGCTGTCTCCTCCTCCCCACACCTAGCAGACCAGACGAAACGTGTGCTTCCTTCCAGGGGTCTTTGGCCTAACACGCCAGGGGTGTGCTTGAAGAAACCTTCTGCAATTCCTTTGCTGGGGGACACTGAATAAAAGCTTGAGAAAAGCTCCACAGGTACCACAAAAGAGGAAGCCGGACCTAAGAAGGTGTCTTGCCAGAGCCACCTCTAGGAACAGACTTCCTCCAACGTGTATTTAATTTTATTTATTTAATTTGATTTATACCCCGCCCTTCCCGCCTGATGGCAGGGAGGGCAGGGTATAAATCAAATTAAATAAATACATTAAATATGCCAAGTCACTGAGATGGAATGGTATCTTTTTTTTTGGCCTCCCCGTAGGGGATTTTTTTTATCGCATTTTCTATAAACTACAAAGAAACAAGGAAAGGTAACTACAAACTACAGGTAAAAGTAAAGAGAAACCACTAAAAACCCAAGAGATGGAGGTCATACACAATGCTTACAAAATCAGCCTCTAGTTAATTACACTTATACTTTGCTACGTTAAGTGAATACACAATTCTTATTGCTTGTACTAACATCTCCAACAGATGTGACTGTATAAGGAGCTCTATGGAGAAATGATTTAAATTCATTTAAAACAGAGTCTAGGGACAATCATGTTTTCCTTTTTGTTTCTCAATCGATAGCTTAATTTAGGGGCAGCTGCCCCATGTTCAGAAACTGAGTCCTCGTCAGAAGGTGCCAGTGCTCCTTCTTCACCTACCCAGAAAGCATGGATTGAAAGGGTGGGACAATCCACCTCTTAGCAACCCGGCTGTAAGTATGGCCGGCTGTAAGTATGGCACACCCTTAAGCAACACCCTTCAAAGCACAACAGGAACTAAATCCTAACAGAGTTTGCAGAGACACAGAATGAGGTGAGGAAGTCCTTCTAGTCTCTCTCTCCTCTCCCCCCTTCTTAATGCCGCACCCCTCAAGACCACCCTCCCCCTTACCAGGTGTTGCTCCTTCCAAGACAGACCCCCTGAAGACCTCCTGGGTGAACTGGGGCCTGTTGTCATTTTGGTCGGTGACCGTGACGATGATGTCCATCGGCTCCTCGACAGGCTTCCCGTTCTCAGACACAGCATGCGACAGAAGCTGCAGGGGAGGGGAGGGAGGTTAGCGTGGAAAGAGCTGGAGCACTCCATAAGACTCCTTCCCTCCATCACCCCAGCTCAGAACAGAGTTGCTCCCCAACTCAGTCCCAAGCGCAAAGCCAGCCGCCCCCCCGCACCTGCCGATCACCTGGCACCTGGCTCTTTGGTGGCCGCAGGAGCCCCCACCAGGGAGTGGCAACTTACATGGTATTTGTCAATGGCTTCTCTGTCCAAGGGCTGGGTCACTTTCATCCAACCCGTCTCTTTCTCAATGGTAAAGACGCCCTCGGGAGGCATGTCTGCCCCCTGCCCAGTGATGCTGTAGAAGATCTTGCCTTCTCTGTCCCTGTTGGATTTGATCTGAAGCCGGGAAACAAAGACAGGGGCCATTGCAAACCTTCGGGTACACGAGGCCGTCTACTCTTTTGGCATCCGTGCTCCTCGACCCCCCCCACGCTTGTCTCTCCAGGGGCTCTGCTAGGAAGAGGCTTTTACGGGCCTCTGCTCCCCAAGTTCCTTGTAAATGGGATGGACTAGGCGGGGAACAGTTTGTAACCCAAGTAGGAGCTCCGCCACCAAGCCACAACCACCCCCTTTGCAAAAAGAGAGGCTGGTTGCAGAAGGCCAAGGAGCTGCCTCGGTTGGACCCCATCCCCTTTGGCAGCTCGTTCCGCAGAAAAAGAGGGCCTGTCCTTCCACACCACCCCTCCCGGGAAGACCTGCAGCTGCGACCATCTCAGCACGCAAGTGGCACCTCCCCCCCACCGATGGGGGTCCTTCAAGAGGCTGCTGTACCTGGACCAGGTTCTTGGGGAAGGGACCCCTCTCATTCTCAGGGACTTTTATGGGCGGGATCACCCAATCCCTCTTCTGCCGCTTCGGGCCAGGCCTGGCCTCTGGAAACCTTCGCACCTCCACCTGGTTGGCAGAATCGGACTCTCCCTGCAAAAGGGCAGAATTCTTCCATGTGGACAAGAATCTAAAGGAACTGCTCCCAGGTCTACAGCTGGTCTCCGAGTCCTGCTGAAAACAGTTGCCTGAAACTGGGAAAGAGAGCAGCATCCAATCCTCGGCCATTGTGGGAGGGAGCACGTGTGCGCACACCGGTCCTGCAAAGCGGTCCCTATCTGTAGCAGCTACCTGCTGAGACGTTTCCTAACCAGCCCCTCTTGGAGAGCTAATTCTCTGCACCAGGTCAGGAGCTGGTTTCGGCCACAGCCCCTCCTGCCCCGGGGCACAAACCGTTCCTCTTCGCCCAAGTGCTGCTGACACCTGAATTCCCAGCTCTCATGATAAAGCCACAAGCAGCAGACGCAGCAGCTTTAGCCAAAACACCACCAAAGCAGCCGGCAGAGAATGCTTGTTATTCCACAGCCCAGAAACTCCCCTCTGCCACAGGCTTGAGAGCAGAAGAAGGTTGTTTGGAGCTTCTGACCCTGGGAGTCTGGGCAAAGCTGCCACGAGACCCCCCTCCCCAAGGGCCTGAATCCCCCCCACTTGTCCCACACTGACCTTTCCCTTCAAGCCACCCCCAGGCTGCAGAAATTGGCAGGTTGGTACACGGCTGGTGTATTTAAGTGCCAGGAATGTGGGGGGAGGGGGTGCTTCTCGCATTAGACAGAGGCTGGGCCCAGGGACAACAGGCCCGGGCAGGGGGGGGGGCAAAGGCAGAACTTGAGCACTCACTCACAATAAGGAAGCACCACAATACGGAAGCATCACGTTGGATGGGGGGAGGAGGAGGAGGAAACTTAAGTCTGCCTTGAGAAGCCAAACAAAGAGAGGGGGCTGCTGATGTGTGATGGATTCTCAGTCCTGCGTTTGAGAAGTTATGTCCAGGAAGACTCCAGAGTGTCTCGTTTCCCCTATTATCCTAAAAGCTGGCATTCTAATGCATTTTAATTTGACGGCCCAGAGGCCTCTGTGGCAGTTGGCAAGGCCAGCTGAGCGCGATGCCAACTCATACATTTGCAGGACTGATGTTAGCTCCTTATTAGAGGCAAAGCTGGAGCCAAAGGTGGAAGCCCGCACAACAAAGGCCCTCTCGAGAATGCCTGGCGCTGCCGGAGGAGCCCGGCTGCCCTGGGACCTGAAACCCCGTGCTGTGCCGCCAGTCCCTCGCCGGGCCTCCCTGAAGGAACTCCCAGCAGCTGCGCGCCAGCCCGGTCTCCAAGGCTGGGGAACCCAGGGCTATTTCTGCCACAGGAAGGACTCTCCCCCTTGGCTCTGGGCAGAGGGAGCCCCTCCTCAGAGAGGTGTTTCCTACCTGCGGCAGAACAGCCCGGGCCCATTAGCGTCCTCCGTTCCACCACAACAGCCGACGGAGGCACAAAGGTTGCCATGGCGCCCGCGCTCCCCGGAGGGCTGCCAGGTGCTCCCTGCACATTACCTGTGGAGAATGACGGCCTTTGTTCCTCACGGTCACCATGGTGGAGGATTTGGTGCCGGTGGCATCCCAGGCCCGCACCACAAAAGTCCTCTCACCCCCGCGCAGCCTTGTGTGGTGCCTCACCAGGACCGTGCCGTCTGCCAGCACCCTGAAGTTGGCATCCTCCGCACTGTACTGTGCCAGTTTCCATCCCGTGCAGTCTTCAAACTGGACTGGGGGGGAGAAAGAGCAGGTGCCGTCATTAACGCAAGGCCTGGATCCCCGCCTGGCAGGGAACGCCTCCAAGCAGCCACTTACTCACTTACCCCCTTAACTAGACAGCGTTTGGTTTTGCTGGAAGCCGCCACCGTCTGCCGCTCAAAGTCCATTTGCTTTAAGCCCTCCTGAGCCTCTGCCATTGTTATCTGGACAAGCCATCCCTCCCCCCGCCTCAGCTCAAGTGCGAACAAGTTCCCTAATTGAGGGGCCAGAGTTTGGAGAAGGGAGATTGGAATGTGCCTCTGATAAGAAGGAATCCTCCGGGGAAACCTTAAACCTTAGCCCTCCGCCACGGGAGGGCGTGCAGATAGCATCTGGCAGGGGAGGGGCTTTGTTTGCCCTTTACAGGGGGGGGCTCGGCAGGCCCAATCAGTAGGCCTGCGCCCTTGAACTGCTTGCCCAGTGGGGAGGGGGAGTGTTTACCCTCAAAGCCCGCCAGGGCAGCCAGTCCCCAAGCCCTCTGGAGGGGCCGGGCCGGGCCCTAGAGTCTAAGCATGGGGCAGCCATACTGGGATCCTGGTGCTGCTGGAGTCTCTTCTTTTTCCAAAGCCAGAAACAAATTGTACGTCCCCCCCCACCCCCAGTCCTGACCTTGTTCAGGATCTTGTTGCATGCAGCACAGAGGCCAGTGTTCCCCCTAAGCTGAGTTAGTGTGAGCTAGCTGACAGATTTTTAGCCTCTAGCTCATTTTGCCTTAGCTCAGGAAAGATGGTTCCAAAGCCAACTAATGTATGCAGTAGCCAAATTGCTCGCTCACATCTTTAATGCCAGTAGCTCACAGAGTAGAATTTTTGCTCACAAGACTTCACAGCTTAGAGGGAGCACTGATGGAGGCTGCCCACAGACAGTGGAGTACAAGCATACAGTCAGCAGAGACCAAGCATGGTGGAGCAGTCAGGGTGTCAGATTAAGATCTGGGGGGCCCAGGTTCGAATCCCCACACTGCCATGGAAGCCTGCTGTGTGACCTTGGGACTGCCCCACCCTCTCAGCCCTGCCTACCTCACGGGGCTGTTGTGAGGCTAAAATGGAGAAGAAGAGAACAAATGGCTTTCAGTCCCCACAGGGAGTAAATGAAGGAGCTGAATCCCAGACACAGGCAGGTTGAGAAGATCGGCTGCCTGGCGGACCAGAGGAGGCAAGCAGAGACACACGACAACCCGCAAACCGGGACCAAGAATGGGAAGAGGTGCAACTGGCAGCCCCAGAGGCACCAACGCAGAGCTTGCCGTCCACTGGGGTTGGCGATGCAGCCCACCAAAGCCAACCCCTCCTGATCTGCTGAGCCCTCAGGTAACCTGCTTTTAGGATGACCCTCAGAGCCACAGAATGGCTCACAATCAAAAGGTCATTTTAAAAATGTGCAGCGGCGTTACTCACTGGGCAGCCTAGCCACGGATCCGTAGAAGGAGCGACGGGAGCCAGAAACTCTGCTCATTCACTCCATTTCATATGAACACCCCCCTTCCTCAAGAGTTGTTTTCACCAACCTCAAATTAGAGAGGAATGTAGCAAAGGGGGGGGGGACAGCTCTGCCCCACCCTGTGCAGCCATCTCTGCACACAGCCATTGCAGGTGACCCAGTGTTAGGGGGAGACAGAAGGGGACCTTTCAGGAATCCTGGACACACACACACCCCACCACAGGAAGGCTTTAGGGGTCATACCCGGCATCTTGAATGCAGACTCAAGGGCAGGCCTCTGTCAAACACAGCAAATTGGGCTGCCGGCCACACTGGTCCCAGGAACTTTTCAGAGGCACCCACACCGAGCATGCATTACAAGGACGCAGAGTGGACTTGTTATGCGTAAGTTATAGATTATTATAATATCTATCTCCCCCTTTCTCCCTGTATCCCTGTTTTGATTTAAAATAGCAATAATAATAATAATAATAATAACAATAATAATAACAACAATAATAACAATAATAATAACAATAATAATAACAACAATAATAACAATAATAATAACAACAATAATAACAACAACAATAACAACAATAATAATAATAGAATCCAGTGCGGCTTATTTCTTCCCAACTAGACAAATTCCAGCCAAGGCTTGGCACTCTGAAGGCCCTGACACGAGCCCTGCTCAGAAACCACATGCCATGAAGAGGCCCTTCCTGCAGGCTTCCAGAGAATCGGCCGGGTCCGTCTCCACTCCCTTTTCTCAGGGCCCTCGCTTCCAGAGTGGGAGAAACATCCCGGCCTGTGGCAGGAAAGTCCCTCCAGAGCATCAGGCACGCTCCACTTCCCCTCCAAGGGAGGCTGGCACCCAAGAGGGGTGGGGGCAGGGAAAGGAATGCTTCACAGGTCAGCCGCATATGCCAGGGAGCCGGCTGAACGGACGGGCCCCGGCCCCAGAACACGCCCGCTCCCTGCCAGAGGAGGAACTGGGTCCCTGGTCCCACCAGACAGAGGAGACTCTTGGCACAGGTCGCTACTTCAGTCTGAACCACGACCACCAAAGGGCTTCTTTCGGGCCCTGGCTGCTGACCTATGCCTCCCCCTCTTCTGGGCAGCGAGGACAAGCTAACCCCAGGTGCCACAGTTAGGGTAAGCATCATTCTGTAGGCTCCCTCTTCAACAGACCTGAACGTCCAACCTTTGCTCTGCCACCTATAGCACCTGCCAACCGGAGAGCAAGAAAGGTGCGACTGGACCGGACAGGGGGGACTCCTCTAAAACAATCGCCAGAAAACCCCCCCGCCCTCTACCACTTCCAGCACAATAAGCAGCCATCCCCTAGAACGACTCACATGCAAATATCACATGGCGTTCCATCACGGAGTTGGATTTTGGCAACAGCCCCGCAGGGGGAGCAGAAAGGAAGAACTCAGCAAAACCGCAACTGGTCACGAGCAGGGGATGGATTCCAAGAGAAAGGGGGAGCTTCGAGCAAGATTCTCATGGTACCAGACGGCAGCTGAGACACCAGAAGAGAACTCCGCCGCCGTTGAGGGTTCGGGATTTCAAGTCCCGAGATCCAGGCACCTATTCGGCAAGGCTTCCCAAGCACAAGGGATTCCCGGACCACCAAACAAGAGTCGAGCAATCAGCCTGCAGGGGACTTCACATCAGAGCCATGCCCTGGTAGCTGGGGGTGAGGAGACAGGGTGCTCAGGGCTCCCGCCCTCAAGCAGCTCCTCCTGCCCCCTCCCCCAGCTAGCAGGGCCTACGGCTGCAGAGTCACAAACACACACACACACCAGTCACCCAGGCTTCCTTCCAACAAGAGCATAAGAACTTAAGAGAGAAGCCAATGCTGGATCAGGCCAATGGCCCATCTAGTCCAACTCTCTGTGTCACACAGTGGCCAAAAATACCAGGTGCCATCAGAAGGGCCAGCAGTGGGGCCAGGACACTAGAAGCCCTCCCCCACTGTTGCCCCCCCCCAAGCACCAAGAATACAGAGCATCCCTTGCCCCAGACTGAGAGTTCCTATAAGAACATAAGAGAAACCAATGTTGGATCAGGCCAATGGCCCATCCAGTCCAACACTGTCTGTGTCACACAGTGGCCAAAAATACCAGGTGGGGCCAGGACACTAGAAGCCCTCCCACTGTTGACCCCCCCCCCAGGCACCAAGAATACAGAGTCTCACTTGCCCCAGAGTTCCTATCTATACCTTGTGGCTAATAGCCACCAATGGACCTCTGCTCCATATGCTTATCCTTTTCCCTCTTGAAGCCGCCAAGTTCCCAGCTGCTCCTCCACCAAGCAAGGGAGGTTCTGAGGTCAAAGCCGACTCTGACTGATCATCACTTAATGGGATCTTCTAAGTGCCACAGCCATTAGCAGAGCTCAGTGCGGCAGCCATTACTGGAAAAAGCTTCCTTCCCACCCCCTCCCAGAGTGTGTGTGGGGGGGGGACCAAGGCTGCTCTGGCACCTGCCTGCCTGCCTCCCTGCTCTTACAGGATAGAGGAATCCCCTGCCCCCCCACGTGCACAAGCAGCACCTCAGCCAAGCCTCTGAAGAGCACCCCCACCCCAAGCTGCTCCATCCCGTCTCAACCAACAGGGCCCTTGGCCCCAAACAAGGACTCTACCTTTGAGCATGTGTGAATGCACAGACTCCGCCAGAACAAGGCTGCCAGCCATTAACCTCCCTGTGTGCCCCGCTGAGCATCAGAGGTGTTGCCGAAAGGGTCTGCTCGCCCAGCCAGAATAAAACAGCCCCCCCACCGCTGGGTGGTGCAATCTGCTCGGCCCCTCCCCTTTCTCCAGCAGGCCCGGACTGGGACCTCTCCTCTGTGGGCCGCTGGGGCTCTTCTCATCTCAAAGGCCCCTCCGCCTTGGGCAACCCTGAAGCAGCTCCGGAGACACCACAGAAACGCTGGCCCCAGCAGACGCCCCCCCCCCACGCAACCAGGTGCCAACTAAAGAGAGGCGTGCCTTCAGCCCAAGAGGGTTCCTAGGTATTCCCAGTGGCTAGTCCAGAACCACAACGCAACCCGGCCAGCAGCACACCCACTAGCCGATTTAGAGAGAGGGCAGAAACAAACTCCAGAAATGCCTCTACCACTGCTGCTGGAAACCGAGGCACTGGCACACCCTCCCTCCCTCCTCCAGGCCCAAGCCAGCCCCATTTCCCCTTTCATCTTGTGGGGCTGAGCAGGCGGAGGTGCTGCCACCCAGCAACTGCCCCTGGGGCCGCTCTACTGCTGACACGGGGGGAAGGGGGAGCGCCAGCAGGCCGCCACGCACCCCGGCAGGGGCAGGAAGTCCAGGTTCTGACTCAGGACTTTAATGGGCTTTGGCCCCCAGCCAGGGAAGGCAGGAGCAGGCAGGACTAGGCCACGGCTGGGTGAACAGGTCATATTCAGACACAGGAAGCCCTGCCAAACAGGCACCAGACGCCAGCCAGCCCCGGGAGAGAGCGGGGAAGGGGCAAAGCCACTTCCTGGGCAGATGGGTGGGGATGGGACATTCACATCAAAGGCGGGCAGAAGAGAAGAGATTGGATTCATACCCCACCCTTCACTACCCAAAGGTGTGTCAGAGCGGCTTACAAACTCCTCTCCCTTCCCCTCCCCACAACAGACACCCTGTGCGGTAGGTGGGGCTGAGAGAGCTCTTGACAGGAACTGCTTTCCCCCCCCAAGAACTATGGCTTGCCCAAGGTCATCCAGCAGGTGCAAGGGGAGGAGTGGGGAATCAAAGATTAGAGTCTGCAGATCGGGATCTCAAGTTTTAACAACTGGCACACACAGTTAAGCGGATCCCAGCTCCTGGCGGGGGTGCCCGAGAAGGGAGACAGGCCCGCCTCTGTTCTGCACACAATGCCACCGCTTCAGGGCAGCCACGGCGGGGGGGGGCGGCTGGCCATTCGGAGGCCAGGCCGGGCCCCACGCAGAGCGCCGCATGGCGGGCCCCAGGAGGCCAGAGGACAGGGCTACAGCCTCCCCGCCCCAAGGAGTCCCGAGACCCACAAAACCTCCCCCTTTCCCGAGGCAAGGAAGGGCCGCTCCCGCCAGCCAAGGGCGGTCCGGGGGGAGGGAGGGGGGCGCTGGAATGCGGGAGCCGCCCAGGCCCGGCCGGAGGGCCCACCTACGCCCAGCTCCGGGCACTCCTGCGGGGCCTGCAGGGCGGCCAAGCCGACGGGCCCCCGGCCCCGATCCCTGCCCAGCGCCCAAGGAGAGCCGCCGAAAGTCCGGCCTCCCCTGCCTCGCAACTTCAGCGGCGCCTATTGGGGGGAGGGAGCCCCGGGCGAGGCGAGATCGACGAAGCCAGACGCCGCCGCCGCCGCCCCCCCCCCACGTAGGTCCCGGAGCCAGAAGACCGACGGGCAAAAGCCAACGAGGAAGCAGCGCCCCCCCCCGGCCAGGGGACCGACGCCAGCCTCCCCGCGGTGCCCGACTCGGCGGCGCGCACTCGACCCTGACCGCCCCCCCCCCCCCCCCGCGGCTTACCTTGGCCCAAGACCTGGCCCCGAGGAAGGTCGTCGCCCGGCACCTCGAAGGCACAGCAGCCCGCGGCGAATCCGGCGGCGCAGGGGGGCGGAGGGTCCCCGCGCACGGCCGCCACCTGAGGCGGAGAAACGACGGGGGGGAGGGCGGGAGAGAGATCAGGCTGCGGCCCCCACAGCCCCGAGGCGCCGGCCCCCGCTCCTCCTCCTCCTCCCCCCCAAGGCAGACGAGGGAAAGCCCGCCGCCCCGTCGGGGAGCCCGGCGCGGCGCTCACCTGGAGCACGAGGAGGCCGAGGAGCGCGCGGCAGCTTGGCGGCAGCCCCATCACCGCGGCGGGCGGGCGGGGCGGGCAGAGGGCTGCTCTTGCTCTGGCGCGCGGAGCTCCGCTGGGCTCTGGACCGAGATGGCTCCTCCCTGGTCCGCCCGCCCCGCCGGGCGCCTTTAAAGCGGCCGCGCCAGGTGAGGCTCCTTCCGGCCCCCGCCCCGGCCCCGCCCGCCAGGCAGGCAGGCAGGCAGGCAGGCAGGCAGGAGGACGACCCGGGGGGAGGGGCTGCGGCGCCTCTCTGGTCTCCGGACTCCCCTCCTCCCTCCCTGCGCCCAGCCCTCGCCTGTCCCTCCTAGTGCTGGGCCGGGCGCGGTTGTCTCCCGGCTCCCCTCTGCTGCGGGTCTCCTGCCGCTGAAGCCCAGCCCCGACGGAGAGCCGGCTCCCTCCCCGCCCGCCTCGCAAGGCCCTCCGCTGGGTGCGCCTCCCGCCCTTCCCCCCGGCCCGGGTGCCTGCCCAGGAGGAGGAGGAGGAGGATGAAGCGCGACGTCCCCTGCCTGCCCAGAGCCCCGGGGTTGCGCCCCTCCCCCCTCCTGCCCTCGCATCAGGAGGCCCCCTCCCGCACGCCGTTTGTGGGGGCTTTCTGCCCATGCTCCGAGGAACGGCTGGCCTGGAGCTGGGAAAGGCCTCCGGCCGCCCGCTCGCCTTGCCGAGGCAGCCAAGCTCCGCGCTCTGGTGCCGAAGAGCAGCGTCCAGGGACGGCCCCGGCGGCCTCGAAGCCCCCAAGGGGGCGGGCCAGCTTCTGCTGGGGGCCCGTCGCAAACCCCGGGGAGCAGAGCGAAAGGGCCTGCTTGCTTTTTGCGTCGCCAGGTGGGAAGCAGGAAAAGGCGGCCTTAGACGAGGCGGGAGGCCTTGGGCCACCACCACGCCGCCGCGTGAAAAAGGCGCGACGCCCCGATGTGTCCCCGGAGGGCCCTCTCCCTTCCCCTGCACGTGGCCCGGAAGGGGACCCGGCCCGAATGGAACTGGAGACCTGGGCCTCCTTCAGAGGCGCCACCGCTTAGGTTGCTGCTGCTGCTCAAGAGGCCTCCCCTCTCCGGCGCTGCCGGCCGGCCTCCGCCTGGGTCGCACCCTATGCGACCACGCTGCACCACCAAGCCGGCCAAGGGGAGCCCGGCGGCCACAGAGGGGGAGGGCGGAGGAGGCCACAGGCAACAAAGGTGCGTTTGGCTGCAGGCGCCACGGGGGCACTTCCCAAAACCCAACCTTCCTCGCTTGTCCTTTTTCACAACGCCCCTGCGAGGTAGGCCGCGGCACCGACAACGTACTTCCGTCCAAGGGAAGGCACTCAGCGGCTGCCCGTCGCAGAGTCGCCCACAGTTGCAATTTCAAAGAAAGCGGGGGGGGGGGTTGCGATGGTTCTTCCCCGGCCACTCTCTGGCCACGGAAGGCCCTTTGGCGCGCCTCCAGCCTGACCTTGGGCATCAGCCCGCCCCGTCTAGGGTGCCCAACAACGCAGACTGGCGGGAAGGGGCGGCTCCGGTAACTGAGGCCGCCTCTCGCCGGCGGCATAGCCGGCGCCGCGCACTCGCCACTCCCACGCGGGGGGGGGGGCGGGCGAGGGAAGGACTCTCTCCGCTCATCTGGATTAAGCCCAAATCCAATCAGGGAGAAGAGAGCGGCCTCTTTCGCTCCCAGCCAGACGCGGCAGGACCCCCCCCCCGCCGCAAACTGCAGACTGGGGGGGCAGGGCCGCCCGTGGGCCCGGCGCGTGGGGTCATCCGGGTGTTTCGGCCCCAGGCCATCGGCCGGCGATGTGCCGCTTCCGACTCGCTTTCATTTGCAAAGGAGGTGTGTGTGCGCGGGGGGGCGCGCACCTCTGCAGGTGGGGAAGGCGGCGGGGCCCGGAGGCCATGCGCGCCTTGGCCTGGGCGAAGCAGCCGGGCTCCACCTGGGGGCCCCTGCCTGAGCGAGGAGCTCTCCGAGGACCCCGCGCAACCCCCCGGCCCCTCGGCCCTGCTGCCGGCAGTTGCCTGCGCCGTCCAGGGAGGCGGGGGCGGGGGCGGCGTCTCCGACTCCCCAGAGCGGACGATGGGAGGACGGGAGGGCCGGCGAGGGGCAAAGAGCGCGGGCGTGGCGGGAGGCGGCGGCCGCTTGGGCGCGGGAAAGGAATCCCTGCGCGACAACAACGAGGACGAAGCGCCCGGGGAGGGGCCCAGCGCCAGTTGCGAGGAGGGGCTGAGCGGAGCTTGGGGCGCCCGGGGAGCTTGGGGCGCCCGAAGACCGGCCCGGTGACTCCCGGCTCCTCGACACCGCCCCCGAAGGCCCGCGGAGGGCCAGGCAGCGCCTGCACGCCCGCCTCCCCGGAAGCGCCCCTTCCCCCCGGGCGGCCGCCGGTTCGGTGCTCCTCGTCGTCCTCCCGGCTCTCGGGCTGGCTGGGCGGGCCTGGAGCCGCGAGAGCGGAGCGGGCAGGGGGGCTCGCCCCATCGCCCCCGGGCCCCTGCGTCGCCGCGTCTGGATGAATGGCCCTCCGAGGCTGGCGTCCCGCTGGCCTCCGGCGCTCTGCAGGAGGAGGAGAAGCAGCAGGCCCGGGGCCGCCCCGCTGGCCTTGGAGGGTGAGCAGTGCAGGGCCAAGTCTGCCCCGGGCCAAGCCGGAGGAGCAGCAGTTCGGGGCCCCGAAGGGGCGACCAGGCCTGTAGCCACAGTGGGCATCTCGGGGCGGTCGCCCAACTTTCTGCCAAGGCCCCCTGGCTTCCCATCCAGCCCAGACACCCCCCCCCTTCCCCCGACTTCCAGTTTTTAACTTGTGGCGCTCCCTTGGGGGGGGGTCTGTGCGGGGTGCCCCCTGACTTATTTAAAAGCCCCCCAAATTAAAAAATCCTGACTACAGGCATGGTGGCGACTCGGGAAGGGCAGCGGGGCGCCGGGACATCCCCGGCTAGCCTCGCCGGCTCCGAAAGGCGGCAGCTTTGTGCGCTCCCACAGCGCCCTCTTGTGATGGCCCGAATGTAAGGCGTCTCTCCTCTGCATGTCATTTTGGCTTCAGCGGGGACCTGAAGGCCTCCTTACCCAGGCCCATCTCCAGGGGTGTGGAACTTGCGGCCCCAGGAGGGCTTCTGTCAGGCCCGCAGTGGAACTGGCCATCTCCTGCTTCCAGTTCTGCCGCTCCATCATAGCTTGCTTCACCAGACTCTCTCAGTCACTCAGCCATTTCATGTTGTAGCCTGGGTCCTGGACTCAGAACTCTGAGCCTGAGATTTCTGGGGTGAATGTGGATAAATTAAAAGTAGGTTTGCAGCTTACAGATACGCACTTGAACAGCATACTCAAGATTGCAACAGCACGGACATTGTGATGCAATAATTCAGAGCAAGAGGGGTCAGTTATCGGACACTTAAATAAACAAAATATTGCAAGAGTGCTATTGTTTTTAGCATGTTTTTATTTTAAGGGGGGGGAATCTTTGTGTTGTGTCCTTTATAAAGTTTCTATCTCCACTACCTGGCATTACACTTTATGACACACGTGGCCCAGCCCAACAAGGTCTCCTTTATGTCAGATCCAGCCCTCGTAACAAATGAGTTCGACACCCCTGCTCTCATAGCTCACTTTGCAGAAACTGAGACTGACAGTCTCTTGCCTTGAAAGCCCAAAGGTGTTGCCCTAAATCAGCTGCAATGTGATGGCCCTTTCTACCACTACCAACAACAATATAGTTTACCAGACTGTAGCTTTAGACCAGTATCTGTAAATGTTCACTTTAAAACTTACCACCTTGTGTATACATCCCCATATAAATGTAGGATTGAAAGGTTCAGTACGGAATTCACTCTCTGCCTCTGAGAGACAGTTTTGGTGTGGTTAAGAGCAGCGGACTCTAATCTGGAGAACTGGGATTGATTCCCCACTCTTCCTCCACATGCAGCCAGCTGGGTGACTTTGGGTCAGTCCCAGTTCTCTCAGAGCTGTTCTCTCAAGAGCAGTTCTCAGCCCCACCTACAGCTCACAAGGTGTCTGTTGTGGGGAGAGGAAGGGAAGGAGATGGTAAGCAGCTCTGAGTGAAGGGCACGGTGTAAATCTAACTCTCCTCGCTCCCTCCCTCCCTCCCAGTAAGTCAGATCCTCAATGGGATTTCCATACATACCTGAGGAAGTGGGCTGTGACTCAGGGAAGCTGATACGGAAACCAACCTCATTTGTCTTGAAGGTGCTGCAGGACTTGTGCTTGATTGGGCTGCCCTTGGTTGGACTCACCCTCCCATCACAGCCCTTTGAAAGCACCAAAGGGGCGGAGCCGAGACTCTCAGACGCCAACCTTCCATGGGGAGACCCCCCAAGAGCAGAGGGCCCTCCACTCACTGGAAACAGCTTTCATTGCATATCAGTGCCCTTCTGCCCCTGTAATGTGCTGGGTGCTATTTATTTATTTATTTATTTGGATTTATATCCCACCCTCCCTGGAGGCTCAGGGCGGCTTTAGGAGGCACTTGAGGCTTGCCAGGTTTTTGGCAAGTTGCTGTAGCTGTGGCCTTGACAGCAGGGCAACGGCCCTTGAGTTCTGCGCTTCTGCCTGCTGCTCCTGAAAGAATCTCTTCCCCTGCAAGACAAACGGAGTCCACCTCACGGGGCGGGGGGGGTTCCTGACCCAAGGCAATAGTGCCTAGCTGCAGGCCTGCTGGGGTGCCACATTCACCCTTTCTGCATCAGCCCTGAACTCTGCCTGTAGCCTCTGCAGCCACCGAAAAGCAAACTAGAGCGCTGGACCCTCCCTCCCACTCGCCCATGCTGGCACACTGGCACCCAGCAGCTATCCAGGGCTCAGGCAGGGAATGGTCGTTGCTGACGAGAACTGCTGCAGAAGACGCCAAGGAGGGGCCCCAGGGCCTTCCGCATGCCAGGCCTGTGCTCCACCACTGGTTCACACACACCCTGGTGAAAAGGAGAAGAGCACAGCTGCAGGTCTTGCTGGGGGACGTCTGTGGCCGCCTCCTACCATGTCAGACCCCTGTGCCCTTGAGCTCAGTGTGGCCGGCTGCAACTGACAGCAGTTCTCCCAGGGCTGAGGCAAAGGAAGAGAGAGACCTTGCAATAGGCAGGCCAGGGACTGGACCTGGGACCTTCTGCATGCCCCGAAAGGCATCTGCGTGGCCTCATAAGGGAGTCAAGGGGACCCTCTAACTGGACAAGCCCCAGCAGAAGATGGAGAAAGACAGAAGAGTGTGCTCCTCAAAGGGGAAATGGAAATACACTGCCTCACAGGGTGGATTGCAAGACTAGATCTAATGGGTGGAAATTACAAGGGAGTCGATACCGGCTAAATATCAGAAACTTCCTTACTGTAAGAGTGGTCAAGTGGTGGAACAGGCTGCCTCGGGAGGTGGTGGATGCTCCTTCGCTGGACGTTTTCAAGAGGAGACTGGACAACCCTCTTTTGGGTATGTTGTAGGTATGTAGGGCTCTCTTTTGGCTACACTCCTGCAGAGTGCAGGGGTTGGACTAGATGGCCTGCAAGGTCCCCTCCAACTCTAACATTCTATGATTCTATGATACAAGACAGGCAAAACGATCACCGGAAGTCCCTCGGGCAGAAGGCAGGGGCCCCACCATCTTTGCTGCTAGTCGTATGGGATGCCCTTGTACGTGTGGACTCTTGGGGCCAGGTGCCCTCCGTGTCTCAGCCCTCCAGCTGAACCACAAGCGAGCTGGCCTCGGAGGCCTTTGCGTCAGGGAGCTTCACCCCCAAGAGATGCTGATGCCCCCTCTTCTTCCCACGGACAAGGAAAGCCGCCACTGCCAGGTGATGTCTGCAAGGGTAGCTCTTGCCACGGGACGAGAGCAGTGGCAAGAAGCGAACCAGAAAATGTCCCTCTTTCAGTGTGAAAGAAAGCCTGCCCCAGAGCCTGTCTCTGATCCCGATGAGTCATGGCCCAGATGAAGCCCTGGCCCACAGATCTGGCTGAACGCTCAAGGAAGAGGGCAGCGGTGTTTGTGCCCACGGACCTGGTGGCGCAACATCCTGCCTTATCATTGCTGGCCTGCTTCCAAGGGCTGTTGAAACCTGCCCCCCCCCCATGGATGGGTTTATAAGGCAAACTTTGCCCTCGCTGCAGAGCTCTCTATGCCACCCGCCCTCGGCCAGAAGTGGACAGAGGACAGCAATCATGTGCAGGACGAGGTTGCTCTGTGGGGCCAGCCTCCTGGTCTTCTTCCTTGCCACTCAGGTAGGACCTTCCTCCTTCACCCCAGAAAGGCTCAGTGCCAGGGGGACCTTACAGCAGAGAACGGGGGAGGCGGTCTGTGGGTCAACGAGGTCACTGTGGCGGGGTTGTTAGAACAGTGTTCCCCAACGCGGTGCTGACCCAGGTGCTCCTTGAGTTCTGCCAATTGAATCCAACGGGGGAATGGAGAAGAAGCCCGTGCTTCAGGGGGCTCCAGGGCGCTCCCTCCCTCCCTCACCTGCCTAGCAAAGGGCTGAGCTCTTCCTCCTGGGCAGCCGCATCACAGCTGCACGTCTTCAGCAGGGCTTTCTGGCAGACGGCTGTGCAGGCAGCAAATCCTTTCCCTTTTCTTTGGCAGCCGAGACCAGGTAGCACCTCTGCCCCTAAGCAAGGAGCCACTTTGGCATGGTGGTTAAGAGTCCAGACTCTAATCTGGGAGAACTGGGTTTGATTCCCCACTCCTCCGCATGCAGCTGCTGGAGGGACCTTGGGCCATTTACAAGTTCTCTCAGAGCTGTTCTCTCAAGAGCAGTTCTCAGAGCTCTCTCAGCCCCACCAACCTCACAGGGTGTCTGTTGTGGGGAGGGGGAGGGAAAGGCATTGTAAGCCACTCTGAGACTCCTTCGGGTAGTGAAGGGCGGGGTATAAATCCAGTCTTCTTCTTCTTCTTCCTTTGCCTCACTGGACCGGGAGTGCTTCAGGAGCATGGGGGGGTCCGATCATTTTGTGGTGGTCTCCTCTGCCTCTCCTCAAAATTCCAGAAATGTCCTCAGGCAGGGAAACTCAGTTTCACTGGAACACATGAACAGGGCTAGTCTTAACTTTGGATCCGGAAGACCTGGGTTCAGATCTCCATCCAGCTGTCAAGTGCTCTGGCTGACCTGGGGCCAGTCGCACTATCAGCCTGGCCTGCCTCACAGGACTGTCGTGGAGGGGGGAGAGAAGAAGAGCTTGCTGGCAGGAAACAAGCGCCAGCTGGGGAAGTTTCTTTTCCCTCCTTGCAGGTACTTACAGACCTGGATGGGGGCAGCCCTGTCGCTCGCCCAGGGATCGGTTTCGGTTGCTTTATTGTATTCATTGGAAAGACGTCTTTTGCTCATTTTCTGGGAGCTACTCTGTATGTGTGTGTGTGAGAGAGAGAGAGAGAGAGAGATGTGCTGTCAGGTCGCTTGGGACTTCTGGTGCACCCCTGTGAGTGAAGGTCATTGGGAGGCCCTCTCAGCTCTCGCAAAGGCCCTCGGTGGTTTCTCTTATGGAGTCCCTCGATCTCCTGTTGGGCCTCCCTCTTTCCCTGCTGCCTTCCTCTTTTTCTGGCATTCCTGTCTTTTCCAGGGACTCTTTCCTGCTCTTAAAGGTTCTTAGCTTTAAAGCCCTTTATGGTCAGGGGCCTACACACCCGAGGGACTGCCTTTCCCCACATATTCCCCAGAGAAAACTGCATCCAGGGGCCCAGAACCAATTGGCCCTCCTGAGTCTTAAGAAAGCCAGGCTGTTGACAACCAGGGCCAGGGCCTTCTCGGTGTGGGCTCCATCCTGGTGGAATGAAGCGATCAGGGCCTGGCGGAACCTCATACAGTTCCGCAGGGCCTGTAAAATGGAGACCTTCCACCAGGCCTTTGGGAGCCACCGCCACCGCTAACGACTAGGATAGGAGGCCTTGTTGGCTCTGGAATTTGTGTTAGTAGCCTGGGCCAGCCGCCAAAAGACATCTACAGAAGACCTACGAGCCAGTCACATTGTTGATTCAATGACAACAGAACTAGCACTTATTATGAAACTGTGAACTGGTTTTAGTCCTGTCTTAAATGGTTCAATTGTTTTAGTGTGATTACACGTTGATTTTATGTAATTATATGTTGATTTTATGTGAGCCGCCCTCGGTTGGGAGGGCGGGATTGAAACGTGAAGAATAAATAAATAAGTAAATAAATAAAATGATGCGACCAAAGCACGATAGCCTCAGTTTAGCCATTTTAGCTTCTAGGGAGAGTCCAGCCTTGATTAGGACCTGCTTCTGGGTCGTATTGGCGGTCCACACGGTGTCCGTAAAACTCTCCTCCGGCCCCACATTTCAAACGAATTGACTCTCTTCCCGTCAGCTTATTTCCTTGCCCAACTTTCGCACCCCAACCTAGGAGTGAGAGGGAAACTGTGGCAAGAGTTGGCTTGACTGTGGTGGCTGGCGACTCGTCCCTGCGCTTCCGGATCTCTCCTCGCTCCTTCGTGGCTTCCCTCCGCAGCCTCCGTCTCCTCCTGGTTCCTGGGGTGCAGCAGGCTCCCTTTGGGTTGGTGGTGGAGCCAAGGAACAGAGAATCCCGAACAATTTCAGTTTCTCCCTCATTGCCCTCAAAGTGCTGTAATTTCCCAGGAGGCATTGTTCTTGCTCACTGACAATCCTCCTTTGGCACGTTCTCCTGTAACCTTCCTCGGGCGTCATTCCAAGTCTTCACTGTTTTCTGCCACGCGTGTGGTGTCCTCTGCCCGTCTCGGCTTGAGCCCCTCTGGGTCTCTAGAAGTGCTCTGAGCGTGGTTTCCAGAAGGGGGCTCTTTCCTCCACAAAGAATGAGCCTCTTTTGCGCCTGATTACGAAGGGTCAACATACAGGAGGCTGCCTGACAGTGAATCAGCCCCCCCCCCGTCCACCCAGGGCAGCCTTGTCTATTCAAACTGGCAGCCACTCTCCAGGGCCCCCGTCTCCTGCTCCCTGGTCCTCTTAGCTGGAGATGCCAGGGGCTGAGCCTGGGATCTTCTGCATGCCAAGCAGATGCTCTACCACTGAGCCACGGACCCCCACCCCACCCTGCAACTGCCCTCCGGTGTCCAGATGCCTCCTCCTCCTCGGGGTGCAGCAGCAGCGGGCTCCTGGCCCTCCCGGCTCTTTGCTTGCTTAAAGGGCAGCCCAGAAACGACAGGTCTGCCAGGAGACCCTGAGCAGCCTTAGGGGGGTCTGGAGCCGGAGGGAGGGAGGGAGAGCTCTTGGTGGCAGGCCCTGAAGGCCCCAGGCACTGGGCTCCGCCTTCTGTGGCCTGGGGAGGGGGGGTGCCATTTCCAAGGAAGAGGAACCGATCCAGGGTGACTCAGCAGGTGCCCCACCCTCTTCCAGTCACGGACACCCACTCCTGTGCGATTCACACTGGCGCTGCCCCGGGGATCCTCCCGTGGATGCGGACTTGGCTTCGCCTGTGCGCTTGGCAGTGTGCCCAGAGGGGTAAGCCTGCTGGAAACCGAGCCTGGCCATTCAGCTGTCGAGGATGTTTGTATCCCGTCCTTCCTCCAAGGAACTCAGAGGGGTGAACATGGTTCTCTCCCCCCCACCTCGTTTTGTGCTGGGCAGCCCTTTTCACCTCCGCAGAAGAGCCCTCTTGAATAGTTCAGCCTTGCGTAGTTTGTGGAAGGCTGGGAGAAGGGGAGCTTTCCTGACCTGCTCTGCCAGGCCGTTTCACGAAGCGGGAGCCCCAGCAGAGAAGGCGCAGGGGCAGCGGCAGCGGTTGATTTTGCCCATTTGCAGGTTGGCACCCGCAGGAGCCCCTGCTGACTGTTGTCCTGCTGGAGCCTCGGGGGAGAGGCAGTCCCAGAAACGGGGTGGGCAAGGCCATAAAGGGCTTTGTATGTGAGAGCCAATCAGGACCGTAGCCAGGATTTTGTAATTCACAGGGCCTTTAAATAAATCAGGGGGCACTGACGTCACAAAATAAAAAATAAAAATAACATTTTTAAAACTCACTTTTATGGCATTTGCACTCTGCTTGCCTACACGGGGAAGCAAGCCACGCTTGAGGAAGGGGTGGTGGTGGGGAGTCCTCTGGGGGGCTGGGGGCTGGACGGGAAGTGGGGGGCCTGGGCAGGAAGTAAGGGGGCCAGGCCCCGAAATGCCCCAGTGTAGCTACAGGCCTGGAACCAGTGCCTTAAACTGAGCCCGGGAACAGATGGGCAGCCAACGGGACATCTGTAGAATGGGGGTGGTGGCCATGCTCCATCTGGCTCCTGTTAATAGTTGAGCCGTAGCATTTTGGACCAGTTGGAGTTTCCAAGCTGATTTTGAGGGGAGACCCAGGTACAGTGCATTGCAGTAGTCTAGTCTTGATGTTCCTGTGGCGTGAATCCAGGAGGCCAGATCTGCCGTATCGAGGGAAAGGGCCATCTTATGGGCTGGGCTGAGCAGGAAGGGAGCCTCCCTGGCCACTGCTGTACCTTGCTGGATCCAGGAAGACCCCCACGGCTTTCAGCTGAGTCGTCAAGAGACGGCTGAACTCCACCAAAAGTGGAGTTATGATGTGATATGACAAATGCTTGCATTTTTAAAAAGTTTTCTGCTTATTGGTTGTGTATGTTTAGTCCTTATATCCATATATGTGTTCCTTGCCTGCATAATAAAGAGTTAACTTAGATCTCACGTTAACAAAGACTTTCACTTAGTTTGAAAGATTGCTGTTCGTTTTGCCGTGTGCCTCCTGAGGCACCCGGGGCCCCCTTGGGAATGACACTCCACCACGCAGAGGAAATGTTCTTCTGAGAGAGCGTCGGACTTAAAGCAGGGCCGATGGGAGATTGGTGGCTCTGTGCTGCGTCCGGTTCAAAGACGTGGAACTGGGTGCAGGACAATCCCTCAGAGCTGGGTGTGGATCATGAAATCTGTCACAGCCTGAGCACACGTTCCGGTGGCCAGCCCCAGGGTGACTCAACTTGAGCCCCTGTGGGGATCCCACCCACGTGAGAAGGGGCTGGCTGGGGGGACACAGCGGAATGGGCACCGAGGATGGTCCGTGGCTGGCTCAGAAGAGGCCTCCTCTAACCCCGCTCCCTCTCTCACCCACAGGTCTCCTCCCTGTTCCCGGGAGCAGAAGGACTCGCCTCCCCGGGATCTGGCCCTGGGCTGAAAAGGCAGAAGAGGGACTGGATCATCCCTCCCATCATGGTGCCGGAGAATGAGAGGGGCCCCTTCCCCAAGAAAGTGGTCCAGGTACGGACAGGCCAGGGAAGCCCAGCTCTTCTCTCTGCAGGGCCGGGCCAGGGAGGCGGGTGGGCCAGGCCCAGGGGGACCCAGAGCTCCCTCTCCCTGACCGCTGGCCCACGGTTTTCGGCCCTGAGCTTGGAAATCAAAGCTCACTGGCGCATCTGGGAGATCCTGGACTCCGGACTGACTGGTCTCTAGACTGTGAGGAATGAACACTTTGACCACAAAGGTCCCTGTGGCCGCCACCCCCCATGACCAACAAGGCAATGGGAGCTGATGCCGGAGCACAGTTTTCTCAGACAGGAAGGTGCCGCTGGACTTCTGCTGAAGACGGAGCAGTGTGATTTCCTCTGTCCAAGGGACTGAGGAAGGAAAGGCACGCACTGGCCTTCCCTTCTAACAGGAGGCAACAGCTGCCGTCAGAGTTGAAGCCAGCTCCTGTCTTCAGTACCTCCAAGAGGCACCTTTCTTGAGGTCTGAATAATATACAAACGTATTAAAAGTAATCGGACCACCGGCCGAGGAACAGTTGACCCACCCACTATCTTAAAAGCCACTGGTACGAGACGGGCCAGAGAGAAAATCCCGCTGGCAGACAGGCAGGAGTCCCCCGGAAGCCCCTGCAGGACTGGTCTTGGAGCTTCACTGCAACGGACTCCTGGCCGCCTGGCAGTGGTGGCCAGGAGGGCAGCCCCTCCTCCTCCTCCCCCCCAGGCACCTGCCCACAGAGGGACAAACCTTTGGGCTCCAGACCGGCCGAGCTTGACAGGTTTCTTTCCCACCAGATCAAATCCAATAAGGACAGAGAGACCACCACTTACTACAGCATCACCGGGCAGGGAGCAGACGAACCCCCTGTGGGCACCTTTACTGTGGGCAGAGAGACCGGCTGGCTGGAGGTGACCCGCCCGCTGGACAGAGAGGCCATCGACAGATACGTGGTGAGTCCCCTTGGCCCAGGCAAGGGGCCTCGCTCTCAGCACCGAGGGAGCGGGCAAGAATCCGGTTGCTTCATCAGACACGGCTCATGGGCCTGGTTTTGATCCTGCCCTTCCTCGGGGAAAAACGTGTAGCAGAGGTTGTTTCTGCCTCCCTCTTCCATTTTATCCTCACAAGAACCCTGCGGAATTAGTGAGGCTGACAGGATCATGTGGTTGGTGGCAGGTCGCCCAGTGGGCCTCATGGCGTGGGGGACTTGAACCCACATCCACACTGGAATGGCCACGGCGCCTCATCTGGCTCTCCACCCCCTGGCTCCTGTAAAATATTTCTCGGGTCAAATGGGCACCTGCCAGTTTCCTGGAGAGTCACGGCCGTCACCTGCTTTTCTCCTCAGCTCTACTCCCACGCGGTGTCTGCCAACGGACAAGCCGTGGAGGAACCCATGGAAGTGATCATCAGAGTGAGCGACCAGAATGACAACCGGCCCCAGTTCACCCAGCCCGTCTTCCGCGCAGCAGTGCCAGAAGGAGCCACGCCAGGTAGGCAGGGTGCTGATGGGGGGGGGACGACAAGGGTGGGCAGGACCAGATGCTTTGGGCACAGTCCTTCGCGGGGGAGTTCCTGACTTGGACCTGGACACAGATGTAGTCGAGGAAGGGGGGGAAGGGGACCTGGTGAGGAATTCATGTGGTACCAGCTGATGCTTCCTAGCCAGACATGCAGCATGGCATGGTAGTCTAACCATGGTAATTCCAAGGCCTGTGGATCTGAAGCTGGGTCCCTGCAGCCGCCAAGCAAAAGAGAGGTGCGAACTGTGCACAGATCCTGCCTGGCTTGCATTCAGCCAAGGGGGGAAGGGTCTTTTGCCACCATCTCAGGTAGACTCGCTTCTGCACCCTTGCTTGGGTGGTCCACTTCTGGAGATGCCTTTCTGCTGCTGTGGAAACGGAGTTCTGAACCTTTGGTTCCATGACCATAGGAACCACCGTGGTGCAGGTCTCGGCCACTGACGCAGATGACACTGTGAGTTCCTACAACGGGGTCGTCTCCTATTCCATCCTCAGCCAAGACCCTCCAGAGCCCCACCCCCAGATGTTCACCATCAACAGCAAGACGGGCATGATCAGCTTGACCTCATCTGGGTTGGACAGAGAGGTGAATGTTTGGGCAACTGTGTGTGTGTGTTTGCACATGTGGTCCGGGGGGCGGTGGGGGGCAGTCAGGACTGTGCTGAGCAAGGCGCAGCCTTTTTCGTCAGTAGCTGTGTCATGGCTCAGGTGGGGTGTCACCTGGTACTTTCACCACTCTGGATTTAGGATCCCTTGAGAAGGCCCAGAGCACCCTCCCAAAACCTTCAGACCTCCCTTTTGGCCGAATAATAGGCGTGGGGACCAGGCAGAGTAAACAACAAGGAAAAGGTTTATTTTATAGGAGGTCAAACAAACAAGGTGCAGAATAACAACAGTAAGTGGGTGAAGAGAAAAGGAATCAAATGCCCTAACACGTCTAAATATATTGTCCCAGCTCAGTATCTCCAGTGGCCTTAGACGACTCACCCTTCCCTCAGGATGAGGGTTTCTTCCCCACAGTAGCCTTCCTTCTGGCCCTGTTCCCTGGGAAGAAGCACAGCTTTTTTCTTGCACCTGTTCTTTTATTCCCCAGCCCTCTTCTTCCCTATTGGTCAAAATCACCACCAAAACCTCCCAAGGCCTTCTGGGATTTGTAGGCCCAGCCTCCCCTACTGCTAGCCAGGCTCCCTGGGCCCAGTAGGCCTCTGGTGGCACAGCCCAGATCATGACAAGCTGTAACTCCATCTGATGGGAAGGGCTGAGGACCAAGCGCCCAGCTGGGCACAGGATGGCCGCCTCTGAGGTCAGTCCCCAAGAAGAGGCTGCAGCCCTGTACTCGGCTAAAGATGCCTTCGGCTCCATCGCTCAGCCCCGGACAGTCTCAGGGGAGGGAAAGGGAGGGCCCAGCGGGGCCCCTGAGCAAGAAGCAGGAGGCCCCTGGAGTGCAGCACCTAACACAACGGTCAGGATGTGATCGGTGGGAAGTGGAGTCCGGGCGGGGGGAAAGGAGAGCTGAAGGGCAGGCAGGTACAGCCACGGAGGGGGAGGCCCTCCTCCAGGGTAGCAGCTGCTTGGCATGCGGAAGGTCCGGGTCCACTCCCGACAGCGGGTGGGAGACACCTCCGCCAGAGCCCCTGGAGAGCCGTCGCCGGGCAGAGGAGATGGGACTCACCTGGGGAGACCGTGGCCCGGCTGAGAACTTGGGTCCGTGTGTTGAACAGCCCTGAGGCCTGCTGGGGACTGAGCAGCCCTTAACATTCGGCTGCGTCCGTTCTGGAGTTGGGGCTCTCCAACTGACAGTCCTTTTTTCTGCCTATCTGGGGAGTCCCACAAGGGGGGGGTGCGCAGGGAGGATTTGGCCATAACCTCTTGGGGAAGATCACTGGCAAGTGGCAAAGCCCCCTTGCGTGCCATGTGGGGGGGGGGCGGCGGCGAGGTGTGCATTTTTGCAGCTCCCCTCCACAGCAGGGCCGTTTCCCTCGTTTTGGTCTCCTGTCGCTGCCTCCCCCTCCCGTACACCTCCGGGGGGCTCTGATAAGCTTTTCTTTTTAAAAGGTAATGGGGGCCTCCTTGTAGCATAAAGCTGTAGCGGTGTGCCAAGAGGCGCTGTCATGATGTGTGAACTCTCCTGCTCCTCTGGAAGGCCTTCCGGTGGTGGTGGTGGTGTGGCCGCAGGGAAGGGGGGCTCGGGGATGGAAAACGACCACGTGGACACCCCCTTGCCGCTGTGAAGGCTTCTGCATGGGCTGTGTCCTCTGACCGGCAGCCGTGCTTTGGGGTCTTGGGCAGAGGGTGGTCTTTCCCACACTCGCGACCAGAGCTCTGTCACGTAGTTTGGGGGGAGAAATAGTTCCTTGGCTAAGGGGAGGGGTCTGCTGCAAGGGTGCCTGAAGTCTTTGACCCTGTTTGCACCTTTGGAATCCAAGACACCGTGGTGGGGGCAGCCTCCCAGTGGAGGAGCCTGCCACAGGAGGCGGGGGCAGCCGCAAAATGGCTGCCGCGGTTTACCTTCAGGCACGCAGTGAGGATCCTTGTGCGGTGGAGGCAGCTGCAGCTAAAGTCACATTTTAAAAAATCTGCAGCGTCAGTGGAATCTCCGATGGCCAATCCGAAGCCCCACCGCTCTCTACAGACACTTGCCAGGTTCCAGGAACTGTTATCAGGGGGCACCGATGCCCATGGGCACCATCTTGGGGATCTGTGGTCTCTGCCAGCTTTCCGGAGGGAGACCCCATCGTAGGTCGGCTCCCCAAAGGCCTGGCATCTGTAGGTCTGAGGGGGCCGAGGGTCCTTCCCTCTAGCTATGCAGCCGTCCCCTGGAGGAATGTCTCACTGGGGCTGCAGGTCCGTCAACAATGGAGCAAATGTGCATTTCCTGTGCAGGACGTGGTGTTGCGGTTCTTTTAATACTTAAAATGGCAACATTTGCTATGAGAGTGCAAAGAATTTGAGACAAACATATAGGAGATTCTGAGCTGTCTTACTGTACTTCATACACTTAAGTCGTTAAATTTGGGGGGGGACGTTACTTTATGGCCGTAGCACAAACATCTCTTTCTTTATCTGGATGTTCCCTTTTGTTGTTAGCTGTGGTGTTTGCTTGTTTGCAATGAAGCCTGTTTGTGTACCTGAAATTCTGTCCCCCTTGAACCCCGAAAGGATGCTGTGATCAACCAAGACAGGCCTGTGGCTTTCTTTTCCTGGGGAGGGTCATAACCTCACACCCTTCCACGTGTGTTCTTTGCTTGCAGAAATTCCCCAGGTACACGCTGGTCCTCCAAGCTGCAGACATGCAGGGACAAGGCTTAGCCACTACGGGGACAGCCGTGATCACTGTCGGTGATGTGAATGACAACCCTCCGATTCCCCCCCAGCCACGGTAACATGCCTCCCCCCCACTTTTATGATGCGCCTCCAGTTCCCCACTCTCTACCCCCCTGGAATATAACCACAGCCTCTTCGAGGGCTGGGGTGGGGCAGGTAAGCCTGCTGCCTCTCTTTCAGGGGGGAAGTGGCTGCCTACCAGAAGATGTTGGTCAGCGTGTCACAGTGAGCCTGGGAGGGGCTGGATGCCCCCCTTGCCCAGCAGTGAGTGAGCTCCCCCACGACCCCACCCTGCTTCCAGCAGGTAGACACCCCTGCAGCACCCAGAGGGTTAACGCTCTGTGCTGAGTCACTGGTGCCAGGGCACTGCCAGGAAATGATGCCAAGAGGGGCGGATCCATCACACCCTCCTAGCCTCAAGAGGAATGGAGCAGAGAGACCAGCCACGACAAAGGGAGGGGACGCCACCCCCGGACAGTGTGAGACTGAGGCAGGTGGGCGGGACGGAAGCCAGCAGCAGGGCTGGCCACCCCCACCCCCCCGTGGTGTGCCAGGCCTGGGCCGGGCAGTGAGCTCCACATGGGAAGAACCAACGGCAGGCTGCTCACGGGCCTCTGCCCTTTCTCCCAGCATGGAGCAAAACCCCTCCCTGGGCTGGGTGGCCCCCGCTGCCAATCCCCTCCCCAAAGCCACGGATGCTAGCCTGCCTCTCCGGAGTTCTGGACGAGAGCCAGGATGGGGAGGGGCGGTGGCTCAGCGGCAGAGCATCTGCTCGGCAGGCAGAAGGCCCCAGGTTCAATCCCCGGCATCTCCAGTTCATGGTCTGGCAGCAGGTGATGTGAAAGGCCTTTCTCCGCCTGAGACACCCTGGAGTGCCACTGCCAGTCTGAGAAGCCCGTCTGGACGGTGATGGACCCAGGGTGGTGGGGGTGGTCTGCTTCAGTAGAAGGCAACGGAAAGCAGTGAGAGCCCAGCAGCTCCCTAAAGACCAACAAGATTTGTGGCATGGGAGGAGTTTTTGTGGGTCTGAAGAAGTGAGCCGTGGCTCACACGTGTACAGGATGGCAACCTGCCCTTTCTGGGCAAGGAGGAGCAGCCTCTGCCTCCCCCCCAAAAAACCTGAGCAATGAAACAGAAAACCAAGTTCACCAGGGTCAGCTCCGGGGAGGTGTTCTAGCCTGGCAGGCCGCGGCTTCCTGCACTGGACCCCTGCTCCCGCTGGGGCCCTCCCGTCTAGCTCTCCCCTCTGATTCCCAGACTCCGGGCCAAGACGCGACTCCCCACCCTGCGCTGACGGTCCACGCGCTGAACGTCCTCACCGGCCTCCCCGCGAGCGGCCTGGTCATGCACTTCTTCCGGCTCGAGGACCCTCATCAGCCGTGGACCCCCATCAGTCAGAGGTAGGCAGCAGAAGCCCCTCTTTATTAAGCAGGCGCGACGGTTGCAGAGGCCGCCAACGTCTGTTTCCGTTCCAGCACTACGAACCGCAGCGGGCGCTTGGGCCAGGCCGAGGCAATGCCCAGGAGGCTGGAGCCGGGCACCTACAAGCTGCGCTTTGAAACCGGGGCCTACTGGCGGGAGCAGGGCTACACCAGCTTCTACCCCTACGTGGAAGTAAGTCTCCTACCCCAGCGGCCACGCCAGGCAAGCAGGGCCGCTGGCACAGAGGGAGGGCTGTCGGCCACTGGGTCAGCTCCTCGCACTGCCGGCAGCATCTCTGGAGAATGGCTGAGACGTGCACGGGCCCAGCATCCTCTAGCCCCTGCCCCCCGGAGGTGGTCCCCTCCTCCTGCGCTCTCCCAGCTGAGGGTGGCGGCCGTGGCAGATGCCCCGTTTCCCTTTGCAAGGGGCACACGTGCAGACACTGAAGTCTCATCATAAAGCGGAGGGAGACGAAGGAAGAAAAAAGAAGCTAGGAGGGGTGGCTAGGAGGGCAATTGCCCATCATTGGGCCTGGAGACGGCAGGGCCCACGGGTGTCTCCAGTGGCGCTCTGGGTCCACGGCCAAGTCTCTCGTGCTGCCAGTTGAGGGGGAGGCAGGACCTCGGCCGATGGGAGCCGGCAGCCCGGGGCTCTGCTCTGCTCCAGGAGCTCAGGACCTCCCACCCTCCCACCCCTTCTCTGTTTCAGATCGTCTTCACCATCACCGAAGCGGAACAGAAGGTCCACATCCCTCTGCTGCTCAGCCCCTACTCCTACACCACTTACCGGGGGAACTAGCCAGAGGGAGGGCAGAGGAGAAGGCACCAGGAGAATAAAAGGCTTCCCCCTATCCAAGGGGGGCTGCGAGAGCAAACCTCAAGTCTCCTCCTGGATTATTTGGGCAGCCGCACGCACTGTGCCTGGGCTCTCGCGCATGTGAATCAGGTGCTGAGGTGCAGCTGCTCTGGGGGGGAGGTTGCACTAGAACAGGGGCCCGCGGCCCCACGAAGGCAGCCAAGGACCACTCCCGGTCTCCCAGGCCCCATGGGGACCTGAGGGGGGTGGAGGACGAAAAAGGGCACTTCTGCAGAGACAGCGTGCGGAACATCCCAGCAGGGGCTCTTTAATGCAAAGGGGAGCCAGCTGGGCCAGCCCAGTCCCAGCCGCCTGCCGTCCGCAGCCGCCGGAGGGGGCACAGCAGCCTCAGGAAGGAGACACGGCACTCGGGCCAGAGGCCTCCCGGAGGAAGACACCCGGCTCCGCTAGGTGGGGGTCGAGACGAGTCCAGCAGGGCCTTGCCCCAGAATGTGGCCGACCACCGAGGTCTCCAGGGGCTTGAAGCCCAGATCGTCCAAGGGGATCCCGAAAGCCGTCAGCTTGGCCTCGTATGTCCGCAAGAGGTCGTTGTGCGCCTGCGAGGGTGGGGGGAGAGAGAGAGACCGTGAGGAGGCTGCAGTTGAGGGCAGCACGCAGGCAGGCGACGCCAGGAGCCACCATTTGCTACCTGTAGATTTCTTCTTATCCAAATCTGCTCAGGGTGGCCCCAGAATGCAGATCAAAGAACCCACACAATGGGACTACAGACGGGATTTCTTTCCCCCTTGCACAAACCTGGGAGAAGCCACAGGTTTCACAGCCTTGCAGACAAGCCCAATAAGTTGCCAGACTGGAGAAGCAATGTCTGCCCTTGTGCAGCCCTTTGCTGCTAAAAAAATACTGAGTGAGAGCACAGTCAGCGTCACACATGGCAGGAGGGGGAGAAGGCGGTGGTGGCAGCGGAAGCATATTACAAGGGGGCAGCAAGACGAAGCAGGGGCCCGTGGGAGGGGCTCAGAGCAGAAGAGGCAGAGGGTGGGCTTTCCACTCCGCCTCCTTTCCCCAGCTACTGTCACGGGGGGGCGCACGTGGTCTGGGCTTGGAGTGGAAGGCGTGCCTAGCAATCTGGTCTCAGCTGCCCCGGCCTCCATCGACTGGCTGCCAGGGATGGGTGGGTGGGTGGGTGGGTGGCCTGGAATGGAACATGGGGTCCACAAGCCCTCTAGGCTTTCAACTGCAACCCCCTCCCCCACCCATCGGCTCCAGGGAGAACAAGGGGGAGGAAGTGGGGCCAGTGGGGGGGGGGAAATGGAACTTCCGCTCTCACACACAAGTATTCATGGGCCTCCTTCTGGCACGTGTGTATGTTCACAATGCCTCCTCCACACCTAGAGGCAGCCTGTGGCATGCTAGCCCGTTACATGGCCTCCCACTCCCAAAGAGGAGGAAGAGAAGAGGAAGAAGAGGAGATTGGATTTATACCCCGCCCTTCACTACCCAAAGGAGTCTCAGAGCGACTTACAAACTCCTTTTAGTTCCCCTCCCCACAACAGACACCCTGTGAGGTAGGTGGGGCTGAGAGAGCTCTGCTCTGTTTCAAGAACAGCTGTGCCAGAACTATGGCTTGCCCAAAGTCATCCATCAGCTGCAAGTGGAGGAGTGGGGAATCAAACCTGGTTCTCCCAGATTAGAGTCTATGCACTTAACCTCTACACCAAATGAAATGACCTGGACTATGTTTCGGAGGAAATGCCAAGATCATCAGCAAAGGCTGAGGTTTGAAAGAAAATGTGCCTGGGGGGATGGGATTCAGGGAGGTGAGTTTCTAAGTGGGACAGTGAAGGAAAGGGACAAACATCACAAAAAGGAATCTCGTTTTGGCGAGCCACCAGGATCAGCTGGCTCAAAGTCTTGGCAAAATCAAAAGGAAGTGCTTCTCCCGACTGCTCAAGAGGACTCCCTGGCACAAGCGAAAAGGCTCCCCAGCCCAGGACCCAATGCCGTGTCCCTCCCCACCGCTTCTCCCAGCGCCTGGGTCTAAAGCGTCCCTTTCCCTGACCCCCCCAAGACCCTGATACAGGTTTCTCCCTGAGCCCCCGCCTCACCTTGCACACCCTGGCCAGCTCGTACTGCAGGTCCTTGATGGCACTGTTTTTAGAATCCAGGACATCCTGGGGAGGAAGGAAGGAAGACCAGCGGAGGGCCGTTAGACCACTGCACAAGGGAACTGGCCCGTGAGGCCCAGGCCTGAGGTCACCGACTGCCTTGGGCACAACTCCCTGCCTTCGCTGGCACAGTCCTACAGCGGCCTCTTTCCCCTCTGTGAATTCTGCACCCTAAGTATGGCCCACCTCCAGACAGACTGCCGTTCCCGATCGGTCTCCCTCAGACCTCTGAGACGGCACCCAGCAGAACCTCCACTCACTGTCGGGGCCCTCTCTGCAGGACTGGACGTGCATTTTGTCCTTACCGGACAGCAGAGGTGCCCCAGGATCCCAGTTAGTGTGCAAGCTGCCAAATCCCCAACTCACACAGTGTGATCACAGAGGAACAAACGCACCCAAAGCAGATTTTGCAGGCTGCCCGGGCTCTCCGCTCCCATGAAGACCAGCCTCCCTTTTCTAGCAGCATCCCCCTTCACCCCCCACCGCCGCCCCCGTGTTTCACGCTGCCCAGGCTTCTCTGACAACCTCTGCCCTGCCTCAGCCAGTGGGCACTAAAATCTGAAGCCCAGAGCGGCCAGTATTGCAATATCTTGGTGCAGGATCCAATCCAACTATGGAGTAAGAAAATAAGAGAAGCCAATGTTGGATCAGGCCAATGGCCCATCTAGAAGAAGAAGAAGAGAAGAAGAGATTGGATTTATATCCCGCCCTTCACTTCTGAGTCTCAGAGCGGCTCAAATCTCCTTTCCCTTCCCCTCCCCACAACAGACACCCTGTGAGGTAGGTGGGGCTGAGAGAACTTCTGTCAGGAACTGTCCTTGAGAGAACAGCTGTGCCAGAGCTTGTGACTGACCCAAGGTCACATCAGCAGGTGCAAGTGGAGGAGTGGGGAATCAAACCCGGTTCTCCCAGATTAGAGTCTGCGCACTTAACCACTACACCAAACTGGCTCTCTATCTAGCCCAATACTGTCACACAGTGGCCAAAAAATACCAGGGGCCATGCTGGAAAGTGCCTGCGGATACGCCTGCTGCAGAAGTGGCATCTGAACGCAGGAATCTGGGGGCGGGGGGTGGAGAGCAGCTGGTGCAAGGAGGTACCGGGCCACGGGGAAGGGAACCTGTTGTGACGCATCTCCAATTACTGGCGCCGGGCAGTGCCTGGAATGTGGAAGTTTCTAAGCCCCTTCTCCTTTCCCAGGCAGGCCAAGTCTTCCCAGGCATTTCTTCCGCAGAGCCGGCCTGCCTGGAGAGGAGGCCTCAGGAGTCCCGGGCGTTCCCTGGTCCGCGGATCTGAGGGCTGGCAGCACAACGAGGGGGCGGGGGGGAGGTATGTTGTTCAGCCTGCTTTCTGGCAGGGTGGCCGGTGGAGCCTTTTGAATGTGTTCAGCGGCCCTTTTGTGCCTGGGACGTCCTGAGAGGCTGACTGGGCAAAGGAAGAGAGAGTAGGGAAGCCTGGCAACTCCGGGATCCCAGTGAGGCGGGACAGTGTGAGTTGAAGCTGGGCTGACCTGGGCCTCTGAGTCCGGAGTCCAGCTCGAAGACAGAGAGCCCCAGAAGGCCCCAGCCTGATAAGGACCTGGTGAGGATCCCCCCTCCTTCCTCCCTGACAGGAGGCTGGGCAGCCCCTCCCTGGCACACCGCAAGGAGGGCACTTGGCTGACTCATGCCTCACCGGCACACACAGGGAAAGGTCATGCAGGATTCCTGTGGAAAGACCCCTGCCTGCATTCCACCAATCCTTCATGTTAACACACATTGTCTCTGCAGACCTTACAAATCAGAGGGAAGGGAAAGGCACTCAGACAGGTGCTGAAGTCCCCCCCAGCCCCTGCCCAGCCCGGGCCTAGCCAGGAGGCTGAGAGGCTTGCTTTGAAAAAGCTAACCAACACACGACATTGCATGTTCCGGATTCCGTAATGAGCATTAGCACCATGCAAAGAGCTGCTGAGTCTTCTGCATGGTTTTCAATGACAGGCATACGAGATATGGATCGGGGCCACAGTGTAGGGGGAGGGGATTTAACCCTTTCTCCCTCTTATCATTTCCCCAGCCTGAAGCAGCTATTGAGCTCAGAGAGGGGGACGGAGAGTGTGGCAGTATTCCCGCCCCCTGCAAGCGAGCCACCACTCCAGGAAGGAATCTGAAAGGGGGAAGGGGGTCAACTCCTCCCTCACCCGATACTGCAGCACTGGGGCTGCTATTTACTGTGGAAATCCGCCCCTGGATCTCACTCGGTTTGGCCAGGAGGAAAAGGTCCAGGGTTCCCTGCCGGAGGGCCTCCCTCTGGGAAACTCAGCCGCTGCTCCTGCTGTCCTCTGCAGCCACTGTAGTGACCCCTTTGCTCCCCCAATGCCGCTCTCCCGTGGGGCGCTGAAAACGGTCCCTTGCCTCTGGATGACCACCACCCACCAGCTGGAGCCTGAAGTAGGAGAGGTCTTGCGTGGCCTGCCCTGGGACTGCAGGGGCTGGTGCCGGCTTGGACTGCGCCCTGGTGGCTGGTGTGGGAGCCCTTTCCCGCCCTCCCCCTCCCAAGAGGACTTGTGTCCACAGCTCCCCCAAATACCATGTAAGGCCCCTTCCCCTCTCCCTTTGCCAGGAGGTCAAGCAGAAGAGCTCCATCCACACCCGTCAGGCTGCCCACGGCCTTTTTGGAAGGGACTCCACCCAGAGCAGCCCCTCTGCACCCCAACGGTTCCCAAGGGGGGTGGGGGCCGTACCTCCAGCTTGCGGGTGACCACCGCCAGGGCGCTGGGGTCCAGGTTGGAGGCTGCCAGCACCTCGTTCAGCTGCACCTCCTTCTTCTCCAGCATGCTGGAGAGGCCCTGCAGCTTCCGCTCCAGCAGCAGGTTCTTGAAGCCCGTCTTCTGCTGCACCTCGTTAATGGCTTTGGTGAACTTCTGGTACAGCTCGTCCCGCTCCACCTGCACCTGCAGTGGGGAAGACACCCAACCAGCTGCACGGTTCAGGAAGGCGCCACGGTGGGCCTCGCCCCGGAGCCCCAACGCCGGCCCCATCGATGGCCAATACACTTTTGCGGCTTGCGCACATCCAAGACTTGGGGCAGGTGACAAAACCCAGGAGAGCCAATACTAAAAAGAAGATAGGTTAAAACCTTTCCTGCCAGACTCCTCCCATTCCCCCCCAAAGGACAAGGGCTCGCAGCAGAGGCCAAAGGAAGGGCAGCGGCAGAGGGCCTCTTTCATGGCGATGGTGGGAGCCAGGCTCCCCAGGGGGCTTTTGGCCTCTGCCTCTCCTGAGCATCCTCTCCAACGAATGGAGTAGGGCAAAGGGACAAGGCAATGCAGGCCTCACACTCCTGGCTCCATCAGCAGAGAGGCCCCCTGCCTGCTGGATGTCCCCACACCGGGGGCCAGGAGGGCAGCTCCACAGCAAAAAACCCTCCCACACCATTTGCCTGTCCTCCTTCCTTCCTCTGGAGCCGGGGGGATCCACAGCAACTCCTTGTCCTCAGCCAAAGCTCAGTGAGGAGAAGAAACTGGGGGAGGCTGAAGCCAGCAGAGTAAGGCCGGAAGGCTTATGTCACTGGAAGCCAGAGGCACGCACCGAAGGGCGCTGGGCTTCTGCCCTGTAGCCACCTGGCTTATAGGGATTTGTTATTGTCTCCTACTTCAATTTGCGAGCTACTTTTTGAATCCACAGAGTGGGAGAAAAGCTGGCTGAAATGTAAACAGACAGACAATGGAGGGGGGGCAACTGGCGCCCAGCAGGAGAACAGCATGCAGGGACGGAGCAGTGCAGGGGCGGGGGCCGACCTGACCCATTTCTCAAGAGGGCACCCTCATTACAACCTGCTAGTTACCTTAACGGCAAGCTGCTAATGAGGTCTCTGATCCCTGTGCGACTGCAGATGAGCCTCATGTGGTCCTAATGAGTCATGCCGGGGAGAAAGTCCCCTGGCCCGCTAGGATCTGATGGGCAACGCAGCACAGGAGGCGTGGCTGCAGAGTGGAGGACCAGGGAGCCCCTCCCTCTCCCCCCCCCCGAGACCCCCTTGCTCCCTTCGGGCAACTGCTGCTAGAGACCAAACAGAGGAAGACGTGCCGTTGCCCAGCCAAGCTTCCCTGGGAATCCAAAAGACAACATCCCACCCCACCGGAGTCACCAGCCCAGGCACTCGGCACCACCCTTACTGTGGGAATCCTTCCTGCTGAAAGCCAGAGACACAGAGCGCAAAAGCAGGAGACGGAGGAAACGCCACAACTCCCACCACAAAACGCCTGGGGGTCCAGCAGGGCTGGGGGCAGGCGGGCGGCAGAGGGCTCCACTGACAGTCCGCAGGAAACAGGCCCGAGACTTCCCCTTGGCACAGCAGCCCCCCACCACGCCCCCCACCGCTTCTGTCCCGCCCCCTCCAGCGAGACACAAATCAGACCCACGGCAGGAGCCACCAACGGGCCTCACCGTGCCGAATCTTTGCTCCAGCACTTCGTGTTCCCACTGGAGGTCCTTCAGTTCCTTCTGGGCGACTTTCAGGCGGGCCTGCGTGCTCTGGAGGAGGGGGAGGAGGAAGGAAAAAGGTTAACACAGAAGTCGGGAGGTGTCTGTTCAACTCTAAACCAGGCAGTAAAAAGGAGGAGGAAGAGGAGAAGCGTGGGGGGGGGATGTCTGGAGAAGCGTGCCGCTCCACTCGTCCCCCAGATGTTGCTCCACAAGCTGCAACGACCGGCCCTACGAAGTTCTCTGGTGGACTTTGTTGGAGGTTTTCCAGTCGTGACGAAACGTGTGGCCCGTGTCGGTAGAACGACATGACACAGGAACAGCTGCGGTCCCTCCTGTCCAGCATCCTGTCTCACGTAGTGGCCAGCCAGTTGCCCCGGAGGGCCAACAAACAGGTAACTGAGGCCAAGACTTTGTTGTGGGAATAAAATGGAGGAGACTTTGGGTCCCTGCATTTTGACAAAAAGTGTTGTATAAATGCAGCATATAACAAAAAGCCAAATAAGAGGAGGAGGAGTAGACAACGGCAAGGATTTTGCACAGAGCAAACGTGTCTGTCCAAAAATCCAAGGGCAAAATGCACATCAGAAGAGGACAGGATGTTTCATGCAAGCAGCCAGTGCTTACACGGCATGACGATCAGCTCAGGCGAAGGCCGGCACACGCGAGCCCAGCGCTTCCCCCATCCCACCAGCACAGAGGGCCCTGCTGAGCCCTCACTGCCCATGTGCAAAGGTCCTGAGCAGCGCAGAGCCCGGGGACTCACCAGCAGAGAGGCCTTGTCCTTCTCGTAGTGGGCCAGCTTCTTCTGCAGCTCGGCCACCTCTTCTCGGGCCCGCTGCAGCGGCTCCGCCAGCCGTCTGTTCTGCAGCAGCACCTCGGCCATCTCCTTCTCCAGGTGGTCCTCCTTCTTCTTCGCCTCCTCCATCTGCTCCTGTACTCCGGGGAAGAGAGACACACACGGAGCGGGTGGCCTTGGCCCCGGAGGCCGGCCCCTCACGCCCGCACCCCATCCTCTCCGGCTGTGCAGCAGGACGAGTTCCCGCAAAGCCGGGCCGGGACTCCCCACGGCAAGGGCCTCACTGGTCTGCTCCCCACCCTCAACAAGGGTCACCAAGACCGCACCCCTAAAGCCCCGTGGGACTCCCCACGCTTGGGGACAGACAGGCAGACAGACGGACACACAGCATCACGAGGCTGGATGCAGGGGAAAGGGCACACGGCCTTCCCTGGGGACCACGGGGGACACATCCCGGGAGGCACGGGAAAGGACTGCCCCAAGGGCCCACCCGCCACCCCACAGAGTAGCGGCAGCCCCTCTTCAGGCTGCGTGCGTGCCTGCAAATGCAGGGGCGGGGCATGCTTTACCTTGAGGGTGTTGATGAGCGCCAGGTTGTTGAGCGTGACGTCGTTGTAGTAGTTCTTGATGTCGCTGAAGGCCTTCTCGTGGTTCTTCATCAGGGTGTTGATCTGCCCGTTCTTCCTCTCCTCGATCTCGTGGATCTCCGTCTTCCTGCGCAGGTCCAGCTCATCGCGCAGCAACCGCATCTTCTTCTCGTACTTGGCCTCGATCTCTGGGGGGGCAGCACCAGGCCGGCCTGACTGAGGGCTTGGCCAGCAAAACAGCTGCCAAGGCTACACCTAGCTCTACACCAGAGGGCTGCTGCTATACGCTGTGGAGAAGAGGAGGTGGGGCAGGGTGCCTCCTGGCCCCACGGAAAGGAGTGGGCCCACAAGAAAGCCTCAGACACATGCAAAGACATTCATGGCACAGGCAAACAGCTGTCTGAGGGGAGGAAGAAGTACTGGTGGAGCTGGGCATCCTACGCGCACCCAGACGCATTTGAAGAAGCAACAGCAATGGGTGCTTTCGTGTCTACTGCATTTACCACTGTTCTTTAATTTGCCAAGTTATCTTGGAACACTCTTCAAATTCAGCAAGTCCTTCTTCACCCAAAGAGTGATTAACACGTGGAATTCACTGCCACAGGAGGTGGCGGCTACAAGCATGGATGGCTTCAAGAGGGAATTAAATAAGCATATGGAGCAGAAGTCCCTCAGTGGCTGTTAGACACAAGATACAGATAGGAACTCTCAGGCTGGGGCAAGTGATGCTCTGTATTCTTGGTGCTGGGGGGGGGCACTGCTGGACCTCCTGATGGCCCCTGGTATTTTTGGCCACTGTGTGACACAGAGTGTTGGACTGGATGGGCCATTGGCCAGATCCAACATTGGCTTCTCTTATGTTCTTATTTTGTTATCTTTGGCATTTAAGAGTAATGCCTTGGCCATTCTTTTGAAAGCCTGCAAGGCACACAGGACACAGACTGCCACTGAAAAAGGGCCCTAGCCAGAAAGATAACCTATGGCAAATTAGAAGAGCCAGCCTATCTGTCAAACCACAGCAGCTACAGACACACACACACCCCTCTCTGCACTGGACAGACACGGTTACAGGGACACTCACTACAAAAGCCCGCACTTCCCAAAAATGGAGGCGAGGGGGCCAGGCCGCGGGGAAGCAGCTCCGAAGCCACTGGGCCCTCCGAGCACCTCACTGGACACGGCTGGCACAGCCCAGAACTGACCTTTCACTTGTCTCTCAAAGTCCGAGCGGAGAGCCGTCATATCCTCTTGTTGTTTCTGCCAGGGAGAAGGGGGCCCATCAGCGGCAGGTCTGTATCGATGCACTGGGCTGTCCCCGCAAGCTGAAGCCGGGCTGGCAGGCTCCCGGTACGGGGCTGAGGCTCCGGGTGCCGCCCACGGCAGCTGGCCCAGGCCCGGAGGTGCCGGAGCGCCCGCCTTGCCGGAGACGTACCAGCCGCAGGTTCTTCACCACCATCTCGTTGGCCAGCTCCTCCTCCTTCAGCTCCACCTTCAGGGTGCGCATGTCCTTGCGCAGCTCCATCTCCTGGGAACGGTGGTCCTTCTGGGCCAGCTTCATGGCCACGGTGCCCTCCGCCTTCAGCTCCGTGAGGTTGTTCTGGTGCTCGTACAGCAGGTGCTTCACTTTCTGCTTGTAAACCTGAGGGAAGAGGAGCAGCCGGCTGTCTGCGGCGGGAAAGACCCCCTCCTCGGGGGACAGCCGGAGAGAGCGCAGGAGGAGGCCCACCCGCCGCCACCCAGCACCGTGCCTTGATCTCCACTTGGTGCCGCTCCTCGGCCTCCTCCATCTCCCGGTCTTTGTTGCGCAGCTCCGCCTTCTTCTCATCGAGCTGCCGCCGCGTGATCTCCCAGAAGGTGTGGATCTTGTCCCGCTCCAGCTGGAAGTAGTTGCGCTCCTCCCGCTCGCGGTCCAGCTCCTCCCGGAGACGCACAATGTGGTCCTCCAACTGCAGGGCCAACCAAGAGAGCGGTCAGCAGAAGGCGGGGCGGAAGCGCCCGCTCCCCAAGGCCAGTTCAATTGGCGGAATCGGAGGACTCTTTTCTCCAGCCGTCCATGCCAAGGCCTTTTCCGGATCCTGGTGTGCGCTGCCAACAACTTCATTGCAGAAAGAATGCCAGGGAGCCTTCTATCAGCTCTGGATCAAACCCCCCCCACCTTCTGGACTCTGCTCATTCGGCCTCACTGGTCCAGACTCTTGTAACTTCTGGACCAGACAACTGCAACGCGCTCTATGTGGGCTGCACTTGACACTTTCAACTGGCATTCAGTGCAGCTGCCCTGTGGGCTGGTTGTGGGTGAATGAGTTAATTAATATAAGAAGGACCCTGTTGGGTCAGTCCCATGATCCATCTAGCCCAGCATCCTGCCTCACACAGCAGCCAACCAACTACCCTGGAGGGCCAGACAGGGACAGAGGCCAAGGTCTTCCCCAGTGTTGCCTCCTGACTCTGGGATTCCAAGGTTTCCTGCCTCTGAACATGGAGGTTCTCTTTAGCCACCCGTAGCCACTGACAGACCTCTCCTCCACGCATCTGTCCAATCGCCTTTTAAAGCCGTCTATGCCTGCGGCTGTCACTACTCTCTCTGGCAAAGAATTCCACATTTGAATTGCTCATTGTCTAAAAAAAGTATTTCCTTTTTTACAACAATCCCACAACACATTGACGCTGACACATTTTCTGGAAACAATCCAAGCTGCTTGTCAACTAAAAGCATCTAAAAGAATATTCCAAAAGTGTTTTTGGAAGAAAAACAACCTTTTTGTGATGCTTTGGAACAACCATTCTCCAAACTGTACTTTTAGCCATATATATCATGAGCAGGCCTAGTTCATTTTTTAATAACGCGCAGTAAGGCAGGGTGGAGGCAGGAAGGGGCCTAACCTCCGCAGACGGGGGTGTCTTCTAGCTCTGCCTGCTTCCGGCTCAAGAGCCGCAGCACCCAAGCAGGGCTTATCAGAAGCACTCGAGGATAAGGAGGAAAGCCCGGAAGCCAGGTAGGAGGGCAGCAAGGGCCAGACTGCTCCCGGTCCCCGTGACGCCCTTGGCTAGAGGGACCAGCACCCACCAGCGCAGGGCCAAGAGCATCAGTGCCCCACGATGAACCATCCAAATGGCCAGGAGAGGCAGATTCCACAAGCAGTGGTGGGACGGGGGGGCCTCTTGATGGCTCTGCCTAAACAGTTCAGGCCAGGCTCCCCCCCCACACCTTAGCTGCAGCAACAGACTGATCATTAGCTGTTGTAGATTTTCCGGGCTATATGGCCCATGGTCTTGGCATTGTGGTACCTGACGTTTTGCCAGCAGCTGTGTCTGGCATCCTCAGAGGCATAGGACGCCAATCACAGCTGCTGGCGAAACATCACGTACCACAGTGCCAAGACCATGACCGTACAGCCCGGAAAATCTACAACAACTCATGAAGAAGAAAAGAAGAGATTGGATTTATACCCTGCCCTTCACTACCCAAAGGAGTCTCAGAGTGGCTTACAAACTCCTTCCCCACCCCACAACAGACACCCCGTGAGGTAGGTGGGGCTGAGAGAGCTCTTTTGAGGAATGCCCTTGAAAGAACAGCTCTGAAGGAACTTGTGACTGGCCCAAGGTGCAAGTGGAGGAGTGGGGAATCAAACCTGGTTCTCCCAGATTAGAGTCCGTGCACTTAACCACTATGCCAAACTGGCTCTCTGGTTGTGAAACCCTTTGACAACAGACTGATCATTGGTGCAAAATGCTGGAGCATTTTCACAACCTCGTTTGGAAGTCTTCCCATCGGCCAGGCTTGGAAGGCTCTTTGGAGGCCGCCCTGTTCAGTCGCCATCGCCCCCCATAGGCTCACCTGCTCTTTGCTCATGCCCTCTGGGGGAGGGCATCCACCACCGGGGAACCCTTCCCCCCTTTCCCCTTCTTGCCGCCAGCCTTCTTTTCTGCAGCCTTCTTCTTGGGTGCCTGGGGAGAGAGAACAGCACTTTCTGCATTAGGCCTGGGCTGGGCAGGCAAGGCGGGGAGGGTGTCCCAGACCCCCTCCCCCTCAGGGAGCTCTGGATCGCAGCCGCGGAGAGGAGGAGGCTGCCCCCGGGGCAGTGTTGCCTCTAAGCTGGCATGAGTGTGTGCCAGCTCAGAGCTTTTTAGCCTCCGGCTCACACATCTTTGTCTTGGCTCAGGAAGGGATGGCTCCAGAGCAAAGCAAACTGATTGATGCAGCAGCCAAATCGCTCGCTCACACCTTCAATGCCAGGAGCTCACAAAGCAGGATTTTTGCTCACAAGACTCCACAGCTTAGAGGGAGCATTGGTCACCAGGGCAAACCACCTCTGTTCATCTCTGGCCGCGACAACCCCATGTCACTGGGATCCCAGCCAGTGTCCCCTCTCAGCTGAGTGGGTGTGAGCTAGCTCAGAGTTTCTTAGCCTCCGGCTCACACATTTTTGCCTTGGCTCAGGAAGGATGGGGCTCCAGAGCCAGAGGCAATCTGATCCATGCAGCAGCCAAAGCGCCCGCTCACAGCTTTAATGCCCAGGAGCTCTCAGAGTAGAACTTTTGCTCACAGGAACACCCCCCCCCGCAGCTGAGAGGGAGCCTTGCTGCACACGGGCAGGGCCGGGCCGGGCGGGCGCTCCTCTGCACGGGACCGGGCTCTGGAAGACGCCCCTGCGGTGGCGCTTTTTAAAACCTCCCGCAAGCAGAAGAGCAGCACCGCAAGCCCGGCGGGAGCCCCTTTTGCCCCCCGCTTCTCCCGCACGTCTGAACCCGGCCGGAGGGAGGGGGGGAGGGGGGCCTGGCCGGGGCCGGAGGCGGCGCGCGGGGGACCGAGAGGGCCCACCCCCTGAGCGCGTGCAGAGTGCACGGGCCTCCCCCCCCCACTCACCATTTCGGCGGCAGCGGAGAGGCGCCCCTCGTCGGCCGCCACTCGCGGAGTCGCCGCGTCGCCCGGCAACCGCCGCCCGGGTCTCGCGAGAGCTGGTGCTGTCCCGGGCCCGCCCCTTGCGGCGGGGCGGGGCTCGCGCGGAAGAGGCCACGCCCCTCGCCTCCCGGGCCGCCTCTTCGGCTGCGCCCGGCGGCCGTCGGGGAATGGGGGGGAGCCCCGGGCCGGACGGACGGGCGGGCGGGCTGGCTGGGGCTGGGGGGCTGCTCCTCCTCCCTCTCGCGGGCCACGCCTGGGGGAGAAAGCCGCCGCCCCCCTCCGGCCTCCGCCTGCCCGCAGCGCTTCCCGCGCACCCCCTTTCGGTCGTCCTCCCAGCAGCAGCAACAACAGCCCTGCAGGGTAGGCTCGCATTAGGGACCCCCACCCCTTCTGCCGCTGCGAGGAGGAGGAGGGAGACCACCAGCCTCTTGTCCCTCCCGGGCAGCCTCCGGCCGAGAGAGCCCACCTCCGACGCCGCCCAGGCGAGAGTGGCGCCCGGGTCGGAGCAGCCCCTTCCCTTCGCCGCTGCCCCGGCCAAAGACTCCGCCGGCCCCTGCTCCGGCCGCCGCCTGGGGTGGACGGGGATCCTCTGCACGCGCTCAGTGGCGGCCCGCTGGCCCCGACCGGCAGCCCGCCCCGCCCTGCCCTGCCCCGCCCCGCCCCGCCCTGCCCTACAAGCCGGCTTCCCGACCGCGGCCAGCCGACCCCGCTGCCCTCCGCAGCGGTAGACTGCCTCGGGCGCTGGAGGCTCGCCAGCCGACTCTCGGGAGCTCTGCGGCCGGCCTGCCGGCCGGCCCCGCCTCCCCGCTCCCCCCCCTCCGGGGCGAGGCTGCGGCTGGCTGGCTGGCGCGCTGGCTGGGGCCGCCCCTCTGTCGGCCGCGGGGAGCGGGCGCGCGTGGCTGTGCCCGGGGGCTGCTCCGGCGCGGCGGGCCGCTCCGCTCCGCTCCCGGCTGGCGATGTGCGCTCGGGCGGCTGCCTCCTCCTGCTGCTCCTGCTCCTGCTGCAGTGGCCAGAGCGGCGCGCGCGGCGGCGGCGGCGGCGGCTGCAGCCCGGGCGGATGGAGGCGCCGGGAGGGGCCGCGACGACGGGTAAGGACCCGGGCGGGCGGGCGGGCGGGCGGGCGGAGGGGCGCTCGGATCCAGGCGCCCGGGGGACCGGAGCCCGTCGACAGGGGGGTGGGGGGCTCAGTTGGCGGGGCCGGGGGAGGGGCCTGGGTCCTGCCGAGGCGCGCGGCTTCGGGACCTGTAGCGGGGGGGGGGAAGAGGCGAGTGGCGGAGCTGCAGCCTCGGCCTCGCCGCCACCGCCAGCCGGGGGGGGGATGACTGCTGTGGAAGGCAGCCGAGCCCCGGCCCCGCGCGGACCCAGGGCCACAGCCCAGGAGGGGGAGCGATGGGGCGTTTCTTAGGCTGTTCCCCCTCCCGGGCAAAAGGACCCCCCTCCTCTTGTGGTTGCCCCCTTTAGGTCTGCAGGTAGCACAGCCCTGGGCGCGTGAGCCCCTCCCCCCCGTGGGCACGGAAGGTGGCGCCCTGGAGTGCAGCCCCCCCCCACTAGGACCCGGCAAGGCAGGCGGCTGGGGGTGCATGCAGCTGGGTAGGACTAGAAGGGCCCCCAGCTCCATCCCCTCCCTGCACCAAGCCGCTTTGCAGGAGGGGCTTGCAGGGGCGCGAGGCGGCCAGCTGTCTGCATGTGAGTGTGTGGCTTGCACCTGAAATGAAAGGAGTTGTGGCTGTTTTGCACCTAAGGGGGCGGGGGCTGCTTGCACAGGATGCTGCATTCAGCAGCCCAGCCCAGCTCGCTTGGAGAAGGACCCTCCCCTGGCCACCAACATCTGGAGGCGACCAGGACACCCTGGGGTTGGCGCAGCTGGAGTGCCCAGTGCCACCACAACCCCACATCTGAGACCCAGAAGGGGAAAGGCCAGCGGCTCAGGGGGTGGCATGAGCAATGTCTTTTCCCCAGGGCAATGCCATGGGTTGTTTTCTATGCCAAATGCCCACTGTTCTTCTGCCCTGTGCCAGAGGTCTGCTCCGCCCAGTGGGGAAAGGCCACCCAGAGAAGAGCACTGCTGGGCTTAGGACTCTGACCCAAAGTGTCACCCGCCGAGCCCAGTGCAGCCCAGCTGGCAGTACAACTTGTGTCCTGCCGGATCCTAGACAAACCCCCTCCCAGGCAGACTGGCAGGGCCTGCCCCTTGGGGTCCCTGAAGCCAGGGACTGGGTTACCCCACAGCACCCCTAAGGAGAGTGGACCCATGGACCAGCTGGCCTTGGCTCCAGTCCTCGCTTCCCAGGGCTGGGCACAGCCTCCGAACCCAAGAGCGTCTGCCTGAACAGCTGCAGGGCTTCCCTCTCTCCAGGAAAAGGCCACAAGCATGCCAGCTTCCTGCTCGGGACCCCCAGCTGGGAAGGGAACATCAATTTTCACCAAGGCGCCCCCCTGCAGTCTTCTGGCTAGCCCCAGGGCAAACACCCCCAGACGCACGCCTTTCCTGAGCTGCAAGCCAGCAGGCACTGGGGGTGCTTGCAGTTCCTTGCAGCCCCTTCCATCAGTGGCCACGCTGCCGGGGTAGGCCCTGCCAGGGCAGCAGAGCCCACAGTGTGGGGAGAGGAGAAGGGGGGCTCCCCACAGGGAAGACACTCTGGAAGGCGTGGGCAGTAGGAAATGATGCGAAAGGCCTTTCTCCACCCGAGACTTGAGAGAGGCAACCAGGCTGACTGTGAGAGGCAGAGGGCCTGACTCTGGGAGAAGCTCATCTGAATTCCCAGAAGCTCATCTGAATTCCCAGAAAACCTCTTCTCAGCCTGGGGGTTTGTGTCATCCCATTCTCTCACCTAGCCTTTGCAGTTGTTGTGGTTAGAAGGCTGGCCCAAAGCCATAGACCCGAGTTCAGATTCCTGTTTGAGGCTCAGCCTGGGCCCACCTCCTTCGTCTCACAGGAGAAAACGGGAGACCCGGAGAGCTGTGGAGACTCCTTTGAGCCCCTTGCAGAGAAGGGCGCAATAAAAATATGGGATTTGGCAAACCCAGCATCGCCTCCTCATTCCCTATCATGACCCAGCTTTTTTAGTTTCAAAACTTGGAAAGTCTGAACTCAAATTCTGAGACTTCACCTGGCTCCATTTCAGCTTCACTGGAGACCCAAGAGCAGATCCTGCTGGACCCACCCGACTTCTTTGGCCGTCACCTGAGCAGCGTTGAACAGAGCTGGCACACCAGAGCTTCTGCCCAGAATTAAACTTCGTTGGTCTTAAAGGGGCCAGCCAAGCACCTTTAAAACCAACAAAGTTTTATTCAAGGTATAAACTTTCATGCGCAAGCACACATCTTCAGAAACAAAGGGGAAAGGTGTATTCTGGGGAAAATAAATTTGAATCCAGCTAGAGCTGGGAGTGAGCTGCGAGGTCGGTAGTTCAGGAGTTCGAGACCCGAGTGCCACATGATGGAGTGACCTGGCCCCAGCTCCTGCCAACCTAGCAGTTTGAAAGCAAGAAATTGCAAGTAGATAAACAGGTACCACTTTGGTGGGAAGGTAACAGCGTTCCGTGTGCCTCAGTGTCTAGTCATGCTGGCCACATGACCATGGAAATGTCTTCAGACAGCTCTGGCTCTTCAGCTTGGAAACGGAGATGAGCTTCGCACCCCTAGAGTCGGATTCGACTGGCTTTCGAGCAAGGGAAACCTTTACCTTTACTTAGAGCTGGGAGTGCATCCTCAATGGGAGATGTTTGCATCATTCATGACAGTACTCAGGAATGTTAGTGCCCCATTAGTAAGCCAGCCACTTAGAGAGCAAGCCCCCTCCCCTAAAATGCACTCTCTGCTTCTAAGCAGAAATCACTTATGCCGTTGCTTATCATGAAAAGCCACTCCACCCTGTAGGCAAAGCCCTCCCTGGACTCAGTGTTTTTCGAGGAAAACCTCCAGTAGAGAGTCCCGTGTCACCTTCAAAAGGAAGATGTTTACTGTTTCTCAGAAAGGACATTGCAGAGCTGGGAAAATTACAGAAAAGGGCCACCAGGATGATTAGAGGGCTGGAGAACCTTCCCCTATGAGGAAAGGTGACTAAAGAGACGACTAAAAGAGGACATGATAGAGGTCTATAAAATGCACAGGGTGGAGAGAGTTGACAAATTTCCCTCTCCCAAAATACCAGAACTGGAGGGCATCCAATGAAGCTGATGGGCAGTAAGTTCAGGACGGACAAAAGGAAATACCACTTTACACAGAGAGTGATTCAGATGTGGAATTCTCCGCCAGAGGATGTAGTTATGGCCGTAGGCATAGACGGCTTTAAAAGAGGGTATCGGGTAGATTCATGGAGGATAAGTCTTATCAGTGGCTACTAGCCATGGTGACTGAGGGGAACCTCCACATTCAGAGGCAGTCAGCCTCTGAATCCCAGAGCCAGGAGGCAACCTCAGGGGAAGGCCTCGGCCTCTGTACCCTGTTGTTGGCCCTCCAGAGGAACTGGTTGGCCACCGTGTGAGACAGGAGGCTGGACTAGATGGACCCTCACCGGTCTGACCCAGCAGGGCACTTCTGAGGTTCTTCTCAGGGGAAGGCCTCGGCCTCTCTGCCCTGTTCTTGGCCCTCCAGAAGAACTGGTTGGCCACTGTGGGAGACAGGGGGCTGGACTAGATGGACCCTTCCTGGTCTGATCCAGCAAGGCGCTTCTGAGGTTCTTCTCAGGGGAAGGCCTCGGCCTCTCTGCCCTGTTGTTGGCCCTCCAAGAGGAACTGGTTGGCCACTGTGGGAGACAGGAGGCTGGACTAGATGGACCCTCACTGGTCTGATCCAGCAGGGCTCTCCTGATGTTCTTATTGTAGCACAAACTTTGGTGGGCTCAGCTCCAGAAAAGCAGCGTCTGCCATGGTCCACCTGTTCCACACCACCAGACTTTCCTTCCGGCCTGGCTGCCCTGCTGAAGCCTGCCCTCTGGGCCTCCACCTGGAGCCAAGGCTGAGGGAAGAAGACGCGTGGCCCCGAGTGGAGGCTTTCGCGGGGAGGAGACCCTTCCCCTCGCTTATGTGGCTTGCAGAACCCCCCCCACGCGTGGGCTCAAAAGCAAAAGATGGCCCAGCTCCTCTCTGCTTGGAAATGAAAACCCCCGAAAGAGGTTTCCCGTCAAAGCGGCCGGGAAGGCAGGCGCCAGCAACGAACGGACGAAGGGGCCCTTGACTCTGGGAGCTCATTCCGGCCCCCCCCCCAATGCCTCGTTGGTCTCTGTGGCGCTGCTGGACTTGAAGCCAGCTTGGTTTTTTATTTATTTGGATCGATATCCCCCTCCCAGGTAACAACAATATAAAATACAACATAGTTAAAACCAAATTAAAACAACAGTAAAGTAAAGTTAAAGGCTTCCCTTGCTTGAAAGCCAGTCGAATCCGAGTCTAGGGGTGCAGTGCTCATCTCCGTTTCCAAGCCGAAGAGCCAGCGCTGTCCGAAGACGTTTCTGTGGTCGTATGGCCGGCATGACTAGATGTCAAGGCGCACGGAACGCTGTTGCCTTCCCACCAAAGCGGTACCTGTTTATCTACTTGCAATCTCTTGCTTTTGAACTGCTAGACTGGCAGGAGCAGAGATGGGAGCTCACTCCATCATGCGGCACTCAGGTCTTGAACTGCTAAACTTCCAAGCCTGCAGTTCAGCATCTTAACCACTTGAGACACCGCAGCTCTAAGTACACTTGAGTATACAATGTACACATGTATACATTGTATACAAAAACAGTATACAATGCCATACTCCTAAGTACCATGTCAGAACAGATAGAACCATATCAGCGGTGGTGGAAGGTTTAAGATGTTAGGGTCCAGGCCGCAGGTGGGGTTGGCCACAAAGAGGGGCACCCGCTGCCTCAGCCAAAGGCCTGGCGGAAGAGCTCCATCTTACAGGCCCTGCGGAATTGTGGTAGATCCCGCAGGGGGCTGATCTCACTTGGGAGCTCATTCTACCAGGTAGGGGCCAGGCCCGAAGAGGCCCTGGCCCTGGTTGAGGCAAGTCGGACGTCCCTGGGGCCGGGGACTCCCAAGAGACGTGGATTAGTTGACCTTAGTACTCTGTGGGGGTCACATGGGGAGAGGCGCTCTGGAGTCTACTGCAGACTAATCCAGCTTCCCTGTGAAACCACCCAGCAACCAGGAGCTGCAAGAACAGGCAGTTCTGACTGAGCCGGGAGGACCCCTTCGACCTGCCCAAGGCTCCAGGTTGGGCTGGGAGAAAAAGAGGCTTCTCTTCATCTGCGATTGGGAATAGATTGCTGGGAATGGAGCCTCTTGGTTGGGTCTGTCTGGAGACTGGTTTTGCCCCGCTGGCTGCTGCCCCCACGAGAATTCCTCCTCGTCCTCTCTGAGGTTAGTAATGGAAGAAAGTGGGGGGCAGTCTCCTCTAGGGGAAGCGGGCCTGGTCAGACCTGTGCTCGCTTTGCGGCTGCCCAGAGAAGAGAAGGACGGCTCACAGCATGGGAGCCGAGTCTCAGTTGCTGGCCTCTTTCTTGCCGGGGAAACGGGAAGGGCGTGCTGGATCCTGGCTCAGGATGGGAGATGTTGCCCTTGTTTCTGGAAGAGCCACAACGTGTGCTGCTGGTTGCGGCCTCAATGGGTTTGGCAAATCCCTGCACGAATTGCGGCAAAGAGGCGGTCCTCTCTTCATGGAGGCTGAAGGCTGCCTTTCCCCTTTGCCACGAAGAGGAACCTTTCAGCCCCCACCCGCGCCATTCGATTGGAAATCTATCATGAACTTTGTCTTTGCCTGTGCTCGGGAGAGAGGCAGCCGGGAAACAAAAGGGAAACAAAAAATCTTTTCCTCTGCTGATCCAGTGCACAGAGATGCCCCAGCAGAAGTCTGACGACAGCAGTCCGGCCTGCCACCGAGGCCTCATCCTGGCCCAAGAAGTAGAAGGGCTTTTGCTCCTGGGCTTGCTGAGAGTCTGAGCAAGGCCCTCAAAGCAAGGCCCAGGAACATTTCTGGGCAAACGCACGGAGAATACAGATTCCAGTTGCAGAGATACTCCGGACGGGTTAATGTTTTCCAGAGCAAGGAAACCAACATGGGGAAGGAGTGACCAGTGATGAGGGGGGGACAAAGAGGCAGCCGGTGGGTTCTGCTGCTGCATCAGCTTTTGAGGAGCAGAGAGTACATGCATGCGTGCATGCACAGCTTGAAAAGGCATGGCAGAAGGGCTTGTTTCTTCCCCAGATGGACTTGCAAGGAATCCTGGAATGCAGCACCAGCATCCTCTTTGCCAGCTAGGGGGTGGGGCACACAGGTGTGGTGATGCTGCCAGTGGTTGCTGGTACAAAATGCTTCCCCCTGTGGAATGCCTGAGAATTGGCATAGGTTTGCAGGGGAAGGGGAGGGTATGGGTAGGCACTTGGCACAGCGCATGAGCTGGAGAGAGGTTTCCCAAGGCCTCAGTGGGACCACCTCTGTGTATTTATCTGTGCCCTTCTTTACCAGTGACTGTGCAGATAACGCCGCTGTTTGTGGGATGGTGCATGGCATGGGCAAGGAGGAGAAGGGGTACGGAAACAGGTGTCTGACCTAATTGTCAACACTGGGCAAAGCTGGCATCGGATTAAAAGCCTTGGTGGCATCTCCGGGGGATATTTTGACGGAGCCCTTTCTTCCAGGGGGTCAACCAATCTGATAGCTTCAGCTGACTCCACCTACACTTCGCGGTGAGCTGGATATCTGCTGACACCACTAGGGTTGACAGCCTCACGGGGGAAGGGATAGAGTTCTCCAAGAATTACAGCTGATCTCCAGAGGAGAGAGATCTGTTCCCCTGGAAGAGCGGGCTGCTTTGGAGAGTGGGCTATAGGGCACCATGGCCAGTTTGGTGTCGTGGTTAAGTGGGAGAGCTGGGTTTGATTCCCCACTCCTCCCCTCGCAGCTGCTGGATGACCTTGGGCAAGCCGTAGTTCTTGCACAGCTGTTCTCTCAAGAGCAGTTGTCGAAAGAGCTCTCTCAGCCCACCTACCTCACAGGGTGTCTGTTGTGGGGAGGGGAAGGGAAAGGGGTCTGTAAGCCGCTCTGAGACTCCTTTGGGTAGTGAAGGGCGGGGTAGAAATCCAAGCTCCTCCTCCTCCTCCTCTTCTTCATACTTGACGCTTTCTTATATTGAATCTGACCATTGTTCCATCAAGTTCAGTATTGCCTACTAAAACTGGCAGCAGCTCTCAAGGGACTGAGGCAGAGGTCTTTCACATCACCCACTGCCTGGTCCTTTTGTGGAGATGCCGGGGGTCAGACCTATTCACCTTCTAAACACTTGATACATCCTTATAGAGCCAGTTTGGTGTAGTGGTTAAATGTGCGGACTCTAATCTGGGAGAACTGGGTTTGATTCCCCATGCCTCCGCTTGCACCTGCTGGATGACCTTCAGCAAGCCATAGTTCTGGCACAGCTGTTCTTGAAAAAGGGCAGTTTCTTTCAGAGCTCTCTCAGCCCCACCTACCTCCCAGGGTGTCTGTTTTGGGGAGGGGAAGGGAAAGGAGTTTGTGAGCCGCTCTGAGACTCCTTTGGGTAGTGAAGGGTGGGGTATAAATCCAATCTCCTCCTCCTCTTCTTCTACCTCCCAGGGTGTCCGTTGTGGGGAGGGGAAGGGAAAGGAGTTTGTAAGCCGCTCTGAGACTCCTTTGAGCAGTGAAGGGCGAGGTATAAATCCAATCTCCTCCTCCTCTTCTTCTTCATGCATCCCTGCGGAGCCCCCTCTCCGCTTTACCCCCAAATCCCCCAGAATTCCCCAACCAAGAGTTGGCAACTCCAGGCACCCCTGGCCTGTCTGCAGGCACCTGAGGGCTCCGTTCTCTTTGTGCTGCGTGTCTGCAGTCCACGGGAGCATCCCCCCTCCCCCGAAACGGTCATCATCGGGGCATGTTTATCTAGTTGCATGGGCAGCGGAAGCAGTTGGGCTTCACCGCGTTGCTGTGGCGTTGCTCACACTGGGGCTGGTTAAAATCTCAGCCTTCCTGTATAGCTCTGGGGTGCAAGACTGTTGTGCTGCGTCCCCCACCGCGTGTGTACGCACGCAGGAACACCTCCTCTCATCTGCGCTTACTGCTCACATTGGTCTCTGGCCTGTTGCCTTTCAGAATACGGAGGGGGCACCGTGACTCTGACTGCTCTTCTGATCAACGTTTTCTAAACAAGGGGAAATGCCATACTGTGGAGGAGGATTGTGGGCTCACCTTTTCTCCTTTTCTTAAATCCCCCTTTATACGGAGGAGGATGCCAGCCTCCTCGCTGAGAACTAGCTCCTTGAGTCTCCTTCTGGATGGACAAGCATACCTGCCTGCCCTGTACTCTCGCACAGCTGCCCCTGCCTGGCAGAAACCGGAGCTGCCGCTGGCCTGCCTACGAGCACGTGGGTCCCACATGGGTGGTCCTGGGGCCCCCTGAGCCACATCCAGGTCAGGGCCAGGCCTGTAGGCCAGCCTCCTCCCTCCCTGCAGACAGACGGGCCTTTGTTAGGCGGGCCTGCGTGCTCCAGAACAGGGCCACCCCTTTGTCTTTGCAGATGCAACTGGCTCCCCAGCAACTGGCTCCCGAACAGGAGCTCCACGCTCTTGGTCTGCATCCCTGGGGTGGCCTGGAAGGAAATGCCAGTCTCTGGGCAGAGCGGCCTGCTCCTCTTTTTCCCGGGTGCCTCTCACGCCTCTCTTAGGCCTGACTGAAGTGGGACCCAGGCTGTGGAAGGAGTCACTATAACCTGAGCAAGGCCCCTACCTGGGCAGACTTTTTTATCATTATTACTTATTTGATTTATATACCAACCTCCCCCCAATCGGGGCTCAGGGCGGTTAATGAGAAGTCACAGATACATTCTCATCAATACTGTAATATGTGCATAACACATAAAATTTAAAACAGTGAAAACAGCAACAATCGACGAGTCGGCCTTGGGGATGCCGGGGCGGTGGGGGGTTGTGCTGGGGGTTCACCAGGCCACGTTGCAGGGGGGGGGGCAGGAGCTCTTAGCTGGACAAGAATGGAGGAGCCTTCTTCAGGCAGGGAGGGAGGTCTGGCTCTCCAGAAAGCCTTCTTCACCTAAAGAGGGATTAACGTGGAATTCCCTGCCACAGGAGGTGGCAGCGGCTGCAAGCATGGACGGCTTCAAGAGGGAACTGGATAAATACATGGAGCAGAGGTCCCTCAGTAGCTATGAGCCACAAGGTATAGATAGGGACTCCCGGTCTGGGGCCAGGGATGCTCTGTCTTCTTGGTGCTTGGGGGGGGGGACAGCAGTGGGAGGGCTTCTCATGTCCTGGCCCCACTGGGGAACCTCCTGAGGGCGCCTGGTATTTTTTTTGGCCACTGTGTGACCCAGAGTGTTGGACTGGAGGGGCCACTGGCCTGATCCAGCACTGGCTTCTCCTCTGTTCTTATGTTCTCCTTGAGAACTCTGCTCTGGAGCTCAGAGGAGCGCAGCAGCTCCTTTCGGCCGCGACAGGTCAGGCGTGAAAAGCCCTCCAGGCTGCCGGAGAAGAAAGGGGCTCCGTCACACCAGCGGGAGAGTTGCCGTGGCTGCCTTCAAGGGCCACGAGGCGCCTCGCCAGAGAAGCGGGCCCCCCTGCAGCCAGCTACCCAGCGTCCGTGCCCACAGGGACCCAGGGGGCGGTGGAGGGGCTGAGGTTGCCCAGCTTGCGTTCTCCGCCCGTCTTAGTGAATGCCCCTTTTTGTTCTTTCAGCGCTGACGAAAGCGGCCCCGATGCCAGAGCAGGCGACCCCCCTCATTGCCCCCTTGCACGGGTTGGTGGAAGAGCCCCCCAGTCCCCCCGCAGAAGAGGACGGAGGCATCCCCATTCCGACTTCAGGGCTGCTGCAGGTGGCCGAGCGCAGGCGTGAGTACGAAGGCGGGGAAGGAGCCAGCGGTCGCCAGGTGCACGGCTCAGGCCCCCGTGGCTCTGCTGACAGGCCTCTCTGCCCCTCCTGTCTCCTCAGAGCCCCTGAGCAGCGTCTCCTCCCTGGAGGTGCACTTTGACCTGCTGGACCTCACAGAGCTGACGGACATGTCTGACCAGGAGCTGGCCGAAGTCTTTGCCGACTCAGACGAGGAGAACGTGGCGAGCGAGGCCCCCCTGGTAAGCCCGCTCACCACCCCCACCCCGTTCCCTTCCTCCTTCCACTCATTACATTTGCATATGTTTGCATAAAAGCAGCCGTCCTGAAGAACCAGCGCTTTGTTTTTACACCGTTTGTGCATGTGTGCGAAACAGCGACACAATTAGAGGCCTTCCCTCCAGTCCGGCGGGGGGGCCTCTGCTCAAAGAGCACCTGCCCCCCTGCGGTTGATGTTCTCTGTGTGTGTGTGCGTTCTGTGCCATCAACTCGATTCCAAATTATGGTGACCCTGTGAATTAATGGTCTCCAAAACGTCCTGTTCTTAACAGCCTTCCTTCGGTGCTTGCAGACTGAGGGTCGTGGCTTCCCTTATGTTAGGGATTAAAAATAGTAATTCTGTGGGAAAAGGAAATGTGCCAGTCAATCGGGGTGCCTTTGAAGCTGACAAAAAGGCTTCCATCAGTGACGGGTTGGTGGGCAGCCCTCGCCAGGAGCAGATCAGCCCATTCCAGTCGGGCTGCTGCTTCTACAGCAAGGTGCCATGCGCGTGGGAGGCCCCCGGGCAAGGGCACTTTAGCTTCTGCCGGCCCCGTCTTTAAAGCCACCCACTGGCTCTGCCAAGCGAAGGCTCAGCTATGGCACTGTAAGCTCAGCTATGGCACAGAGACCTTCAGCCGGGCTTCGGCCACCACAGAACCTGCCCCAGGAGCATCTCCGCACCCCAAACTAAACTTGCGAGAGTGAGATAGTTTAGAAGACCGGGGGTGGTGGTGCTAGAAAGGATGCTCCCCTTGCCTTTTCTGTCTCTTGGAAACTCCCCGACAGCTTCACAGCTTCGAAACTCTCCTTCCAAGAGGCTCATGAGAGCCTTTCAGAAGCAGCCGACAGACCGGTGGGCTGGCTCTGAGAGGCCGGGATGGCCATTCAGAAGGACTGGATTGATCTCGCTATAAATCCGGTCTGTTCTTAGTCTTCACGTGTCTCACACATGCGAGTGGCTCAGATGGGGCGCACCGCGTGCCCTAGGGGGCTGGTTGCCCAGAGCCGGCACTGAGTCTCTTTCGCTACAACACAAAGTGGCTCTCTGCATTTTCCATTGCCACACGTCTGATTCCTAAAATTAGAAATTTAAAGGCCAGCAGTCGGTGCACTCGTGCGTGGCTGTGAGGCCCAGATCCCACGCAAGATCCAGTGCAGAAGGGGGGGGGGGAGTAACAGGCGGCTGATGACCCCGGCCCCCCTGCCATAGCCTTGCCGTGGTGGCTCAGCACTCCGGGCAAAACTGAGACATCCACAGAAACAGCCCCTGCCCGGGCCGACAGGGCACCTGAGCGGCAGGTGACGAGGGCAAAATCCACTGGATGGAGCATGCGCGGTGTGTGCCCCTGTGAAAGTGGCTCAGGAGGCACCACCCGCCGTGCCATACATCTCTGGAAAACCAATAAGCTTTGACAGGCGTCTCAGACGGGGAGAGGCAGGGGCTGCGCTAGGAGGAGGCCCTCGGAAATGTCAAGGCATCCCTGGGGTTTGCGTCTTCCCTCCTTTGTGGTGAAGCCACCGCCTCCCTCAGCTCCTGGAAGGAGAGGCTGACACCTCCTTCCCGGGGAGGGCTTGTGCAAAGGAGCCTCCCTGTGCCTCTGCCCCCCCCCCCGCCCCGCGCAATGGTGTGAGGAGTGGGGGGGGGGACGACTACGGATTTGCTGTCTCCTTGTCTCCTGTGAAAGGGGGAGGGGTGAGGTGGGAGTGGCGGCAGCTGCATGCCAAGGACCAGATGGAGCGAAAATGCAAATCAGCCTTCTTGGTGGGAAAGTGTGAGCGGAATTAATGAGCCAGAGTCTTCGCAGGCTGAGGGGGTTGTGGGGGGCGGGGGGGATCCAGGCTGCAGCCAGCCTTGCTGGGCCCTGGGTATGCGCACAGGTCATATCGGAAGGCACACACGGAAAGAGGGGAAAGGCTGTGGCTTGGCACACAGGAGGCCCCCGGTTCAATCCCCAGCAGCATCCCCAGTTAAAAGGGCCAGGCAGGAGGTTGATGGGAAAGACCCCTCTCTCTGCCTGAGACCCCCGGGGAGCTGCTGCTGATCTGAGTAGACAGGACTGACTTTGGTGGACAGAGCGTGTGACTCAGTCAAAGGCAACTTATTGTGTTCAAAGAGGGGAGAAGAACAGGGAGTTGCTAAAACCACTTTTGGGGCCCCACCAGGGCCGGCCCCAGGTGTCTGGGTGCCCTACGCAGGACAGCCTGGGGCGCCCACCCCACCGGGGATGCCAACCTCCCGGTGGGGCCTGGAGATGGCCCAGTGCCGTTGTCCTGGGCGCCTCGCAGATGCGAGGCACCCAGGAGAGCTGGGGAAGGGGCAGGCTTAGAACGTCCGCCCCTTCCTTCCCAGCGGCGGCGCGGCTCTCCTGGCCGCCTCGCAGCTGCGAGGCGCCCAGGAAAGCCAGGGCGGCCGGCGCTGGGCAGGAAGGGGGCTTTTCACGGGGGGGCGGCGGGGAGCATTTTGGCGCCCCTGCAGGGCCAGCGCCCTAGGCGAGCGCCTAGCTCACCTAGTGGGCGAGCCGGCCCTGGTCCCCACCCTCTACCTTCGTGTGGCTCAAAGTTCTCCTGTCGCCAGTTAAGTTCACACAGGCAAATGATGGGGTTCTTAAGAACATAAGAGAAGCCAATGTTGGATCAGGCCAACGGCCCCTCCAGACCAACACACAGTGGCCAAAAATATCAAGTGCTATCAGGAGCCTTCCCAGGACACTAGAAGCCCTCCCACTCTTGCCCCCCCCAAGCACCAAGAATACAGAGTATCCCTTGCCCCAGACTGAGAGTTCCTCTAAGAACATAAGAGAGAAGCCAATGCTGGATCAGGCCAGTGGCCCCTCCAGTCCAACACTCAGTAGTCACACCGTGGCCAAAAGTACCAGGGGCCATCAGGGGGTCCAGCAGTGGGGCCAGGACACTAGAAGCCCTCCCACTGCTGCCCCCTCCAAGCACCCAGAACACAGAGCCTCACTTGCCCCAGACCGAGAGTCCCTATCTACACCTTGTGGCTGACAGCCACTGATGGACCTCTGCTCCATATGCTTATCCAGTTCCCTCTTGAAGCCGCCTGTCTCCTTGCCTGGCTTACTTGTCGCTGGATGGCGATGCAGCGAGTGTCTTGTGGAAGCCCGAGAAGGAGGCTTCTCCCCGCACCTTTCATGTTCGCTGCCTGCCCAGGCTGCTCTTTAGCCCAGCCTGGCCACCGTTTGTGCTGCCCTCCTCCCCTCCCTATGGGGAGGGCCCATTGAAACTGCTAGGGGGGCGGGCCCCGTGGTAGCTACAGGCCTGGGGACCCCAGTCCTGGCTACATAGCTTGGTACGCTCCACCCGGCAGCAGCTCTCCAAGGTCCCAGGGGATCGGAGCCCTTCGGCTGGAGCTGGTGGGGACCGTGCCTGGGGCTTTCTGCATGCCAAGCTGAGCTCCTCAAAAAGGCACTGCCCCTCCTGGCCTGGAGAGGCACTCTGAGGTGTGTCTCAGGTGTCCTTGCTAAGACCTCCGTCTCCCTCTCTGTACAGGTCTCCATCCCTCCCCCCATCCCCTCCCCCGGGCCGGCTACCTGCGCTCCCCCTCCTGGACGAGGTCGAAAGCGGACCAGCGGCGGGAGAAGAAGCGCCTCAGCGACTCCGAGCTCCAGGCCAGCCAAGAAGAGCCTTTCCAGGTGATGGAGAAGCCGAAGGAAGAGTAAGAGGAGGCCGGAAGCCAGCCCCGGGTGCCCGAGTTCCCCCCCGCTCTGGCCCCAAAAGCCAGGCTGTTTCGTGACCTCCGAAGACCGTCAGCCACCTCCCCCGCCCCCAGCCTCCGAGACATTTGGACAGACCAGACATTCCCTTTCTTCCTGGCTCTTGCCTCCTGCTTTGTGTTTTCCACAAGTGGCCAGATGTGGGGAGGGGGGAGGTCACAGAGCCCTATTTCCTGGAGCACTCTGGAGCCTGCTGCCCCTTCTCAACACACCTGAGCAGAGAAGCGACTGCCTCGCTTGGGAGCAGCCCCAGGAGGTGGGGAGCAACAGAGGAGAAGCCCCCGCCCTCCTCTGCCGTGTGCCTTGACAGCCGGAGCAAAAGCAAAAGGCGTCTCAGCCAGGCCAGGAACCCTGCGATACCAAAGGAATTCAAGGAGGAAGCCGGGGCGCCACGTGCAGGATCTACTGCGAGGCCTTCCTGCGGAGCACCCAGAGGACGGGCCCAGCCGTTCAAAGCACATTCTCTCCCCAGTGGCCTTAACTCCTCTCTGCTGCTCTGGAGCTCTCGTCCAGGTTCATGGTGCCAAAAGGGGCTGGCGTGCTGGCACAGCTCCTCCAAACCCTGTGCTGTGCATTCCCCGGCACTCCCATTGCACAAAACGTGGCTATCGGCGTGGCTGGCGACCACGTGCAGCTGAGGGCTCGGATGGCAACAGTCACTTGCTAGAAAGACTTCTGGAAGGATGACTGTGGGGCAGGAACCGGGCCAAGCAAGGCAGCGCCGTGGGCTCAGTGGAAAGCAGCCCGCAGGCTTCCTGGCGACGCAGCCGCCCGCGTTCTCGGCTCAGCAAGGGCTCATGAAACTGGAACCTGGCCAAGCAGGCGTCCATCAATGCACAGGCCCATGTCTGAGGGCTTCTCTGACGTTAGGGAGCTAAAGGAGCGCCGGCCAAAGCACCTGCCGCAGCCTTCGCACCGAGGAGCCAGCAGAGACTCTCTCTCTCTCTCTCTCAGCTCGATCAGGACATCCGGGCAGCTCTTGTTTTGTGTTGCTCAGCCTGTAAAGGAATTTGCAGCCCTGACAGAATTTGCCAGCCAGCCTGTAGCTCACTAATCTCCCGCAGGGCTGGGGAGCTGGGACGGTGCCGTGACCCAGAGAGCCTGTCGCAGAGGTGGGGCTGTGGCTGGGAGCCCAGTCTGGACCTCTGGACCACCACGGAACTGCACCGTCTCTTCAGCCCTCGTCGCCCTCTCTCCCGGCCGAGGAGAGGCTACTGCCCAACTCTGTCCCCGGCAATGCGGCCACGTCCTTCTCTAGAGAAACTGCTCTGCAACTTGCTACACTTGCCTATGCCTTTCTTAATGGCAGTCAGGCCAGATGCACAGGGTGTCGTCTGAATGCTGCTTTCCTTGCCGAGCTGATGAAAGGACGGGGGGCGCTGATGTTTGCCTCCCTGCCTCAGGCAGCGGGCACCTCACTGGCATCCAATGGGCGGCATCTTGGGGGCCGAAGAACTCTCCTTAGGGCCAAAAGTGCAGTCAGTTCTGTCTCCCTCCAGGAATGTAAATATCTACAGCCTCGGATGCTGTGTGTTGCCCCGGGCCCTGGAGAAAGGAGGGTGGCTTCCAAGCTCCATCGTGGAGCTCTGGCCGAGAGGGGAGGAGTTTGTGTCTGGCGCTGCCGTTTCACAGCCAAACACAGATAAGCATCTGCTGACCACAGGGCAAATGCAGCCGGCTGCAGTGGAAACGCTGGTGCCTCATGCCCCAGCGACACATGAGCCTCCTGGGGGAGGGAGAGCAGCAGCTGCCTCCCAAATCCATCCTGGGCCGCCACGCCACACACAGCTGCTTGCCGGGATTTGCCGGGACACGCTGGAGAGCATCCGCCACCTCCATCACGCGATCCTGCCGGTTATTTTTAAGAGGGGCTTCAGGAGCCCCCCCTGCCCCCCCATGCAGAAGCCTAAATGCTTTTGCCAGCCTGAGCTGCAGCAATCGGGCCCCGCGGCAGAGAAGGCGCCACTGAGAACGGAGGGGCTCGGTCTTCCCCAACCTCCCATCTGTAGCTCATGAGGGTGTGCCGGCCGGTGCAGTGGCGGCTGCAGCCTGCCCAGAGGGTTGGCGGAAGACAGAGGCTCCTGGGAGTGCAGCTGTCGTGTTTCCAGGCCTGCGCTTGGCGTCTTGTCACCAGGGCACCGTCCCCCAGGCTCCACGCCGTGCCTCAGTGGAAGGTGCCACGCTTGCTAGCAGGCTCACAAGCACAGCACAGCGCTGCTGGCCCCCCAGGTCTTTAAAGCCACTGTTCTGAATTTGGTAGGAGCTGTTCCTCCCCCCCCCCACCTCCTGATGATTCGCAACGGGTGCTCTGGAAAAGCCCACAGGAGAGGAGGCTTGGGGAGGGCCGTTTTTTTAATACCATCTCAGTGAAGCAAGAGTCCCTCTCTGGGGCTAGGGAAGGATGGTGGTGGAAAGGGCCATCAAGTCACCGCCAACTTCTGGCAACCCTGCAGGGTTTTCAAGGCAGGAGACAGTGAGAGGTGGTTGGTCGTTGCCTGCCTCTGCATAGCGACCCCAAACTCCTTTGGTGGCCTCCCATTCAAAGCCAGCCAGTTGAGGGCAGCCGTGATCGTAGAACATGCCTCGTGCCAGCTGCAAAGGCTTGGAGTCGCCTCTTGTCTAGACCGGGCAATCCCGGGGCTTACTCGTGGGCCTCTTGGCTTCTTCACCTGCACTCAGTGTGCTACGGCAATTTTTGCCGGGGTGTGCAATGAGTGTGGGTCAGAAGGAACGGGGCAGCGGGCTGTGTTTGGGGCAGAACATGGGGGGAGGCACAGTCATCTCGAAAACGGGCGCTGTGACGTAGAAACAGCCTGCGGCAAACCTCCAGTTTTGCACAAGTAGGGTCCCAGGAACACCAGCCTGCGATTCAGCACAACTTCCGTTAATAGCTCTGAGGCCCAGGTGGCAACGTCTGCCCTGAGTCACAGGAGCCCCCCCCCGCTTCCCTGCAGGATGAACCGGCAGTCGAAATGGCCCCTACCCTCAGAGCGCCGGCTCTGGACCGGGTCATGCCCAGGGACAGGTAGGCAAAAGCAGTCGCGTCCCCCCCACTGACACAACCTGGGTTGCGGGGGGCAGCTGGAGCTGGCATCGGGCATTTCTTGCTTCTCCGGGTCAGACGGTGCCAGGCTCAGCAGCAGAGCAGAGGCCGACTTGTCCTGGTCATGCAAAACAACCGTGGCTGCTGGCTTTGTTCTCGCGAAGCTAGAACCACAGCGCAAGAAGAGAGCTCCTTTATACAATGTGCACAAACACACACACACATTCCAACAAGTCCCTTCCTTGACCCTGGCATGGAAGGGAAGGCTCAGAAAAACGGGCAACCGTGGTGTGAAAGAGGCCCTGAATTTTGGTGAGTGTTTTCGAGCCCATAAAGTCTTTTGCACACTCAAGAAAAAAACGGGTTTTGCTCCCCTACCCAGGAATCATTTGCCACCTTCTTTCTCACACGTCAAGCTGTCGTCATCATCCTCATTGCCTGGAATGCTCGTGCCCTAACCACATCTTTCAGCCCTCCCACCCCCACCCTGCTGTAACTCTGATATACCCAAACTGTGTCTGCCTTGGTACCTCCTCTGGCACCGTCTCTAAAGTTTACCTGTTGCTCCTCCAAGTCCCCCATGCAGAAAGTCCCCTGTGACCTGCACATGGCCCTGTTCACAGAATAGATTCACTTCCGCAATAACCAGGCTTGTCTTCTTGTATTTGGGAGAGGGGGGGAGCAGTGTGTCTGTCTGAGTTTGTAAACCATGTCATCCATGCAACAAGTTCCATTTTGGGAGAAGGCTACATTTGCTGATTGTGTGCAGAATCTGAAACAGAAGGGATGAAAACTGCTCTGTTAAAGAGACGGCAGAACAGAGAGTGGAGTGCCGGAGGCGCGTGCAGTCGGGTGACGGAGAGAGAGAGACTGAGGAGGACGGAGGGTTGGGTGGAAGGCACTACTGGTACTTTTGCCCCAGCCACACTCACACGGTTAGGGGATGTTGTGGGAGGGCTGATAACGGACTGCAGGGTGGGCCGGGCCGCCTGTTTCACAGAGCACCTTACAACAAACCTCGTGTAAAACTGGAGGGGAGCTCTTGGTGTCACACCCAAGGAAGGAAAAGCTCCTGGCAAGCCTGGAGCAGAAGTTGCCAACTTTGGCTTTCTGGACGCAGCAGAGGTGCCTTTGAATAAAGCCAGCCGACATCTGCTGAGTCAGGTGTTGATTCTGCCAAGTCACCTTGTCTGAAGCAAGCTGGACTTCTGCAGGTCAAATTCATGGGGAAGGGGGGCGGGTGAAACACCAGAACAAGCTAGTAAAGAAGGGGAGGCTGGAGCATGGATTTTACTCTGGAGGCTTTGCCAACAGTAGGGAATGGGTGCCTGGTGGGCAGTGCCCATGGAAATGCCTTGTGGGCTTGAAGAATGCCAGGCAAAGTAACTGCAGTAATTCAGTTATGTCATAATGCACAACCCAGAGCCTTGGGAGCAATGAAGGAGATACGGGGAGAACAACGGGGTCTCCTTGGACTTCTGTGGGCAAGCACACTGTCACCTGCCTGGGGTGGGGTGCTCCCAGCTCGAGATTGTGGAAATCTCTGGCTCTGCCAGAAGTAGGAATGCAAGGGATTAGGGCCCCCCGAGTGCGAGAACAGGTCAGTGGAAGAAGAAAAAGGGACTGGATTTATACCCTGCCCCCTCGCTACCCAAAGGAGTCTCGGAGCAGCTTCCAATCTCCTTCCCCTCCCCCAACGGACACCCCGTGAGGGAGGTGGGGCTAAGAGAGCTCTTTCGAGGACTGCTCCTGAGAGAACAGCTCTGAAAAGACCTGTAGCTGACCCAAGGTCACACCAGCAGCTGCATGTGGAAGAGTGGGGAATCAAACCTGGTTCTCCCAGATTAGAGCCTCCGCTCTTAACCACGACACCAAACTAGAAGAGGGAGGTGGAGTGCAGAGTGAGGGTTGATTTTGCTTGCTGGAGAAAGCTTTCGCTCACTTTAGCCCCAACCCCGTCTATGACAGAAAATACAGCCCTGGCATGGCTGGGGTGCCTGGCAGCTTCAGCCAAGGCAGAAGGGGCCGGGCACACGGGGCAAAGAACAGGATGCCTGGCCCCCATCGGAGTGGATGAAAAAGACAGTGCCCGGGACTTAGTGACCTGAGATGATGACTCCCTTCAGGGGTCTCTGGTCACTGCTGGACCACCCTCAGCCCTTCTGGTCACTCAAGCGATCTTGGAGGAAGAGAGAAAATGACGCTCGTGCATACGACTGTGTTCTGAATCTCCAGCTAGACAGGTTTGAAATGCACTGTAAGAATGGGAAGGCTTCAAGCTGGCCTTGTCCACCACCTGGAGCCTCTTGTCGTGAGAAATCTCTGGCAGAGAGGAAGGCCCACCTGCAGTCGAGGGGGGCAGCCTCAAAGGCGAGCGGGGAGACTGTCTGTGCTAAGAGCGCCCACTCCCAGCAGCCAAGAAGACAGCAGGAACAAGGATTCAAGTAGCACCATTTTAACAAACACCATTTTACTGCTCGGCCCCAGCTCAGTGGGGCTTGATCCTCACAGACCTTCCCATTTCTGGTCCCTTGCTCTCCTGTGCAGCAGCCTTTCCGTGTGTCACGCACGCCACAGGCGAGTCCGCAGAATTCTAAAGCCCTTGAGGTTCACTCCGCTTGCATCCTTCACTGGGTCTCAGGGGGCCCTGCCTTACCCGCTCCTGTCTGGCTGGAGGGCAGGCGCCAAGGGAGGGGGAGGAGAAGGCGGGGGGAGGCCGGAGGAAAGGGCCCCGAAGCACGGAACAGCTGCCCGTGGTCCCAGGGCCAGAGATCCAAGCCTCCTCTGGCCTTCCCCACCCACTGAACCTTCTGCCCCACGTGGGAAGGTCACCAAGGTGACAGAGGCACAGAGGCAGTTTTCGGACAGTCTAGAGGAGGGGTGCCTGTCGGCACCGAGGCCCTTGGTGGAGGAACTTGGCAGTCGCTCCTTCCAGACAGGGTGCGTGTGTGTTTGCGCACAGTGCCATCTGCACCAGGCTCGGCGCCGGCTCCCCTCCTTCCTTGGCAAGGCGAGGCAGAGCTGAGTTCTGGAGTTCCAGATATGAATCTCTCCGTGGCACTGCCCCATTGGGCCATCCAAGCAAGAGGACCTCCCGGGAGGCCTGGAAGCCAACCTGGCCAAAGCGCCGCTGACCCCTTCTCTAGGGCGCCTCGTGCCGAGCCCTCTCCTCTCGGCTCTCCGCCTCCCGCTCCAGGTTCCAGTCCTTCAGGCCCTCGGGGAGGGAAGTGTCTTCCTCCAAACTCCCAGTCCCCTCCACGAACTCCTCGTAGGTGGACCTCTCCGCAAAAGGCCGGGGCCCCAGCAATTCCACCATGTCTGCCTTCTCCAGGACCTCCTTCTCCAGGAGGCGCTTTCCTACCTGCAGGGAAGGACAACCAATCACCGGATCCCTCCAGGGGTACCAGCGCTCTGCCAGCCCTACACACAAACCCACCGTGTAAGCTGGCCTGTCACAGCTCCCTGTGGGGCAACAAAGCGCCAGAAGTCTGTGCATCCGGTGAAGTCCCTGTTAGCCCTCCTTCCTTTCCAGAACTTCCTGCGGTCTAGCCAAGGCAGGCCAGCTGGCTTACGGCTGCATCTCAGTGCTGCGCTTCAAGAGCCTCACCTCCCACCAGGCCACAGCTGAGCAGCAGCGCTCCTCGGTGGCTTCCTCCCCTTGTGTGCAAAAGGGCCACGCATCCCACTAAATGGGGGAAGCTTCCTCACTCCTCACCGCTAGGCAGTTCGTACAGGTGCACGTTTGAGTCCCAACAGGAGAGAAGAGCAGGACGTCAAGAAATGCAAATACGTCTCCCAGGCGGGAAGCCTGCCCAGGAACTGTTTTGTCAGGCATGGTGAGCCACGGGGACACGTCCCCAAAGCCACTCTGGCTTGGGAGCCCCCTGCCTGCCAGGCCCCCGTCTTGCTGTGCCGAGCGCTGGTGGCCGTCCCTCGCAGTGGTCATGAAGCTACACCCCTTCCCACTGCCCAGAGTGGTCTTTTTTTAAATGCCTAACTCTCTTTGGAAGAGAGGGGGAGGAGACGTCAAATAAATGGTTAAATGTGTTGGCTGTTCTCTAAAGAAGGCTCGGTGGGCAGAGGCAAAAAGCCACACTTGGGGTGCAGCACGGGTGGAACAGCAGCCGGTTCAGAAGGAAAAGACGGCCTTGGCAAAGAACCCGCAACACCGAGGCATCCCCTTCCAGCCGCTCTGTTCAGCCGTGCCTCTCAGGAACCATTCCTGCCTCACCCAATGCCCCCAGCAGTCCCCCCTTTCACCAGAAAATCTCTCCCGTTTTAACCAGCATATGGGAGGGACTGAATGACCTCAAGAGTTGAACCCCCCACGGGGGGGGGGACAGAGTATGTTGCGTGGAAAAACCCGCCCTGCCTCCGCACCTTCTCCACCTGCTCGCGGCAGCTGGTGAGCAGCTCCAGGGTCCTCTGGTAGGCGGTGTGAATCAAGGCACGCACTTCCTCGTCAATCAGCTCCGCGGTGGCTTCGCTGTAGGGCTTCTCGAGGGCCAGCTCCCCCGGCTGCGGGAGGGCAAAGGAGACCTGGCCCAGCTTGTCACTCATGCCGAACTGCACAATCTGAAAGGGAGCGAGACGCCCCTGAGCCTGCGGAGGGGATGTCCGTCCCTTGGAGCCTTGCCAAGACATGAAGGCTCCGTGGCCAGTGTTCCCTGTAAGCTGAGTTCGTGTGAGCTAGCTCAGTTTTTTTTAGCCTCCGGCTCACACATTTTTGTCCTAGCTCAGGAAGGAGGTGGCTCCAGAGCAAACCAATTTATGCCGTAGACAAATGGCTCGCTCACAACCTTAATGCCAGTCACTCACAAAGTAGAATTTTTGCTCACAAGAGTCCACAGCTTAAAGAAAACATCCCCCAGTCTCATCCGATCTTTCTTTTGCAGACGGCAATGCCCGTTCCCAGGCTTTAGTCTGCAGCCATGAGAGCCGGAATCAACAGGCTTCTCACAAGACTCGATGCAGAAAGCAAACTGGGGCAGAAATGGCTCAGCTGGCATGCCAGGAGCACACGACAGGAAAAAACAACTCTGCTCCCCTCGCCTCTGAGCTCTCCCAGGCTGCCTGCCCCGTCGTCGTCATCCCACCCCCCCCGGCATTCCTGACAATTTAGGCAGGCAGCTCACCTCACTGGTCTTTACCTGAGCATAGGCAGACTGGGTCACCTTCCGGAGGTCATCCTGGGCACCAGTGGTGATACGGCCGAAGAAGAGCTGCTCAGCAACACGGCCGCCCAGCATCATGCACATGCGGTCAAAAAGCTGCTCACGGGTGTAGAGGAACTGCTCCCGGGGCAGGTACTGCGCATAGCCCAATCCTTTCCCCCGGGGGATGATGGAGACCTGCCAGGCACACAACCAGAAGCAGAGCCAAGGTCAGCTGAAGCACCCTTCGGGGAACATCCAAGGGAGGTCTTCAATGTGGCCAAGTGCAAAGTGATGCACACTGGAGCCAAAAATCCTAACTATAAATACACATTGATGGGGTTCGAACTGGCAGAGACGGACCAAGAGAGAGATCTTGGAAGTTGTAGTAGATAACTCACTGAAAATGTCGAGACAGTGTGCAACTGCAATAAGAAAGGCCAACGCTATGCTGGGGATTATTAGGAAGGGAACTGAAAACAAATCAGCCAGTATCATCATGCCCCTGTATAAATCAATGATGCAACCTCATTTGGAGTACTGTGTACAGTTCTGGTCACCACGCCTTGAAAAGGATATTGTAGCTTTGGGAAAAGTGCAGAAAAGGACAAGTAGAATGATAAAAGGGCTGGGACACTTTCCCTATGAAGAAAGGTTAAAGCACTTGGGGCTCTTTAGCTTGGAGAAACGACGGCTGAGGGGTGACATGATCGAGGTTTACAAGATTATGCATGGGATAGAGCAGGTCGAGACAGAAGTACTTTTCTCCCTTTCTCACAATACAAGAACTCGTGGGCACTTCATGAAATTGCTGAGCGGTCGGGTTAGAATGGATAAAAGAAGGGGGGTCGGGTTAGAATGGATAAAAGGAAGTCCTTCTTCACCCAAAGAGTGATTAACACGTGGAATTCCCTGCCACAGGAGGTGGTGGCAGCTACAAGCATGGACGGCTTCAAGAGGGAATTAGATAAGCATATGGAGCAGAGGTCCATCAGTGGCTATTAGCCACAAGATATAGATAGGGACTCTCAGGCTGGGGCAAGTGACCCTCTGTATTCTTGGTGCTTGGGGGGGGGGCTTCTCTGTCCTGGCCCCACTGGTGGACCTCCTGATGGCACCTGGTATTTTTGCCCACTGTGTGACACAGAGTGTTGGACTGGATGAGCCGTTGGCCTGACCCAACATTGGCTTCTCTTCTGTTCTTAACAACCTTTTGCATGGAGGGCATGCTTGCCGGCAGTGTCTGGTCACCACACCACCCTGTCTTGCTCTGTGGGTGAGCTACAAACCCAGGGGGAGGGGGAGGAATGCACCTTCAGCAGGGGGTCCGCGTGCTCCAAGAACCACCCAACCACAGCGTGACCGGCTTCATGGTAAGCCACCGTGGTCTTCTCGTCCAGCTGCAAGACTTGGGTCTTCTTCTCCAGCCCTGGAGAGAGGAGGGGGGAGGAAGAACAGAGTGTGTGGAAAGGGCCCCCCTCCCCACTCCCCAGAGAACTCCCAGGTAGACACCAGCCCAGCAGAGACTCCACACAATTCGGCCTTTAGAGTCCAAGGCACCAAAGTCCTCACTAATTGCAGAAGTTGTGAATGCCGACTTCTCTCTTTCCCTGCACTGGAAACCACAGAGCGATGTCTGTCTGCCCAGAACCTGCCCAGCTGCTCAGCCTCCACTCCCCCCCCCGGGGAAACTCCCATCTTTCTGTGTTATTCCTCTGAGGTTGGCAGTCACAGCGACTGGCGAAACGTCAGGTCCTACAATGCCAAGACCACGGCCACACAACCCGGGAAATCTACAGCAACTAATACTGACTTTGATGGATTCAGTATCAGGCAGTGTCGTGTGTATTCAGGCGTCTTCCCCCAGCCACACGGTCCGTGCCACCTCTCCGCTCTGCTCAGGGTGACTCTGAGCACACAGAAGGCTACAGCTGAAGCTCTCATCAAAGGCAGCAGCAGGAGGAAAGCAGCAACAGCTTCGGCAGTTGAGGAACTGGCAGGAAGCTTCCGGCACAAACACCCCCGCGGAAGTCAACAAGAGTTGCTTCAACTAAAATGTCCCTGGGACTGGGCAGTCAGCCCGAACCACCCTGCTTGCTCCTACTGAACGGGAGGAGCCCTCACCCCCAATGACCCTCTCGACGGCTTGCTCAAAGTGCTTGGCATCCACGCTGGGGCTGGCGAGGCGGGCGGCAATCAGGGCAGCCTCGTTGCAAACGTTGGCGATATCGGCACCTGCAGAGAGAGGGGAAGGGCTGCTTGGATGACGGCTGGCCTCCTGAACTGGCTCAGCAATGAAAAGAAGCCATCCCCTAGATAGAAGAATCTTCTTTCCTTCCATTTGGAGGCATGGAGTTACAAGACAAGAGGTCCCAGATCAGGAAGAAGCCAAGGCTGCAGTGGCAGGCAGGCCAGCTGTGTGCCTGCCCCATGCCACGGGGTCACGTGCATCTCCTCCAATGTCCTTTCCCGTTTCACCAGGAGGGGTCCACTTCCCCTCTCCCCTTATGGGCCCTGCTCTGGATACTTGAGAAGTCAGGGGAGCCCTCCAGCTCCCCCGCTATCACCAAGAACTGGAGGATAAGAAGGCCATTCAGTCCAACTCCCCTGCTGAGGGTCAGGACCTGCCCATCAACCACCCTAGATCACCCAGGTGCAATCCAGAAGCCCAGACAAAGAGCTAGAGAGGCACTGAGGAAGGCTCCCCTGAGGAGGTGTGGGGTGCCTGTCACTACAGAAAGTCCTACTGCTGCATGAAAGCAGCTTGCCCTTCCAGTGCTCCGGGCACCCCCTACCATGCCCTGGGAATTTCTCTCACATCTCACCTGTGAATCCAGGCGTCCGGGCAGCCATCTTTCGAGCCAGAGTGTCCCTGTTGATGTCTGCGTCCAGTCTGAGTGGCCGGAGGTGAACTTTGAAGATAGAAGCTCTGCCTTTGATGTCTGGTGGGCCTGGGCAGGGAAAGACAGCCAGAGAGGTCTTCTTGGAGATGGGAAGGGCAGAGCAGGGCAGGGCACCACCTCTCTGTATCGGTCTCATTTGACAATCATCTCTAGATCTGAGAAACCGCTTCTCATTTGGAAAGCTCTGCACAACAGAATGAGGAGGTGCAGGGAATTCCCAACACGGCACCTTGCTACTGGTTTGGGAAGGGACCAGTCAATGGAATGCAACATCTTAGCTGGAAGCCCTCTAGGGAGCTGACAAATTTGCACATGTGGAATTCAGTGCCAGTGGATATGGTGATGGCTAGAAATGTAGATGTCTTTAAAAGGGTATCAGATGGCTTCACGGAGGAGCGATCCATTAATGGATACTAGTTACAGTGACTGAAGTGAACCTCTATACCCAAAGGCAGTGAACCTCTGAATACCAGTGCTAGGAGGTATCATCGGAGAATGCCTCAGACGCTATGCCTTGGTCCTTGACTACTCTGTAGGTTAGGATGCTGGAACCGATGGACCCCTGGTCTCATCCAGCCTGGCACCTCTAAAGTTCGTACATGTTAAACAAGACCTGAAACCAACCCTCCCCTGCATGGGGCACTCAGCGTTATGCTACCTCTTGACATGGAGGATCTGTGCTCAGAGCCACCCATAAACCTCTTTCCTCCGAATCTGTTTATTGGGAGCCTGGCTGAGGATGCCAAAGCTCAGCTGTGTTCCCCCCCTGGCACTTCCAGCCTTCCGCAAGTAGCCAGTGGGCAATGGAACAGGCTCCTCCTTGACCGCCGGGCATTGGGAATGAAGAGGGGCGAGGCCGGGGCCAGGCCTTTTCAGCACCAGGCGTGGCTGTCATTACCAATATAGATCTGCCGGTCAAAGCGTCCTGGTCTCATCAGCGCTGGGTCTAGGACATCAGGACGGTTGGTGCCTGCAAGCACCACCACGTTTGTGCTGCTGTTGAACCCTGCACAGAAAGTAAAGGGAGACCAGAAGGGCCAGTGACGAACCAAACACCTGCGCTCAGAATGCACAGCCAAACCCTCAACTGGGTGCCTTTAATGTATCTGCCTTCATATCAGCATATGCTTTGCTGGCTAAGCCCTTCGCAGAGATCATTACAGTGAAAACTTTTTAAAAAAAAATTCTGCTAAAACAAGCCCCCTTAACTCCAGCAGCAAAAGACCTGTCCAGACGGGAAACTCTCTGGTCACTCATGGAAGAAGAAGAAGAGTTGGTTTTTATACCCTGCTTTTCACAACCCAAAGGAGGAGTCTCAGAACGGCTTGCAATCTCCTTCCCTTCCTCTCCCCACAACAGACACCCCATGAGGTAGGTGGGGCTGAGAGCTCTGGGACTGACCCAAGGAAGAGTGGGGAACCAAACCCAGTTCTCCAGATTAGAGTCCTGCCACTCTTAACCACTAAACCAAGGTGCTCAGACTCTGGTAAATCTTAAGCAGAAAGGAGTTAAAGAGTTGCACAGTAGCCCCCAAATATACTCTGCTGCACATCTTTGCTTGGATTTCAGAGAATGCTCTTGGTTGCTCTTAAAGCACCACGGTGGGTCGTATGGAGGGAGTGGTGCAGAGATACGACAGCCCAGAGAACCACGTCTGCATCTAGAAAAACCAACACTCTAGAAACGGTAATGCACAAAGCCAGGCCTGGGAGAAGAAATACCCTGAGAACAGGAAAGTGCTTCTCAAGGGTCACAGCGAGGTTCCTTCCCGGCTGGCTCTCCCGACCAGGGACGCTGCTGTGAGGCCGCTCACCGTCCATCTCCACCAGCAGCTGGTTGAGGGTGTTCTCTTGCTCGTTCTGGCCCCCGAAGTTCCCGTGGCTCCGCTTCCTCCCGACAGCATCAATCTCGTCAATGAAGAGGATGCAGGGGGCATTCTTCCGTGCCAAGGCAAACATATCCCGGACCTGAAAGACAACAGATGCTGCCCCCAAGAGCTGATGGCATCGAAGCAGAGCACAGGGCAGGGCTACAAAGGATACAGAAGGAGAAGAGAGGTTCAAGCTGAGAGCATCGTGGTGGAAGGCCTTCTCTCGCCAACCTGTTGCCCCAAGAAGAGGTCCGTATCAAGACCCTCCAACAGGACTGGGGCAGCAGCGGGGGCCAGAGGTATTGTGGGACAGTCAAGATGACGTGAACAAAGACGGTCCGGCTCATGGGCAGGCTTCACAGGAGGGGTGGCAGGAGCGGGCTGAGAGCAGGATCAGACGAGGGGTGCAAAAAGTGAACGTCGATGGCAGGAGGGGTGGGATCCGGAACAATGGGGCCGACTGGCGGATTACTGCCTAAGGCTAGGAGGACAAATGTGAGGAGGGGGCAGGAAGCTCGCAGCGGGAGTGGCGGTGGCAGCAGCAGCAAAGGTCTGTAGACAGGCAGCCAGCCAAACAGCTGTGCGTCTCCCCCAGACCTGGGGCTAGTCACAGACCCCTCAGCAAAGTCAGGGCGCCTGTTTGGACGGAGACTGAAGCCTCACCCTGCTAGCGCCAGGGTCTCTCAGGCTCTTTCACACGGGCTCCTGCCTGGCAGGGCAGAGCAGTTTACGGGACCCTCCAAGCTCACCCTAGCAGGGCCAACGCCAACAAACATCTCCAGGAACTCAGAGCCATTCACCGTGATGAAGGGGACGTTGGCTTCCCCAGCAGTAGCTTTGGCCAAGAGGGTTTTCCCCGTGCCTGGAGGGCCGGTCAGCATTGCACCCTGCGAGAGAGAGTGGGCAGAGAAAGACAGATGGCTCTGGACAGTCCTGCAATGGCTATCGGCTTCCTGACATGACCCACACACTTCTGGAACTCCCCCACCCCCCCCAAACCAGGCATTCCCCAGAAGACCCCAGTAAAATATTGCCGGGGTCAAAAATTCCGGCTTCCATTTCAGGCCCAAACACGTTCTACTCTGATGGGTCTCGTGACATTCCTGGCTCACCAACCATCAACCTCCAAAGGAAGTTTAGAAAACTTATTGAGGGCCAAAAGTTAAAACATAAGTAAGTGAACAAAAGAGTGTTTATTACAAAGATATATAAAAACCTAGTTGGGGCTCTAATAAAGCCTCATAAAATGTTCAAAGTTACGAATGCACACAAAAAAAGGACAGTGTAGGACCTGACCTGACGCGTTTCGGCTCACGAGAGCTTTCTTCAGAGGTCAAATAGTGCAAAACACCACAAGCAACAGAGTCCCTGTAACACATGTTGAGGCAATTAACAATAAATAAGACAGGGCCAAAACTGGAATGTTCCAATATGGAATTGAATGACAGACCAAAAAATTTCTATTTGGGGCCACAAATATATCTGGAAATAATATGTACCTTCCAGTTGAGGCCCTAAGAGTGTAAATAAAATTGCCTTGTCAGGGACAATGTGCCATCCATATGTAACGCCAGCCATCAAACCAGCTCCCCCTCTAGGACCTCTGCCTAGACTGGGCTTTGGCTGTAAACCACAGACACCGGAGGAGCGTGCACCTTTGGAATCTTGGCCCCAAGCTCTTGGTACTGCTTGGGGTTCTTCAGGAAGTTGACAAACTCCATGATCTCCAGCTTGGCCTCTTCGCAGCCAGCCACGTCTCTGAACCTCACGTCGATGTTGTGCTTCAGGATCTTGGCCGTGGTCTCGGCGACACTGAAGATCCCTCTGCCCCGGCCACCGCGCCTGCCGCCCAGCAGCCCGCGTCTCAGCGTGAGCAGCAGAAAGCCCACCAGCAGCAGGGTGGGGATCATGTTCAGGAAGAAGGAACTGCAAGGTGAGGGGATCAGATAGGTGTGTCAGCTGCGGGGTGTGTGTGTGCCATGGGGGTGGGCGCTGCGGCAGGGCTGCCCCTCGGGCTGGGCTGGCACTCACCCATCGCTCTCTGTGCTGTAGACCACAGGGACCCAGTGGCTGCTGTCGATCCCCAGCTCCAGCTGAGCTGTCTCCAAGTTCCGCTCAAACGTATCCACACTGCCGATGTTGAACCAGACGTACTTCTGCAGCAAGCAGTGGCAGGCGCGGGCTGATGGGCTCTGCCTCTGCAGTCCACATGCCCCCCCCCACTTGCCCAGGAAGACAGCGAGGGACCCTCAGGGGGCAACGCAGTGTAGCCTGAGCAAGGCTCCCTGGAAGGCGCAAGACCTTGTATCGCAACTACCTGCCCAAAGACCAGGGGAGCAGCTGCACTAGAAAGTAAAACAACATCCCACAGGGAAGCTCAGCCCCAATCCTGTCCTTAGACCCGTTGCACGTGCTGGACGACTGCATGGTGCAGCTGCACGCCAGAGTTCCAGGTTCTGGAGGGGCCCCTGGACCCAGACTGCTGTGCCTCAAGGAAGGCTACTGCACCAAAGGGCTCCCTCTGGGGCGGTGCCTTTCCTTCTCAAGCTCGGCTCCCCCTTACCTCTGAGCCCGCTCCGGGGACAGGGAACACCCGCACAAACTGCTTGTTCACCACTTCCAGTCGCTCCACCTTCAGACCAAGAGAGAAGAAAGGGTGTGTGTGTAGATTCACTTGTGTACAGAAGGGTACAGCAGGCCCATGAGGTGCTCCCAGGCAAAGGCAGGAACAGGCCTGCATCCTCTCCCCATGCGCCTCTGGCGGCAGGGGGCCGTGGCAAGCCTCAGAGCTTCTGATACTTGCTGCAGAGCAGAAGGGAGACCAGAGCCTACAGATAATAAAGAGCATGTTGCTCAGGGCCTCACCCCTCCTCTGGCCAGGTAGTAATGCACAAAGTGCTTCCAGTTGATCTCTCGGCCAGGATCTTGCCAGGCGAAGTACAGGAAGCCGGAGGCGACACCAGCCGCCATGACAGCCAAGTACCGGAAGTCCTTGTTGTCCCAGGGGAACTCTCCCTGGTGGCAAAGGGGGAATGAGGCTCATTTAGGCCATTTCACACACACACACACACACACAAACACACAGTTCCAGGAAGCAACCAGTGTTCCCTCTAAGCTTGAGTGAGTGTGAGCTAGCTCATAGTTTTTTAGCCTCCAGCTCACACATCTTTGTCTTAGCTCAGGAAGGATGGTTCCAAAGCAAACTGATTTATGTAGTAGCCAAATTGCTCACTCACAGCTTTAATGCCAGTCGCTCACAAAGTAGAATTTTTGCTCACAAGGCTCCACAGCTTAGAGGGAGCATTGGAAGCAACAGAAAACAACACAGGAAACCACAAACACAAACCTTCTGCATGCGTCTCCACCACCCCGACTCCTCCTCCTTCTTCCCCCGCTGGTCTCCTCCGCCATGGCTGCCCCCTGCATTCTTCTGGGCACCGAGGTCTTTTGCAGCGAGAGGCTCTAGGGGAGAGAACTGTTAAGGGCTGTCCACAAGATGAGTTGGAAACAGACCCTGATCCCCTTGGATACGAACAAGGGATAGGTGGGGGATCGATGAGTCACCAGGTGTTCCACATCCTTGCGGAAAGAGATGCAGAAATGGGGTGGACGGGGACTGACCTTCCTGCTCGCGAGCTGTCTTTTCTGGTCCCTGGTTCTTCTCATCTTCCCTCTCAAAGCCTGGGGGACAAACACGGAGCCTCCTCTTAGTGTCCCCTGCTTGCTGTGGCCCAGAGCTGGGCGTCTCCAGCCTTCACCCATTCCGGTGCCAAAATGAAGGGTCCCTCCTTGTCTACCCACAGGGTTCGAGTGGGTCAGTTCCAGAGCCGCCTCCTGCCCCAGGGAAAAGAAACTGCTCCTCCCCCCACCCCAGTTCAGTATCATGAGGCAGAAGAGTAGCGAGTAAGATCGTCCAGGAGAATTCATCACACAACCATGCCTGGTTCTGTCTGCCTCCAAAGTTGTAGCTTCAATCAAATCTGGCTACCTGTGAGCCTTTCAGACAGAGATGCTGGGGATTCGAAGCTGGGACCTTCTAAATGCAACTCTTGTGCTCTGATACGCAACAACCTCACAACATTTATCTCGTCATCAGAGTCACCACAATCAGGAGCAAGAGACCAGAGCTGATGCGGGAGTCACATACCTTTGGGAGATTTGGAGCTCAGCCAACTGTGGAAGGACGTGATGCAGCCTGGATGGACCCTCTGAAGCCACTAGAACAAGCAAAAAAGTCTCTAAAGTGCCAGCAACGCCCCTATCCCCTTTCTCCCACAATCAAGAGCAAGGTTAGGTAAAGGTAAAGATTCCCTTGCTCGAAAGCCAGTCAAATCCGACTCTAGGGTTGCGGTGCTCATCTCCGTTTCAAAGCCGGAGAGCCAGCGCTGTCCGAAGACGTTTCCGTGGTCATGTGGCCGGCATGACTAAACACCGAGGCGCACGGAACGCTGTTACCTTCCCACCGAAGTGGTACCTATTCATCTACTTGCAATTTCATGCTTTTGAACTGCTAGGTTGGCAGGAGCTGGAACTAGAGACGGGAGCTCACTCCGTCACGCGGCACTCTCGGGTCTTGAACTGCTGACCTACTGACTTTCCACAGCCTGCAGTTCAGCATCTTAACCACTTGAGTTACCGCAGCTCCTAGAGCAAGGTTAGAGGCACAAATAAACAGCCCAATGATCTAATGGGCTTTGGGCTCTAAGAACATAAGAGAACCTAAGAGAAGCCAATGTTGGATCAGGCCAATGGCCCATCTAGTCCAACACTCTGTGTCACACAGTGGCCAAAAATACCAGCGGCCATCAGAAGGTCCAGCAGTGGGGCCGGGACACTAGAAGCCCACCCACTCCCATTTTTCCAATGCTATATCCTTTTTGAGGTGTGGTGGCCAGAACTGTACACAGTACTCCAAATGAGGTCGCACCATCGATTTATACAGGGGCATGGTGATGCTGGCTGATTTGTTTTCAGTTCCCTTCCTAATAATCCCCAGCATAGCATTGGCCTTTTTTATTGCAGTTGCACACTTGCCCATCCTCGACAGGTCCCTTTGGAGTGCCTCACAATCCTCCATGGTTCTCACCACCCTGAACAACTTCGTGTCATCTGCAAATTTAGCCACTTCACTGCTTACTCCCAACTCCAAATAATTTATAAACAAGTTAAAAAGCATCGGACCGAGTACTGATCCCTGCAGTACCCCACTGCTTACCACCCTCCACTGAGAAAGTTTCCCATTTATACTCACTCTCTGTTTCCTATTAATCAATCAGTTTTTGATCCACAAGAGGACTTGTCCTTTTATCCCATGACTATTGAGCTTACTTTGATGAGGAACTTTATCAAAAGCTTTCTGGAAGTCAAGGTAAACAACATGTATTGGGTCCCCCTTGTCCATATGTTTGTTCACTCCCTCAAAAAAACTAACCGGTTAGTGAGACAAGATCTTCCCTTACAGAACCCATGCTGAGTCTGCCTCAATACATGTGTTGCTGCCGCAGAAGAATTGGCACAGCAGCAGTACAAAAACTATTTAGCAGCTGGAAACAAATATGGCCTCCCAGCTAGAATTCATGCCCTGGACCTTGGGGTCTGAGTTCAAATTCCACGTTATCATTGGCTCATGGTTTTAGACACGAGGAAGTCATTCCTTTTCAGCCATCCATAAAATGGAAATTCTGTCAGAGATTCACCATATGTGCAAGCCCAAGAGTAAACTGTACAGGATAAATAAAGTGATTGCCAAAGACAAGCTGTTGTCATCTGGAACCATGTTAGACAAATTCTCTGCGGGCTAAAAAAACAAAGTTATCCAAGTGTCAAAAGGAAAACAAACTTGGGGGGGGGGTGGTTTGGCTAAAAGCTCTGCCCTCTTTACCGCAGACATATGCATCCACTGATGTTGCTAGGCTGCTATAAAAGCCCAGCAACTTATGCGGGGGGAGATCCCCCTCATTCCCCAATTTTAAAGCTGCAGACTCAAGCAAACCCATGTATAAAACTGGTGGAATTAGGAGGGGTGGTGTGATAGATTAAGGAAGGGAGGGGATTTGCATGGAACAAAAGGACTTTGAAAATGCTCACTGCTCTGATTAGGGGATGACTTGAGGTGAACAAGCAAACTGACTTCTTGGTGTGACTCATGCTGGGGGCATTCTTTACCAAGTGCCCTGTAACAATTTCCAGAAAGCAAGACCCCACCTCTGCCGTTTCCGTGCCAAGATTTTGTTAATGAGAGGATGCTTTAGACATACCTGAAGAGGAAAGTGGTTGAAATGTACACAGTGCATCCACAGGCAGCTGCAGGGACACAGCGACAGTTCTGTGGTCTGCAGGTCAGATTGTCTAGTTGGCTGCCACAACGTTAAGCAGTAATACCAACAGCTGCTTCAAGTGCAAAAATCTCAGACTTTATTACTGCAACGATTTGGCAGCAGACGCTCACCATCTCCCTCCAAAAAACAGAAGCGAAGGTGGCATTCATGCTTCCCAGATTCAGGACTTCTCAAGTGAGAAAAATTCTCCTGCAACTGCTGAGGACAGAAATATACTGTCCCATATTGCAGATGGAAAAGCTCTGCCTCATGGCAGCTCTGTCAAGTAACTCAGTGTAACTACCCAATATAGGCTGAAAGTATTTTTTGACAAATCCTAATGTGTAGTGCTCCTTGGCCCATGCTGCAGCTGTCTGTTTACCACCAACCAGTGTTCCCTCTAAGCTGAGTTGGTGTGAGCTAGCTCACAGTTCTTTAGCTTCCAGCTCACACATTTTTGTCTTAGCTCAGGAAGGAGGGCTCCAGAGCAAACTAAATTATGTAGTAGCCAAATTGCTCACTCACAACTTTAATGCCAGTAGCTCCCAAAGTAGAATTTTTGCTCACAAGGCTCCACAGCTTAGAGGGAGCACTGCCACCAATTATCTGTATTTCCTAGCCACAGGGAAGTCTCTGTCCCTATTTCTGCCATTTGGGGATGTCTACTCTTAATCCCTTTTCAGAGTTCCATTCTTCCTTCCATATTTTTGTAAGTCAATCTCAGTGGGGAACAGATCCACTTTGAGTCTAGTAGCACACCTCCCTGTAAATGCATCTGCATGAATACTGAGGGGCCCTGCGGTGTACGATTGGCCATTTAATTCTTTGCAGCTGCTGATTCTGTTTAGAAGGGTTGATAATCCAGAGTAAAGGAATAGAGCCTCCAGCAGCTGTGGCAGGCAGTAGCAGTGCTTGGGATGAGAGTAACAAAAACTTACTATCTGTGTTCCATATGGCTTCTGATGGTCACATACATTATCTCATTGCAATCTACTGGTCTTTGAAGGTAAGCTGGCATTATTCCTTCTTTGCTGCAGACTGGGGACTGAGAGGGGTTGGGCTGGCTTTTCTAGCAGATAAGACGGAGCCTCCTACGAGGAAGGGCTGAGGACTTTAGGGGTTGTCGGTTTACAGGAAAAGACGGTCCATGGCAAGGAGACGACAGAAGCTTATAAAAAAGTTTTCCCTTCCACGAGACTTGAATTCGGGGCTGGCAATGCAACGGACAGGCAGCTACTTAAAAGGCAGCCCTTCCCCACGTCCGGCACAATTAACCTCCAAGTTAGTGATGCTGCTGAAACACGCCCCAAAGGGCCGCTCGGAAGGGATGAGGGGGATGCCCGGAGGAGGGGGCGGATGAGAACGGAAAAGTCAGCCATTGCTGGCCAAGTGGAACCTCCACAGCCCGAGGCAGCTCGCTTCGAAACACGGAATGCTGGGAAGGAGGCATCCCGCGGGGGGGGCACACGAGGGCCCGGATGACCCCCCCCCGCCGTCCGCGGCCCAGGCCCGGCATTCAGGCGTCGGCGCGAGTGGATGACGCCATCGGCGCGCGCCGCCCTACCGCCAGGACTCTCGGGGGACGGGGCGGGAGACTCGGAGCCCCCCCGTGGTTTACGGCACTGCCGTAAAGGAGGCCCTCTCCTCACCTGCTGGACCGGGGCCAGCTCCGCGAGCCCGGCCAGCCCGCGTCCCCGGCAGCGGCCTCCGCGCAAGGCGGCCAAAGGAGGCGCGGCCAAAATCGCCGCCGCCAGACGAAAAGCCATTATTGTCCCGACGCTCCCGAGCAGGCAGGGCGCATGCGCGTCTGCCTCTCGTGGCCTCACCCCCCCCAGGGGCCATAGAGGCGGAAAGGCCGGAGCGTCCTTCCCTGCCAGAGCGGCCTCCCCGCTTCCTGTGGCTTCGGCTGCGGGAGGGCGGTGTTGGACTTGGTCTTGCACCCTCCGCCCATATAGTTCAGTGGCACTTGTGTAGCCTGGATTGACGGACAAGACTTTCCCCACCCCCGAGATGAGGAAGGTGTTTCTTAGTTTAAGGCTATGTATCCAGCCTAAGCCATTCCATAGACAGGGCTTTTTTTGTAGAAAAAGCCCAGCAGGAACTCATTAGCATAACAGGCCACACCCAACATCAGAAACTCATGAGCATATTAGGCCACTCCCATGACACCACAGCTCATTAGCCTATTAGGCCAACTCCCATGTTGCCAGAAGTGTGGTCATCCAGCCACAGGCATCTTGTGCTTCTTACTCTGTTGACCTTGTTTGTTATCAAAACCCAGGGCTTTTTGTGCATGTTAGGCCACACACCCCTAATGTAGCCAATCCTAATGAGTTCCTGCTGTTAGGTGTGGCCTGTTATACTAATGAGTTCCTGCTGGGCGTGGCCAACTCAGGAGCCAGCTAGAACTGGGTTCCTGTGGTTCTTGCCCAAAAATAGCCATATATATATATATATATATATATATATAGGAGAGGAGGAGGAGTATGTACACACACTGAATTCAATAGGCCCAATCAATATTACATAGCAAAAGATATCTCAACACCGTGAGACTCTGTATTGTTAAACTAATGCAAACAACTAACACTACTGAGAGACCTTCTCATAACCTTAATTTTGAAACACTATTTGTGGTACCAATAGAATTAAAGGAGTGCTCAAACCTTAGTAAACAATTTCATAGGTGAAGCCATTCTGTGTCGCTGGGATTTGCTGGTAATATATCATTCTCTGATAACAGGAACCATTTATGAACAAATTTAGAGTGGGATCCCAGGTGCCCTTGTATGTATCATAGGTTACCACAACTTTGTCCATCATGAAGTGGTCCCAGCATTTATTTCGCTATTGAGAAAGAGATGGAGCATCAGCATTTTTCCAGGAGGCAGTTATCGAGCACCGAGCTGTGGCTAACAGGGTGGAGGCAAGTTCGAGCCTAAGCCATTCCTCAAGCTGTACCAGGAATGGGTTGAGCTTGCTGCTCTAAAACAATAGCTCACCAGGATCCTGGAGCAAGCCAATAGATAAGTGGTGTGATGTAAATAGCCTGACATTGGGAGTGGGTGCGTGGTGGGTATGGTGTTTGCATGCTTTATAAGCTGGGCAAGCCTTGCTGGGTGTCCTTGTGTTCCTGAAATCACTAAATAGAGCTGATCACTGCACTGCATCCAGAACCCAGTATCTAACAGTTACCTTGCAGGTTCTTCTCGGGGCGCACATTTGAGAGTCGCATCGCCTCCCTGAGCGTGACCCGCCACCTTGCTTTTTCTCCTCCATCACCACCAGAGTGCCCCTGCAAGCTTCACTTGCACTGGCGACTGCCAATTGAAGCACTTTGGCTCTCAAAACCTCACACTCCCCAAACCCTGTTGGTCCCTGCAGTGCTGCTGAACTCGAAAGTAGCCCTATTGCTGGGCAGACAATGCAGCTACCCTCTGGAACAACCTCCAATGGGAGGTCCCCCATCAGCTAGCCTACTCCTGGAGCAGCTGCCTGTGGATTTTGTCCCCAACTGGCAGCAGTGGCTTCAAAAACCCGATGAACCAAGGACCTGTTGGATGTTGCATCTCTGCTTGCAAGGGAGTTTGGGAGGGAGAGGGTTAAGAGAATTCTCTCACTCAGGTACACTTGGCATCGGTTAGATCTTGAGCTACTTTAACCATTGCTTGCCTTCTGTTTTCAGGTTATGCAGGACCTCTCTTCACTCTTACCTGGGCTCAGAGCTGTAGCAAAAGCTAACCTTTTTGACGTTAGTCTGTTCAGTGTAAATTAAATTTACCTACATAAATATGTCATGTAAGATGCACATTTGACAGCATTTTCCCCTTAACCGGAAAAACATGGAGGGTCAGAGATCCTGTGCAAAGCTTCTGTGCTCCCAAGGCAATGGAACAGTTAACCCAATAGTACTACCCTGAGCCAAGCCTCATTTGATGCAAGCCACATGCTCTGTCTCAAAAAAAGGCCACAAGATCCCAAAGAATGACTGCCGCCCTGCTTCCAGGCCCTTCTGCATCCCTTAAGTTCCCTCCTCTCTGGGTCACGCTTCTTTTCCCTTTACGGTCATTCCTGTTACCTTCTTCCCCTTTCTCTGCCCTTCACTCACACCCCTTCACTCCACTCCACGGTTTGCTCAGTATTGGCACTAGCATTGACAAGGAGCACACCTGAGATCCAGTCATTTCTGCAGTAAGAGCAGCAGCTTAAAAGCCAGTGGCTGCCTGAGCCTACAGGTTCATTCAGGGGAGGGGGTTGAAACTGCTTCACCACAACAGCAGCTGCACCAGCAATGGAAAAGAAATCTGTGGTGGGGGGAGGAACTTCATTATGGGAAGTGAAAGTAAATATGAGAGGAACCACAACAGAGGAAGCAGAAGTGAACGGAGGATTGATGCTTCCTCCCCCCAGTCTCAGCCAGGAACCACAACTCCTCCCTCCAGTTACCACCCAGGGCCAGAAGCTGTTTTCATGCATACAAAACGTCTGTTGTACAGGGGCTTATATAGCAGCATCAGCTGGCTGCTGTCAAGAGTCCCTGACCCCCACAAAGTCTCACCTACTTAACTAAGGCCAGCCAACGCAATCTATTGCAACGGCAAAAGTACCAGCAAGCTCAAACAATTAATACTACAACCTGAATGTTTATGTCCTACAAAAGCTGAAATCATAAAAAAACCCAAATGTTTAAAAATACATATGGTAAGGGTTAGGACCTCCCCGAGCAGTGCCCCCTACTCTTTCTATTTCAAAGTGGCCACAGAGTCAGTAAGGCTGCTGATCCGGGGCTGAAGCCGGCACATGCTTTCCTCCGTCATTTCCCAAAAGTTGTGACAGCAAGGAACACTCTCGCACCAAGAGCAGGAGGGGGGGTGCAACAGCATCAACACAGTCCTGCCATTGTCTTCAACAAGCCAACGTTTGTCTAGCTCCCACCTTTCTCCTTTCCAATATGTCTGTTCATGCCTGATAAATGCACCCAAACACGGACTCTGTGGACATCGTCTTCCTCTCTAACTGGCCTAAGCAAATTTAGTTGTGCCCGTACACTTGTGCACGGTACACTCACACAACTTCCCACAAACACTTAAGGCACCAGCAAGTCCCAAGTCTGCTGAGCTTGGTAAAACATTGGTACAATCCCCTTCCCCAGTTATCCACCAAGAGTTTTTGAGAAATGGCCTCTCTACCCAAGAATTCAAGCCAATATTTCGGTTATTGTGACTGTTCTCTGTCCATGTTCAGGAGCTCAGCTGCAGGTTAGTAGCTGGCACAAAGAAGTGGGTTAAAGGAAGGAGCAGTCAAGCCCCCAAGTTCTTCACTAGGCTGGGAGGGCGATTAGTTTCCTACTTCGAACCCTCCCAGTAAGTCACGCTAGAACCATAAAGCTGGGAAGACTAAAGTTATAGAAGGAGAACTTTCTTTGAGGACAGGCAGGAACAGGAAGGTCACCCCCGGTGGGGGACGGAGAAAAACAGAGCCCTAGCCAAGCTCTCTTAACCCTTGAACCTTACTCTTGGCTTGTGTTCATCCAAGGAGCTGGAAGAAATGAACCAAGCTTTCACTTAGGGGCTCTATCTTGTCCACAAGACAAGAATACAGAGGGAAGGCTGAATCATGAGAATTAAAGTAATGCTGAACTTTAAACTACTGCAAGTTCAAGTAAGCTGTTGTTGTTGTTCAGTCACACAGTCGAGTCCGACTCTTCGCGACCCCATGGACCACGTCACGCCAGGACCACATCAACTAAGCTAATCTGACCTATATAAATATCATTTAGGAAGTACCTAGTGTAGGGAAAGGAGAGGCGCATCCTCACCTTTTCTTTTTTCCCTTGCTCAGCCTGAGGTGTGTGGAGAGAATATTTTATTTATTAACCTGCCCTTGTATTTTGAATGTCCTCGTTCTGACTTCTGGAAACACACTAGGCCTATTCAGTCTTGCTGTCTGACGTGCGGTAACAGGAAGGGACAGCAGAGAACTTCACCACTCCTGGAACAGGAGATCTCTAAATTGCAAAGTTGTGATAGGTCACCCCCGCATTAGTTCGCAGGAGAGAAGCAGGCAGATGCAAAACTAGGTGGAGCTTCTGAATGGTAACAGGTACAGAATGACCTCCTGGAGGACATCAGGGCCCTGTGGGACATTCTACAGTTCCGCAGGGCCTGTAAAACGGAGCTGTTCCACCAGGCCTTCAATTAGGAGCTGCCACTGATGAATGAGCGATTAGAAACTGGACTATTCTGGCCTTCATGCTATTGGCAATCAGAACAATGGGGACACCGGCCTAGCTATATCGGACTACCATACAGAAATCGTCATCTGCACTCAACGGCACTTTCTGTCTATCATCTGTGATATGGAATTTTATAATATCGTATTTGTATGTGTTTTATTGTATTTAACCTGCTATACGCCACCTTGAGCCTGCCTGTGCAGGCAAAGCGGGATATAAATCGAAGTTAATAAATAATACATAAATAAATAATAGACATATGACTCCATCTGGCAGGAGACACTGAGTCACTGGCGACGGTTTGTTTTCGGGTCTCTAGGGGAGTGAGGGGAAGGGGCAGCGTTAGCAGGTGGAGACCGGGAAAAGCCGTGGAGTGTTTTGACCTTCCAGGCTTGCCAGTCCGTCCCTTCACAAGTGTTACTAACAGCCACAAGTGGATGCAACACGAAAGCTCTGCTGGGGAAGTGAGAAGAAGAGAGGCATCCCCTCTAGCCGGAAACTGGCAAGCAAGACGGCAGGCCTGCTCGAAACCGGAGTGGCACCGCAAGATTGAACACGACTTTATTTAAAGTGATTTTAGTGCTCGTGATAAATTATTCCTGTCATGAGTGCCAAGGCCTGTCCCAGCTTTACAATCCATTCAGCCTTTGAATTTGCTACTACCCACAGTGACAATGATGAAGAAGAAGAAGAAGAAGGGAACACTTCTGGCTTCTCCCCCCACCTCCGACAGAGAAACACAGTGGACCCAAAGTCAGTGGGAAATGACTTCTGGACATCCAGTGGTCCCTTGAGCCAAACCCATTGAGTTCACCTTCTGCAAGGACATGCTGTCCTCAGAAACAAAACAGTGGGGGCATCTCCCCCTTGGGGCTTGTATGCCACCCAGATGTTCTTGCTGCTGAACACCAGCAGATTGTGCCAGCATCACGGCACACTGAAGAACTCCTTCACAGCGCAGAAAGGCTGTCCTTTCTCCAGGGCTGCTCCCTGCACACCAGGAGTAATCCTTGGACCGACGTGGCACGTCCTCCTCCCACTCAGGGCCAAGACCCACGGGGGAGCTGATCTCTCAGCCTCAAGCTCACAGTTCCAGGCAGAGAAAGTCTGCGAACATCGGCGTGTGCAGGACAGTCTTGATGGCCCCTCCCCTGGAAGAGAGTCTTGAACTGAAGATCAACAGCCACCAAGAGCTGTGTCGTTTTCCAGCTTTGGACAAAACGTTTCCAGCTGCACTCCTGTGCAAAGCTTGGGCTCCCTGCCCATCTGGGCTCAACTCTTCCTGGGCCGCAGCGTGTGCAACCACGTTCCCCAGGGCTGCTGCCCCTCTCCAGCCAAGGGAAGGCAGGAAGTATCTCCCCCTACGCCTGCGGCTCCATGCTGGGATCCCTGAGCAGCGACTGCTTTCTCAGATTCAGCCGGGCACACTTGGGGCAGGTGGTGGAGTTGTCGTAATAGCAGTCCCTGCAGGAAGAGCAGAAGCAAAGGCTTGTCTTTCCCGTTCCTCTGCGGTCTCTCACTGGCTCCCCTGCCTCCCGAGAGACTGCAGGAGGGGCACCCCAGGGCCCGCACACACGCACCTGTGGAAGACGGCAGAGCAGTCCGTGCACATCGAGGTGTGGCTGTCGAAGGGGAAGAGCACGTCCCCTTCCTTGCAGAGCTCGCACACAAAGCCCTTGGCTTGGCACCGCTGGGGTGGGAAGGAAAAGGAAGGTCGGTCAGTCACAGCCCCCCACGCTGACCCCGCATCCATGGCCATGCTTTGCAGGGGCTGCTGTTAGTACCAGGTTTGTTGGCTTGCTACCGGGTGCTGCAGCATTCAGAGACCTGCCTGATCCCATAACGGCACTCACAAGCACACCAGGCATGCTAAGCTGAGGGACAGAGATCACCGTTTCCACAGCAGCAAAATAACCATTACTGAACATAAGAACATAAGAGAAGCCAATGTTGAATCAGGCCAATGGCCCATCTAGTCCAAGACTCTGTGTCACACAGTGACCAAAATATACCAGGTGCCCTCAGGAGGTCCAGCAGTGGGGCCAGGACACTAGCAGCCCTCCCACTGCTGCCCCCTCCAGCACCAAGAATAGAGTGCATCGCCTGCCCCAGACTGAGAGTTCCCATCTATACCCTGTGGCTAATAGCCACTGATGGACTTCTGCTCCAGATGTTTATCTACTGAATGCTGGGGAAATGCCACAGTGCCATCTGAAATGAAGAACCTGAAGCCACTGTTGACAGCCGAGTACCCCCGGGCAGGCATTTGCAGCAGGGTCTCCCCAGCGGCCCCTTTCAGGCTCTCTATGACCGGGGTGCCCATTCCCCGCCGAGACAGTTCCTCACCTCGCAGTCCAACTTGATGTGCTTGGCAAAGAGTGTGTGGATCTCCGTCAGGGAGCAGCTGAGGCACCCGGCGTTGACGTCCATCAGGTCTTGCAGAGAGTACATCTCGTCGTTCTCCACAAAGTGCTGCCGGTCCTGCAGCTGAGGGGAGAATGAGTTGGGTCACCATCTCCGCGCAAGGACCAAAGAGGAAGCGGAACACAGATGGACGGGAAGGCAGGGGTGGGGATGGGCTATGGGGTACCCGAGGGGGGACCCCCTTCGTCCGAGCTCCCTTGCTCCAGCTGCAAGAGGGGCCAAGCGCATCCCACCTTGCCGGGGAGGCCCCCGCCAGAGACCCTGCCTGGCTTGGAAAGAGCAGGAGGCGCTCGGGCCGCCCTCCCCACTTCTCGCCAGACCTGGAGCAGCAGGCGGGCCTCCATGGCCTCCTTGCAGGTGATGAGATAGGGCTTCATGAGCAGGATGTCCTGGCGGAGCTTCTGCAGGGGCAGGAGAGAGAGAGATGGGGGGCTCAGGCACGTCTTTCTCCGATTTATCCAAAATCAGCCAAGAGCTCAGCCTCTGCTTTGGTGTGGTGCGGGGGATGTCTTACAGTGTTCCCTCTAAGCTGAATTAGTGTCAGCTAGCTCACAGATTTTTAGCTTCTGGCTCACGCATTTTTGTCTTAGCTCAGGAAGGATGGGGCTCCAGAGCAAACTAATTGATGCCGTAGCCAAATCGCTCGCTCACAACTTTAATGCCGGTAGCTCACAAAGTAGAATTTTTGCTCACGGCTTAAAGGGAGCTTTGGTCATAAAATCATAGAGCTGGAAGGGACTCTAGGGCCATCTAGTCCAAACCCCTGCACAAGGCAGGAAATTCACAAATACTTCCCCCCTCCACACCTGCAGTGGCCCCTGTTCCATGCCCAGATCACAGTAGATCCCCAAATCTACCCCACCAAGAGATCTGGGTTCTAGGTCAAATACAGCTACAAACAGCCCCATCCACCCACCCACCCACCCAATGGCTCACCCGGATCTCCAAGAGCTCTTCGACATAGTTGAAGAGGAGCGGGTTGATCTCGCGCAGTTTGAGTACCGGCCGGGACACCATCAGCGCCAGGTAGCGCATGCTGCACCGAGACACCTGAAAGACCACAGGCGCCTCTTGGGATACAGAGCAGCAACTGGGCTGGGCGGCCGTTCAGCCGTCCCCCAAGAACGAGGCACGGAGGGCCAGGAGCAGAGGGGATCCACACTGGCCCCGACCCAGGGGGCGCTGCCGGGAGGGTGGGCGTGGCAAGAGGGCCTCCTTGGCATGGGGATGCCCCTCCAGTCTCTGCCCTCTTCCAAGACAGACAATCCTCAGGGACCGATCTGGCCAGAGGCCCCCCCCAGCTGCTGAAGCACAGAGCAGGGCCAGTCTTGGATGTCACCAGTCTGGGAGGGGGGCCAGAGCCAAGGCCTGCGGAAGGGGAGGGCGCACTTTCCCCTCCCCACATCCATGAAGTCTCCCATTGGGATCCCAAGAGCACACGCTGGTCTCCATGGATGCTCAAGGGAACACCGCAGCCCTCCTAAGCTCTGCCATGCCGGGTCCCATCTTGTGCAGCCAGGAGGAGCCCACGGGGTAGAACGCAACCCCCCCTCTCCCAGCTCATCTGTTTCCTGCCCCTGAGAACAGAGGTTGGCCAGGCAGCCGCCAGAGGCCCTCAAGCACTGGTCCCCTCTGGCAGCCCTCTCCACCCAGGGAGTTCTCCCCCCATACCTTGCGGGCCTCAAAGTCCCAGTTGTGGATGACCCTGGCCGGGATGACAGCCTGGTCATTCCAGTGGCAGTTGGTGCAGGAGTAGAGGCCAGTGTAGTCGCACTGCCGGGCCTCGCTCGGGACTCCCCCTGCAGTGGGACAAAGAAGAGGAGGAGGAGGAGATTGGATTCATACCCCCTTGGATTTATACCCCGCCCTTCACTACCCAAGGGAGCCTCAGAGTGGCTTACAGACTCCTTTCCCTTCCCGTCCCCACAACAGACACCCTGTGAGGAAGGTGGGGCTGAGAGAGCTCTGGCAGAAACTGCTCTTTCTTAAGGACAACTCTTATCAGAATTACGGCTTGCCCCAAGTTCATCCAGCCAGGTGCCAGTGGAGGAGTGGGGAATCAAACCCGGTTCTCCCAGATTAGAGTCCACGCACTGAACCACGACACCAAACTGGCTCAGAAGAAGAGCAGCATCCCCACGCTGGACAGACTCCTGCTGTCACCCCCCAGCTGCACTCTCTCCTCTGGCTGGCAGCCACGCTGCCAGGAAAGGCATTTGCTGCTCTGCTTCCAGAGGTCCATTACCTGGAGGTCCTGGGAAGGGAGCTTCATCCCTGCAGAGACCGCATTCTCCAGCCCAGCCTCTCCGGAAGGCCCCACCACCACCACCGCCACCACCACCACCAGGCCTTCCCATCCCACTCCCAGAGCCTGGAGCAAAAGGACTCAGGGAGGCTCGCACAGCCGGTCAACCACCCAGCAGAGGGAACACACAGCAGGTCAACCACCAGGCTTCCACGTTCCCACTGCTCTGTATTGTTCCTTCTCTGGGACTGGCAAGCAAGCAAACCCGAGCCTTTGTTCTCGGTTGTTTTTAGCAGATGGAGCTGGCCCTTTGCCCCAGCCCAGGCACTCTGGCCAATCTGAGCGAGCCCATGACTGCAAGAGGGAGAGAGACGGGGCCCCAGGGAAATCCGGGCAGGCCTTTGCAGCCCCCAGCGCCACACGTACGGAGAGAGATGGGAGCTCGACACTCGGCACAGCGATAATCCTGGCTGTCCAGCCCCGTCTCCGGGCAGATGCTGAGCTCATATTCAGCCTGGTGGCTGACCTTGGAGCGCACGCAGGGCTTGGAGATGAGGTTCAGGCACTTGCTGTGGCAGCGATAGGAACACCCTGGCAAGGAAAAGGAGGGTGGTGTGAACAAACTAGCAGGCTGGAGCATCTCCCCAGTTTGCTTCCATCTGAACATGAGAGCAGGGATCACAAACTTCTTTGCAACAGGCTTCCCCAAATGCAAAATCCACCAGTGGGGGGGGCAGTTCAGACCCCGTATGTCCTGTGGTAGGGAGTTCCACAGGACAAGTAGATGTAGTGCACAGAGGTATTTGGCACACATGGTGAGTTACAGGAAAAACAGGGGCTTACCCTTTCCCGGTTTGGCTGGGAGCACCTCTGCAGAAGAGAAAGGATGCCAGCATCCAAATGGGAAGGGCTGACCGCACCGGGGGCCAGGGCAAACAGCAGGGAGGGGGCTCGCTGGCAGTGCTGCCCAGGACGGACCACACAGCACCAGTGTTCCCTCTAAGCTGAGTGAGTGTGAGCTAGCTCACAGTTTCTTAGCCTCCGGCTCACACGTTTTTGTCTCGGCTCAGGAAGGAGGGCTTCTCCAGAGCAAACTAATTTATGCGGCAGCCAAATGGCTCGCTCACAACTTTAATGCCAGTCGCTCACAAAGTAGAATTCTTGCTCACAAGCAGCGCTGTCCCCAGGTGTCTGGGCGCCCTAGGCAGGACTGCCTGGGGTGCCCACCCCACCGGGGATGCCAACCTCCCGGTGGGGCCTGGAGATGGCCCAGCGCCTAGGAGAGCTGAGGAAGGGGCGGGCTTAGAAGCCCCCCCCTTCCCTCCCAGGCGGCGCGAGGCACCCGGGAGAGCTGGGGAAGGGGTGGGCTTAGAAGCCCCCCCTTCCCTCCCAGGGGCGGCGCGCGCGGCTCTCCCAGGTGTCTCGCAGCCACGAGGCACCCGGGACAGCCGGGGAAGGGGCGGGCTTAGAAGCCCCCCCTTCCCTCCCAGGGGCGGCGCGCGAGGCACCCAGGAAAGCCGGGGCTGCCGGCATTGGGCGGCTCGGGGGCCTTTTTACGGAGTGGGGGGCATTTTGGCACCCCTGCAGGGCCAGCGCCCTAGGCGAGCGCCTAGCTAGCCTAGTGGGCGAGCCGGCCCTGCTCACAAGACTCCACAGCTTCGAGGGAGCCTTGCACAGCACCCAGTGCCAGAAGAGTCTTGAAGCAGCTGCCTCCAAGTCCCATTCAACCCCTCCTTGCGCCTCAGCCCTCCCCCCCCCCAAGGCCTGCAGAAGGGAACTGGCAGCCAGACGCTGCTGGAAAAGTTGTGTCCCGTCGTACCCTCACCCAGAGCCAAAGCTGAGCCTCCACCATGCAAACCTGAGAGGCTCTGTGGGGAGGAACCGGCCTCCTTCCAGACCTCCTGAGGCAGGCAGGCAGGCAAGACCCCCAGGTGGGCCTCCCCCCCCCCCCGCCTGGGAAGGGCTTCTGACCTGTGCAGGTGTACCAGGTCTGGAGGAGACCCCAGATGATGGTGCTGCATTTGTCACAGGTCTGCTTCACACTCTTGCTCTTCTCCTTGTGGAAGCGGTGCTCCAGGATCACGCGGATGTTGGGCTCATCCTCACTCGGGTCCTAAGAACATAAGAACATAAGAGAAGCCAGTGTTGGATCAGGCCAATGGCCCATCTAGTCCAACACTCTGTCACACAGCGGCCAAAATATACCAGGTGCCATCAGGAGGTCCAGCAGTGGGGCCAGGCACGGGCGAGGTTCAGAGGCCTTTCAGCCACTGCCACGCCAGGGAACTCCCGCCTCCAGCCCCGCCCGCCCACTCATCCTCCCGCATAGCCCGGGCTCCAAAGCTTTCAGGTTGTTTCGTTTCGTTTGGCATTCCCCTCCATGATCCCGCCTCCCTAACCAATGTTTTAACTGCTGTTTTTTAAGTTTTGCATGTATTTTAACTCTGTTTTTAATTGTTTTGATTGTGTGTGTTTGGGGAGGGGGGTTGAATGCTTTTAAAATGTAATTTTTATCATTGTTAGCCACCTTGGTGGCCCCTGTAAGGGCAGAAATGCAGGATACAAATTTTGTAAATAAATAAAATAAAGCTGTTCTACCCAGCACTCCAAAGGCAAACATATGGGAGGGAAGGCCTATCCTGTAGGGTCACAGCCAACAATATATGGCTTGTCTTATGACAATTCACCATGTTTCAAATTAATAAGAGCATTTTTTAAAACCTCAACCTTGGCCAGCTAAGACATGCTGGTGTCTCCTCCCCTAAACCCCAGTTTGGACTGGTTGGAAGCGGAAGAGGCCCTTCTCGGACTCCGAGACATCCAGGATCTTCTCAGGCTGCCTGGTGAGTTCCCAGCAGAGGAGAGATTCTAACAGGTATCCAAGCTTCACATCTGCCTCCTCTCCGCTGAATGCAAGCTCCGCGGGAGCCCTCACAGCCGTGCTTTGGACCTGCCACGTTGCAGCCCCCTCTGCTGACATTTGGTTACACTAAAGCCAAAGTGGAACTTTGCACTTGTGAGCCTTCTACTTCCTCTCTGGGAGCACATATGACTTAACATCAAATAAAAGCTCCAAATTGTTTAAATTCATAAATTATTCTTATTGTTAAACATGCTTCTTATTATTAAACATGCTGTAGGTTCTTTAATACATGAAATACAACGGATACACAGGCAGGCTGGGGAGTTAAAGAAAACTTTACAATCCCAGAGAAGACTCCACAATTCCAATGGACTGAAAAACATGATTTCCAAATGTCCACAAAGCAAGTAAATCCAGTCCTAAAGACTCGAGGCAAACAATGAACAATGAGCGGCAGTCGTAAACCCAGTCCTTAAGGACATTTAGAAATTGTGTTGAGTTTCCTTTAAATCCTATCTGTGTTCCGGTTGTATTTCACGTATCAAATAACCAACAGCATGTTTAATAAGAAGAAGCATGTTTCATAATTAGAATAATTTACGAATTTAAACAGCTTGGAGCTGCATTTGATGTTAAATCATACACGATTCATACGAATTCATCTGTTTCCTTCAACTGCTGTAAGTCCTCTCTGGGAGCGGGCAGACCCAGCGCGCTGTGCCCGTGCCCAGTCAGGCGGCCTTCGCACCTTCAGCTCCTGAAGTTTGAGGCGCAGGTGAATGAGCCGCACCACGGCGTCCTTTTGCTTCTCTGAGTTGTCCGGCAGCTCCAGGATCCGCTGCTTGCACTCCTCAATCGCCTGCTGCAGCTGCTCGACGTCTGAGGCCAGGAAGAGCCCCTGGAATGGGAAGGCAGAAGAGGGAAGGTGGCAAAAGCCATCCAGCCGGGTGACGTGCCTGGCCCTTTCTCTGACCTGCGACCGTCAGTGTTGGGGGAGCTGGAGGGGACAAGGAAGAGGCCGACACACTTGCGGCCAGCTGCCGAGGGAGAACTTTGGTCTCTCAGGGTCAATATCCGTCTGACTGGCTCTGGCTCTCCAGTGTCCTCCTGGGTGGAGATTTTTCACACTGCCCCCAACCTGCACCCGGGACCTTCTGCATGCAAAGCAGGAGCTCTTCCACAGGGGTGGGGGTTTCGAGCTGGCATCCTGGGGGTTTGCAGTGCTGTGCTTCTGCCGTGCAGAGGAGTGATGCATGGCTGTGGGAGCAGCCTTCCCCCTGAACCCCGCAAAGCAGCAGCGGCCCCCCTCCACTCTCACCACTGGGCGTGAGAAGTGGTCCTCGGCCAGTCCCAGGTCCATCGTCCGCTCCGAGCACTGGAATTCGGCTTCCTCTGAGGACAACTCCATGCTCAAGTCTGCCACAAACCGAGGGGGAAGAGAGTAATACAGCAGGAAACGCCCACCACCGCCTGCCTGGCGCTCCAGGCAGAAGAGCCAACACCCCCCCCCCCACACACACACACACCGTAAAGGGGCTGCCCAAAGCTCTGAGCCCGGCCTCTTCCTGGAGTTGACACCTCTCTACCCAGTCAACTGACTTTAAACTAGCTTGCAACAATTATTTTTTAAAAATACAATAAAACAGCATCAGCATGAAAAGCGAGCAGATTTTACAAACTCACACAAAGGCCAATGAGACGATATATTGACTGCTGCATGTTTCAGAGGTTTTGCAAGGCAACTCGACATGTTTATGGAGGAAGAGCGGTCCATTGGCAGCTACTGGCTGCCCTGGCTAAGTGGAGCTTCCGTGGCCAGTGGTACACTACCTCCAAGTATCCGTTACTAGAGGCAAGAGCAAGGGGAGGCCGTGACATTCCTTCCCTGCTCGCTGGTTTCCTGGCAGCATCTGCCTGGCTACTGTGAGGGTCAGGACAGACGACATGAACCTCTGGTCTGACCCACTGGGGCTTCTTTGTTTTCAGCCTATCACCACGTAACAGCAGCAGAAAAAAATCAGAATAATTCAGGCGTGCTAAATGCCACTACATGTCTGGGTTTACAGAATAGTTTTTACATGGAACCTAAGAGCCATTGGGGGGGGGTGCACAGGTAAGAAAAGGAGTTCTATAACTCGTCTGCCCTGGTACCACCCCGCTGACCTCAGGAGGTGGGAACTCCCAGAGCAGCTGGGAGACTCATACAGAGGCAGGCGGGCAGCTCTCCAGAGAGCTCAGGGAGGAGAGAGCAGAGAGTGCCAGAAGCGATTACTTGAGAGGTGGGGCCAAATCCACCATCTCCCCCAGCACTCCTCCCACCCGAGGCAAGCCATAGCCTGGGCCTGCCAGCCCCAAACCTCCTCCCCTCCCCTCCCCAGGGACAGCAGCCCAGGCTGACACAGGCAATGAGCTAATCCATGAGCATAAGGCAGGAATAACCCCTGGTGACGGAGGGGGGGGGCAAGGAGAGGTCACCAGGTCTTGCCTTCTGTTCACACTGGCTGAGTGATATGGGGAGGGAGCAGAACCCACCCTGGGCGCTCTCAGTCTTTTATGACAGTCTTTGCGCTCCTCAGTCCCAGCAGCAGAAGCTCCGGAGAGCTTCCACCTTAGAATTAAAAAAACAACACTCTTAGATCTGAAGTTAACAAGCACACCAACCAGCAGGTGGCCCGGAGGAAATGACCCACCACCATTAAAAACCAATAACCACAAATCATTCCGAGGGAGGGTGAGCCGCATTAGAAGGATAAGACTCCAATCCGGACGTGTTGGGGAGAAGGAGAAAAGGCCTGCCTCCGAATGAATTCAAGGAGAGAGGCAGACAGGTTTCCACTCGGCACCCAAAACGACACAGCCCCAGTGCCAGGTGGACAGCTACAAGGAAGGGTCCCAAAGGTGAGGTCCCAACCCAGAGAAGAGCCTGCCCAGCCGGACCCTCAGGGCCCCCAGGGGGTGAGCAAACTCTCCTTCCCCCCACTTCAGCCCCAGAGAGGCCTGCCTGGCGGCCCTCACACCCAAGAGGGAGGGAGGGAGGGAGGGAGGTGGGGGAGGTAAGCGCTCACCTTTTCGTGGAAACTCCTTGGCAGCTTCCCCAGTCTTCTGCTCATGCTGGCTTTGCAGCGGGGCCTTGTTGAACGGGTTGAGGTGGCCCTTTCGGAAACGGGCCAGCTTCTTGTCATATTCCATATCAGTCCAACCTGCTGGAGCCACACAGAGGCCGGGGGTGAGGGGCCCGAGGTGCACACACCAGGGCAGGCTAGGGCAGTGGCAATGGACTCCCGGAGCGGATGGTCAGTCCACTCACCCCTCCCTCCCACACGCACTCAGGGCAGAACCTCCGGCTGGGCTTCTGCCCCGAGACGGCCTTTTTGTTCGGCAAGGGTTGTTTGTGCCCTGCAGCCTCAGGAGGCAGAAAAGCCAGTTTGGCAGCCTCAGGTGACCAGGAGAGTCACCGAGGCATCCTGGCCTCACGTGTGCCTCCCCTGCGATGCCAGGCCAAGCCACGATGATGATGTCACTTGCCAGAGACTTCCTGGAAGTGCACAGAGAGAGCCACGTGAAGCTGCCTTGGGCTGAATCAGACCTCTGGTCCTCTTGGGACCAGGAATGTCCACCAGTGTTCCCTCTCAGCGGAGTTAGTGTGAGCTAGCTCACAGTTTTTTAGCCTCCAGCTCACATCTTTGTCTCAGCTCAGGAAGGATGGCTCCAGAGCAAACTAATTCACGCAGTGGCCAAATTGCTCACTCACAACTTTAATGCCAGGAGCTCACAAAGTAGAATTTTTGCTCACAGGACTCCACAGCTTAGAGGGAGCCCTGATGTCCACGCAGGATTCCAAGGTCTTGGGCAGGGGTCTTTCACACATGACCAGAGCCTTTTAGCTGGAGAGGCCAGGGATTGAACCTGGGGCCTTCTGCATGCCGAGCAGAGGCTCTACCGCTGAGCCATGACGGAGCACATATCCTGAGCTGACCTTTTGCCACTCTGAGGTGCAGCCAGCGAGGCCCGGAGGAGTGTCAGGCCCACGGACAGGGCAGCCTCCTTGGGAATTCTCCTTCGGCAAAGGTGCTGGGAGCCCCGTGAAGAACGCTCAGCACCCTCACATGACCACTTCTGGCCAGGAAGGGTCCCTCGGCTGGAGGGGAAGGGAAGGGGAGAGGAGGAAGCCTGCCCAGTGCAGTTTCTAAGGAGCGCAGCCCTCCCCAGTAGACCCAGCAAGGCACCCGTCTCCCCCCAGCTGAAGGCTCTGCTGACTCCCGGCTTCTGCCCTGAAAGTGATGCCAGGCAAGGAGCCACTTCTGCTTTGCGGAGCTCTTCTGCTGGAAGCCCCCGACAAGACCCATCTCTCCCCCCCCCGAACCCTGGGACTTCTCCTCCCTCTTCGGGGGCTGCCCGCAAGGGCCTGGGAGTCCCCGCTCGCTCGTACCACAGGCACCTCCTTCAGGAGAAGGGCGGGAGGATGAGGCGGGCCTGACTGACAAGAGCCTTTTCCCTTCGGAAAGTGGGCTTGGTCGGAAACCCTCTGCTGGGAGACTCAGCCACAAATCTGCCTCCAAGCAGAAATGACCGAGAACCTTTTGGATTCCCCCCCCCGCCCGCCCCTGCTTCCGACTGCTGCCCCGGCGCCTCCGCCCTGGGGGTCTCTCTCGGGCCCTCTGCCGCGGGGGGGGGGGCGGGGGCGGGGCGTCCCCGGGCAGAGGCGGGCTCGGCCTGACGCCGCCGGGGCTGCGAACCCAGCGCGGTCTGAGCAGCCAGGCCGGTCTCCGAGCCGGCCGCCTCCCGCCCCTCCGGCCCCCAGGCGAGGCTGCGCCGCCCAAACGGAGCCGGGGAGGCGGCGGGGGCCGGGGAAGGGCGCCGGGGCACCAGCCGGGCAGGGCGAGGGAGGGAGGGAGGGAGGGAGCGAGGGAGGGTCCCCCGCCGGGCCGGGGCTCCCGAGACGGGGGAGGCGCTGACCCCCGGCCCGGCCGGGCCCCTTCCGCCCTCCTCCTCCTCCTCCTCCTCTCCGCGGCGGCGGCGGCAACGGCGGGCTCTGCAGCCCAGAGACCCCGGCGAGGGGCGCGGAGCAGCCGGCCGCGCCAGTCCGGGAAGCAGAAGCAGCAGCAGCAGCAACAGCGGCGGGGCCCGGCGTCCTCTCCTCCTCCTCCTCCTCCTCCTCCTCCTCCCCCCCCCCCGGCTCACCTGCCTGCCCATCGGGGGGAGGGGGAGGCGGCCTGGCCCGGCCCGGCCCGGCCCGCTCTCCGCCCGCCCGCCTGCCTGCCTGCCGGCTCTCCCCGCCGGCCGGACGCGCCGCTTCCTCCGCTCGCTACATTGTCGCCGAGGGGCGCCCGGGCGAGGCGAGGGGAGCCGAACGCCGCCCAGACCGACCCGCCGCGGCCGGACGCTGCTGCCCCCGCGCGGCCTGGCGGGGAGCGGCCCGGAGCTCCCAAGGCGGGTCCGGCCCGGCCCCTCCTTCGCCGCCCGCCCCGCCCCGCCCCGCCCGCCTAGCCAGAGGCCCCCGGGGGGGGGGGCAGGCCCGTAGCCAGGACTCTTTAGTTTGGCCTCTTGGAGAGTCCGGGGGCACTGAGGTTCGCAGGCAACCCCCCACCACGCTGCCCCACCTCTCCCCCACCCAAGCATTTAAAGGGTCCCTCCACTCCAAGCCATGAATTTGCAGCTTGGCCTGCAGACCTGCACAGCCTCCCCCGGCTTCTCCCCAAAAGTCAGGGGACCAGGCCTGGGGAGGCCCCACTGTAGCTACAGGCCTCCCCGGGGGAGGTCCAGCCAAGCCGGGCTTTCGCGGGGCAGGGCATTGCGCAGAGGAGACCCATCTCGCTCCCATCTCCGGCTTCGGAACATGCCCCCAGCCTCGGAGGGGGAGGCCCAGGCAGATGGTCCCTGGGAGGGGGGGTCCACCTCCCCCCAAGCCGATAGGAAGAGGGAGCGGGTCGCCGCCGCCTGGGCGTGGGAGATGCGGGTGCTGGCTGCACTTCTGTCAACAGATTCCATGGGAGTTCAGACAAAAGTCCCTAACGCTGAACCAGACCCTCAGTCCGTCACACTTATTGTTTCCTATTTGATGGCAGCAGGCAGAGGACTTACAGGGCACCTCCTGCCTGGCCCTTTTGAACTGGGGGAATCTGAACCTGGGACCCTCCGCAGGCCAAGAAGAGGCTCTTCTACTGAGCCACAGCCCCTCCTCCTCCGAATGAGGACATGAAGCTGCTTTCTACTTGAATCGGACCTTCAATCCATCAAGGTCAGCATCATCGACTCAAGACTGGCCGCATCTCCCCAGAGCCTCTGGCAGAAAAGGGTCTTTCCCATCACCTCCTACCCCGATCCCTTAAACTGGAGATCGAACCTGGGACCTTCTGCAGGCCACGCAGAGGTTCTTCCCCTGAGCCACAACTCAGCAATCCTCGTGCTCCCCGCCCCCACAATCCTGGGAATCACAATTCCTAGTGGCTAAGAATTTGGCCCCCAAACGAGAAGGGAGCCCTCACTGGGGAAGACCCTGATGCTGGGGAAGACTGAAGGTCAAAGAAGAAGAAGGGGACGGCACAGGATGAGGTGGGCATACAGTGTTATCGAGGCAACAAACATGAAATTGAGCAAACTCCGGAGCACGATGGAAGACAGGAGGGCCTGGCGTGATGTGTGGTCTGTGGGGGTCACGAAGAGTCGGACTCGACTGTGCGACTAAACAACAACAAGAATTCTGCTGGAGATCCCCCCCTTGTGATTGGAGTTTCCCCGGTTCCTTAGAGAGCCCAGTTAAACCAGTATGTCAGCTGTGAAATTTACGTCCCTGTGTGTTCCAGAAGTTTCTAGATTAGGGGGTTAAGGTCTCGGTTAGACAGTTGGAGGCTGGGTGCAGCTCAGGGGGAGAGACACACTCCTAGATAAGGCTGTCGTGAGGTCAGGAACTGGAGGGGGGGGAGACCCAGGAAGCCCCCCCAGCTCCTGGGAGAAGAAGGCTGCAGTTACAAATGGGACGGAGAAAGGCAGGCACCCAATCAGAGGGAGCTTCTGCGGTGTTTCCACAAGCAGCCACCTCTGGGCCCTGTCCAAGAAATGACCTCGAGGCATCACGTTCCCTCTGCAGTTACCTGAGCTAATAGCTGATGTTGAGCCTGCAGGATGCAAAAACCCACCTGTGCCTAGTGACCACACACACACCCTGCAGGTGTAAGTCGCAGTGCAGGTAACAGCCGTTGTCTTCTTTCCAGGCAGAGAGGCTGGGGCACAGACACCTCAATGGCACTGCGTCTTTTCTTCTTATGCAGAACAGCCAGGAATGGGCACTTCTGGAAGCCTTCAGCAGGCGCCTTGTGTGTGTGTGTGGGGGGGGGATTCCAACCCGTCCTTACATGCTGGAACCCTCCCTTCCCCAGCCCCACCCAGGGGGAGTTCAGAGGCAAGGTTGCCTCGGGCCTCACTCCAGACCTCCTGGCCAGACCCTTCCACCCCCCATCCGCGAAGCTGCGAGGAGAAGGATAACTCAGGTGCTGGACAGCAATAGATTTATTAAGTATTCCAAAACATAAAAATAGACACAGACCAGTAAAAAATAAAGACCAGGGCCCTTGACGTTATTAAAGTGATGGAGGACAGAGGGGGCGGCACTAACTGAGAAGACACGGGCGGGGAGGGGAGGGGAGGGGGAAGACAGTCACATACGGGACAATCTTCCACTTTGGAACCCTTGAATCAGAAGCAACTAGCGGCTGATTGCCTAGAACTCAGCAAAGGGGTAGCAAAAATGGAGGACAATGAACGAGGGGGCCTTGTCGGTGCTCAGCTCTCGCCGGGAGGAACTGAACACGGCCCCCGGCCCGGGACTCTCACTTGGCTCCTTGGGCCTCGGACTCCTCCTCGTCATCCTCGTACATCTCGCCCTCCTCTTCAGCCGTGGCGTCCTGGTACTGCTGATACTCTGAAACCAGGTCATTCATGTTGCTCTCGGCCTCTGTGAACTCCATCTCATCCATGCCCTCGCCCGTGTACCAGTGGAGGAAGGCCTTGCGCCGGAACATGGCTGTGAACTGCTCTGAGATGCGCTTGAAGAGCTCCTGGATGGCTGTACTGTTGCCGATAAAGGTGGAGGACATCTTCAGGCCCCGGGGAGGGATGTCACAGACGGCCACCTTGACGTTGTTGGGGATCCACTCCACGAAATAGCTGCTGTTTTTGCTCTGGATAGCCAGCATCTGCTCGTCCACCTCCTTCATGGACATGCGCCCTCTGAAGACGGTGGCCACGGTCAGGTAGCGGCCGTGGCGGGGGTCGCAGGCGGCCATCATATTCTTGGCATCGAACATCTGCTGGGTGAGCTCTGGCACGGTCAGGGCTCGGTACTGCTGGCTCCCGCGAGCAGTCAGCGGGGCAAAGCCGGGCATGAAGAAGTGGAGGCGGGGGAAGGGCACCATGTTGACGGCCAGCTTGCGGAGGTCGGCGTTGAGCTGCCCGGGGAACCGCAGGGAGGTGGTCACGCCGCTCATGGTGGCAGAGACGAGGTGGTTGAGGTCTCCGTAGGTGGGTGTGGCCAGCTTGAGGGTCCGGAAGCAGATGTCGTAGAGGGCCTCGTTGTCGATGCAGTAGGTCTCATCGGTGTTTTCTACCAGCTGGTGGATGGACAAGGTGGCGTTGTAGGGCTCCACCACCGTGTCGGAGACTTTGGGGGAAGGCACCACGCTGAAAGTGTTCATGATCCGGTCGGGGTACTCTTCACGGACTTTGCTAATGAGGAGGGTCCCCATTCCGGACCCTGTGCCCCCGCCCAGGGAGTGGGTGAGCTGGAAGCCCTGGAGACAGTCACAGTTCTCACACTCCTTCCGCACCACGTCCAGGACAGAGTCCACCAGCTCGGCACCCTCTGTGTAGTGCCCCTTTGCCCAGTTGTTCCCCGCACCACTTTGACCTGGGAAGGAAGGAAGGAAGGAAGGAAGAGAGACCTTCTGAATCTGCTCCTTGCAAGAGCCCCCCCCCGGGGCACAGGAGGAGCAGCGCATGTCTGATCCCCAGGGCTGGCCCTAGGGTTTTTGCGCCCTAGGTGGGGCTACCTTCTGGCGCCCCCCCGCGAGCCCACCAATCATGGGGTTGCCAACCTCCAGGCGGGGCATGGAGAAAAGAAAGTCCAGCCAGTCCCTCCTTGCAAGCTTTAGCAGCTGCAGCGCCCCGCTCAGCTGCTAAAGCACCGCAGCCTGCAAGGCCCCCGTGGGGATCCCCCCACATGCCACTGACTTCCCAGCAGCCCCCGGCCTCCCCCGGCCCCTGCAGGGCGCCAGCCTCCTGGGCCCAGGCTCCCTGCACCCCGGGCCAACCCGACGCTCCCTCCCTCGCCCCACGACTCACCCGGGCCAGAAGGGGCAGCGGCTGGGGCTGCTCGGCATCCCCGCACTGCCCCACCGCGACCCCCACTGCAGCCTCTTCACTATCGATGGCCATGGCAGGGAGGTGGCAGGGGGCTTTTGGAGGGGGGCGGGCGCAGTTTGGCGCCCCTGCGGCCAGCGTGCTCTAGGCGAGCTCCTAGCTTGCCTAGTGGGTGAACCGGCTATCCCCGCCGTGCTTGCCAGCGGGTGGGGGGAATGCGCTTCGGTCCAAAGGGAGCTCAATGGAGGCAGAATTCATGAAACCATCCAGCTGGATTTTAAAAAGTTAGATATCTCCAGAGGGGAAACTGTTGTATTTGTCTCTCTGAGCAGATTTTTCCAGACCATATCCCACCTGTTTGCACAATCTTAAGCCCTGGGGAAGTGTAAACGGCAATTTGTTTTCAGTAGATGCCATTTAAGACAGGGAAATGTCTGTGAGCAGACCCCAAATATGAAATTTCAAACAGCGGTCGGGTGTGTGTGTTAATAAGAACTGGGGTCAGGGAAGGGAAATTAGCTCTTTTTTCCAAGCTATCTCCTCAGTCAGAACAAGGCACACACACCCATGTTGTTTTTAGCCCACATGGCAGAAAAAGGCATTGCTCATTTCATATATCTGCCTTTTCCCTGCCAGTTATGAGGGGGGAAGTGGGCAGCTGGGGAAAGACGTTTTTTAGAAATCCCCCACACTGCAGCTATCATCTGTGGTGGGTCTCCCCACAGGTGTCCTGGAAGGCAGATTGCATCCGGGAGCCACGATGCGTAGAAGACAGCTGGCCCACAGCCTTCCATGCCCCTTGCCTGTTCTCTGTTCTCCCCAGATAGGTGGAATGTGATCTGGAGATGCTGAAGGAAGGCCCAGAAACCCAAGAGGGGTCAGGAGGAGAGTCTCTGCCCAGGCCCTCTGACCCACAGTCCTCATCCTCCATTGCCAGGCCTTTGGTCTCTGTTAAAGCTCAGGGCTGTCTACAGTGGCTGACAGAGGCTCTCTAGGGTCTCGGGCAGACCCCACTTGTTAGGCACCACCCTTTCCACTGGCCATGCCAGGGACAGGGACTGGGGCCTTCAGCACGCAGAGCAGATACTCTGAGCCCTCCCCATTCCCTGCTCAAAGCTCCTGTGGTCTGGCCCAAGAGCATGCAGAACTGGATGGGGAAGCCCTGAGGGGAAGGGAAGGACGGAATGGAGGGTCAATACCAAAGATGAAGTTGTCGGGTCTGAAGAGGTGGCCAAAAGCGCCCGACCGGACGCTGTCCATGGTGCCGGGTTCCAGGTCCACGAGGATGGCGCGAGGAACGTACTTGTGAGCTGGAAGAGCAGAAAAGGTTATCCTTGAAGGGAGGGCCTTGAGGAACTTGCCACCCTGTTATCTCCCACCCGGGATAGAACTCAGCACCGTCAAGCTCACTCCCAGGCATGGAGGTATCTGCCCACGACTGGAGAGCCTCCCGACTCCTTTGTTGAGCGCTGCTCAAGGTGGTGAGAACCAGGGAGGATTGTGAGGCACTCCAAAGGGACCTGTCGAGGATGGGTGAGTGGGCGGCAATGTGGCAAATGGGGTTCAATGTGGCCAAGTGCAAAGTGATGCACATGGGAGCCAAAAATCCTAAATATAAATACACGTTGATGGGGTCTGAACTGGCAGAGACTGACCAAGAGAGAGATCTTGGAGTCGCAGTAGATAACTCAATGAAGATGTCTAGACAATGTGTAACTGCAATAAAGAAGGCCAACACTATGCTGGAGATTATTAGGAAGGGAATTGAAAACAAATCAGCCAATATCATCATGCCCCTGTATAAATCATTGGTGCGACCTCATTTGGAATACTGTGTACAGTTCTGGTCGCCACACATCAAAAAGGATATTATAGCATTGGAAAAAGTGCAGAGGAGGGCAACTAGAATGATAAAAGGGTTGGAACACTTTCCCTATGAAGAAAGGTTAAAACGCTTGGGGCTGTTTAGCTTGGAGAAACGACAGCTGAGGGTGACATGATAGAGGTTTATAAAATTATGCATGGGATAGAGCAGGTTGAGAAAGAAGTACTTTTCTCCCTTTCTCACAATACAAGAACTCGTGGGCACTCCATGAAATTGCTGAGCAGTCGGGTTTGAACAGATAAAAAGAAGTACTTCTTCACCCAAAGAGTGATTAACATATGGAATTCACTGCCACAGGAGGTGGTGGCAGCTACAAGCATGGATAGTTTCAAGAGGGAATTAGATAAACATATGGAGCAGAAGTCCATCAGTGGCTATTAGCCACAAGGTATAGATAGGAACTCTCAGTCTGGGGCAGGTGATGCACTCTATTCTTGGTGCTGGAGGGGGCAGCAGTGGGAGGGCTTCTAGTGTCCTGGCCCCACTGCTGGACCTCCTGATGGCACCTGGTATTTTCTCCACTGTGTGATGGGCCATTGGCCTGATCCAACATTGGCTTCTCTTATGTTCTTATGTTCTTAAGACCAAATGTGGGATCGGATCTGACTCCTGTTAGCAGTGCTAGCTGGATAGAGGTGTCTGCACAGCAGTGCTGGTTCCCCTCCCCGTACTTCCCTCCCTCAGTCCCACAAGCCGCTTCCCAGCTCTTAACTAGGAAATTCTTCATGCTTCTGTCCAGATCTGTCTCTTTAAGGAAGATTAAGCAGAAGCCCAGGATGACAGTTGGGACCGACAGAGGGCAACTAAGGGAGGCTCTCTATGCAAAGAGGAATTTAGCCAGCAGTTGGGCCTTCAGCATTTCTGTGGTGGCCTCATTTCCCCCAAGGGAAATCACCAGGCCCAGGTGGCACACATCCAAGAGTTCTGAAAGACCTCAAATGTGAACTTGTGGATCTCATGGCAAAAAATATGCAATCATTAAAATCTGCCTCCATTCCTGAGGACTGGAAGGTAGCTATTGAAACCCCCATCTTTAAAAAAAGGTTCCAGAGGAGATCTGGAGAATTACAGGTTGGTCAGTTGGTGGAATCTGTTATTAAAGATAGAATTAGCAGGCACATTGATGAACAAAAGCTATTGAGGAAGGATCAGTATGGATTCTTCAAGGGAAGATCTTGTCTGGCTAATCTGTTAGAGTTCTTTGGGGGGGGGTGAACAAACATGTGGACAAGGGTGACGCAGTGGATGTTGCTTACCCCAGAGTTCCAGAAAGCTTTTGATAAAGTTTTTCATCAAAGGCTCCTAAGTCAAAGTAATGGACATTGGAATCAAAAATCCTAACTATAAATACATGTCGATGGGGTCCAAACTGGCAGAAACTGACCAGGAGAGAGATCTTGGAGTCGTGGTAGATAACTCACTGAAAATGTCAACCCAGTGTGTGGCAACAATAAAAAAGGCAAATGCTGTGCTGGAGATTATTAGGAAGGGAATTGAAAACAAATCAGCTGGTAACATAATGCCCCTGTATAGATCCCTGGTGCAGCCTCATTTGGAATACTGTGTACAGTTCTGATCACCGCACCTCAAAAAAGATATAGCAGTGGAAAATGTGCAAAAAAGGGCAACTAAAATGATTAAGGGGATTGAACACTTTCCCTAGGAAGAAAGGTTAAAGAGGTTAGGGCTCTTTAGCCTGGAGAAACAATAACTCAGGGTGACATGATAAAGAGTTTTATAAAATTATGCATGGGATAGAGAAGGCAGAGAAAGGAGTATTTTCCTCCCTTTCTCACAGTGGAAGAATTCATGGGCACTCAGTGAAATTAATGAGCTGCAGGTTTAGAACAGTTAAAAGGAAGTACTTCTTTGCCCAAAGAGCAATTAACACATGGAATTCACTGCTGCAGGAAGTGGTGGCTACAAGCATAGACAGCTTCAAGAGGGGACTGGTTTAAAAATGGAACAGAGGTCCATCAGTGGCTATTAGCTGCAAGGTATAGGTGGAACACCCTGTCTGGGTCAGGGATGCTCTGTCTTCTTGGTGCTTTGGGGGGGGGCAACAGTGGGAGGGCTTCTGGCCCTTCTGGTGGACCTCCTGATGGCACCTGGGATCTAGCCACTTTGTGACCAGAGTGTTGGACTGGATGGGCCATTGGCCTTATCCAAAATGGCTTCTCATATGTTTGAGAAGACACCCTGGGTGCCTTTTCCAGGCAGCTTGGTAACATGTTTCTGATGTCATTTATAATGGGCCAGAAAGAAGGGACGGAAAGACCAGGGATGGAAGGACAACTTACAGGAGGCTTCATTGTAATAGACGCTGATCCTTTCCAGCTGCAGATCGGAGTCTCCGACATAGTTCCCACTGGGGTCTATCCCATGTTCATCGCTGATCACCTCCCAGAACTGAGGAAAGAGCAAGAGTGAGTTAGAAAGGGCAAGGCCTCCTCATTCAGGGCATATTCCTTCACCCCGGGCAGCTGGGAAGTCCAAAGATGTGGATGGAGAAGTCCAGCTCTGTTCTATATTGTGCTTTCAGCAAAGCGTCTGTCAGAGCTCTGGGCTGAATAGAGCAATGGTCAGATCCAGGAAGAAGAGATTGGATTTATGCCCCGCCCTTCACTACCTAAAGGAGTCTCAGAGCAGCTTTCAAACTCCTTTCCCTTCCCCTCCCCACGACAGACACCCCCTGTGAGCAGTGTTCCCTCTAAGCTGAGTGAGTGTGAGCTAGCTCACAGTTTTTTAGCCTCCGGCTCACACCTTTTTGTCTTAGCTCAGGAAGGAGGGGCTCCAGAGCAAACTAATTTATGCAGCAGCCAAATCGCTCACTCACAACTTTAATATCCGTAGCTCACAAAGTAGAATTTTTGCTCACAGGACTCCACAGCTTATAGGGAGCATTGCCTGTGAGGGAGGTGGGGTTGAGGGAGCTCTGAGAGAAACTGTTCTTTTTCAAGAACAGCTGTGCCAGAACGATGGTTTGCCCAAGGTCATCCAGCAGGTGCAAGTGAAGGAGTGGGGGAATCAAACCCGGTTCTCCCAGGTTAAAGTCCGCGCACTTATCCGCGACACCAAACTGGCTGCTCTATCCTATAAATCTCAGCGAGGGCAGGCAGTTCTATGGAATTAGCCATGGATTTAAGACAGATTCTATGTGATGGACTTAAGACAGTATTTGCCAGATTGCATTTGCTGCTTCGGCCAACAGCTCAGCTTATTGGCAGTTTCCCCACCCTTAGTAATTGGAGATTAGATTATCGGCAAAACCACCGTCGAAGGTGCTTCTGGGCAGAGAGCAGCAAGTGGCCATTGGCTTCAAACAGCCGCCGGCGCTTCCTGAGAGTCACCTGTGCTGCCGGAGGGACCTGGCCATGGTGCTGAAACCGCCGCCGGGGCCCCCCCCCCATTGCCGCCATCAAAGTTACATGTAACCTATTTTGAGCGGTGCTGCAGCCAGGAACGCAACGTGCCCGTCGGCTTGCCTCTTCTCCCGTTCAGCTCAGATAGAAGAGGGAACGCTCAAACAGGGCACTGCCCCCCTCCCTCAGCCCAGGACCCGATGCTTAGCCACGAAGGGAAGAGAAAGTAGCCGAGGGCTGCTCAGGTCCCCGTACACGTCTGAAACACAACAGCTTCCTGTCTTGGAAGTGGAGACACAGCTGCACAGCGTCAGAGGAGGGGGAAACAGCACCTGCTCTCGCATGGCTGGATACTGGGGCAGACTCAAGAAGACGAACAGCTAGGAGGCAGATGAGGGGGCATTTCTCTGAGCGCTCCCGGAAGGACCGCTGCTTATGATTCAGTTTCTAGCACCTGGCCTTGAAACAAAGGGCTTCACGCAGGTAGAGGATAAATGTCATCTCTTACAGGATGACAGGGAAGGTTTCTTAGTTGCTGTAGATTTTCCGGGCTGCACAGCTGTGGTCTTGGCATCGTAGGACCTGGCGTTTCGCCAGCAGCTGTGACTGGCACCCTCAGAGGTATAACACAGAAAGATGGACCACGCTATGTGTCAAGGTGAGAAGAAAAATGGCAGGCAGGTAACAGAGCGTGCTCCATTCTTTCTGTATCATACCTCCGAGAATGCTAGTCACAGCTGCTGGCGAAACGCCAGGGCCTACGATGCCAAGACCACAGCCGTGCAGCCCGGAAAATCTACAGCAACCAATGAACTCCGGCCGTGAAAGCCTTCGACGATGGCTGTTCCTAGTCAGCAGAACGGGGGCAAAAGCCCGTCCAGGAGTTTTTCGGGGGGGGAGGCTACTGAATCCTTGTGGGGCTGGGCAGGGGCGCGCCCTTTAGGGGACAGAGCCGTCATCAGCACCAGGCTGCACCGGAAAGCAAAGGGAAATGGACAAGCCCGGGTGTGTTTGCAAGGGGGTCCGTCTACCTGCCACAGCCCCCTCCCCCAGCACTGGCTGCCGGAAGGGTGTTCCGAGAAGGGTCAGTTGCTGATGAGTCATTCCTGAAATGGGGGGCGGCTGGAGACGCCCAGATGACTCAGTCTCTGCTCGCCCATCAGACACATCCCGGGGCCCACCCTCAGCGTTGTGAGCTTGTGCCCTTTCTAGTGGGTAAGGCGTCTGACTTGGACTGAGGAGATCTGAGTGCAAATCCTCCGGTGCAGGCCTGCACCGGAGGATTTGCACTCAGGTCTCCTCAGTCCAAGTCAGACGCCTCTAACCCTTCCTCAGACGGTCGATCTGGACAAAATGGGACGATCCACGGACGCTGGGCTGCTCCCTACGACAGGAAGGGCAGGATCCCAGAGCCGCACCCCCTCCTTCAGATCAGCCGGTTCCTGTTCAGAGGCAGATATGCTAAAGCCAGCGACTAATCTCAGCGCAGGGATACATCAGACTCGTCTCCTGGAGCTGGTTCGAACAAAGGCTTCCCAGGCGGCGACCCGAATTTGGTGCCAGTCGGGACGCGGTACTGAAAACCATCATCCCCTTAAAAAATAATAATAAACTAGACCGGGAGAGCTCCTGCCCGGGAGGGGCCGCCCCACAAAAGAAGCCTCCGCCCGGCCTCGCTCCGAGGTGTGAACGAACGACAGGGGCTGGCGCTGAATTATTCATGCCGATTAGCATATGCATGATGAGGCTGTTGGGGCGGCCCCTGGAGAAGCAGAGGCGGCGACGGGCTCCCCCCAAATCCTTCGGTGCCTCTTCCTCTGCCGCAGGGGGCCTCGCCCGCCCCCTCCCGGGTTCCTTCCAGCTTTTTTGGGGGGGGTCGGGTTCAGGAGAGCCAGACCTTCCGGAGGACCCCTGGCACAGAGGGGTGGCACGTCCCAGCGCCCCCCAGAGTCGTCTGGCACCAGACAGATGGCCAGGGAGCCCTCCCTAGACCTGGGCTAGCCGGGGAGGGGGGGATTGGCAGCCTCCCCGCCCGGGCTCATTACCCGCCGTCGCCAGGAGCCTCGCGGCGGCCGATGACTGGCAGGTGTCAGCCCTCCCCCCGCCCCCCTTCCCCGGCCCAAGAGGGCCCAGCTGCGGGAGGCTCCAGAGGGCTGATTCGATTTCAGCCGGCTGCACGGCGGGCTCCCCCACCCCCGCGAGAGGGATGGCGCGCTAAGTGGCCCCCTCCCCCCTCCCTCTCCGCCGCCGCCCGCCGGCCTCCTTTTCATTCCGAGCAGGCACAGATGCCGGGCGGGGCGGGGGGCGCCTCCTCCTCTTCCTCCTCAGCCGGCTTTGTCGCTCCGGCCCCCTCGGCCCAGTCGCCGGGCAGAGCCGCGGAAGGTGCCAAGGTCTCCGCCAGGGCAGAGGAAGCGAGGCTCCCGGCAAGGGGGCGGAGGGTCCGGCAGGCACCCCCGGAGGAGGAAACTCCCTGCTGCCGCCCCGCCAGACGCGCTGCCGCTGCCAGAAAAGGCCCTCTTCTCCCCCGGGGGCCCGGACAGGTGCCCCGGCGGGCGAGGCACCGGGCAGCAGGGGTCTTCCTCGCCCGTCACCCACCTGGCAGCGGCCACCCAGCGGGGCCTGCGGCGACCCCGGCAGCCTCCCTCCCCGTCTTTGTCTCCGGCCCTGTCCCACCCTCCTCCCTCCCTGCGTCAGGAGGGCCGCGACGCCGGTCCGAGCCTGGAGGCAGGACAAAGGGCCCGAGAGCAGCCCTGCCCTTCTGGGGGGCCCTCCCCGGCGTCGCTACCGAGCTGGCCAAGGTCACCGCCGCCTCGCCCGCAAGGTCACCTGCGGAGCCCCAGCGGCCTGGAGGAGCTCTCTTTGTTCCAGCCCCGCCCTTGTGGCCCTGCGGCGGGGGGAGGGAGGAAGCCCACCTCCTCCTCCTCCTCCTCCTCCTCCTCCTCCTCCTCCTCCTCCTCGGCTGCCTTGACAGGAAGAGCCGGCACAAAGGGACCCGCCCCGCCCCAAGGCCGGGATGCTGCGGGGATCGGGGGACACCCCCCTCCCAGCCGTTGTGGGACTCGGAGAGGAGCTGGCTGCGGGGGAGGGGCAGAGGGAAGGGGAGCGGAGGGGAGGGGAGCGGCGCCCCGGCCAGAGAGCCAGCGCCCACCCAGGGGTCCCGGCCCCAGCCGTGCGGTGCGCCCCGTCGGGGGGCAGCCGGGCGGGCGGGCGGGCGGGAGGGCGGAGGCGCCGCCGCCCTTACTTACCTTGGCCCCGATCTGGTTGCCGCACTGGCCCGCCTGGATGTGGACGATCTCCCTCATGCTGCGGCTGCGGCGACGGCGGCGGGGCTGGCTGCGGGCTGGAGGGCGGCGGGTGGGCGGCGAGGCGGCGGCGGCGGCGGAGCGGGCGGAGGAGGCGGGCGGCTGCCGGCGGCGGGTTTTATGGGCGCCGCGCGCTGCACCCGGGCCGGGCCGCTGACGTCACCGCCTCCCCGGCCGCCAATCAGGAGGCGCCGCTGCAGAGGACTGCGCCACAGCCCTGCAGCAGCAGCAGCATCAGCACCACCGGCGGCGGCGGCGGCGGCGGCGGCGGCGGCAGCAGCATCAACAGCGCCGCCCCGCACAATGACCCGCCCGCCGGGGAGCAGAGAGCGCAGAGAGCGCGAGAGGCGCCCCCCAGCCGTCCGAACCACCGCAGGAGCAGCCGGGCCGCGCTCCCGGCGCCTCCCGCGATTCCCCGGCCCCCGCGCAGCCCCCAACTCCGCTCCCTCGCGGGCAGCCGGCCTCCCTCGGGCCGGGGAATCCCAGGACGCCCCCGCGCCCCCGGGCCTGGCTGCCGGAGCAGCAGCCCCCCCCCGTCCCGCGTCCCGCCCAGGCCGGCCGCCCGGTCCTTCCCGGCTCTCCCAGCCCCCGAGGGCCCGGGGCGCGGAGAAGAGCGGCGGCTGCTGGGCTGGCGGCCCTCCTCCCTCCTCCTCCTCCTCCTTGCGCTTCGTTTTCCTCCGCGCGGGCCGCCCGCCCCCCCCGCGCCGGGATGGAAACGTCTGGCAGCCCCCACCCCCCGACTCAGCAGGGCCCGCATCCAGCCCCCCCCCCGCACAATAGCGGCGCGGGTTGGGAGCGCAGGCAGTGCGGGACGAGGGGGGCGCGCCTGGAAGGAGGGGCTGGGAGGGTGGGGTGCGGGGGAGGGGCCCTACACCGGTGTCAACCTCCAGGCGTGGCCTGGAGACCTCCCGGAACGACGCCTGCTCTCCAGGGGGAAAGGGCCACCGGGGAGGGGGGCGGCACTGGGACAGCAGGACATTCTTCTGCCCCGCGGAGCTCCCCCCTCCCCCTCCCCCGCCCGCAGATCTCCGGGAAGTCCCCACCCGGAGTTGAGAGTCGGCAACCCGAGGCGGGGGCGGGGGAGATGGGGAAGCCTGGGGCCCCGGGCCTCCTCCTCCTCCGGATGAGAAGGGGGGGGCAGGAGGCGCCCGGGCTCCCGTCCCCGCCCCGCTGGGCTGCGGCCCCCAAGCTGGCTCTCGGAAGGGCTCGGCCGGGAGGCGGCCCTCCCTCCCCTCCCCTCGCGGGGCCTGGGTGGGGCGGCGGGGAGGGGCGGGGCCCGCCTGCCTCCCTCCCCGCTCCGGTGGGCTCCTTTGTCTCTCGGCTGCTGCGCCCTCCGGAGGGGAGACAAAGGCCGGCGATCGGAGGAGGGGGAGGGGGAGGAGGGCGGGCCGGCGTGGGACGGGGGAGCTTGGCGGGGGGAGCCGCTGCCCACGAGACGCGGAGGAGGACCAGGCGGCACCTGAGCCAAGGGCCTGGGCCAGGGGGGCGCGGGGGCCAGAGGGGAGGCGGCCGCTGCTGCTGCTGGGCAGATGCTGCCGGGGGTGGGGGCGAGTGGCTGCAGGAGGGGCGAGGAGGGCTGGCCCCCCTTGCCCCAACCCGCCCTGGCGCTGAGCAAGGAAGCTCTCCCGTCCCGTACGGCAGGCTGGTGGGGGATCGATCTCCTCTCCCCAGCGCTTCGGTCCCGCTCCTCCTCCTCCGGTCGTCGCCTGAGAGCGTTTGGAGGCCTTCTGCACATGCTCAAGTGGCCTCTCGAGTCCCGGAGCGCTGGGCGGAGCACCGCCGTCTCGCCTGACCTGCCTCCCCGCCCCGCGCCGGGACTCTGCCCTTCTGCCCCTGCCGTGGCCTCGCCTGAGGAGCCGCTCCGGCCCTCGCCCTTCCCTGGAGAAGAGGGGCTCCTCCTCCTCCTCCTCCCCCTCCCCACCACCTTCGAGAGGAGACGCCCGCCTTCCCTGCCGGCCGAGGCTCTCCCTCCCGAGCCGGCGCTACACCGGGCGGGCGGGCGGGCGGGCGGGAGGGACCCCGGAGTCCTCGCAAGCCTGTCGCGGGCGGGGGGTGGGGTGGCTACAGAGCGGCCGGCCGGAGGGCAGAGAGGGAGGGAGAGAGAGAGGCGCGCCAGTTCAGTCCTCGCCCAGGACCGTCGGACAGACGCCCGCAAAGGGCCGGCCGGAGCGCAGGACCCGCGCAGGCAGGCAGCCTCCGGGGCGAGGAGGCGACGGGCGGTCTCCGGGCAGTGGGTGAGCAGCGCCCAGAGGGAAGGGCGCGTCGATACGCTCCGAGCCGAGGGGAGGGCCCTGGAGGGGCCACGCGGGGAGGCCTGGGGACCCCTGGGCAGCGCGCAGGAGCCGGAGTCCGATGCAGCACGTTTCCAGGGGGGGCTTGCCCGGGAGGGGCGGTGGGACCCGAGCGCTGCTAGCTACATTGGGTTGCACGTCCTATGGACCCGCACGCACCGCCAGCGGAGATGCACAGGCAAAGGCTGCGATCCCTGGAAGGGCCACGTGTCCTGGGAGCATCCTTTTTTCGCTCCTGTGGAGGGCATTTGGCGATTCCTATCTGGCGCCTTGGCCGTGGCCAACTGGAGCGGGCGGGAAGAGAGGTCTCTTCTCCCTCCCTCTGGGGCTCTTGGGAGGGTGGTACCCGGTGGCAGAGTGTTTGGACATCTTGGCTGCAACTTTTTAAGAAGTGCACCACATAGGCCTACAGTAAATTCCGTTTCAGCAGAGCAGGAGTGGAGTAAAAGTTGGCCTTGCTTCGCCCCAGCATTTATTTTGTTCGCTTGTTAGTGTGCTGTGCGCACATGCGCATGTGTGACGGCCCTTTCTCCCTTCCTCCCTCTTCCGAGAGGAGAATGTCCAGAGATCCTCCCCTTCCATTTTCTTCCCTTAGAAGCTCGTTCACGAATCTTGAGCAGCAGCAGATTTTCATTCCTCTTTTTGAGGGGGGGGCGTGAAGGCTGAAAGGCCTGCCATGAATGTTGCTAGTGCCAGAGTGATCTTAGGATCCTCATTACTAAGTGAAGGGGACAGTTTCCAAGGGGGGAACACAACCATGATCACGATGATGACTGATCAATTGGTAGCTTAATAGAATGAGAGAGATGCTCTCCAGAGCCCAGCTGTATTGGACAGAGATGCACCCTGACCAGCAGGCAGATCAATGTGCAGACCAGCATCCGTGCCATTCTTCAGCATGGGGGGGGAGTGACACATGCCAAAACCCCGTGGCTGAGCCCTCTTCCCTGCCAGTCCCTTGGGAGGCCACGCCCCATCCCAATCATCCGCAGAGTCATGATGCCGATTCATCCAACCATCATTTTACATGACAAGTGAATTCTTTCGGTAAGCCTGCATGCGCTAGGTCCAACTCAGGAACTAATCTCTGGCCGTGATTCTCAGTGTCCTTGCAAAAGAAAATCATCTCCAGAGAGAAGGAGGAGAAGAAGAGAATGGATTTATACCCCGCCCTTCACTACCCGAAGGAGTCTCAGAGAGGCCTACAGACTCCTTTCCCTTCCCCTCCCCACAACAGACACCCTGTGAGGTAGGTGGGGCTGAGAGAGCTCTGACAGAATGCTCTTTTTTTCAAGGACAGCTCTGCCAGAACTATGGCTTGCCCAGGGTCACCCAGCAGCTGCAAGTGGAGGAGTGGGGAATCAAACCTGGTTACATAAAAACAGAAGAGAAGCCAATGCTGGATCAGGCCAATGGCCCATCCAGTCCAACACTCTGTCACACAGTGGCCAAAAATACCAGGTGCCATCAGGAGGTCCAGCAGTGGGGCCAGGACACAAGAAGCCCTCCCCCTGTTGACCCCCCCAAGCACCAAGGATACAAAGCATCACTTGCCCCAGAGTCCCTATCTATAACTTGTGGCTAATAGCCACTGATGGATCTCTGCTCCGTATACTTATCTAATTCCCTCTTGAAGCCATCTGTGCTTGTAGCCACCACCTCCTGTGGCAGGGAATTCCGTGTGTTAATCACTCTTTGGGTGAAGAAGGACTTCCTTTTATCCATTCTAACCCGACTGCTCAGCAATTTCATTGAGTGCCCACAAGGAGTTCTTGTATTGTGAGAAAGGGAGAAAAGTATTTCTTTCTCTACCTGCTCTATCCCACGCACAATCTCCCAAAGTAGAGTCCGCACACTTAACCACTACGCCAAACCTTCCCTCATCACAGCTCCTCTGCTTAAACTGACACCCTCCCATGACAGTTTAATGAAAATCAAAATAAAATGCCCCAAAGGGGGAAGATTGTTCCTATGTCTTTGCTGTAACATTAAGCTAGATCAAGACGGGTGGCCACGTTAGTCTGTCTGTGGCAGCAGAAAAGAGTCCAGTAGCCCCTGAAAGACCAACAAAGTTTGCAGCAGGGTGTGGCAGACCAGGCCTGTTTTGGCTTGCAGACCCTGCTCTGTCCACCCCTTGTTGGTGTTGCCAACTCCTGGAGGGGGGGGGATCACACCTTCCTTCCACTAGGGTAACTCACTGCCACCACCTGTTCACTATAGGGATTTCCCACCGAAGGGATCAGGACCTGCAGCTCCCCTTCCAAGCTCAGAGGCCTTGCCCAGTGTCTCCTGCTACTCAGTGACTGGTTACCGCTGAGACCAGTCACAACTTTGGGGCTCCCCTGGATAAATAGCCCTGTGCGCATGGACTGCTTTCCTCCCAACCCGCCCCCCCCCCTTGCACTGGCGTGTCTGAGACGGCGGGGGAAACTACAAAGACTGAGAACCAACCTCCAAAGTAAAAAAAAGATTTATTGAAATGAAAATATTTACAAGCATCCTTAAGCACAGCACTAGATCGGCAAACAGATTTCAAAAGAAAATTGGTCGTAAATGCAATCCCCTCTCCCTGTTCTGTACATACCCTAAGTGGTGTTAAAACAGAGCAGGCATTAATGATCATAAAAAGTTACAAGGTTCCTCTCTAGCCCCGTTACCTGCAGTGTTCCCTTTAAGCTGAGTGAGTGTGAGCTAGCTCACAGTTTTTTAGCTTCCGGCTCACACATTTTTGTCTTAGTTCAGGAAGGATGGCTCCGGAGCAAACTACTTTATGCAGTAGCTAAGTCGCTCGCTCACAACTTTAATGCCAGTAGCTCACGAAATATAGTTTTTGCTCACAAGACTCCACAGCTTAGAGGGAGCATTGATTGCCTGGGAGACTGCAGGGTCTGCAAAAGGTGGCCGCCATGACTGACCATCGCACAGAAGTCTGTTCCCTTCGAAGAATCAGCCTCAAGAGACCCCTGCCCCACAGAACAAGGGCTTCTATCAGACATGACAACGTAAGAGAACATAAGAGAAGCCAATGTTGGATCAGGCCAATGGCCCTCAGTCACACAGTGGCCAAAAATACCAGGTGCCATGAGGAGTTCCATCAGTGGGGCCAGGACACTAGGAGCCCTCCCACTGTAGTAATGGATAAGGCTTTAGAAACACAACATGAGCCAAGCCTTTTACTGATTACTTTCGTAGGGGAGCGGTGGCACAGAGGATTTATCCTCTGGTTACAGTAACATCTGAACTGAACAGAACGTCTGTCAGTTCTAGCCCCGCACTGGTGTGAGCTACCAGCCCTGTCCCTAGCTTGCCATCCACCCAGCGGTTCAAAAGCTTCGGCGAGTAGATAAATGGGTACCACTCCTTAGAGAGGGTGGGCACACTAAACCCCCCTGGTGGGGGAGGTGTTAGCCGGCAAATCGGAATGTCCAGCTCGTGAGCTTGAAAGCCTGCAGCGTCAGAAGCCTGTGATGGGTTGATCCGGCCAGGCAGTGGCAGTGTGGCACCACGACTTGAAGATGTCCTGGAAGAACAACTGACGTCATCTAGCCGAGCCGTCCGAACGCCTCTGAAATGTCTCTGGAACATGTCTGACCCTCAGCTGAACATATCCCCATCGGCTGCAAACGTGTGCAATTTAAAATGATTTATATGTTGTGTCCTCCCTTACCCCCAATGAATCATTGTTAGTCCACTGTCTACATGAGTAACTGTAATATCGCTCAGAGCCAGCAGCTCTGCCGGATTGGGCGATTAAATAAATCGAAAGGTATTATTATTATTATTTCTGGCAATGCTCCTTACGGGCCCCATTTGTTATTTGTCCATTCAATTTTATTTTGCTTTGTCTTTACTGTTTCTGCAACCTGAGTCTCCTCCCACATCACATCACTCCCTCCCACCCTCTTGACCCAGTCCTCCCAGGTCACAGGTGCATCCTGGGAGCCCTCCTGGAAGACCGTCGGGGGAATCTCCAGGAATCCCCTGGAGACTTCCTGGCACCAAATCCCTTAGTCAGTTTTTCTACCTGGGCTGTTAGCACATGTATAAATGCAACAAGGTGGGCAATTGAACGGGCTTCCTGTCACTTCCGGAGAGAGAAAAACCCCACACTTTTATAACTCACAGTGGGGATGGGTGGTGGTGGGGTGGTTCTCCACACAGGGTCTGAGCTTTTGTGAGTCACTGCTGACTTCTCCAGACTCCAGAAAACTCCTCCCCTGCTGCAAATTTGGTTAGTCTTTAAGTTGCTACTGGACTCTTACTCTGTTCTACTGTAACATTAAGCTTGGCCCAGGTAGATTAGACCCGTGGCTCATTTGATATTTACTCCATTTACACCTTGCTTTTCTCCCCCGTGGAGTCCGAAAGTAGCTTACCTCATTCTCCTCTTCTCCATTTTATCCTCACCCTGTGAAGAAGCACATGCCAACATCAAGGGACCAGAGTTCCCTCTAAGCTGAGTTAGTGTGAGCTAGCTCACAGTTTTCTAGCCTGCGGCTCACCCATTTTTTGTCTTAGCTTAGGAAGGAGGGCTCCAGAGCAAACTAATTTATGCAGCAGCCAAATCGCTCGCTCATAACTTTGATGCCAGGAGCTCACAGAGTAGAACTTTTGCTCACACGACTCCACAGCTTAGAGGGAGCGTTGCAAGGGACAGTTTTTTCTGGATAAGCTTTGTGTTCCATCTTAACAGATCTTTGAGTCCAGGTTAGCTCAATTCTCAGGCCAAAATACAAAGCCTTGCCTAGCAGTGCGGGTGGGAGGGACACTCACCTTTGGGCAGGGCTTCTTTTGTAGAAAAAGCCCAGCAGGAACTCATTAGCATAATAGGCCACACCCAACAGCAGAGACTCCTTAGTATATTAAGCCACATCCCTGGTAGCACAGCTCATTAGCGTATTAGGCCACACAGCCCATGATTTACCTTGTCTGTTGTCAAAACCCAGGACTTTTTTTGGAGCAGGAACTTCTTTGTATGTTAGGCCACGCACCCCTCATGTAGCAAATCCGAATGAGTTCCTGCTGTTGGGTTGGCCTGTTATGCTAATGAGTTCCTGCTGGGCATGGCCAACTCAGGAGCCAGCCGGAACGCCGCCGTTGCTATGCGTTCCTGCCCCAAAATAGCCCTGCCTCTGGGGAAGGAAGAGATGCTCCGAGACCCCGCAGCATGCACTTTCAACTGGGAACCCTAACATGTCACCCCCGAGTGGCATTTCTATGCAGGGCCCACATGGGGTGGGGGGGGAAGTTTAACTGACTTGTGACGTGCTGATTGTCAGTATCTTTCTTTGTCATTTCTGTTTTGCCCAGCCTGCACAGACCTCCTGGAGGCATACGGAGCTCTCTCCTCCACCCACCCACCTGTTTTACCCCCACAACAACCCTGTGGGGTAGGTTAGGCAGAACAAATGACTGCCCCAAAGTTACCAGTGAGCTTCACAGCAGAGTGGGGGGCTCAGGCTCTGTTTCCATCAGACCTAGTCTGGCTCTCTGACCCACTGCACCACGCAGCCAGGAGAGATGCATTTCTGGTGCCTCCAGCGGGCGACATCACCCCAGCTGCGATGGATGCTTGGCAAGGGTTCAAGCCGAAGAGGGAGGGATCGTTCAGTGGGTGGCTTCCTTGTGGAAAGTCTACAGGGCTGCAGTCTCATGTCACACACATGCCCTGGGGCTGCTGCCAGGAGCTTTGCTGGCTCCCCATCTGCCGTAGTGTCCTTAGAAAGGGGACGGGTGGGGGGCACCCATGCCAGACCCCCCTCCGCTAGGGACACATGCATGGAGCCTGTCTGGCTGGTTTGCAGGGGACATGAATTCAGTACATGCTCAGAAACAGTCTTCTTTATTATTACCCAGGATGACCCTGGGCATGCAAAACTCTCTCTCGCTCACACACAACAAGAGTTCTGTGATATCACAAGCAGACCACGGCACCAAAGCGCCTTCTCTGAGGGGCAGAAACCCAGGGGTGGGAAGGGGTCGCCTAGAACAGGCAGTGCAGCAAGCGCAGGTCCTCAGAAAGCAAAACAGGCCACGTCAGCCACTTTCGTCCCACCTCGGCCAGTGGTGGAACGGCTTCCATCCTCCTTGGCACGGCTTGCCAAGCCCAGAGCACCAGGGGGCGCCACACTTCAGGCCGCAAGGAGGCCCCTCCATCCCTCTGAGGAAGGGAGGAGTCACAGCCCCCAGCTCCTGCTCCCCTGGGCCCACCGCAAAAACGCCCACCCTCCCCTCCCTCCTTCACCAACGGCACATCGCCAGCTCTTTCAAGGTTTTCCTGAGCTCCTCACTGCGGAAGGCGTAGATGATGGGGTCCACCACGGAGTTGCAAATGACCAGGATGACACAGAGGTTGAAGTACTGGAAGTAGCAGTTGCAGAAGGGGTGGGTGGGACAGGTGACAAAGAGAATCAGGTGGAGGAAGAAGGGGCCCCAGCAGACGAAGAAGACGCCCAGCAGGATGGTGAGGGTGATGGCCCCCTTCATGCTCGTCCCCTGGGGGGCTGTGTGTTTCCGGTGCATCCTGGAGATGGCCCGGGCATGCCGGCGAGCCAGCATGAACATGTGGATGTAGAGCCCCATGATGAGGGTCAGCATGAAGAGCAGGTAGGTCAGGAGGCACAGCACCACGGTCTTGTTGTCGTCAAAGGCGATGAAGATGGTGCTGGCGCTCGTGCTGACCACCCAGATGGCCGCGATGATGATGACCGCCCGCTGGATGGTCATGATGCTGTGGTACCGCAAGGCGTAGAAGATGGTGATGTAGCGGTCGATGGCGATGACCCCCAGGAAGGAGAGCGAGGCCATAAAGGAGCAGCAGATGAGCACGTCCATGACGTTGTCCATGTGGCGCGCCGTCACGTCCTCCAAGATCATCACCCGGTGGTCTATCAGCAGGATAAAGAGGGTTTCCACACAGTTGCTGATGCTCACCAGGATGTCCGAGACGGCCAGGCAGCAGAGGAAGTAGTACATGGGCGAATGCAGGTTCCGGTTCTTGACGATGGCCGCCATGACCAGCACGTTCTCCACCAGGCTCAGCAAGCCCAGAGTCAGGAAGAGCTCGCTGGGAATGACGACGGTGCGCTTGTGGCCGCAGGAGGTCCCGTTGGTCCCATTGGCTTCTGGAATGTCAGTGGTGACATTGGGGGAGTCATGCAGGAGCATCGCAGGAGACGACATAGGCATCTTAACAACTCTGTGGGATCCTGGCTGGAAAAAACCCAGAGATGAACCGGAGGAAAAGCAATCAGAGCCCAGTACAGTGTTTTTCTCCAGATAATTACTTGGCGTTTGGAGAAGACAAGCCCAGGGAGTGCATCCTAGGAACTCACCTAAGTCAGTGAACCCTCCGAGATATCTGAGGCACCAGGTCTCCTTTCCAGGGACTGGGTCTGTCTCAGGACTGATAGGTGAGACCAGAAGTTCTCCGATCTAAAGGCTGAGGTTGCAGGTTCTGTAACAGATATGTTTTGCTCCTGAGTGGACTTTCTTGGAACGACACACTTGAAATCCCAGAGCTGTGCCTTGGTTCCTCCTTAGTGGTCCTTGACATTCATCCTCTTTCTCCACTCTTTCTCTCTTGGGCAGCCAGAAGGGGAGGGATGAGCCGGTCTTGCCGTCTTTCTCTCTGTCTGGTGAAGAGCTTTCCTCCCACTTTCAAGCCCTCCTTGGCTCTACTTCTGATGGTGCAGTTGCTTTATTTGTTTCTGGCCCCAAATAATTGATTAGTGGGAGTTCGTGGCAAAGAAAGAGCCCTTTCTCTGCCCTACTTTCAAAGAAACTTACCCGGCTCCTCCTCTGGCAATGGGGCGGAGGGTGAGCCACATGATCGCAACTCAGGCGGCACGCGCTTTGAGCAGCCTGGAGAGGTTATGAAACGGTCCTTAAAGCGTGTGGGGGGGTCTTCTCCTTCATTACTGTTCCCATGGTGTGGTGCCCTCCACGCCCCACAGGTTGGAAAGCAAGTTTAGAAGGGCAACTAGAATGATAAAAGGGTTGGAACACCTTCCCTATGAAGAAAGGTTAAAACGCTTGGGGCTCTTTAGCTTGGAGAAACGACGGCTGAGGGGTGACATCATTGAGGTTTATAAGATTATGAATGGGATTGAGCAGGTTGAGAAAGAAGTACTTTTCTTCCTTTCTCACAATACAAGAACTCGTGGGCACTCCATGAAATGGCTGAGCAGTCGGGTTAGAACAGATAAAAGGAAGTCCTTCTTCACCCAAAGAGTGATTAACATATGGAATTCACTGCCACTGGAGGTGGTGGCAGCTGCAAGCATGGACAGTTTCAAGAGGGAATGAGATAAACATATGGAGCAGAAGTCCATCAGTGGCTATTAGCCACAGGGTATAGATGGGAATTCTCAGTCTGGGGCAGGTGATGCATTCTATTCTTGGTGCTGGAGGGGGCAGCAGTGGGAGGGCTTCTAGTGTCCTGGCCCCACTGCTGGACCTCCTGATGGCACCTGGTATATTTTGGCCGCTGTGTGACAGAGTGTTGGACTAGATGGGCTGTTGGCCTGATTCAACACTGGCTTCTCTTATGTTCTTATGTCATGACTCACCATGACTGTTGGGTCTTCCGTAGGAGGCCCAGGTGTCTGGACTGCAGGTGCCTTCGCTGCAGGGGAATTGTCTTATCCCAACCTTCTTTGTCCCTGGGGTGGTCTTCATTCTGGCATGGGCCAGCCTCAGTCCAGACCTTAAGAGTACCATGCCTGGCACTTTCACCCCCTTCACAGGTGACATATTGTCCGATCCATTTAGGCCAGCAATTTCTAGAACATTCTCGCTCATGACCTTACTACTGCTGAGTTCACTGTGCCTTGAATGTGGTGGTGGTGGAGTGTCACCAAGTCACAACCGACTTATGGCCACCTCATAGGGTTTTCAAGGCAAGGGAGGCTCAGAGGGGGTTTGCCACGGCCTGCCTCTGCGTAACAACCCTGGACTTCCTTGGTAGTCTCCCAACCAAGTATGGACCAGGGCCGACACTGCCAAGGTTCCGAGATCTGACAAGGGTGGCAGAGCTTAAATGTGCCTCAGGGTCAATTCCCAGATCCCAAGGCCCAGTTTCCTCCTCCAGGGTGCTCATAAGAACATAAGAGAAGCCAATGTTGGATCAGGCCAATGGCCCATCTAGTCCAACACTCTGTCACACAGCGGCCAAAATATACCAGGTGCCATCAGGAGGTCCAGCAGTGGGGCCAGTAAACCGTCTCAGTGGTCTGGTGAACCGGAACCAGCAGTGGGGAAGGAGAACTGCCAGAGCCAATGGGGGGCAGAAAACGGTAATGGACGTGGGCCCCAAATGATGGTAGACATGGCAGCGCAACTGTGACGTCGGACTGAACGTACAAAGCAATGAAATGGGACCTCTTGCTGCTGCGGCAAATTCACAGGGCTCCTTGAACACGAAAATCACCAGGTGGAGGGAATCATGGTTAAAATGTAATGGCACCTTTCCACCCAGAAGATGCTTGAACACCTTAATGGCCTAAAGTCAGGCTAAGGGATTTATATCAAGGTTTTATAAGACTATGCATGGGATAGAACAGGTAGAGAAAGGGGTACTTTTCTCCCTTTCTCACAATACAAGAACTCGTGGGCACTTCATGAAATTGCTGAGCGGTTGGGTTAGAACAGATAATAGGAAGTCCTTCTTCACCCAAAGAGTGATTAACACACGGAATTCATGGCCACAGGAAGTGGCGGCTACAAGCATGGGTGGCTTCAAGAGGGAATTAGATACGCATGTCCAGAAGAGGGCAACCAGGATGGTGAAAGGGTTGGAATCCAAGTCTTATGAGGAAAGGCTGAAAGAGCTGGGTATGTTTAGCCTGGGAAAGAGAAGACTTAGAGGGAACATGATTGCAGTCTTCCAAGTATTTGAAGGGCTGTTTTGTAGAAGATGGAGCAGATCTATTCTCTCTTGCTCCAGATTGCAAGACTAAATCTAATGGGTGGAAATTACAAGGGAGTCGTTACCGGCTAAATATCAGGAGAAACTTCCTAACTGTAAGAGTGGTTGAGCAGTAGAACAGACTGCCTTGGGAGGTGGTGGATGCTCCTTTGCTGGACGTTTTCAAATGCAGACTGGATGACTATCTTTCGGGTATGTTGTAAGTATGTAGGGCTATCTTTCAGCTTCACTCCTGCAGAGTGCAGGGGGTTGGACTGGATGACCTGCAAAGTCCCTTCCAACTCTAACATTCTATTATTCTATATGGAGCAGAGGTCCATCAGTAGCTATTAGCCACAAGGTATAGATAGGGACTCTGGGGCAAGTGATGCTCTCTATTCTTGGTGCTTGGGGGGATTAACAGTGGGAGGGCTTCTAGTGTCCTGGCCCCACTGCTGGACCTCCTGATGGCACCCGGTATCTTTGGCCACTGTGTGACAGAGTGTTGGACTGGATGGCCCATTGGCCTGATCCAACATTGGCTTCTCTTATGGCTCTTATAAGAGGGAATTGGATAAATATATGGAGCAGAGGTCCATCAGTGGCTATTGGCCACAAGGTATAGATAGGAACTCTCAGTCTGGGGCAAGTGGTGCTCTTGTCTTCTTAATGCCTGGGGGGGGGGCAACAGTGGGAGGGGGCTTCTGGTGTCCTCCTGGCCCCACTGCTGGACCTCCTGATGGCACCCAGTATCTTTGGCCACTGTGTGACAGAGTGTTGAACTGGATGGCCCATTTGCCTGATCCAACATTGGCTTCTCTTATGTTCTTAAGAGATGTAAACTGCAGCAAAGGAGGTTTCATCTAAATTTGAGGAAGAACTCCCTGATGGAGAGGTACGTTCGACACTGGAACAGTCTCCCTTGTGAGATGGTGGATTCTTCGACGCTGGATATTGATTGGATGCCTACTTGTTGGGCACACTGTTGCTGTAGTTCCTGCCTTGGCAGGGGGCTGGACCAGATGATCTCGGGTGTCCCTTCCAACACTAGCTGAAAAAATGGTGCTCATGTTATGGGCGAACCTCCGTTAAGAATGGACAGGCTGCCTTCAGTGGGGCCGAAGAACCAAGGAGGAAGGGAAGGCCCCAAGGAAAAAACCCACAACAAATCATGTCCCTCTGTGTGTATGTGTGCATCTATGTTAAGATGAATCTCCTAGCCACGGGTATTTGCAAAGACAAATATAAAGTTTCTATACAAGAAGGGTACGCCAGTCTCCTTCTCTTAGTCCCAGCCAGTGTTCCCTCTAAGCTGAGTTAGTGTGAGCTAGCTCACAGTTTTTTAGCCTGCAGCTCACACATTTTTGTCTTAGTTTAGGAAGGGTGGCTCCAGAGCAAACTAATTTATGCGGCAGCCAAATGGCTCGCTCACAACTTTAATGCCAGTCGCTCACAAAGTTGAATTTTTGTTCACAGGACTCCACAGCTCAGAGGGAACATTGCTCCAGAGCAAACTAATTTATCTAGTAGCCAAACTGCTTGCTCACCACTTTAATGCCAGTAGCTCACAAAGGAGAATCTTTGCTCACAAGACCCCACAGCTTAGAGGGAGCATTGGTCCCAGCCCCCATGACAGCGGAGCGGCTATTCACACAGCTGCTGAGTGGCCAAGCTGTGCCCAAAACTACCCTGCAGGAGAGCCCCGTACAGGCAAGAGACATTCAGAGCTGCTTTGCCCTTGCCTGCCTCTGCCTGGCAACCCTGGACTTCCTTAGTGGTCTCCCGCCCAAATGCTAACCAGGGCTGACCCTGCTTCGCTTCTGAGAGCTCACAAGAACAGGCGAGCCTGAGCAGGGCCCGTGTTGCTTATTCCCACAAATTTCCTACCGCAAAATAAAAAACAAAGTGCATTAGAACGATCGCAACCCCCCGCCTCTGAGACGGGCTCCTCCAGATTCCCATTTGGTTGCCCAAACAGTCAGCTGCGTCTGTGTAAATGAGCTTGGAACTGGCGCAGTGGGCCCTCCTTCCCTACAGGACAGCCAGCCAGAGCCAACGCTCTGGTAGAACGACAACTACAGGCCCTGGCAGTCTGCTGAGCCGGGCGGCTCGGAGTTCACACTGGACTTGGGCTACAAGGCAAAAAGGAGAAGCCGAAGCTGGGCGGACGCTCCCCCCCCCCTGCCAAGCAAGGTGTGCTCTTTGAGGCTTCCCTGTAGGAACAGAGGACCAGCCCTGCTCCAGCTCCCAGTAGGCCCTGCCCTGCCCTGCCCCCTGGAGCAAAAGAAGCCATAAGCAAGCCGCTGGATGTATTGGCACAGTTTATTCAGCAGTAATTATCATTTTAGTTCTGATCACTTCAGCCTTTCCAAGGATCACAGCACAGGTACCACTGAACCAGACGCCTTGTCATAACCAAGGGACCTGGAAGTGGGAAACACAGAAGGACATTTTCTGCCGCATATGTCAATATCGCCATCGAGGAGCCCAGGAGAGCCATGTGGGTCTACAGCAAAACACTAGATTGGAGTCCCCGAGCACCTGAGAGACCAGCCAGACTCTTGGCCCGTGTGTGCCAAAGCTTCTGCTGTCAGACTTGAGAGCTGTGACTCCCGAAAGTGCACGCCCTGGAAATCTTGTTGGCTGCCCAGGCACCAGTCAGTCAGCAGAGCAGCCTCCTTGCCGGTCAAGGTCGCTCAAGCATCACAGGAGTGGCTTGCTGCTGCTGCTGTTTTAACTATGTCCTTATGCAAGACCTCACACCTCCAGGCTTGGCTTACTGTCAGCTAAAGGTAAAGGTTTGCCTTGCTCGAAAGCCAGTCAAATCCGACTCTAGGGGGCAGTGCTCATCTCCATTTCCAAGCCGAATAACCAGCGCTGTCCAAAGACTTCTAGGTGGTCATGTGGCCAGCGTGACTAAACGTCGAGGTGTGCGAAACGCTGTTACCTTCCCACCAGAGTGGTACCTGTTTAACTACTTGCAATTTCTTGCTTTCAAACTGTTAGGCTGGGCAGGAGCTGGGGCCAGCGACGGGAGCTCACTCCGTCAGGCGGCACACGAACTGCCGAACTACAGACCTTCCAGTCTGCAGCTCAGCGCCTTAACCTCTAAGCCACCACGGCCCTTACCGTCAACTACTTCACCTCTCATCTCTCCTTTTCTTTTCTCCTCTTCTCCACCACTTCCTTGGGAGCCTGCAGAGTCAGTTCACTAAAACTATGAAATCCTCCCCAGTTTGCATTGCTCAACCTAGGGAATCGCGCAGTTTAGCAAGCAGAATGCCTCTGAGCTTTACCATTTTTGTTGACAACTGTGTCTCCTGTTAGCAGTAGTCCTAAATTGCTTGTTTTCTTTTAATCTTTCCTCATTATCCTGGTTATAGTTTTACTGTTACTTGTATACCTCACATAGTGTAATTGTATCACACTTTTTCTGTCCTTCAGTTTGTAATTTCTTGTAACTTGAATAATAATTTTTCTAAAAAAAGGAGTGGGTTAGGGTTATCTAATATAACCACATAAGCACAAAACATCCCCTTCTCTGGACCTCTCAGGAACTGCAGAGCTACCTCCTGCGTAGAATCAAGAAGATCAGGAGTTTTAATCCATTGAATATGCCCATGAGAACAGTACTTGAAGAAAATAAACGCTCTGTGGGGAGACAACGCCAGCTGCCCCTCTAGGAGAGGCACGCTCTCCCCTGCAGCGCACACCTTTAGTAAGCACATCAGCATAAGATATTTTTAAAATGTGGCGCCAACTCAGTGGAAAGGCACCACTTTGGTCGCTCAAAATGCATTTCACCAATTACTCCAAGAATTGCTGCCGCCTAGAAAACTTCAGGAGCGGCGCCTGCATTCAAGGGGGAGCCAGGCCTGGTGCCGGAGAGAGGCGAACAAACAAGAAGCGGAGCTGTGGCATGAACATCTCTCTCTCTGGACGCTGCTGGACTGCCTCTGGGCCAGCCAGCTGCGAAAGTATTTCGAGCCTCGTCAATGAGGCCTTTGAGAGCCGAGCGGCAACAGGCTATCCTTTAAAGTGTGAACCCAGAACAGGAGGGGCGCCGCTTTGGCCTCCGTGCCAGGAGAAGCGGGCAGAGGCCCTCCCTGCCGCCTCCCTGCCCTTGGCTCCAACCAGGAGAGCTCCGTTCCACATTCCCGCATGGAAGGCTGAAGGACCAGCGCCCAGGAGCCAGGCACACTGGGCAAAGGGCGGGGCTGGCCGGCCAAGACGGAGCGCTGCCACGTCCTCCAGAGCAGTTCTGAAAAGGCTTCCAGCTTGAAGCTGAACAAGTGGGAAAGGGGAAATGCGGGATGGCTCAGGAGCTGCTTGTGACCCCATTTCAGTTCCAGCCACGTTCGCAGCCGCTATTTCCAGCACCAGCTTGGGCTGCCTTTCGGTTGCTTGAGGATGCTCTCCACCCCACCCTCTTTCTTATACTGCAACCCCTCCCCTCTCCGGGCCTTGAGTTCCATCTCCCCATTTTCTAATTCTCCATGAAATATTTTCTGGGGCGCCAGGAATCAGGGCAAGTGGCTCTCTTCACCCTGGGCAACACTGGAAGGCTGGACATTTAACCCGTCCTGACCTTCAGCTTTCATTCATCCTTCCTAACAGCTTCAAGGACTGATTTCTCCTGGCCCCGGCAAAGGGGCGGCCCGAGTCCCACAAGCAAGAAAAAGGCAGTTCTGCCACACCCAGCTTCCCCCCACCAAACACGACATTCATCTCGTTACTCGGTCTGCAGTTCTCACGCCCACCCAACGCAGGAGAAAGCAAAACTGAAATTCCACGAACATTTGTGAGAGAGAAATTTCTAAAGCAAAGGTTTCCAAAATGTTTTGATTTTAAAATTAAACCTAAGGAACACAACCCCGTTGATAAAGTTAAGGCACTAGACATCACAGCTTGACAACGGCCACGCCTTCCTCCCCTCAAACCCAGAAATTTCGCAGCTCTCCTAATCTGGGTGGGTGTGAGGTGTGTCAAGCTAAAAGAACAGCTCTTCAAAAAGCTTGTAAACGATTATAACAGACTCCCCTTCCCCCCCCCAAATATGCTCACGAGTTAGCAAAGGCCCTAGGCATTCACGCTCTTCTTTGACCTTCCACGTGAAGACCAACGTTTCCTCAGAAAGGAAAATAGTCCCGGCTCTGGGACGACTGCAGCACACGGAAGCCACCTGCTTGTCCCTGGGAGAGCACCGACCGTCCCTGGGCAGCTGGACCCCAAGGTAAAGATTGGGGTGGATTCCCAGGCCAGGCCAGACTTCCAGCACAGCGGCTCTTTCCGTGCAGGGAGCTTTCCTCTCCCGGTAGTCACCGTCAGTGCAGGTGGTCCCCTAGGTGCTGCGTCGGATGTTCAGAAGAGGAAAACCAGGGCCAAACCCGCAGGCCAAGCAGCAGTGGTCGCTCTCTCAGTGTTAGGACATTACTGACCTAGAATTTAGTTGACCTCCTCCACTCTCCCTGCTATGGCCAAGTACCCAACAGAGCTTGCATGACAGCCAGGGGATTTCGGGGCTTCTAAAAGTGACGCCCAACTTCACCCAGTGTGGCACATTCCACCTGTCCTCCGAAGGTGGGAGGGACACACACCTCTCTTCCTTCACCATTTTATACTCACAACTACGCTGAGAGAAAGAGACTGGGGCCAAGTACAGATGTGAACCCAGGCCCACACCACCAGTACGGCTGTGAACCCAGGCCCACACCGCCTGCCTGCTACACCCCTCTGCCTCATCTAGCAGAACTGGCATCACTGCACAAACTCTTGGGACGGGACAGGCTACAGATCTCAAGGCAACGTTTCCTCCGGGAGCCCCTCTGGAGATGCAAAGCAAGGTGAGGGGACACAGGAGAAGCACTGATGCCTCCCCAGGCTTCCGCTTGCACCCAGAACTTCCCGTGTGTGGAGCAGGGGCTCCACCATGGAGCCTGGAGCCCTTGTTCCCAATGGTCCACTTAGCTCAACGGCATCTGTGCCGGGCAGCTGCTCTCCCTTGGCCCAAGATGGGGGACTCTCTCCACGCAAGGCATCTGCTCCACCCCCGAGCCAGAGGACACGGCGCGTGAGTGTGAGAGGCACGGAGACCTCCTCCTCTTCCTCCTGCTGCTTTGGCCTGTTTATTCCACAAGAAGGGAGATTACAGGGGGGGAGGGGGGGCTGGGGGGGCTGGGGGCTCAGGGTCAGTCCCACTCCCCTCCGTCCCCCTCGGGATTGTCGTCACGCGGCGGCTCCTGGAACTGGATGTTGGCCAGCATGTCCCGCATGGCTGCCATCAGCCTGTTCACCCCCTGGTTCAGGTCTTGCCCTGCGCCCGGCTCCTCTGCGCCAGCAGCTCCAACTTCTCCCTGAAAAGCAACACACCATGAGACGTCTGCGCCCAGGAGGAGGGCAGGGCAGGGCACCTGGCAGTTGCCTCGGGCAGGGCTCACCTCTGTCTGAGTGGGGGGAGGGCCCGACAAAAGCAAGAAGACGGATGCAGGAGCCCCACTTCCTCTCCCAGCTGGCTGGAAGCTCTACATAAACCTTGCCAGGGCTGGGGCAGCCCGTGACCCAAGACTCTGGGCCCATAACCTGCTTAGCTACCATTTTCACTTGTCTGGTCCTCAGCCCACTGCTGACATGGACCCCCACTTCCGCTTATGTGGATGCCAACCCCTCCCGATGCCAGCCCCAAGGAACACCTAGACAGTTGGCTTGGGGTCCAGAAAACCGAGAGCTTCTTTTCTCTTCCTGTGTTTGAAGACAGGTGCGGCCAAGCCCTGCACTCTCCATGGACACACTACTCTGCAGTTCTTAGGGCCCCTGTGCTCCAAGAGAAGCCAAGGAAACAAGCACTCTCCCAGAGACACCCCCCCTCCCCCCAAAGAGGCGAACAGCTGCACAAGACCATGTCCGTGACTGCCTCAAGGCCGCTTCTCCTCACTGCTGAGATTGGGCAAAATATTTTTACTGCACCCAAACCAAAATTTGCCCCGCAGGCCACCAGATACCCATCTCTGATCTACGGAAACCCTCCCCTTCTCTTAGCGCAGCCTGCAGGGCACCTGGAAACCAGGAGAACCAGACTGACTCACTGCACTCTGGCCTCGCTGCTGCACAGGGAGGGGCAACAACAGCAGCCAGGCCCCCCCCCCGAAGATGGAGACATAAATGGGCTTTGGGCTCAGCCCAGTGGCTGCCACGTGCCAGATACCTGTAAGTTGAAGTTCGGCAGCAGCGAGCGAAAGAAGAGAGACAAAGCACTTTCGTTGGCTGGACGATCCGCCCTGCAAAAGGGGAGAGAGGCGTAGCAAGTTGGGTCGTGCACGGATCTTGACCCTCCCCATGAAAAGGTGGCAGGACACACCATTCTGCAGATGGGTCTGTCCTATTCTGGAAAAGCACTCAGTCTACCGGAGGGACAGTGTTTGGAGGGACACCCGAAACAGCCGCCAATCCTGACTCAAGTCAAAGAGAGGAAGGCTTAGAAAGTCCCGGGCAAGTCCAGCCTCGGGGAGGCAGTCAGCATCCAGGCTGCCCCGCCCCCCCTTTCTCACACACACACACACACACACACAGAGGCAACTGAGGCACAAGCAACAAGGGCTACCTTTCCGGGCGTGTGTAGGACACAATGGAGTCCAGAGGTGGCAGCGGATCAAACCCCATGATAGGCTGAGAAGTCACTTCCTTTAGAGAGGGACACAGACAACGTCCAGGTCAGGGTTGTGGCAGAAAACCAGAGCTGTTTCCCCCTCGCCCCCACCTGCCAGTCCTCTCCGGGCCGGTTTGCCAGGGACCCCTGCCCACTTCCTTCTGCGACACTTCCTCCGTGGCCCCGGTGCAGCCTCCTCCCACCCCTCCCCCAGTCGGGTCTGCGTCTGCCACTTGGTGCCCCTCTGGCCCCAGGCATTCTGTCTCTGCTGAATGTACATGAGAGAGGCCAGCTGCCAAGACCCCCGAGCCCTCTTGTGGGCGTGGCTTTCTCCTGGGCAAGCAGCACCCAAACCAGCTCCAGAGACGGACTCTGGGGAGAGGCCGCAGCTCAGGGGCACGGCCAACAACACCCCACTTTGACCCCTCACCGGAGGCAGCGCTGCAGTGGCCTCCCTGATTTCCGAGAGGATCACGTGGCGGTAGATGTTCCTGGGGGCACTCTGGTACCGCACCTTCCGCCTGCAGACCCAGCGGGAAAGAAAGCATCAGCCAGCAGCTCCAGCAAGAGGACCGGGGAACACGCAAGACTCTCTCCCCCCCCAGTGTCTCCCGGCCAGCTCTCTGTCCTCAGAGGCTTCCTTCGAACCTTTTGCCTGGGTCCTCCGGGGCTGCCTGCAGGCTGCCAGAACCAGGTGCCCTGTGACCTCGCAGACAGCAAAGCCTGGCTAACTTGGGAGAGACCCAAATTAAAAGTCTGTTTTGGGGCCCCAATCCCAGCAGAGCAGGGGGCAGACAGAGCCCCCGGGGCGAGCGGCTGCACAGCACAATCCGCTACGACCCCTCAGTTCAGTCTCCTTGCAACACCAGGGGGTAGGATGCAATGAAGAAGGAGAAGAGATTGGATTTATACCCCGTCCTTCACTACCCAAAGGAGTCCCAGAGCGGCTTGCAAACTCCTTTCCCCACCCCTCCCCACAAAAGGCACCCTGTGAGGGAGGTGGGGCTGAGAGAGCTCTGACAGAAACTGCTCTTTTTCAAGAACAGATGTGTCAGAACTTGTGACTGACCCAAGGTCATCCAGCAGCTGCACGTGGAGAGGTGGGGAATCAAACCCAGTTCTCCCAGATTAGACTCCGCGCACTCAACCACTACACCAAACTGGCTCCCGAATGGGGCAAACGGCCAGAGCGTGGCAGGGAGCCCTCAGCACAAGAGTGGGGAAACACGCCCGCCAGGGCAGCCCTGTCCCGACAGACTCAGCCAGACTCACTTCTGCTCGGCCTCTTCCAAGATGGGGCTGTTGGCATCTACCACCCGCAGCACTTCATGCACGTTGGTTTCCAGCCAGGCCATGACCGCCGGGTCCTTCCACAGCACGTGCGTGCGTCCCACATAGAGCGCCACCAGCTGGTTCAGGGCGGGAGGCGAACTGCAGGGGTGGACAAAGAGGGGGCTGGAGGAGGAGGCAGAGCCCCGGGGAGAATTCTGCCACCAGGCAGCCGGAGACAGAGCTGAGCTTGGCTGCAGGTGGCCGCCCTCATGGAGGCCAAGCAGCCCCTCCTCCCAGGACCGCTCTCCCAGGTACGGCCAGGCAAATTCTCCCCCATCCCACCCGTATCTTCTGGGCCGATCACCTTTCCAGGTGGCCTAGACTCTTTCTGCAGTACTCCCCCCCTTGTGCCCAGTGGCTGATCAGACTTCCGAACCGGACTCCAGTGAGCCTCAGCTTGGGGAAAACAGGCAGGAAGCTGCCCTCCCCCTGAACCAGACCCTCGGTCCCACAAGCTCAGCACTGCCCGCTCAGATGGCTACGGGGGCTCAGGCAGAGGCTTTTCACACCGCCTGGTCTCTTCAACTGGAGATGCCAGGAGGGAAGCCGGGGACCTCCTGCCCGCCAGGCAGATGCTCTGCCCCTTGGCCCCGGCCCCTCTCCACCAGCCATTGAACTCCTGACTGCGTCTCTCCATGCCTGCTGGATGCAAATGTCCTCAGGATCACCAAGCGTGTGCCATACCTGAGCTGGGCATTTGGTCCGAAGAAGGAGTGGGAAGCCACCGTCGCATCCGGCTGCACGCTGCAGAGGTCCAGCAGAGGCATCAGAACTGCAAGAGGGACGAGGAGTCAGGGAAAAGCCCCGCCGAGGAGCTGCAGCTCCCAGAGGCTGAACAGGCCAGTCCCAGCTGGGTTCTGCCCTGACTGTTGGGAACGGCTTTCTAAAATGGCACAGGAGACATCTCCGTTCCTGCTCTCTGCCTGGGTCTTTCCCCCCCTCAAAGTTTCTAGCCTGACCTCTCAAATGACTGCTGGGTCTCCTCCTTGCATCTGATTCACCCCTTCCCACGTAACCCCCCCCCTCTGAAGGCAGGGAGTGCCTTTCCTGGGCAGCCAGCCCCTCAACTGGGCTAGTGATTCAGTGAGTTGAGGGCAAATTTAGTCACCCCTTTACTTAAAGATATGGAAATGCCAAATGTGCGAGCCCCGGTGTCATGGCTATTCTCAGATACCAATGATCATGTTGCCCTCTCAGTGGCAAAATTCACAGGCGCAATAATCAAATATAAGAGAAATAATACTAAGGTTTTTAACAATATTTTTGTTGGTTCTGAGTTCTGCTTAAGGTGATAGCCGTATGAGCAGTACTAGATAGACAGAGAACCGGGCTAGTGATGGGGCCGTGGGGGTGGAACGCAGGCAGAGGCCCCCAAGACCTTCCCTCAAGCCAGGCTCTGAGCCAACGGAATCCACCAGGAACGGGATCTGGTCACACAGGCAACGACACTTCCTAGCCCAACCAATTAAATGGAAGTGAGCAAAACACAACCGACAACCCCTGCGTCCCCCCAATGTTTAAGCCACCGTGCCCAGAATCTTTGAAAGGACGTTCTCTATCAGGGGTACACAAAAACTGGACCCCCGTCTCCTTCAGTGCAAGGGATATTCTTGCCTACAAAGCCAAACGCAGTTGTTTGTTCGGCAAACACGAAGGGGGTGTGTGGGGGGAAGGAAAGTTGGCCTGTCTCCTCCCCAGGGCGAGAGTGGCGGCGGCAGGAGCAGGGTGCTGAAGAGGAGGAGGAGGAGGAGGAGGAGGAGGAGGGGGCTCTCATGTGCAGCAGCTGTCTACATCCGGGCAGTGCCCTGGAGGGCAGGCGTGGTCAGCAACACCAAGAGCGAGTCACGAGAAACAGGGATGAAAGCCGATGCCCTCTTCTGTGGGTTCGTGCTGCTGTCTTCCCGAGCCAGCCACGCAGTGGGGAGACACAGGGCTCTATTCACACACAAGGGCAACCAGGGCGGGTGGGCGGGCGGACAGGCACCCCACCACTGGCCCTTTCTTCCCAGAAGGCGTGAATCCACGTGACACCCTCTTCTCCCGCCCCTTAGCTGAGCGAGGGCTGCATTGATCAAGTTGCAGGCAACCAGCTGAAGTCCCAGGCCGCTCTCCTGCCCCCCCTCCCCAGACTTCTCCGGCACCCAAAGAGCCCCTCCCCCCAGCAGAGGGCAGCCTGACTGCTGGGGGAAACCCTGAGGAAGGAGACCCTGCTCCTTCCCCAAGCACCTTCTTCCACTGGAGACCTCTTCTGGGGACGAAGCAGTTTAGCCTCTCTTTGATGGCCAGGGCACCCCTCCTTCCTCCTCCATCTCTATTTTTGTTCTGTTTCCCAAGTGACCCTGCCCCCACGTCCACGTCAAGCTCTCTGTTGGGTGGAGTCCCAGGAGGTGTGTTCCTGTGGCTCTGGGCATACAGAGGCCTCCAGCTTCCCTTCCAGGGCCCAGCCAAGTATCTATATGGCCCCAATGCTCCCTCTCAGCTGCGGAGTCTTGTGAGCAAAAATTCTACTTTCTGAGCTACTGGTATTAATGTTGTGAGCAAGTGATCTAGCTCAACATGAGCCTGCCGTGCGATGTGGCTGTGAAGAAAGCTAATGCAATCTTAGGATGCATTAACAGAAGCCTTGTGTCCAGATCACGGGAGGTGGTAGTTCTACTCTATTCTGCTATGGTCAGGCCTCATCTGGAGTCCTGTGTCCAGTTTTGGGCACCACACTTTAGGAAGGATGCTGACAAGCTTGAGCGTGTCCAGAAGAGGGGAACCAGGATGGTGAGAGGGTTGGAATCCAAGTCTTACGAGGAAAGGCTGAAAGACTTGGGTATGTTTAGCCTGGGAAAGAGAAGGCTTAGAGGGGGCACGATTGAAGTCTTCAAGTATTTGAAGGGCTGTCATGTAGAAGACAGAGCAGATCTATTCTCTCTTGCTCTGGATTGCAAGACTAGATCTAATGGGTGGAAATTACAAGGGAGTCATTACTGGCTAAATATCTGGAGAACTTCCTAACTGTCAGAGTGGTTGGGCAGTGGAACAGTCTGCCTCGGGAGGTGGTGGATGCTCCTTTGCTGGACGTTTTCATGCGGAGACTGAACGACCATCTTTTGGGTATGTTGTAGGTTTGTAGGGCTATCTTTTGGCTATGCTCCTGCAGAGTGCAGGGGGTCGGACTAGATGACCTTCAAGGTCCCTTCCAACTCTAACATTCTATGATTCTATGATACTGCATAGATTAGTTTGCTCTGGAGAAGCCCTCCTTCCTGAGCTGAGACAAAAATGTGTGAGCTGGTGGCTAAAACACTGTGAGCTGGCTCACACTAGCTCAGCCTAGAGGGAACACTACCTACCTCCACTCCTGACTCACCGCTTGGAAACATGACCAGCGCCTGCCGAATGAGACTGCAGGCTTCCTTGTGGGCTTGGCTGGACTCGGCTTCGGAGACATCGTCCTGCTGGCTCAGGAAGAAATACGCCAGAGGGACGGAGAAGGCAAAGTTGGGCAGCTGAGAGAGGTTCCGGTGACTCTGAGGAGGAGGAGGAGGAAGAAGCCACGATGGACCTGGCTGGTCTCTAGGGAGCACATCCCTTGGCACTCTTGACTTTGACAACGGGCAGGCAGAGCGCTGAACAGAGGGAGGCCTTGGGAAGGCCTTCCCGAGGTCAGCAGGGGGAGCGACTGCCGCAGTCTGCCCTGCACGCACACACGCGCACCTGGCCCCAGCCGTTTCCCCGCAAAACCCTGGACAAACCAGAGCAGCAGGCCTGCACCTCGGGCTGACTCAAAGGCAGACAAACGTGCTCACAACTTTGCTCAGGAGGCCCAGGGCGGGAGGAGGCAGGACTTGAGGCAAACGCGTTTGGGGTTCAGGTGAGACTTACTCACTGGGGGAGGGGGGAAAGCGTTCCCTTCTCCCCTCTATAAGCCTCCACCTAAGAGGCAGCGGGACAGGGGACGGGGATGGGACGGAGGGAGCTGAGCAGCAGTCCTCCAGCTCCCCTTGATGCCAAGAGCTGCCCCCCCCCAGCCGGTCCATATGCAGAGTGGAGGGCTGCTGTCAGTCACTCTTGGGGGCAGGGCTGTCAGGCCCAGAGGAGCAGGAGGGCAGAGGCAGTCCTCAGTCCGTGGGGTGGGGCCTCGGCCACGCTGACTGGTAGGCTGGAGGTGCCTCGGGCTTCGCAGCCATCTCCCTCTTCTGGGCAGGTGGCCCCTCGTGCCGCCCTGGGGAGCTTCAGGGAGCCCCTTGGTCATCAGAGGGACCAAGTCCCCTTTGAGCAGGGGGCAGGGGGAGAGAGAGAGAGAGCAGGACAGAGCCCCGCTCCCCAAGACCCACAAAGAACTGAGACTGCAGGGGGAAGACAAAGACACTCCAAGGCACCAGCCCACCATTCCTGGGGGCGTCCCTCTCGGCCCCTTCTACAGCAGCAGAGGAACAAGCCAGCTCAAGTATGAACCCCACCTGCCCCGTCTGCCTAAGGCACGCAGCACCGGCTGCAAGAAGAAGAAGAAGAAGGGAAGAGACTGGATTTATACCCCTGCCCTTCACCCGGAGTCTCAGAGCGGCTTACAAACCCCTTTCCCTTCCCCTCCCCACAACAGACACCCTGGCTGTGAGGTAGGGGCGGCTGAGAGAACTCGGACAGAAACTGCTCTTTCTTTCAAGAACAGCTGTGCCAGAACTATGGCTTGCCCAAGGTCATCCAGCCAGGTGCAAGTGGCGAAGTGGGGGAATCAAACCCGGTTCTCCCAGATTAGAGTCCGCGCACTTAACACCACGACACCAAACTGGCTCTGCAAGAAGTACACCAAACTGCAAGAGGTGCTCTGTCCTCTCCCTTGGGGAGTGAGACCCGCCTCGACCTTCCTGCACATTCAACAGACCAAACTGTCCCCACCTCCGCTTCAGTTGTTTGTACAACCCACCCACCCCGGCCACCCGTAGGCGACTCACCTCCCACTCCTGAAACATCCGGGTGAGAAAGGCATACTCCTTCGCCCGGAGAGACAGCAAATCAACCACCAGCAGCATGCACAAGGGGTCGTTTTCCGGGTCGAGGCTGGCCGAGGGAGAGAAGAACAAGACTGCTGTGAAGCCTGGGGGGCCAGAGGTCTGGGGGCAGCGAGGTATATGCCAGGGCAATGAAATGACCCTTCGCCGTCTGGTCCTGGGCGTGGAGGGTCTAGAGATGCATGCAGACGGCACAGGCTTTTGCCAAAGGACAGATGGCCGGAGAGGGCAGGGGAATGAGCTGGCCAAGCCCGCCCCTGCTCTCACGCCCTTCTGGCCCGTACCTCTTGAAGTCCTTCTTCACCCAAAGAGTGAGTAACACGTGGAATTCACTGCCACAGGAGGGGGTGGCGGCTACAAGCACGGACGGCTTCAAGAGGGAATTGGATAAGCATATGGAGCAGAGGTCCATCAGTGGCTATTAGCCACAAGGCATAGACAGGGACTCTGGGGCAAGTGAGGCTCTGTGTTCTGGGTGCTTGGGGGGGGCAACAGTGGGAGGGCTTCTATTGCCCTGGTCCCACTGCTGGACCTCCTGATGGCACCTGGTATTTTGGGCCATTGTGTGACAGAGTGTTGGACTGGATGGGCCACTGGCCTGATTGGCTTCTCTTAGGTTCTTGTGGATAAGCATACGGAGCAGAGGTCCATCCATGGTTATTAGCCAAAAGGGATAGACAGGGACTCTCAGTCTGGGGCAAGGGATGCTCTGTATTCTTGGTGCTTGGGGGGTCAACAGTGGGAGGGGCTTCTAGTGTCCTGGCCCCACTGCTGGACCTCCTGATGGCACCTGGTATTTTTGGCCACTGTGTGACAGAGTGTTGGGCTAGATGGGCTGTTGGCCTGATCCAACACTGGCTTTCCTTACATTCTGATGTTCTTAAGCCTAAGAGAGAGACACACAGCGCTTACCTGAGGATGAGTTTGCAGAACTCCAGAGCGGTCCGAGGACACCCTCTCTTCTCCAGGAAAACCATGTGCTTGAAGAGGGCCAGGCAGAAGGCTCTATAAGAGACGCCAGAAGGCAAGGCCGGTTGGGAACACAGACTCTCTCAGGAGAGAAGCACGTTGCTCCCCAAAACCCGGGGGAACCTCAAATCCAGGTTCCAGCTGAGGGGGGGGGACGACGACGGCAAAAGGGGACGGGGAGAGCAGGAGCATCCAACTGATGCCCAGGGCTGCTGCCTGAATGACGGAGCAGAGAAGCTGCCCAAGCAGCCGGGAATACAGAACGTGTGGGGGGGGGGAGGCTCCCCGGTCCCCCTCCCAGCCCCACAATGCAGGAGAGCCCCAGCTGCTACACAGCCAGCCTCACCTGCCGCCTCCTACCTGTTCTCTGGCCTCCGGTAGTCGAGCCTGCAGGTCCCGCTGGTGAGGCTGAACATGGGGTGGAAGGCGGACTCCAGGGTGTAGAGGGCCCTCTCTGGGAAAGAGGCAGAAGAGAACGGGGCATGGGACTCACGCCCTCGGGTCTGGGGAGTCCTTTGGTCGACAGGACTAATAATCCAGGCAGCGGAAATGTTTTAAAAATCATACATACACGTTCCTTCCAAAGCAAACTATTAGATTCAGGAAGATACAAGGGGAAACGTGGGAAGTCACTGCTCCGGTGCCAAGGCCTGGAGGCCCTCTGCAGCTCCACCGTCTCTCTCCGTCCCCCCAAGAGGCCGCCTCCCTCCCCTCTGCCGGGTCACTCCAGAGTCAAGGCCTCCAAAACTGTCCCCTCGACAGCCGGGGATCCAGAGCACTGCCTTCCACGGTCTCCAGCCTGCCAGCTGAGCTCCGCCTCACGAGCCCTGCTCTCCGAGGCCCCGCCTTCAGAGGGGAGGCGGGCGGTGACCAGCGACAGGGCACGTTCTGTGGTAGCCCCTCGCTTGTGGAATGCCCTTCCCCTTGAGGCAGACCCGGCACCCTATGCTGCTCTCTTTCAGGTGCCGGGACAGGACGTTTCCGTTCACCCAGGCTTTTTAAAACATCAATTTACTCCAGAAACTTATTTTAAGCTGCTGGTGGTCTGTTTTTATGGTCTGTCTTTATATGCGGGGCTGGATTCTTAATGCTGGATTTTAATCAATACCTTCTCATGTTTTGTTTTTATTATCATTTTATTTCATAAGCCACCCTGGGCGAGGTTCCTGGACAGGCAGCATCATTTTCCTTCTAAATAAAGTGACCAAAATAAAAACAGGGCACTGGCAAGCACCCCTCCCCCCCGGGCCATGGGCACTGGCACCCACACCCCTCCTCAGAAGGCCTGCCCCCCTCCCCGTCACCCGTGCCAGGGAGGAGAGGCCTGATGCTAGGGATGGCCCAAGCAGGCACCAACCAACCAACCAACCCTGCGAGGCGGCCTGCCCCGCCTGCCCCTCCGCTTCTTACCCACAAGGTCTCTGGCCATCTCCTGGTCTTCCTGCATCCGACACACGTCGCTGAGCTGCAGCAGCGAGTCCACGTGGTACGGGTTCACCTGGAGCAGAAGCTGCCGGGAGACAGAAGGGGTGGAGGGTGGCTACGGGCCCCTCGGGAGCCCTCCAGGCAGCCCCTGAGAGAGCAGCACAAATCCCCTCCTGCCTCCGGGGCAGGAGGACGTGGGATCCTCCCAGGGCGCCTGACAATGATGGCGGAGGACCCCCACATACGCACGGAGGCAGGACTGGGAGTCTGCTGCTGCCCTCTGAGGTGCCCTTTGGGTCCTCCCACCCGTGCCGCCTGCATGCACTGGCCCTTTCTCAAGGTGGAAAGCAAAATTCACCGCAGGCAGTGAGCCAGGGGCGGCTAGAGGCTCATTTCCCCCCCACACCAGGTGCCAGTGTGGGTGGTCTTCTGAGTGCCCAGCCAATCACTGCCAGCTGCTGGCACCCAGGTGTCGACAAACGGGTGTGCCCCCTCCACTTGGGCATGGAGGAAGAGGAGGGCAATGCGGGAACTGCTTTGGGAAGCCCACGGAGACCTCTCCCCTGGACAAAGCCCCTTCTGTGTGCCCAGAGGGAGCACCAGAGTTTCAAAGCATCTAATGCGCCTCATCAGGAAGGAGAGAGAGGGGGGGGGACTGGGGCTCTTGGCCCGTCCGTGTCCCAGTTATGCTAATATTAGGCTGTGGAGCCATTTTGTTCTTTGCCTTCTTTGTAGGAGCCGTCCAAGTCACTGCCTTGTTTAACTGCCTTTTGTCACGCCTAATAAAAGCCTCAGAGCGGTGCCTGTTCTGCTAAGTACCAAGAGAAATCAGGCATCTCTCTCCAAAGCAGTGCAAAGTTTATAAATAGCACAGGAGCCCGTCCAGCTCCGAAGGGTTATTACCACTCTCCTCCCCCCACAGTTGGGAAGAATGGCCTCCCCTCGGGGCTTCTCACCCAGTTAAGGAGGCTCCTCCCAGCCATTTAGCCCCAGGAGGGACTCCAGCGCCTTCTCTGAGAGAGAGAGACAGAGAGAGAGAGAGAGAGAGAGAGAGAGAGAGAGAGAGAGAGAGAGAGAGAGAGAGAGAGAGAGAGAGAGAGAGAGAGAGAACGCACGCTTCCAGCTTCTGCCCCTCATCAGAATTCTGCTCTGCAGAGCAACAACGCAGGTTGTTTTCCACTCCCTCTGAACAAAGAGGCTCAGACTCTCAACTGGGTTGCCTCCCAGACTTCTTTTTGGGCACCGAGACGACGAGAGGTGGAAACAGGCCAACCCGACCCACAGAACTCATTGCCTCGAGATGTTTTGCTGGTGGCGGCAGCATAAAGGGCAAAACGGGCCTGTCAGAGGCCTGGATCTTCAGCCCAGAGAAACAGGGCCCCAAACACAACAGGGATGTAATCCCGTTTTATTAGGGTTAACCACTGAACTAACAAGGCGGAGAGGGCTGCTGCTTTCTCGTGAGTTCTTCAACAGGGTGGACGTTCAAGACAAAGAAGGGGCGGGTGCGAAGACTTCAGGGCACGGTAGAGCAATCCCTACCACCACCACCCCGCCATATTGAACAGTGTTCCCTCTAAACTGAGTTAGTGTGAGCCAGCTCACAGTTTTTTAGCCTCTGGCTCACAGATTTTTGTCCTAGCTCAGGAAGGGATGGCTCCAGAGCAAACTAATTGATGCAGCAGCCAAATTGCTCACTCATAACTTTAAGGCCAGTGGCTCATAAAATAGAATTTTTGCCCACAAGACTCCACGGCTTAGAGGGAGCACTGGGCCTGAGCCTCAAAGCCTTGTGAGACATTCCGTGCAACTGAATCGCATCGAAAGCACACTCACTATTTTGCATTATTTTAGTGGGTAGCAAAGAAAAGCAGAAAACAACTGTGAGTTGAATTTCCCACAAAAATGTATATACAAAAGGAGGCATGTTTTGGTCCTGTTAACATAGAAGCAGCCTTTAGAGGTGCTGACTAGAACTTAGGAGGCCCGGCCCAAGGCTGAAGAAACAGAATAACATCCGCCTATAAGGAAATGGAACGAGACTCCCCATAGTTGCTCCTGAGGAAGGGCCAGAAGTCTGAAACACTGAAAATTACCTAAGAAAAGTGTTGGAGATTTATCTTGCATATTTATACTTTGGACTCTGTATTTTCCTGTTATGGATCTTGTTGGCGGCTGTATTTTCCTATGAGGGATTACATGAATAGATTCATTTCAGATTATATAAGCATTTCACTGTGTTGAAGTCTCCCTTTGCATATATATTTTTTGCGGGAAATCCAGCTCACAGCTGTTTTCTGTTTTTCTTTGCTATCTCCTACTGTGTGCTGTACTGTTTGTTGTTATTTTGGCTGGGGCCACTCGAGAGACGCACTGCCCAACTGCTGCCTTGGGAATAAGTCTTTGCCCATCGCTGCCACCCCTCTGCAGTCGGCACCAGGGCTAAGAAACACTCCAGCAGGCCAGGCAACCCCCCCGCGGTATCTTCCTCTCGCTATATGACTGACTCCCCAGGGGATATCCTGCTCGTCAAGTCCAGGGAGAAAGGAAGGAGGCATCATCCGTGGCAATGCTTTCGTACCGTGGCGATCTGCCCCCGGAAGGTCCCAGGTGTTGCCCCAGGGACCTGCCCAGCGGAGCACCTACCACAAGGTTGTTGGGGTCCATGGACTCCACCGCGTCCAAGAACTTGAACTGCACCTGCTGGTACTCTCGGTGGTGCTCAAAGGCAAAGTGCTGCACCCCCCGCTTGGACTCCAGCAGCCGCATGGAAAGACCTAGAGGGGGAAGGGCTGTTAAGGCCACAGGCATGGGAGGAAGAACACTTCCTGCCCACCCAGGAAACAAATTCCTTGACAACAGAACACACACACACCACTTGTTTTGAGCTCAGAAGTCACAGCTTGAAGACAACACAGGGTCCCAGGCAGCAGAGGCGATGGGGGTTGTAACGGAAAGCTTAATTTCAGAGCAAACTCTACAAGCATAGCCAGCTGCTTGGAAGGTAACCTGGGTGGTCACATGACCAGAGAGGCAGAGAGAGTGTAGGACGTCATGGTTTTGGAATCTTCAGTTTTGAACTGGAGGGAGGGGGGGAAACCCCATTGAAAAGGGGGTTAAGGGCTGACTGCTGACCAGAACAGAGGGAGAAAGGGTGCCGAGGACCCCCTGTAGTTAAAGGGGTGGTGCCTCCCGGGTAAGCCTCCGTCTGCTGGCCTTTCCTGGCTCCTCTGTTCCCAGCCTCACCTACAAATTCTCTGGAAACCCAAATCTCAGAAAGGAAACTGGCCCGGGGGAAGAGGATAAATCCATTTCCTTCGCATTGCTTACTCCTAGCACGCATGTCTGAGTTCTTGAGGCAGTAGCTTATGACTGTAACTATTAATTTATTTAATTAATCGATTTATAACCTGCACCCTTTCCTCACCAGAGGACCTAGAGAGGTTCCCGGCATACACAAACACAGCTTGAAAACTTGAATAGATGATTAAACCTATACATGCAAATAAATACAATAAAGCAGATACTAGTTAAAAGACAAGGGTCTATGGTGGTTCAGAGGTTAAGACGCAGAGCTGCAGACCGGAAGGTCGGTAGCTCAGCAGTTTGACACCAGAGTGCTGTGTGATGGAGTGAGCTCCCGTCTCTGGCCCCAGCTCCTGCTAACCTAGCAGTTCGAAAGCAAGAAATTGCAAGTAGGTAAATAGGTACCGCTTCGGTGGGAAGGTTAACACTGTTCCGTGCACCTTGGTGTTTAGTCATGCCAGCCACATGACCACGGAAAAGTCTTCGGACAGCGCTGGCTCTTCGGCTTGGAAGCGATGAGCGCCACCCCCTAGAGTCGGATTTGACTGGCTTTCAAGCAAAGGAAACCTTCACCTTTTTTAGTTAAAATACATCCAGTCAGCAGCTCTGGAGAACTTGTCCAAAAACACTGGGTTAGTTCCGCTGTCCCACTAAAACTGGGATTGTCTTTCTTTCAGCACTGAAGAAAGCCAGGATTCTTCCATGCATACACCCAGGCCAACAAGTGCACACAACCAGGGAACTCAACACTGATGACATGGAATAGACAACCCTCACAACAGAAGTTATGTGAGGTCGCCAGGCAGGAGCTGTTGCCCCGGCTGCATAAGGTGTGGGGGGGTGTCCCAGTAGTTGGCACGCAACTGCCTTGCTTCCATGCAACCATTGTGCACAGGCGCCCTGCCAACAGGTAAGGCAAGCTCAAGAAACAGCCAACAGGAGAGCCTCTCACCTGTCTTGCTGTGGCGTGGCCAAGCACTCTTGGGCACTGTCAGCCAAGTGCTGCGGAGATGCGGCCGCTGCCTCTGCCTTGGCCTGCGGAAGGAACAAAACTCAGCGTCACCAGGGGTCTGCGACTGAACTGCAGGGTTCTCCGGACTGAGATAACTTAGTCAAAAAAAGAAAAAGAACAGCTTCTTCTGCAGAGCCAACCCCTTTCAGCACCCAAAGAGAAAACAATCAGGCTCTTCCACAGGATGCATAACTTAAGAGAATATTTTAGAAAGAATGTACGCAGGCTTCGCCTTCCAGAAATGAAGCATGAGGGAAAGCAGAACCTCTTGTCCTCAGACTCACAGAACCAAACCATCTCTGCAAAGCCACCTTTGGAGTTGCTCTGAGGAGGGGGAAGGAGAAGAGGACAGGACGGGGGAGCTGGAACTGACCTGCAGGCAGCCGCAGCCTGTCACTGACCACCCAGAGCCTGTGCCGTTGCTCCTGCCAGCCCAAGACCACATGGCTTCCGGGTGTACTGGGCCTCCTCGCGTCTTTGAGCTGGGGTGGTTTCCAGCCTCTAAGCACCCCCACCCTCCTTGGGCAATTCTGGGACTAAAGGCCCAGCTCTGGCCCCAAACCACCCAACCCCGGCCGCCTCATTTCACCCACATCCAAATTACCCAGGAGGACTTCTGTGTCCCCAGGCTGGGCTCGGAGACTCAGTTAGCCAGCCCTGCTTCTAGCGAGACGCTGATGCTACTCTTCTGCCGTGGACTTGGGCTCTGGGCAGCTTCTAAGCATTCTGTCACCTGCCTCTCGGTCCATAACTCCACTTGAGGCTTTCACAGAGCCTCCCCTTCAACAGCTTAACGAACAAGCACTCGGAATGTGCATTTTTAGAACACAACTGCAAGCAACTTTCCCCTGCTTCACGCTTTGGCTGATTGCTCACCTCTGATCGCCTAGAACCGCTCGGGCCCCGAAATACCTCTTCAGCTCAGTTTCTGGGTTCAAGTTTCTAGGGGGGAAATTCAACACGTGAGCTCACGTCTTTGCTGCTTTCCAACGCCCCTGCTCCAAAGACCTACCCCAGCCCTCCGCTCATAGGGGGCTGCCGACTGCAAATATCACAGCCTGCCCCCAGAAGGGCAGGCAGAAGCCAGCAGCCCCGGCAGGGCAGATCAAGGGCGACGCAGCCTCCGTTCAGGGAAGGCCGATCTCACCAGTGCTGCCCTCTTCTGGACAAGAAGTGCAATAAAGGCAACCCACCATCCCAAGCTGCTGACCCTACCCTCCTTAGTTCAGGGAACTGGGCCAGGGGCAGCTTGGCTCCCCCCCTTATTTTTTTTTGCCATCAAGTCACAGCGGACTTAGGGGGGCCCTGTGGGGTTTTCAAAGCAAGAGATACTCAGAGGTGGTTTTCCCCCTGCCTACCTCTGGGGCAAGGCTCCCTCTCAGCTGTGGGGTCTTGTGAGCAAAAATCCTACTTGGTGAGCTACTGGTATCGAAGTTGTGAGCGAACGATTTGGCTACTGCATAGATTAGTTTGCTCTGGAGCCCTCCTTCCTGAGCTAAGACAAAAATGTGTGAGCCGGAGGCTATAAAAAGTGTGAGTTAGCTCACACTAACTCAGCTTCGATGGAACACTGCCTCTGGTATTCGTTGGTGGTCTCCCATCCAAATACTAGCCAGGCCCAGCCCCGCTTAGCTTCCAGGATCCAACGATGTTGGTTGGCCATGGCCTGCCTCTGCATAGCGACCCCGGACTCCCTTGGTGGTCTCCCTCCCTCCCTTCCTCCCACCCACGTACCGGCCGGGGCCGACCCTGCTTAGCTTCCCAGATCTGACGTGTCCCTTGGGCCGCCCAGGGCAGGGCTACTCTCCCCGCCTGCTGCTGCTCACAGCCTCTTACCTGTGCTCCACGTAGAGCAGCGGCCGACTGTCTGCGACGACCCTGCCTTCGCTTTGGCACCAGGGCCCAGTACTGCTCTCCAGCCTCACCAGGATGCTCTCAATGTCTTCTGCATCGTCGTTTTCATCCTGGGGGCACTGCAGGGAGGCATCAAGAAGACAGTGAAGGAAGTCTGACATGGATACCCAGCCTCCTCCCAGCTGTCCTTCCCCCTGCCCCTGGAGGAGGCCTCAACCGGAGCCTTGCCGTGGTCCTCGCCTGCAGCTTCAACTGCACAGTCCCTTCTCCAGACCGACATTCTCCAGGACTGGCATCCTAGATCCCTTGGAGGTGCCTTGGCACAAGCCGGCCTCGCACCAGACCACACAAATACCTCCAATTCCTAAGGAGAGCTTGGGATTTGTTCTGGCACTTGCCCCGTGCGTTAACCCCCTGACTGGGCACCAACCTCTGCTCCATCTCACCAGGCACTCCGGGGGCCACTGATGCTTAATGCTCATCACCAAACCGAGGCAAACTTACGGGAGCCTCGCCTGCTGCGTTCTTCTTGTTCCTTCTTTTCTTCTTCTTCTTTCGTGATTTGTTACTTGATACAGCCTTTATTTAGGGGGGGAAGCAAACGGCACTGATAAGATGCATCCTGAGGAGTCCAGCTACATACCCAAATGCAAAGAAGGGATCTAGTCCATGGGAAGGCAGAAGCAACTGTTCAGAGCATTGACTTAGGAGGGACTGTTTGGCTTAGTGCACATGAAAGCAGGCTGCAGCCAGGCACATGGCAGCATCCCACCACCGTTTCCCCCCTTGACGAGCACAGAGCATTCTTTGCAGCCGGTGCCTCCTTCCTTGCCTTCCGCTCCGCTGGCATTAAAATCCAAAGCCAGGTTTTGATGTGGCGCTACAGGCACCATAACTGAACCCCACCAAATATATCTTTCATTTTCAGGACTTTCAAGTGAATAGCATCTCTCTTGGAGACCTAAGGAGTTCGTGCATCCTATTTTAATTTTGCTCTAATTACTCTCAGGGTGGCCTTCAGGTGCGACTAGATGAGACGTGGGAAAACCATAATCAGGGCTCCTGACAATACACACACACACGTGCACGCAAAAGGTTAACGCCCACCACCATTCCACCATTTTCCAAGTGAGCTACTTGGGGTGGGGAAGAGGGGAACCATATTGTACCTGTCCCCCCTCCTTTGGCTAGGGCTAATACTAGTCACGAGGTCCAGGGCCTTTTCAGTGGCGGCCCCACACTGGTGGAATGAGCTCCCGGAGGACATCAGGGCCCTGCGGGACCTTTTACAGTTCCGCAGGGCCTGTAAAACGGAGCTCTTCCGCCAGGCCTTCGATTAGGAGCCGCCACTGACAAATGAACCATCATAATCTGAATGCGCCACGGCCCTCGTTATAACGCTAGACATGGCCTCTTTCAATTGGGCCGGGTATAGACAACGCTGCCCCCTGTATATAGTACCACCTATACAATTGTTTTTATTATAAATTTTATTGTATTTATTGGTTTGATTGCACTTTAACTTACATATGCCGCCTTGAGCCAGTTTGTACTGGCAAGGCGGGATACAAATTGGAAGGAAATAAAAAATAAATAAAAATAGTTCAAGGGAGCCTGTTTCTATCAATGCAACAACGCAAAGGGTTAGATTCCCCTCCTACTGTCATGGCCCCACTCCAAACTGAGACACAAGCCTACAACCCACAGTTAAATTTTTGCAGATGTGTTCACTGATTTCACACTTCTGTCTTGCTGCACCCTTAGGGAAAATATTGCATTCAACATGCATCTTTCATTTTTCGTCTATGACCAGAAAGAAGGGCTTGAAAACAAATTTTAGTCGCTTGAGACTGAACTCTAACCCAAACCTTTAGTCCTTTCCAAGTGAGGATTAGGCAGATTATAAATAATAAATTTTCTATGGAATTAAAGAAAATTCCTGCTAACCCACACTCCCAGTAAGACCTTTGCATGGATCACAGTACTGTATGTATGGACACTGGATTCAACCACACAGTGCATCTGATCCCTGTGAAGATCAGATTTGGTAGGACTTTGCATTGAGGACTGTCCCTTGCTCAGGTGGTGGGATCTTTAATGATTTCCTGCCTTCTCCAGGCTTTCACTGATCCAGCATGCCACCCCCGCTGACTACAGGCTACCTGCCGTCTTGTTCAACTGATCTACCTCTTCTCCATCTTTCCCCCTGCCATTCTCCAGACTTCCAAGTTCAGCTTCTTCTTTGTTCCCTGTGTGGCCCTCCTCCTGCAGCCCAGAATCATCTCTCTCCTCAATGGATGCTGGCTCACCCTCAGGATCATCGCTGGTTATCTGTGCAGAATTTAAGAAGAGCAAAATTCAATTAGCCTAATCAAGCAAACGGAATCTGTATCCTTCTCACTGCTGGAAACAAAGGCAGGGACTGCCCTTTCCTTGAATTAAAAAATAAAAGCAGATGCATGGATTTATTTCTTCTATAAGGGAAAGGGTTCATAGCTCAGAACATCTGTTTTGCGTAAAGAAGGTCCCAAGTTCAATCCCCAGCCCCACTTAACCAAGAGAACTCAGGAGACAGTGCGGAGCGCGGGATCCTGTCAAGGACCTTTGGGAGGCACTGTCAGAGCAGGCAAGAATAGGACAGGCCGGCCAAAGGTCTGACTCCGAACAGGCAACGTTTTATGTTCACAAAGTCAAAACAATGGAAAACTCTTCCCCTTCTTTCTCAGAACACTAAAAATGTCAAACCCCACCTTTCAGCAAAAGTTATGCCAGCAGCTTAGAAACAACACCTTAAGTTAAACTTCCCAATAAGTATCGTCAAGACACAGCCCACATGCCTGCCAGCCAGTCATAAAAGAATGATCAGCCTCAACCCAATAAAACAATCCCAGACCGCAGTCTTAATTAAGGTGCCTGGCAGTAGGTCCAAGGCTGATAAAAGAAAATACTTCTTTACCCAGTTAGTTGACGGAGCTACAGGATGTGACCATGACTCAAGTGCCTTAGAGACCAAAATAAGAATTCAACAATTGTGTGGAGACGTGGTGTGAAGGAGGAGACCAGGCCCAGAAGCAGATGTTAGCCATAACTACTATGAGCAGAATTTCCAGGTGCAGAGACAGTATACTAAATAGTGGCAACCAGATATCGAGAACAGGGAGAGAGAACGGCGACAGCCTCCCTGCCCAGCTACTGCCCCCACCCAATCTGGCCCTTGAAGGGCCATATCCTTCCGGATCATCACGCCTGCTCTCTGTGCCTCAGCTGTTTAGGTGTGACCAAAGATGGGGCTTTTTTTGGTGATGGCACCTTACTTTTGGAATAGCCTCCCCCTTGAAGCTCATCAGGTGCCCGCTTCAGTTTCGTGTATGTGTCCAGCTAAAACAGGGCAACCAACTCTAGGTTGGGAAATTTCTCGTGATTTGAGAGGTAGAGCCCAGGGAAGGTCCTCAGCAGGGTATAATGCCATAGGAACCCCCCCTCCAAAACTGCCCTTTCCTCCAGAGAACTGATCAGTAATAACTCAGGGAGATCTCCAGGCACCATTTTAGGCTACTTAATGTTTCTTTTATAACTTCCTTTCCCCCGTTAATAACGCTTATACTTCTGTAGTTATTATTCTATTATACATTTGGGTGAGTCACCGTGTTGGTCTGAAAGCAACAGAACACAGTTTGACACCTTTGAGATCAACCAAGTTTTATTCAGGGCGTGAGCTTTCTGCTGCAAGCATGATAGAAGTCAAACTTCATTCTTTTCTATTACACTGTTTCACTCTGCTGCAGTCACACACGCTATATAATCCACTTTCAAGCAGCTTTCAGTGCACTTTCCAACTGGATTTTTACTGTGTGAACTGGCAAAACCCAGTTGGAAAGTGCATTCAAAGTGTATTGTTTAGTGTGTGACCGCAGCCCCTGGGAGCTGCCTCAAGCACACGGCCGAGGGAGCAGCATAAACATCCACCCGAATAAAGGTCAAATCTGCATTTGCATTTTTAAATCAGTTGCATGCTGCTGTGATGCCGTTTCGCTATGCTTGTTTGAATGTTGTTTGGAGAAGATTCTTTTAAAGCAGTGCGGAGGTGCAGTGACAGTGGAGACGCCCCGAAAGGACGATAAGCATATGTGGACATGCGAAAGTATGCTAGCACTGTTGAGGTGTGAAAACGACACCCAATTGGGGCAGCTTTTTTGAAGACGGAGTCAAAAGGCGGGGACACCGGTGGGAAAGGCAAATGCAGATTGGGCCAAGGACTACTGCCGTGGCGGGACCGGCCGAGCCCTCCCGGGCCTCTCACCAGCTCGAAGAGGTTGGCGACGCGTCCGGCCGGCTCTTGCCGGGCCTTCCTCCGCCTGGCGCTCGCCCCGTCCTGCCCAGGCCCCGCCAGCTGCTGCTGCTGCTGCTGCTGCTTCTCCTCCTCCTCTTCTTCCTCCGCCGCCGCCTCTTCGACCTCCGGCAGCGCCTGCCCGCGCAGCTCCCCCCGCAGCCGCCTCAAGGCCCGCCGCGACATCCCCGGGCTGTAGCAGGCCGGGCCAGAAACACCGACGGACCGGAAGCCGGAAGGAGGACCCGAAAGGGAGCAACGGCCCTTCTGGGAGACAACTCGTTCTCCTTGGCGCATGCGAAAGCGGCTTTCACGCGCGCTGGGTTCTGCGCATGCCTACTCCGCCCTCCTGTCTCATCGCGGGCGGGAGGGGATAACACCGCCGCGGCTCTGAGGCAGGCGTTGCAGTTCTGCGGACGGACGCCCGAGGGCGCTGCTGCTTCGCTTGGCGGCGGGCTTCTGCCCGTTCGGCGCTTCCCTCTGCCGCCCAGCCGGAGGAGTTGGCGACGCGCTCCTGGGGCGATAAAGGTTGCAGCCGGCCTGCAGAATGCCTGCCGCCCCCTGGGCTTTAGTCCCCCGGCGTCAGTTAGTGCAACCTGCACCTGCTCTTTGGGAGGTGTGACTTGGGATCAGTGCTTCCCTCTAAGCTGTGGAGTCCTGTGAGCAAAAAATTCCACTTTGTGAGCTCCTGGCATTAAAGTTGTGAGCGAGTGATTTGACTACTGCATAAATGAGTTTGCTCTGGAGCCCTCCTTCCTGAGCTGAGGCAAAAATGTGTGAGCCGGAGGCTGAAAACCTGTGAGCTAGCTCGCACTCACTCAGCTCAGAGGGAACACTGCTTGGGAGGTCACCCCAGTTGCCACCAGACCTTGTGGAGTCGGCAGGCAGAAGGCCCATGGAAGGCGCTCCTGGTCCCCTCCCCAGTTGACCGCTTGGGGGGAAGGATGGACTGCAGTCATACAGACCATTCCGCGGTCACACAGCAGACACATGGGGGGAGTCAGTGTGCAGTCAAGGGGAGCCTTCCTAAGGGCACAGAAGGGCATTTGTTTGTGTGCACACATGCGCACACCCCCCAGCCTGGCCGCTGCTCTTTCCCAGGGAATTTGCAAGCCCCGCTGCGGGGCAAGGGCCTGAGCGGGCATCTCCAGGGAATGCCGCACTCTGCGCTGAAGGCCCCACCCAGCCACCAGGTGCCTGCTTCCTGCTTTCTTGCGGGCGGGGGTCTTCCCCTTGGAGGCTACAGCTGCTGTCGAGAGCCTCCCGCCTGCAGGAATGGACAGGGCCGGGAAAGCCAAGGTCGGGCTCAGTGCCAGGGGCTCACGGAGACAGAAGGGCACGTACTAGCTGGCCCTTCCCGCAGCCTGGCAGGGTCAACCATCCAGCTGGGGCAGTCTGCCACTAATTCATCACCTGGCTAAATTTTTTTTTAATGAAATGGTTATTTCTCGGCAGACAACACAAAATCCCCTTTGCTGTGTTGGGTTTATTCATAAACGTCCACATCAAATTACAGTGTTTGGCCTGCAAGTTGGATTTGGTGCTGTATTTGAAAAATAACTTAATTGTTAAAGTGGACCATCACCTACTTAATAAATTAATGTGCCTAGGGATAACATGGGGTTTTTTGGGGGAGGAAACCCTTCTGCGAGTACCTGTGGCAGCTGCTTAAGGAGGTGTTCCATTTGGGTGGAGAAAGAGAGGAGGGGAGAAAGATGCACCAAACTGCTATCACCAGATTCCAGAGGGCAAGCCCCTTGTGTTAAGTTGCGGCAGCCAGGGTTACCAGGAAACTTTGTGGCATCATGAAGACAAAGGAACTAATGTGTGGCAGAGCTTGCTTGGCCAAGTGCAAGAAGTGTGACGTTCGGGGGGGGGCGGCAATTTGCAGCTGGAGCTACAGACCGCACAGGAAGGGCCGTGGCAAAGAAAGCCCGGTTGTCCCCAGGTTCAGGTATGCAGCTTTCCAGATGAATACAAGATCTGGTCATAGATCCACTCAGGGCTTTTTTTTTGTAGAAAAAGCCCAGCAGGAACTCATTAGCATAATAGGCCACACCCAACAGCAGAAACTCATTAGCATGGTAGGCCACACCCTGACAGCACAGCTCATTAGCATATTAGGCCACACCCCCATGCTACCAGGAGTGCGGTCATCCAGCCACATCCACCTTTTGCTTCTTATTCTGTTTACCTTGTTTGTTGTCAAAACCCAGGGCTTTTTTTGGAGCAGGAACTCCTTTGCATGTTAGGCCACACACCCCTAACGTAGCCAATCCTAATGAGTTTCTGCTGTTGGGTGTAGCTTATTATGCTAATGAGTTCCTGCTGGGCGTGGCCAACTCCGGAGCCAGCCGGAACTCCGTTCCTGTGCGTTCCTGCCCCAAAATAGCCCTGGATCCACTCCACAGTGCTGACACATGGGTGGACACAGTGTACAGATACACAAAAGGAGGGATGGACAGTTCCTCCTTGTAACGCCCCAGCTCTCTGCTGAGTTCAGGTCTGATGGTTTCAAATCTGCTTCTGAATTTCACCTCCGTAGCTTCATTTAGTCTTTCCCCCCATGAAGTGTTGCAATGAATGTCTGGTGAAAAGTAGAATCCTCCCCCAAACAGCTTTGAATGTTTCTTCCAAGCCACTGTTCTCCCTGCAGGATTCTGGGCAGAAGCACCTTGGAAGTCTCTCAACTTGGAGAGGCAGATGGAGCAGAAAAGGGGGGGGGAGTCCAGTGCCCTCCCAGGGTGGCCCTGAGTAGCAATCCGTTCCCCGGGAAGGGGGCCTCCCTCACCGGATTGCCAGCGTTGCCTCTCGGCCGTCCACGCTGCTTGAGGCAGCAGATTCCTGGCTCCAAGGACCTTCCCTTTACAGGCCAAGCCGGGAAGGGGACACACAAATGCCACCCTCGTCTCGGGAGAGGCAGGGCGGGACGCAGACTTGGCTACACAACAGTCAACATGAAACCTCACTTTTCAGGATCCGCCTGAGCTGCTCCCTCCCCAGTGGGGGCAAACCAAGACTATAAACTGGCCGTTTCCACCAGTTCCCCCTCCCCACTCCAGACCCCCCCCTCAGGGTCTTCCTCAGGGTCCCCTTTCCCTCGGGAGCAACATTTTGTGGAAGGGGGGGAGCTTCATTCCACCAACGAAAATGAAAATGGAGTCTAGCTCTAACCCACAGAAACACATCAAGCTAAACGTGCACTCAATGTATATGTTTGTCCCTTTCCTCCCCATTATGAGTATCGTTGCCAGCTTTGGGTTGGGAAATACCTGGAAATTTCGCTGGTGTAGCCTGCAGAGGGCAGGGTTTGGGGAGGGACCTCAGGAGGGTATAAAGCCGTAGAGTCCCCCCTCCAAAGCAGCCATCTTCTCCAGCTCTTTATCGGCTGGGGGTCCTTTGCAATAGTGGGGGACCTCCAGGTGCCACCTGGAGGTTGGGAAGCCTAGTCTCCATTCTTTCACATCTACGCATACCCGGTTATTTGCATGTGGCACGTCCTCTACCTGTGTTCTGATGTACACATCTAGATGTTTCCCTAGCAACCACTGGGTGCAGTTCCCTGAGACCCCCTCGCCCACCTGCCCTGCCCACCCCCAGGCCCCTAAGTGGAGCACGGGAAGACACAGGGAGGGGGAAACAGCCCTGACCTCAAAACCGGAATCAAGAACCAAAAAGGTGAGAAAAAAGTCTAATGCAGGGCCAATATTAAAAACCCACTTGAAACTTACAATATACAAAAATACATGTATTAGAAAGGCAGTTAAAAACATGCATAAGGGCCCAATGAAAACCTCGTAAAAAGTAAAGCCTAAACACAAGGGCCAAGACACACGACCTGAGGCGTTTCTGCCCTATTGGGGGACTTCTTCAGAGGTCAGATGATATTGAGGGACACAGAACTTAAGTACATATTGCAATAAGATAACCGATTGGACCAGGGAAGGGAAGGTTAAGGTTTAGGCTTTACTGTTTTATGAGGCTTTCATTGGGCCCTTACGTACGTGTTTAACTGTCTAATAAATACTTGTATTTTCCTATATTATAAGTTTCAACCAGGTTTTTAACACTGGCCCTGCATTAGACTTCCTTCACACCCTAAGTGGGGCAGGGCACGTACCCAGGGGGTAAAGGCACAGACCAGCCTGACGCAGACTACAAGGCAAGGCAAGCGGCACGGACAGGTCGGCTTCAGATGTTTATTTACAGTTCTTTACAGTTCAGGCTGCTTAGAAAACGTTGGCCGGAGGGGCGAGTCCAGGCGGGAGCAGGGGGGTGGGAGTGGGGGGCAGACCCCCTCCCTCTCTGATGTGGAGTGCGGACAGGGCGGTGGCCGGCGAAGGCAATCCAGGGTCTGGAGGCAGCAGCGCGACGCAGGCAAGGCAGGCAAGCAGATTGGCACACAAAGCGAGACAAACACCAGACACAGCGACAAGAGGCTCAGCCTGAAGCAGGAGGACCGGCTGGCTTTCTGCCCCATGGACTGAGCGGCTCCCGTGCACAAAATGGTGGCTGGGGGAGGGTGGGGAGGACCCCAGCAGCCTCTCTTCCAAGGCAGGCCCACCGTTGCGTCTGCACCAGCAGCTGGCTGGGCCTCCAACGCCACGCAAGCCACGGCCACAGGCAAAGACAGAGGCCTCTGCTGCCCCCTTGTGGCATCCCCGAGCCCCTCAGAGCTGTCATGGGGGCAGCAGGCTTAAGCTGAAGGGGGGCAGCCACCATTTCCAAACTATTGCCCCCACCACCAGCAGCACCAGCAGCTTCCCGTAGGCTGGGCTCTTGGCCTGTGGAAGAGCCCCGGACAGATTTCTTCTTCCCTGCGGACAGGAGAAGACCGAGGGCTAGAGATGCGCTGCCCTCTCCTCCAGCAATGAGGAACCTGGGAAGTCCGCTCCCAAGTCTGGCACTCCTGCATCGCTCAGCTTTGAAACAAGGACGCCTCTGGCCTGCGGGGGCCGTTTTGGAAGACGGCCGGGCTCTCTGAAAGTGGCCGCCAGGGGAGTGAAAGAAGCAGGGCAGGGCCTACGATGCCTCCCTGAGCCAGTCACTTCTGGAAAGCACGCTGGCAGACCCAGCCTGCCTCTCACACCCACCCACACGGAGGGCAGGAAGCCGTCTTGTGCCTGCCTGAAGGATCCACCCAAACTCTCTCTCACAGCCCCCCTTCAGGCCCTGGGGCAACGGCAGCCCCTCTCGGCCTCTTCTCCCCAGAGGGTGGATGAGAAAGGGAGGAAGAACTGTGCCCAGCCCAGCACCAGGACCACGCTCACCGCAGAGCACCGGGTCTGGCAGCTAGACAAGCCTGAGCCGGAACTCTCTGGCCCCCCCAGCTGGTGGCCCATGCCCCCCCTCTCAGTGCTGTCTGCTCCCCACCCCGTGTCCTCCCACAAGTCAGAAATGCTCTCTAAACACTTCAACAAAACAATCAGGCATTTTATTATTTGCTGGGTTAGGAAAACACGGCGGGCAGGCAGGGAAGAGGGACCCCGCCTCCGCTTGGCACCGCCTTAAATAAAAAGAGGGCAGGCAGGGGCAGTCTGAAGGCATGTTTTAAAAACTCCCCCCTCCTCCCCGGTGTGGGGAGAAAGAGAGACGGAGGAATCAAGACACTGCAGGAGGAGGAAAGCCGAAGCCCACGGGAGGTCGGCTCCGGGAGACAGACGGGGCTGGAAGGGGAGTCTCAGCCAGAGCCCCTCCCCGCTCGCTGGCTCTCCGAGGGGGGGCAGAGGGGGTGCTCAGCCAAGTCGCCCCTCCTCACAGGCAGGCCCGTCCCAAACCAAACCCAGCCACCCAAGGAGACACCCCCCCAACCTATGCATCTATGTACACGCTCAGGCAGCAGGCGCTCATGGCGGGACGAGGCAGTCAGCTGTGCGGACATGCAGCATGGCAGGGCAGGGAGCGAGTCCCTGGAAGCCCCAAGGACAGGCCCTCCGGCAGAGAGACGGCGTCCTCCTCTGTGGTGCAAACGCCAAGGGAGAGTCCGACCCAGTCGGGGTGGAGTCGGGGGGCACAGCGGTGGAGTGCGCGTGTGTTCCGGGAGCTGAGCCGCCTAGCTGGAGGGGATGTAGAGGGACTGTGTCTTGCGGCTCCGGCCGGGCGTCCTGTTCAAGATGTCCATGCTCTTGCGGCTGGAGCTGACCACGTCGGTGACGAAACCCGAGCAGTCGCTGCACACGTCCTTGAGCACGGAGCCATGCGCGTAGATGATGGGGAACTCCTCCTCCACGCTGCGCCAGCGCGCACCCTGCAAGGAGCTGCAAGGAAGGCATCCGCCAGACGGGGCGGGTCAGAAATGCCGCCCGCCCCACGAGAGCAGTGCCCGGCAGGAGCACCATCCGCTCACCGGGCGGGAGCAGCGCCACTCACCAGAATGCCTCCCTCCTCCGGTACGGGGGCACCTTGTTGCCCAAGGAGCCTGGCAAGGTCTCAAAGCCCAAGGCGAAGACGGGGATGTGGGCGAGCTTCTTCGAAGGCATCTTGATCTAGAAAGAGAGGGAACGGCCTCACTAGCTAGCATCTGCTGGCAGCCCAAGGACTAAAAGGCCATAACACACCAGTGCCAGTCCGTGCCCGCTTCCTCACTAAACGGCACGGAAACATCCTCTGCAGACCTTCAGCAGGTACATGCACCCCACACACCCCCAAAGGAGCACAGTGCCGTTTCCTTTAGTGTCTTTATGCCACCGTGCGCCATCGGGAGACCTGAGGACACTTCCCCGAGAGGAACTCTCACCTTCAGGCTGCAGGAGCTGCAGACAGACCTGGAAGCAGAGAGGAAGCACCTGGATCAGCAAGCAGTTCCCCACCACCACCCTGCACCCAGGGGCAGCCCCCCAGCTGATGTCCACCACCATCCCCCCCGCCTCACTCACCTTTTGCAAAAGAGGCAGACGGGGGGCCAGGAGAAGAGGGCAAACTTGGTCCTGCAGCAGCAGCAGATCTAAAGGGGGAGGAGGAGAGATTGGGGGGAAAAGCACCCCCTGAACCTCTAGCAGGGCTCCCAGGAGGGCCCCGGAGGGCCCGGAACCAGCTCTTGTCCAGGAGGGCCCCCCAAGCCTTGCCCCCCCTCACCTTCCCTCTCTTCAGGCTGCTGTAGAGCTCCTTGCTGTGCAGGAACTTCTCCATCTCTGCTTTCACCAGCACCCGCCGCACGTTGATCATCTCATCCACGGTGAGCGCCAGGCTCTCCACCGGGTGGCTGAACTCCTGCTGCAGGGCACAGAAAACACCAGGCGGCTGGCTGCATGGCATGCGCACGTTGGGGCAGGGCCCTGAGGGAGGCTAGGTGGGTGCTTCCAGCTAAGTCAAGACTCGGCCGGCTTTCCTTCGGGCCGTGGACTGCCTGATGACAGACCGGAGCTGCTGCTGAGGCCGGAGGCCTTGGGATGACCAGGGCATCGCGGAGCCCTTTGCCAGAAAAGGAAGCTCAGTTTGAAGGAACCAGGGCAGTGAACTATTTACATTTGAAGAGTCTCTCCCTCTCTTTTATTTATTTTATTTATTTATAGTTTCAATTTATATACCGCTCTAACCCCGAAGGGTCTTTGAGCGATTAACACAATTTTTAGATCAAGTTTTCCTATCTAGGGCCACAATCTTTTTGATTCTGAATGCATTTAATCATTATAGATAAACAATCTGATTATTTTACAGGGGGAAGTTGCAGCACGTAAATACAGATTTGGGCTCTTCTGTCCCATTTATGAAGCCCTAGAGGAAGGAAATAGTTGGAAGACCCACCCCACTGAATACACATCCAGCTGCTGTATACCGAATCAGACCTCGGTGCACCCGGGCCAGTATTGTCTACTCCAACTGGCAGCAGCTCTCCCGACAGAGGTCTTTTACACATGTCCTGATCCATCTGGCAATGCCAAGCATTGAACCCGGAACCGTCTGCATGCCAAGCAGACGCTCTGCCACTGAGCCACGGCCCCTCCCCAGTCTGAATGCTGGAAGTTGCCTGATACGGAATCAGACCACCGGTCCATCAGGGTCACTGCTGTCCACTCAGACTGGCAGCCGCTCTCTGGGGTCTCAGGCAGAGAAAGGTCCTTCCCATCACCTCCTGCCTGGTCCTTTTGAACTGGAGATGCTGCCGGGGATTGAACCAGGGACCTGCTGCGTGCCAAGCAGAGGCTCTTCCTCTGAGCCATGGCCCCTCCCCGTTATACCCTCCTGTGCCGTCCCTCCACAAGGTCTTCTCTTGAGTTGCAAGAGGGCTGCTTTTTGCACACTCCAAGCCTGGACCAGGAACAGGGGAGGCGACCCCCAGTCCCACCCAACAAGTTGATTCTGGGTGAGAGTACCACACCCTGGGCCTGCCACGCCCACCGCCCTTCCTCTCGCATCAGACACTCACCAGCCACAAATGTTTCACGTTGGCCTCTGGGGTGGGGCCACCGCCCGCTTCCGACTTCTCATCCACAGCGCTGAGGACGCCCTGGCCGGAGGGCAAGGCACTGGTGCCACCGTAGGGGCCCTGGTGGTAACTGGCTGGAACGGAACCTGGGAGAGGAGCAGAAGGCGGGTGGGCGGGGTCAGGACCTCACGGGGGAAAGCAGCAGACCCCCCCTGGCTCAAACTCTGCCTGTACACGTGACTGAAGGGGCTGCCGTGAAGCTGCAGACCACCTGTTCAGCCACTGTCCAGCTGCTGCTCTGGGGCCAGAGCGGGAAGGCCCTGAAGATGCTCGTTGTGTAGTGTGGACATTCAAGAACGTCAGAAGAGCCCCTCCTGGATCAGACCCTAGTTCAGCTTCTGGTCTCACACTGTGGCCCAGAAGTTCTGTCAGCTAGCTGCTGCCATAAAGCTGGTGTGTGTGGGGGGAGGTGGCTGTAATGGAATCTTAACTTCCATTTCTTCCTGACTAGTCTTATCTTCTAGCTTAGGCCGGTGACCTTGGTACCTTGGTTGCTACTTTCCCTGGGAACGGAGACCCGTTAAGTTAGGCGGGCTTTTGCTTGTTCCCTGATTGGCCCAAGTCTATTGGGGGACCCCTTTGAATTATGAATAACTCCCCATTACGTGCACTTGCAATCAGTTCTAACAAAGAATGTATGCACAGATGTCCTGCCTTTACTGTACTCAATAAACTTCACTCTTCTGAATGGAAGCTATTGGGAACTGATTGCTGCAGGACTCTGACAAGTTCCTCCGGAGGTCCAGTAACAAGGAACAGAAGCTGAAGCCTACCCCCAGTGTCTGGCACTGGCATTCACAGGATGACTGCCTCTGGATGTGGAGGTTCCTTTTAGTCACCACCAGGCCTCATAGCCGCTGATAGGCAGAGGACATGTTTGCAGCCAGGGTGGCGGAAAGCGCTCTCAAGTTGCAGCTGACTTATGGCGACCCCTGGTGGGGTTTTCAAGGCAACAGAAGTTCAGAGGTGGTTTGCTGTTGCCTGCCTCCAAGTCATGACCCTGGTATTCCTTGGTGGCCTCCCATCCAAATACCAGAGCCAGGGCCAACCCTGCTTAGCTTCCATGATCTCACGTGACCAGGCTGGCCAGGTTAGGGCAGCTGTAGCAACTCAAAAAGTCCTAGCTTGAGTGCTGGATTCAAGCCGGCCTGGCCCTGTGAGCTGCCTGCAGGGGGTGCGTGGGCAGATGGGACACGCCAAGCCACAGGCTGGGCAACCAGGAGACCGGCCAGCAAAAGGAACAGAAGAAGAGAAGAAATTGGATTTATACCCCGCCCTTCACTGCCCAAAGGCATCTCAGAGCGGCTTACAAACTCCCTTCCCTTCCCCTCCCCACAACAGACACCCTGCGAGGTAGGTGGGGCTGAGAGAGCTCTGACAGAAACCGTCCTTGAGAGAACAGCTGTGCCAGAGCTTGTGACTGACCCAAGGTCACATCAGCAGGTGCAAGTGGAGGAGTGGGGGAATCAAACCCAGTTCTCCCAGATAAGAGTCTGCGCACTTAACCACTACACCAAACTGGCCCCCACCACCCTTTAGGTGGTGAAGCAGCCAGGGCCGCTCTTCTTGGCTCCCGTGCCAAGGAGAACAACACATGCCCCCCCATGGCACCTTGCAGAGAGAAGGGGAGGACCTGGTCCTAGAAAAGGTTGCCCCACCCAGACTTTTCTACCCTGGATTAGACAACGTTCCCCCACCTCCCTTCTCGGTCTCTCGCAAGCATCCCATACGCTATGCCCAGACGTTCCTTCCATAATTTGGCACCAAGCAAGTCTCCGACTGCCAGAGGGGACAGGGGGCTGGAATCCTCCCTTTCCCTCAGAGGGCCGCCACCAGCCCAGGAAGAAGAAGAGGCGGGGTGGGGTGGGGTGGGGGGAGAAACACTTGCCCTCCTTTTCCATGCAGCCGGTCCATGCAGGGCTGGAGATACCTGAGCGGGGCCTTGGCTCAGACCCGCTGCCTCCCAGGCTCTCCAAGTCTGGCTCAGTAGTGCTGCCACCGCTGCTGCCACCACTCTGGAACTGAGCCAAGTCCTGCTCAGAGAAGGAGCGGTCTCGCTTCAGCGGCATCAAGGGGCCTGGCTCCTCCATCCCTTCCGTGCTGGGAGAATCTTCCTCCTGCAGGAGAGAGCGGGAGAGGGAAGCCCATGGCTGAAGGTACCCCTTCTGGGCACAGGGCAGCTCGCCCCCCCCAAGCCAGCACACTGTGCTGCAAACGAAGTGGTACCCGGGGGTCATTTTCTAGAAAAAAAGGTGCAGGAGCTCATTTGCATAACTCGTTTGCATATACCACACCCCCTGACAAAGGGCAGGCATGTTTAAAATGAGTTAAGACATATGCAAATGAGATTAAATCACCCCCCTCCCTGAGTCTCTCCGCAAAAGCAGAGAGGCTCAGGGGAAAAGGGGCCATGTCTGCTCACCTCCCCTTCCCCTCCCCAGCCAACCCACCGCGGCGGGCAGGCTGGAGAAGGGAAAGGAGGCAGACATGCCTGGCAGGGAACCTAGGGATTTAAATCCCCCCAGTCTCTCCGTGGGCAGCCAGGAAAGGCGGGGGGGGCCTGGGCTCCTTACTGCTGGAGCACCACTCTGGGGCGCTCCGGCAGAAAATGACCCCTGGTGGTACCACTGCTGTCCTTAGTGTGCACGCAAGGCACCATGGTATTTGGGAGCATCAGCCGGACAAAAAAAAGCCTGCAGACGGGATGGAGGGTCAGTCGCAGAAGCGCCTTCTTCCCCCATGGAGGGGCGGCAGAAGTGTGAATAGTTCTAGTGCCAAAATTCAACGGGTCTAGTAGGTCCCCTTGTGAAAGTGAAGGCAGGGCCCCTGTCATGATCTGTGCAGGACAGAGACAGGGCCTAGAGGCCTAAACTATAGGAGCGACCTGTCTGGCAGTAAAAAGCAGACAGCCTACAATCCCCACAATGCTTGGGGACGGTTTTAGCCAATGGGAGTGCAGGGATTCAGGGAGGAGACTGCTGCATTCTTGTGGAGGTGTGTCTTTAGCTGTAGGCAGTGGAAGGGGACTGTGCTAAACTCTGTGTGTTATGAGGAAATGGATCTCGCTGTCTCTTTGCTGTTTCCCCTCCCACGGAGTCACTGAGGGAGAAGAGCTGGTCTGAGAGGAGAAGGTCCCTCACTAGTCAGAGTGAGTGTGCAGGTAGTGAGGCCTGGTAAGAAGGCTTGTAGGCCTTAAGTAGTAACAGTTAAGGAGTAACAGGTAGCTGCATTAGTTTTGTGTTCTTTTTGCCTTTTAACACTGTTATACCTTTTTAAAGCACCTTGCCTTATTTGCCTTGCCCCAGTATTGTTCTTAATAAACCATTGTTAAGTACTCTGACTGGTCATCACGCCTGTGTTTTCTTGGCTGTAAAAGGGGCATTTTGGATGGGCTTGAGAAGGTACCTGGGCCTTCTCAAGGGACCGGAAGTCCAGGGTGGTGGCAGCGGAAGGCGGCGACCCCCTGGGGTCATGACAGCCCCCCTCCTAGCTCTTACTTCCGAAATGTTCATCTCCTCCATCTCAGCCAGCGTGGGCGCCTTCAGCAGGACCCTCGGCCTCGGGCACTGAGGTGGGGCGCTGGAGTCGGAGACAGAGAGGTTGATGCAGGAGGTGGACTTGAGGTTGCGGGGACAGGCGTCCAGGAGGCAAGGCAGAGACCCAAAGCCTGCAAGAAGAAGAGAGAGGGGGAGGGAGCTGGAGGAGAACAGAGGACCCACACCCCCTGCCTGCCCTCCACACAGAGCCGGGGAGACCAGGAAATTGTTCCCCGGGCACAAGATATGGCTGCTATCTGGGCACACAAACATGGCAGAAATCTCATCTTCCAGCAGTCTCAATAGCTGCTGTTTCCGTGAAGGGGCTTTCTCTCTCTCAAGGGTGAATGTGGAATTGCAGCTCAGGCCTCATCACCCCAACCTCACTCTGCCACAAGGCAAACCCACAGGCTCAACCCCCCACCCCCAGCTGCAGTACGGGGATGATAACAATAATAGCACGGACCTACCTAGCAAGGGTGTTGTAAGGATGGCAACAATACAAGGTATGTGAAGTGCTTCAAACCTTCAAGTGCTCCTTGCTTGGCCTTTAGCAGGCCTTTGGTTTTGCTCTGTGATTCTGGGATGTCTGTTTGGACCTTGGGTGGGCGGCTGCCAGAGTTTGCCACCCCCCCCAGCCCAGGCGAGGAGAGCTGTTCTTGGGAGCGTCTCCCGAGGCTTTACCTTTCTGGGACTGCACCGGCCGAAGCTTCCTCTCTTGCTTGATCTCCTCGAGAATCTTCTCATGGAGGGTCCGCTGCTTCTGGGGAATCGGGCGCAGCCTCCGTTTGGAAGCCTGCAGTGGGGGTTGGAAGGCCACGCTCAGCACAGGCAGAGGAAGCCGACCTTTATCTCCCCCAGGAACAAGGCCTTGGAGAGGCTGGATCCCCCGAGGGAAGGGAGTCTGGGTGGCCCCACCCACAAACTCTCTCTCTCCAGTAATCTGAAGGGAGGGGGGAGAGACCTTTTTGCCCAGAATACCCCCCCTTACCTGTCTCAAGGGGGGCCGGGACCGAATGAAGTCCAGGATAAGCTCATGAGCATTCTTCTTCACTCTGGGAGGAATGTCGCCGTCCACCTGAGGAAGGTCCACCCATCAGAAGAAGTCCCAAGCTGACCACTGAACCCAGAGCAGTGGGCCAGCAAGACTGACCACGGGGAGGGGGAGGGGGCCGGGGGAGGGGGCCACTCTGCTCACCATGACTTTGCGGAGCTTGTAGTTGCGAGCCCGGATGTCCTGCATGAGCATCTCAAAGGGGGTCAGCTGGTACTCGGTGGGCAGCGGGTTGAACTGCTTCTCCTGGACCTTCTTCAGCTTGACCCCGTGCCGGAGCTCCCTCATCAGCTGGACCCAGAGGCGAGCCTGCAACAGCAACAGCCAGAGAGCCTCAGCAGGGCTTGCTGCAGGATCGGGCCCCTTTGCCCTCCTGGACAGCTCTGGCTTAAGCTTGTGCCCCAGTCAGGAAAACTGCAGGTCACTCTTGCAACAGAGAAGGAGGAGGAGGAGGAGGAGGAGGAGGAAGAGGAGAAAGAGGAGGAGGAGGAGATTGGATTTATACCCCGCCCTTCACTACCCAAAGGAGTCTCAGAGCGGCTTACAAACTCCTTTCCCTTCCCCTCCCCATAACAGTCACCTCGTGAGGGAGGCGGGGCTGAGAGAGCTCTGGCAGAAACTGCTCTTTTTCAAGAACAGCTGTGCCAGAACTATGGCTTGTCCAAGGTCATCCAGCAGTTGCAAGTGGAGGAGTGGGGAATCAAACCCAGCTGTCCCAGCTTAGAGTCCCCGCACTTAACCACTGCACCAAACTCCTTCAGCCCCCTCCACCCCACCTGCCCATGCACACACCCCTGCTTCCCCCCTTCTTCTAAGCTGGGCTGGTGGCAGGTGCCTCTTCCCAGATCCCAGTCCCCCCACCAGCTGGGGCATCAAAGGCAGCAAACTCCTCCAGCCAGCCTGGAGCCGCTTAGCAGAGGTAGTCCAGCGAGGTTGAGCAACAGGTGCGGGACAGCCCACCCTCTGCCGGGCCCGCTCCGTACCCAGTCCGTGTTCCGCAGGTTGTCCAGATCCGCTGCCGACTGGTCCTTCCGCTCGTCTTCCTCCTCCTTCAGCTTCGTCAGCATCTGCACCCCAAACCGAGAAGACAGTTCAGCTTGCCCAGCCGTGGTCTCAGCCACGGGCAACGTCCTGCCAACGGAGGCGGGCCAAGAGACCCTGGCTGGCACTGCCCCTGGCCTGCCACACAGCCCAGTTCCTTCCCTCTCCGAGCCCCAAGTGGCTTCCTGGCCTTGTGCTTCCAAGCTGAAGCCAAGCACTGAAGCACACCCAGCCTTGGGAAGGTATGGCTTTTAGGGTGGAAGACGCCCCCCAAGTCCTGCACAAGTGGTTTGTGTCACCAAAGACCACACCTCAGAAAGGATATTACAGCATGGGGGAAAGTGCAGAAAAGGGCAACTAGAAGGATAAAAGGGTTGGAACACTTTCCCTAGGAAGAAAGGTTAAAGCGCCTGGGGCTCTTTAGTGTGTAGAAATGACGGCTGAGGGGTTAGGGTTAGGGTGACGTGATCGAGGTTTACAAGATTAGGCATGGGATAGAGCAGGTAAAGAAAGAAGTCCTTTTCTCCCTTTCTCACAATACAAGAACTCGTGGGCACTCCATGAAATTGCTCAGCAGTCAGGTTAGAATGGATAAAAGGAAGTCCTTCTTCACCCAAAGAGCGATTAACACACGGAATTCATGGCCACAGGAGGTGGTGGCAGCTACAAGCATGGACGGCTTCAAGAGGGAATTGGATGAACATCTGGAGCAGAGGTCCATCAGTGGCTATTAGCCACAAGGTATAGATAGGAACTCTCAGTCTGGGGCCAGTGATGCTCTGTATTCTTGGTGCTTGGGGGGTGGGCAACAGTGGGAGGGGCTTCTAGTGACCTGGCCCCACTGCTGGACCTCCTGAGGGCACCTGGTGTTGTTGGCCACTGTGTGACACAAGAGTGTTGGACTGGATGGGCCGTTGGCCTGATCCAACATCAGGTTCTCTTATGTTCTCTTATGTCAACAAAAACTTCCAAGCAAGAGGCTGGATATTGAAGAGGGGCTGTAAAGGCACCAGGCCCCTTCCGATATGGGTCTGGATGCCAAAGGGACTGGCCTCCTTTGCATCAGTTGCAGTGAGTGGCCACTTCTCCGTCGCTTCCTCAAGGCCACAGGCACCTGCCGGCCCTCTGGCAGTCCAACTGGGCATGGAAGGGGCTGTAACTATTCTGCACCCTCCACCACAACTAGAGAGTTCATCAGAGCAACCCTTGTGAAGCACTCGAACCCAGCAAAGAAGGTGTCCTTCTGCAATAGAGCAAGTCTGGCCTATGAGGCACACTCCCTCCAGAAAGAGGGTCATTGTGGGGGGGATAGATTCACCCTGAAATCTTTCCCTACAGAAAACTGCTTTCCTCTGTAGAGATGCTTGGGTGGAGCATTTGAACACTTCTGAATGCATATAACGTTGCCTTATACTGAATCAGACAGTTGGTCTCCCAAAGGCAGTCTGGTCTACTCAGACCGGCAGCGGCTCTCCAGGGTCCCAGGGAGGAAAGAGTCTTTTTGCACCAGCCACTGCCTGATTCTTTTGACTGGAGATGCCTGGGATTGAACCTGGGACCTTCTGCATGCCAAGCAGAGGCTCTACGACTGAGCTACAGCCCCTCTTTACAGCTCCCCAGGGTCTCAGGCAGAGGTCTTTCACATCACCTCCTGCCTGGTCCTTTTTAACTGGAGATGTCGGGGATTGAACCTGGGACCTTCTGCATGCCAAGCAGAGGCTCTTCCAGGGAGCCACGGCTCCTCCACACTTCCTCCCCAGCCTCCAGAACTAGCCAAAGAGGTTCCCTCCAAAATCCTGGGGGTTGCACCACTGCTTTCCTCCCTCTCCTCCCACCCCCCATCTTGGACAAGTTCATGGAGCCTCTGCAGCCGGAGAAGCAGGAACTGCTGATCTTCCCGGGACAGGATCAAAGCCTCTAGGGTGTTGTGGGGGGGGGAGCAGCAGCAATTGCCAGCCAGGCAGGGCTCCCTCTGCTGCCAGCGGGGGGGGGGGGGCTGCAGCCTGAGAAGCGGGGCGGGGGTGAGGCCCGGCAGCAGCCGCCTGCCTCTGCTCTCCGCTGTGCTGAGGGAGGGAGCCGCATTTGGACAAAGGGTGCAGTGTTGACCTGGCAGGGAGGGGCCTAGAGGAGCACAATCAGGCTGCCTGTAACAGAAACCACCGGGGACTGTTTGGAGAAGGCGGGGCAGGCAGGATGTGGCCCTTTGCCGACTCTCCCGGCAGGACCTTTGCTCCTGCTGCTGGCTGTGACTCAGGCCTTCCTCCCGCCACGGCTGAGGACTTGGGGTGCAAAACACCCCTTCGACGCCAAACTGGGGTGGGAGAGGCCTCCATCGACTAGCCAGAACTTGCTGGCCCACGGCTGGCCCAGAAGACAACCGGGGGGGGTGTAGCTGGTGCCCAGGGAGGGAGCGCCACTACTGGTATAGGCCATCGCCAAGCAAAGGCAGCACGTAGCCCCCCCCCCCCACATGCAACACTCCTTTTGTGGTCCTGGCGAATGCTCCCTCTAAGTTGTGGAATCTTGTGAGCAAAAATTCTACTTTGGGAGCTACTGGCATTAAAGTTGTGAGCGAGTGATTTGGCTACTGCATAAATTAGTTTGCTCTGGAGCCCTCCCTTCCTGAGCTGAGACAAAAATGGGTGAGCCAGAGGCTAAAAAATGGTGAGCTAGCTCACACTAACTCAGCTTAGAGGGAACACTGGTCCTGGCTTTAACCAGGCGGGCAGGCCACACCCCCCCCCAGTGGGCTTCTTCTGGCCATGAGCAGGCATTGGCAATACAAGCACCACCGGCGCCAGTGGTTCCACGGCACAGAATTGGCAGTTGATATTTGCCAGGGCTTCCTCTCAGCTAGCACGGGAGTTCCCGCTAGCTAAGGCCCTGAGTGTTGCTGAGGGGTCAGGGCCAATGTTCCCTCTAAGCTGAGTTAGTGCGAGCTAGCTCACAGTTTTATAGCCTCCGGCTCACACTTTTTTTTGTCTTTGCTCAGGAGGGAGGGGCTCCAGAGCAGACTAATTTATGCAGTAGCCAAAATCGCTCGCTCACAACTTTAATGCCAGGAGCTCAGAAAGTAGAAATTTTGCTCACAAGACTAGCTGCAGCTAGAGAGGAGAAGCAACGGCTCAGCTCCCCCCCGCCGCCCCCCATGCTCTCGGCACACAAACTTCTGGCCTGCGCTTCCTGCATCCAGATTGAGCCACCAGGGGGCAGGCCACGAGGCACCCTCCCTGCAGCTCCACTGCAGTCGAAACTGCTGTCTCTTGGAGGCCTGCCAGGGTCCAAACCCAACACATTGGCCAGAAGCATTGCAAGCTGCTGCCAGGTCAGCATTCAGCGGGCATCGGGCTCTTTCTTCCAGCAGAGCGAGCTCCCTGCTGGGCATTTTGCAGGCTTTGTGGCACAATCGCTGGGCATCGACCCCTCCCCCCCACAAGGCCTGCTCCAAGCTGTCAGGAACTGCCCGGCTGGAGAGACAGGAGGCTGAGCAATAAACAAGTGAGGCCTGAGGCCTCTGGGCAGAAGCGGTGGCGGGGGGGGATTTATTTTGGTCCCACAGCCAGAGGCCTGTTCTGTGACCCATTACGGGAGTCGCCGCACCACTTGCTTCCCTGCCCGGATCAACCACCTGCCAATCCCAAATGATGCCCTGGCACCTCCAGTGGCCCCCAAGGCTTGCCCTTGGCAGCTGGGCAGACTGGCAGACAGACACAGGATGCAGAACGCTGCCTCTTTAGTGACAGCAGGGGCAGCCACGGCAGGGACCCCCCAGCAGATAGATGGCTCCCCCCCGGACTGCAACCAGGCTGCTTCAAGGGTCTCCACCAGTGTTCCCTCTAAGCTGAGTGAGTGTGAGCTAGCGCACAGTTTCTAGCCTCTGGCTCACACATTTTTGTCTTAGCTCAGGAAGGAGGGCTCCAGAGCAAGCTAATTTATGCAGCAGCCAAATCACTCGCTCACATCTTTAGTACCAGTAGCTCAAAAAGTAGATTTTTTTGCTCACAAGACTCCACCGCTTAGAGGGAGCATGGGTCTCCACTCCTGTTGCTCAGCCCCTCCCGGGGAGCAAAGAGAGCAGAGGAGGTGTCCCCACAGATGGGGGCAATCCAGGAGCAACGTGGCTTCCTTGCCCACCGCAGGGTGGCACTCACCTCCTTGGCGTCCCGGATCTTGGCCAGGAAGGCCTTCAGCTCCACCGTCTCCAGGAAGAGGGCTCTGCAGACCGCCTGGTAGTGGGCTTGGGCCTCCTGGGGGTGGGTGAGGCGCGCCGCACAGAGCCGCATGGCTTGGCTGAAGGTGCGCACCGCTCGCAGGTGCCCCCCCTCCACCGCCTCCTCTTCTTCCTCCTGCCCCTCGTAGCCCTCGTCGGCCGTCCCGCAGCCGCTGTCCTCGGAGTCGCTGTTGGCCATCAGGTCGATGAGGTGCTCCAGCTGGGGGCTCAGCTCTCGCTCCTCGTTCTCGTCCAGGCCCCAGTCCAGCGCTCGGTAGATGGCGAAGCCCAGGGACTGCACCATCTGCAAGCCAGAAAGCAGAGCGTACAGGAGACTGGCACGCACACATCCCCAGCACTACATTCCTCAGAGGGCCGGCTTTCGCCCACCGTGGCACTCCTGGTGGTGCCTCCAGTTCCGGCACCACGTCGTCCAGAGGGCCAGAGCAGTGGGCGCTTGCCCACTGAGAAGGACAATGCCGACTTCTTTTCTCGCTCCAGCAGCCTTTGCATTATAGACTGCTAATTTTAGTTTGGGCATATTAGCGTCCTCGTTATTTATTTAAAACCCTTGCATGCTGCTTTCCGAAAGGAGTCGCCCAAGGTGGTTTCCAGCACAGAACAACAACAACAACAAACCCCCCATTTCTTAAACTTTATTATTGATTATTTCAGCACTGCAGTATTACCAGTTTCACATTTATACCGATGCTTTGCGGTTGTAACCGTGGCTGGCCCCCTGGGAAAATCACAGGCTGAGAAGCAGCCACGAAACCCCAGCTCCTCCCCGAGCCATCGGGGTCTCTTGTGCCCCACCCCTCCTCCTTGCATTGCAGCTCCATTATCTAGAGGCTGAGGAGAACATGAGCCCCCCAGGGAATAGAGAGAAGCAGGCAGGCCAGGAAGGGCCTCCAGACAGACACAGAAGCGGCTCTGTTCCCTCTCGCCTGCTCGGCCTGTGGGAAAGTCGGGGGGGGGGGTGTGTGGATCCATAGGGGAAAAACATAGATGCGGCTCTCAGACCAAATGGGGGCTTGTGGGGGAGGTGAGCAGACTGGGGGGGCTATCAGGGGACCTGATTTTTGCCCTTGATCAGATCCCAGAACAGGCTAAGCGAGGGTGTCACAGCAGCACCTGCCAATGGGCTGTGCCAACCGTCCCTCTCTGCCTGGTTCTCAGCCATCCCAGTCCTGTGGGAAGAAGCAGGGAGCTCAGGACACCTTCCCCCCCACACCCCCAACCGCAATATTGCTGCTTCATCTGGCCGTCAGCAAGGGAGGACTCTATGCAATACCTCCTTGTAAAGTGAGGAGCCAGAGCATTTGAGAATTATCCCCTGGTAGATTGCCGGTCTCTGGTTCCAGCCGGAAGGCAGACATTGAGGCCAGTGTTCCCTCTAAGCTTGAGTGAAGGCGAGCTAGCTCACGGTCTTTTAGCCTCTGGCTCACAGATTTCTTTTTGCTCAGGAAGGACGGCTCCAGAGCAGACTAATTTATGCAGGAGCCAAATGGCTTGCTCACCACTTTAATGCCAGTGGCTCGCCAAGTAGAATTTTTGCTCACAAGACTCTGCAGCTCAGAGGGAGCATTGATCGAGGCCGGGCCGTTCGGTGACCGTTTCAGGCACAGACCATCCGGGGGGGGGGCTGTGCATCCCGAGAAAGTCACACTGAGCCACCACAGGGGTCCGCAAGGGCCTGGGCTGCTCCCATCCAGGGCAGGCAGAAGCGCTCTGCTCTTGGCAGCTGACCCCACATAAAGCCCCGCCACCTTCTGACGGTCTGAGAAGAGGAAAGAGTCGCTCTCCGGGGGTTTCAGAGGAGGACCTGCAGGGGGGTTGGCTGAGGTTGGATTTTTAAAAAAGAAGTCTAGAGCATTGGCAGGTAGGGATGCCAGCCTCCAGGTGGGACCTGGGGCACCCCCTGGAATTACAGCTCGTGCCCAGATGACAGAGATCAGTCCCCCTGGAGAAAACAGATGCTTTGGGGGGGTGGGCTCTATGGCCTTGTACCCCCCCCCACTGAGGTCCCTTGTCCTCCCCAGGCTCCATCCCCAAATCTCCAGGAGTTTCCTAACCTGGGTCTGGCAGCCCCATCCACCCCACCCCCTGACGGTGGCAACCCAAAACGGCAGGTGGCGCGGGGGCCATTTCGCTCCCACCCCTTCCCCACTCAGCCGCCTACCTGTGCTTCAGCCGAAGGCGTCAAGGTCAGCGGGAGCTCTGCAAGAGGAAGACAACAGTCACCGTGAGGATTCCTCCCCCCCCGCCCCAGGATTCCAATCACGCCATGTTAAACCACCCGAGCTGACGTGCCCTGCTCACACAGAGCCCAGCCGGGGCAGTCGGGGGCCCAGAGTCCGCCAGGCAGGGCTGCAAAGCTCCAGCCCTGGGGCCACAGAGCAGGCAGAGAGAGGGAGGGGGGCACGGCAGACCCCCATCCAGAGAGAATAGCCAGCAGGAAGTCTTTGCAAAGGCCTGAACACACAGCCGGGGTCCTGTCCTCACCAAGACCCACTCTGGGCAGTCACTGGCCCAGTAGGAGTCCCCGCAAGGTCACCGAGAGCCCACTTCCTCCTCCTCATCACAGAGCATGCAACAGACTGGCCCAGGCTAAAAACACTGCATGTCCAGTGTTCCCTCTAAGCTGAGTTAGTGTGAGCTGGCTCACAGTTTTTTAGCCTCCGGCTCACACATTTTTGCCTTAGCTCAGGAAGGATGGCTCCAGAGCAAACTAATTGATGCAGTAGCCAAATTGCTTGCTCACAACTTTAATGCCGGTAGCTCACAAAGGAGAATTTTTCCTCACAAGACTCCACAGCTTAGCGGGAGCATTGGTCCTGTCCTAAGGCCAAAGAACTACCCGCCGCCCCCTTAAGAATCAACAGCAACATCTCCACCTCGGTCCAAGCTGACTGGAAGCGAGAAGGGGCTCCCTCCACTAAACATCCCAGCCACGTCCTCCCCTTCTTTCCTCTCCAAGGCCCGCTTCCTTTTCCAGACCCGTCACACACCTGCTTTCTCTCTCTTGGTCTCCGGGGAGGAGTCAGGCCTGTCCTGCGCTTGCCAGCCATTTCTAATTTCACCCCCTCCTCAGCACAATCACACGTCTTCCGTTGTCCCCATGCACCATGTAAAAGCTACCTCCAGACGTGGGCTGTGGCTGAGCCAGCCATCCTGGGAAAGCCTGTGCCTACAGCAGGACAGGAGAGATGCCAGAGGAGCTCCGTGGTGCCTTAGAAGGCCTCAGTAGAAAAGAGCCAACTTCCTGTCCAATGCATGACAGTAGACTCCTAACCATGTGCCACAAACAGAACCATTCGCTTTCCAAAGTACTCCCTCATGTCAGCATATTTTTAATGTCCCTCTACTCTACTAGGAGAGCAATGCACTCTTGGTACCTATCCTGCAGTCCACCGTTCAGAAACTCTGCTGGATTCGTACTGGGTAGGCAGAAGACCAGTCGGAATGAGCAAACTGCCTTTCACAGCAGCACCTCAGGGCTCCAAGGAAGAATTTGCCGCACTGCATCTCCCCCCCTCTGCCCCGGAAATGGCCCTGAGTCTGGAACTGAACTCGAAAGGCAGAATCTGGCCCTGACAGAGTTCCAAGTTCTATTCTGGACTCTTTTGTGATGAACTAAGTTGTTATGTTACAAAACAAACCCTGAAGACGTGAACCATTAAGTTGTTTCTTTTGGCAGAGTGACTCATTGCAAGCAGGTAGAGCCGCGATCACCCGGAGGGCCCCGGCCAGCCCAATCTCGTCAGATCTCAGAAGGAAAGCAAGATCGGCCCCGGTCAGTACTTGGACGGAAGACCACTCAGGAAGCCCGGGCTTGCTCTGCAGAGGCAGGTGACAGCAAGCCACCTCTGAATTCCTCTTGCCTTGGAAACCCCAGCAGGGCTGCCATAAGCCAAGCACGACCTGACAGCAAACACACACAAACCCCCCCAGAGCAGTGGAGTGAGACAGCCTCTCACCCTGCTGGTCTGGTTTGCAGGGAGATTCCACCTCCCTCCCTCCCATGTCTGGGCAGGGATTCCCAAGCTCTGTTCCTCACCTGCAGGACGCCCCCCCATTCCTCTGCCCTGGCCGGCCAGCCCCCCATTTGTCTGAACCCCAAGCTGTGGCTGCAGCCGCCACCTCATTACAGCCAACAGATTGTGAATGACAAATATTTGGGAGGTGAAGCAGAGAGGAGCGACGATGGAGGCGGGGGAGGGCAGGACTGGCAAGGACAGACGCGGCATCTGAGCTGGCATCTGCTGCCCCAGGCTGTGCCCAACGGTGCCTCCCCAGCGTACCTCTGGCAGGCCAGCCAGGCCCGGCCGCTAAATCCACTTATCCTACTCAATGGGGGGGGCTGCTTGGCCCCCTCAGCCCCAGGGGCTGCAGAGTGCAAACCAGCAGCTGGGCCCCCACTTAAGCCAAGCCTGCCACACCTCCCCATTGCCAACAGCATCCATCTCACTTTGCTTGACAGGCAGACACCCCCCCAGTGCTCTCCATTTCCTGCCAATTTAGCACATTAATGAACCACTTAGAGGCCACCCCAGAAAGGTCAGCCTAACTCCCCCCACCACAGCAGGCAGGGACAGATCCCCAGAGAAGGAGGAGGAGGAGGAGGAGGTCTCTCCCCTTAGGAGGCATAGAAAGGACTGCAGAGGTTTAGGTGGGACATTTCGATTCCCGAGGTGTGGGGGGCTGGGGGCTGCTTGGGAGATTATCTTGGAGATGTCCATGGGACAAAGCCCCTGGACTGCAACCATCTCTAGTTAGGACGGGGCGGAAGGAAGCTTGCTCATGCAACACACTGGAAGCCCTCGGAACTCCTTGCCACACGATGGACTCTACAGCTGGGACTTTGGCACAAAGGATCATCTATACCCACGGCTGATGGTAAACTGAGGGTTAACGTCCATCACACCAACTGCTGCTGCTGAAGCGCCCTTTCACTGCCCAGAAGGTGCCAGGAGGAGAAGCAGAAGACCAATGGCCAGGAGTCCCTTCTCTCCAGAGAGATTTGCCCAAGCAACAGTTAATCCACTCAGGCAACTGGCAGAGAGAAGCACAGCCGCGAGGAGAGAGGAGACAGCAGCTCAACGGGTCAGTGCCGGCCGAGCAGTGCCCTCAAGCCCCCGATCTGACAAAGAGCACACTCCAGCCAGAAGCAAAGCAGCCCCAGCAGTGCGAGGCAGGCCACGGACTCGGCAGATTCTTCTCGGGAACCCTGAGATGTCGCAAAAGAAACAAGATGCCTTCTCAGGCAGGGCCACCCAGCGGTCCTGGGGCAGGGCCTGAGCAGATGGCACTTTTCCCCAGGCTGGCAAGCTTAGCCATGATCCAGCCTGCCCTGCAGAGCTGCCTGCCCAGCATCCCTGGCAGACCACAGCCCATCGCACCTGAAAGGCCCTGAAAGAGAAGCTGCAGGCCCTGGGCGTTATGCACGCGGACCGCCTCCCGGGGACCCTGGCTAAAGTAAGGAGCTTGGCCCCTGAACACAAAGGGACCTGGGATCCTAGACCACCTCGTGTCCACCAATAGCACCTCTGGCGGGAAATTCAAACCCTCCAATGGGACTGTGGGTGTGCCGGGCAGTGTTCCCTCTAAGCTGAGTTAGTGTGAGCTAGCTCACAGTTTTTTAGCCTCTGGCTCACACATTTTTGTCTTAGCTCAGGAAGGGATGGCCCCAGAGCAAACTGATTTATGCAGCAGCCAAATCGCTTGCTCACTCACTCACAACTTTAATGCCAGTCGCTCACAAAGTAGAATTTTTGCTCACAAGGTTCCATAGCTTAGAGGGAACATTGGTGCCGGGTGGGATGTATGTAGTTGGCCCTTGCGGGGCCGTTGTGCCAGTTCGTGTCTGAAGTACAATAAACACGTCTGAACACATGTCGTAGTACGAGTCCCTCCATACAGCGAACCCAGTACTTTTCACTGGGGCAAGAAATATTTCTCTGCAGCAGGCACTAGAGGCCCTGAGGGAGAACTTCACGCTTTGTGGTTGCTCCCTTGGTCCATAAAGGGCAGCAGAGACAAGGCACTTAAAAAGGGGACCACTGAGCGGGCTGAATTAGTCTGACGCAGGAATGTACAGAGCTCCAAGCTTCACGGCATCCTCTGTCAGACAGAATGGAAAGGAAGCAAGCCCAGGCCAGTCATTTCCATATGCACCAGGCATTTCACTCATTGTGGGCTTCCCCGGAGGGCAAATTTAAGCCCTTTATGTCCTTACAAGTGAGAAGCAGCACTTTGAACTGAGCCTGGAAGCAGAGAGGTTGATGCAGGAGGGGGCCTTGATGCCGCTCCCTCTGGCTCCAAGACAGTTTCCAAGACTTGCAGAGTGAAGGGGTGGGAAGTGGAAGAAATCTACCGCATTTGCAAGCACAAAACTGAACCATAAGAGCCAGAAGTGGCGCTGGCGTGGCCCGGCTCCGGACAGGACAGGGAATCACATGAAGGCCCCGAAGAGCCATCAGGAAGGGAGCCCTCCTCGGCAGCAGCAAAGAGCTCCTTGCCGTACTCCTCCTCCTCCAGGGACCATTAAACTGACGCACTTCTTGGCCTCCTCCCAACTAAAACTGTGGTGCTGCCCAGAGGCAGAGTGAGCTCCTGGCCCCGGGAGGCTTTTAATGCACCACCAGTCAGGGGTCAAGAAGGCAGGATGCCTTTAGCATCTGGCCACAGCCACAGCTCAACCGGACAGACCAGTTCCCAAGGCAGAAGCTGAAGGGCTTCTAAGTCAACATTAGCCGAATCTGCAGTGCTGTGCCTTGTTTCTCCTGCAAGGCCTACGCTGCTACCGGCTGCATTGCGAGTGAGGGCAGGGGAGCACCCGAGAAAGAACACACACACACCCCAGCTAGAAAACAGTTGCACACACACACACCCCGCGCACTCGACCTCGGAGGGAAGAAAAGATAAAACGCTCCGTGGATTTGCACTCCGAGGTGGACTCTGCAGAACACAGCAGTGGTGGCATTTTGGAAGTGTCTGTCCCAGCCCCAGAGGAGCAAAGCAGGGGCCTTCATCAAGAGGCCAGCCCCGATCGACAGAGGAAGAGGCCGCTGGCCACAGCAGAGGAACCGGAGGGTGCAGGACTTGGACAGCCGGGCGGGAGGCCTCCAGGGAGGCGTCCCTTGCAAACCTTGAGGTGAGACTGTAGCCTTTCTGCTCAGAAACCCCGGGAGGAGAGGCAACCTGAGAACAACATTAATAACTCGCAGCACTTGCTGGTTAAAGAGAGTAACCTGACAGGGCCGTGTTCCCAGTGTGTTTATGGCCAATTGCAGACCTGGCAGGCACGTGTGAAGTCTCCTTATGCCGAGTCCAAGTTAGACTTGGTCCAGCTAGCACCACGTGGTCTGCTCTGACAGGTGGAAGCTCTCCAAAGGCTTCGGCAGAGAGAGGCTCTCCCATGATCACCTGCTGAGTTAGAACCTTCCCTCCGGAATGCCCAGGACAGCAACCTGGGACCTTTCCCACGCAGGGCAGCTGCCAAACCACCATGGCAGGAAGAGTTCAGAGCAGGGTGGACTGTATGGCTCAGCTAGACACTTTGAAGTGCCTGGCTCATTCGGCAGCCACCTTGCCCAGCAGCAAAAGGGCAGCCGCAGACACTGTTGCGTCTCCTGACCCAGTGCACAGAGCAGTGGCTGACACCGCCAGATGGGTCTCTTGGGACAAGCCACAAGGATGAAAGGAGCTCAGCACACCAGAGTCTTCAGGAGTGACATCATTGCACTTCCAGGACCGGCCTGACAGTCCAGAATACTGTAGACAGACTCCCAGCCGGGGAGGGGAATGGCTTTGTTCCAGGGAGACTTAGAAAGGACTGCAAGGAGATCGAATCAGTCAGTCCTAGAGGAAATCAACCCTGACTGTTCCCTGGAAGGCCAGATACTGAAGCTGAAGCTCAAATACTTTGGCCACCAAATGAGAAGGGAGCTCTCACTGGAGAAGACCCTGATGCTGGGAAAGATTGAAGGTCAAAGAAGAAGGGGATGGGGATGAAATGGTCGGACAGTGTTATCGATGCAATGAACATGAAATTAAGCAAACTCCAGAGCACGATGGAAGACAGGAGGGCCTGGCATGATGTGTGGTCTGTGGGGGTCACGAAGAGTCGGACTCAACTGTGTGACTGAACAATAACAACAACATCAACTCTGCCACTGACTAGTCAGATGGCCTTGGGCATATCACAGACTTGGTGAAGCCCTCATGTGATAACTATGGCTAGGATTTTGTATGCAAAATACTGGAGGAAAGAAGAAGTTCCATTAAAAGAAGAAATAATTTACGAATTATTAGAAATGGCAAAGATGGACAAACTAACTTCACAATTACAAGATAAAAGAGAAGAAATATTTAGAAAAACATGGCCAAGACTTTATAAATGGATTGAGGTGTATCTGATGGCCCCTGGTATTTCTGGCCACAGCACTGTAGGGAAGGACCCCCCCCCAAAAAAAAGACCACACACACACAGCAGCATCCTTGCTGAACAAGTCTCGTCTGCCACACAAGGCACCAAGCACCCAGCTCCAGCTGCCTTGCCCGATGCCCAGCAAGGATCTGCCTCCCCACCCCCCTGGGTTGGACCATTTCCCTGACCCAGAGGACCAGGTGAGACGGAGGCCCTTCTCTGCTCTCACCTTCCACAGGGGCGGAACCCTCCAGAGGCAGACAGCCTCAATGTCGCACTGAGTGGCAGGTGTTACTGGACCGGCTCAAGACACGCATGTGACGGCACCAAAGCTGGCTGGCAGCTGGCATGATTATACCCACATCACAGGCATGCCAAAGATATGAAGCAGCCTGGGGTGCCACTTTGACCTCTGTGCCAGAGTAATAAAGATAATCCGGTTGTTGCCAGGGCCTGAGATTCCCGCCCATCCCACTGGGCCAAGACTGTGGACTCGGGCGGGAGAAGGCTGAGTTCAGAGATCCGTAACGCAACACAAGCACAGCAAACTTGCTTTTCCAGAGCTGGTTTTCTTTTTATAATACTGTACGCTTCCTCAAAGTGCCAGCTAGCCACACAGGGTGTAAACACACACACACACCCTATATATAAATTTAGAAGGAGACAACTCAACTCTCCTTTCACCACAACACACAGCTTTGTCACGCTCTAACCAATCGCCATCTAACGGCTTGCACTAAAAAGTGTTTTAAAAGCACGTTAACCTTTTATCTGCACTTTAACAAATCCATTGCAGCCTCAAGGGGCGATCAGGCACACACATTCAGACCAGCTGGTATAGAAAGAGGGGCGTTCGTTCGTTGTATGCAACAGACCATGCAGGGCCTGTCAGGCAGGATTGTCTGCCCAGGCTCCCTCAGCTCAGCTTTATGACACACTCCACAGCCCAGGGCTGGACGGATCCCATGACGATCTGGGGTTGGGAGGGCCGAGGGGCATATGCCCGGGACCAATGCAGGAGGTACTGCTGGGCTTTCTTGCTTGAACCATCTAGAGCCCTCCGCTCTGCAGAAGCCGGCATCTAACACGTGCGCTTGGCTTTACAACGAGGAACTACCGCCAGGGACGGGACTCTGCCGCCCTTTGGACCCTGCTGGCTGAGCAGCCTACCGCTGCCCTTATCACAGAGCCAACCAGTCCTGCTCTGCACCAGGAAGAGAAGCCTCATCGCCACCTTGGCCTTCCCTTTTCACCCCCCTCCCCCCCAAAGTACCTGCTCTGGATGGCCCTGAACTCCCCCCCACCTCTCCAACTCCCTTAAGCAGAACCGGCCCTCCCTACAGAGACGTTCTGCTCACCGACCCAGGGAAACCCGAGCCCGAAGGCACAGGCCAGCCTCTCCCCACAGGGCAGGCCGCCCTCAGACCCACCCCGCCAAGCCCTCGGGGGCCTGTGTGCTTCAGCTGTCCTCTGCTTGCCTAAAGTCCCTCCACTAGTCACCATTTCTCTGCCGGCTTCAGATTCCCGCAGGAGCCTGTTAAGCCCTCCCGGCCGAGAAGCCCTCCCGACTTCTCTTTGGAAAGACTCCCTGCTGTCCGGCGCTCGGCCCCACAGACGAGGCCGTCTCTCTCCCGCCTTCCGAAGCAGCCGGCTTCCCCTTCCCGAAATTCCAGCACTTCCCAAAGGGCGTGGGGGGGGGGAGCCCTTTCGTCCCTCCCCCCACGAAGAAGCCCCAGGGACGCCTTCAAAGAGAGGGGGCAGCAGCCCCCCCAAGAACGCCGCTCAGGAGGATCGCAGGAGTGGGGTGGGGGACGTGGAGGGAGTGGAGAGGGCCCCGGGGACCTGGGGGGGCTCCCTCGGGTGACGCCCAAAGGCCAGCCGTCGGCTGGGGAGCGGGAGAAAGGCCTCCTGCCCTGCCCGTCCCGGGCGCCAGCAGCCAGGCCAGGGAAGCCTCGGCCGGGGCTGGCCGCCTCCATCCACCCCCCCCGCGCCCCGCGCCCGGCCCCGCATTGCAGCGCCCCGTCCGCCCGCCCGCCCGCCCGTCCCGCGACCTACCTGCGGCGCCCTGCTCGCCGCGCGCCCAGACGGAGCCGTCCTTGCGCAGGAGGAGGTCGTCGGGGTCGCGGATGCGTCCGGCCGGCCCGTAGCCGGGCTCGCCGCCGCACAGCCCGCGGGAGCACTGGAAGCAGAGGGCCCACGCCTGCTCCTCGTTGACGGGCTGCTCGTACGCCTTCAGCACCTCCGCCAGGGACAGCTCCCCCGGCCCCTCGCCGCCGCCGCTGCTCCCGCCGCTCCCGCCGCGCTCCTCGGCGCCCCTCGACGGCCGCGCCGCCGCCTCCGACGCCCCCGCCACTGCTCGGGCCATGGCCGCCGCCCCATCATCGGCGCCGCCGCCGGAGACTCCGGCCCGTTCCCATAACAGCGGCGCGGCGGCTGCGGCTCCTGCGACTGGGCAGCCTGCGGAGGAGGAGGAGGAGAAAGGGGAGGGCTGAGCCGGCCGGGCACCGCCTCTCCTGGCCCGCCCGAGGAGGAGGAGGAGGAGGAAGAGGAGGAGGAGGCGGAGAAGGAGGCGCAAACGGCCAGCCGCCAGCGCCAAGGTGCCCCCCCCGCAGGATGCCTCTCTGGCCATGTGCAGAGGCCTCTCCAGGCCCGGAGCCAGGATGTTTTTTAGTTGGGTGACATTTAAATTTCTTAGGGGGGCGCACTGGCGAATCCAATTAAAGGAATACCCGGCTTCTTCCCTGCTTGGGCGCCCTGGGCTGGATGGGAAGTCAGGGGGCCTTGCCAGTTAAGTCAGAGGGCCCAGCCCCCAGATGCCCCATTGGGGCCTGAGCGGGGTGGGGGATGACCTCCCTGCAGACCATTGGAATGGACACTTCAGATGTGCTCAGAGGCCCTCTCTGCCTAAGGGAGGCCCAGGCTCTGCTCACATGCCCCGGGCTGACCCTAGCCCCATAGCTAGGGATTTTTTGTGTGAGGGGGCCTTGGGGGGGGCCCGCCAGCTAGTTCAATTGGGGGGAGCTTCCCTCCTCCCCAGCAAGGGCAGCCCTTCCCTGTACAGCGTCTGGCTCCCTCCCTCCCCAAGGAGCCCAGTGCCCCTTCCTGCATCGCTGCATCAGAAGCAGCCTGACTTCCACCCTCAGCTTCCTCCCGGGGCCAGGACAAGCAGGGTGTGCAGTGGCTGAGCTGGCTACAAAGCTGTGGCATGTGGGTGCATTAGTGCACCCATTTGCCTCTTGGCCTTGCCTGGCTGGGCTTACCTGCTACTGGTGGGCTGGGCAGCAAGCATCTCTCAGCCCAGCCTCACCACCTCTGTTGCTTGTCTTGCCAAAGCTCAGGGAGGGAGGCCCATAAAAACCACTAGGGGGGTGGGCCCCCTGCTGGCTACGGGCCTGGCTGTCCCCCTGCTGGCTACGGGCCTGGCTGTCCCCCTGCTGGCTACGGGCCTGGCTGACCCCCGGCTGCTTCGAACAGGGGGGCAGGGGGGCAAAGGGAGCCTCTTGACCGTTACCCCTTTTATTCGGCCCTCTCACAACCAATAATCCAATTAGTCTCCAGGAAGAAGGGGAAGGACCCCAAATCTCAGGCAGCTGTTCTGCAGGGTGGGGAAATTTAATTTTATTTATTTAATTCACTTGTACCCTGCCTTTCCCAATGGGGACCCAAAGCAGCTTCCCTTGTTTTCCTCTCCCCCCTTTTTATCCTCCCAACAACCCTGTAAGGGAGGCACGGCCGAGAGGATGTGACTGGCCCAAGGTCGCCCAGTGAGCTTCCAGGGCACAAGTAGGGATTCAAACCCAGATTCTCCCAGATACTAGTTGAACAGCCTTAACCACTACACACCACACTGGGTCTCAGTTGGCACTCTGTTGATGCCCAGAGGCATGCTCATCCTAGCACCCCCAGTTAAGGCTTCTAGCAGCTCTTCTGGCAGAGCCAGCCTCTCTACTTCTTTGAAAGACTGGGAAGAGAGCTCCCTTCTTGTGGGGCCTGACAATGCTTCCCTTGTCCTTAGGTCGCCGAGGAAGACAGAGCCCAGACTTTGGAGACCCCCCCCAGCAGCCCTTCTTCACCCTCTAGCCCTTTTCTGCCAGCCCCCTCCCCCAGATCCTAGCCTGCCAATTGTCAGCTTCACAATGAGAAGCAAGAAAGAGGACCTCTCTGTCTTCAAAGGCAGACAGTTCCAGAGGGGCCCTCATGTTTGCCTTGTGCATCAGAAGCAAAACAGAAGTCCGGGGGCGCCACAGTTTAAAACATGTGCTTCTGCCACTTTCTTAAAATGAGGCAAATGATTTCCTTTCATTCCTTTGTCTTTGAGGAAGTGAGTTCTGACTTCCCAAAGCTCATACTGGGATAAATGTTGGATTCAGGTGGGTAGCAGTGCTGGTCTGAAGCAACAGAACGAAGTCTGGGTCCCATGGTGCACAAAAGCTTATACCCAGAATAAAACTTTGTTGGTCTTAAAGGTGCCATTGGACTTAAACTTTGTTCTAGGATAAATGTTAGTCTTTAAGATGCCCCGAGACTTCTGTTTTGTTTGGCCTCTGTCATTTTTCTCACAGGAAGCAATCAGGAAGTCTTTTCTCAAAACAGCACTTTGGTGCAGGGACATTCCATTTTCTCCACAATTAAATGTGTGATTGTGTGTGTGTGTGATGGGAAGAATGACTTCGTCAGGTGAAGACGCTAATTGCAATTGCATGCTCTATGGAATGCAACTGCCTGATTCTCAGAGGCACATGGGGAGCGGCCTGTGAGATCATTAGCAAACAATGAGGCAGACACACTCCCTCCCGTTCTGATGTCATCCTGTAACATTCATAATTCCCCCCCCCAAATACAAACATACACCAACCAAGAGCAAAAGTGTTGGTGTAACCCTTTAAAGATACAGTCCAAACTGAATCTGCCTCTTGTTTCCCCACCCATAAGAACATAAGAGAAGCCAATGTTGGATCAGGCCAATGGCCCATCCGGTCCAGTACTCTCTGTCACACAGTGGCCAAAAATGCCAGGTGTCATCAGGAGGTTCAGCAGTGGGGCCAGGACATGAGAAGCCCTCCCACTGTTGACCCCCCCCCAAGCACCAAGAATACAGAGCATCCCTTGCCCCAGCCTGAGAGTTCCTATCTGTCCCTTGTGGCTAATAGCCACTGATGGACTTCTGCTCCATAAGTTTATCTAATTCCCTCTTGAAGCCATCCATGCTTGTAGCCACTGCCACCTCCTGTGGCAGTGAATTCCATGTGTTAATCACTCTTTGGGTGAAGAAGGACTTCCTTTGACCACTTAAAAGGAAGCTATTATTGGAAGACTGGACAAGCTGGCAATTTCAGTACAGGTTCTCTCTCCCAGGTTCAATGCTCCCAGATTCAATGGAGAGCCAGATTGGTGTAGTGGTTAAGTGTGAGGACTCTAATCTGGGAGAACTGGGTTTGATTCCCCACTCCTCCACTTGCACCTGCTGGATGACCTTGAGCAAGCCATAGTTCTGTCAGAGCTTTCTTGAAAAAAGAGCAGTTTCTGTCAGAACTCTCCCAGCCCCGCCTACCTCACAGGGGGTCTGTTGTGGGGAGGGGAAGGGAAAGGAGTTTGTAAGCTACTCTGAGACTCCTTTGGGTAATGAAGGGTGGGGTATAAATCCAATCTCTTCTTATTCTTCTTTTGGAAGACAGGTTCCCACCCCCGCTTTCCCACAAAATCATGGTGCATTTCTGCACCTCGTGGGGTTTCTCAGGCTTTCCCCCCATCTTTCTGAAATCTGTTTTGCTCAGAAGGTGAGGCATAGATCACAGTTAACGCCTGCATAGCTACTATTGCAGCCATTTCCACCCTCTGTCTCTGGGGGGGCTTTTATTTTTTTGTAATTGGAACAAGAATATCATTATATCAGTGTAATGTTCTACAAGTATGCCTACTAGGTTCTCTGAATTCCCAGCTTTAGTTTTAAAACTCTCTAGTTTGTTCCATTGCAGAGATATAAGCAGAAAGGCATATCTTCACAAAGGAAGGAACTAGAGACCTATTTAAAAAATAAAAGCAGAGAATCCAGGTAACCAGATCTGTGTATTAATATAACGTTATAGTGACAGGATGATATTCTAGTGCTGACTTTAACAAATGGCCAAAGTGCTGGTAGTTGAGGGGAGGAAAGGGCAGGGAAGCTACAGGAAACCTCTTGCCATGTCAGATTCCCACAGTCTTTTTGCTGTAACAAGCAGCCACACCAGCAATGGGGAAACTACAAAAACCACCCCCCAATAACAACCTTGTCCCTGTGTGGAAATGTAAACATTCCCAAAAACTTATAGATGCCTCCCATGCCTTCAGAATCATGGGTTCAAGGGAGATCTTGCTGAAGGGACAAAAGAGAAAATTACCAAGAACATGGCAAGATACAGGATGTGCAAAAATAAAAATAAAATAAAAATGAGTCCATTTACTGATGCCAATTAAATTCTTCGTGGCTGGAAGATGCATGATGGTGCTTAGGGAAATACATATGAAAAACAGTCTAAATAAGTCACAAGAAATCCTTTGTCCACCCCAGCCAGGAAGAAGCTCTTTCATCACCTTATATGCAAAACAGGCACATGCTGAGAAAACCAGGGCACAGGGCAACACTGTCTATTCAAATAGTTGCTCAATTACCCTGGACTAGCTGGGTTAGTCCTCCACAACTCAAAAGACTGGGGAAGAGTGGCCCCGTTAAAGAGAAAATGAATTCAGGAACTACCCCCGATACCAGGCAGGCCGCAAGCAAAACCAAAACGCATTTGGTGGATGCCCTCAGTTATGCCAGCAGCCCTTACGCGGGAGCCTTCACGTACCTACAACATTGTCCATCAAACCCAGCTCAGCAGAGAAGCAGCAACGAAGTTAGCATCAGCTCCAGAAATTGCCACAGGCAAACTGCTTGCAGAGCACCCGTGAATCTAATGAGCAAACCCAGTTCAGCTGGTTGGTGGGGCCTCGAATGAGGCCAGGACTTTAAAGGACCCAGCAGCTGTGTTGTGGTGAGGTGTCTGGCTGGCTATTAGGAGGCGAAAGAGGCAGGGAGCCGGGCTTTAAGAGTTCTCGGCCCTCATCAAAGGGAGGCAGGAGGAGGACGCTGATTCAGCTCTCTGTGTGTGATGATGACTCTCAAAGGAACCCAGGTCTCTTCTGCAAGCAGGCCTCCAGGAAGAATTGGGCAGCCAGCCACTCCCATGGATGGAGCAGGGCTAGGCCGCCTCTCTGAATGACAGGGGCCTTTTCTCCCACTGATTCCACCACCGTTAGAGGCAATCTGTGAATCACCTGCCCTGCTCAGAGTAAAAGCATGACCATGGTTATGCAAGCAGCTGCATTAAGCACTGTTATCCTGATAGCGGGACATGTCAGAATGTGAGCGAGTTCCTTGGGATGGGGGCCTGCAATCTTGGGCTCTGTAAGCAGCAGGCCCTGGGTAGCCATCGTGATAAAGAACAGTAAGAACATAAGAACATAAGAGAAGCCAATGTTGAATCAGGCCAATGGCCCATCTAGTCCAACACTCTGTCACACAGCGGCCAAAATATACCAGGTGCCATCAGGAGGTCCAGCAGTGGGGCCAGGACACTAGAAGCCTTCCCACTGCTGCCCCCTCCAGCACCAAGAATAGAGTGCATCACCTGCCCCAGACTGAGAGTTCCCATCTATACCCTGTGGCTAATAGCCACTGATGGACTTCTGCTCCATATGTTTATCTAATTCCCTCTTGAAACTGTCCATGCTTGTAGCTGCCACCGCCTCCTGTGGCAGTGAATTCCATATGCTAATCACTCCTTGGGTGAAGAAGTATTTCCTTTTATCTGTTCTAACCCGACTGCTCAGCAATTTCATGGAGTGCCCACAAGTTCTTGTATTGTGAGAAAGGGAGAAAAGTACTTCTTTCTCAACCTGCTCAATCCCATTCATAATCTTATAAACCTCGATCACGTCATCCCTCAGCCGTTGTTTCTCCAAGCTAAAGAGCCCCAAGCATTTTAACCTTTCTTCATAGGGAAGGTGTTCCAACCCTTTTATCATTCTAGTTGCCCTTCTCTGCACTTTTCCCAATGCTATAATATCCTTTTTGAGATGTGGTTGCAAGCAGTGACTGGGTGTGAGCATAAAGGGCACAGCTGCGAGTGCTGCAGGGAGAGGTGTGTCTGCTTCAAGAGGGTGCTTCAGTAAGGTAAGCCGAGGCCCACTGCAGCCACTGGGGGCTGCGGGGGCCCGCTTAAGTACCTTGAGGACCTGGCAGCTCAGTTACAAACCTGTACGAGCTTAGAAGGAGAAAACTCTGTGGAATACCCTAGGCCTGACTTCTGAGTAGACATGCAGAGGATAGTGCCGCAGGTCTTTGTGCAACCTGCTGGAGAGAGGCAGCACAGTTTGCAGTGATGCACAGGTGCCCTGCCCCCCTCTTGCTTCTGCCAGCGGTGGGGTCTCCTTCCTGCCCGCCTCCCACTCAGGCTTCCTTGCCGGGGGGCCGCAGAGGCTGGTCTGGAGACCTGCAGGGAGGAAACTGTTGGTAATTCTGTGGCAGCCTCCTGAAGGCTGAGGCATGAGACAGTGCATGGACTGTCATTCTTCCAACAGAAACTAACCTGTTAGAAAAAAAAGAAGCAGTTTTCTGATCTTGGCTGCTGCTCCAAACAAGCAGGGGGCTGTATTTTTGGACCTTCGGCCTCTTGGAGAGGAAAGAGACCAAAGCAGACCCAAAATGCAGAGCTTGGCCAGGGTCACTCCCTGCGGGATTGATGGGAGCTCAGCAAACGGTGGGTGGCAGGCCTCTGTCTCTGCTCAGGAGCTCTTTCATGAAGCTCTCGGCCTGATCCCATTGCTGTGATCCTTGCTCAGGTGCAGGATGCAAGGCAGGCCCACGGGGGGGGGGGGGACAGTCCAGTCACTAACTTCTGCTTGCAAAGGAACAGGGGTGGGGCTGGCTGTGCCTCCATTTCCTCCACAGTTCTCTGCAACGGACTGTCAAGATACTTCATTTCAGTAGCAGTGGTGGAAAACAGCTCTACTGCTTCCCACATAGACTCTTCAGGAAAGTTTTAATTCAAAGCAAAAACCTCCATCCAGGGACAGATTGGCTCTTTAACTCCCTTGGGAAAAGTCCTGTTGGCCTACTGCCCTGGAGGACTTCTGGCGGTCAATAGTGTGTGGAGAGAGAAGAGACTGGATTTATATCCTGCCCTTCACTACCCAAAGGAGTCTCAGAGCGGCTTATGATCCCTTTCCCTTCCCCTTCCCACAACAGACACCCTGGGAGGTAGGTGGGGCTGAGAGAGCGCTTTCGAGGACTGCCCTTGAGAGAACAGCTCTGAAAGAACTTATAACTGATCCAAGGTCACAATGCAACCATGCATGCATAAAGCACAGCTGTTTTCCTAAATGGGTGGGTGTGTTACAACACAACCATGCCTCTAATTAAAAAAAAAAAGAGGGGGAGGGGAGGGGGCTGCTAGATGTGGGGAAAGGCAAGATGTGGAAATGCAGACCTGGGCCAAACCCGGGCCTGACTTCCATAATGCAGAACTCCCCCAACATAACTGGGCCAATTATACCCATGGGGAACAGAAAGCAAACCATTAGTGTAGAATCACCCCAGCAGCTGCAAGTGGGGGAGCGGGGAATTAAACCCGGTTTCCCCAAATTAGAGTCCGTGGCATGTGCTCTTAACCACCACACCAAACTGGCTCCATGGAGGCCGGGCCATGGTGCAGGGGGCTGCTCGACTCCGACCCCGGCCTGGCCGTGATGCCAAGGGGAACTTAGCAAGGCTCTCTCTTTTAGCATCCCAGTCTGCCCTACCTGTAGCTGCCCAGGGTTGCTCGCCGTGCCAGGACGTTAAACACCTGCAGCCTAGTGGCAACCAGGCCAGCCAAGTAGGATGTGGGAACCCTCTGATGAAATGAAAAATAGATGGCTCTATTGTTCCTGGGCCGGAGAGTGAGAAGACAGAGCTGCCCAAGTGGAACCAAACGTCACCTGGGGAGCAGAAACCGCACACTGGCTAGATGCAACAGAACTAAGTAACTTCGCACTACAGAACTTCAAGGGGCAGGAATCAGAACAACCCAGCAGGCGCCATGCCTCGTCCTGTCCCCTGCCTCCCCGTGCTGGCCTTGTGGGTGCTCCGGCCCAGGTACAGAAAACCAGACCTGCTGCTGGGTAAGCAGGCAGTTAACAATAAAGAGGATCGTAGCTGAATAATACAGAAATAAAGAGAAGAACGAACTACAAAAAAGTACAAGCAAATGTAAATAAACTTTTATACAAAAATTATAATTTTCTAGTATTTTATAATTTTGTCTCAGTCTTTTGTTATAATATTTCCAAAGTTGTATCAAAGTCTTATTGGTATCAAAGTCCTATTAATGTTTTGTATACAGTAGTAATATTGCCACAATATGAGCCACAATGTACAGTCACTACTATAGCGTCAACAATGGGAACAAATTCCTACACCATCATAAATTGTGGTTACAAGAGAATACAATATAATTAGTCCATAAGTGACTCTCAGCAAGGTAATAATTGAAGGACAGAGACCGTGAAAAAGTTCACAAGCTTCCAGTTGTGCAATGCAATCATATATCTCTGGTATACAAGTACAAATATGTTCCTGCTGTGTTCAAAGATAGGATTTTCCAGAATTTTTCTCCCCTTTTGGACCTTCCTCAGCCAAGAGGGAAGTGAAGATTGCACGCTTTCTTAGAATTGCCAAATCCTAAGAATAACAGCAATACAGAAACACCATTCAAAGGGTACACACAGAAACTCTCCACAAGCTGGCATGCTGGCAGAACTACTATCAGGGATCACATCCATATCTCCCCCTTCCTCCAAAGTGCTCAAAGGGCTTTCATGATAGCAGTCCTATTTTATCATCACAACAACCTTGTGAGGCTGATTAGGCGGTGACAGAAGATCACCTAGCCAGCCTCATGACTCCAGACTGGCTCTTGCTATGCCTGCTATGTTGGTCCAAATGGCTCAAATTGCCACCTTTGTCTCTGTCTGCTGACTTGGCATTTGCTTGCCTTCTCTGAGGACGGAACAGGGAGTTTGTGTTACAGAGTAAAAACTGTGGTTTGTTAATGCTTCATGACACGAGCCAGCTTGGGCAGAAACTGCAAAGGCAGCACCTGCGTTTTTCAAGATGACCAATTAAAAGCTCAGTTGCAGGGTCCTGTGCAGTCTCTGGAGCAACTGTCCACGCAGTGCGTGAGCTGAGAAAAGAAGAATACCTTCTCTGGGCCACAAACAAGTCAGGTGGCCTCCCCTTAGTTTCATCACCTGCTCCTGGCTTCCGTCCACCAGCCTGTGAAGAAATTCCTTTCCTGCCCCATCATTATTTACAGCTGCCAAATATTGACAGATGCTTATCGTTTCCTCCTGCCTTTGGCACAACTGTTCTGCCAGCCTCCCCAAGAAGGGCATGCATGCTGAAGATCCTGGGCCTTCCTTTGCAAAGGGAGAGGTGTCCCAATCAATGCTCCCTCTAAGCTGTGAGCAAAAATTCTACTTTGTGAGCTACTACCAGCATTAAAGTGGTGAGCGAGTGATCTGGCTACTGCATAAATGAGTTTGCTCTGGAGCCCTCCTTCCTGAGCTAAGACAGAAATGTGTGAGCCGGAGGCTGAAAAACGGTGAGCTAGCTCACACTCACTCAGCTTAGAGTCCCAGTCCCAAAGCAGTTCCGGCCTGCAAGGCTATTCCTGCTCAAGAAGCACACTGGGCAGCCCCCGCCTTCTGGGCTGTCTGCAAAGGGCCAAGCACCGCCAGGGAACAGAAGCACTCCAGCAAGGCCCGCAGAAGTGGTCTGCTCACCCACGCTCTTGCCTTCAGTCCTCCACCCTTGTGCGTACCCCCCTCCTTTTGCCTTTCTGAGCCCTTTGTGGAGGATGCAGCAGGGTCAGCAGGGCCTCAGCACAGATCTATGTTGGCACCCCCAGCAATGCAAGAGCCATCCCTTCTCGAAGAAAGAGAGGTCAACAAGGAGCCATGGTGGCCTTGAAGCAAATGCTGGGTCTCATCTTTTATTAGAAGCAACCCCAAAACCTCCAAAGAGTGGGCAAACTTTTGAGCTCCGCAAGGTGCGCAGGGAGGGGTCAGGAAGAGGAAGAAATGGTATCACAGGCCCCCATCTCCATCTCCTCTGTAGGACACCAGGCAGTGGGGAAAGCTGAGCCTGTTCAGAAAGTAGACAAGAGCAGGAGTCCAGAAGCACCTTAAAGACTAACAGTTTGGTGTCCTGGTTAAGTGCACGGACTCTAGTCTGGGAGAACCGGGTTTGATTTTTCACTCCTCCCACTTGCAGCTGCTGGATGACCTTGGGCAAGCCATAGTTCTGTCAGAGCTGTCCTTGAAAGGGCAGTTTCTCTCAGAGCTCTCTCAGCCCCACCTACCTCACAAGGTGTCTGTTGTGGGGAGGGGAGGGGAAGGGAAGGGAGTTTGTAAGCCGCTCTGAGACTCCCTTGGGTACTGATGGGTAGGGTATAAATCCAATCTCTTCTTCTAACAGAGTTTGGGGCAGGGGAGGTCACTGCTCACTTCTTCAGATACAGGCTAGAATGTGAGTCCACCTGTCCTACATATTGGCAAGGCGAGTGAGTTCAGATGCCAATGGCAACAGCGGGCTCGGTTGGATTGGGTGTGGTATGCAGAGGGGCAGCACGAGGTGTGCAGAAATCAGCCCCGTAAATGAGACAGGAAGCCTAGGGCTTGATTCAGTCCAGGGGGGACGCCTTCTGAGCCTCCTTATGTCGCAACTCAGCCCTCTCCCTTGATCTGTCCCCATCAAGGACGGCAACTCTCGTTCCAGCGGCGCATCGAAAGCTCAGGACTCGCCTTAAAGTGTAAAGTAAGAGGAAAAAAAAGCAGAAAAGAAAAAAGCAAGCAAGCTCAGGCCACGCCCAATGCCCTTTCTGCAGCGGCCTCAGTGCAACGGCAACACAAGGCGGGACGGCCGCCTCGTCCTTCCTCGGCCCCGCCGAGGCAGCGAAGGACCGCCCGGCTGGCTGGGGCGGGCGCGGGCTTCCCAATGCCGCAACCAAGATGGCGCCCGCGCCCCGCCCTTCCCTCCTCTGCCGCCACTCCCGGAATGGCCGCCAACCCGCCGGGGGAGGGCGCGCCTCCACCCCGCTGTCCAATTGGCCAAGGACGACGTCCCTACGGCGACCAATGGCGGCGCAGCGCGCGCAGGTTGGTTGTCCGGGGGCGGGGGGTTCCGGCGGGGCCAGCGCGGCGCGACCGACCGGCTGATGGAGGGAAGCGGCGCTGCTGCAGCCGGGCGGGGTCTCTCCGCGCTCCTGGGTAGGCGCTGTTGTTCACCGGGTCGGGCACTCTGTGCACGCTCAGAGGCGCTCTCGCGCTGCCTCCGCCCGGCGCGCGCCGGAGAAGGGGGAGGCGAAGGAGGCGGTGGTGCGAGGGCGGTGGCAGATTAACCATTAAAGCAGACTAAGCACGTGCTTAGAGCACCAGGGCCAAAGAGGGCACCACAAAGTTGGGGAAAGGGTGAAAAGAAAAAAAAACACGAATGAAGATTTGTAAAAAAATATATAAAATTGATAAGACTAGTGCAAATTGATCATGGTGCCCACCCTCGGGATATCTTCTATTTTTTGTTGGCGAGGTGCAGAGTCATGGGCTATGACGAAAGGGGGAAAGGAGGGGGGCACCAAGATTGGTCAGTGCTTAGGGCACCAGTGAGCCAGTTTGGTGTAGTGGTTAAGTGCGCGGGCTCTAATCTGGGAGAACTGGGTTTGATTCCCCACTCCTCCACTTGCAGCTGCTGGATGACCTTGGGCAAGCCATAGTTTTGACAAGAGCTGTCCTTGAAAAAGAGCAGTTTCTGTCAGAAGCTCTCTCAGCCCCACCTACCTCCCAGGGTGTCTGTTGTGGGGAGGGGAAGGGAAAGGAGTTTGTAAGCCGCTCTGAGACTCCCTTGGGTAGTGAAGGGCGGGGTATAAATCCAATCTCTTCTTTTCTTCTTCTTTATCCGCCCCTGTGTGAGGGTGTGCGGGGAGGGGGGTCCTGCCAAGCGGGCCCTCACGGCTCTGTCTCCTCCTCGGACTCCCTCCTGCCTTGTACTTGGCGCCCCTGTAAACACAGAGTTGTTTCTGAGTTGGGCATGATGTTCGCTGTAGACCCTGGCAGAGCCAGCAGAGAATAACCTGCCATCATAAGGGATGCTTGCAGCACCCAGCAGGCTTTTAGGGTCTAACTGGTTGTAATGTATGCTCAGTAATCAATACTATGCTCACTAGACCATACTTCAGCTGATGCTTAATTCGAACAGAGCTTGAGGCTCCATAACAATAGCTGACTAGGATCCTAGAATGGACCAGTAGGGAGATAGGGATCCAAGAGTAAACCGGTGGAATAACAATGTCGTGTAAATAGCCTATTGTGGATGTGTGTTTGGGGTGTAACCTTTTGCATGCATAAATATCTGACTTTGGTCAGGGATTCTCAGTCTTCTTTCTGTTGCTGAAATCACAAATCAACTATGAGCTGATCACTACAGGGGTTTGGACCCAGTATATTTCACTGGTCATGTCAGGTGGGCACTAAGGCAGCATAGTGCAGGTTGGCAGTGGGTGAGGAGACCTGGTGCCTGCCTCAGAAGTCTCTGTGTCTCTAGGTTTAAGAAGTGGCTGTACCATGTGGGTCAGGGGTCCCCGGCCTTTTTGAGCCTATGCCTGCCTTTGGAATTCTGACACGGGGGGAGGGTGAACGCAACCACCAAATGGCTGTCACCCCAACCCTCAAAGGAAGCCCGTGTGCAGGGGAGAAGAGGGGTGACTGAAGAAATACACTGCAAAATAAGAGTGGGAGAATAAAATGAACACTGTGGGGGTTGGTGCTGCTGAAAGAATATTATTTTAATTTGCGTTGCCGGTTGGCTCTTCAGTGGCCAGTCAGAAGCCCTGCTGGGGAACAGCCCTAACCATTTTCTACTTGGTGGGCATCAAGAAAGTTGTCGGTGGGCAACAGGTTGGGGACCTCTGATGTAGAGGTTGTCGTAGGCTGGGAAAATCCCAAGCACTGGCTCCCCAGGTTCCAGAAAGCCTAAGCCAAGGGTGGCTAAACTTGCTTAACATAAGAGCCACACAGAATGAATGTCAGATGTTTGAGAGCTCCGAGCCATGAACAAATATTACACACACGTTTTTATTAAAAATATATGTGAATTTGCTTTTATAATCATTAAATGTGACTGCCAAAAATAAAAACCAAAGGGGTGAAAACAGATATTGATAATGATATTTATTTGTCTAAGAGGGAGAGAAAAAGAGAGAGGTGGAAAGAAAGAATGAAAGAGGTGGAAAGAAAGAGAGAGAGAGAAACAAAGCAAATAGATGGGAGGGAGGGGGAAGGAAGAGAGAGAGGGGAAAAATTATGCCTCCCCTTCACTTCCCTAGCTGCCCTGCCAGGAGCCACACAATATGTGTGAAAGCCACAGTTTGGCCACCCCTAAGCGTAACTGCGTCAGTGGTCTCCAGGGCTTGGCTACTAAAGCACTAAAAGTGGCACCTGGGAACAGAATGTCCTCTTTGAGAAGGTGTTTCAGAGGTGGCCAGCTCATATTAGTCCCGTTACAAACACCAGCTTAAAACAATTGTGGCTTGATTTCTCACACCAATGTTTTCTCTCTCACTCTCTAGCTGACAGAGCCAAGAAACGGACCTGTGAGCCTAGAACTGCCCAGGAGCTACAAGAGGCGGCTCTGCGACTTTTGAATTGTCATCAGAATTTCAGTGAGCTCCTGCTGGAGGTAAGAGGGGTGGATGGCGGAGCTGGGTGGTGGAGTCTCATTTCTGTTTTGTTTTCCTTTTGTTTTTTAAATTGCAGTCCGGGCATGGAGTTGAATCCTATTTGGGAGACAGCGATGACTTGTAAATGGTCACTTTGCTACTGCCCGTGACCTTTCCTTTACAGTGTGTGTTTTTATATGCACACACACATGTATATTGTAAATCTTCTTGGCTTTCTTTACTTATAAGTCCCACTGAATCCGGTGGTTTTGGGCTGAGTGTGTCTTGACATTCTATGGAATGTTTTTTCTTTCTCTGGGAGGTTGTTTTTGCTGAAGAAGTGTGTTGTTTTTCTTTCTGGATTCTAAAATACTTGTGTTGCTGGTTTGTGCAAGTATTTTGAGGCTGTCAAAACACCACAAGTGGAATAGCCCAAGTGGAAACCAGGTCATGTGATAAATGCATAATAAACCCAAGGTGATCCTTTTCTTCTGTTTTCAACAGGTGGGAAGTTCAGAATGTTACAAGCCATTATATTCCCGTGGTTCGTGTACTGGCGGCGGTGAAGATTCAGCTCCAGAATCATTTGTGGGTGGGTGGAAAAGAATGTGTTAAATAAACATTTAATTAGTTTATCCAGTGAGATAAGAATGTTTGGGTCAACAGTCCCTTTCGTGCACCACACTAGATATGAACGGGGGTGGTGGTTCTGGGCTTCTTCCCAGGCCTGTGACTTCAGTTCTTCCATCAGGAGGTGCGAAGAATGAAACTTGGAATTAGTGTTCCCTCTAAGCTGAGTTGGTGTGAGCTAGCTCACAGTTTTTAGCCTCCGGTTGACACAATTTTGTCTTAACTCAGGAAGGATGGCTCCAAAGCAAACCAATTTATGCAGCGTGCACTCACAACTTTAATGCCAGTAGCTCACAAAGTACAATTTTTGCTCACAAGATTGCACAGCTTAGAGGAAGCATTGCTTGGGATGTTCTGAAAACAAAAACGTGCACTCTGTCTCCGAGTTGCATTCGTTCTCTTTTTGTGGTTTTCTGAACATGTGAAGCCACTTTATAGGTGAGCCAGACCGCTGGGCCATCTTGCCCATTGTTGGGCAGTGGACTGGAGATGGTCAGGGATTAAACTCAAGATGGTGTGTGTTTAAAGCATGTATGCCGCCACGGAGTTAAGACCTCCTCCTGGAGAAGTGTCAGGCGCTGCCATCAAAAGCTAGGTGAAATAATGGTTAAACTCTTCAACAGACAAATAATGTACCTGACTAATCTGGTGAGGTGGTTCCATAGTCCCAAAATAAGGCATAGAAATAAACTGAAAAACAAACTGGGGGGTGGTGGTGTTGTCACTGAGCATGACAGCCGCTGCAAAAGGGGAAAAAATGTACTTCACTGAGCGTTTTTGTCTGGCAGTACAGGATTAGAACAGCAGCAAAGAAAATCACAAAAATATAATCCTGTCAGTGTTACCATTTCTGCTCAATGCAACGGGTTAAAAATGACCCCAATACCGTCTGGGTATACAGCACAAATTGCAGGTGGTGGTGGTGGGGAAGCGGGACACAAAGCAGTTGATATTGTTAACATTGAGCAATACATGAAGTGTGCAGCTTGCAGAAAAATGATCCATTTCCCCCCTACTTCTGGGGTCAGTTTGATCCCACTTGCTAAGAGTGGGGAGAGAACTGGGGTCTGCTATTTTATTTTTGTTTTAACTGAAAATGTTTTTAAACTATTACTTTAAGCCACCTTAAACGAAGACGAAAGGCAAGATATAACTGTATTAATAAATGAATAAGGCTGGAAATGTAATTTCCTGTCTTCTTTGATACTTCAGTCCCTGCCCTGCAGGAAGAGGCCTCCGTGCTCGGCGTGCCACTCGGGGTCTTGTCAGCCAAAACGGCAGCTGCCAACATTGAGAAGATCTCTGCGGAGTCTGGGAAGGCCGTGCTGCTGAATGCAGAGCAAAGGGTGAGGCGGAAATGGTGTGGGGTTTTTTGCACTAAAACTGGGAGAGAAAGGCACTTTGCAGGCTCTAGTTTTGTGGTGCTAAAGGCTGAGGCTGGCGACCTGTTTTTTTGCGCAGGGAGTGAGCTGGATGCACCCGCAAACCTTTGCCTTGGTGTGGGGCTCATGTGGAGCTTCCCCCTGCGATGGGGCTTTTTGGCTCATTGGGCTGCATTCAGCTCAGTTAGTACTGCCGGCTGGCTGGCATTTGGCACAGGAGGGCCAGTTTTCTCCTGTCTGGGAACTGCTGATCTGGGTCATTGAGCAGGGCAGGGTTCCAACCTTTGGCTTTAGGTCCTCATGTTTTCTTGCTAATCCCCTGAGCCAGTCCAAAAAGTGAATGCTGGGTTTTTTACGCATGTGCCTGCATGCTGGCAGGTAGCTAGCTTTGTAAATCCGTGCGATCAGTTGAGGAAAATGTTAACTACAGAGAAAAATTTAGGCTGGTGGCTCATAACGTTCTGGGGCTCGAGTGCCTGCCTGGTTAGGCCGTACTTGGAATATCAGTTCCCTCCTTTCCTCATACCAGATCAGATCAAAAAGAAACCTCTGGCCGAGTCCTGTGCATTTCCCCTAGGACTGAAGCCTCACTCTCTTCAGGGGTAGTTCCGGAGGGGAACTCTGTGTTGGTCTTCCATGGAAGAGCTACATTCAAGTCCAGGAACACCTGAGAGACTGACAAGATTTTTGGAGTAAGAGCTTTTGTAAAAGTCCTCTCCGAGAACCAGTTTGGTGTCGTGGTTAAGTGCGCGGACTCTAATCTGGGAGAACCGGGTTTGATTCCCCACTCCTCCACTTGCACCAGCTGGATGACCTTGGGCAAGCTGTAGTTCTGTCAGAGCTGTCCTTGAAAAAGTGCAGTTTCTGTCAGAGCTCTCTCAGCCCCACCTACCTGTCAGGGTGTCTGTTGTGGGGAGGGGAAGGGAAAGGAGATTGTAAACTGCTCTCAAACTCCTGAGTGAAGGGCGGGGTATAAATCCAATCTCCTCCTCTTCTTCATTGGACTGACTCTCGAAAGTTTATGCCCCTAAAATCTTGTTGGACTCAAAGGCACTGCTTGACTTGAATCTAGCCGCTTTCAGTGGTGCTTGTTTTGTGGAGCGCAGCTTCAGTGGTCACCTTTCAGGCTAAATCTAAAGCTGCTGAATAATTTGCCTTTCAAAGTTATGGTGTTATATTCATTTTAACTCATACACTGTAAAACATTCCATAATATCCTTGACCTTTCTTTTTTGGTTAAGTTTCTCTAATGTGGAGCCTTTCTTGATCCAAATTTGATGAACGAGAAGGCCTTCTTGTCTAGGAACTTGGAAGATTTTGTTTATTTCGGTCTTGAGGGTCCATCCCTTTCCTTCAGGATGCTCAGTCTAAACCATACTTTTATCGACGCTTATGCAGTATGTAAATATATGCAGAATGTCAATATATTAATGTACCAAATAAAAGTTTAGCAGCCAGGCAGCTGAATGAAATTTTGGATGATGTTGCTGTCGTTATGGCCCATTTACAGAAAAAGCTGTCCTGCTTGCTTCAGACCTTGAGAGATTTATTGGCACGCAACGCCTTCTGCCGTTTGCCGTTTGCTCAAGCACTTTGGAGAATGCAGGTAAGAGCTCTGTGTGGGGGGGAGGAGGGTCTTGAAGGGCTTACATGTGCAGGTTAGCTGCTTCTGATACCAGCTGTACGGATGTTGAAAAAAACGCTGGGTACTGTTCAGGAGAAATGGAGCATCCTCTCATTCTTCAGCCCGCAGCTGAAACTGCCTTTTTTTAAAATGCAGCCAATAATGGGCTTCTAAGTGTGTGTGTCTGTCAGTTAAACTCTCGCTATTGAGCTTAACAGCTCCTGGCCTCTGAGATGCATGGCGTTATTCTCTGCAGCAGGCTCTTGCGATAGTGCAGTCTGCCTGGCTGCTGATCTCATGGCGTGGTGGCTGTTAACATGTTCACTCAGAGCAGCATTGATGCTTGAGAGGTGTGAGGCGGGTGGGGAGAGGTCGGGCCCCCGGCTGCCTTTGATTCCCAGGCCAATGGCCAAGTCATTTGGCTGTGGCACCAGTCTGGGATGATGGGTATATCTCGGCCCCTCTCCTCTGGCTTCCCTGAGCACTGTTTTTCCCCCAGGCCCCCCTTGTCCTGGAGCTTGCTTGGCACCTGCACAGAGAAGGCATCCTTAGCCTGGAAGAACTGCTGGAGAAGTAAGTGGAGGCCTCGCGTGGCTGCACGTGGACTCTTAATTGGCCCGTCAGAGGGCAGCACTTGGGCCTCTGGTCCGCGGAAGGTCTGGTTTTCCACTTGCAAGGAGAAGACACTTGGGCTGCTTACAGGGTGCCAGGCAAAATCCGTAGTGATCCTGGGCAGGGAGTAACTAAGAGCTTCCTAACCAGCCAAGCGCCTGATCTAGCGTGTTGTGAGAGACCAGTGAAACGCAGCCAGGACCGTGTGGTATGTGGCTGAGCAGCTTAAAGTACCAGGTTTAAGACTTCAGCCTCCACAGCTTCCCCTTCAGCCCTTGACCAGGGGTCACAGTTCAGTGGACTCAGCACCGACTTTGTGTGCAAGAAGTCCCTGGTTCAGTCCCTGGCACCTACACTTGCAGGGAGCTGGACAGGCTGTTCTCTGCCTGAGACCCATTGGAGGGGACATCGCTGGGTTTGATGGGCTGTATAAAGCCGCTTCGCGTGTATTCATGTGGAGAGTCGGGGATGGTGCCAGACGGGTGTTCCAGTGATTGGGTTCTCTTGCACTCTTAAGTGCCTACAAAACGGCTGCTCCCTGAGCCGATGGGCCTCTCACAGGATGTGCCCTGCACCCACCTGCCTGGACCCCTCCACCTCCAGTGCGGCCTCAGACAGAGAAGGGAGGGGAGGGGAGGGGAGGTTCTAATTCACCCCCTCTTCTTCCTCCCCCCTCCCCCGGCTCCTCTCTTGCGCAGCCTGGAGCAGGAAGCTGGTGGAGCCTCACTGCCCCCTTTCCCCAGCCCCTTTAAAAGTAGGGCTGCAACTCACATGCGCCCTGTTGCAGCTTCTCTGCTCAAGGGAGGTGGTGGCAGCATCTTTGTGGGAGGAGGGGACCCAATCCACAGGTCAGCATGGCTGCAAACCTGCCCCCCCCCCGGTCCTTGCAGATCTGCTGCTGACCAGCCGTGAATCAGGCGACGGCTTTTGAAAGGGAACGCTCGTTGCAGTGGCTGTCCCCATCCCCCCCTGCCTGCCGTACGGGGGATCCTCCTCGGCCACAGCCAGGACCCACCCCGTCTCCCCACAATCCCTTTGCTAAGCTAATGCTGGAAATGGAGGGTGCTTAAAGGAAGCGCCAGAGATAGGGTGGCCTCCCTGAACATGGAGGACATTGGAGGAGAAGAAGTAGAGTAGAAGACGAGTTGGTTTTATACCCCCCTCTTCACTACCTAAAGGAGTCTCAGAGCGGCTTACAGTCCCCTTCCCTTCCTCTCCCCACAACAGACCCCCTGTGAGCAATGCTCCCTCTAAGCTGTGGAGTCTTGTGAGCAAAAATGCTACTATGTGAACTACTGACAGTAAAGTTGTGAGTGAGCATTTTGGCTCCTGCATAGATTAGTTTGCTCTGGAGTCCTCCTTCCTGTGCTAAGACAACAGTGTGTGAGCTGGAGGCTAAAAAACTGAGCTAGCTCACACTAACTCAGCTTAGAGGGAACACCGCCTGGGAGGCAGGTGGGGCTGAGAGAGCTCTGAGAGAGCTGTGACTGATCCCCAGGTCACCCAGCGGGCTTCATGGGCAGGAGTGGGGAATCAAACCCGGTTCTCCAGATTAGAGTCTGCCGCTCTTTACCACTACATCAAGTTGAGGTATGCAGGGAATGCATCCCTCTTTGCCTTCAGCGTAGTGAAGCGGTGCTGTTTGAGTAGCGGTCTGAGGCAGAGCTGTAGGGCCGTGGTGTCCTTTTCTGGGATTAGTCTCGTGGCTGGCTAGGGGCCGGGCGGTCTTTGGGAAGAGCAGAGGAACTTCCCTTGGTTTTCTTGTGTTTCCCTAGTCATCCAGACACATCTGCCCTGGAGGACTGGCTGTGCGGCAGCCTCCGTCTTCTGTGCCGTCAGGCAGAAGGTTCTTCCGTGGACACAGAGACCCTGCAAGGCATTCTCACAGGCAAGCTCTTGCATGCAAAGTAATGGACACTGCTGATCCTGGCGGTGGTCGCTGCTCCCTGGGCTTGGTGGCTGCCTGGCGAGTGCTGAATGCTGCCCTTCCACCTCTGCTCTTTTGGAAGATGTTTCAGGCCTTGCTTCACTCTCAGGCTGGTTTTGGCTGGGATATGCGCACAACTACCCCTGCTTACTGCTTACACACCCGGGGAAATGCTGATCATCACTCTCGGGTCAGGGAGCAATTTTTCTCCAGGCCAGTTTGGCTGGAGATCCTGGAGGGTTTTTTTTGTCATCTTCTGGACATGAAACAGCGGTCACTGTGGGTGTGTGTGGCTGGGAGGTGTTTGTGAATTCCCTGCATTGTGCAGGGGGTTGGACTAGATGACCCTGGAGGTCCCTTCCAACTCTATGATTCTATCAGGTCAGCCCTTGGTCTCTAGACTATGTTGATGACTGCTCTGCCCCACAAGTGATGGGAATTTGACTGCTTTCCCCTTAAGGCATCTTTCGTGGCCTCGGCTCTTGGCCTTCCTTGACCAGTCCTCGTTTCCCCATCTTTCACTTTGTACCTCAGTTAATGTCTTCACAATCCGTGAACACAGCCTCAGTCAGAGTCGGCACTGGTATGGGATCCCTTTGTTACCCCCTCTAAAACCAGGCCTCAGACCCAGCTGCGGGAATTACCTGCCTGTTCACTGGATATACTCTAGGGCAGGGGTGGCCAACTGTGGCTTGGGAGCCGCATGCGGCTCTTTCACAGATATTGTGCGGCTCCCGGCAGGGCAGCTTGGGGAAGCTAAATATCATTAGCAAGCAAACATCATTGGACAAATAAATATCATTATCAATATCTGCTTTTACCCTCTTTTGTTATTATTTTTGGCAGTCTCGTTTAACGTTCATAAAAAGCAAATTTGCATTTTTTTCCGAATAAAAGCATGTAATATTTGTTCACGTCTTGCGGCTCTCAAACATCTAATGTTTATTCTGTGTGGCTCTTACTTTAAACAAATTCGGCCACCCCTGCTCTAGAGCCGTGATTCTCTGCCTTTCCAAAGCTGGGGCCTGCCTGTCAGCCACAGGCTGCCGCCTGTGATGTCACAGTCACCTGACAGGAAGCAAGGGAGCCAGAGTTAATGGCCTCGGGAGGATCGAGGCCAAGACGGAGTGCAGCAGACTGCGAGAGCCAAGCATGGGAAATGCCAGCCAAGCATCAGGAGGCAAACCATTGTGAGGAACCAACAAGGGATCTGAGCGGTGGAGGAATCTCCTCTCCTCCTGAGTGTCCTCACTTCACTGTCCGGCTTCTCCTCTTAGCACGTGCGCAGGGGGAAGGCAGGTGGCACGGCGCCCTTGCTCTTTACGCATGGCTGTTAGCAGCAGGCCCTTCCCAAAAGAAGCAGAAATGGTGACTACTGGGGGGCGGGACTGCTGCAATCCATACGCAGGTCCTGATCCAAACATTAAAGGCCACTGACCTAGAGTATTTGTGTGTGTTCGAACACCAGTGGCAAAGTGTCCAGGGCAGACCTTGGGGATGTGGATATACAGGCTGAAAACAGTGACTTTGTTACCTTTTAATGACCAGGGACAACGGGGTGGGGGCAGTTTTTTCTTACAGCAGTTTCAGGTGTGCTTCATTTTGCCCATATGCTTAAGGTGTGGCTCCCAATCCGTATGGAAGGAAACCATTCGTTTCTGGCCCACCTGCTTTCTCCCCCTCCTCGCGTGGTTCTTCTCCAGAGCAAATGTGGAGCAGGACCCTGGCGACTCCTCTCTGGCCCCTTCCTCCTTAGCTTTGTCTGTCCCGACAGACACAAGGGAATGTTAACAGTGGCTTTGTTCTTAATGTGTAGACTTTGGGGTCATGTTCCTTCGTAAGGGATTCCAGAAAACGTCCGAGATGGGAAGGAAATTGGAATCACAGCCAGTCCTCTCCAAAGTAAGAATGTTTATTCAACAGTTCAGCATTATTGTTTTTAGTAAAACGGTTTTTGTAGTTTTGTAAATATGAAGGAAGAATGGAGAGTCCCTCAGGTAGGAGCCTGTAGCCTGTTTCACTTGTGAGTGTGCAGGTCTTCCTTGAAAGCTCATACAATCTAGAAAGACTCTAGGGGTGGGGAGTTCCCAGGAAGTCCCTCCCCAAAATTTATATTTTCCTTCCTTCCTTCCTTCCTTCCTTCCTTCCTTCCTTCCTTCCTTCCTTCCTTCCTCCCTCCCTCCCTCCCTCCCTCCCTCCCTCCCTCCCTCCCTCAGAAGAGACTGCAGAAAGTGCTTTTCTTTCCTTTTTCACATTTCATTTGTTTGCTAGTTTTTCTGAAAAACTGCATAGATTTCTCTCTGCAGTTAATCTTTAGCTTCGGAGTTGGCACTTGGGTGCTGCCCATTTGAATAGAGATGGGCAGAAAAGGCAAATGGAGTTTTTTTAAATTGTGTTTGTTTTTAAACAGATCTGCTGCGCTGTGCTGGAGGGAATGCTGGCATGTAAGTGGGGGCCAGGGAGGGGCTGCAGTTTGCCCTTTCGCACAAAGAGTCCCTGGGCTGTGGCTGGACGTGCGGTGTACATAGCTTTTATGGAGATGTCATGTGAAACAGGAGCAGCTTTAACGGCGTTGCTTTTGGGGTTGACCCATGAACGGCGTTGATGCAGTTTCCTACCATGTTTTATCCTCTCGTGCTGAGAATGAAGCTCCAGTATCCAAACTGCCCGTCTCTAATATGCGACTCTTGCACGGAACTGATGTTGGCATCTTGATAGTCCGTCTTGTGGCGGAGCCAGCTTTTCTGGTCACCTGCTGCCACACTAAATGCGTTTTGTAATTTATGTGCAGTTCACCTTTGCTTTTTCGAGGAACAGGCAGGAGAGTTTCCCAGTGGGTTCTGCCCTAGCTATTGCTGCGGTGCATCTATTAGGGCCGTCCTTCCGAAAGGAAAGCCCCTTAGCGCTTAGCAAGTACTGAGTCACTTTAAGTGGTTCAAGGTCGGGGATAATTGGTTCCAAATCTGAAGGAATTGTTCCTTGTCACTTGAGCACTAATGAGCTGGACCTCATCCCGGTTTTCCTAATTAGGCCACCTTGAAATATGCCCCCTGTCCTCCCCCCCCCCATTCGGCAAGCACAATTCTTGCTAACTTTTATTCACCAAGGACTCTCTTTCTGTACTTAGGGGTACTCGATACTGCAGCTAAAGAAAAGCAAGAAGATGCTTCTGTGTTGAGGGCCGTGAAGTGTTGGTAAGGAGCTGCCCCTTTCTAGAGATTTGCAAAGGGTTTTTTTTTGGTTTGTTCTGTTCATGGTTCTGGTTCCAGGGAAATGGTGTGTGTGTGTGGGTAGATATTGGGATGAGATATTGCCTCTTCAATTATAGTTTCCTTCTTCCCCAAAAATATTTGCAAAGCAGACTGTTCTGCTCTCAGAGGACAGTATGACCCGTTCCCTGGGAATGGGAACAGGGAAACAGCGACCTTCTGACTAGCTGCCTCTGGGAGCAGAAGGCAGGGCCTAGTTTTCTTCTGCCTGGCTTGTGATGGAAATGGGGAGCTGGGATAGATGGCCGGGGGGGGGGGGCGTCTGCACCAGCGTTGTGAGGCTTGCATTTAGCATCTCTGGGTAATCCCAGGTAGGAGTTTTGGAAATACAGAGGATTTCTGGAACGGTTGTGCCTCCTGGATCCTATTCCTTGAGCTTGTGATGCAGGAACTTCTCTCTTTGGGCATTTTTATTTATCTACAGTATTTATTAGCCGCCTTTCTTCCTTATAGAGCTTCAGGTGACTTCCAATATTAACAAAATACATCCATAGCATACAAAACATAAAACCAAAACTTAAAATCACTGTTTAAGGTTGCTTTAATCAAATGTCACCCTAAAGCTACAATTGGCAGTCTCCACCAACTTCTTCTCCTGCGCGTTCGTTCTGCTTCCAGCCCCAGTTAGTTCAGTTTCTTGGAAGCGAATGAGCGTGAACCTGTTTCCTGATTTCTCTTCCAAGTGGCATTTCATGTTTCACTGTTGTAAAAACGTACAGATTGGGGAGAAAAAAAGCACCAGGGGAACTCTTCCCTGCTCTGCATACATCATTAATGCTAAACGATAAATATTTACACACATTCTGATGGCCTCCTTGGTGCCTGTTGATTTAGTGAGAGAACTGGGAGTTAATCACAGCTGTCGGTATGTGCTGAGTCACCGTTCACGAGCGCTTACAGGTTCCCCCTCTTCACTGACAGGCTGGGTGTGTTCAGCTTGACAGCATCTCAAGGCACCGTCCCTCCCGAGTCTCTACAGCAGTTCTTCAGCCACACCTTCACCCGTGTCCTTACTTACAACCCTCAGCTAAAAGGTAGGACCTCTAAGCCAGCATGCGCCTGTAGAGGAGAGGCATCACGAGGGCCATTTCTGGAGGGGTTGTATGTCTGTACCCCAGCTGCTGGCGCTAGGCCCCTCCCTTGAGCTAGGCCTTTCCAGCAGGAACACACAAAGCGGCCTTGTCCTGGTCCATCTGTGTCACTGTTTTCTACTCAGACTTGCAGCAGCTCTCCAGGGTTTTAAGTAGAGGCCTTTCCCATCACCTGTTACCTGATTGTTTCAAAGGAGATGCTGGGGTTTGAACCTGGGACCTTCTGCATGCCAAGCAGAGGCTCTACCACTGAGCCACAGCCCCTCCACGGGGGTGCCACTCCTGCAGAGGTGGGTCCGAGGCCAGGCCAAAGCAGTGCAGAAGGGGCCTGGGGGATAGTGGGCCGGTCTAAGATTTCTCATTCCTGTGCTCCTTGCTAATTCACATGTCCCATTTCTAAGCACCTTTTGGGGGACTTCTGATTTTTTCATGCCTCCAGCACTGACTTGCCTTAAGGATATATGGACTCACCGTTGATATAAATTCCAAGTTTACTAAGAACATAAGAGAAGCCAATGTTGGATCAGGCCAGTGGCCCATCCGGACCAACACTCTGTCACACGGTGGCCAAAAATACCAGGGGCCATCAGGAGGTCCAGCAATGGGGCCGGGACACTAGAAGCCCTCCCACTGTTGATCCCCCCAAGCACCAAGAAGACAGAGCATCCCTTGCCCCAGACTGAGAGTTCCTATCTGTACCTTGTGGCTAAGAGCCACTGATGGACCTCTGCTCCATATGCTTATCTCATTTCCTCTTGAAGCCGTCCATGCTTGTAGCCGCCGCCACTTCCTGTGGCAGTGAATTCCATGTGTTAATCCCTCTTTGGGTGAAGAAGTACTTCCTTTGATCTGTCCTAACCTGACCACTTAGCAATTTCATTGAGTGCCCACGAGTTCTTGTATTGTGAGAAAGGGAGAAAAGTACTTCTTTCTCAACCTGCTCTATCCCATTCATAATCTTATAAACCTCGATCATGTCACCCCTCAGCCATCGTTTCTCCAAGCTAAAGAGCCCCAAGCGCTTTAACCTTTCTTCATAGGGAAGGTGTTCCAACCGTTTTATCATTCTAGTTGCCCTTCTCTGCACTTTTTCCAATGCTATAATATCCTTTTTGAGGTGTGGTGACCAGAACTGTACACAGTACTCCAAATGAGTTTGCATCATTGATTTATACAGAGGCATGATGATACTGGCTGATGACTCTGCCCTTCAGGGACTGACCTGTACAAGAAAGGTCCTGCAGGTGCTAGAAATCATTGCCTGACCTATTTGGTGAAGCTGCAGCAAGGAGAGGCCGTGGCTCTTTCCTTCTCCCGCAGTGCTGCCGTCACTGACTGTTTGCCTCTCTCCCCTGAATGCAGTTTCTGATGCCATCAGCCTGCAGCGAGAGTGGAGCTTTGCGAGAAACAGCTCGTTGCTCTGTACCCTGTATCAGAAAGTAAGTCTTGCTCGTGAGCTCGGCAGAGCAGCTTCTTGGCTGCACTCAGACGTCTCAAACAAAGCTCGGTTGGTGGTTGGCGTGAAGGAGCTTCCGATTCTCAAGGACTGGGAAGCAGGCTCCGTCTCTGTAACTGGCGTATCTCACCTTTCCCAGTTTTACCTTTCCTTCCTCGAAGGAAGTCTTCAGTGATAGTTGGGGGGGGGGGGGAGTCTCAGGGATTTGAAGCTTCTTCACCTCAGACGGAATGCTGGTTTGTTTCAAAGCGATATGTACAAGAAGAGCCTTCTCAGCAAAAGACAAAAAAAGTAAGTAAGGCAAGGCTGAGAAATATGTATAAAGTGACTATATCTAATACTTGCATGTGCAAAAAGCATCAGACAATATCAACGCAGTGTGCAAAGCGCAAAATAAGCACACCCAGCAATTGTAAGCAAAACGGTCTAAGCGACGAAGATTCCAGATGACAGCTTCGTTTCATTCAGTTTTCTTCGTCAGGGATATGTTGCATCATGATGTGATGTCTTCTCTTACCACGGTAAAACATCAATGTATAATATTCAGTCTTGATATAGAATGACCATTAAAGCGGTAGGCTTCTTAACTGGGCACCAATCAAAAATCTGAGATACAGTATCTCACGGAGGCATTCCAGCACTTGTAGAAACATACATACTATATCTCAAATTTTTGATTGGTGCCCAGTTCAGAAGATTACTGCTTTGATGGTCATTCTATATCAAGACTGAATATTATACATTAATGTTTCACCTTGGTAAGAGAAGACATCACATCATGATGCAACATATCCCTGACGAAGAAAACTGAATGAAACGAAGCTGTAATCCAGAACCTTCGTCGCTTAGACCGTTTTGCTTACATTGTTGCGTGTGCTTGTTTTGTGCTTTGTACACTGCGTTGATATTGTCTGAGGGTTTTCGCTTTTTGCACATGCGTGTATTAGATATAGTCACTTCATATATATTTCTCTGGCGTCCTTTTTCTCAGCTTGCCACACTTACCAGTTTGTTTCGAAGGGCAGCCATGTTGATATGCAGTAGAACGGCGAGCTCTGAGTCCGGTAGAACCTTAAAGACCAACAAGATTTTTTTTGGGGGGGATAAAATTTCAAGAGTCAAAGCTTCCTTCATTAGATACCGAATGGCTGTTTGTCCCATGCTATCTAAAAGAAGCCATCGTTTCAGAATAACCCTGGTGTTCTGTTTTACTTTTAAAAATATGTCTTCTTTGTCTGATTCTGATGGCTGGACTACAGGAACTGAGCCCTTTGGCTTCTCTGTCCCAGACTCCGTAACAGGAGCCTTTGCTGAGTCTGAGCTGCCAGTTTGTTGTACAAAACCAGCCGTTGTGTGCTGAAAAACGGGCAGTGGCACCCCAGGGCAGGAGATGCCAGAAAGATGACGTTCGCCGCTCAGCAGTGGGCGTCTACAAAGAGACAGATACCTTTTGGTTTTGCAAAAAGGAAGCAAGGAAGGGAAAACCCTATGACTCTGCTCAAACATCTCTGAATGCTTTTATGAAAGCAAGAGGGGACCGTCTGTGCTGCAGGGGCTCCCTGGCGGGCCAAGCGCTTGTTAGGAATACAGACATGGATTAGGAATGCAGAATTTGTGATTTGTCCTCTCCAATTGGGTAAAGCTGGGAGGGCCCTGGGGGAATAGTCTCAGGAGGCTTTCTGGGTGTTTTTGAATTCCAGCGGGAGCTCTCTGTTCTTTCTCCTTTCCAGCTATTTGTGGTGCTCAGAGCGGAGAAGCTGATAGGTCACCTGCAGCAGGTGCTGGAGGCAAACGAAGTGAACTGGCATCACGTGCTCTCCTGCATTTCCACGCTGTTGGTCTGCCATGCTGAAGCGGAACAGCTGGTTAAAGGTACGGCGCTGGAGCTGGCGGCTGTGCGGTTGGCATCGCAGCTGCTGATGTCTGACGGAGTAATAGAAAAACCGCCAGCATCATGTTCGTGCCAGAGGCTGCCTGACCGAATACTGCAGAGATGGTCCCAAGGGAGGGAACCTGCTTTTTCTGCCAAATAGTCTCAGCTTGAGTCTGATCCTTTTGCCATGTCTGGCCAAGATTCCTTGTGCTGCAGCTGTTTTAAATTGTATGTCTGTGGATTAGACCACTGGAGTCTGGCTTAGAATACAGGAAGAGCCCTGCTGGATCAGACCAGTGGCCCACCAGGCCAGGCATCCTTTGGAGGTCCAGCAACAGGGCACAATGGCCTCCCCCTTACGTTGCCTCCTGGCACTGGTATTCAGAGGTTGACTGCCTCCGAACCTGGTAAAGGTTCCCTTGCTTGAAAGCCAGTCGAATCCGACTCTAGGGTTGCGGTGCTCATCTCTGTTTCAAAGCCGAAGAGCCAGTGCTGTCCAAAGACGTTTCCGTGGTCATGTGGCCGGCATGACTAAACACCAAGGCGCACGGAACGCTGTTACCTTCCCACCAAAGTGGTACCTATTTATCTACTTGCAATTTCTTCCTTTCGAACTGCTAGGTTGGCAGGATCTGAACCTGGAGGTTCCCTTTAATCATCATGGCTAGTAGCCACTGATAGAGTTCTCCTCCATGAATCTATTTAATCAACTCCCTTTTAAAGCCATCCATGGCTGTGAACATAAGAACATAAGAGAAGTCAATATTGGATCAGGCCAATGGCCCATCCAGTCCAACACTCTGTCACACAGCGGCCAAAAATACCAGGTGCCATCAGGAGGTCCAGCAGTGGGGCCAGGACACTAGAAGCCCTCCCACTGTTGATCCCCCCCCAAGCACCAAGAATACAGAGCATCACTGGCCCCAGACAGAGAGTTCCTGTCTATATCTTGTGGCTAAGAGCCACTGATGGACTTCTGCTCCATACGTTTATCTAATTCCCTCTTGAAGCCGTCCGTGCTTATAGCTGCCACCACCTCCTGATGGCTGTGGCCCTCTCTACATTCTCTGGCAGAGAATTCCACATTTTAACCACTCACTGCGTAAGGAAGAAGTTCCTTTTGTTTGTCCTGAATCTACTGCCCAACAGCTTCCTTGGATGTCCTCAAGTTCTAGTATTTTGGAACACAAGAACACAAGAGAAGCCAATGTTGAATCAGGCCAATGGCCCATCTAGCCCAACACTCTGTCACACAGCGGCCAAAATATACCAGGTGCCATCAGGAGGTCCAGCAGTGGGGCCGGGACACCAGAAGCCCTCCCACTGCTGCCCCCCCCAGCACCAAGAATAGAGTGCATCACCTGCCCCAGACTGAGAGTTCCCATCTATACCCTGTGGCTCATAGCCACTGATGGACTTCTGCTCCAGATGTTTATCTAATTCCCTCTTGAAACTGTCCATGCTTGTAGCTGCCACCACCTCCTGTGGTAGTGAGTTCCATGTGTTAATCACTCTTTGGGTGAAGAAGGACTTCCTTTTATCTGTTCTAACCCGACTGCTCAGCAATTTCATGGAGTGCCCACGTGAGTTCTTGTATTGTGAGAAAGGGAGAAAAGTACTTCTTTCTTTTCTTACTTGGGTTCAAAAGTGTCTTCCGAACCTGCCGTTTCAGAGCAGGACGTCATCATCACAGCGTCTTTCATTGCAAAGACACCGTCTCCTTCAGGAACGCTCACAGTGGCCTTTAGCTGCAGCTGAGCCATCGTGTTGCCAGGGTTGCCTTGGATCAGGGTCTCCCCGCAGGTGGATCGTGACCTGGGGGATTTCGCTGTCCTCCTCCTAGACCTCCTGGGCCACCTGTTGAGAAAAGGCTTTGAGAACTACGACTTGGAGAGCTTGATCACGGCGTTCTTAATCGCCCGCCAGGCGGCCTTTGAGGGTCCTGCTCTGTTCATGCCTTATTCTGAATGGTTCAAGGTAAGAACCTGTGGGCAGGTGACAAAGGGTAAGTCTGCAGGGGCGTTCCGTGGGGGTGGGGAGGTGGGGCAGAAGGCTGGCATTTGGCTGGGACAGATCGGAGGCTGGCCAAGGATAGACTGCGAAGAAGGAGGCAGCGCTGCCATTTTGCGTGCACATCCTCGTTCAGTCAAATGCAAAGGGGGTGGTGATCAGGAGAGGAACTTGGGTGCATAACTCAGTAAGGGGACCCCAGGTAGGACAACCAGCTGAGAAGGATATCCGTGCTCTGGTGGGTCAGAAGCTTGAAGCCCCACGAGATGTTGTCCTCAAGAGGCTGCCTTAGCCAAAGTGCTGCCTGCAAGAGACAGAAGGTACTGGTGAGGCAGAGGCACTCCCATCTTGGCCCTGGTCATTCGGCAAGTGGGAAGTGTGTCTGTCTCTCCCGGGCTGGCCGGATCAGACGGCTCTTCTTCACGCTGGCTGAAAGGCACTGCCGTCTCTTTTCAGCTTGCCTTTGGGAGTGCCGGTGGTTTCCATGGCAGCAGCAAGAAGGCCGTGGTCTTCCTCTTCAAGTTCCTGTCAGAGCTGGTGCCCTTTGAGGCCCCGCAGTACCTGAAGGTGAGCAGCGGCTGGCAGAGGCAGCGGAAGCCAGCGGCCTTTTCTGGTTTGACAGCCACTTGAGCCTCCGGACAGCCGGACTTGCGTTCCCCTCCCAGATGAAGCATTCAGAGCTTTCTGGTTGGCTCCTGCGTCGCAGGGCAGGCTGGAACTGCTTCTGCTGTCCTGCGCTTGCTGTACAGGACTGCAGCGCGGCCATGCAATGGGGCATGCTGTGTTGAGCCGCTTGGGAGGGGAGACTTGGTGGCACGGTTCTGAAGGGAGGCTGAAGCTCTTGGTACTCCAGCAAACCGTCCCCTTCCTGCTTCCTACATTCCAAAGGGTGCAAGAGACGCTTCTGCCTTCCCTGTTGTTGGGCAGCCGTCCTGCTGTGCTTCTGATTTCTGCTTCAGCCTGCAGAGAGCTCCGCAGGAAGCCGGGCTGCCTGTCAGGAGATGAGTCGTGAGACTGCTTGACCTTGCTCTGAACCCTCTAGGTCCACATCATGCACCCGCCCTTCGTGCCTGCGAAGTACCGCCCCTTTCTGCTGGAGTATATCACTCTGGCCAAAACCCGGCTGGCAGATTTCAAGGTCAGTGGAAAAACACTTCTTGGACATTTTTTCCCCAGAGCCCGCTTTCCACAGAGCGCTCTGTTCTGCCTGGAGGCTGCCCCCCCCCATCTCAAACGTGGCTGGAGGCTGGGCCTTTCCTGCAGGGCAGCAGGAGGGGCACTCTGCACATGCTCTCTATTCTGCCAGGACTACGTGTTGGGCAGGATTTGGGGCTGGACCTGGGCTCACACTAAGCCCCTCTCTCTGCCTTTTCCTCATCCGCTGTGCTGCTCTTTCCAGGTTGCGATAGAAGACATGGGCCTCTATGAGGATTTATCTTCCACGAAAGATGCTCTGCAGGTACCCAAGAGCCACCTGGGCTGATTTCTGATAAGTCTTGCCACCTCCCGTGTTTGCCATAGGCCCTGTGGGTTTATTTCTTTGAAATATTTACGTCCCACCTTTCCCCCCATGCTCACTGTCAAAGAGGGCCCAAGGTGTAAAGGTAAAGGTTTCTCTTGCTCAAGAGCTAGTCGAATCTGACTCTAGGGGTGCAGTGCTCATCTCTGTTTCCAAGCCGAAGAGCCAGTGCTGTCCGAAGACTTCTCTGTGGTCGTGGGGCCGGCATGACTAGATGCCGAGGCGCACGGAGCGCTGTTACCTTCCCACCAAAGTGGTACCTATTTATCTACTTGCAATTTCTTGTTTTCGAACTGCTAGGTTGGCAGGAGCGAGGGCCAGAGACAGAAGGTCACTCGGTCATGCAGCACTTGGGTCTTGAACTGCTGAACTACTGACCTTCTGGTCTGCAGCTCAGCGTCTTAACCTTTAATCTACCTCAGCCCCATGGGCCCAAGGTGGCTTACTTGCAAATCTGTCCATAGGGACATGGCAAAAAAGTAAAATCTCAAAGCAGGCAGAACTGGTTGCCCATCAATGTCCATAAAGCACCAAAATGTTTTAATTGTAGTATGGTGATAGCCACATATTTATTTACTATTTTAATGTTTATGTTTTATATTATCTGTTTTTTTATGTTTTACCTTATTGGTTTTGATGTGGTAAGTTGCCACAAATTGCCGTTGGTTGAGCAGCGGCTAAAAAATCTAGTAAAATAAATACATTTTGAGTGAACTTGAATAGGGGCTCAAAGGGGCAGAGGAAGGGGAAAGCTAAGAGGGCTTCATAGAAGGTGAAGCAGAGGAGAGGAGAGCTGTCAGCCCCTGAACCACCCTGCCGCTCCCCCAGTGGCCTCTGCTGGGCAGTCTCCGAACAGTGGTGCAGCTGGGCTTAGTCTCAGGCCATGTCTTGGGTTTCTCTGGGCTCTCCTGCTTCTGGGCTCAAGGTTGGAGGCTTCCCTTCTCTCAAGGACCACAGGCCTCTGTCTCCTGCCCCCTGGCTTCCCTTGCTTAGCAGGGATGCATCCCGGACAGCATCCTTCCTTCCCAGCTCCTTCCTCCAACTTAGAACTCACAGCCATGCTTGAAGGGGAGATGTAAGCTCTTGCAGCCTTTGCTCAGAAAAGAGCAGTAGTGTATTCCTGTTTGTCTAGTTTAATGTCCAGGGCACAGACACATAAATGGCAGTCTTGTTTGAACTACCCAGACCAAGATTGGGGTGTTCCTTTATTTCTGTATTTGATTGTGGGCATTGGTGCTTGCCGAAGAGCTGCGGGAATCCGTACTCTGGTTGTCTGAGCATGAGAAAAAACAAAGTGCCGCTACGGGCGTGTGAGACGCGTCCAAGTGTCATTTTTAGGCAGCTCTCATTTCAGTCTCTCAAGGTATCTCAAGTGAAAGGTGGCTTCCCTTTTCTCCCCTGCCTTTGTTTTTATTGGGTCCTGTTGAACCTCACAATATTGCATTGGTTGGTGCTGCCATTTCTAAAATGTTTGGTGACTGCTGCGAAAAGCCTGTTTGCACTGGACATTAATTTGCCTTCTGCCCTAGTTCTGACAAAAGCCGTCAGTTCTGCCTACTTCCGTCCCTCCCAAGACGTGATACGGATGTGAATCAGAAGGGATACTTGGGCATCTTTACTCCAAAAGACAGGCTGTGCACTCCTCTCCTGGGGCTGTCATTCCCCCCCCCCATCCTGACCTGTGAGGCTTTTATCTAGCTGAGTCGTTCAAGACAGTCCAAAGCACAAAAGAACATTCAAGGAAGACTTAATAATCTGTTCAGAAGGAGAAGGAGACGAAATATTTCCCTCTGCTCTTTGTCACCTCTCTGTGTCAGCCCCACTGCCAGGCACTTCAGGATGTCGAAAAGGCTGTTCAGATTTTTGAAAACACGGGGAAGGTTCCGGCAGTTGTCTTGGAAGCCAGGTATGGAACCCTTATCTGAGCCCCCCACCCCCTAAGGTGTGTTTCAGAAACATTCTGGAGGGAGTAGAGAGGGGGAGAAGGAGGAGGAATTGAAATGGGGACAGTCCTGGAGGCCATTTGTGCTTCATGCTGCCTGCTGGGCAGGAATAGGTCTCCTGCTAAGAATGTGCCCTGTCCGTCCAGTGGGGCTTGGTCGAGAAAAGGCAGGGGTGGGTCAGTCATCAGGTAGCTTTTCTCTCCCTTGTCAAAAGCTGGAAGGTATCTTCTCTGTGTCCTGGGAAATTGTAATCTCCCCTTGGGAAAGGCCCCCCCCTCCCATGGGGATGGTTCAGATTTTCCTGTCATGCAGAGGAAGAGAACAGTTAGGATTGAGTCCGGAAGCACCGTAGAGACCAACAAGGTCAGCCTGTTCTACTGTAGACCAACATGGCTGTCCCTGAAACAGAGGAAGAGAGCCCCCACCCCGGCCACGTGGCTGTTTCCCTCCCTGTCCCTTGAGGTGCAACATTCCAGCAAGGAGCTAAAGTGGTCTGTGCCCCCTCCTTCCTGCCAGCGACTGGTTCACAGCTGGGTTTCAGCTCATAAACAGAATGAAGGTCCCAGTGGTGGAAATATTGGGGTGAACTCTGCGGTGGGGGGCATTTCTCCACATCCTTGATAAGAAAAAAGGCATCTTTAGGTTCTGTGCAGGCTGCTGGCACGTTGGCTTTTTCCTTGTGATTTGAGAGCCAGTTTGGTGTCGTGGTTCAGAGCGGCGGACTCTAATCTGGAGAACCGGGTTTGATTCCCGACTCTTCCTCCACATAAAGCCAGCTGGGTGACCTTGGGTCAGTCACAGCTCTCTCAGAGCTCTCTCAGCCCCACCGGCCTCACAGGGTGTCTGTTGTGGGGAGAGGAAGGGAAGGTGATCGTAAGCCACTCCTAGACTCCTTTGGGTAGTGAAGAGCGAGGTATAAAACCAACTCTCCTTTATTTTTTTAAATTGCCAGAGACTGTGTCATCCCAGGCCTCTTGAAGCAGTATAGCACCTGTGTCCTCTGCCTTTTGAAAGACTGGTGGCTTTTTTTCCTGCTAGTTTTAGCCTTCCACCCGGTGAGGTTCATTTGTGCAGGAGGGCATGTTCTTGTAGTTCAGCCTTAATTAACCTTTGCCCCGTCTGCCTTTCAGCGTCTTCAGGAGGCCCTATTACATCTCCCGTTTCCTTCCCGCTTTGCTCATGCCACGTTTGGTTAGTATCTTCATTTTTTCCCCTAGGCGACAAATGCCATTTTATATGTTTTGGCTATTTTTGTTTGCACACTTTAAAAAATTTAGACATGTATTCTCTGTGAAACATACACGGAGTGACTTGCCAGCACAGTTTAGAAGCCAGTATGAACATTTCTGAATTTAAACTTCTTTTTAAATTGCAGCTCCCTGAAACGCCAGATTCACACATGGCTTTAATAGATGCCCTAAAGAGGTAAAGGAGTTGAGACTGGAAACCCTGGTTGCCTCTCTTAGCTGGCTGCTTGCAGGAGATTCTCAGCTGCCGTGTTTCCTTTTAATGTGTCAAGTGCTAAACTATTCTTGTGAGATGGAAAGTGATCTTCATCTCACGGTTGCAGTTACACGGTTGCCTGACTTAAACACGACTGTGACTTTTGTTTGTGTCTCCTTAAAACAGGGCTGAAAAGATTCCTCCGAATACATATTCCAAATTTATTGAAGAATGTCAGTCTGTTAAAGAGAAGTTCTTACACGGTGAGAGAAATCTGTTTGCCTAGCATGAGACACATGATGCTTGCATTATTGTTGTGAAAAGAGGCTGGCGTTTCCCCAAGCATTGCAACCAATTTCTGGTGTGTGTGCTTCGCAGTGCTGTTGACACAACATAGCGGGGAGCCTGTTACAGTGCTGCGGTGCTGGCAGTTTTTGCAGTGTGTGAGTGGCCCTTGGGGGACGCTGATGATGCTCAGCCACGTGGGGGTCTGGGGAAGACAAGACCGTGGTGTTTTCAGCCTGTTGGCTTGCAGTAGGGCTGCAGGAGCACAAATTTTGCAACAGCTGAGCCAGGGCAGATGTGCCTTCAAACGTCTGCTGCTGCCACATTCGCAGAGCTCCAAGTGACAAAATTAGCCAGGGCAAGGCAGCAGCCGTGGCAGCTTCCGTGGTCCCGCAGGGGCCTCTAGTGGCTGCACTGCTCACTTTCCATTGAACAGCTTGGTATCAGGCTGTGCTGATTGCACGGTCTTTGGGATGGTCCATCTTGAATCTCAGTGAAAAAGGCAGACGGTAAATCAAGCAAATAAGTAATGAAGCCAAGCGTATGTCACCAATACAGCAGGGTACTTTTAGCTGGGGGCAGGGACAAGGTGCTGCGTCTTCTGTCACTTCCTCTTTTGGCCTGTCCTGCAGGCAGCTCCTCCTGGGTACCAGTCAGCTGCCATCTATTTCTTTTCCTTCACTGGGTGAGAACTTCTGACGGTGCCAGCTTTCACTGGTGTGCTGGAAGCATCCCTCAAGTCGTAGGTGGTGAAAATGAGCCTCCCGCTGGCACAGAACTCTGCCGTCCCTGTGGATTGGGTGTCACAGGCCTGCAAAAGAGTAGGGTCCGTGCCTGGCTTGGTGTGTGACGGGACCAATGAGCCTCGCAGCTGAGCAAGTTCAAAGTAGTGTTGTTGCGGCCCCCTGTCGTGGGTGAGGGTGTCGCCAGCTGAGTGTCTCTGTCTGCAGAGCGGCCAAGCGGGTGGAGGAGACGGCTGGTCTTGTGGGTGAAGTCCCCCCCCGAGTGCAAGACTGTGTGGAGGGGTGGCCTTGCAGGGAAGGTCCCCGTCCAGAGAGATCCTTCTTGAGACCCTCTCTGGTTTGCTGAACGGGACACTGCTCAGTTAGCCTGCTGGTTTCTTGGAGAGAACGTGGCCCTGTCCCTCGCCCCAGTCGGCACAGAGTGGAGACTCGGATCAGGCCCCCCCCCCCCCGCACAGCTCCTTCAGCCCAGAGTCTTGCTGCTTGGGCTTGGATAGGAGGGGGGGTCCATGGCTGCATTTCCTGCATGGGACAGAGCAGGTCGAGAAAGAAGTGCTTTTCTCCCTTTCTCACAAGACAAGGATTCAAGTGGGCACTCAATGAAGTTGCTGAGCGATCTGGTTAGAAAGGATAAAAGGAAGTCCTTCTTCACCCACAGAATGATTAACACATGGAACTCACTGCCACAGGAGGTGGTGGCAGCTACAAGCATGGGCGGCTCCAAGAGGGAATTAGATAAGCATATGGAGCAGAGGTCCATTGGTGGTTATTAGCCACAAGGTATAGATAGCGACTCTGGGGCAAGGGATGCTCTGTATTCTTGGTGCTTGGAGGGGGGGGTCAACAGTGGGAGGGCTTCTCGTGTCCTGGCCCCACTGCTGGACCCCTTGATGGCACCTGGTATTTTTGGCCATTGTGTGACAGAGTGTTGGACTGGATGGGCCACTGGCCTGATCCGACATTGGCTTCTCTTATGTCTTATGTTCTCTCTGCCAGCTTCTTCAAGAGGTGGATGGGTTTCCTGTCCGTCATACGGCCACCGCTGACAAGAGGAGAGGGCCCGTTTCTTTCTTGCTTTTTCCACCTGGCTAAATGGCACTCCCCTTCCTTTCTGCAGGTGGCTGTCCTGGAACCAAGGCAGGTGACCTCCAGGGGCCCCTGGAACTACTGAAGGCGGAACTCGAAGCCCTGAAACGGCTGGTGACGGACCAAAGCAGGCAGGATGGTAAACACGGGGAATAAAATGGGAGCTGAGACTCCCTTAGGAAAGATGTGGGCCTGTGGTTCAAGTGGTAACTGCTGATGAGCTCCCCACATGCAATTTCCCTGTTCTCTGTGACAATTGGGGGTCGGGGGTCGGGGCAAGACAAGAGCTGGTCAGCGGACAGAGCTGTGGTGCACCTACAGGCAGCCCAAATGCATGCCGTGCTGACCCTGTGCTGCTGATGTCCGTGGGCTGAAGCCGGCCAGTGCAAGGCCTTGGGGCTCCCCCTCTCCCTGGCTTAGGAAGCTTGAAAAGTCATCAGAGAGGTGCCCGGCTGCTGCTGGGTGAGTGCTCCAGGGTGGTGTGCCAGGCAAAGGACATGAATAGCCTGGGCTGCTTCAGCACTTGGCCGTGGCTGAAAGAGATTTGGGCAAGTTTATCGTCCACTTTGGTGCATGGAATGCAGGTCTGGCCTAATTCTGTTTGGATTACTCGACTACACTTCTAGAGCTCAAGCGTATCCTTGCTCAGTGGTCAGATCATCCGTTAAATTCCTACTTGATGAAAATTCCTCATTCCTTCTGATGGCATTAAAACTTTGTGTAGCTTTTGTCTGAACACACGGATGGGATCATTTGTGAGAGTTTTTATGGCTAAAGGGACGTGGGCTGCCGGATGTCCCCTGCTGTCGTCTTCTCTTACTTGAAAGCCAAGCCAGCGTGTTTGCTCTTCTCTTCTGCGTTGCAGCTCTGCCTGCTCAGGTGGCTGTCGTCTCTGAGAAACTGGCGGGTGTTCTGGGTCGCAGGAAAGATGAGGATGAAGCGGCATCTCTGAGCCTTAGAATCAAGCTTAATCTTTCTGCTCCAGAAGTCCAGCAGCCGGACCAAGAGGTGTGTATAGCGTCCTCTGCTTATAATGCCCGTGGCGGAGGCAGGTGCTGGACCAAATATAAGCTTTGTGGTCTGCAAGAATAGCTCAGTATCAAGGGCTGCAAGGCATGGCTGTGGTTGTGGAGTGTTCACTGTATCTCTGTTTCGAAGACCAATCATTACAGTTGGTCACCATCATCATAAGATAAGGGGTTTGTGGCATTCTTCCGGGTCATGTGCCTTATAGTAGGCTACGTTTCCTTTGGGGGGCTCTCAGGTATCAAATTTTGCAGCATCAGGAGGTGATGCAGTTACCGCTTCTCTAACCTTTAGTGAGTAAATCAAGGCTGATGCGCTGCTTCCTTACATGGAGGCTTTCTTTGGAGCCGTAGAGGCCATTTCTGGTTAAGAGTTCCCTGTGCTGGCCCAGAGCCTATGGAGCTAGTTTCCACTCTGCAAGACTGTCCCAGTGCCCTTTAGTACCAAACAAGCTGTGTAATTATCAATGATTTATAGCCATTTTATAAATTCAGATGGGGTCGCCATGTTGGTCTGAAGCAATAGAACAAAGTTTGAGTCCAATGGCACCTCTAAGACCAAACAAGTTTAATTCTGGCTTTCGTGTCTAAGCTTATACCCAGAATTAAACTTGGTTGGTCTTAAAGGTGCCACTGGACTCAAACTTTTCCAACAATTTTATAAGTCATTTTTCAGCAATTCCAGAGCAGTTAAATGGTCTGCTAGGTGCTGGAAAAAATAAATGTATGAATGCCCCACTCCCTGCCTGCACGGTTTCCAGTAGACAGATGGGACAGAAAAGAGGTTCTGCTGTATCCTGTGTGCATGCATCATTGGGTGGGAGTGTCTTGGGCCTTTTTATAAAAGGCCAAGTTGTATGCACTTGCAGGCTTCTTCAAAAATTTCTCATGACTAACCCGTTATAGCTCCTGTGAAGGTCCTGCCTTCATAGGCAAAACACTTCCCTTAGGGTTTTATATTTTGGGGTGAGGTTAGGGACAGGACAGATGATGTCACAGGCACTGTTCAGTTGGTGCCTGTGCATATCTGCACCAGAGAGCTCTCTGAATTGTAATTCTCAGCAATAGCATATTGCATTTTGCAAGCTGGAATAATGAGATGCCCCCAAAGTGAGAAGCATTTCTTGAAAGTGAGACGCCAGGATCCCACCCAACCAAAAGGCAGCTACTTTGGATTTGTTGAGCTCTCAGCTGGTTTCTCGGCAGACCCTGTTAGCCTCCTTCTTGATAGTCCTGTGGTGGGAATGAACACCAGTGTGGACCAGCTACAGGTATGAGTTCTCTGGAGTAGTCATGTCCATCTGTTTCAGGTTGTCGATCTTCTGCTGACAGCGTTCTGCCAGAATGTAATGGTTGCTTCCTGTTTCAGCCCTCCGGACAGGTAAGAGAACACTTACTGTGTGTTTACACTTAGTGCAATGTGGTTAAAGACACACAGGTCATTTGGTCCCAGCTTTACTGGGAGGAAAGGCAGGTTTTGGTACTGGCAGCCATCTGACCACATGCAGGGGTTATTTCCTAGAAAAAGAGGTGCACCTGGAGAAGATCGGGCAGGCAACCCAGGCATTTAAATCCTCCCTGCCCTGAGTCTCTCTGCAGATGGGGGGCGGGGCCTGGGTTCCTTACTGCCAGAGCGCTGCTCTGGGGCGCTTCAGCAGGAAATGACCCCTGACCACATGGCTTGTGTGCCCTGCAGGCAAGGGGTCTGGCCATCCCTCTTCGTGAAAATGGTTTGTGGACACCAGCAGCTTTTACCTTCCTTGCTGAGCCGGCTCTGCCAACTTATCTATCATCAGGTTGGTTTCCTAAAGCAATGTGTTGCTGTCTGAAGCAGACAGCTTACCGGAGAACAGAAATTCTGTTGGCTCCTGCTTTTGCCAGCGTGTTGAGACCCTGAGATAGTCACGTGAAGGTTTTAAACTCTGGCTTGCCCTGACGAGGGTCTGTTCTCTCTGGCTGTTGCAGGGTCCTTCTCTCAGTGATGCTCACATCATAGGCCTGGCGGTCTTTGTGGTTCATTTAAACGAAGCCAAATCTTTAATTCCGGAGGTGGACGTCTGCTCCTGGGTTCCACACGGTGTCACTGCCAGAGGCCTTCCTGTGGCTGAACTCTGGGATCATCTCTTGCCCTGCAGGACAGGCGAATCGATAGTCTTCTGCATGCGGTAAGCAGCTTTCTCCATCAAGATGTGCCAGAGTGAAGCCGTCTTTTCTTAAGTTGAAGCTATGAACTTTGCATGGATTGCAGTCTGCAGGCAAAGACTTGTTTGTGTGACTTCTGGTCAGAGCCTAGCACCTTACTGCTATTTTCTGAAATGGTTTTGTCTTCCAAAAGGAACTGGGGTGATAAGAGGTCAATAACGTTTCTTTTTCTTTCTGTAGGTTTTGTACAGCAGCAGTCTCTTATTTTCTGTGCAGGTTTTCTTCCTTTTCTCCTGAGTTCTTATGTGCCTCACTTCATCCTGGTTTTGTAAAAAAGGTAATTGGGGGGGGGGTGTCAGGGAGCCTGATTATCCTGCGCTCAGTCAGGATTGAGTTTTAATCCATCTTTGTCCCACTGCAGATATTTGTTCTCGGGTATTTACACGCTTCTGAATTGCAGTTTGTCTCATGAACTCCCTCTGGGTGACGGCTCAGGTTTCTGCAGGGAATGAAACTGCTTCAGCTTTGTTTTTCTCAGAAAAAACTGGCTTTTGTAATTTGTCAGCATTTCTGTATTCCAGTGTTTTCAGACTTAATCAGGGCTACTTGATAATCTGAGGATAGTTGGGTGGGGAGGGGCGCGTGAGGGAGCCGTGGAAATCAGGCCCTGTCCTGTTGCCAAGTTCATGGATGAGACAATCAGTATAGAAGGTGAAATCCTGCAGAGGGGGAGGACTCTGTGCTGGAGCTCCCACCCGTTTCATCCCCTCTGCAGTGATGCAGATTCCCTTCTCTAACCCTAACCCTTCTCAATGCACCTCACACACGGAACGCACACCAAGCTGCCTGATACTGAATCAGACCTATGGGTTCCATTGAGGTCGGCGGGGCTTTTTTTGTAGAAAAAGCCCAGCAGGAACTCATTAGCATAATAGGCCACACCCAACAACAGAAATTAGCATATTAGGCCACACCCCTGACGGCACAGCTTATTAGCATAGTAGGCCACACCCCCATGTTACCAGAAGTGTGGTCATCCAGCCACACCCACCTTTTGCTTCTTATTCTGTTTACCTTGTTTGTTGTCAAAACCCAGGGCTTTTTTGGTAGCAGGAACTCCTTTGCCTGTTAGGCCACCCTCCCCAATGTAGCCAGTCCTAATGAGTTTCTCCTGTTGGGTGTGGCCTATTATGCTAATGAGTTCCTGCTGGGCGTGGCCAACTCGGGAGCCAGCCGGAACTCCGTTCCTGCCCCAAAATAGCCCTGGAGGTCAGTCTTGTCTACTCAGACTGGCAGCGGCTCTCCAGGGTCTCAGGCAGAAAAAGGTACTTCACATCACCTCCTGCCTGGGCCTTTGTAACTGGAGGTGCCCGGGATTGAACTTGGGACTTTCTGCATGCCAAGCAGAGGCTCTTCCACTGTGCCACAGCCTTTCCCAACCTCATAGGATGTTGCAGAGGGCTTGGGGATAGTCAGTCCTGCCTTGTGCTGCTTCCTCTCGTAGCTCCAGTTTGTTGTGCCGCGACTCAGTGTCGAAGCTCGAGGAACCGTCTGTGGAGGAGATGTGGCCGAGTTTCCCTGGAAGTCCTTGTTCCACTCTGCTGTCTGCTACCGGAAAGCTGTCCTCTGCTTGTGGAAGCAGACACGCTTCAGAAAACTCTTGCAGGAGAAAATGTTCCAGGTAAAGTACCGTGGTGGACCTGCAAGCCATGCCTTCAAGCTCCCTTTGCATCTGGCGCGGACCTCATCCCCCCATCTAGGCTCCGCTGACCTGGGCTACTCTCACCTTGAGACGTGGCTATTAGAATGTGCTCCACGTGACGAGGCTCTTCATTTCAGTTAGTGGGTCAGAAATGTTGCCGCGCTCCTTTGATGGGAGTGCTTTGAGCCCATTATCCGCTTCAAGGTGTTGGTAATCACCTTCAAAGCCTTATAAGGCCTGGGACCGACATATCTGAGGGACCGCCTCTTTCCGTATGCGCCTCGAAGAGCTTGACGCTGTAATAATCAACATCTCCTGGTGGTCCCTGGCCCAAAGGACATCCGTCTAGCCTTGGCCGGGACCTTCTCTGCCCTGGCCCCCACCTGGTGGAACAGGCTTCCCATCAAGATCAGGGCCCTACAGGATCTTACTCAGTTCCCCAGGTCCTGCAAGACGGAGCTCTTCCGCCAGGCTTTCGGTTGAGGCAGCGGGTGTCCACGTATGGCCTCCCTGAGGTTGCTGTCTCCCACCTGCTGGCCATCCATCTATCGGCCATATCCATCAGTATTAATGGGCTGGAATTTTCACCAGTAGCTATAACTTCTGATTTTAAATGTTTGTATTGTGCTTTGAAACATTTTTGTGTTGTTGAAAGATGATGTGAACCACCCTGAGCCCACTCGCAGAATGGGCGGGATACAAATGCGAAAAATAATAAATAAATATTGCCCGCCCTGTCACCCGGCTGCCACTGGCCCCCAAAGCTAATGCATGCCAGCCAGTGCTCCCTCTAAGCTGAGTTAATGTGAGCTAGCTCACGGTTTTTTAGCCTCTGGCTCACACATTTTTGGCAAACTCATTGATGCAGCAGCCCAATCGCTCGCTCACAGCTTTAATGCCAGGAGCTCACAAAGCAGAATTTTTGCTCATGAGGCTGCACAGCTTGGAGGGAGCATTGGTGCCAGCCATCCTTTCAAAGAGAGCTGAGAGAGGAAGGGCTGCTCCTGAGTTACCACCAGTTAAGGACACGTGTTTGCCCTCTGCCTGCTGCCTCGTTTGAACGGCTTACACGCATCTATTCCAAAGTCCCGGCTGCTGGGTCTGCCTTTCTGTGTGTGCTTTCCAGTGGAATAAGGGGGGAGGACAGGGGACTGTATGGGGCTCAGGGCATTTTAAAGCCCTGAAAGAGGGGTGTCAAACATGTGGCCCGGGGGCCATATCAGGCCCCCAGAGGGCTTCTATCAGACCCGCAAGGGACTGGGTGTCTCCTGCTTCTTCCTCCAGTTCTGCTGCTGCTGTTGCGTCATAGCTTGCTTTCCCAGACTCTCTCAATCGCTCAGGAGAGATAGATAGGCAAGCTTCTGCCCCCTGCCCTGGGCTGAGGCTCCTCCCCCTCCCCCTCTCAGATTGCTAAAGCACAGACTATGCTAAAGCCATAATTCAGAGCAAGACGTGTCAGTTATCAGAGACTGTTAAATAAACAAAATATTGCAAGAGTGTTTCAGGCATGTTTTTAAGTAAAAAAATCTTTGTGTCCTTTATAAAGTTTATATCTCCGCTACCTGGCATTATATAAGAACATAAGAGAAGCCAATGTTGAATCAGGCCAATGGCCCATCTAGTTCAACATTCTGTCACACAGTGGCCAAAAATACCAGGTGCCATCAGGAAGTCCAACAGTGGGGCCAGGGCACCAGAAGCCCTCCCACTGCGCCCCCCCCCCAGCACCAAGAATAGAGTGCATCACCTGCCCCAGACTGAGAGTTCCTATCTATACCTTGTGGCTAATAGCCACTGATGGACTTCTGCTCCATATGCTTATCTAATTCCCTCTCGAAATGTCCATGCTTGTAGCTGCCACCACCTCCTGTGGCAGTGAATTCCACGTGTTAATCACTCTTTGGGTGAAGAAGGACTTTCTTTTATCTGTTCTAACCCGACCGCTCAGCAATTTCATTGAGTGCCTATGAGTTCTTGTCTTGTGAGAAAGGGAGAAGAGTACCTCTTTCTCTACCTGCTCTGTCCCATGCATAATCTTATAAACCTCGATCATGTCACCCCTCAGCCGTCGTTTCTCCAAGCTAAAGAGCCCCAAGCGTTTTAACCTTTCTTCATAGGGAAAGTGTCCCAGCCCTTTCATCATTCTAGTTGCCCTTCTCTGCACTTTTTCCAATGCTATAAAGTGCAGAGAAGGGCAACTAGAATGATAGAATGGTACATCTTATGACACACACGGCCCGGCCTGACAAATTCCAATTTATGTCAAATCCAGCCCTCCATAACAAATGAGTTCGACACCCCTGCCCTATAGGTTGAGGTCTGCACCTCAGTTTCTGCCTTGAAGGCTTGTGAAGAGGCAGCGCAGGCCAGGGAATGGCTGCTGTCCATGTTTTGGGCATCTTGCCATTTCATCTTCAGTTCTGAGTCACTTTGTCTTTTTACAGCTGACCCTCCAGGAGTGGCTGCTGATGGAGCTCGGAGTCCATCCCGACGAAGATGCTCTTTCTGCTTCTGAAAGGTGGTTGCAGCAAAGTCCTGCTGAAGCTGTAGCAGAACAAATGCGGTTCTGTCTGCATGAATAAGACGCCCCCCCTCCCCCCGTGTCTGCTCCACTGCAGGATGCAGGCAGGCCACGTTCAGCTCTCGGGTGGGCACGAGCCCGTTTCCGCGAGAGACATGGAAACTTCTCTTGCGACAGCCAAGCCCACTTGCAAATGTCCCACGGTTCAGTACGTTGCCCAGACTTCTTTCAGTTTGGTTCAGGGCCTGCTCGGAAGGTGGATCCATATTCACAGTGAGCACCAGGCAGGCTGCTTGGGTCCTCTGCAGATGAGGTCGGTCTTCCCTCGGGGAGCCGGCCTCTCACTGCTAAAGAGAGAAGGAAGAGACCTTCGGAACTGGGGGGAGGCACGGCAGCATGAAAATTTGCGATGGTGTCACAGGCACGTATGAAAGAGGAGATTGCCATTTTGCTTGTGGAAACACTCTCCGAATCTTGGGAGAAGTCCAGCTATGACTCTCTGCTTCTCCCTGGGGCCAAAGGCAGATAGATCAATGCCCAAGGAATTCAGGGATTTCCCCCTTCCCTTCTCTCCTACACCCTGATACCCCAAAGCACTGAAGTCCAGCCTTCCTAAGGTAGCTGTGAACAGATCCCCCAGCATTATTTTTGTTCTGTTGGATTGCTGTGACCACAGTCCAGGCTCCTCTTCTGCATTTGCAGGCAGGAGTTCCATTACTGGGCTTTGTATCAGCGGTACCTCCCGGCCTCTGCTGCTTCTGGGGGCTGCGAGGGGGACCTGCGAGAGGTGTGCGCGGTTCTCATCGGCTCCATCCTGGATTTCTGCCAAAGGTAGGCGGCTTCTCAGGTGGCTTCCCTTGTGCAGAGCACCTTGGTTGGGTTACTTCTCAAGCTGCCTCTTTTGTCAGCGGCGCACTTGATCCTTCCGGCAACTAAAATGGCGAGCTTGTCTCCTCGATCGGTGTTCAGGTGTTCTGCACCCACAGCATAATCTGTAATGCTGCACTGCAATTGAGGTTTCTCCCCCTCCTTACGAAAGCCAGCCAACCGAAAGGCCGGCACCTGGTGAAGGGAGCTCTGACTTGCGAAAGCTCACCCCCCCCCCCGAAAATAGAATCATAGAGTCGGAAGGGACCTCCAGGGTCATCTAGTCCAACCCCATGCACAAGGCAGGAAATTCACAAATACCCCCCCACACACACATCCGCAGTGACTGCTGTTCCACGCTGTTCTTGCTGGTCTCCGACGTAGTCCCGGACTCGGATATGGTTCTTCTAGTGCAGACCAGCATAGTGCCCCTCTGGAACTACCAACTCAAAGAATGCACTTTTTAAACAAGGAATTGGTTTGTCAAAGTTATATTTTTACATCATAGCGAAGATATGCCCCTAATGAGATGTGACGGAAATGTCGGGACCTGCTGGGAAGGGTGCTTTCAGGGCACCTCTCTGTGTCCGGTGCAAACAGCACTGGTGCCTCTGATGCATTTGGAGATTTCAGGGACTTCACAAAAGACACTCCTCTGATCCATAATCGCATCTAATTGCAGATCTGAGTTGTTCGACTGCAGCCACTTAGAGAAGCCGAAACGTTCCATTCCCCGCTTGAGAGGAAGCCCTGAGATTCATTGCCGATTGCAGGTGCTACAGCCCTTGAGTTGCTCTTCCTTCTCCTGGAAGCGTTCACCTCTTCCCCTGTTCGTTTCCTTTCAGTGCAGGGGGGGGTCAGGCCCAAGGGAAAAAGCTGCTTTCGAAGCCCATGCTTACGACCTGGTCCGTTAGCTGCCCCATGCGGCCCCCCACACAATGTTCCCTCTAAGCTGTGGAGTCTTGTGAGCAAAAATTCTACTTTGTGTGCTCCTGGCATTGAGTGATTTGGCGATTGAATAAATTAGTTTGCTCTGGAGCCATCCTTCCTGAGCTGAGACAAAAATGTGTGAGCCGGAGGCTAAAGAACTGTGAGCTAGCTCACACTAACTCAACTTAGAGGGAACACTGCCCCCATGCGTGGTGCCTGCTGGAGGCCGTCCCAGATGTCACGTTGATAATGGTGTACGCACGTGATCTTCCCATGTGCGGTAGCACGGCAGCCAGGGCCAGCATGCCAACATCGCTGACAAGCCAAAGAGAGACAGGTGCCTGGCCTTTAGCGCTGGGAGGGGAAAGTTTGGAGGGTTGATCAGAGAGGCCAGCTGTTGAGGAACGGAACTGGAAAGGAACTGGATTGCTGTATAGTTGGGGCTGCTGTGTCGGTCTGCGGTCAGTTCCTAAGTGGGTTAGTCACGAGGCAGAAGGCTGGGATTGTGCGGTCAGGGCCGTAAGGCAGGCTTTCGCTAGGAGCCTCCTTCTCGTTTCTGTCGATTGTGTCGAAGGTGCCGTACGAGCCGGCCGTTGTTCCCCTTGCAGGAGATGCTGCTGGAGGTGGAGCTGGAGCGCAGGAGAGCCCCGACTGACAGCCACGCGGCCGAGAAGCACTTCCTCTTCGGGAGGCTCCAGGCGCGGGTGAAAGCTCTGGGGCCAGACGCCGCCGAGGGAGAAAGGCTGCACCGGCAGCGGGAGCTGATCCTTCAAACGCGGTAAAGGGGCAGCCGTCTCTGGCGGGTCCAGGGTGCTGGGCTTGGGCAAAGTGACACAGCGGCTCTTGAAAACACGACTGTCCAGAGAGAGGGATTCAGGGACTGGAAGAGCGGCTTTTGCTGGGAGCAGGCAGGATTCGGCCTCTCTTCTGCCCGTGCAGCGGCTCGCCTGCCCTTTGGCAGTCTTTGCCTGCCCCAAACCCAGCTCACTCTTAATGAAAGCGAGGGCATTTGTTGTTGTTTTTTGTCCTGGTCACCAACTTTTTGTTTGGTTTCCCCCTCAGGGTTCTTTTGGGTCTTCCTCCGTCACTCCTCATCACAACCAGGTGGAGAGGAAAAGAGATCGCCTTGGACTGCGAGGACTTCTTCTGTTTTGTGAATACTGAACTGGTATGCTCTGGGCTTGGGAGGGCAGCAGTGCTGCCACCGGCTGATCTGGGCTTCCAGTTTCGCCCTCTGGGAGTGTCATCAAATCCTTTTGATGCCTTTTTTACGGCTCACAACCAATCCCCCCCCCCCTGCTGCCAGCAAGAATGGTCTTTGAGAAATAGTAAGAGTCTGTTGCATGGCCAGCTGCGGCCTCAGCTGGGTTGGTACAGGGGTGGTGCCAGTGGGTCTGTGGTACTGTGCCATCCACTCTTAACCCAGGGGAACAGATCAAGTGGAGAGCAGTTCGAGACCCGAGTGTTGCATGACTGAGTGAGCTCCCGTCTCTGGCCCCAGCTCCTGCCAACCTAGCAGCTCGAAAGCAAGAAATTGCAAGTAGATAAATAGGTACCACTTCGGTGGGAAGGTAACAGCATTCTGTGTGTATCGGCATCTAGTCATGCTGGCCACATGACTGCGGAAACGTCTTTGGACAGCGCTGGGTCTTCGGCTTAGAAACGGAGACAAGCACCGCACCCCTAGAGTCGGATTTGACTCACTTTCGAGCAAGGGAAACCTTTACCTTTTTATCTTATCAGTCTAGTTTAAAAATGTCAGTCCCAGTTCTGGCTTTTTTTTTTTTAGGGGAAGGGGTGGCACCTCTGCTTGCTGTGACGACCACCTGACTTGGGAGTGGGAGGAGCCCAAGAACAGAAGCTCAGTCTCATGGTGGGGGAGGGGGAGGCCATTCAGCACAGTGGGCGTGGCTTATTTTAAAATGCTGATCGGAGTTCGTTTTCTGGATCACTTGGAAATACTTCCCTCGTCTAAATTCCGTTCTAAATAGTTTCTTCTTAATGTGCTGTTACAGAAGAACGTCTGCAGCAGAGGCTATGCGCTCTCTTACGACATCACGGCTCACTTCTTCAGGGTAAAGCCTAACCTATCCAAAGTCTTCTGTTTTTCTCCTACCGTGGAAACAGTGTTAGTTCCCAGACCTCGAATTGCACAGTCTGGGAACCCACACGGTCACATAATTTTCTCCTGTAACTCCATTCCCCACATTATTTCCTCTTTCTTGCATCCTGGCAGCCTCCGTATTTCCTTTCCTTTCCCTGCTTTCTTCTCTCAGAAGTTGTGCGGTAGTGAATCACTCAGGTCAGTTGTGCGGTGGCCACTGCTAGGCCCAGCCAAGTCATTCAAGTTGCGTAGAGGCTGCCTCTGGGCCCAGATGAGTTGTGACTAATCTAGTCATGTGGTAGCCACTGCCTTGATGAGTTGCACAGATTGGTAGCATGTTGCTTGGTGGTTACGGCTATGACTGGCCCAAATGAGTTCTCCCTCCAGGGAAGTGGGGGGGGGGCAAGGATGTAGTGGGAGGTCAAATAACCCTAGAAGGGCTCTCCCCTACCTTTTACTGATAGAAACCAAGGTTTGAAAGCTGGCGATACTGTTGTGGTTGCCTAGCAACCCCTACAGTGGCAATAGAGAGGGCATCGTTTTCTTAAAGCTACAAGAGCTGCTTCTGTTTTGGTGGGTTAACCCAAGGTATGTGGGTTTTTTTCAGCTTTGCAGAAAGATCTGTCTTGTCTGTTCATGGCTCCAGTCTCTGGATTTAAGTATCCACAGATTTGGCCATGTTGAGAACGAGATATGATGGTGGTGGTGTGTTTTGCTCACTCTGTGTGTGTGTGTGTATTTGATTTGCTGTGTGGTGGCAGAAGAATAGCTGATGGAAATGAAATGTGCCTGAGATAGGAAGGAAGGAAGGAAGGAAGGAAGGAAGGAAGGAAGGAAGGAAGGAAGGAAGGGTTGAGAAGTTCTGGCTGTGACTTCTTGGAAACGCTGCTGGGATTCTAGAGGGTCTGTGCAGAAGCCCTTTCCTGCTCCAGGAACTTTGCCCTGGAAGGTGCCATCATCTCATAACTTGGGTCTCAGCTACCAAGACACCCGGTTCAGTTTGTCAAGCGGGATTCCCCTTCAGCCCCTGTGCAGGGAGTGGACTGCATCCGTGTGAACTCTCTCTCCTTCAGGGCCTGCTGAGCGCCAGCTTGGAGTGCAACAGACCTGTACAGGAGGTGACTGCCATTCTCGCGTCAAGTCAAGCAAGATGTCCTGTACTCCTTTGTTCCGCTGCGGTAAGAGCCCTCCCCTCTTGGTTTTCTGCCCTGCTCCCTGGAAGACTTCTCAGAAGTCTTGCACCACCATACAGTGCAACCTGTGATAACAGTGCTCCAGACCTCAAATGTCGATGGCAGCATTTCTTGATTTTTAATGTGCATTTGTAATCAGTGAGGTCCTGGACAGATGCTGTGCTTAAAGCACTTGAATTCCGAGCACAGGAGAAGTTAACCATCCTCTAAAAAAAACCCCACACACATCGACACACCGACTTTTACATGCAGGCGATACAAGTGACTTGGACCTAGTTTTTTTAATAAATTGGCTTGTCCTGTTTTGCCTTCTCTGGTTTCTCCTCCAGCCCGCCTTGGCTAGTCGTGTGCCATTGCATAGCCCGAGTAAGTTTTGCTTGCCCAAGCCGGCATTCCCTGGTGGGAGTGTCTGCTGGTAAGCCCCCCTGCGTGGTCTGGGGGCTCCTCTTGCTGCAGGAGCGGATGGGCCCCTCAGGCGGGAGGCTGTTGGCTTTCCTCTCCTGTATGAGCAGGGGGCTCGGTCTGATTGCTCCCTGTGGCTAACGGCACTCTTCCCCTGGCTCCCTGCAGCGATGGTGGCCCAAGCTGGAGTCTGTGCTTTGCTGTGAGTGGAAGAGGCTCTTCACGGCGCCCCTCGCACAGGGGCTGCAGAGGCTTGGGGAGTTGCAGCGCTCCGTCGACAGGTCAGTCTCTCAAAACGCACATCTGTGGCTCCAGCCATTGTGGAGCACTGGTTTGGTGTTCTGGTCTCCCGCACCCAGCTATGACTATCTGGTCACCTTGGCTTTCTGCTCTTCTTTGCTGCTTTTAGTTCTCGGTCCACAAGAATAACACACAATCCCAAGACAGTCTGGTATTAAAAAAATATATAAATGTGTGCTAGATGCCCATAGAACAATACAATAGCAAAAGAGACTAGATTAGAGCCATAACTTCATTTGGTGTCTGGTAATAAAAAAAACAACCGCTTATTCCTTCATAGAAAAAAACACAAAGGTTGGTAAAACTTCACACAGCAGTCTGTTCCAGACTCTCCCAGTCTATATTCCTCTAACAGTCTTGTACTCTCGAAAGCAGTCTGCTCCAAACTTAATCAATCTGTGTCTCTCTTTCAACACCTTTTCCGGATATTTAAGTGTTTCAGACCTCTGGTCTTTCCTCAGGAACAAACCCTATATAGGATCTTACATTCAGTGTTACATTCAAGTAGACACTTCCATTGATTTACTTTTCCGTTAATCTACTTGGGCAAGGTCTCCTCACTTATTTCCAAGCATGCTGCTGCTGCTGCCGCCAAAGTCAAATGGACCCAGACTGTGCCTCACTACCTCCATCCTTCTAGATCTTACCTTGTGCAAGGTGACTCTGCTGGCTCTGCACTCAGAGACAGGTGTATATACATCCACTGCCTTTGCTGTCACTTTGCAACACTCAAACTCCACAAACCAGCTGACCTTTTAAGATGGTCTCCACAACAGCTTCGCTCAGCTCCGCAGGTCCTTCTGCAGGTGCCATCCTGAAACTGGGCAAAATCAGTAACACACAAACCGGTGGGTTCTGTCTTGTGCCCCCCCGCCCCTTATGGAATGTCCTCCCCGAGGAGGTCAGGAAGGCTCCCGCCCTCCTGGCTTTCTGCAAACGGAAGAAAACGGGGGCCGCACCCAAGACAGAACGGAGACGAAGGAACAAATTGGTGCAGGGGAAAACAGAATCTTTAATGGTTATACAACCCCTACGTGTTTCGTGTGCAGCTTTGTCAGGGGGAATCGAATTAAAAAATAGAACGTATTTGATACATAATTTTAAAAACTGATAGAATGCAGGGCATTTTCACTGAGCATGTACAGAGTGCAATTCATAATGAGTCGTTATTAAGAAAACCAAAGCAACGTGAACGTGTACTACATAAGAGTCTGTGGGGCTTGTGCCTGTATTCTAAGAAATGTTTCTGGATCATCCTGTCTGGCATGCCCTTTCTGCCTCCCCCCCATGAGACATGGAATTTTGGTTTCAAACTGACATTTCAGTGCCACCTAAGAATGTTTTCATTATTTTTATTTATTTGTTGGAATTATTCCTATCCACGTGTGCTTGCTTTTACTGTTCTTCACCGCCCTGAGCTCTGTGTACTCAGAGAAGGGTGGTCTATAAATCTAAATTATATGTAAGTAAATAAATAATAGAGCATCTCTTAGAACCCGAGCACAAACCCGTAGACCTTGCTTCATGCCCTAGCTTCCTCTCGTCAGAAGCGTCTTCTCTGGTCTCTGATCGACCCTGGATTTCTGCCGCCTTCCTCCATTTCGCCCTTCAGCAGCAAACAGCGTGTGAAAAAGTGACTGCATTGAAGCAGCTGGGACCCGGAGCGCAGCAAGTAAGGGGCACGGCTTGGCAGTCCCCTTCTTTGTACCTGGGGTGTGTGTGTGTGTTGCTAGCCCTGAGATGAAATGCCAGAGCCAGGCAGAGGGGGGGACTTGGAGGGGACAGGCTGACTTCTTTTGCTGCCGAGGTGGAAGTTCATTGGTGGCTGCAATGATGCGCTTCAGACCAATGGTTTTACCATCATTATTGATGAATGCTCAATATTTCTCTTGTCACTGGCAGATCCTGGCGTGCCTCCTCTTCTTTTCAGTCATGGATTTCATCTCAGCAAGGCTAGCCCCACAGGTCAGTCGGAGCGTTAGAAGAAAGGGGTGGGTGTGTGTGTGTGTGTGGGGGAGATGGGTAACTGCCTCAGCTGGAGCAGGCTGCTTGATTCATTTGCACAACAGGTCACGTAAGAGGCTTGATCTTGCTCATCCCAAAAAGTGATCTTCCAGGGCCGTAACCTCCCATGTAGTTGGAGGGGGATGAACTGAGGCTGAGAGGCAGAGGATTTCTTGATGCAGTGGTGGTGATGGTGGGAGTTCATGCCAGTTTGGGGTAGTGGTGAAGTGCGCGGACTCTAATCTGGGAGAACCGGGTTTGATTCCCCACTCCTCCACTTGCACCTGCTGATGTGACCTTGGGTCAGTCACAAGCTCTGGCACAGCTGTTCCTGAAAGCGCAGTTTGTGTTAAGAGTTCTCTCAGCCCCACCTACCTGACAGGGTGTCTGTTGTGGGGAGGGGAAGGGGAAAGGAGTTTGTAAGCCACTCTGAGACTCCAAGTGAAGGGCAAAGGGGCATAAATCCAATCTCTTCCTCTTCTTCTGCTCCCCATGGCTTGGAAGTGACCGTTCTGGTGGTCACCAGACATTCAGAGGGGTGCCGTGTGTTTCTTTCATGACTTGTAGGAAGGGATGGACGTGCCCGGAGCCTTGGACTGGAGCGCTCAGGTAGCCCAGCTGCTGGGAGAACAAGGCTCAGGTTGGCTGGTGGTCTTCCGCTCAGGAGAGACGGGTAAGAGGCGCCTCCCTCTAGGACTCCGGGTGCTCAGTGCGGAAGGACTCAGAGCTCACCCCCTGTCCCCCTCTCCCCCCCACCACTGCAGAGCACGGCCTCGATCAGCTCCTGCGTGGTGCTGTGTCAGATCAACACCGGAAGCAGCTGCCAGTAGCCTTCTATAGGTAAAATTTCACAACTTCTTTTTTTGGGTATTCCGTGGACTGCTCCTTCTTGAGGAAATCAAGGAAGAAGGTGGGTCAGGCGTCAAATGTTTGACTGGCGACTATCAGTCATGACCTTGAACACACGAAGCTGCCTTGTCCCGGATCAGGGCTCCGACCTGCGTCCAGTCCAGCAAGATCCGTGTTGTCCACTCAGACGGGGAATGGCTCTCCAGAGTCTCAGGACGAGGTCTTTCACATCGCCTGCAACCCGATTGTTTTTCTTTAACTGAAAGCTAGTTCGGTGTAGTGGTTAAATGCATGGACTCTAATCTGGGAGAATTGGGTTTGATTCCCCACTCCTCCACTTGCAGCTGCTGGATGACCTTGGGCAAGCCGTAGTTCTGTCAGAGCTGTTGTCTCAAAGGACAGTTCTCTCAGAGCTCTCTCAGCCCCACCTCCCTTGCAGGGTGCCTGTTGTGGTGAGGGGAAGGGAAAGGAGTTTGTAAGCTGCTCTGAGACTCCCAAGTGAAGGGCAGGGTATAAATCCAATCTCTTCTTCTTAAATTGGAGATGCTAGGATTTGAACCTGGGACTTTCTGCATGCCATGCCGGTGCTCTACTGCTGAGCCACACCTTCTCTCCTTGTAGTCTAGTCCAAAATACATCTGCCTTGACCAAATTCTCCCAATCCTTGCCATCCTAACCTGGTCTCAAAGGCTGCATTCAGAAGACCAGAACCGCCCTTTGGAGTCCGCCAACATTCTCTTAGCAGCCTGTCTTCCATCAGTAGTCAGAGAAAGACCATGAGAGAGTTGACAGCTGTGACCCAGTTTATCTCTCCCCATCCTCCTGCCTCTCTCAACATCTGGAGATGACCCTTGGTTATCATTACCATCCTCTGGGTGGGTACTCATCAAATCCTTTTTTAACGCCATTTGTGCTTAATTTACCCTGCAGGTTTCTGGGGCCACGAGGTCTGCAAAGCCCCTCCACTCCTGTCTTTGGAAAATGTCGTCCTCTTCCGTTGTCCCAAATGTGGGAGACGGCTTGACTCTCCTGAACTCTTCCCATTCAGTTTGCATCTTGTGCTTTCTTCTCTAGCCTCCTCCTCACTTTGCACCCAGAACGACTCATCAGAGAGCCGATGTTCCTGTCTGTGGCCGTCGACATGTACACGCAGCTGCTGCAGCTGTTTATGGAAGGCCCGGCAGTGCTGAGGGTGGAGCATACAGAGTCACTTGCGCAGGGCCAGGAGCCTGTAAGCACACCATTCCTTTCCTTCTTATGTGGCTCTGGACTTGGTGCAGGCCCTGACCCATCTGTCTTCCGCAGGAGGACCCGTTAGCCGTGATACAAGCCGCTCGACGGTTCCTGATCCAGGCAATCCCGCAGTGTCCTCTTGGGAGCTTCTCCCACCTCCATCAGGTGCGTGGCGACACCTGGTCGCCGTTTTGTCAAGACTGCCAGCTCAATGCACCTGCAGTGAGGGGAAGGCTGGAGCAGGGGTGCTTGTTCTGCATGCGAGTGCGGCGGAGGGAGAGTGGGGGTGGATTGGCCTGGACCCTCCCCCCCCGCAAACCATGCCACAGCCGTTTTACGGGGTGGGCACAGGTGCCATTGCTCCTGTTCGGCATGTGTTCAGAGATGAAGAAAAACGCAAGCTGGCCAATGTAGGAGGAGGGAGCTCCCCACTGTAGGGCAAGCACAAACAGTGAGGTGCACACAAGAGAAGAACTGAGCCATAGGCAGTGCTTCCTCTAGGCAGTGGAGTCTTGTGAGCAAAAATCCTGTTTTGTGAGCAACGAGCCGCTGGCATTAAAGCTGAGAGCGAGCAATTTGGCTGCTGCAGAAATCAGTTTGCCCTGGAGCCATCCCTTCCTGAGCTGAGGCAAAAATATGTGAGCCGGAGGCTAAAAAACCAAGAGCTAGCTCACACTAGGTCAGCCTAGAGGGAACACTGGTCTGGAGCCATATCCTTCCTGAGCTGAGACAAAAATGTGTGAGCCGGAGGCTAAAAAACCGTGAGCTAGCTCACACTAGGTCAGCTTAGAGGGAACACTGGTCTGGAGCCATATCCTTCCTGAGCTGAGACAAAAATGTGTGAGCTGGAGGCTAAAAAACTGTGAGCTGGCTCACACGAACTCATCTTAGAGGGAACACTGGCCACAGGTGGCCCTGACTGTACCATGGGGGCACGGCTTCCTGCAGAGGTGCCTTTCCACCCTTCTGCCTGGGTCTGGCAGGGACTGCCTGCCTGCGTCCCACTCCCGGCTGTGTCTCTTCTTCACTTCTGTCTGTGCTCAGCCCTCCTGAGTCTGTAGCCAGCCCTCCCTGTCCTTGTGCCCCCCTCCTTTCTGCAGTCATAGCAGCTGCCAGGACGCTTGCTGCCCTCCCGGTCCCATCTGGGCACGCTCTTAGCAGCCCTCTGGCTGTGTCTCGTTCAGAGTTCGTCCTCACTAAGCCAGCAGCTCGGTGAGCTGGCAGCGGCCTCTCGGCCTGGCCTCGGAGGGAGGGAGCTGTCGGGGACTCTGCTCTAGAGAAGCGGCGCTCGGCCTCTCTCTAAATGCTGGCCTCTCTTTTGCCTCTTAGTTCCTGGACCTCTGTGGCGAGCTGGACCCTGAGCTGAAAGCTGCCCTCACCAACGGCTGGCAGCCCGCCGTCGAGGGGAGTTTGTCTGATGATGAGCTGCTTCTCTTCTGAGGGACGGGGGAGGCTGAAGTCGGGTCTGGGCAGAAGCAGAGAGCGAGCCAGCAAGACACGCCAGCAAGACACACAGGACCACTCCTCCCGGGGCCTAGTCGGGCCAAAGTACCGTGTAAATAATTTATTACAAGCATAACCATGACTTTGTTACAATAAAAATTAGGTTACAAATGTTCTGTCTTTCTAAATCGCCTTTGGAAGTTAATTTAAAACCAACCACCTGGGGGTTTAAACTGCTTTTGCCATTGTTAGACCCGCCAGAAATGGAATCTGGTTGTTGTCTGCGGATGCCCACCTTTACAACAGGTGCGCGATAACTCCGACCTGCCCCGCCGCCCCGAAGGAAACCAGGACCGCCGGCCCCCTTCAGAGAAGCGTGTCTCACTCCATACAACACGGCTGTGGCGTCAGACAGAAGCGCACAGAGAGAATCACAGCAATGGGAAGCTTTTCATGATCAAGTGGAAGCGATTTCCAAGTTCGCTGTAGAGAATCCATTAAAATGTACACTGAAATCTCCCCCGCCGGCTGGATCCGTCTTCCCCGCCCTCTCCCTCGCTCTCAGGTGGGCTCTTGCTGCGCGTGGAGCTCTGACTTTACCGGCTGGCTGTCGGCAGCCTCCAGGGCATCCGGCAGCTCCTCCGGCTCGGGCTCCACCGCCTTGGGTTTGTCCTGAGTCTGGATCAGAGGATGCACCATGGACATGTGGACGTTCAGGTTGTGGGCCTTCTCGAAGCGCTTCCCGCACTGGTCGCAAGCAAACTCCAGCTCCGCCTCTGCTTTGTGTTTGGTCATGTGGTATTTGAGAGACGCACGCTGTCGGCACTGGAAGCCACAGATTTCACACCTGGAGGGGGAAAGCACAAAATGGGCCTTGAAACAAGGCTGCGGGATCCCTGTTTCCGTTACCAGAGAACTGGCTTTTTGCCTACCTAGGTGCATTGCTTTCCCTGCTCTTACTTTCCAGCAGGGGAGATGAATAAGAAGAAAAGAAGAGATTGGATTTATACCCCGGCCTTCACTACCCAAAGGAGTCTCAGAGTGGCTTACAAACTCCTTTCCCTTCCCTTCCCCACAACAGACACCCTGAGAGGTAGGTGGGGCTGAGAGAGCTCTGGCAGAAACTGCTTTTTCAAGGACAGCTCTTGTCAGAACTATGGCTTGCCCAAGGTCACATCAGCAGCTGCAAGTGGAGGAGTGGGGAATCAAACTTGGTTCTCCCAGATTAGAGTCCGCGCACTTAACCACTACACCAAATTAGGAGCCGGATGGTGTTTCCAAATGTTGCATGTTTAGCAGCTCAATCCCCTAAATTCTGAGCGGCGCTTGGTACCGTGCTCCTAACCCAACTGGCTTCTTGATAAAAGCTCAGCTATCCAGATTGGCATTTCTGGGGAGGGTGGGGAGAGATGCAGTCTACTCTGTGGAAAAGGGACATTCTCCAATAAGGGTCATGGCCAATGTTCCCTCTAAGCTCTGGAATCGTGTGAGCAAAAATTCTACTTTCTGAGCTACTGGCATTGAAGTTGTGAGTGAGCGATTTGGCTACTGCATAAATTAGTTTGCCTGGAACCCTCCTTCCTGAGCTAAGGCAAAAATGTGTGAGCCAGAGGCTCAAAAACTGTGAGCTAGCTCACACTAACTCAGCTTAGAGGGAACACTGGTCATGGCAGCTCCTCTGTATCTTTTATTCCTATAAGTTCCTTGTTAATTGGTGCTTCCTCCATGCAGACTTTCCGGAGCTCTCCCCCCACCCCATCACACTCGCTGTCACTGATTCCCCCTCCCCCCATCTTAGCAATAGCAATGCCAGTCCCTCACTGCCTTGGCAGGACAGGCCAGATTCCCAAATGGAGAGAGCTGGACACTGCAGGGCCACGTGGCCAAATACTGCTACGCCACAAGTCACTGGGCACCTTGAACAATGTTGACTGCAGGATCACCAATTGGACTCACTTGCCCTATTTCTAATCTCATTTGCTGACATCCCCCATGTGCACGCATGTGCATCCAGAAAACTGAGGGCTGAAAAGGTGTACTTTGCTTCTTATTTAGAAATTCCTCAATGATGCTTTCAGAAGCAAGCTGGTCTTTCTTAGGCCCTTATCTGTCCAGCACATTTTTATCCCAGGCTTCCCCGGAGGAGTTTCCAGGTAAGGTTTTACATAATCCTAAGGCCATCAGCATCTTCTAACCCACTTGAGCACCACAGTCCATTCACACCCAGCAGATCATGAAAGGGGCACTTACTGGAGAGGTTTTGCGCCAGAGTGGCGCATCTGATGGACTGAGAGGTGCTTGCGCTGCTTGAATGTCTGGCCACATTCATCGCAGATATAGTTCCGGACTTCTGCAACGAGAACAGGAAACAGGGTTGAAAAGCCATGACAGGGGTTAAGGGAGGAAGAAAAAGAAGAGGAGATTGGATTTCTACCCCGCCCTTCACTACCCAAAAGTGTCTCAGAGTGGCTTACAAACTCCTTTCTCTTCCCCTCCCCACAACAGACACCCTGTGAGGGAGGCGGGGCTGAGAGAGCTCTTGACAGAAACTGCTCTTTTTCAAGGACAGCTCTTATCAGAACCATGGCTTTCCCAAGGTCATCCAGCCAGGTGCAAGTGGAGGAGTGGGGAATCAAACTCGGTTCTCCCAGATTAGACTCTGCACACTTAACCACTACACCAAACTGGGAGGGAAATTGCACATGGGATCACTCCAGTGGTGGTAGAGGATAAACATTTGCATTGCAAGAACTCTGGCTACGGGTCCCGTGGATGATGACAGAGCAGCTTACACAAAATTCAGGGGGGGGGGGCACACTAGCCTCAGACCCGCCCCCCCTGCAAATGCCACCACCCTTCTGTTGCAAGCACAACATACCTGTGTGGATGAGCTTCACGTGGCGCTGGAGGTACCTATCGATCATGAACACCTTGTTGCAACCTGGGTGGGGGCACGGCCTTTCCCGGACTTCCTCGTGATGCTCCTTGATGTGCTTCTAAGCCCCGGAAGAGAGAGAGTTACTCAAAGCGCCCACCCCCCATGGTGCTTTCACCTCTGTGGTTCCCTCCCACCTCGTTTTTCTCCCATAGACGCCTTGGAAGAGTGTGACACTCTGACAGTCAACACCTCCTGGTGATCCCTGCCCCCACACCTGGTGGAACATGCGCCCTATTGAGATCAGGGCCCCGTGGGATCTTAATTCCGCAGGGCCTGCAAGACGGAGCTGTTGCGCCAGGCCTCTGGCTGAGGCAGTGGGCGTCCACACGTGGCCCGCCCCGAGGTTGCCGTCTCCCACCCACTGATAACTGGCCATATTGATCTACATCAGTGGGCTGGTTTCTCCCTACGGCAAGCTGTGATTATTGATTTTATATGTTTATAGCGTGTTTTAAAATTTATTGTATTTATTGAAATGTTGTAACCCGCCCTGAGCTCATCTACGGGATGGGTGGGAAATAAATGCAAATAAATAAATTTTCTGCAGCGTCCGTCTGTTCTCATGAACTGGAGAAGCCAAGAGATGGGAATGGTTAACTAGACTGGCTTTTGGTGCGGTTAGCTTCAATTCATGCCCTGCAGCACCTTCGAGACCAACTGTAAGAGTGGTTGAGCAGTGGACCAGACTGCCTCGGGAGGTGGTGGATGCTCCTTCCCTGGATGTTTTCAAGTGGAGGCTGGACAACCATCTTTCGGGAATATCGTAGGGCTATCTTTTGGCTTCACTCCTGTAGAGTGCAGGGGGTTGGACTAGATGACCTGCAAGGTCCCTTCCAACTCTAACAGTCTATGACTCTAAGAATGTCAGGGTGCAGGAGCTTTCAAGTCCAAGCTCCGGATACATGAAGATCTGACAACGGCCACACTGACTCTCGAAAGCTGAAACGCCTCCCAAATCTTGTTGGTCTCTGAGGTGCTCCCGGACTCGAATTTCGCTGCAGGCCAACAGGGCTGCCCTTTGAAATTAAGTTCTCGTGACTCATACGGTAAAACAAACACCACCAGCCACCTCTGCTTGACTTGTCATCGGTTTTGTAATCACAGAAACTGCCCAATTCCAGCAAACCGAGCCCCTCCCTGACCAACGGCTGCCGGCCCGCAGCAATGCCCTGGGGACAGGAAGCCACTCCGGGCCCACCTTCATGCCGTCCGCCCCTCGATACACGGCCGTGCACCCCTGATAAGGACACTTGTAAATGGTTGGCAGCTCCTCTCTGGAAGACAGAAGACAAGGGCCCCTGTGAGCAAACGCGGGATTCCCTCCGGCCCTCTCGCTGGCTGGGAGTTCTCAGCACAGTACCTTTCGCATTTGATCTTCTTCTTCCAGCCCGGTTTGGGGCCTGGCTTCTTTCTCGTTTTTGGCTCTTCTGCTGTCTTGTTGGCTTCTTTACTCTCAGCCCTTCGGTTGGTGGACATCCTAAAAGGGGAAGGAACAAGGATACCAGAGCTTTTATTTCCTGTCAGCCGAGGGTATAAACACAACCATGCTTGGAGGGGAAAAAGGAGTTCTAGCACTGATCTGTTTGCTAATAGTGAGAAATAACCATGGTCCTCTGAGGCCTCCCTTGTAGAGAGAATTGCCATTTTCCAGCCCTCGGGAATATACTGGCTATGAGGCCCACAATTCCACACTGGAGTTTGAGACCCTGCAGGTACGTATGCCGTCTGGACCTGCAGGCTTGTGCATTTTCAGTTTGCCTGCTAGTCCTAGAACTTCATCTCTTGTCACCTCCCAGCGGCCTAATCCTCCAGACACCCTCCCTGAAAACTGTGGCTCCAGCATGGGGGTGTGCCCCCCACATTTACCGCAGTGAAAACACACACTCCCCCGAGAATCTGCCAAGAAGCGGGAAATAAGGAAAACTCTTACCTCTTTTCCGGGTAAGGCTCAAAGGAGTCATCCGAAGACCGTGCTCGCTTTTCGTTCTCGTCCTCACTTGAGGAGTCTCTGAGGAGATAAACAAGACTCCCTTTACTAAAGCGGGAGGGGGACAGAAGCGTCCTTTAAGCATTAACGCTGACGGCAGACAGAGTGTGTCTCAACCGCCCCTGGAAGGCTGAGCACGGCCAGTGGGGGTGTCGTTCCCTGGACAACTTTAGGAAAGGAGGAGTGAGTGAGGGGGGGCCACCCAAGATGAAGGCAGCTCTGCCACGGAGAATGGCCCAGCAGAGGGACCCCTTTACTATGGGGCTGATAGACCCCTAGGAATGTGGCCATCGAAGCAAAGGAAGCGGCATTCCAGATATTTCAAAAACTGGCTTTTTGCCCTCCTCATCGGTGGTTTTAAGTTTTCAGAAGTGAAGGTCAGGAGGGAAACTCGGAAAGACTTCTGGGAGGGAGTCTTCATGGACCAAGAATCTGGCTCAGTATAAGGTAGCTTCCTATGTACATCCAAAGCTCTCCGTGTATGCATGTGTAATGACCAGTGTTCCCTCTGAGCTGAGTGTGAGCTAGCTCACAGTTCTTTTAGCCCCTGGCTCACAGATTTTTGTCTTAGCTCAGGAAGGATGGCTCCAAAGCAAACTGATTTATGCAGCAGCCAAATTGCTCGCTCATGACTTTAGTGCCAGTAGCTCACAATGTAGAATCTTTGCTCACAGCTTAGAGGGAGCACTGGTCGTGACGATACTGTGACTCCCAAGCGGCATTCTTTGGAACAGTCACCATTTCTGCCAAGGCTTTGAATACCCTCACAGCCTAGTCCAAAATACATCTGACTTGACCAAATCTCCCAAATGCTTCAGTGAATCTTTAAGTACTTTGCGTACTTTTAGATTTGGACTTGCAGCTGTTGGCTTTTGAACCTGCTGTCAACCAAAGTCCAAGCGCAGAAGCCAGAAGCAAGGAATGGCTGCTGCCAGGGAAGTCAATTTCACCTTTGAAGACTGGACAGGGGCCGATCTGGTCGGGGTTCAGGGGCTTGCAAGCCCCCAGGCGTTTCCTCCATAAGAGCAGCCGTGCAAATCTGGCGCCTTCTTTTAGGCAGGCAGTTAGCTCTGTGATGATACACAGGCCAAGGCAAAGTGCCTCTTCTGCAGGCTCCTGGTCGATTTCTTACGTGGCCTGGCTACATCCGTCTACCCACTACTTTCAGGGGAAACTGGGTGGCTGCGTGTTGCTGAGTCCCTGCAGAGAGGGCTCTGGGATCACTTGCTAGCTGGCCCAAGCAAGTGGACATTCAGTCCAGAAGTCAGGGTTCTGGTCCGTGCATCAAAGAGTACCTTCAGGCTCTAAAGCAGGTCAGGCACTGACCGAGAATCCATTTGGTGCTGGAGGGAACTGTCCCCTTCCCTCCCCACCCAGCCTCTCTGCGTGTAGGTTGCAGAAGGAAGTGCTTGTATGTGACTTCTGGCTGAGCCTCTTACAGGATGCCAATAAATATTTGAGCCATCTGAGGTAGCACCTCTTATGTTTAAAGCCACAGGCCCAATTTCGATTGGAAACGCAGTTTCAGAAAAGAGTTTCCAAAGCAAGGCAAGGCGCAATGAAAACCATCGTCAAGCTGTCCTTAGAACAGGAAGAGGCCAGCCACTCTCAACCAAACCTTCCTCATTGCTGGCTCACCCCAACGCCAATGACGGTGGTTGCGAACCAGAGCAAAGATGGGCAGGTGTGAGAGACAGGGCCTTTTCTGTTAGGGCACTTTGACTGTGGAAATCCCTCCTCACACCTATTTGCTTGGTGCCAAACTACTTGAATGCTCTTCTCCCACACTTTTTTGTTGACCGCCCTGCTGTTTACTGCGTTTCTTGGTTGCTGCTGGTTTTATCAATTGTCCATCCTGCTACAACTGCTCTTTGGCCTGGGTTGAAAGCAGTGTTCCCTCTAAGCTGAATTAGTGTAAGCTAGCTCACAGTTTTTTAGCCTCTGGCTCCCTCCTCACACCTATTTGCTTGGTGCCAAACTACTTGAATGCTCTTCTCCCACACTTTTTTGTTGACCGCCCTGCTGTTTACTGCGTTTCTTGGTTGCTGCTGGTTTTATCAATTGTCCATCCTGCTACAACTGCTCTTTGGCCCGGGTTGAAAGCAGTGTTCCCTCTAAGCTGAATTAGTGTAAGCTAGCTCACAGTTTTTTAGCCTCTGGCTCACACATTTTTCTCTTAGCACAGGGAGGATGGCTCCAGAGTAAATTAATTTATGCAGCAGCCAAATCGCTCGCTCACAACTTTAGCGCCAGGAGCTCATAAGGTAGAATTTTTGCTCACAAGACTCCACCGCTTAGAGGGAGCATTGAAAGTGTCGATTTGTTTTGCTAAGGTGCCTGTGGGACGTCGGTTCCGAAAGCGCAGGTAATCAACATTTCAAAGCAAACAGGCGAGGAAGGAGATCCTCTGACAATCATTTTCATGCTTGCAAAGAGGACGCGTCAAACCCACTCTTCTCTCACCCCTCAGAAAGGTCACTGAACTCGTCTTTTACCCGCTCATCCGACGCTGCAGGCGGACCCGGCTTCTCGCTCAGCTGTCCTATGGAAACAGAGAGCACGGCGTGTCACAGAAGAGCAAGGCAGCTCCTGCCGCAGGCAGACTAACGGGTTTATTTGGGGAAGCACCTGCTTAGTTACAAGGAGAGAATGGGTGCCCAGGTATGGAGTGAAGAAGGTGACAGTGAAGAGCCTCGGAAAAGCAGAGGAGGTGGCTGCATCTCTCAGGGCTTGGTCTTCTGCTCTGCAGGAGGGAAAACTCCGAAGGGACTTGGACTGGCGTCACCCGCTTTCTGTAGGGCAAAGCACTGTGGCGGGGTGGTGGTAAGGAGGAGAAGGCGCAGAAGCCAGAGGGTACGGCACATAACCGAGGCGCCAGATTCCCCCCCACACACACACACACTTGCTGCCGGGCGTGGCATTCCAAGAAAACCTCTTACCGGGACTACCATTGAGCGGGCAGACTGGCTGAGGCAGACTCTTCTCCTGCAGAGCAGCTCCAGTTTCGGCGTGCAAGGAAGGCAAATCCCGGCACTCGGGCAACGGGCTTTCGGTGCTTAACGCTGGCAAAGTGGTCCCTGTGTTTGCCGGCTGATGGGCAGCTCCTGTCCTGGCCAGGCTCAGCAGGGCTTCCGGGGCGGCCGTAGCAGCAGCGGCCGCCCCTCTGCCCGCAGCCACCCCGTTGCCCGTCTCCAGCTGTGCCGTGGTGCCCCTGGGGAGGTCCCGCTTCACGGACAAGGCCGTGTCCACCAGCAGGCTGCTGCAGTCCGAGTCGGTGCTCATGACATAATCGTGGCCCTCCCCGCAGCCCCACACGGCTCGGATGATCCCGCAGTACTCGGAGGACAGCACGCTCTGCAGGCTCGGCGCGGTCCGGCAGCTTTCCGCGTGACTGTGAGTCCACATCACCAAGTTGTGGAGGCACTGAGGGCTGGAGGTGATCAGGTCTGCTGGAGAGAGAGAGACACACAGAGAGAGAGAGAGAGGAGTGCATGCCTGCGACTTAAAAGTGGCTGTCCTGCCCCATCACCATGACACCCAGAACAGTCTGCGGAGGTGTTGGTTTTAGAAAGTTAGTGTCTGGCAATGTCCTTAAAGCAGAGAATGCACTGCAAAACAGGCTTAAAAGCTATCCATACAATTTCAATCAGGTGGGGCCAGGCCCGTCGCGACAGCGGGGCACCTCGGGGCTAGGCCCCCTGACTTACTGGCAAGGCCCCACAACTGCCCATCCAGCCAAGGGCCCCCGAGCAGTGGAAGGTGTGGGGAAGGAGCCGAGTATTCCTGCACAGCTATCTGACATAAAGGACCAGCTATGGTGGCCACGTGGAGCCAGGTAGCACCTCTCTATTCCCCTCAGGGACTGAATTAAATTACCTTTAATTCAATTAGCCAGTGTCCCCTAAGAAATTTAAATGCCCCCTGACTTAAAAAATCCTGGCTACGGGCCTGGGTGGGGCCATGGCGCGGTGGAAGAGCCTCTGCTTGGCATGTAGGAAGTCACACGTTCAATCCCCCGGCAGCATCTCCAGTTAAAAAGGATCAAGTAGGAGGTGATGCAAAATACACCCTTTCTGCCCGAGACCCGGGAGGGCTGCTGCCGGTCTGAGTAGACGAGATTGGCCTTGAGGCCTGGCTGCTTCAGGATAAGGCGCCTTCATGGGTGTAAAAGGCCTGGCGATACATTGTCAGAAAATGCCGCAGTTAACCAACGTGCTAGTAAACGTGTTTTTTAAAGATTCAAGTGGGTGGCTGTGTTGGTCTGAAGCAAGAGAACGAAGTTGGGGTCTGGCGGCACTTTGAAGACCAACAGAGTTTTATTCTGGGTATCAGCTTTTGTGTGCAGGCGCCCGGATTTGGTTTGACGTCTGATCACTCCGTTTTTATGCAAATTTGCTCATTTTATTCTGTGCAAACTGTCATTCTAATGTCTTAATTGTATTATATTTAATTGGTGTAAACTTTCCTGAGCCTGTTTACAGGGAGGCTGGTATGTGAATCAAATAAATTAATTAATTTAGAAGTTTATTCATGCCCAGAAGTCAACTTTGGGTTTGTTTTTTAAAAAAACCACAAAGCAGAGCACAAGGAACTGCCACCTGAGGGTGTTGATGTTCCATTCGGAACGAAGTGTGGGTGGGAAGGCGTTCTGTGCCGCGCAGGAAGTAGCCCAAGGCGGCCAAACGACTTACCCACGGAGGGAACTCCTTCAGTGATGAGCGGAGGTGGGCAGATGCTGTTCCTGCACATAAAACGCAAAAGGAGCACAAATCAGAGGCCTCCAAAGGACGGCATGAAGCTCTTATCTCGAGGAGGCAGTTTCACAATCTGAGGAAACTGACATGGCTGCTTTCAGCTGCAGAAAAGCCACCCAGGGAACTCGCGTCTCCCAGCTGGAACGGCCCACCCCTGCCTTCCATGGAAAGTCAGTTGTGGCGAAGCAAGAGACTGAAAGAGCTGCCAGAGCCAACTCTCCTGGTTGAGAAACTGGAAGGGGACTCCCCTTACCCCCTGCAGCACAGAGCCCCCCCTCCCCCCGGCCCACTCACTTGGGAGAGCAGAGCAGCCCTTCCACCTCCTTTCCTCGGGTCTTGAGGTGGCCAGCGGGCGAGACGTTCACCTGCTGGATGAATGTGTGGAGGATGCTGCGACACTTGTAGAACTGGGCGTGGCACTTCTTGCAGACAAACTGGGGCAGGCTGGGGTCTTCCCGGACCACCACGCCCACCAGGCGCTGGAAATCCGAGAAGAAGACTTGGTCCAGGCGCCGTTGCTTCTCAGAGCTCTCACCCGCCATGGGCACCTTCCCAAAAGCGTTCCGCAGGCTCCGTGAGGAAAACTTCCCGTGGCAAAGTCGGCAGTAGCCCGTGCTCAGAGCCCGGCCAATTCCTGCAGGGGAGGCAGCGAAGAAAGGTCATCAGTCTGGGACGAATGCACACGAGTGGCCTTAGGAAGTCACCTCCATAAGGGACAAGGAGCAACCCGGTGAATTCTTGGTGCGTGGGAAGATGGCGGCAGGACTCAAGAGGCTTTATCGCGAAGCAGCCCTTGCCAGTCTGGGCTATCTTTTGGGATACAGGTTGAAAGCAGCATGTATAGCCCCTACGTCTAATCTGGGGTCCCCAACCCTTTTCAGCCCGTGGAAACCTTTTGTGTTCTGACACACCACGGCTCCAGCAGGAGGCAGAGCCGGCCAGCCAGTGGCTGCTGCAGTTTACCTTCACCAGAGCTGCCAAACCAAAGCTCCACCCACTTGCTAAAAGTACTTGGGTGCCAGGAATGGTGCCAGCGGGCACCACGCTGTGAACCCCTGGTCTAATCCACGCTGAAAAGCCCGAAAGCCACGGATTCTGCCTTGGGTGTAGAGCTCAGTGCCCTGAAATCATTAGTTTCTAAAACAAGAGGGAGTTTCTGACCTTTGCTTGATGAAATCTCAGCAACAAGGTGGGGGGAGGGGAGAGGGGCTGAGTGGTGCTGAGGAAAGCTCCTCCCCCACAGAGCCTGCAGCAGGGATTAAGAAACATTTGATTTTCAAAACCTGCTCAGGGTGCAGATTTTGTAGATTTCACATCTTTTGTGAAAGCCCCCCCCCATTTAAACTCTTCTCTACATCCAAAAGAATTTGCAAGCAGGGCTGTGTTGATACTCAACCCCTTCTAAGGCTCTTTACAGTTTCCAGTTGGGGGGGGAGGGGGGAGGAGGGGGGTGTTTCTCTTGCTCAAAGCCAGTCTGTATGAACTGGAGGAAGAGGGCTGCTGGCAGCATGCGCTCCCTGCAGTGGGTCTCACTCTCCCCTAAAAAGGTGCAGGGGGGCCGGCTACAGAGTCACCTGGAAGTCTTGGGACCAAAGCTCTCCCCTCCGGGGGGCCTTTTGATGTGGCACGGGAGGTTTTTCAGTCTCTTGCTCTGGGGACATTCTAGGGACCACAGCAACAGCTGCTGATGAAGGGTAAGCTAGTGACCTCCCCTTGAACAAAATCCCTGGCCTCAGCAGGCACAAGAGTACCCCACCTCTGTCTTATCACCCCTCCCCCCACACACAGGAAAGCTACCTGGATCATGGCTGCCTGCAGGCCGGACTTTGGCCCTTTTCTCTGTGCTGGAAGGGGGCCTCCGTGGCAGAGGGCAGGCCTTGCTTTGGGTCGCAAAGGAAAAGGGAACAGGCCCCTTTCCTTACGCCATCTCCTTGGAAGCAAGCTCTGCTCTTAGCTTTACGAGCCAAATTTGCCACTCCGCAGAGCACCAATCCTGATCCCGAAGGCAGAAGCAGCATTTCCTGGTTTGTAAACAGCTGGACTGGCTCTTCTGCCTCCCTCCCCCTGCACCCGAGTCGGCAGGCTTTGCTGCTCTGCCAGCCCAGGGGAGGGCCCCTTTCAGGGAGGCTGCACAGGCTGTTCCGGGGCCCAGCACCCTCCCTAAGTCAGAGCTGTTCTTCTCCCCCCTCCTACTTTAAAGGCGAGCCTGGCTATTTAAAGCCTGGAGAAGACAAGACAGGAAGAGGCTGCCGCATGGGGCACGAAGGGGGAGCTTCGGAAGAGCCCCCCTGGGTCAGAGCAGTGAGGGTCCAGCTAGCCCAGCGTCCCGGCTCAGGGAGTGGCCAACCGGTTCCTCTGGATGGCCAAGGAAAGGGCACAGGGGCCGAGGCCTTCCCCTGCGGTTGCCTCCTGGCTCTGGGATTCAGAGGTTGACTGCCTCTGAACAGGGAGGTTCCCTTTAGTCACCAGCAGTGTTCCCTCTAGGCTGAGTGAGTGTGAGCTAGGTCACAGTTCTTTAGCCTCCGGCTCACACATTTTTGTCTCAGCTCAGGAAGGAGGGCTCCGGAGCCAGTTAATTGATGCAGTATAGCCAAATCGCCTGCTCGCAACTTGGATGCCAGGAGCGCACAGAGTAGAATTTTTGCTCACAAGACTCCGCAGCTTAGAGGGAGCACTGGGCTTCACCAGTGGTAGATCCCTCCTCCATGAGCCCGTCTCCTCCCCTCCTAGAGCCCTCCTGGCCACTACCCGCCGGTGCCTTAGCCCTTTCTCCCAGGGAGGAGAGCGCAGGGCGCCCGGCGGAAGCTGGCACCGCTGCCCTGCTTCGGTCCGGCGGAAGCCACAGGTGGCACGGGCTCGGGCTGCCGCGGGGCGAGGGGCAGCGCCGGGGCGCCAACGCGTCCGTCTTCCTCGGGGTCCCGCAGCAGCCTCGGCCACCCTTGCCCTTCGCGGCCGGGCGCGACTCCCGGGTTGTGCGAGGCCTGCTGCGCGGGTGGCGGCGGCGCCAGGGCGCTGTGCCGAGACAGCCACGCGCCCGGGTCCCAAGCAGGCCCGCAGCCAGGCCGCCTCGCCGGAGCGCCCCCTCCCGCAGCAGCCGCGGCATCGCCCCCGTCCGGCAGGCCCGCCCGGGGGCGAGAGCGGCGCTCTGCACATGCTCTACGGAGCGGGGGCCGCCGGGGAAGCGCGGGGCGTCGGCGGGAGGGCAAAGGCCGAGCCGGAAGGCGGCCCCGCGGGGGGACCCGGCGCCCTCGGGGGGCTCGGCGCTGCTGGCGGCGGACTCCCGGCGGGGCTCGCGGCTCACCTCCTCCCGCCTCCGGGGCCCATCGCTCGGGCAGCGGCGGCGGCGGCGCGCTCCTCTCCGGCTGGCGGGCGGCGGGGCGGCCGCGGCGGGCCCGGGAGGCGGCGTCCGTCTGCGGCGGCGGCGGCTCCGACCCGGCTCTGCCGGCCACGGCGGCGGGCAGGAACCGGCCGCGCCGATCCCGCTTCATCGCCGCCCGCGCCCGCACCGGCCCCGGCCCCGCGCGCCTGCCTCTCCCGGCCCCCCGCCCCGCCTCGGCCCGGCCCAGCCGCGCAGCGCCCCTGGCGGACGGAGGAGCCCGGCCACCGCCGCTGCCGCCGCCACCCCGCCGCGCCGATCCCCCGCCGCCGCCGGAGCCTGGAACTCGGCGCGCCCGCCCGCCTCCCGTGGCCGAGAGTTCCGCGGGCCGGTGCTCGGGGACAGGCGGGACGCGTCGTCGGCCACCCGGGCTGGACCTGCACGGCTGGAAAGCTGGCTCGCGGCAGGCGCGCCAGAGGGGCTCCGGGAAGGCGAAGATCCCCCGGCCGGGACTGGGAGGGAGGGAGGGGGCAGAGAGAAGCCGGCGGGAGCTACTCCTGGGTTCTGCAGAGGCGGCTGGGGGCGGCTCACTGGACCCTTAATGGCGCCTGCAAGCGCCTGCGGAGCTCAGCAGCTCAGGAGGTGAGAAGAGAGGCCAGCAGAGGCCCATCTCCTCCAGCACCCCGTCTCGTCCCACCGCGGCCAACCAGTCCCTCGCCAGGCCCGGCAACGGAGCTTGCCTCCCTTCGGGGGCTTGGGCGGAGAAGCAGCCGCGCCAGGTGGGCCTCAGCGGACCCCAAGGGCCGGGGGAGAGGCAGCCCGGAGAGTGCCTGCCCCTCTTGGTGTTTCTGGATGTGGACCGACACAAAGGCACAGGAAGGAAACCCCCGGGCCGGAACCCCTCTCCCAAATGCGCCTGCAGGGCCACTTAGCTCCTGGCATGATCAGCCAGCAGGGGACAAGCAAGATTTTAGGGGCACCAGTGAAAGGCTGGGGGGGGGGGAAGGCCCCTCCTCCTGCTCTTGACCATAAGCCCCCATCCTATGCCCAGCTCGGCCCTCTTCAGCCCAGGGCAATTTTGCAGGAGACTGCAGCCTCCTGGGCACAAGGGGTGGCCCCGGCTCCTCTGGTGCAGCAGAAACAAGAGAGGATCTTGTGGGGCCTTAGCCAGGAATAGACTGAGGGTGGCAGAAGCCCCTAATCCAAGGGACCTGCAGGAAGCCTCCAGCCCTGTGGTTTCCCTCCACAGCCGGCCCTCCCTCTATCTGTGGTGCAGCAGAAAAATAAAACAGTGACCCACCAGCAGCCAAAAGACTCAGAAAGGCCGGCCTGCGGCATCCCGAGGGCCCGTTTTGCTGTCTTGCAGATTCCAAGAAGATGCCAAAGGCCACCGGAGGTTCTGTGCCGACAATTCCCCACGGGGCCATGCCCCTGCCGCCACCCCTAACCGCATCCCAAGGTCAGGCCTGACTTCCACCATGATCGCACCCCTCCAACAGGCTGGCTCCCATTCTCGCTGTATCCGAAGAGGCAAGCAGAGACGCCCAGAAGCTCCTCCCCGGCCACAGATGTTATACGTCTTCGTCTTCTGCGGTGCTCCTGGCCTCTGGCTCTTTTCTACTGCGGCAGATCAAGATGGGTGGCCCTGTTAGGCTGTCTGTAGCAGCAGAAAAGAGGCCAGGAGCACCTTAAAGGCCAGCAAAATTATCTGAAGAGGTAAGCAGTGACTCACAAAAGCTCCTCCCCGGCCACAAATGTTATAAATCTTGGAGGTGGCTCTTTTCTGCTGCGACAAGCAGACTAGCAGGGCCACCAGTGTGCCCTCTAAGCTGAGTTAGTGCGAGCTAGCTTGCGGTTTTCTAGCCTCCGGCTCACACATTCTTGTCCTAGCTCAGGGAGGAGGACTCCAGAGCAAACTAATTTATGCATTAGCCAAATGGCTCGCTCCCAACTTTACTGCCAGTAGGTCACCAAGTAGAATTTTTGCTCACAAGACTCCACAGCTTAGAGGAACGCCGATGGCCACCAATGTTCCCTCTAAGCTGTGGAGCCTTGTGAGCAGAAATTCTACTTTGTGAGCTACTGGCATTAAAGTTGTGAGCGAGCGATCTGGCCACTGCATAAACTAGTTTGCTCTGGAGCCATCCTTCCAGAGCTAAGACAAAACGGTGTGAGCCTCCGGCTCAAAAACCTGTGAGCTAGCCCACACTCACTCAGCTTAGAGGGGGCACTGAGGGCCACCCATCTTGATCTACCCCCGCAATGGCTCTGCTTCGCCTTTGCTCTGCCACAGCCCCTCCCGCCCTGTTCGAGAACCGAGAAGCCTCTTTCTGGCTTCAGGCAGGCTCGGGAAACACCACTGCTGTCACGGGACTGCGCGGGCGTCGGCAGGGTGCAGCAAGGAGCGCGGGTGCCGGGGACGCGACGCCCCGGCCCTCTCCTCTGCTCGCGCTGCCGAGAGCCGGGGAAGGCCCCGAGCGAGGAGGCGCCCAGGCAGACGAGGCCCGGGCCGCGTTCCATGCAGAGGCCCCGGAAGAGGCGCGGGAGGCCCGCGGAGCCTCCCCCGCTCCCGCCCCCCGCCCCCTACGCTGCCCTCCAGCCGCCGGCCGGGCACGCAGAGGTCGCCTGCCGGGGAGCGGGGAGCGCCGGCAGTCCCCGCCCACCCATCCCCGCGTCGGCCGCCGGCCAATGACAAAGCGGGCCCGGAGCTCGCCGGGCAAGAGTCCCGCCCCCCGGCGTCGCCCGCCCTCGCTCCGACGGCCTAACCTGTCCGCCCGCCCCCGTCCCTTCTTCTCCCCGCCCGGGTGGCCGCGGCTCAGTGGCGGGAAGGTTCCGGCCCAGCCATGGCCGCCTCGCCTGCGGCGGCGGCGGCGGCTGCAGCAGCAGCAGCGGGCGGGGGGGAGGCGGCGGCGGCGGGGGCGGCGAGGCCGTTGCAGGGGGCCATGAAGCTGGCGAAGGGCGCGCTGGAGCTGGACGCCGGAGACCGGCCTCGGGTGAGGGCGCCGGGAGGGGACGGGGGCGCTGCCCGGGTCTGCGGGCGTGGGAATGCGCCTCGCGTGTCGACTGCCGGGGCTGGCGTGTCGGTTGGGGGGGGGTGCGGGTCCGGGGGTCCCTGCTCGGGCGGCTCCTCCTGGCTCGCCTGGGGCTGGCCGGGCTTCTTCCCCGCCGCTGCGCCATCGGAGCCGCCCTCCGCCCGGGACGGACGAGCCGCTGCAGGAGGGGAGGGGAGGGGAGAGGGGAGGGAGGCACCCTGCGCGGCCCTCCCCGCTCCTCTTCTTCTCCGGAGGGCCGGAACAACCGGCCGTCCTCGTCCGTCCCCCGGCTCGCCGGGCAGGGCAGGGGCAGGGCAGAGGCACCGCCGCAGCCCGCCCCCCCCCTCCCTCCCCCGTGGCCCGGCTCCTGGCAGCCAGGCAGGCAGGCATCGACCCAGCTGGTTTCACTTCTCCTTCGGCCGGCCCTCCCCGGGCCCGGCGCCGCCGCCGCCGCCCGCCGCCTCTTCTTCGCAGGGTGCCCCCCTCCTTTCCACACGGACCCAGAAAGGGTCCTTGAAATGCCAGTCATGACAACTGAATTTGGCTCCATCATTTTACTTTTAAAGACATGCATTTTACTTTTAAACTATGACACTGCACCTCGCCAACAAAAAGTAGAAGATAGATAACCCAAGGGTGGCACCATGATCAATTTGAACTAGTTTTTATCATTATTATTATTTTTTTACAAATCTTCATTGTTTTTCTTTTCTTTTCACCCTTTCTCCAACTTTGTGGGGCCCCTTTGGCCCTGGTGCCCTAAGCACCTGCTTAGTCTGCTTTAATGGTTAATCTGGCACAACGGGCTGCCCTGCCCCGCTGCACAGCTTTGCCGGAGTCCGGCAGATGGTACAAGCTGGCGAGTGTGGGGCAGTGCCCCGTCAAGTGGGCTGGACTAGTCTTGGGGAGCCGGGGTTCCAACCCCCACCAGGCAGCCTTGGGCCACTCACGCTCAGTCAGACTAGCCTACCTCACAGGGCTGTTGGGAGAATAAAATGGCAGCGATGGGGTACAGATGAATGAAGAAATAAATTTTAGGGGTACTGGTGGAATAGTCAGTTATCTCAGAGGGGTCCCTGCCCAGTATCCTTGGTGCCACAGGAAAGGATGCTGCTGCGTGCCCTCTGGGTCCTGTTAAGTGGTGGAACATTTGTGCGTCCAGCCACATGGCCGCTGAGCAACAATGGAGCCCCCTTATCTCTCCCTTCTGGTTGGCAGGAGGCCTACGTGGAGTACCTGAAGAGCATCAGCTTCATTTCCCAGGCTTTGCTAGAAGAGGCAGCCACTGCAAAAGGTACAGCATGGGGGGGGCCCTGGCCCATAGCACTCTCTGGTTGGTGCCACGAGCTTCCCATGGCTGGAAGGCATGGCCTAAAAATGCAACAGCAGGCTTGTGTGTCTCCTTGAGCTGGCTCTATGGGCCCTCATAAAGTCTTTTGCATGGAGGGGGAGGTTAGTAGGAAGAAATCCACCCGGGACAATTTCTGAGAGCTCAAGTCAGCCCTGTCCACCTGCAGCTGCGGGGGAGGCAGGGCTCCTTCCTGAGGGAGTGTGCCCCAGGAAGCAGGCTTTTGTGGCTCTGTCCCTGGAATTTCTCTGGAACAGAGAGAGCTCTGGAAAGGGTCTCTGCTAGTTGCTCTGGGCCTCCCAAGCATTGCCACTTGAGCAGATCTGCCGAATGCATGGGGCCTGCTCTTACCAAGGGTGAAGTGGGCAGGGGAGAATGCATCCACGTTCTGCCCTCTTCTAGTGGCAGCCCCTGTGGGAGGGGTAACTTGCAGTGGGGAAGATGGGGGCTCCGCGGCTGAATTCATGTTTTGCAAGGAGGGGCTCCCAAACACAGGCCCTGGCATATCAGTAAAGGTTCTTGGAGAATGGGTCTTGGGGAGAACCTCTGTCTGGGGTGCTGGAGGACCAAAATGCTTATTTAAGAGAAACCAGCTGCATGCCCCTGGCAGAGAACTATGAGGTAGGCCTAGGACGTTCCATTCCCATCTTGTTAGGGGTGTGGGTGTTGCTTCCACTTGCGATCAGACCAAAGTAGACTGCTTTCCCTGCCCTCCCTCCCTCCCGTATGGCAGATGGCGGGGACGTGGTGATGCCCGACACGGCCAAGATGCTGAAAGTGGCGGAGCAGTGTCTGGAGAGAGCCAAGAGCAGCATCGCCAAACTGGGTGAGTGCAAAACTGGCACAAGAATCTCGGGGCACCTTGAAGACAAATATGCTTGTGGTGGAAAGAACCATGTGCAGGCCAAAGCTGAGCCCAGTTCACTCGCCCCTCTTGGCAGTCTTTGGACCGAGCGTGGCTCTCTTCCTTTGCTAGACGTCTGCCCGCACCTGTCATGAAGTCTGAATCTTTGCGGGGCCGCCAAGGGGCAAGGAGAGAATGCAGCCTGCTGCTGCAGCCATCTCTTAGAGAAGAGCCCCTGATTTTCCTCTGCCGGCAGGATCTGGCTAATATTCTGTGAAAGCCATCATTCCATGCACAGACTCTCTCTCTCTCTATATCCCCTGCTTCCATGCACACATAAAGGTGCCAGAGGTCAAATCCAAATGCTGCCCCTGGGGAAAACAAGCAGGCTTGCGTGCACTTGGTGGCTTCCCTGCTCCAGGGGGCTGAGCCAGGTTAGGATTTATTTCTTTTTGCAAGAGGGAGACGCCTGCCTGCAGCCGTGAGGATGTGAGTCTCGAGTTACACAGAGCAAGAATCGACTGGTGATTCTCTGGTTCTGTCCGATGGTGGGTTCCTTCCCCATTAGTAATGGGCACCTGGGCTCGCCACACCTGGGACTCAGTTTTCCCCATGAGCCTGTCTGGCCATCATGCCTCCAGCCAGAAGGGTTACAGGAAGCGTGGGCTAGATGAAGGAGGTCTGATCAGGCTCTTTGTTCCTCTGCGGCCTTCTCCTTTCCGATGCATTCCTACTGAACTCTGAGATGGACATCGGTTCCTGACCAGCCATGGGTCAAGGCCATTCCCAGCTTGCCTACACCCGGCGCCCTGCTGGGGTCTTTGATCTTGCTGCCCAAACCCGGGGAGAGGCAGGGCAGCTACCGGGGCTGTGCAGATGCTGGTGTACAGCTTATATCTCAGGGCTGCGGTGGAAAGGTTCCAGGGCTGTTTGACTGGCTCTGCGTTTTCATTTTCTCTCTGGTTCCAGGAAGGGTGAAGGTGAAACTGTCAACAGAGAGGAGTCCGGGCCCTGCTCCCGTCTGCCGGCACCGCAGGGTGTTCTCGGACGAAGGGGGGAAACTGTCCCCTTTCCTGCCCCCTGAGATGTTCCAGAAGCTGCAGACTACTGAAGTGCGGAGTACGAAAAAGTGAGCACGGCCCTGCTGGGGCATCGGGGCAGGCAGGGCAGGCTGGCAGGGATCTGAACTGGACGGGGCATCCCTTTGGGTGTCCCAGGGGAAGCACAGCGCCTTCAAAAACTTCTCATGCCCTTGCAGGGAGCTCACCCCCTTGGAGGAGGCATCGCTGCAGAACCAGAAGCTGAAGGCCGCCTACGAGGCCCGACTGGCACGGCTGAACCCCAGCCAGGCCGTGCAAAAGACCTCTCTGGCAAGTGTGGAGGGGGCCGGGCGGGGCACTGGGTCTCCTCCAGGATTTGGGGCTGGCTCCATGCCCATGTTGAAAGATGCAGAGATGGAGAAGGGGGTGTTCCCAAGGGGAAGACAAAACTCCGGGTTGGCTTGCAGCTCTTCCTGTTGCTCCGAGGCCTGGCCCCGGGGCCAGTGTTGGGTGGGTGGACTTTTTCGCCCCTGTGCTGGTCAGGGATGCTTTTGGAGCCCTTTTTCTTCTGCTCCCCCCCCCCCCCTGCAAGCTCCTTTCACTCCAGTCAAATGAGCCGGTGCCTTGGGGTTCCTCTCTGCTTCACAGACCCTTTCCCTGCAGCGCCAGATGATGGAGAACTTGGTGATCGCCAAAGCCCGGGAGGAGACGGTATCCTTTTCTGATCTTGAGTTGCCCCTTGACTATTGCAGTCTTAGGATGCATTAACAGAAGCCTTGTGTCCAGATTGCGGGAGGTGGTGGTTCCACTCTATTCTGCTATGGTCAGGCCCCACCTGGAGTCCTGTGTCCAGTTTTGGGCACCACACTTTAGGAAGGATGTTGACAAGCTCGAGCGTGTCCAGAAGAGGGCGACCAGGATGGGGAGAGGGTTGGAATCCAAGTCTTACGAGGAAAGGCTTCAGGGGTATGTTTAGCCTGGGAAAGAGAAGGCTTAGAGGGGACATGATGCAGTCATCAAATATCTGAAGGGCTGTCATGGAGAAGATGGAGCAGATCTATTCTCTCTTACTCCGGATTGCAAGACTAGATCTAATGGGTGGAAATTACAAGGCAGTCGATACCGGCTAAATATCAGGAGAGACTTCCTGACCGTAAGTGTGGTTGAGCAGTGGAACAGACTGCCTCGGGAGGTGGTGGATGCTCCTTCGCTGGACATTTTCAAGGGGAGGCTGGACGACCATCTTTCGGGTATGTAATAGGGCTATCTTTCAACTTCGCTCCTGCAGAGTGCAGGGGGTTGGACTAGATGATCTGCGAGGTCCCTTCCAACTCTAACATTCTATGATTCTATCCTTGGAGAGCGCTAGATCCAGTTGTGCTGGCGGCAAGACATTCCATTTCGATGCTACAGTGTGGTTTGGACCACCAGACCATCCTCTTGGGGCTGTTGTGTCTATTCTCGAGCCCTTTTAGCCTTCCCCAGGGCTGGGGTATGTAGGGGAGGGGCGTCTGTGAGTCTGCAGCCTCTCGGGCTCTGAAGTCCCTCTGTCTGTTTTCTACTGGACCCATAAAGTTTGACCTGATAAGATTTCTGCTCAAGAGCCGCCCATCTGCGCTGTAGCTCCCCTGGGGACCCTTCCCAACTTGTCTGGATGGGTGTGACCCCAGGGGCCAGCAGGTGGGAGCCCCCCCCTCTTTGGTTGCCTGTGTGTCTCCCTGGCTCCCACGATGCCCATAGGGGGATGTTGAGCAATGTTCCCTCTAAGCTGAATTAGTGTGAGCTAGCTCACAGTATTTTAGCTTCTGGTTCACACATTTTTGGCTCAGCTCAGGAAGGATGGCTCCAGAGCAAACTAATTTATGCAGCAGCCAAACTAATTTATGCAGCAGCCAAACTTCACAATTTTAATGCCAGTAGCTCGCAAAGTGGAATTTTTGCTCACAAGACTCCACAGCTTAGTGGGAACATTGGTTGAGGGTGCTGGCCTCGTGACCGCCCGCGGGTGCCTGACTGCTTTGGGAGGAGGGAAAGATGTTTCTCGTAGAAGCCTTAACTGTCTTCTGCCCCAGCTCCAGAGGAAGATGGAGGAGCGCCGGCTGAGGCTGCAGGAAGCTGCCAACAGGCAAGTGAGCCGTGCTGGGTGGGCGGGTCTCCTCCGTGGGCAGCGGAGAGCAGCAGGTCTTTTCCTCCCGCAGCCTGCCTCTCCCTTGACCCTGGCCCCTCTGCGCGTGTGCTTGGTCCCTCAGGAGGTTTTCCAGCAATGCGGTGCTGACCCCGGAAGAGCAGGAGCAGCGGGCCATCTATGCCGCCATCCTGGAGTACGAGCAGGACCATGTACGTGTAGGGTGGCTCCAGAGACAGGTTGTGCAGGAGAAGCCCTTTCCGTGGCAGTGGCGGTGTCCAGTGTCCAGTGCCACATGCCACCAAGAGTCAAGTGTTAAGGGACATGGCCTTTATTGGCAAGGACAGGGTGGGGGTGCCACGCAGAGAGAAATGGCTGTGGGAACTGGGCAGAGGCTGAGACTCCTCCAGAACGGCAGGAATAGACTGAGGTTATTGACTCACCCTGCCCTCCCCCCCGCAATGCTGTGGAAATCGCCTTCCACGGAGCCCCATCTCTTCTGCCCTGCCTGGCAGTGGCTGGAGAAAGGTCTTTCTTGATGCTCTCTTCTGGCTCGAGATTTCTGGTGGTGCTGTGGACCAGATCGGGAGCAGGCACTCTACTGTGGGCCCTTCTAGTTTGGAATCCTTGCTTGCCATGGGACCCAAGTTGGGGGGAGAGCTGGCTGCTTATTGCAGCACAGGCCGGCTGTTATTGTGGCCCCTGGGAGGCTTTTCAGGACCCCCCCAAGTGATGCAGGGAGTCCAAGAGCATTTGGGCTGGGAGGAACGTCGGGCTGCACCCTGGCCTGAACGGAGCGTGTGTATGTGGGGTGTTATCTGCCTTACCTTGCACAGGAGTGGCCGAGGCTCTGGAAGGTCCAGCTGAAGAAGAACCCCAATGATCTGTTGCTGGTGCCCAAACTCATCTCCCATCTTCTCAGGTAGGGAACCAGGGACTCACCTGCAGCCCCTCAGCTGTTTCATTGGCCAGTTTCACCATTCTGGACTTCACAGTCCTTTGTGGCAAAGCCTTGGGGTGCTGGAAATCCAAACAACAAGGGAAGGACTAGTGTCACAGAAGCCCCAAATACACAGATTCCACTAGCAGAAAACACCATCTCTCCCTGTTGAGCTTTAAATGGGCATGCATCTTTGTCTTTGAGAACCTATGATTCGCTTCTTACACTATGAACCTTGTGGTCTGTTGAAACTGCTGAAATCAGGTTCCACCTGCACAGCCGGCAAAATGAAGAAGTCGAAGGAAACGCATCTTCCAAGTATCTAGAATGGGCGTCTTTGCAAAGGCTGTTTGGGAAATGTTTTGACTATGTGGACTCCTCCTATCAAGCTATACTGACTACATGGACTATGTCTTGTCTTCAAAGGAGGAAATTGTATCTTATGCCTTATTACAGTATGCATTAATGTTGTTGTTGTGACACCACCAACTTTATAATTGTTTAATATATATTTTTTGGCAATCTTTGATGGTGTTTTCTACTAGTGGAATCTGTATATTTGGGGTGCTGGAAGGCTGAGATGAAGAGCAGCTGTGGCAGGGCTGGGAGTTAGGCCTGAAAGGCAGGCGGAGGAAGGGGCCTTTCAGCAGTGCCACCCCTGCTCCCCGTTGGCTCAGGGAGGCGTGGGCAGATACTCTATTCTTGGCAGCTACCCGGCAGCTGGGAGAGTCCCAGCTTCAAAGACCCCTATGCGCCCGAGCAGCTCTTCAAAGCTTTTCAAGACTTTAAAAAAACCCGGTTGCTTTCCAGATCTAAATTTAAGTCTGGTATGAAAAAATATACAGATGTGTTAGATGCCCACGGTAATGGTTTCCCTTGCTCGAAAGCCAGTCGAATCCGACTCTAGGGTTGCGGTGCTCATTTCCGTTTCAAAGCCGAAGAGCCAGCGCTGTCCGAAGACGTTTCTGTGGTCATGTGGCCGGCATGACTAAACACCAAGGCGCACGGAACGCTGTTACCTTCCCACCGAAGTGGTACCTATTTATCTACTTGCAATTTCTTGCTTTCGAACTGCTAGGTTGGCAGGAGCTGGAACTAGAGACAGGAGCTCACTCCGTCTTGTGGCACCTGGGGCTTGAACTGCTGAACTACTGACCACAGCCTGCAGTTCAGCATCTTAACCACTTGAGCCACCGCAGCTCCTTAGATGCCCACAGAGCAATACAATAACAAAAGAGACTTGATTAGAGCCATAACACCATTTAGTGTCTGGTAATAAAAAACAACCACTTATTCCTTCATAGAAAAAAAAATACAAAAGTCGATAAAACTTCACAGATGCTCCAGATGCTCTCAATCTATATCCCTCTAACAGTCTTGTATCCTTATCCAAATTCCCAAAAGCAGCCTGCTCCAAATTCAATCAATCTGTGTCTCTCTTTCAGTCAACACTTTTTCCGGATATCTAAGTGTTTCAGACCTTTCCTCAGGAACAAACCCTATTGTAGGAATCTTGCATTCAGTCTTACGTTCAAGTTGACACTTTCATTGATTTGCTTTTCTTGTTTAATCTATTTGGGCAAGGTCTCCTCACTTCTTTCTGAGCGTGCTGCTGCTGTCGCCAAAGTAAAATGCTGCTGCCAAAGTAAAATGGACCCACACTGTGTATTTTTTCATACCAGTCTTGGGACTACATAAGAACATAAGAGAAGCCAATGTTGAATCAGGCCAATGGCCCATCCAGTCCAACACTCTGTCACACAGTGGCCAAAATATACCAGGTGCCATCAGGAGGTCCAGCAGTGGGGCCAGGACACTAGAAGCCCTCCCACTGCTTCCCCCTCCAGCACCAGGAACAGAATGCATCACCTGCCCCAGACTGAGAGTTCCCATCTATACCCTGTGGCTAATAGCCACTGATGGACTTCTGCTCCATATGTTTATCTAATTCCCTCTTGAAACTGTCCATGCTTGTAGCTGCCACCACCTCTTGTGGCAGTGAATTCCATGTGTTAATCACTCTTTGGGTGAAGAAGGACTTCCTTTTATCTGTTCTAACCCGACTGCTCAGCAATTTCATGGAGTGCTCACTTCTTGTATTGTGAGAAAGGGAGAAAAGTACTTCTTTCTCAACCTGCTCAATCCCATTCATAATCTTATAAACCTCGATCGACTGTGTGTTATTCTTGTGGATTACAGATCTAAATTTAAACCACGGCAGTCACGAGGTTTAGAAACCTATTTTTTTTACACGTTTCTCAAAAATAGCCCAGATTTACACGTGGCTAATCTGAGTTGCTGGGAATCTCAAGTTTGAACCTTCATTTCGCCACACAAGCTTGCTGGGTGACCTTGGGGCGATCACACACACTCAGCCTCACCTATCTCATAAGGCTGTTGTGAGGATAAAGTGGAGGAGAGGAGCGTGACACAAGCTGCTTTGGGTCTCCATTGGGGAGAAAGGCATGGTACGAATGAAGTAATTTTATAAAATGAAGCACTCTTTCCCTCTGTGTGATCATCCTTCATGAGAGGAAGAGAGAGCGCTTTGTATAGATACTGCCCCTCCAATCCCTGATGCCACGTGTGCCCCCCTCCCTTCTCTGCAGCTTTGCCGACCACCCCATCTGCCAGCTGCTGAAGAAACTGCAGTGCTCCGTCTACAACCGCATCTACCCGCTGGTGAGCCGGAGCGCGGCAGACCGGAGAGTTCCCGGGAAGGTCACCCGCGGGCTGTCCCTCTCCTCCTCGCTGGATGCTGAGGCGTTCCTGGCGCCGGCCCCCGAGGGCCCCCGGCTGCGGTCCTCCCAGAGCCTGCACTCCATGTTCTCCGTCCAGGAAAACAACAAGCTGAACCTCCGGCACAGCCTCTCCAGCACCCCCCTCATCGAGGACCACCAGAGCCCCAGCCAGCCCCACCCGCCAGGGCCCAGCCTCCCCCTGGCCGAGCCGGCGTCCCCCCTGGCTGATCGGGAGAGCTCCTTCGAAGACCTGGAGCAGTTCTTGGCCACTCCCGAGGCGTGGCCCTCAGGCTCCCAGGCTCCGGCGGGGCGGAAGGCATGCCAACAAGAGCAGCTGAAGGCCGTGGTGAAGGACATCCACAACGCCATTGGTGAGGGCTGAATTGGGCCGGGGGGCGGGGCGGGGCATGGCAGGCTTGGAGGCCCAGGGGCAAAGGTGGGCGGAGGTACGGGAAGCAGGGAAGGTTGTTACAGGTACACGGGTTGGGATTTTTACAGGTACATGTGTTATACATGTGTTGGGTGTAGAAAAAAGCCTGCCTGGTTAACAAAGAAAGCAATGGAAGCTGTAAAAGGTAAGAAGGATTCCTTTAAGTGGCGGAAAGCTAGTCTCAGTGAGGTTGATAAAAGGAACACAGGCTGTGGCAAACAAAATGCAGGTCTGTGACCCTGCAGGCAAAAAGGGAATATGAGGTGCATATAGCAAAACCCCCCAAAAAGACCAACAATAAAACTTTCTTCAAATAGTTGCTGTAGATTTTCCGGGTTGTGTGGCCGCGTTCTTGGCATTGTAGGACCTGACGTTTCGCCAGTAGCTGTGACTGGCATCCTCAGAGGTATAACACAGAAAGATGGAGTACTTTCTGTGTCAAGAGAGTGTACTACATCTTTTATGTGTTATGCCTCTGAGGATGCCAGTCACAGCTACTGGCGAAACGTCAGGTCCTACAGTGCCAAGACCACAGCCACACAACCCGGAAAATTTACAGCAACCATTGAACTCTGGCCGTGAAAGCCTTTGACAACGTATTTTCTTCAAATACACTAGAAGCAGGAAGCCAGCCAGGGAGGCAGTGGGGCCCTTGGATGACCGAGGGGTAAAAGGAGTACTGAAGGATGATAGGGAAATGGCGGAGAAGCTGAACGCATTTTTTTGCCTCTGTCTTCACTGCGGAAGATGAGAAGTGCTTGCCTTTTGCCCTGGAGCCCTCCTTCCTGAGCTAAGATAAAAATGTGTGAGCCGGAGGCTGAAAAACTGTGAGCCAGCTCCCACTAACTCAGCTGAGAGGGAACACTGAATTTCCGGGTCACGGTAAAGATGCCCCCCTCCCCACCCATCCTTTAGGATCCTTTAAGACAAGGTCCCCAACCTTTTTGAACCTGCAGGCGCCGTTTGGGATTTCGGCACAAAATGGCTGCCACAAACGATTGCCTCAGGGGGCAGGACCAGGCACAGAATGGCTGCCACAGCTTCCCTTCAGTTGCACGGTCTCTGCGCTGTGGTGGCAGCTGTTGCCAAAGCAACATGTTTTGAAAAGCCGTGTGGCCAATCAGAATCCACGCTGGACAAAAGCCCTGCTTTCTAAAGACACTTGGCGACAATCCTTGCTTTTAAGACTTAGCAGTACCTCTGCTTTAAGCATCCTTGTAGAAGAAGACATATTTTTGTTAGGCATTCCTTCCAGCTGGGCCTTCCCTAGGCCCTCAGATCATATGGCTGCCTCCTCCTGCTCCTTGGTTCCTCCAGGTCTGCATTCGTCATCCTCCGCATCCTGCATTGAGCAGGGGGCAGTGTTCCCTCTAAGCTGAGTTAGTGTGAGCTAGCTCACTGTTTTTAAGCCTCCAGCTCACGCATTTTTGTCTTCGCTCAGGAAGGATGGCTCCACAGCAAACTTATTTATGCAGTAGCCACTTTGCTCAATCACAACTTTAATGCCGGTAGCTCACAAAGTAGAATTTTTGCTCACAAGACTCCATAGCTTAGAGGGAACACTGGCAGGGGGTTGGGCTAGATGGCCTGTACGGCCCCTCCCAACTTTGTGATTCTCTGGTTCCAGATGCGCGAGGGCAGCTCAGTCTCCTTGGAGTCCTCGCCCTTGAACCCTGCAAGTGGGCGCTGGAGGGACCCACACAGTAGCTGCCTTAGATGACTAGATCCGGCTCTCTGTCTGCTCCCCCGCAAAGTCTTGTGGCTTCAGTGCCTTCTGTTTGCCAGGTTCTCCACGGGCCGGGTGGCTCCTCCAAAGCCCCTGCAGCCCGAGATGGGAGGGCAGGGAAGGCCTCTGAACATCTGGCCCAGGCTTCCTCCATCCAGGACCGTGGCTTGCACGGCTGGACCTCCTGATGGCACCTGGTATATTTTGGCCGCTGTATGACAGAGTGTTGGACTAGATGGGCCATTGGCCTGATTCAACATTGGCTTCTCTCTTATGTTCTTATGTTCTTATGGCTGTTTGGGCCTGGGACCCCTTTGCGGCCCGCTCTGCCTAACGCCCGTCCCTCCCCAGATAGACTGCTCTCCCTGACTCTGCTGGCCTTTGAGGGCCTCAACACGGCGGCCGCCAAGGACCAGTGCGTGGCCCGCCTCGAAGAAGCCTTCTTCGCCCCTCTCTGGACCCCGCTCCTGGCCGTGTACAGGTAAGAGGGGGCCAGCGTGGGCCACCCGGCAGGGATGCTGGTAGATCAGTGGGTGGTTTCAACCTAGTGCCTGCTTGGGGGTGCACGCTTGCTCAGCTGCGCATCTTGCGTGGTGGTGGGGGGTGTTGGCGTCGGCCAGACGCTGTTTGCCCTGAGTTGGAAGGGAAAGGCATTTGGCCTTCTGGAGGAGAGGGGAAGTTTAACTTGCATGATGTGCTGAACATGCCAAAGAGAAGAGAGAAGAGATTGGATTCATACCCCGCCCTTCACTACCCTAAGGTGTCTCAGAGCGGCTCACAGTTTCCTTTCCCTTCCCCTCCCCACAACAGACACCCTGGCTGTGAGGTAGGTGGGGCTGAGAGAGCTCTGACAGAAACTGCCCTTTTTTAAGAACAGTTCTTGTCAGAACTACGGCTTGCCCAAGGTCACGTCAGCAGGTGCAAGTGGAGGAGTGGGGAATCAAACCCGGTTCTCCCAGATTAGAGTCCGCGCACTTAACCACTACATCAAACTGGCTCCGGACTGGCATTTGGGTTCCTTTGGGATTCTCCAGCGGAGTGGCCGTCTCCTGTGCCTCAGGGTGCCTCTCTTTTTCTTTCCCCTGGCCCATTTAGGAACGTCTACAAAACCCGGGAGGCGGCCCTTGCCAGGAGCATGGAGCTCTACAGGAACACCACCCCCTCCGAAATGGGCATCTCTGCCAAGCTCCTCCCCCAGGGCAGTTTGCCCCGGGGGATCGGATCCTACCCTTACTGCGCCGCCGTGCAGGAGCTGATGTTGATCCCCCTGGGGACCTGTCCTCAGAAAAAGCTGGACTGCATCGGTGAGGGCTTCCCTCCTTGCGGGGCTGGCTGGCTGGCTGGCTTTTAAGGGAGGGGCTGCGTCCCCAAGCCAGACCCTGGCTGTGGATGGGGGGGGGAGGCTAATGATACTGCAGAGACCTCAGAAGGGCTTGCGGGAGGGCTCTCTGCGTATACGGAGCCCAGATCTGCTAGTTTGTGTGGGAAGAAGAGGTGCCTGCAGCGTGCCTGTATTCGGAGTCCAGGCTGCGGGATGGCTCAGCTCCCCCGACTCCTAGAGTCTGAGTGCCGGGGAGGGGCTGTACGTCAGTGGAAGAGCCTCCCTGCTTAGCAAGCGGAAGGTCCCAGGTTCAATCCTTGGCATCTCCACTTAACGAACATGGTAACAGGTAGTGGGGAAAATCTCTGCCTGAGAGCTTGGAGAGCCGCTGCCAGTTGTCTGGGCAAACAATACTGACTTTGATGGAACTGACGGGTCTGACTCAGCAGCACAAAGCAGCTTATTGTGTTCACCCCCCCCCCCACCGGGCCTCCTCAACGAGGGAAGGAAATGCTTGAGAAGGGAGCCCTGCGGGTGGAGAGCCCAGGCAGGGATAAATGCTTAAAAAATGTCTGCACAGCAGAAGGGTTTGTGTGTCCACCGATGGCTGGCTGTAGCCGGCAATCCCTCCATGAGCCAGCCGTGCCTGCTGTCATGACCCCCTCCCCAACCCTCCTCCGTGATCGCCAGGGCCCGCATGGCCATGAGCCGCAGCCTGCCTGTCCTCTCTCCAAGAAGTCAGTTTGGGGGCAACAGCTGCAGGGTGAAAGTCTGTGCCGTTCCCACCGGGGTTGGTTTGGGTCCAGCAGCCTCACGACAAATGCAAGCCTTGGCAAGCCTCCCTTTCCTTCGGCCTCTGCGAGGAGAGGCTTCGCTTCATGGGTCGCAGACCAGCTGTCTGCCTTCAGCAGTGGACTGAGCAGAAGGCACGTGGGAGCAGCTCTCAGCCCTGTGGCGCGGAGGGAGCCGGGGGGACGGGGGCAGGGATTCTGGGAGCCAGACGCTGTTCCCGGGAGCAAAGTCTCCCCAATCACTCCCTGTGTTTCCCTCCTTTGCAGTGCGGGCCTTGCGCGTCATCTGTGAATGTGCAGAAGAATACTGGGGCGGCCGAGAAGGCAAGGCCCAGCCGGCCTCAGCGGCCATGTGAGTCCCACAGCCCCCGCGGCAGAAATGGTGTATGGGGAGGGATGTCTCTTGCTTTATGAAGCACGGGGGGGAGCAACTTTTCCTTTTCAGTGGCACATAAGAACACAAGAGAAGCCAATGTTGGGTCAGGCCAGTGGCCCATCCAGTCCAACACTCTGGGACACACAGTGGCCAAAAATGCCAGGTGCCATCAGGAGGTCCGGCAGTGGGGCCAGGACACCAGAAGCCCTCCCACTGTTGGGCCCCACCCCCCAAGAACTAAGAATACAGAGCATCCCTTGCCCCAGACTGAGAGTTCCTATAAGAACATAAGAGAAGCCAGTGTTGGGTCAGGCCAGTGGCCCATCCGGTCCAACACTCTGTGTCACACAGTGGCCAAAAATACCAGGGGCCCTCAGGAGGTCCAGCAGTGGGGCCAGGACACCAGAAGCCCCTCCCACTGTTGCCCCCACCAGCACCAAGAATGCAGAGCATCCCTGGCCCCAGACCGAGAGTTCCTGTCTATGCCTTGTGGCTAAGCAAACAATAGAATAGAATAGAATAGAATAGAATAGAATAGAATAGAATAGAATAGAATAGAATAGAATAGAATAGAATAGAATCAGAGAGTCGGGAGGGGTCCTACAGGCCATCTAGTCCAGCCCCTGCTCCATGCAGGATCAGCCTTGAGCACCCCGGACAAGTGTTTGTTCAGCTGCTGCTTCATGGCTGCCAGGGCGGGGGAGCTCACCACCACCTCCCCAGGCAGCTGATTCCACTGCTGAGCAACTCTGACTGTAAACATTTTTTCCCCTAATATCCGGCCAGTACCTCCCTGCCCTTAATTTAAACCTATTTGTGTGACTCCTCTCCTCTGCTGCCCACGGGAACAGCTCCCCAGCCTCCTCCCCTAAGTGACAAAGCCCTTCAGAGACTTCAAGAGAGCCAACCTGTCCCCCCTTCAGCCTCCTCTCCTCCAGACTGGACATTCCCAAGAAGCCCCTCGGCCTTTCCTCGTCGGGCTGGGCCTCCAGAGAGTCATGCTCCCAGCCTGGTAATCAGGCACCCGGCAAGGCGCTTGGCCTTGATGGATCCCTTCTGACAGGAGGACTCCCTGCTGTGCCGGCCCAGAGCGTGGGAGCTGGTTGCTGACACAGGGCCTTCCCCTCCTCCTCCTCGGGCTGGGTGTCCGTCCCGGAGACACAGCCCCAGGCAGAAGCAGCGGGGGGAGCAGAGCCCTTCCCCCCGGCAAAGCAGCACTCGGGGTGGGGGAGAGCTGGGTGTGGGGCCTGTCAAAAGAATGAAGGCAGGGAGCGGGAGGCGGCCTGGAGGCTCGGGCAGAGGGCAACGGTGAGGCAGGCGGTGGGCTGAACGAGGGACCCCTCTGAGAAGCCCGGCTCCTTGCTGGGGATGGGGAGGGTCTTCGTTGGCCTGCCCCCCGGGGCTCGGCAGCCAGGCCGCTGCGGCCTCTTGCCTCAGAGTTCCCTTGGCCCGCCGGTCTTTGGCCTCTGGCTAATGGCCGGTAGGAGTGGTGGAGCCCTCCTTCCTGAGCTCACCTCAAAATGTGTGAGCCAGAGACTAAAAAACTGTGAGCTAGCTCACACTCACTCAGCTTAGAGGGAACGCTGGTGGTGAGCAGCCCAAAGGCGGCTTGGACATGGACCGCTTGGACAGGCCAACCCTTCCTACTGAGGGGGATTGGAGCCCCCTTCCATTTACCCCCCCTTCCCTTCTTGGGCTTTGCTTTCCTGAGGTCTCTTTTGGCCGCCTCCACGGTGGCAAAGCCAGAACTCTTCTGTTGGGCTGCCAGTTTGGAAGAGCAGCTCCTCCTTGTGTCTGGCTGGAGTCCTTGTCTGGTCCAGCCACGGTCTCGTGCTGCCCGGGGCCCCTGCAGTGCCACGCAGCACGAGTCTTTGCTCTCCGCTTCTGAGCTGGGCCGCCATGCATCTCTGGGCACAGCAGTCTGTGCTGGGGCGGGTGGCAGTGGGGGTCCCAGGCCCAGAGCCTGGCTGCTTAGGCCAGCGCGTTGGAGCCGACTTTCACCTTCTCCCCGCAGCGGAGCCGACGACCTCCTTCCCATCCTGTCTTACGTGGTGCTGAAGAGCAACCTGCCCCAGCTGGTGTCGGAGTGCGCCGCCTTGGAGGAGTTCATCCATGAAGGGTAGGTGGGGGGGGGCATGGAAGGGGGGGGACGGTCAGCAGCCCTGGGTGGGCTTCTTTCTCAAGGACGGAGGCGGCAGAAACAAGGCCGTCCTGCTCAAAAATCAGAGAATTCGTTTGAAGCCCTTAGGGGCGTAGACCCCGTGGCAGTGGCAGGGTCTTCCTGCTTGGAACCCGGCGGTGGTTCCTGTCCAGTGGTGGCAGTCAATGTTCCCTCTAAGCTCTGGAGTCTTGTGAGCAGAAATCCTGCTTTGTGAGCTACTGGCATTAAAGTCGTGAGCAAGCGATTTGTCTGCTGCTTAAATTAGTTTGCTCTGAAGAAGCCCTCCTTCCTGAGCTAAGGCAAAAATGTGTGAGCCGGAGGCTAAAGAACTATGAGCTAGCTCACACTAACTCAGCTTAGAGGGAACACTGGTGGCAGTGGCGTGTCGAGTTGCAGGCGCCTTCCCTGACTCTGGGCTCCCTTCCACCCCTCCCCCCACCAGGGTTCCACTTCCCTCTTAGGGTATTTCATTTCTTCCTTCTCAGCACATCAGGGCAGGATCACATTCACTGTCCCCCCCATCCATCCCCCCCATCCACTCCGGGTTCTGTTTGGGCCACCATGCCGTGGGACGAATCTCCGTTGTCAGCCTGCCACTGACTTTGGTGGGAAGCAGAAGAGACTCTTGCAGGCGCAGAGTGGGGGGGAGTCTTGGCTCTGATTCATGGAGCAGATGGAAGGGGGAGGGGCAGGGTATCGGATGTCTTCTTCCCAAGTACACCTTGCTTGCGGTGGAGTCCTCCAGAAGGAGTGTGTGTGGCGGGGGGGGAGTTCTGGTCTTCCCCCTTCCCCACCCGCTGATCTCTGGTGTCCGCAGCCCTCATCCACGCACGAGACTCTTCCGTTCTTCCTCCAGTTGGTCGAAGATGGGCACAGACAGCACCAGGGCCACATGGCCGGCCAGCGGCAGAGCTCCCTGCCCTCTTCCGGTTGCCCTTTCATTTGCCTGCAGGGCTGGGGGGGAGGGAGTCGGGTCCCCCGCCATCTCATCCTCTCAGCTTTGCTGACGCGGCCTACCCCTGAAGGCGTCTGAGCGAGACACAACACGAGAGGCGGGCGAGACTTAATCTGACAAGACAGGCGTGGGGATGGCAGCTCGGCAGCAAGACGGGCCGGAGTCTGGGGGGGCAGCATTTGAGCAGCTTCTGTAGCTGCCTTGAAGAATAGCTCTGGATTGGGCCCGCCTCCTCCTCGCCTTGCTCTGGCCCTCCTCCTCCTGGAAGCCTTTCCTTGCAGCCCTGTGTGCGCAAGACCTGCTTGCTGACCGGGAAGAGCCAGCCGGCTTCATGCCTGCAGCTCTCCAAATTAAGTACCCCTCCTCCAGAGGCCGAGCCTCACCTGTCTCTGCCTCTGGTCACTCGGGGCATCCCCTGTCCACTCCCCCACCCCTTTTATTCGATGCTTTGAACCCACCAGGCTGCCAGGAGCCTAGCCGTCCGGAGGGCCCAAGGGAGGCTTTGGCCTCACTGCCTTTTCTCAGGCAGTGGCTGCCAAAAGAAGAAGAAGAGGAGATTGGATTTATCCCCCGCCCTTCACTTGGGAGTCTCAGAGCGGTTCACAAACTCCTTTTCCCTTCCCCTCCCCACAACAGGCACCCTGTGAGGTAGGCGGGGCTGAGAGAGCTCTGAGAGAAACTGCTCTTTCAGGAACAGCTGTGCCAGAGCTTGTGACTGATCCAAGGTCACACCAGCAGCTGCACGTGGAGGAGTGGGGGAATCAAACCCCGTTCTAGAGTCCGCACACTTAACCACTGCACCAAACTGGAAGAATCCATCTTTGTTACAAGGCTTTGCTGGAGAGGGAAGCGGGAAACACCCCCCCTCTCCCCTGCAGCACTGACGGCGGTCTCTCTTGCTCCTGTGGCAGGTACCTGATCGGCGAGGAGGGCTACTGCTTGACCTCTCTCCAGAGCGCCCTCTCCTACGTGGAATCCCTGCACGGGCTGGCCCTCAGCAAGTAGCCGAGCCCACCCCTCCCTCCCATGCGCCCTTGTCGCCAAAGCACCTTTCTGTGTCTCGGTCCACTTCTGCGTCTCTGTTCCTCGCCCCACGTGAGTCGCAAGGGCTGCTGGCGGCCCGTACTGTAAAAAACGCCCCCCTCCCCCAAGACTCAACTGATAAAGGCTCCCCTCCCCCAGATCCTCTGCTTAGATGCTACGAGGTGCGCCTTCCTGGTAGAAGGGAGACAGGGGGAGGCAGCCCTCCCTTGGCGTCAAGAACTGCTTTACCTGAGCCTGAAACTGCTGCTGATTCGTTGCTTGCTGTGACTGCTGCACCAGCGAGTGGGGGCGGGACGGGGGGCGGGATGCTTGTCTGCTCTCCGCCTTGACTCAACCCAGGGGAACTTGCCGTGTTCACCCCGTACCCAAAGCCTCCATGCCTCACTCGCTCCCACGTGCATGGCCCGCTCCCCTCATTCACTCGACCGTACGCATAGGAAGAATAACCAAGGGCTTTGGGTGGTGGGGCAGCCGCCCCCCAGCCCTCCTGCTGCCAGCCACTTGACCCCTCTGGAGCAGCCCCTGTGACGGGGTGGCTGTCCTGACACAGGGAGACGTCCGTGGGAATCCTAGAGCTAGATGGGAGACGGCTGGCGCAGCCGGCAACACTTTTATTTATTATTTATTTGCTTTATTGGTTCCCCCACCTTTTCTTCCCCGTGGGGACCCAACGTTCTCTGCTCCTCCTGCGAGGTAGGCTAGGTGAAGTGTCTGGGACTGGCCCAAGGTCGCCCAGCGAGCTGCCCCCGCAGCGTGGGGCTCTGAAGTGGGCCGACACAGATCCGCACCTGGCACCATAACTGCTGCACCACGCTGGCTCTCCCGACTGTGCGTATGAGGGAGAAAATGTGCAGGCACCAACCTGAGGCAGAGCGGGCTGCTCTCTGCCTGCTCAGCCGCTCCAAAACGCTGCTTTTCGGTCAACAACTGCTGAAGAGGGTGGCTGGATTTTGTGGCGGGGCGGGGGGGGCCTGTCCTAGTGAGAATTTGCATCATCTGCTGAAAATCAAAGATTAAAAAAGGACCTTGTCCACACTGAATGAATGTGTGATGCTGCTGGTAGCGTCTTGGGGCTGGACTCCCCTGTGCTGCCGGCCTGGGCCACAGTGGGGGACGGAACGGGGGTCCATGTGCCCAGACTTGGCAGAGCCGGGAACCAGGATCGGCTGCTGCATACCCTCCTGGGAAGCAGTGAAGGGCTGGAGGCTGCCGTGTGTTTCCTCGGCACTCTCTGCCCGACCCCTTTGGCGCCCGTATCCTCCTGGGCGCTTCTCCTTGCTCAGCTTCACTCTGCTCCAGAGGTGGCACTGTTGGAATGTGGGGCTGGGTGGGGGGAAGAAAAAGCCTTCTCTGCCAGCTGCCCCATTCCCCCCTGAAGGTGCTACAAGCTTGAGGAGACTGAGCCTTACAAGAAAGCTGGCCAGTCGTCTTTTTGGAAGCCATTCCTCGAAGGTGCTGGCCTGTGTGCCTGTTGGGGAGTCTCTCACTCCGTATGGCTCCTTGGCGCATTCCTGACAGTCATTGCTGGGGCCCTTCCACACCTCTTGGGGGGGAAACCTTTGCAGCCCACATGGCCAAGCATCTGTTGGGTTCAGCGCCAGGCCTGGTTTGTTTTCAATTTCTTGCCAACTGCCCGATGCACTCCACTGCCAAGCCTTCCAGCGAGACAGAAAGGGCAGGGCTCATGGCAGCCTAGTGGGCAGTTGCTGCATAACGGGTGGGTGGAGAGTGCAGGAGGCAGGGCGCCAGCAGCAGAGCTGGGGAGGAGGAAATAATGGAGAGCTTGCAGGGCTTTGGAAGAGGGAGGAGCAGAGTACAGGTCAAACCAAAGACTGGAGCTGGAAGAACGCTTGCCTGGAATTAAGTGTCCTTAAAAAAGATAAAACCAAGAAAGAAGTGCGGGTAATTGACAGTAGGGGTGTCTTGAAAAGCAAGAACAGTGACGTCTATTCATATTTATGTAACTGCTGCCCTGCCTTTTCTCCCCAAGCAATGCTCCCTCTAAGCTGTGGAGTCGTGTGAGCTCCTGGCATGAAAGTTGTGAGCGAGCAATTTGGCTGCGGCATAAATCAGTTTCCTCTGGAGCCCTCCTTTTCCTGAGCTAAGACAAAAATGTGTGAGCCAGTGGCTAAAAAACTGTGAGCTAGCTCACACTAACTCAGCTTAGAGGGAACACTGGACCTAACCCTGTGAGGTAGGTGAGGCTGAGAGTGTGTAACTAACTGGCCCAAAGTCTACAGCAGAGTTGAGGGCTTGAACCAGGATTTCCTAGATCCCAGTCTGGCCCTCTGGCCACCACACAGGAGACGTCATAACATAAGAACATAAGAGAAGCCAATGTTGAATCAGGCCAATGGCCCATCCAGTCCAACACTCTGTCACACAGCAGCCAAAAATACTAGGTGCCATCAGGAGGTCCAGCAGTGGACCAGGACAATAGCCTCCAAACACCTCCATGTAAACGAATGACGGCAAGATTCTAAAGAGGAGGTTCCCGAAGAAGAATCTGCCTTCTGCGTGTGTGTCTCTTTCCCAGTCTCGTAGAAATCGTCTGGCCCACCGGCTCCAGGGCTGGGATGCTTCTCATTCTTGCACTCTTCCCTGGCCCAAAGCACGTACCTTCCCGGGGAGGAGGGCAAGGGTGAAGGGCCGGGGAACCAGACAGGTAGCCGGGATGAGAAACGTTCTCCAGACCTGCTGCATTTCCCCGGCCACCTGTGCTGCCCCCGGAGTGACTGGAACAGGTTCCTGTAGATCGATCAAGACGGGGGTAGCCTGTCTGTAGCAGAAGGCAAGAGTCCAGGAGCACCTTAAAGACTAACAACATTTGTGGCCGGGGGGGGGGGGGGCAAGCTTTCACGAGTCACTGCTCATTTCTTCAGGTAACCATAGGTGTGCCTAAATGACACAGTGCCTAATTGGGGTGAGGGTGTTCAAGCTCCTCCCAGCTGCAGCCCAGTGCCAACACTCCCCCCCCCGCACCTGAAATGTCACCTGCAGATACTCCCCCCCTGCTCTGAAGAAAGCCACAAGAGAGCGTTGCCGGAATCTATTCAATATCTCAAAATGTTTATTAAATGGTGCAGAATAACACGACCAGGGGGAACTGAGTAGGCCCTACACAACGACTATCAAGGGATTCTGGCTCATCCAATCTTAAGGGGCCACGCCGCAGCCCTGGAACAGGGAGCACAATGCACTGCTCTGGGCTAGGGCAAGACAGAAAGGCATGGACCCACCTGCGGTGCAAGGAAGGCCCAGCTGAAGAGGGGCCTGATATTTAAAGGTAAATTTCCCTGGCGGGCATTGGTGGCATCTTGAGCAGAGAGAGACCCAACCATGCTTTGTTTTCTGGAAATCAGGAGAGTCCTAGGGAGGGTCAGGCGGGTGGGTGCTGCTGCAGGGCCCCTTCCTGGGGGTGCCGCCTCACAGTTTCCCTTCCACGGTGAGGGTCTTGAGGTCGGCGGGTGAGCTGGCAGTCAACACCGCGTGGGAGACGCACCTCTTCTCCACCAGCGAGGCCACAGCCCCGCCCACTTCCAGATGGCTCACGTAGCCCGGGCCCAGGCGCTCTGGGGTCGTCACCCCCATGTTAATCTTCACCTGCAGGGGCACACACAAAGGATGGTGGTTGCCAACCGGGCTGGAGAGACTCTGAGAGCTGCACCCACCCACCCTCTTCTCGTAGCTGCATCTCACTGGGAGCAACTGCCGTGTATTAAAGCAACTGGTTCCTTGAAGCCAGAAAAGCTTTCAGTCCAGCTGGGGGCCTGGAATGGCATTTGCCCCCCAGCAAACTGTCCTCACTGAGCGCAGCTGTGGTTCAGTGGAAGAGCCTCGGCTTGGCACGCGGAGAGTCCCTGGTTCAAACTCCGGCAGCACCTCCAGTTAAAAAGGACCAGGCTGTGGGTGACGTGAAAGACCCTCTTCTGTGGAGAGCTGCTGCCGGCCTGAGTGGACAAGATCAATGTTCCCTCTAAGCTGTGAAGTCTTGTGAGCAAAAATTCTACGTTGTGAGCAAGCCATTTGGATACTGCATCAATTAGTTTGCTCTGAGGCCCTCCTTCCTGGGCTAAGACAAAAATGTGTGAGCCAGAGGCTAGAAAACGGTGAGCTGGCTCACACTCACTCTGCTTTAGAGAGAACACTGGACAAGACTGTCCTTGATGGGCCAAGGGGGTCTCATTCAGTATAAAGCAGCTTCATGCGTATTCACAGTTAGGGTGTGTGTGGAGGGGGTAGAATTTAAGCGCATGGAGAAAGCAAAGTTTGACATGCCCTGAGCTCCCTGGGTGCAGTGGCCTTTTGTCCTTTCCAGAGGGACAAAGACACCCGAAGCATCCTGCAAACGCTGGAAAGACCGGGAAGGGAAACCTGCCCAACCCTCCAGGGCCTCCAGGCCCACACCGACCCAGCACTGACCTCGTTCAGTTTGCAGGGAATCTCTGGGTACTCCTCACGCAGCACCCGGCAGAAGGCCAGTGCCCCTGCCGCCCCCAGGGTCAGGAAACCAGTGCCCGGCAGCAGGAGACGCTCCCCGGCCCCTCCTGGAAGGGAGATGCCCTATCGTTACTCTTTGGAAAGGGTGCGTAGTGATGACCTAGTGGGAGACGTATCCTCTCCCCTTTGTCGCTTTAGAGGATACTATCCAGTCTGCACACCGACAACCAGCTCTGCCCCAGCCCAAATGCCCAGGGCCTGCAGCTGCCCTCTCCATGCCAGCAGTGGGGTGGCAGTTCCCTGTTCATGCGCCCAGGCATGCAGTGACTGAACACCCCAATTCCGTTCCTGCATGTGGAAAGCAACGAGTGTCTCCGAGCATGCAAAGAGGGGTCCTTCCAGCCTCCGCTGGACAGTGACACACACAAGCGGCTGCAAGCCTCCCCACCTATCGGGCAAGACAGTCCCTCTCACCTGTGATGAGGGTGTAGGAGCCGCTGGGGTTGTCCCGGACCAGGGGGAAGAAGGCCTTCCAGGAAGTGAAGGTGCTGAGAAGCAGCATGTCCAAGACCTGCGAGGGGGATGTGTGTGTGTGGGGTGATTATTCTCTAGGCTGAAGCATCTCTGCAGCAACGCTCTGACTGCGTCTCCAGCAATAACGAGAGGAAATGTCAGCCCTGCAAATGGACAGCCTCTTTCCCTCCCCCAGTGTGGCAGGACAAAATGCATCGCAGAGAGATCCTCAACTCTGATGCTCGGTCCTGACCACTGACACCACCCCCTCCGCCTGAGCAGCAGCTCCCCTTCCATGCCCGCCGGGCACCCCCCCTCGCTCACCCGCTGCAGCTCCTCCAGGGACTGGGTGTGAGGGGGCCCCTCTTGCCACCAGCTGAAGCCCAGGCAGGACACCACATCTGTCACCTTCCCCAGGGTCTTCAGCACGGCCTCCCGGGCGGCTTCGGCTCCCTCTTCAGAACCTGGAGGGGGTGCAAGGAGGGGGGGGAAGCATTCCTCTTCATCACCAAGGTCAGCCACAGAGAAGGAAGAAGGGCAGAGATTTGGGCAGAAATGGGGTCGGCTGCATCCCTGCCCGTTGCCTCCGTCAACAGCTTTCCCCCTCTCTACACCCTGGACCTGCACACCCACGGGTGTGTGCATCTGATGTGGGGGGACACACTCCCCACATCGGCCCAAGAGGGGCTCCAGTCACAAAGAAGCTCCCGCCCCCACGAACCTGCGTTCCTCAAAGGAGCCTCCAGAGTACTATTCAGCGGGGCGTGAAGTCTGCTTAAAGCGGAGGGCGTGACCCGAGACTTGCTCTGACTAGGAGGCCGTTCGCCTGACTCATCTGAATTCAAGAGAATTAACGGATTTCTCCCACTTCAATAGCTGTTTTGCATTTATACTTCTCTTCCATGATATCGTATTCAGACAGCCTAAACTAATTAGCTGCTACTGAAATGGGGGAGTGGCTATTTGACACTTTGTACTTTGCAACGACGGGGCCTAACTTTCCCAGCAATATCTCCTGGATTCCAAGCGGAACTGCTTAAAAATCCCAATCGGGAAGTGTTCTCCAATTGCATGTTCACCTGCCCACTATGCCCCTTTGACAGCCAGCTCCACCACAAGGGGGAGAGGGGGAAGCAGGCATGGGCAGGCTGGGAAACTGCCTGCCCTGCTGGTGCCCAGCCCACCCATTCCTGCCTCTCCCCCCAATGTTGTGGTTCTTTCCAGACTTCCTTGTGAGCCAGGGGACTCTCTTCACCACCCCCGCCACTGCCCACCGCGCAAGCCCTTACCCACATCCCCTACGAGGGTGTGCAAGCGGTCCTGGAGCGACGCTGGCAAAAAATGTTTCAGCTTCTCCAGTCTGCTTCTGTCCCGGGAGATGACGGCAACCTGGAAACCTGTACAGACGGCAGAACATCAAGACCAGGCGGGGGGGGCAACTGGGAACCCATCTGATCAGTGCCCACTTCTCACTGACTGCTGCCACTCGTTAGCTGGGACTTGACCTTGGGGCTGGTTTATAATGGTAGGGCTCAGCCCCAGAACAGAGCAGAGTCCCTCTAGGCATGTGCCCATACGCTGGCCACAGTGAGTCCTCCCACACACACAGCCTTGAGCGCCAGCACCTCTTTGTAGAAATGGACCACCGGCTGCAGGATTCTACCACCACAGAATGACATGTTTGCACACCCTTTGCGCACGCATCCACACATACAGGACAAATGCTCACAGAATCAGGCTCTGTCTGGAGGGAAGGGTTTTGGCAAAACGGGCCTTACCTTTCTCCAGCAGCGACTTGACAATCCCAGAGCCCACTGTGCCGGCTCCCCCGAGCACCACGGCCACCCGCTCCGATACAGACATCCTGACAAGCAGAGAGAGATCAATCCCTCTGTTAGGAAGAGGGCCACTGCGGGGGAAGAGGGGCAGCAGATCCCACACACAGGCAAGGCAGGCAGGGAAAGCCTCCAAGAGCTCCACCTCCGATGCACACCCACTGCCCCCCCCCCAGTTCTGCTGGCCACAAGACTTGGGCAGACGGAGGCTGTGTGGGTCCCCTGGAGAGTAGCAGACACAAAGGCAGGGGGACAGGCCACTCCTTCCTCTGCTGTCAGCTCTGCTTCTCTGGGTGAAATGAAATGACCGCAGGGCTTGTCGTGGGTTGCACAACATCAAAACTGCTTCAAAGCAGCTTCCCTGTTGAGAGACGTGACAGGATTCTGGGTGCCCACAAAACAGCTGGGCCAAGCGTGCCCACTGGAGGGCGGCTTTGAGAGAAGGTGAAGGTGACCCCCCCAGCACCTGGTCCCCTATGAACTTCCCCACTGATGCACAAGCCGTGCCTGTATGACCCCTTAGCCGAATTGGAATCACACAGTCGGGAGTCCAACGAGTTAGATGAATATCTGTTTAATGCATTGAAACCGAGAATACAGAGCAGAGTGCCTTAGCACTTAGCAATTCCAAAACTGTATTCTCCCATAACCAGGAAGGGCAGAGGGTCTTATAGCCCAAATGACATCACATATAGTTTATACATTAAAGAATCTCTAATTGGTACCAAGCAGTTAACATCATACAAGCATCATTTGACTCAGTGCGTCTCTCGGTGATGTCAGTAGTTACACTTGTTTATGTGGTCTTCTACACTGGGAACCTCAAAGGACACTCAGTTCCTTTTCTGACCTGCATATGGAGAGCTAGCTGATTAAAAAATATGAATCACAAGCAAACTTCGCTCCTGGCGGCCTTGCACTTCTAAATAACATTTCATTCTTATTGCATCCTAATTCTATCCCCAGAGGCCTCTAATAGTGCTTTTTCTTAATATATATAGCTTTATATACAAAAAGTGCAGTTATAAAATATATTCTACTATCAGCTTCTCTAATCAGAAGACTGTAGGTTACAGACCAAGATCTGGATCTATTATAATTAAACTTCTGAAGGCACAGTGACAGCTGTCAATATATGAAACTGTCAGAGGAAATGTCAGACTCCACCTTCAGAAATCACATTCATTTTCCCCTTGTCCTGCAGCCTGTGCTCGGCCCCCAGAAGCCAGGCAAGCGGGAAAGTCCCTCCCCACAACAATTAGCTGTGCACGAAATGTCTCCAGACTGCTTCTTTGGGGGCAGAGTTGCCAGCTCCAGGATGGAAACTTTCTGGAGATTGGGGGCTGGGCGGGGTTAGGGAGGGACCTCAGCAAGGTACAGCGCCACAGAACCCACACCACGGCCCTTTTCTCCAGGGGAACTCATCTCTGCCATGCCACCTGGATACAGAAATCTGTGCCTGCGTGCTCCCGGAGATGAGTTATAATCTCAGGAGATCTGCAGGCCCCACCTGGAGGTGGGCAGCCCTCTTTCAAGGGCGGGGAGGTGTTCGCCTGTTGCAGCACAGGCAGCTGGTTTCCGTGGCACCTACGGGAGAATATTGATTTGTGGACGGTCCCCCAAGCCCGCTCACTGGGGGCTAGCCCGGCAAGCCCACCCACCGCACCACTGAGCAAGCCAGGCACCTCCCGCTGCTGGGAGGACGGCGGTTCTGGATGTGGTTGGCTGGGAGTGGAGCGAGGCCGCTGCTAATTGAGGTCCTCTGGGGCCAGGGAGGGAGAGGCCCAGAAGAAACGCTAGGGGGCCAGCCCCATGGCCCCCATGTTTGCTACAGTCCTGGCTGCCTGGCAGCTGCTGGGCGCTCTTGGGGCGGGAAGAGCGGCGCCAGGGAGAGAGGCGGGGGAGCTGCATGCCGGGGGACCAGTGTTCCCTCTAAGCTGAGTTAGTGTGAGCTAGCTCACAGTTTTCTAGCCTCCAGCTCACAGATTTTTGCCTTCGCTCAGGAAGGAGGGCTCCAGAGCAAACTAATTCAGGCAGCAGCCAAATCGCTCGCTCAGCACTTTAATGCCCGGAGCACAGAGTAGCATTCTTGCTCACAAGACTCCGCAGCTTAGAGGAAGCATTGCCGGGGGACCCTCGGCCTCCGCGTGCGCCGCGCCACGGCTTCTGCTCGGGAGCCACGCCTGCCCCGGGGCCCGGCCTGCTCCTGCAGCGGCGCGACGGGCCCTTTTGAGAGAGCGGAAGGGCCTCCGCACCGGGGAGCCAGGCCCCCTCCCTTCCCTTGGAGCGCGAGCAGAGCGGGGGGGACCAGGATGTGGAAGCGCCTCGAACGCGCCCCCGGCCGAATACACGTGGGCACACGGACTTCCCGCGCCCGCGGGTCTGAGCCACGCATGCTCCGTCGGGCGCTTCCGGGAAGGATAGCAGGCAGGCGCGGCAGGGGTTAATAGCCGGGCGCGTGACGAAGGCGGACCGGAAGTGACGGCGGCGAGCGGCGGAGAGCGGGCGAGGGAGCGCTGGCGGCGGAGCGGCCGGGTCGCGTTCGGGCTGCGGCGAGGCGCCTCTCCCCCCCGGCCGAAAGCGAGTGTGACGTCAGCAGTCGGTCACGTGCCCCAGGTGCGTCCCCCCCCCGCCGTCTCCTCGGTTGCCAGGGGCGACGCGCCGCTCTGCTCCGGGAGGCGGGGCTGGAGGTTCCCGTGGCAGGAGGTTCCGCGGGCGCCTGCAAGCTCGTCCCGGGCACCCCACGGCCGTCTTCCGGGGCCGGTCGGGACGGAGCCTTTAAAAATATCCCCCCGGAGGAGGAGGAGGGGGCGAGGAGGACCCCACCCCCTGTGTCCTTGCCCGGTGGCGCCCCCTTGCTTCCCAGGGGGCTCCTTGCTAGCTTCGCTTCGCCTGATCCAGACCCCCAAGCCGGGGTGCGTGGGTTGGGGGGCGGCTTCGAGGAAGACCTCGTGGGGGTCAGACAGGAGCGCGCCCCCTTGCCCAGGTGTGCCAGCTGTACCCTCCCGGCGGGCTGCCGTGCCAGCTTCCTCCCTCACCAGTGGGCTGTCTTGGGGGAGGCGTGGAGCAGCACCCTTGGGCGCAAGAGGAAGAGAGGCGCCCTCCGTGGAGCGAGCCCCCGCCCCTTTCCCCTGCCTGCCCTGGCCGGATCCAGGGGAGAGTTCTGTTTGGGACAAAGTCTCAGGTGCCCTTCAGGTGCCCATAGTGATGCTGAACTAAGTGCGGGCACCCAGTTCGGCATCGCCCGCTGCAGCCCAGAACTCCTGAGCTCACGCGATCCACCAGCGGAGTTCTGGGCTGCAGCGGGCGATGCCGAATGGGTGCCCACACTTAGTTCGGCATCAGTAGCAAAGGTGACAGACAGCTTTCCCATTTCATCAGAAAATGGCAAGGGATGGCGGCATAGATTATATGTACTTCATTTACACCCCGCTTTTCTCCTCCGTGGGGGGCCCAAAGCGGCCCAGGGCATTTCTCTCCCCTCCAGGTTATCTTCCCAACAGTCCTGTGAAGGTGGGTGAGGCTGGGCGTGTGATGGGTCCCAGGCCACCCAGCGAGCCTCTGTGTCAGCGTGGGGAGGTTCAAACCTGGCTCTCCCAGGTTTCTAACCAGTATACCGCGGTGGATCTCCGATGAGGCTGAAAGGTGGGGCTCCAGCTCACTCCCTGTCTCAAGCAACCTGGCTGCTGATTCCTTTACCTATTGGGTACATTTGCATTCCACCGTTTTGCCCGCTACGTTCAAAGCCATTTACACCTCAAAATAACATCTCCAGTATTGGACGCAAAAGGAAAGGGGTGCAGAAAATGAAGAGGGAAAGCCAGCACGTTGAGGTACCAGCGTGCAGGTCAGTGGAATGTCTTGATGGCTCCGGACTGACCAGATGGTAATAGCCGGGGCCGCAGTTGCCTTGGAAGCTTTAGAAGAAACAAGTGGGAGGAGAGCTGCAGGGCTGCAGTTGTTTGGATGAACAAGAAAACGGTGACTGGGAAGGTGCCCCCCCGCCCCCCAATGAGTTCGCATGTGCAGAACTTGACAGTCCCGGACTGTTGTGGAAAATTGGATGACCCCGGCCATTCTTTAAGAAATGAAAGAAACCGATTAGATTCCTGTGGCTGAAAGTCAGCAGGTGCCTTGCAGAGTGGTCAAGGAACCATATTTGTGTCTGCAGCAAGGTCTCCCTGGGGCTCACTGCTTGGGCTGTTGTCTGCCCATGCCACCGTGTAGCTGTGGGCACGCCAAAAGACCATCTTCTCCCCTGTACTCCTGCCCAGCAAGGAGAGGCCCCTTCACTGTTGATCTGCAGGAAGCCGCTGAAGATGGTTTTATTTAAGATTGCATTTGGTTAAGTTTACTAGCAGTCCTGAATTGTTATTTTAAACTTTGCTTTTTATGTATTTTATCTATACTGTAAGTTGCCTTGGAAGAAAGGTGACTAATAAATCTTTTCAATTAATTTTAAAAACCCGGTGCGCTGAGCATAGTGCACAAAAAGTATCAAAACAGACCTGCAAGCAGTGTTCCCTCTAAGCTGAGTTAGTGTGAGCTAGCTCACAGTTTTTTAGCCTCCAACTCACAGATTTTTGTCTTAGCTGAAGAAGAAGAGTTTGGATTTATACCCCGCCCTTGACTGCCCAAAGGCGTCTCAGAGCGGCTTACAAACTCCTTTCCCTTCCCCTCCCCACAACAGACACCCTGTGAGGTAGGTGGGGCTGAGAGAACTTCTGACAGAAACTGTCCTTGAGAGAACAGCTGCGCCAGAGCTTGTGACTGACCCAAGGTCACACCAGCAGGTGCAAGTGAAGGAGTGGGGAATCAAACCCAGTTCTCCCAGATAAGAGTCTGCGCACTTAACCACTACACCAAACTGGCTCTCACCAATTCTGCTCAGGAAGGACGGCTCCAGAGCAAACTAATTTATGCAGTAGCCAAATCGCTCGCTCACGACTTTAATGCCAGTGGCTCACAAAGTAGAATTTTTGCTCACAAGACTCCGCAGCTTAGAGGGAGCATTGCCTGCAAGCGGATCACCTCTGTGTGTACTGTTTGTTTTTGGGGTGTAGTTTAGGTCTGCGGGCTTTTAGGACTGAATTTGGATTTGCTTGTCGCTGTGGGCTCTTGTCGCTGTGCGTAAGGGATGCTCTGGTCCCTTTCGTATCTGGGTGCAGCAGGGCCACCTCTGTGTGCCGGCTTGACCGGCTGTGGGAAGGCGGATGCCGCTGAGATTCTGAGCAGGGTCAGGGTCTCAGGGCTCGGCCTCTGTTCTGCCGCAGGATGAATCCCGGTGCTGTGCTGCAGGAGGAGTACCGCCGCTGCTTGGAGAGGGACTTCCGCAGAGGCCACACAGGAGTGTGCGCCGACTCATCCCTGAAGCAGATGCTGTGGCGCCAGCTGTGGGAGGATCCAGAGCTGCACTGTGCCTTGCACGGGGAGGACACCTTTGCCATGATCGCGGGGGCCCTGCGGGGACAGCTGGACCTGGGCGTGGCCCTCCGGAACCTCTGCAGAGCCTTTGAAGTGCTGGAGCTGGCAGCCGTCAATCTTTACTTCTTCCCCTGGCGGAAAGAATTCAGCACCATAAAAGTGAGCATTGCTGGGGCAGGGGGAGTTGGAAGGAGAGGGGGACGGAAGAGCAGGCCAGGGGACTGACGGGTGTTTCCCTTTGCAGACCTTTTCAGGCGTCTACGTGCATGTCCTCCAAGGGGTGCTCTCCGAGGCCGACCTTGCCAGGAGTTTCCACCGGATGGGCTACGTCCAGAGAGACAACCTCCACCTGGTGATTTCTCAGCTGCCGCCGGGGGCTGGCCTGCTCCGTGTCGCCGGCAGCTTCTTTGCGGCCCGGGTGGAGTGTGAGATCCTGGCCAAGGTCGTGGAGGAGGTAGAGCCTTGCGGCCTCTCCTGTGAAGAGCTGCTGCGGGCACGGAGGGAGGCCAGGGGCGGCTTGGAGGGCTGCGTGGCTAAGCTGCGGAGCCTGGTTTGCTGGCCCAGGGACAAGGACTTCTGCACGGAGCCGGCCGACGGGGTCGACCTCTACAGGGAGAGCCCCGAGGCACTGAACCCTTATTGCGAGCCTCCGGGACCCAGGATCCCGCCTCAGCACCAGCCTGCCCCCTACGAGCGCAGCAGCAGCCCCAGGCTGAGGAGCAAGGAACTGCACGGGCGGAGCCCCCAGGGCCTGTCGGAGGGCCGGAGCAAGCTGTGGGGGTCTAGCCCGGAGCAGCCCTACGGGAACGGGCTCACGGCCCCCGAGGGGCCCGATCTGGAGACCTCCTTCTCCTTCATCTCCCTGCGGCGGGAGCTCAGCCGGTCGAGTGACACGGACTACCCCGCACTGCCGGGGAGCCGGTTCCTGTCCCCCAGTCCGCACTACAGCAGCCCCAGCCCTCAGCCGCACGGTGCCAGCAGCCCGGCTTCTCCTTCCACGAGGCAGCCGAGGAGTCCCCAGCTGAGTCCCGTGGTCCCGCGGCGAGCTCAGGGGGCGGCAGGCCCAGAGCCCTCCCGCTACAATCTGCACTCGTGCCTGCTCCCGGGGGCGCTCCCTTCGTCCTGCTGCGGCAGCTGCCGGTTGCTGCACGGCAGCGGCTGCGAAATGGCCCAGCACTGCCGCAGTGCCCACCATGCCGAAGAGCTGCAGAGCGAGAAGCAGCAGCGCCTCTGGCTGCAGCGGACCGAGGTGGACAAGCTGCTGTAGGACAGGGATGGGGCCTGGCGGTGGAGCCGGGGGCCTGCTGGGACTGCGACCGGCCATTGGAGGGGGGGTACAACCGCTCCCCCGGGGGTTTGCTTGCCTGGCCGGCCCACCTGGGGCTGCACCCACTAAACTCGCTCCTCATCCTTTCTGCTCGGCTCTGTTTCCCCTCTGCCCCTTTCCGCCCAGAGGGGACTTCTCCCAGTGCTCAGTGTGAAGATGCGTGGGAGGAGAAGGGCAGGCGTGTGCATTCCTCTGGCTGGGTTTCCTTTTCTCTCTCTTGTGTGCCAAAACCTGGTGCTTCACGCTGAGACTCCAGCAGAGGCGAAAGGGCCAGGCAGAGGCCTCGCTGGACAAGCTGCTCCAGACCCCGTCAGCCTGATTAGCTCCACCTTCTCCTCAGCAAACAGGTGTTGGGGGGGGCTTGCTTGCCAAAGTCCATCTTGTGCACTTTCAGAGTGCAGAAGTTTTACAAGAGCCTCTGGGTGAGTGACTTGCCCAGCAGTCCTAATGCATCAAGGGGGGTGGGCAGTTTCTGGCAGCTCAGCTTGCGTACATGGAATGGTTGAAGAGGCCACAAGATTAAGCAGGGAGGCTAATGGACCCTTCCCCTAAATCTGAGGGGCCCCCTTTGGTTTGGGGTGAAGGGGGCAACTGGTCTTCACGTTGGTTCTAGCCTGGGGACATAGCTCCCAAAGGAGGCCCTCAGCCTGTTATTGTGGAAGAACAGAGCGATTTGCTCCGTGTCGGACAGGAGGTGCAGTGTGAAATACACTAAATAGAAACCGGCAGGTTCTCTAGAATCCCCCCCCTTTGTGGGGCTCAGTGGGAAATTTCAGCAAAGGGGCTTTCATCTTGGGCTGAAATTCTCATTTCAAAAAGCCCAGTCAGATAACTCAGTGCTTGCCCCCACCGTAGTTTTTGAGAGTTGTGTAACTGGACAGGAAAACCAGGTGGGTAAAGCAGCGATTTGCTGCACTGGCCAGAAGATAACGGGAAGCCAGAGGGCCTCGCCCACCACAGTCTTACACGGGAGGCAGAAGAATCTGGCTGCAGCTCTCCCTGTCTAGAAAACGCCCCCAGTTCCTGCTGCCCAGAAAATGCATTAGGAGGCAGGCAGTCAAAGAGATGGGTTTCGAGGGGGTGGCTTCTCACCACTTGAATTGGTTGCTGAGAGACAGAGCGGGCTTCACTGTAGAGGCTTCACTGGGGCTGGAAATCTCAGTACCTTGATTTGGACAGGGCAGGGACGCCCTGGGGCGAGGGGGCTGCTCCAGCTGGGATGGTCCCCAGTCCCTCCCCGCCCAAACAGGGCCTGCTGCAGATGCAGAGCGCCAGATCCCTTCCTGTGTAGGCAGAAACGAAAGGACTGGGTGGGAGGAAGACGCCGAGGGATGCTGTTTCTTCAGCTATTTATAGGACTGCCTCCTCGGCAGCCAGAATCCATTTCTCCAGCTGTGCGGCAACTTTCTCACTCTCTCACAAACACACACACCCCTTCATTCACAGCACTCACAGGGAGCGGCAGACGTCTTGATTGCGACTCCGTTGCCTTTCCTGCAAAATTATCATGGGGTGGGGGAGCTGCAGAGAGAGCCGTCAGGTGGCCCCACCTTCTCCTGGGCATGAGAGCTGCAGTGTGTGTGTGTGTGTGGGGGGAAGTCAGGCCCCCTGCTGGGATGCAGTAGGGTGGAGAGGAGCCTGCTGGGCAGAGTGCCATGAAAAACAACCATGCTTTGACAACGGTGGGGCAGTCCTGGCGGCTTGTCCCGATGTTGGGGGCAGTCCTCTGTTTGGTCCTGCCCCGACTCTGTCCCTCGAAAAGGGAAGGTGAACTAACTTGTCGTGGGGCAGGCTGCGGCCAGGGCCCCCGTGCCTCTCGCCAACTCGTCTTCGTTCTCTGTGCCAGGCTCATTTGCCAGTGCTCGGGACTGTTTTTGTCAGCACTCGGTATTGCCAAGTCGTTTTCAAAACGTAAAGTTTGACTGTGCCTGGCCAAGCGTGTGTCTGGGTGCCATGATTCCACAGGAGCCGGAAAGAACACTCACCTGGGGGGATGGGGGGTGGAGTTTGCGTATGGGGACAGAATTCAGCTGTCAGAAATTTACTCCCACGTTTCTAACCCACGTTTCTAACATGTTTCTAGGAGCTGTGGTGGCTCAAGTGGTTAAGACGCTGAACTGCAGGCTGTGGAAGGTCAGTAGTTCAGAAGTTCAAGACCCGTGAGTGCCACATGACGGGGTGAGCTCCCGTCTCTGGTTCCAGCTCCTGCCAACCTAGCAGTTCAAAAGCAAGAAATTGCAAGTAGATAAATAGGTACCACTTCAGTGGGAAGGTAACAGCGTTCCGTGCGCCTTGGTGTTTAGTCATGCCGGCCACATGACCACGGAAATGTCTTTGGACAGCGCTGGCTCTTCGGCTTTGAAACGGAGATGAGCACCGCAACCCTAGAGTTGGATTCGACTGGCTTTCGAGCAAGGGAACCTTTACCTTTACCTTCTAACCCCCATCTCCAAAGAGCTGCTAAAAAGTGCTGTGTGGGCAACATCTAGTAAAATCGATAAATCCTCCATAGGAGGAGCACTGCTGAAGGTGGCTGGGGGATGCCCAGGCCGGAGGCGCTGCTTTGGTGGTTGGTGACTGAAGAAACAAGGGAAATGCCGGGGAGTCGTAAGTCCGTAAGAGCTGGTTTTTGTACCCCACCCGTCACTACCTGAAGGAGTCTCAGAGCGGCTTACAATCACCTTCCCCTCCTCTCCCCACAACAGACACCCGGTGAGGTACGTGGGTCTGAGAGAGCTCTGAGAGAACTGACTGGCCCAAGGTCACCCAGCTGGCTTCATGTGGAGGAGTGAGGAATCAAACCCGGTTCTCCAGATTAGAGTCTGCCGCTCTTAACCACGACACCAAGCTCTGGCCAGGTGACAGATGAATTACGTCAGCGAGTGAGAATGGTACATTCCCCTTCTCTTTTTTTTTTTTTGTTTTTTGTAAAACTCTCTTAAAAAAGAGAGAATTTTATTCTTTTTATAAGAAAAGGGAAGGGTAGACAGATGGAGAAAGAAAAAGGTGGAGTGAAATTTTTTTCTGTTAGTGAGAGTTAGTTTAGGTTAATAACCAATACCAAGTTTTGGCATCCATCATGGTTAGAAGATCTTCTTTTTAACTAAAGCAAAGTCCAAAATCACTCTGTTAATGCAGTTAGTAAAGTCCATTGGGGTTAGTAATTAGACAGCTCCTTCCAGATGTAACACGAACAGTCCTCAAAGTATCTTCTTCTTAATTTTCTTCCAGTTATGGATTAAGTCCATTTTAACTTTGAAGTCTTCCGTTCCATCACCTTCCCCTGGGCTGCTGTCTTCTGCACTTATCCCAATTTTGAATGCTGCATCCTTCTTCCTGCTGGCGTGTCTCTTCAGGAGTTTCTGTGTTTTGAAGATGAAATCCTTCTTCTTTCTTTTCTTTTTTTTCTTAAACTTCTGGCCTTCAAGCTTCCAGGGCTCCACAAATTCAGCAGATGAGATTAGATCTCCCATTTGTCGCCTGCTATGCTCGACATCCCCTTCTACTGGCAGAGTATTTCTTTTTATAAAGGCGGAATAGGCTTTAGGAGCCTTATCCACCTCTTCTTTTAACTTTATCGCTTCACTGCCAGTTAGGGGTGTCAAGACATTTGTCAAGGTAAATCCGAGATCTTCTTTCTCCTCTTCTTTAGCGCCCTGGAAACCTGGAATCAAATTCGATTTCTGTTCAATCTCCTTCATCTTTCTAGTTGTTTCCAATATCTGTTTCTGTCAACTGATGAGAACACTTTCCATTTTAAACAAAGTTTGGTTGATCTTCTGCAATTGTTCCAGCAGGGGGCACAGCATCTCCTTTTTCTGTTGATTGACAGCAAGCTCTTGGGGGGGCTATCTGGACCGGAAGTCCCTCCTCTCTTCTCTTCCGGTATCTGCAGGGCTTTTTCCATTATCGACATTTTATTTTTTTGTTTACTTTTAAAAAGTTCGTGCCGCATCCCCCAGGAAGCTAAGATGAACACATTCTTCCATGCAGCCCCAACGGTACTTTCACCAACACTTTGTTTTCTTTCTGCCCCCTTCGCGCTCCCTTTGAATAGCTTGCTTCTCGAGGGGGTGGGGACTCCTCCCTCCTCCCAACGCTTATACGCATGCAGGGGGCTCCGATTTACGCTTCAAAATAGATCTTCAACTCAGACTCACGATTCGATGCCACTACTTCTTTTTATGTTGAACCATAGCGCTGTTTTCACTCCTGGAATTCGGTGGCGCCGCTAAGTCCCATTACGGGCACGCCGCAGTGGGGCCGATTGGGGCGGGGAGAAAGCCTCAATTTCCCGGCTGTCTGCCGGCAAAGAGGCTACTCCCCAAGCGCCCCCGGTTCGGAGCCTTTACCTAAGGCTCACTAGGGTCTTTCGCATATGCGAAGACCCCCCTAACTGCGCGTGGGCTAACCGCCTCCGGGAGCGTCCCGAGAAGCGGCCGCCATTCGCGACGCCGGAAACCAAAACCTACATTCCCCTTCTCCAATGTTCCTAAGGGCCAGTTTGGTGTAGTGGTTAAGTGAGCGGACTCTAATCTGGGAGAATCATGTGTGATTCCCCACTCCTCCACTTGCACCTGGCTGGATGACCTTGGGCAAGCCATAGTTCTGGCAGAGCTGTTCTCTCAAGGACAATTCTGCAAAGAGCTCTCTCAGCCCCACCTACCTCACGGGGTATCTGTTGTGGGGAGGGGAGGGGAAAGGAGTTTGTAAGCTGCTCTGAGACTCCCGAGTGAAGGACGGGGTATAAATCCAATCTCTTCTTCTAAGGTAGTCAAATGTGAACTTGTGGAGCTCTTATAGTAACATGTAACTTGTCAAACAGCTCACCAGAGGTTACATGCCCTTAACAAAGAGGTCTAGGGGGATTACAGGCCATTTTCCCCAATGGAAGTTCTAGGCAAAAGTGGTAAAAAGTGAAACTGTTAAGCATACAGAAGGACAAGCCTTGCTGTGGAAGAATCAACATGGCTTCTGCAAAGGGAAGGCCTGCCTCACCCACATTCTTGTTGAGCTTGTTGAGAAGATTAACAAGTGTATGGATAAGAGTGAGATGGTAGGCATTTATTTGGGCTCCCAAAAACCACTTAACAAAAGTCCCTCACCAAAGGCCCTTTAATAAATTTAGCAATTATGGAATAACAAGATGAGTTCTGTCATTAATTAATAACTTGTTACAACAGGAGGTAGAGGTGAGGAGGATGTAAATGCAAGGAGCAACCAGCAGGCCATCTCCCCCCAAGAGTTACCCTGGGACCCTGCTCTTTAGCTGCTGCTTGGAAGGTCTGGTGTTGGGGGTAAGCAGTGCAGTGGCCAGGTTTGCGGGTGACATCAAATGACTCAGCACAGTGAAAACCAAAACATCTTGGAAGCACTCCAAAAGAATCTCTCCCTGCTGGGTGACTGAGGGGCATCATGGCCGATGAGAGGCAGTGTGAGCTGACACGAAGTGATGCCCGTTGGGGCAAAAAGGCCTTCAGATGTACACTGACAGGTTCTGAACAGGTGCAGACAGAAAGGGGGAGGGAATTTGAGGCTGTAGTGGAAAGCTCAATGAAAATTTTAATGGGAATGGAAAAGCCAAAGTCTTTGCTAAAACAGCCAGCAGAATAGCACCTTTTGCATGGATGGTGCTGCCGTATTTGGAATACTATGTATAATTGCTTCACGGAACTGGAAAAGCATGTTCCCTAATGAAAAGGCTGAAGAGTCGGGGTTTTTTTCCAGTTTGGGGGGGAAACGATGACTAAGAGAAGACATGAGGGTTTTTTAAAAAAACCTATATGTTTGAGGGGGTGGGAGAGTCAATAAAAAGGAGCTTTTCATCTCCCATAATACTGGGATGTGGGGTCACCCAGAAAGCTGAAGGGCAGGACATTGAGCACAGATACAAGGAGGTGGTTGTTTCATACAACACATCATTTCTGGTATCTGTTGCCGGCAGGTCTGGTGAGAGGCTTTAACAGGTCGATCAGTGGCTGCCTGCGTCGTCTCACCTGGCTGCTGATACTGCTTGGCCTGGCGCACGGCTTCTGGCCGGCCCGTGTTCTGCAGCAGAGCTCTGGACACATCCGAGAGAGCCCCCAGCCTTGCAAAGTAACATACGGAATAGCCTGTCCTTCCAGTACTTGCTAGTGGCCAGCAGGGATGGCTCATGGTGAAGCGTGACTGCGTAGGAGTTGGATCCATCCACGTGTCAGTGCTGGGGTGAGCAGCGAGGGGCTGGCTGATGCCGTCACGCCCTGCTGGTCAGCCCGTGAAAGGCTCTGGCTCTTTGCCCCACATGCGCAAGCTGCGCCACTCCTCTCTGTCTCATGTGCCATCAAAGAGGCTCAGGGCCGGCTGCGTTTGCCTGGGCACTCCGTGGCCGCACTGGGGGCAGCCCGCTTGTTGCGATGGTGCGGGAAAGTCGGCATGAGCTCCGGCTCGCAGGCTGGAAAGAGGGAGAAGACCGGGTCAGGCCGTGCTTGGGGGAAGGAGCCCCGTCGATGCTGAGAGAGCCCCCCCCAAGTGAGACTTACGCAGAGGCTTCTCTTTGAAGTAGGAGCTCTCCAGACAGTCGCCGGCTGTGGCTCTGGGGAGAAGAGACACGGGAGGCGGTGAAGGGCCGACTGACTCCTCCCCAGGGCTCTGACTGTTCTAGGAAAGTTCTCTCTGGAAAGGGAGTGGTCCTTTCTCCTCCCCTCACCACGGATGCTGGTGTGCCAAAGAGATGGCCTGGGTGGGTGGCACAAGGGAAGACCGGCCACCTCGGGGTGGTGGAGTCACTCACTGCAGGCAGGATCTAACCCAGGCTGCTGGCCGGGAACCTGTGCCTGGCAGAGTCCCACTCACAAGAGGATGAAGGAGGAGAGGAGACTGGATGTATACCCCGCCCTTCACTCAGAGTCTCAGAGCGGCTTACAGTCTCCTTTCCCTTCCCCTCCCCACAACAGACACCCTGTGAGGTAGGCGGGGCTGAGAGAGCTCTTTCCAGAACTGCCCTTGAGAGAACAGCTCTGAGAGGGCTTGTGACTGATCCAAGGTCACACCAGCAGCTGCATGTGGAGGAGTGGGGAATCAGACCCGGTTCTCTCAGATTAGAGTCTGTGCACTTAACGGGCTGACGGCAGCTCAATCAGCCGCCCATCCTTCCAGGGCTTCTGATAGCCACAGACAGGCAGTAGCCCAGCCCATCCACCTGCAGAGTTGGTTCCCAGAGTCTGGAGAGCAGCACAACAGCAGGTGGTGCTTGCGGCAATTCTGACCAGCAGCAGATGGCTCTGCCCCCACCCATTGCTTGCCAAGGGCACCACAGGGCAAAGAATGCATGGGCGAAGAAAATCCTCCTTTAGCAGTCTGTGCAGCCAGCTGCTTCAGTCACTGTCCCGGAAGCAGCAGAGCAAAGTCAGAGCCAGTTTGGTGTAGTAGTTAGGAGCGGGGACTGTAATCTGGGAGAACCGTATTTGATGCCCCACGCCTCCGCTTGCAGCTGCTGGTGTGACCTTGGGTCAGTCACAAGTTGACTCAGAGCTGTTCTCTCAAGAGCAGTCCTCGGGAGAGCTCCCTCAGCCCCACCTACCTCACAGGGTGTCTGTTGTGGAGAGGGGAAGGGAAAGGAGATTGTAAACCGCTCTGAGACACCTTCGGGTAGTGAAGGGTGGGGTATAAAGAAGAAGAGATTGGATTTATACTCCTTTGTCCTTCACTCGGGAGTCTCAGAGCGGCTTACAAACTCCTTTCCCTTCCCCTCCCCACAACAGACACCCTGTGAGCACTGTTCCCTCTAAGCTGAATTAGTGTGAGCTAGCTCACAGTTTTTTAGCCTCTGGCTCACACATTTTTGTCTCAGCTCAGGAAGGGTGGCTCCAGAGCAAATCAAGTTATGCAGTCGCCAAATCACTCGCTCACAACTTTAATGCCAGTAGCTCACAAGGTAGAATTTTTGCTCATAGAACCCCACAGCTTAGAGGGAACATTGCCTGTGAGGTAGGCGGGGCTGAGAGAGCTCTTCCAAGAACTGCCCTTTCAAGAACAGCTCTGACAATTATGGCTTGCTCAAGGTCATCCAGCAGCTGTGAGTGGAGGAGTGGGGAATCAAACCCGGTTCTCCCAGATTAGAGTCCACGCACTTAACCACTACACCAAACTGGCTCTCCAGTCTCTTCTTCTGAGTCCAGCGGCACCCTGAAGACCGACAAAGTTTTATTCAAGGTATAAGCTTTCGTGTGCACGCACACGTGCACACGAAAGCTTATACCTTGAATAAAACTTTGTCGGTCTTCAAGGTGCTGCTGGACTCACACTTGGCTCTGACCCTTTTTCTGCCTTGCAGTGTGGGGCTCCTTCCCTGGGCCATTTCAGCTGCCCTGTCTGGTCATTCCCACCCTCATTCTGCACTACCCTTCTGGAGGAGGGACTGCGCTTGAGACTTCCAAGGCGGGAGAGACCTCAGTGCCTCCTGCCTCGTTACCTTTTCTTGGGATCGTACATGAAGAGGAAGTTGAGGAGGCGGAGCCCGGCTTCGGACAGCCACGGGAACTTGTGCTTCAGGTTATTGTAGGGCTGCTTGCGCAGGGTATACTGGCTCACCAGCGGCAGCTTGGAGAAGCCCTGGAGGACGCAAGAGGTTTGCCTTCAGCAGAGGGCAAGGGGTTTGCCTCCTGGAGGCACAGCTCCCCGGGGCCTCTTGCAGGGTGCCTGGTTTTCGCCTGGACTGCAGGTAAACAGCTGTGCTTTCAGGCAGGAGTCCGGGTTAGATGGCCCTCAGGGCGCCTGCAGTGCCGTCACCCAAAGGAAGGAGGCACGGGAGACCCACACGAGATTCCCCACAAGTGGGGTCAGGCAAGGGAAGCACTCACTGGCCAGATGGTCTCGTTCGGCGTGCCCAGGAGCTGCACAATCATGTCTATCTGCTGGATCTCAGAACTCCCAGGCAGCAGGGGCTTGTGAGCCAAGAGCTCTGCCAGGATGCAGCCCACGGCCCTACAAGGAACATCTGGCGTTAGCTCCAAGGATCACAACCCACTCGGGCCTGGGTTTGCCCCGAGCCCCTCACAGAGCTCCAAAGGCAGGCCCAGGATGCAGTTTTCCGATTCCTTTTTCGCTCCCCACCCACCGCGACCCTGGGCCCCAGACTAGGACAGGTCGTCTTCCCTCACCACATATCGATGGCTGTGGTCTGTGTGGTTGTGCCCAGTAACAGTTCAGGGGCTCGGTACCTGCAAGACGGAGAAAAGGGTATTTCAGAGCAATGGTCCACTTGTCCAGCATCCTTTCTTACACAGCAGCCAACCAATTCCTCTGGAGGTCCAGCATCAGGAAAAGAGGCCGAGGCCTTCCCTCCTGTGGTTTCCTGGCACTGAAATAGCCACTGACCTCTTCCTCCTGTGAAATCCTGTTAAACTATTTGTGGTTGCGACATCCACTGGCAGGGAATTTCACAATTTAATCACCAGTTGAGTAGAGCGGTTTTATTTTTGGTCTGTTCTGAATGTGTATTGCTTATCAGTTTCATTGAGTGCCCCCCACCCCCAGATCTAATATTGGGAGGAGAACAAAATTCTCTTTGTCCACCCCATGTATTATTTTAGAAACCTCTATCAAGTCCCCCTAACCTGAAAAGCCCCAGATGGTCTAAGGGTTGAGGCAAGCTTGCTGTAGTCCCTGAACAGCAGCCAAGAGGTACTTCCAGAACCAGCCGGTGTCACTGTGCATGCAGCTGGGAGCGAGGGATGGTCAGTATTGAACTAGTTGCTTTGAATTTCAGGCTTCAATATCAAGCATTACTTCCTCTCTTTCAAAGAAGAAGTGATTGGATTTATACCCTGCTCTTCACTACCCAAAGGAGTCTCAGAGCCGCTTTCAATCTCCTCTCCCTTCCCCTCCCTTCTGGCTTCTGGTGCCCTGGCCCCACTGCTGGACCTCCTGATGGCACCTGGTATATTTTGGCCGCTGTGTGACAGAGTGTTGGACTAGATGGGCCATTGGCCTGATTCAACATTGGCTTCTCTTATGTTCTTATGTTCTTATGTTCTCCCCACAATAGACACCCCGTGATGAGGTAGGTGGGGCTGAGAGAGCTCTCCCAAGAACTGCCCTTGAGAGAACAGCTCTGAGAGAACTTGTGACTGACCCAAGGTCACACCAGCAGCTGCATGCGGAGGAGTGGGGAATCAAACCCGGTCCTCCCAGATTAGAGTCCGCGCTCCTAACCACGACACCAAGCTGGCATTGTTATTTATTTTTAATGCTTCTCTATAAGCCATCCCCCTTTCCGCCATCTGTGTGAGTCCTGGAATGGTACAGACTTAAGTGAGGCTGCTGCTTGGGCCCAGCTTGCTGGGGGAGAAGAGAAAAGCAAAGCCCCTTCCTTCTTACCTGCCACATACTGACACAGAGGCAGCTACTCACCAGAGTGTGACAACTTTGGGAGTCATCGGCCTCAGGGGCACCCTGTACGCACGAGCCAGGCCAAAATCCGCTGCAGAAAGGGGACATGGGCGGGTCACAGGTCAGCAGCCTTCCCAGCCAGCGGGGCGGGTGGGGGGGGAGTGGCCCAGCTACTGCAGAGACTCACCTGTCTTCACACATCCTTTGTCGGTCATGAGCAAGTTGGACACTTTCAGGTCCCTGGGAGAGGAAAGCAAGGCCCAGGTGAGGTGGGGCCAACCTGGGAGCAGCCCCCCCTCCCCTGGCTGTCCCTTGACACTCCTCCCTGCTTCCGCGTGGGGCTGCTGCCCACTGCAGGGCCTGGAAGCTGCACACCTGCCTCAGCTCCAGCAGGTCCCTGCCGGTTCCTCACCTGTGGATGATGAAGTTGTCGTGCAGGTACTGGAGGCCCTTGAGGACCTGGAGGATAATGCACTTCACCTGCACAGAGGGGGAGGCATTAATGGGACACTGCTAAGGGGGAAGTTCTCCTGAAGGTCCCACGCCCTGCTCTGGGGCCCAGCCTCCAGGACTGAAATGATGATTCCTGGCAGGTCCCGTCTGCAAAGACACAGCTCCAGCCATCCCGCCAGACCCTCACAGTCTCACGCTCAGCCCCTTTCTTGCCACCCATCTAGCCACAAGGGCTGAGGCCTCTGGACTTCCACACAAACATCCTCAAATCCTCAAAAACCAGCAGCGGCTGAACATAGCCTAACACAAACAGGACACAGTATCTTATTTCAAGACACTGAAAGGCTGGACAACACATCCAGTTACCATGTCAGATTACACAGGGAAGCCATTGAAATTCATAAATGTAAACACAATTTCAACAGGAAAGGAGAGTTTAAAAATAAATAAGGCATGGTTTCCTGTCCTGAAAAACATAAAAGGCTCTACATCTGACAGTAGCACTACAGATAAGATTGGAACCTGAACAGCCAAGTCCATATGCAAAAGAACCTCCTCAGGAAAGCTCCTCCATTAGCGTGTCACAGCCTGGGGAAGTCCTACAAGATAATGACTCAGCCCTACCCCATCTTCCTGATATACATTACCTGCCTACCATTTTTCTTCTCACACTGACACAGGGACATAAATTTCTGTGTTATACCTCTGAGGATGCCAGTCACAGCTGCTGGCAAAACGTCAGGTCCTGCAATGCCAAGACCACAGCCATACAGCCCGGAAAATCTACAACAACAAATCCTTGCTCCCTTTTGCTGACACCTCACTTCAAGCAGAAAGCCCTTCCTTAGTTCTTGCGCTGCTTCAGCACGACCAGGGTCTGGCAGAACCCTGGGGGACGTCTCCATGAGACGGGTCTTTCGTCCTGGTCAGGCCAGTCTCTCCAGCAAGCAAAACAGTTGGCTACTCCCCCTGCCGCCAGTGCTGCTGCCGTCCAGCCTGTCCTTACCTGGGCTTCCGAGAAGGGAACCTGCATGTTCTCCAGGAGGCTGGCCAGGTCCTGTTCGCAGTAGCCCATCACCAGGAAGATGCTGTGGGAGAACGAGAGGCACTTGTCTCTGGTTGCTGGAGAAGGCCGGAGAGCTGCTGAAGAGGCAGGCGTGGGTGAAACGTGCCCCCCTCCCCTGCTCAGGAGCCAGCCATGCCCAGCAAGCCGCGCCTGGCTGCCTCCTCTGCCTGCCACCCCAGACTCCCGCTATCTGCTCGAGCCCACTGGCCAGTCCCTCCAAAACACATCGAGAGGACAGGACCGGCAGGCTCGGCTTGGTGGAGGGAGAGCACCGCCCCAGTACCTCTCCAGATGGTTCCCCACGACCACCTCCTTCAGTTCCACGATGTTGGGGTGCTGCAGTTTCAGCAGCAGGGTGATCTCCCGCAGGCTGCTGATGGGGATTCCTGCAGAGAAGGAGGGCGGGGCACGCTAAGAGCAGAGCAGGAGCAGAGGCGGCGGCCTCGTCCCCAGAGCCCGCTCCCTCCCGCTCTCCCCCAGACACTAAGGAGGCACCCAAGCTTCCCGTCCACACTCACCGTCTTTCTCTTTGTCCATCCGTACTTTCTTCAGTGCCACAATCTCATCCGTCAGGGTGTCCCGAGCACGGTCTGAAATGGCAGTGCAGTCTTAGGACCGGCCCTGGGGGAGCCCGCCTCCCTCCCCTGCAGAGGGAGGAGGAGGAGGAGGGTGGATTGGATTTATACCCCGTCCTTCACTACCAGAAGGAGTCCCAGAGCAGCTTACAGTCTCCTTTCCCTTCCCCTCCCCACAACAGACACCCTGTGAGGTAGGTGGGGCTGAGAGAGCTCTGACAGAAACTGCTGTTTTTCAAGAACAGCTCTTATCAGAACTACGGCTTGCCCAAGGTCATCCAGCAGGTGCAAGTGGAGGAGTAGGGAATCAAACCCGGTTCTCCCAGATTAGAGTCCGCACACTTAACCACTACGCCAAACTGGCAGCTGCTGGCGTGACCTTGGGTCAGTCATAAGTTCTCTCCGAGCTGTTCTCTCAAGGACAGTTCTCTCAGCGCTCTCTCGGCCTCACCTACTTCACAGGGTGTCTGTTGTGGGGAGGGGAAGGGAAAGGAGACTGTAAGCTGCTCTGAGACACCGAGTGAAGGGCAGGGTATAAATCCAATCTCTACTCCTCTTCTTCTGCATGTGGAGGAGTGGGGAATCAAACCCAGTTCTCCCAGATTACAGTCTGCGCTCTTAACCACTACACCAAACTGATAAGAAGCCAGCACACAGGATGCCATGTGCTCAGCCCCCGGTCAGGTCTAAATTCAAATGCTGATTGAATGGAAGTTCCTTCTGCGTACAAAATGGCTGCTCAATTCCCCCGGGCTCCAGGGAGAGACCTTGGCCCCGTGGCAGAGCAGGTGCTTTGCCCGCAGAAGGTGCCGAGTTCACTTCTCAGACTCTCCAGTTGAAGGAGCTCAGGTAGCAGATGTTTGGGAAGACCCTCCTCTGCCTGCAAGAGCCGCTACCAGTCTGAGTCACGGCTGCTGAGGGAAACAAACCAATAGCACATCTTGGTCTCTTAACTGCTTTGGCCGTTCACATGGCCAGACCTCTCCTGGAGGTTGCTTTGGGCAGCATCCTCGCACCCCTTGCTGCTTTCCCATGCAGGAATTTCACAGCTCCACATGACAAAGGAAAACCTCCTTATTCATGCCAACCCTTCTGTTTCCCACAGGCTCTCTGGAAAGGCTTCCGAATAAGCAGGATCTTTCTATTTCTCAATGTGTATTGTCCATAAAGCAGTAGACGCTCATCTGCAGTCCAACCAGAAGGATGGCTGCAGTCACATCCCCAGGGAAGACTCATGGCCTGGGAAGTGGCCAAGTGGCTCAGGCTCCCACATGAACTCCCCAGCATCTGGGGTTCTATGTGATACAAAGGCCAGGCATAGCACTGCATGGTGAAAGCGGCACTTACACACAATGCCATAGGTCCCTTCCCCGATCCGATTGAGCTTCTCAAACTCCTTCACGCTCCGGCATCTTCCCAGCTGAAAGGAGAGACATGTCATGGCACCAGCTCCGGCTGGGCCCCTTTGGAGATGCAGCTGTGGGTCCAGGGCATCAGCAAAAGTCAGTGCACTCCTGCATGGAAGCAGTGTTCCCTCTAAGCTGAGTTAGTGTGAGCTAGCTCACAGTTTGATAGCCTCTGGCTCACACATTTTTGTCTTACCTCAGGAAGGATGGCTCCAGAGCTAACTAATTTATGCACAAGCCCAATCACTCGTTCACAACTTTAATGCCAGTAGCTCACCAAGTAGAATTTTTGCTCACAAGACTCCACAGCTTAGCGGGAGCAATGCATGGAAGGTACATCCCAAACTGGGAGTCTACTTTATGAAAAGTCTAGCTCCTGTTCATGTTACTGTGAATGCATGAGCAATCCATGTGAAGAATGCATTTAATTATTTAAATACACACACTGAGTAAGTCTCATCTGACATTCAGCACAGGTACAACTGAAGGTGTGATATAGTACCCCACATTCATCCAGGCACTAGTCCCTGCTTTCAGTTGCAACATGAAACACACGTTGGTTCTTTCTTACAAAGGGATGTCTTCCTAGAACCAACTTTGAGTTCAGTGGCACCTTTAAGACCAACAAAGTTTAATTCTGGATATATTGATGCTATGGCTCTTTTGCTAATGCAATAAAGATATATATAATAATAATTCTGGATATAAGTTTCCGTGTTCATGCAACAAAGTTCAATTCTGGGCACAAGCTTTTGTGTGTGTGGCACCAAAGCTTCTACCCAGAATTAAACTTTGTCGGTCTTAAAGGTGCTGCTGGACTCGAACTTTGTTCTGCTGTTTCATAGCAACAGGGATACCCACGTAAATCCAATTGTATATGTGTACATGTAAGTACATGTGTACTGCAATGTGAACAGGACTTTGTGTCTATATGGGATGAAAGTTACGGGAGGGCATCTAATTCACCAGTGGAAGATACCAGCACCAGCGACCCTGCTGAGCCAGGGCTGGCCGGACACCTGAGGCGGAAGACCCGGCCCCGGGACAAGCCGCCGTTTCCCGCACGCAGCTTTCCCGGGCTTCTTTGAAGCCCTCTGTTGTCAGCTGGGCTTAAAGGAGCGCATGTGTCGTTCATGCTCTGCAGCCTCCTGCAGCTGCGCATGCGTGTGGGAATCTGTGCATGGGCAGGGGCACGCTCAGCAGCCCCCTTTCCCCGCTGGCACCCGCCCTCCTCATCCCGCCCCGTCCTCCCGTTCTTCACTTCCCTCTTTCCTCCGCGATCTTCCCCGAACAGAGGGGAGGAGCTACTCCCCGCCCGGAGGCTTCTGGGAGTTGTAGTTCCCCGCTCACCCTGTGCTCCGGAGGCACCGTGAAGAAGCCGCCGCGGAGACGTTTCAGTCGCAGAGTCTCCGGCTCGGGGTCAGCCGAGGCGGTCTCCGCCATGACGCTTCCCGAAGACAAGGGCCAGCCCGCCCGTTCTCATGTAGTCACTGCGCATGCTCACACAACTTCTGCGCAGGCGTCGTACGGCCCTTTGCCCTGGCTTCCTCCCCTCGGCGTGCCCCTAGCAACGGTTGCTACGCAGGGCCTTTGCTCCAGAAACTGGGGGATTGGGGGCAGTGTACCCTCTAAGCTGAGTTAGTGTGAGCTAGCTCACCGCTTTCTAGCCTCTGGCTCACACTTTTATTTTGTCTTAGCTCAGGCAGGAGCCAAATCACTCTCTCACAACTTTGATGCTGGTAGCTCACAAAGTAGAATCTTTGCTCACAAGTCAGTTTTATCAATACAGCTTCAGACCTTTAAGATTCTTACTAGATGGTATTATACACCTAAAAAGCTTTCGTATCTAAATACTGATATTAGCTCATGTTGTTGGAAGCAATGTGGATGTACAGGTTCCTACATCCACTGCTGGAGTGTGATGTAACTAAATTTTTTTGGAATGCAATTATACAAAAAATAGCTCTAATTACAGGTCGTACTCTGGAGCTGACACTTGAATCTTTATTCTTAAGTTATAAGATAGACAAATTTGCCCATATCCAGTCAGTAAAAACAAGACCTGGAGCTGACTGTGGCTCAGATCATGAGCTACTCATTGCAAAATTCAGACTTAAATTGAAGAAAGTTGGGAAAACCACTCGGCCATTCAGATTTGACCTAGATCGCATCCCCGATGAATATACAGTAGAGGTGAAGAATAGGTTTAAGGGACTAGATTTGATAGACAGAGTGCCTGAAGAACTGTGGACAGAGGTCCGTGACATTGTAAAGGAGGCAGCACTCACCGCCATCCCAAAGAAAAAGAAATGCAAAAAAGAAAAGTGGCTGTCTGATGAGGCTTTACACATAGCAGAGGAAAGAAGGAAAGCTAAAGGCAATGGGGAAAAGGAAAGATTTGCCCAACTGAATGCAGATTTCCAGAGAACAGCAAGGAGAGATAAGGAGGCTTTCCTGAATGAACAATGCAAAGTAATAGAGGAAAACAATAGATTGGGAAGGACTAGAGATCTCTTCAAGAAAATTGGAGAAATCAAGGGAACGTTCCATGCAAAGCTGGCCATGATAAAGGACAAAAACGGTAGGGATCTAACAGAAGCAGAAGAGATTAGGAAAAGATGGCAAGAATACACAGAAGAACTATACAAGAAGGACCTCGATGTCCTTGACAACCACGATGGTATAATCACTGACCTTGAGCCAGACATCCTGGAAAGCGAAGTTAAATGGGCCTTAGAAAGCATTACTAACAACAAAGCTAGTGGAGGTGATGGTATCCCAGCTGAGTTATTCAAAGTCTTAAAAGAAGATGCTGTTAAAGTGCTGCACTCAATTTGCCAACAAATTTGGAAAACACAACAGTGGCCACAGGATTGGAAAAGGTCAGTTTACATTCCAATCCCAAAGAAGGGCAACGTCAAGGAATGTTCAAACTATCGCACAATTGCACTCATTTCACACGCTAGCAAGGTCATGCTCAAAATCCTACAAGCTAGGCTCCAACAGTACGTGGATAGAGAACTGCCAGAAGTACAAGCTGGGTTTAGAAGAGGTAGAGGAACTAGAGATCAAATTGCCAACATTCGCTGGATTATGGAGAAAGCAAGAGAATACCAGAAAAACATCTACTTCTGCTTCATTGACTATGCTAAAGCCTTTGATTGTGTGGATCACAATAAATTATGGCAGGTTCTTAAAGAGATGGGAGTACCAGACCACCTCATATGTCTCCTGAGAAACCTGTATAAGGGTCAAGAAGCAACAGTTAGAACCGGATATGGAACAACTGATTGGTTTAGCATAGGAAAAGGAGTACGACAAGGATGTATACTGTCACCTTGCTTATTTAATTTATATGCAGAGTACATCATGCGAAATGCTGGCCTGGATGAATCACAAGCTGGAGTTAAGATTGCTGGGGAAAAGATCAATAACCTCAGATATGCAGACGATACCACTCTGATGGCAGAAAGTGAAGAGGATCTAAAGAGCCTCTTGCTCAGGGTGAAAGAGGAGAGTGCAAAAGTGGGCTTGAAGCTCAACATCAAAAAAACTAAGATCATGGCATCTGGCCCCATCACTCCTTGGCAAATAGAAGGGGAAGTCGTAGAAGTAGTGACAGACTTCACGTTCCTAGGATCCCAGATCACTGCAGATGGTGACTGCAGCCATGAAATTAAAAGACGCCTGCTCCTTGGGAGGAAAGCGATGGCAAACCTAAACAGCATGATAAAAAGCAGAGACATCACCTTGCCAACAAAAGTCCGCATGGTCAAAGCAATGGTATTCCCCGTAGTAATGTATGGCTGTGAGAGTTGGACTATAAGGAAGGCCGAGATTCTTTTGAACTATGGTGCTGGAGAAGACTCTTGAGAGTCCCTTGGACTGCAAGGAGATTAAATCAGTCAATCCTAAAAGAAATCAACCCTGACTGTTCCCTGGAAGGCCAGATCCTGAAGCTGAAGCTCAAATACTTTGGCCACCAAATGAGAAGGGAGCATTCACTGGAGAAGACCCTGATGCTGGGAAAGATTGAAGGTCAAAGAAGAAGGGGACGGCAAAGGATGAGATGGTTAGACAGTGTCATCGATGCAACGAACATGAAATTGAGCAAACTTCAGCGGACAGCGGAAGACAGGAGGGCCTGGCGTAATCTGGTCCATGGGGTCGCGAAGAGTCGGACTCGACTGTGCGACTGAACAACAACAACACAGGTCGTACTCTGGAGCTGACACTTGAATCTTTATTCTTAAGTTATAAGATAGACAAATTTGCCCATATCAACGAAGGGTAACGATCACAATATTACTGACAATAGCCAGAACGACCATAGCCCGTTGCTACGAAAAGTTCCATAGCTCGTCTGCTCTCTTTGTGGCATAGGAAATTATGGGAACATTAAATAATGGCAAAGATAACTGAACAGTTGAATTTTAAAATTGTAGAGAAGTATAAATCAGATTTTGAGTCTATTTGGTACCCTATATTGAACTATTTAGAACAACATGGTGACATTTTTTTAAATGTTGGATCTATACAGATTAGTTTCAATTTTAATGTATAATAGAAATAATATAAGCATACGAAACTGGATATTACTTCTTTATAGTTTCTTTCAATTTCTGGAAATAATTTTAACTGCTTGTAATTATTTGTGCAATAAATTTTTAAAAAGCCCCAACTTTGATGCCAGTAGCTCACAAAGTATAATTTTTGCTCACAAGACTCCACAGCTTAGAGGGAGCATTGATGGGGGTGGGGGTGAACATGGAGGGGGAGCCATACCTGCCATGAGGGAAATGGCACCCAGCGCGGGGGCGGGGGGGCTGGGGTGTTGAGGCAGGAACTGGAGTTCCGGGAGCCTTGTCGCATCTTATTGAAGCTGAGACATTTAGCCCTGGTTACTATAGTAACACAGCTTGTTTTTCCCCTTTAAAAAAAGGTGTCTGAAATGTACATGAAGACAGAGAAAACGAATTTTACAAGTTCAGATCCCTACAGGATTGCTGCGCAAGCTTATTTATTCACCTTTCTCTCCAATGGGGACTGAAAAGCAGCTCACGCTGTTCTCCGTTTCATGTTCACAACATGAACTTTGATTTGAACTTTAGTTTCCCAGATCCTAGACTGACACTCTAACCGCTGTTCCGCACTGCCAGTGCCAGCCTTGGAGGAAAGGAGTCCCAATGCTCCTTCTAAGCTGTGGAGTCTTGTGAGCAAAAATTCTCCTTTGTGAGCTACTGGCATTAAAGTTGTGAGTTGAGTGATTTGGCTACTGCATACATTAGTTTGCTCTGGAGCCATCCTTCCTGAACTAAGATAAAAATCTGTGAGCTGGAGGCTAAAAAACTGTGAGCTAGCTCACATTAACTCAGCTTAGAGGGAACACTGCACCAAACTACACCAAAGACATTGGTTTGGAGGGAGCCCGGGAGGTACAGCTCCAAAGATCTTTCAGATTTCCTCGGGAACATTCCTGGCTCCTAAAGAGAGGTGAGCTTCGTGTGCAATGTGCTTGCTTGCCACACTGTCCCTGGTTACTATAGCAACACGGAAGCTTTCTTCCCCTTTAAAAAGGTGTCTGAAATGTACAGGAAGACTGCGAAAATGAATGCCCTGCCAGGCAGTCCCTAGACTGAGGATGTTACAAATGCGAACCCCCACCCACAGGATTGCCGCACATATTTTTTTTGGTCTTTATTAGCTTCTCTCCCGTGTGTGGACCCAAAGGGATTACCGTGGACTCCTGTCCTCCATTTTACGTTCACAACAGCCCTGGAGGTAGGTTAGGCTGACAGTGTGTGACTGACCAAAGGTCACCCAGGAAGCTTCCATGGTAGAGTGGCCCTCTGAACTCTGGTCTCTCAGATCCCCGTTTGACACTCTCACCACCCCACCACACTGGCTCTCAAAAATGTGTAAAGATTTAAAGGTTAAAACGCTTGGGGCTCTTCAGCTTGGAGAAACGACGGCTGAGGGGTGACATGATCGAGGTTTATAAGATTATGCATGGGATTGAGCAGGTTGAAAAAGAGGTACTTTTCTCCCTTTCTCACAATATAAGAACTCGTGGGCACTCCATGAAATTGCTGAGCAGTCGGGTTAGAACAGATAAAAGGAAATACTTCTTCACCCAAAGAGTGATTAACACGTGGAATTCACTGCCACAGGAGGTGGTGGCAGCTACAAGCATGGACAGTTTCAAGAGGGAATTAGATAAACATATGGAGCAGAAGTCCATCAGTGGCTATTAGCCACAGGGTATAGATGGGAACTCTCAGTCTGGGGCAGGTGATGCACTCTATTTCTGGTGCTGGAGGGGGCAGCAGTGGGAGGGGGCTTCTAGTGTCCTGGCCCCACTGCTGGACCTCCTGAGGGCACCTGGTATTTTTAGCCACTGTGTGACAGAGTGTTGGACTAGATGGGCCATTGGCCTGATTCAACGTTGGCTTCTCTTATGTTCTTATGATTTCTCAAGTGCAGGAATCCTCAAAGTGGCACCCACTGATGAGTTTCCAGGCACCCGCTTGCTTCTTCCCCAAAGGAAGAGTTTGAGATTTGATTTGGGATTGTAAGGTGGGCACCTAAAAATGGGGGTGTTGGGCCTTACAGTTCAGAAGTGCCCCCTGCCCCAACATTATGAATGCATCCGTGCAAACTGCTTTGTTATCAACTGGGAATCATAAAGCATTTACTAAACATATTTATTTGGAAGTGAATATCTTGCTCCCGCATTTACATCTGGCCAAGCTCTGCCCCCTCCTCTTCCTCCACCTGCACGTGCAGCAGTTACGGTGGGGACAGGTACACCAGGAAAGGTTCATTGGGATGGATTCCCATTTATTGAGAGGGGACGAGGGCTGTGCTTCTAGCTTCCTTTGGTGGTGCCCGTCACCGTAAGCTTGCCTGATGCCCCGGTCCGCACTCACTGCTCTCCTCTGGTGGACTTATAAGCATCTATCGTGCTGGGTCTTGAATGCACAGTGTATGGACCATAGTCTTCGGAATCTCGGATGGTTTTCGTCTCAGGGAGCTCGTCACTAATGGTGGTTGTCAGCTGTTCATTGGAAGGCCCACTGACAACGATCTTAGGAATAGTCCTTTTTTTCTTTCCAAATTTATCAGAACCTGCTGCAAGAAAGGGAGAGAGGGGAATGCGCATCAGCCGACTGGGGAACGGAACCTTCTGCCTCTTGCTGTCTCAGGAATCTAAGACCAACACAGACCGTCCTGGCATCCGTCCTGGTGCTTACTGTTTAGAAGGAGACGAGCCACAGCTGCAGCTGGCTGTGAAGCCTTCCTTCTCATGCAAATACCTCCCCACCCAATCTCACACGAGAGTCCTGGATATAGGGCAAAAGAAGCTGCCTCAGACTGCATCAGACTGTCGGTCCATCAAGGTCAGTATTGTCCACTCAAGACCCGCAGCAGCTCTCCGGGGTCTCAGGCAGAGGTCTTTCACATCACCAACTACTTGGTCCTTTTTAACTGGAGATGCTGGGGACTGAACCTGGGGCCTCTGGCATGCCAAGCAGAGGCTCTTCCTCTGAGCCACACAGACCTTCCCAAGTGAAGAAGCCTGGAAGCTTCTTCACCTCTTCTCAACAGAACCAGAAAGCAAAAACTTGCTGCTTCTACTTTTGGATATTTTCAGGAGGTCCTCAAAGGGGGAGCTTGACTTGCAAAGCTCGCTTACAGTAAAACCGCAAGTTCCAAATATGTGTGTTGTGTGTCTGACACAAGGGAAACACACAAAAACAGAAGCTGCTGCTTAGAATGTGAGAAGGGGGACCCTCACGGGTGAGAGGAAGGCACACCAAAGGCATAAGAGCAGCTTCTAGGGGGAAGATGTGCCCCTTGTCCAATGCAGCACACTCTTCCAAGGCAGTTTCTGTCCTTTATCTGTCCTTTATTAAAGACATCCTTGCAGATTTGATATGAGGATGACTAAGGATTTGAAGAATACAAACAAAGACAAGAAACATCTACACTTCTAGCAACACACAGGGCCTTGCAGAGGGGAGGGAAAATTTAACTCCCACCTTTGAGCCCTTTCCTCTCCTCCCCTCCCATCTCCCCACTGCATCTATCTCCTGACTTTGCTTTGGCCTTCTCTTTCTCCTCTGGTGGCTGTCAGGGGCCACGCTGGGTTGCCATGGCAAACTAAGGTACTGTCAAAACATTTTTTCTTCCAATGTCTGTGTCTGCAGGCTCTTTACATTTTTGGTGCTCCTCCCCCCTTTTAACAAACTAGATTTTTCTGCAAACCTAAAATTTTACCTGGCTTTGTAAAACCCTAAACCCCACTGAATGGATTTTTTGATCTGCATCTGCGTAATCTCTAGGCTAGTTGATATAAGGATGCTTAACATTTGTACATCTTTTCCAAATGTTCAGAGCGGCTCATAAACATCATTTTTTAAAATCCTTACAAAGAATATTGTAGATTTAGGTGGGTATCCTAATCTGATAAATATCTTCATTATGTTGCATGCTAGTTTACTGTCCACCCTCTGCCTATATGTATGGACTGGTAAATTCCATTCCAGTGTATCTGAGGAAGTGTGCATGCACACAAAAGCTCACACATTGAATAAAACTTTGCCGGTCTTAAAGGTGCCCCACTGTACTCAAACTTTGTTCTAAAGAATATTGTAGTGAGTCAAGGGGGCTGAGGTGGATAAAAGAGGCTTGCCTGAAGCTACCAAGTGAGCTTGTAACAGAGGTGAGATTCCCACCTGAGACTTTTTGAATCACAATGATCATAAGAACAGATAAAAGGAAGTCCTTCTTCACCCAAAGAGTGATTGACACATGGAATTCACTGCCACAGGAGGTGGTGGCAGCTACAAGCATGGACAGTTTCAAGAGGGAATTAAATATACATATGAAGCAGAAGTCCATCAGTGGCTATTAGCCACAGGGTATAGGTGGGAACTCTCAGTCTGGGGCAGGTGATGCTCTGTATTCTTGGTTCTGGAGGGGGCAGCAGTGGGAGGGCTTCTAGTGTCCTGGCCCCACTGCCGGACCTCCTGATGGCCCCTGGTATTTTTGCCCACTGTGTGACAGAGTGTAGGACTAGATGGGCCATTGGCCTGATTCAACATTGGCTTCTCTTATGTTCTTATAAGAAATTTTTTCCTCTGATCTTGGGTCCCACACCGCCCCCCTCCGAAAACATGAGAACACTTTCTGTCCTCCAGATCAGCAGCATCATGAGCCAACCGAGGCCAGACCAGGTTTATCATATGTGTCGAAAATTCATAGTCCACCTTTCTACCATTAAAACGGCACTCAAGAAAGATAACAAAACACCGATTAATTTAAAAAAAATCAAATACCTAAGTGAGAGAGAAACCAAAGAACAGCCACAACATTTCTCTGGCATTCAAACCAACTGAGCCCACCTACGACAGGCAGTCCAGTGCCCGGGATACTGACTAGAGGGAGGAACCGCTGTCAGAGCAGGAATTCACTCAGATAAACGTGATGATCGATCATAGAGGCTCAGGGCAGGTGAACAAAGTCACAGCTGAAGCAGCCAGCCAGTCAGTCTGCTCCTTAGGATACTGATTTCTAAGCTATGTAAATAGTTAATAAAGCTCATCTCACGTTCTGCTGTTTCCTGGATCCTGAAATGTAGGAATAAAGACTGCGACACAGGCCACAACTGTTACTGTGGCACAAGTTTTGTACTAACATATGGAGCTGCCTTGTACTGAATCAGACCCTTGGCCCCTCACGGTCAGCACTGCAAGGTCAAGATCTACTCAGCCGCTCTCCAGAGTCTCAGGGAGAGAAGGGCCTTTCCCGTCCCCTCCTGCCTGGTCCTTTCAACTGGAAATGCCGGGGACTGAACCTGGGACCTTCTGCAGGCCAAGCAGAGGCTCTGCCACTGAACCACAGCCCTCCCCATGCAATTACTCTGTTTTGTCAGATGCACAATGGCCATTAAAGGTGTGTGTGCTTGAGAACATGTGATTGACACATACCTTCTACATGAGTGGAATGTGCCAGTGACTTCCTTGCTGGTCTGGACGTTGAGGCCTGGGCGACACCCTGGTGCGTGTGTGCATTCTGCTCCGGTTTGACTTGTGTCTTGGGATCTTTAATCTTGCCAGTGTCTATGCCTGCGTGAGCATGCACCACTACGAAAAAGAAAGACCAGAAAGAAGATACAAAATTCTCCTCCTTCCCCTTTGTTACGCTGTGTGCTTGCAGTGACCTTTGCCAAGGACCAGGAGCCAGTTAAAACAGAAGAGCCCTCAAGTAGCTGACCAGGGGCTTCTCTAGGCAAGCACCCAGGAAGGCCCCCAGAAGCCCCCCACCCCTCCTTGGTGCAGAATATGGGGGAGGGCGGGTCAGCTAGTTGTCGATAGACTTTTTCTCCATTAATCTTTTTTGAAAAGGCCTAATGATATATTTCCAGCCATGCTTTTAAGAGTCTGCTCTGAGCGCTTTGTAGTTGCACACTTCCCATTGTTTATTTTGTGCGGTCTGCCAGTAACATTTGGGGTACCCTTCAGGATACAGAGGAAGCACCCTCACTCCACAGAGGGCTTGTGCCACTGATGGACTCAAGAGAACTGAGGAGGTCAAAGGGCCACATGGTTACGGTTGCCAACTCCTGTATGAGAAATACCCAGAGATTTTGCAGTCAGTGCCCGGGGAGGGACCTCAGTGTGGTATAACGCCACAGAGTCCACCCTCCAAAACAGCCATGCTCTCAGGGAGGAACTGGACAGCAGCAGTGCTTCCTGGAGGCCTAGAGATGCCAACCTCCAGGCGGTGGCTGGAGATTTCCTGCAATTACAATGGCTCTCCAGGCAATCAAGAAGAAATGGCACCTGTGGAGGACAGGCTCTCTGGAACCACATCCCCGCTGAGCTCCCTCCGTTCCCCAGATTCGGCGTGCCCCGGGCTCTCTCTGCAAACCTTCAGGAATTTCCCAAGCCAGAGCTGGCAACCCTCAGGTGGCCCCTTCTCACGATGACTGTGACACTCACTGGAAAATGGGGAAAGGAAACAGCAGCAGGAGTTCTGAAGTCCCTGGCTGAGTCTGTGCCACCAGTGCCAGTCCAGGTCATCCATCGGGCACAGCAGTTAACAGTGGCCGGCATGAGGACTGGCTGCACCCTGATGCAGTTTCTGGGCTCCGGGCACACTGAGCCTTCGCTCCCACCAAGAGATGGTGAAGGGATCCATCTGTGTCTGAGCTGTGCTTCTTCAGACTGCTTGTGGGGGCTGGCATGATGGAGCATCACATCATTACAACAAGAAAATCCCTCCATGGAAAGCTAAACCCCAGGCAAAATAATTCTATTTTTCCTATCAGCAGGCACCCTGTGTTTGTTTTGTATGGAGACACGTTCATTCGGATGGGCCCGCTCCTACAATCTGAAGTGGTACCTGAAAGATGCTGCAATCCTTCAGGAAGATGCTCACGATCTCTTTAATAAACATGTAGTAACTTCGTTCAGGAAAAAATGAAGGAAGGAACACAAGGCTTACCAGAGTCCTTCACAGCCATTCCTCTAGCCAGCTTATCTAAAGACATGATAAATCCTGGACTGGGGCTGCTCCAGATGCTAGGATACTGGAACTAATATAGAACATGAAACGGATCGCTGAACATTACAATACAGTCCATGTGCAGGTTTACCACCCGCACCATTGCTTGAGATCTAGGCCTGATCCAGCGTACCTGACACTTGCAAAACCTGCTGTCTGAGAGCCCCAAGCAGTGAGGATGATGAAAAGAAGAGTGCTGCACCAAAACTAATCTTCAGTGAGGGCAACACCATCTAGAAAAGGGCCCCAAATCCAAAGAAGTCTGAGAATTCTCTTTTCTCTCAGCCCCTCATGAGTCCGTTGGGGAAAACCAGACAGAGAGTATGAGCTGACCTGGTGTGAATTTGTGTTGGGAGCAATGCTCCCTCTAAACTGTGGAGTCTTGTGAGCAAAAATTCTACTTTGTGTGCTACTGGCATTAAATGTTGTTGAGCGAGTGATCTGGCTACTGAGTAAATTAGTTTGCTTTGGAGCCATCCTTCCTGTGTGAGCCGGAGGCTGAAAAACCGTGAGCTAGCTCACACTAACTCAGCTTAGAGGGAGCACTGGTTGGGAGCCACCCCTAAAAGCTGCATCTCTGATATCCTGGTCTGCAGCATGTTTACTGAGAAGTCACTCCCCTGGATCTCTGTGGGAAAGCATGCTTAGGACCTCAACCCGAGCCTCCAGGTTAGGATGCTTGGAGTGGAAGCTGCTCACCAAACCAAGAGGCCCTGACTACTAAGGTTCCCTCCTGGCTCGGCCTCACTCGTCCCAGCTTGTCTCCTTCCACAGCATCCCTTTGTTAAGAGGAATGAGAATGCTTTACCTCCTGCCCCGTCTTCATGCTTGCTGTGAGAGCGCCCCATAGATAGGCCAACAGTCCTGCCCCCCCCCTTTCATTGGCACTGCTACATCTTGTTGCACTGCTGGGGTCCTTTTGTGACTCAGCACCAACCAGCGCCATCATCATCAAAGAAGCTGCACACCACCATGGCTGCTGCCCAAGGAGGGACTGCAGCTCAAGAAAAGCCCTGGGCACACCCTTTCTCTTCTTCCTCCACCTGAAACGTCTGCGGTCCCACAACGGTGAAAGACCAGAATGGTTTCGGGTGAGGGCTGGACTGCCTTGAGTCTCCGTCAAAGTCATGGGGCTCCTTCCCACAGAATTAAAAGCAGGGGAGAATTGGACAAGATAAACTGAGTCAGTGAGATTTATTCGAAGCTGTTATGCAGGGAATCTCCTGAGTGGGTCATGTCACATAACAGCTATTTCTGTTTCCCTTCTCTACAGCTGTTTAAGACTGGCAAATGTAAAGCTGAACAATATTAGCACTACAAAACTGTTCTGGTCTTTCCTCCTGGAAATTGTCAGGAAGTACAGGTTAGATGTCTCTTGTCTGTTTATCCTGGGCTCAGTTCCCATATTCCCCCCCCCGCCATCCAAAGGGTGGGTGACTTATTTTATTGACAGATTGTTGTGTTTTTAAACACAGTACTTACATTCTCCAAACCACTTCATAAACCAGACCGGACTAGGAGAAACTGAGGCCACCCCGTGAGTGTCATAGCTAAGCAGCAATTGGCAATTTTCAGAGATTTTGCACAATCAAAGACAACTTGCCTTCCACTGTCCTTTGCTTTTAAAGTGTTCTCTTTTTTTGGCACTCTTCTTAGAATGGCCTGGATGTTGCGAAAGTATTGGGGGAGACTCAAGCTGAGCACTGCGCTTTTAAAATGCTCTCTTTTTTGGCACTCTTCTTAGAAAGGCATGGATGTTGCAAGAATATTGGTAGAGGCTCAAGCTGAGCACTGCGAAGTATGCAACAAGTCAGTGGACTCCCTGGATTCCATAGCTCTTCTTGCCAGACCGTCAAGTGGTGGGTTTTATTTTCGAGTGCTGTGCATTACTCAGCTCTCTGTACTTAGAAACCTGGCAGTCCCTGTCTTGGCCTTCTGTGCTGCTTTTCTACTTGCAAGGGTGTTCTGACACAGGGAACATTCCCAATAAATGAGCTGCCTCTCCCTCTAGTCCATTGAGCCACCTCAGCATTTCACAGCCTCATTCTCTCTCCTTGCAGGGGTTAGTCAGGCCCCGCGAGGTTGTTGTGAGGGCAGAGTGGAGGGGGGGAACCTTGGAGGAAGAAGGGTGGGATGGAAATGTCATGCGGAGACGGCTTTTGCCTGCAGCCTGATGGGTGTGCTGCGGTTCCCTGCCAGTTTGGCCCGTGATGCTTTAATGTAACATTTGCTTTGTTCTCATCCTCACTGCATCTGACTGTTCCCGACCAGCAGCTGTGCAGCACAAAATAAAACAGGGCTCCGGCGGGCACCTTCAAGCGCCTTGGACGAATGACTCCTTTTGATTGGACCTTGTCTTAAAAGTGGCTTCTCCTTGTCCCATATGCCGTTGTTGACAGTTCCAGGATAAGAGGTCAGCGCTTCAGGTCGGCGCTGGCTCAGGTGAGCTCCTGCTGGACTCTGTTTCTCCAGGGTCGAAGGCAATGCTCCCTCTAAGCTGTGGAGTCTTGTGAGCAAAAATTCTACTTAGTGAGCTACTGGCGCTAAAGTAGTGTGCGAGCGATTTGGCTACTGCATAAATTAGTTTGCTCTGGAGCCACATCCTTCCTGAGCGAAGACAAAAATGTGTGAGCCCGAGGCTACAAAACTGTGAGCTAGCTCACAGCAACTCAGCTTAGAGGGAACACTGGTCGAAGGCGCCGCAGGAGGACTCCGCTTTGCCTACTACTCCTGTATTGTAAGCAGCTTCGACTGGTAGCGGCGGGGAGGGGCTAACGAACGACAGGCCCCGCCGGGCTGAGCTTTCTCCTCCTGGAACGACGCGCGCAGACTGAGGCCGCCGCCGCCGCCCTCCACGTTCGACAGGAGGTCTCTTTCCGGTCCCTCTGTTGCCATAGCGACCGCCACAAGCGCGACCCGCGACGGAGGCCGGCCAGGCCTGGCCACGTGACAGTCAGCGCTCTCTCCGGAGAAGGCGACGGATTGACGTCATGAGCGAAGCGACCCGGAAGTGGCATGAAAGGGAACCCGGAAGTCCTGGGCAGGGAAGCAGGCAGAGACTCCGGCCAGGATGGACGGTGAGAGGGAGCCGCCCTGCGGGGGCTCACGTGATCTGGGGAGTGGCGAGGGGGGGGAGAGTTGTGGATATGAAGCTGGACCCGAGGGGGGTTACGGTTGCCAGCTTCCAGGCGGGGCCTGGAGCCCTCCTGGAATTACAGCTGATCCGCTGGAGGAAAGGAAACGGCACCGTCGGAAGGTGAACTCTGCGGCAGCGCATCGCCGCTGAGCTCCCGACTCTTCCCAAACTCTGACCTTCCCCAGGCACCCAAATCTCCTGGAATTTCCCAGGCTGGCGTTGACAGCCTTGCTGATTGGATGGGACGGTGCTGCCCTCTCCCTACCTGTCTCCCATAGGGGTATGCCGGGTGTGTGTGTGTGTTCCTGTCTGGACTCGGGGTGTGTAGGGGGGTGCCCTGGATTAAGAACCTAAGAGAAGCCAATGTTAGATCAGGCCAACGGCCCATCCAGTCCAACACTCCGGGTCACACAGTGGCCAAAATACCAGGTGCCATCAGGAGGTCCAGCAATGGGCCAGGACACTAGAAGCCCTCCCACTGCTGCCTCCCAAAGCACCATGAATACAGAGCATCAATTCCCCCAGACCCAGCATTCCTATTTATACCTTGTGACTAATAGCCACTGATGGACCTCTGCTCCATATGCTTATCCTTAAGAACTTAAGAGAAGTCAGTGTTGGATCAGGCCAATGGCCCATCCAGTCCAACACTCTGTGTCACACAGTGGTCAAAAATGCCAGGTGCCATCAGGAGGTCCAGCAGTGCGGCCAGGGCACTAGAAGCCTTCTCACTGTTGACCTCCCCCAAGCACCAAGAACACAGAGCATCACTTGCCCCAGACCGAGAGTTCCTACCTATATCTTGTGGCTAATAGCCACTGATGGACTTCTGCTCCATATGCTTATCCATAAGAATCTAAGAGAAGCCAATGTTGGATCAGGCTGATGGGCCATCCAGTCCAACACTGGGTCACACAGTGGCCAAAAATACCAGGTGCCATCAGGAGGTCCAGCAGTGGGGCCAGGACACCAGAAGCCCTCCCACTGCTGCCCCCCCAGTACCAAGAAAACAGAGCATCCCTTGCCCCATCCTGAGAGTTCCTATCTATCCCTTGTGGCTAATAGCCACTGATGGATCTCTGCTCCACATGCTTATCTATGATTGTCCCACAAGTTCTCCTCTCTCCCACCAGCCTTTCTTTTTGCTTGGCCATGAGGGTGGCCAGCATCTCTTTGTCTGGCAAGGTGCTTCCACTTTTCAGATCAGGCTGACCCACACCGGCTTGGCTCATGGAATGGAAAGAAGAGATAAATGCATAACAGACAGGAGCTATTCTGCTCATCTTGCTACAGCTTTACATGTCTGAGGGATGCTGTTACTTTCTATACTGAACGACTCTATGAGGAATGTAAAAGAAGAAGGTTATTTCCCTTTGGGAAGCAAAGCTTCACCTGTAAATCTTTTGGTACAGGTGTCTTCTTAGGACAAACAGTTGGCAACCTATGGGCAGGCTGCTTCAGGTCACAAAGTGTTGCAGGTGGTATGGCATTGGGTCAGAACAGAACTAGGAAGGCCTGGGTTCAAATCTCTGCTCTGCCCTGAAGCTGGCTGGATGACTTAGGGCCAGTCACTCTTTCTGTCAGCCTAATCTACCGCAAGAGTGTTGTCAGGGTCAAAGGGAAGAAGGAGAAGCCTGAGATCCTTGGAGGAGGGCTAAGATAAGGGTGTGACAGTTCCATAGGAAAGGCAGCCTTCCCTTGCTAGCGTCATGCTCGTATTCTTGGTGACGTATGCTGCTTAGTGGGGACGGGTTCTACTGGCCTGGAATCTAGCCAAATGTTCAGTTTTAGCCCCACTGTGATTATGGAGACAATCAGGGCCTGTTGGGAAGATTCAGAGTCTTCCAAAGTACTAGACGAGTGATCCCTTCCAGGAAATTGCTTTGTGGGTCCCACAGACTGCATGAGAGTCAGTGTGGTGTGTGAGTTAGAGTACTGGAGTAACAGCCAAGAGCCCTGGGTTCAGATCCCCACACACTGGGTCTCCTTTGCCAGTCTGTCAGCCTCACCTACCTCACACAGTTGTGAGGGCAAAATAGAAATGTGGGAAAGGCCTGAGATCCTTGGAGGAGGGGCAGGCTAAGAGTGCCTGGATTCAGAGTCTTCCAAAGTGCCTCCCTCACCTCGCTTCCTGGTACAACACTTCCTGGTCCTGCATGCCAGGCAGGTGACGTCACCTGGAGGTATTCACCTGGGCGGTAGCTGCTCTGACAGTAGGTTCTCAGGTCAAAGGTTGTCCCTTGATTGTACTAAGAAACAAAACTCTGACTGGGGCACTTAGTTCCAGGAAAGAAATGGTTGGTGGCATTTTGGAATCAGGTGGACGAGTCTCCAGAAGATAGAACTCTGCATCTGTGGCTAATGGTCTGTTGCTTGAGAAAGCACTTCTTGTTAGTGCTTGTATTTGCATTTTTATTGTGTTGTTTTTCCCAAGGAGTTCAGGGCAACTAATCAGGCAGTCTTTACCCATTTCAACCTCACATCAGCCCAGAGGGGGTGGAGTGGGGAGAGAGAGAGAGAGACTGAGACTTTGTGGCAGAGAGGGGACTTGGTGTCTTCCCAGTCCTAGCTGGTAGGTACACCATACTGGCTCTCTTGGTTCATGACAGGCACAAAAGATTATCTTCCAACATGCTGCAGCTGCTTTTCTGGAATGGCAAGACTGGAAAAATATTCTGATGGTTAGCACTTAGACTAATGCTTTCAGGGGTTTGCTTTCTGTACAGCACTGTCTGTGTTTCACAGTTCACCTTCTAGCCTTGAGTTCTGAACTTGGCTCTCAGAGGTGTGGGTTTTTTTTTCCAGATCTCTGGAAATGGTTACAGAAAGGTGCACAGTTTGGATCTCTGAGGCAGAAAGGGGGTGGGGGGGTGTCTGAGAACAGTAACTGCCCATCTCACCACCCCCATACCGTAGGCAGGCTCTTTCCTGCAGAAATCAAAACACTCACCCCCATCTTTGTCTCCACCATCTTCCAACTGCCTTCTTCTTTCTCTTCACAGACACGCTGTTCCAGTTAAAGGTGAGTGCAGGCCCAAAGAAGCTCTCCCTCCCTCATCTCTTTGTTGCTGTTCAGTCGCACAGTCGAGTCCGACTCATTGTGACCCCATGGGCCACATCACGCCAGGCCCTCCTGTCTTCCTGTCTCTAGCTAGGCCTGAATCCCAAGATGCTCCGCTGCAGCCCCAGAAAGCAAAGGGAACTTGGCTTGGGGTGATGGCACCTCCCCTCCATGTATTGTCTGAAAGGGCGGGGCCACCATGAGTGGCTGGGGGCTTTGTGGAACCTGAGGGGGCTTTTAGTTGGGCAAGTTTCCCTCCCCCCCCCTGCATAACAGGCAGCGGATCTACAGGAAGTCCCAACTACAGCATGGCCTCTCTGTGAGATCTCCAGTGCACACAGGCAGATGTAGTGTCGCTTGGAGTTGTCCGCCTTCTGGCAGAGAGGCAAGGGCCCCATCTCTCAGCTCTCTCAGCCCCTCCTGCCTCCTAGGGTGTCTGTTGTGGGGTGGGGAAGGGAAAGGAGTTTGTAAGCAACTCTCAGACTCTGAGTGAAGGGCAGGGTGTGAATCCAATGTCCTCTTCCTCCTTCTTTTGCCGCCTGCAGAGCTGTGTGCTGTAGCCACACACACCATTAAGAAGGGAAACTGGCATTGCATAAAGAGCTTTTTCCACCTGTGCCCTGTTAATGTCTGCAGATGGATATGTCCCCTTGACCCAGTCATTGAACCCTGTGCCCTCTGTGGCACCAGCTGCCTTTCTCCTTGTCTCTGAGCGGGAGCGGGGTGTTTGCTCCCTCGGGGCTGCGGGCAGGGGTGCTCTTCTGCAGACCTCCATAGTAGCTGCTCACCGTGTGTTTCTCTCCAGTTCACAGCCAAGCAGCTGGAGAAGCTCTCCAAGAAGGCAGAAAAGGACTCCAAGGCTGAGCAGGCCAAAGTCAAGAAGGTGACGGAACCCGATGCTGGGAGCAGAGCGGCTGGTGGGGACTGTCCTGGGAGGTGCTTGGATTGCTGCTGCCCTCGAGCCTCTGCTGCGGCTCACCGTTTCTCCCCCGGTCAATCTCAAGCTACTAATCCTTTGCATCTAAATTGGGCTGCATTTCCTTTTTTCCCTGTCTGCTCTGAGTCCCCTTGGGTCTTCGCTCCCTCTTCCTGTCGCCCCCTTCCAAGGCCCGTCTCTTGAGCAACCACATTCCCGAAACAGCCCAGCTTCACCCTGCACGTGCCTCTGTTGCAGGGTGACCCTCCTGTGCGCTGACCTGGATGGCCCAGTCGATCCCGATCCCGTCAGATCTCGGAAGCTAAGCGGGGCCGGCCTTGGCTAGTATTTGGAAGGGTGACCTCCAAGGGCCGTGACACAGAGGCAGGCAATGGCCAACCACCTCTGAAACGTCTCTTGCCTAAAAAACAAGTCGAGCGTGCCACCTAGTGGTGCATAATGCTAGAAGAACTAGAGCTTTTGGCTGCCAGACAATCTTATGATCTCCCGGCTATCCTATACACAATATCATATGATAATAATAATAACTCTCCTGTGAAGCTCTCTTTAGAAGGGCTGCCACTTAGAGGGGGGCAGGGAGCTGTTCCTGTTGGCAGCAGAGGAGAGGTCTCTCAACAATGGGTTGAAATGAAGGGCGGGAAGGTACCAGTTGGATGTTAGGAAAAACTTCTTTACAGTCAGAGTTGTGCCACAGTGGAATCAGCTACCCAGAGAGGTGGTGGGCTCCCCCTCCCTGGCAGTCTTCAAGCAGTGGCTGGATAAACCCTTGTCAGGAATGCTCTAGGCTGATCCTGCACTGAACAGGGGGTTGGACTAGATGGTCTGTAGGAACCCTTCCATTTCCATGATTCTGTGGTTCTAAGCTCTGTTTCCGATCTATCAGCATTGTGTCGGCTGTAAGTCCTTTGATCAGGGACCCCTCTGGCTTCTCTGAGCACTCCTAATCGCCATGCGAGAAACAGTGGCATAAAGATGGGGCACGTACAGAACTCCCGCCTTACAATCATGGGAGGTGCTGCTGGAAAGCCTCCTTGTGGTTTTTAAGCCCTTGTTCCAGGTTGTCTGCTGTGCCATGAGGGATAGGAAATTGTTCTTGGGCTTTCAGATGGGCCACTAGACTCAGTATGGAATGTCTACAATTCATTTCGAGGGATCTGCGCATTTTGGAGCTGCCCAGTCTTTGCCCCTGCAGGCAGCGCGATGGTAGCCTCCTCTCTGCCTTGCTCTCAGGCGGCCTCTTCCCTCTTCCCCCCACGCCTCGGATTGATAGACGAGCAGGGAAGGCGTGGGGCGGAATGCCAGTCCTGGCCTCAGACAGCTGAGCTGCAGGTGCAGAGGATTTACGTAGGAAGTGGTAGCAGGGAGGCTGTTCTGGCCTGGAGCTGAGGGGCTTTATCCTTTTTTTTTTAGCCCCCCGTAGGGGATTTTTTTATTGCTTTTTCTATAAACTACAAAGAATAAAGGGCAGGGTAACTACATACCGCAGGAGAAAGTAAAGAAAACCACTAAAAACCCAAGGGATGGTGGTCATACATAATGTTTGTAAAACTAGCTCATAATCAATTACTACTAAAAGTTGCTACATCAAGTGAGTATTCAATTGTTACCGTTTACACTAAAATCACCAACAAATATGACTATATAAAGAGCCTTCAAGAAAACTGCTCCTCTTTGCCCTGGTGTGCTCCAGGCCCTCCAGCAGAAGAATGTGGAATGTGCCCGTGTCTACGCAGAGAACGCCATCCGGAAGAAGAACGAAGGCGTCAACTGGCTGCGCATGGCCTCACGAGTAGACGCAGTGGCCTCCAAGGTTCAGACGGCAGTGACCATGAAAGGGGTAAGGAGATCTGTTCCGGCAGCCGCCACCTCGCCTTGCCTTCTTTGTGCCGGCAGATGCCGTCTCTCTCTCTCCTGCTCCGAAAGGCTGCAAGGAGGTGCCTTGTGCAGAACCAGGCCAGTGCCCCATATTATTATTATTGTTATTGCTATTATTTAAATGTATAGACTGCCCTTCCCCGAAGGGTTCAGGGCGGTGAACAACAGGTTAAAATATACAATACATTAATTACAAATTACCAGTGAAATCAGTGACATTAATTAGTGGCTTAAAGTGCAGTTTGCTCCCTCCCCCGGGCGGGTCAAAGACCAATCATGGAGGAGGCCACAGTGAGAGCCAGAACATAGGCCGTTGCTGTCCTCAGATCTCGCTTGACGGAGATGAATCCAAACAAAACGAAAAACAGAGATACACAGTTGGAAGTGACAAAGGAAACAAAGACTGTGTATAAACTATCAAGAATACATCAAAGACTTATTGGCCCGTTGATGTAATTATTGGCCTGTTGATGTAAGAATGAATACACATAATGGATTGGACTTTGTAAATTACTTCATTTGAAAGAGGCGCATTCTGTGGAATAAGGAGAGACATCTTTGATCTTTTGGAAGAAGTGGTCCATGAAACATGATTTACTCTGGAGAATTTCGTCATCACTGTCACCTTGTTATGTAAAAGACTTCTTGTTCTTCTGTACAACCTATTATGCCATAGTGCAATAAGATTTCACATTATTAATATATGATATGATATAAGCGCATTTTTGTACAGTTTCCTTTTGGTCTTCGTGTTGTCATATGTGACTGTGACCCTTCTATGCCTTTCTAGTATTACTTAGATGAATAGTGGCTCTCCAGCAGGTCTTTGATTCACTGTCAGATTGACCTTGTGACCTTGGGCATAGTTGTAAGCATTTGCTGTACCCCCTGAACTTTGGCTCCTGAGTCTCTCATGGAACCCACCTTCTGAGGCACTGGCAGGTATTAGGACTGCCCCTCCCTGTTCTTTCCCCTTTGTGGCAAAAAGACAAGTGAGGGATGGGAGCGTTAAGAGACCCCTGTGCTCAGTGGCCGGAACCGGTTCCTCAGTAGGCAGCTTGTGGGTTGCGTCAAGACCCACAGGCTGTTCCGCTTGCTCCCCCTGCCGTTGGCCCTCCTGCCTGCATAGTGGCTGCGGCCTTGTTTGGACAGGTGGAGCTTGACTCTCCCCTTTTCCAGGACTTGGCATAATGGAGCAGTCCAAACCCGGGAGGCCACGAGGGTGTCCTGTGAGTGCTCCCTGCATTTGCATAGCTCTCATTTTCTGCACATTTGACGTACCCCGCCTGTGGGGCCCGCTTCTTAAGTTAACTTTGTGTGCCAGCCCTGGCGCTGCGGGATGAGCCCCTTTGCTTCTGTTTGCCCAAAGTGCATCTTGCGATTCTGTGCTGCAGGTGACGAAAAACATGGCCCAGGTGACCAAGGCCTTGGACAAAGCTCTCAACTCCATGGATCTGCAAAAGGTCTCAGCGGTGATGGACAAATTTGAGCAGCAGGTGCAGAACTTGGACGTTCACACTTCGGTAAGCACTCTGTGGCGGTGGGGGCTGGGCCGGGGGTCAGCTGTTGTACTGCGCTGACCTGGGTGAGCAGAGGCCCTTGGTGCTGCGGAGCAAGGACCCCAGCGTTCCCTTGCCAGGGGGGATGCTCCCATCTGGCACCTTCTCTCCATGCTGTCGTCTCACTTGGCTCAGCACAAATCCAGACTTCCGGTGCAGGAAATAGGGGAGGCCCCTCTCCCCTCCCTGTGCCACCCTTTCCGCCTGACCTGCTTCCCAAAAGCACCCATCTGATGCCATCTTGCTCTTGCTTCCTTTGTGAACCTCCTTTTCTGTGGGGCCTTTAGTCTTCCTCCCCTACCCTGGGTGTCTGTCAGTCGCCTCTCCCCACTGATCCCTTTCTCCCCCTTCTTCTCTTCTTGGTTGTCTCCTTTGTCTTAGTTTTTCAGCTATAAGCACCACCCCACCCCACAGCAAACTGACCCTGTAAAAAGCCACGGACGTGGGCGGTACTACAGAAAGAAAGTCGCACTTGCCGGCCCCTTCTCCTGGGTCGTCTGCCCCGGCGAAAGGGAAGGCTGTCTTCTCCGCTCCCGGCCCAGAAGGCACAAACGGCACCTTTCCACTACTGCCTTCTGGGAAAGCACCGCAGGACGGGCGCGGAGGGACAACCTGGCTGCTTCTCGTCAGCCTCCACCTTTCTTCCCCCTCAGGTGATGGAGGACTCCATGAGCTCGGCCACGACGCTGACCACGCCCCAGGAGCAAGTGGACAGCCTGATTGTGCAGATTGCGGAGGAGAACGGCCTGGAGGTCATGGATCAGCTGAGCCAGTTGCCCGAGGGCGCCTCGGCGGTGGGAGAGAGCTCTGTGCGTTCCCAGGAGGACCAGCTGTCACGGAGGTACCGCTGCTTCTCAGACGTCAGCAAACCTTTCCAGAAGACAGGCATGCCCCCCCAGCCCCCCGAGACCAGCTCCTGTGATGTGGGATGTGGCCCAGCCACCGTTGGAGCCACCCTAGTGGGGTGCTTAGAGCATTGGGCTGGGAGGTGAGAAGGCTGGGTTCAGATCCCCGCTCTGCGAGGGAAGCCTGCTGGGTGACCTTGGTCCAGTCACATTCTTTCAGCCTAATCTACCCCACAGGGTGGTTGTTGTTGTGAGGACAGCGTGGGGGAAGGAAGAACCAGGTACAGCCTCCTTTGCTGTTTCCTGGCAGCCCTGGGTGGGCAGGAGGGGCCTTGTGCCTTGTGTCTGGCACAGGGGCCTTTCCTGAAAGGGTGCCTCATCTCCAGAAGGAGAGAGGAGCTGCGCCTAAGAACATAAGAGAAGCCAATGTTGAATCAGGCCAATGGCCTATCTAGTCCAACACTCTGTCACACAGCGGCCAAAATATACCACGTGCTATCAGGAGGTCCAGCAGTGGGGCCAGGGCACCAGAAGCCCTCCCACTGCTGCCCCCTCCAGCACCAAGGATAGAGTGCATCACCTGCCCCAGACTGAGAGTTCCCATCTAAACCCTGTGGCTCATAGCCACTGATGGACTTCTGCTCCATATGTTTATCTAATTTCCTCTTGAAACTGTCCATGCTTGTAGCTGCCACCACCTCCTGTGGCAGTGAATTCCATGTGTTTATCACTCTTTGGGTGAAGAAGGACTTCCTTTTATCTGTTCTAACCCAACTGCTCAGCAATTTCATGGAGTGCCCACGAGGAATTCTTGTATTGTGAGGCCTGAGCCTGAGGCCTTGAGATGGCTGTCGTGTTTGCCTTTTCCTCCCTGTGCCTGTTGCTGATACTCTGAAGCATTGAAGGTTGGCCCTTCTGGCCCAGTGGCTGGCCACAGGCTGGGGCTGGGGGCTGAGTCCTAAGTGTGGGGGGGGGGGCAATGCTCCCTCTAAGCTGTGGAGTCTTGTGAGTGTGAACTACTGGAATTAGAGTTGTGAGCGAGCGATTTGGCTACTGCATAAATCAGTTTGCTCTGGAGCCCTCCTTCCTGAGCTAGGACAAAAATGTGTGAGCCGGAGGCTAAAAAACTGTGAGCTAGCTCACACTCACTCAGCTTAGAGGGAACACTGGAGGGGGGTGCTCTCAGTCTCTGCCGCTCACGCTCAGCGCCTGGTAGCAGAGGCCCAGTGCCTTGGAATATTTTAAACGATCCTGATTAAAGGCCTTCAAGAGACCGATCCTGGTCTCTCCGACTATTTCAGTTGCTGGCCATCCCACCCTCATGTGCTGGTGAGTTCCACATGCTTAGCTGGATCTTCAGTGAAGGAAGGTCTGTCTGTGCCTATCCTGAACTTGTTGGGTGTCCCCAGGTTTTACTATTATGGCCGAGAGAGAAAAGTTCCTCTCTCCCCTCCCTCTTTCGAGCGTGCAGAACTACACACACCTCTGCGATGACCTCCTGCCGTCAGCTGTTTCCTTCCGGGGCAAATACTTCAACCGGCTGGCAGTTCAGGTTGTCCCGTTTTGTGGCTGCTCACTCCATTGTGTGTTCCTTTCCTTTCCTTTGCAGGTTGGCTGCCTTGCGGAACTAACGCTCCCTCGCTCCCGTGAAGCGCTGCTTCTGCCTTGGCCATGTATGATTTGTGGGGTCCCTGGGAGAGACCCCCTGGCCTCCCGCTCCCCCCTCCTCCCCTTTGGACTGGTCCCCCACTCTGTGGGCATGTGGCAAGACCACCACTAGACACACACACGCACGCACACGGCGATGGTGGCTCAGCCCCTCTCTGAAGCAGCAGAGGCAGCGGCCGGCTTGCCTAGACTCGAGCAGGGAGGGAGACCACTTTGCGGGGTTGCTTTGTTTTTGCTGCAGGGACTCTCCTCTCAGTCCTGGCTTCGGGTCACATTATCGTGTTTGGAAAGTGGGAGGAATCGGATCCCAGAACCCTGGTAAACTAATTCAAGCGTGGCCCTTACGAGAGTGAGCTAGCGTGCATTCCTAAAAGGAACAGGATCCCAATCCGCACGGCCGCCTGTGTGTGTAGAGGCAGGCGTGGCATGGCGCTCCTCCTGCTGCTGCTCCCACCAGTGGCTTGTGGGGGTGAGAAGTGGCCCTTTGCCGGCTGCTCCGTTCCCTGCCTTGGACTGGCGCGCACCGTTAAGTGACCTTTGTTATTGACTCATCCGCTCTCTCCTGCCCACGGACACCCTGCCTCTGCACCCTCCCCACCCTCCCCACTCCCATCTGGCAGTCTGTTATCTCAGCTTGGCTGGGTCCCTTGTCTACCTTCCCCAACGGAAAGGGGCGGCCCCTGTGTGCAGGCGGGCTTTGGCCCTTTTTCCTGGGGCCTCTGCTGCTGGAGAGACTTGTCTGTCTTCTCCCAGACATCTCTGCTGTTGTAAAGAGGACTTGGGACCTCCGGACAGAGGGAGGCTGGAGGGGCTTTGGGCACTGATCCTGGGCGCGCAGCTGCTGTGGTCCTTTCTGCCCAAATGGCACTGAGAGGTCACCCCTGCAGAGTAGGACCCAAGGCAGAGGGCGGGGCGGGATAAACGTCTCAATCTCTTCTGTTGCTGGGATCTGAAAAGAGACTGCTGTAGCACTCTTTTGACCCCCCTCCCAGTTTCTCAAAGGCCGTGTGCGTTTTCCTGCTCCTCCAGCTGCCCTTCCTGCTATAAAGGTGTGTGTGGGGGAGCATGTATTATAGTCCTTCTCAGTCAATGGAGCGGCATGTCCTCCAACTCTCGGGAAAGTGTGTTCTCGTTTGCCTTTACCTCTCTCTCTCTCTCTCTCTCTCTCTCTCTCTCTCTTTAAAGAATTAAACTGAGTACTGTCAATTCCTTGATGTTGTTTTAAATAAATGAATACTCTCTGGAAATCATTGGTGGCACGAAGGCTTACATTTCCCTCCCCCCAAGTCAGCTGGGAACTGGAGAATATCAGGGATTATTTTTAACTTGTTCCCCCATCAGTCCCAAATTCACATCCCGAGCTGCAGTTTCCAAGTAGGGCTGGATTTAAGAGGCACCCATGAAGCAAGTGGGCCACAGTCCAGCCTTGCCGGCAGGTTTTCACTCCGGGTGTTCTGTGTAACGTGTGAGAGCCGTCCTTTGCGTATTTTCATTATGGGTGTGTGTCATAGGGTCCGGCCCTGAGAAGGTGACACGGTGTTGTGCAGACTCTTGGCACATTCCAGGACCAGCGTGGGTGGATTCTTGTTAGGGGGCAGAGCAGTTGCCAGACCAGGGAGTTCTCCCCTTCACCAACATCAGGGCATAGATTTTTTGCAGGTGGGCAGCTGTGTTGGTCTGAAGCAGCAAAACAAAGTTTGAGTCCTGGGGGGAACCTTTAAGACCAACAAAGTTTTACTCTGGGTCTAGGCTGTGCGTGCACACGAAAGTTTATACCCAGAATATAACTTTGTTGGTCTTCAAGGTGCCCCACAGGACTCAAAACATTTTTGCAGTAATCGATTTGGCCACTGGAGGGCTCCTCCCCCTTAACAATTCCACAGACAAGCCCAACAGACACATTTGTTACAGGCCAGAACCAAATCACAGGTGTGCCTTGAAGAGCACAGGAGCCTAAAATGCACCTGTTGAGCCACCTTTCTGTGCACATTTGGGAAACCGGCTTCCTGTACGGTTTAAAGCACCTTCCTGATCTTTGCTCACAGTCACCTGCTGCAAGCATGGCGGAGCACATGTGAACTTGGCTCACTGGTGGTTTGCTGTTAGACAAGAGTCTGAGGAGACAGAAGCCCTGCACAGGTGCTGTGAAGTAGATCTGCCACGAGGGCTCACGTGGGGGGCAAGGGTGCACCAGTATGATGGTGTAAGGAAGAGACCGGCTTGTGTGTAAAGCAGCAACACTGAAAAAGCAAATGAGGGTGGGAGGGGGAGGATCGACCTTGCAAGTCATTGCAGGAACTGCCCGGTTCTTAGCTTTGCAAGAGATTCCCAGCTGAGATATCTTAATTAACAACTGGACTGGACAGAGGGAGGGGTAGCGTCCTTAACAGGTCCTTTCGAGGACAAAAACCAGAAAAGGGGGGGAGTGCGTGTCTTTTGGGCAGGATTTTCCTACCTTTGGGAGTCTTGAGTAAGTTTCAGCTGATTTTAATCACTGTTTGTATTTTGGCAACCATTGAAAGACGTCGAATTTGCCTTTGTTCCTCTAACTATTGTCAATGAAGGTTGCCTTGCCTTTTCTTTGCTAATAAAAGTACTCTTGCCTGATCTACTGAACTGGAGTGTGGAGCCTGAAGCGGAGTGTCCTGGCAGAGCACCCAGCGCCTGCATCATACAAATGGTCTTGTCGTGGGGGGCAGAACTTACCCTGGGTCTGGCCCACTGGTGGGAAGTCGGTCCGGGCAGGCTGGCACCCGTGAGGGAAAGCCAACAGACACTATTGCTGTTGCAGTTCTTAGCATGTTCTTACAGAAGCAGCAGACCCACCGCAGTGAGGAAATACTGCTGGAAGCCAGTTTCCACATCTTTAGGAGTTCTTCCTCAGGAGTGGATGTTTAGAATGGGGAAAGGAAGGGGAGGAAGGAAGGCCAGAGTCCTGAGCACTGGGTCTCCCCAGGCCTTTCATCACAAGGAATCATAGAATGTTAGAATTGGAAGGGACCTTGCAGGTCATCTAGCCCAACCCCCTGCACTCTGCAGGAGCGTAGCCAAAAGCCCTACAACATTCCCAAAAGATGGACGTCCAGCCTCCACTTGAAAATATCCAGCGAAGGAACATCCACCACCTCCCGAGGAAGGAGAAGTGGGCACAGATGCTTTAGCGCATCACCAAAGGATCAGGCATGGCTGGAGATGGCTAAACTGACTTCTTTGATCAGAGGAAAGACCTTTATGGCCAATTGGAAACCCTTGATGGACTTTTCGCATGAAACGGAAAAGAATAATTGATGATCTATGGGTGCAAAGATTAAGACAAGAACTATAGGTGAAAGGGTTTCTTAAATGCCTGCACATTTAGAGAGACAGAACAGAATTATGTTTTACTAGATGTAGAGGAAAGTCAAAACATATTCCCTGTCCCTCCCTCTCTCCTGCTTTCTGTTCTTTTTTTCTTAATTCCAATGTTGTGTGTGTGTGTGTGTGTGTGTGTGTGTGTGTGTGTGTGTATACTTTTGCTGGCTTGGAGACGGTGACGAGCACCGCCCCCAAGAGTCGGATTCAACTAGGTTTCGAGCAAGGGAAACCTTTACCTTTTTATACTTTTATGTACTGTAATTTAAAAAAATAAATCTTAAAAAAAATGGCTGGGAAGAAGAAGAGGAGATTGGATTTATACCCCGCCCTTCACTCGGAATGTCAGAGCGGCTTACAAACTCCTTTCCCCCCTCCCCACCACAGATACCCTGAGAGAGCTCTGACAGAAACTGCTCTTTTTCAAGAACAGCCGTGCCAGAGCTTGTGACTGACCCAAGGTCACATGACGGATCTCCAGAAGCAGGTCTCTTGTGTTGCCTCTTGGTTCCATCTAGGTGGCAACTCTGGTGGACTGCCACCAGTTCCCCTGCCTCTAGGATAGCGGGAGCTGTCTCGAGCAGTCCCCTGACTTGCACGGCCCAGGCAAGTGCAGTCTAGTCGGCTCTTGGAAGCTAAGCAGGGCCGGCCCGGTTAGAACTTGGACGGGGGACCACCAAGGGAGTCCAGGGCAGTGTTCCCTCTAAGCTGAGTGAGTGTGAGCCAGCTCACAGTTTTTTAGCCTCCAGCTCACAGATTTTTGTCTTGGCTCAGGAAGGAATGGCACCAGAGCAAACTAGTTTATGCAGGAGCCAAATCGCTTGCTCACAACTTTAATGCCAGTAGCTCACAAAGTAGAATTTCTGCTCACAAGATTCCACAGCTTAGAGGGAGCATTGGACCAGTGTTCCCTCTAAGCTGAGTTAGTGTGAGCTGGCTCACAGTTCTTTAGCCTCCGGCTCACACGTTTTTGTCTTAGCTCAGGAAGGGTGGCTCCAGAGCAAATGAATTTATGCTGTAGCCAAATCGCTCGCTCACAACTTTAATGCCGGTAGCTCACAAAGTGGAATTTTTGCTCACAAGACTCCACAGCTCAGAGGGAGCATTGGGTTGCAACGTGAGAGGCAGGCAACGGGGCAAACCACCTCTGAAGATCTCTTGCCTGGGAAACCCCAACAGGGTTGCTCTAAGTCGGCTGTGCCTTGCCAGCACTTTCCACACACCCCCAACCACACACGGGGGGCTTCAGGGGCAGTCGGAGCCCCGCTGGTTTCCTCCCGTGCAGTGCTGAGCGCCACTCGCGCCTGTTCTGCGCTGCACGGCCAGCCCACTGCTGAGCAGGGCACCTTCTTCTCCTGCCCCCCTTGCTGGGGGGCTCACGGCCCTTGCTGGGGGGCTCGCGGCCCTTGCTGGAGGAGGACGGCCGCGTCTCTGCCTGCCCTCCCACCCACCCCACCCGCCCGCCGCGGGACCCCCCCTTTCCCGGCCCGCTGGCAGACACAGCGGGAAGCTGCTGGCTCCCTCCCAGCCGGCGTGTGCAGGTGCCTTCTGCTGCTGCCGGCCTGGCAGAGACAGGCTGTTCCTGAAATGCCAACGGAAGCTGATAATGAGCCGCTTGATTAGCCAATTAATTAGCTGGTGATGGATGCGTGGACAGAGCCTGTGAAACGGGGCACCCGGCTGGCAGGCGTTCGGCGTCTCCATCTGTGCCTGGAGACGGGGCTGCCTTGGCCTCCTGCCAGGCTGGGGCTGCTGCTTCTCGCGGGCTCCTGACCCCAAAAGGCGGGCTTTCTGTGCTTGGGCTGGCTCTGCTGGCCACCAGCCCCCGCCTGGCCCCTCCTCTCCCCCTCACCCACCTGCCTGTGGACCCTCCCCCTGCCCTTTCTCCAGCATGGCACCGGGCAGCTCTGGCAGCTCCCCTTCTGACACATCTGAAAACGCCCCCCCCCCCCGCACAGCCTTCCCCAGGGATGCTGGGAGGTGCCCCTGTCAGGGAGCATGGGTGGTGGAGTGCCAAACAGAAGGCGGGTGAGGAATGTGGGCAGCATGGCAGTGGGCCCTCCCAGAAGCCCTGGGCCCCCCGCAGCTTCCCCGCCTCAAGGAATGCTGCCACCAGCCCTGCCTGGGGCTTCCAAAAAGAGCCCTGCCTCTGGCCCCCAGGAAATGCCAGGCAGCTCTTGCCACCTACAGGACGTGGAGAGGGAGAGAGTCCTGGCAGCAAGGAGACATCCTTCTTTAGACAGTGGATGCTGCTTTAGAAGGGCTATGCCCTGCGTGCCTCGGGCAGTGCTGGCCAGGCAGCCTCCACATGAGTGAGAACAGGTAATGGTGACTACGGAGCTCCAGGGGAGCAGAGACTAGGGCGCGGTGTCAGACTGGCACGGGGAGAGTAAAAGGTAAAGGTTTCCCTTGCTCGAAAGCTAGTTGAATCCATTTCCAAACCAAAGAGCCAGCACTGTCTGAAGACATTTCCATGGTCATGTGGCTGGCATGACTCATGGCAACCACATGACCAAACGCCGAGGCACACGGAACGCTGTTACCTTCCCACCAAAATGGTACGTATTTATCTGCTTGCAATTTCTTGCTTTCGAACTGCTAGATTGGCAGGAGCAGGGACCAGAGATGGGCGCTCACTCTGTCATGCGGCACTCGGGTCTTGGAACTGCCGAGCTACATACCTTAACTTCTGGGCCACTGCGGCCTCGGCATGGGGAGAGACCTGGGTTCAAAACCCAACTCTGTCTTGATGCTCTCTGGGTGATCTGAGGCCAGTCACCTCTCAGCCTGGCCTACCTCACAGGGTGGTCATGGAGGCAAATACTAGGAGAGAGACTCTGCTCAATCCACAGCTCCTTAGAGGGAAAGCAGGATAACAAAGCAGTAGAGAAATAAACGTGAAAATGATTTAATTCAGCTGTCAAAAAATTTATTTTAAACACTCCATCACGGTGCAATCAAAAACCCAACAAAGAGGAGCAGAAGAGCAGCGGTTTTCCTGAGTTTCCTTGCATGAGATGTTTGGGGGCAACGGTGGTGGAGTGTTGGCTGAGACGTGGGAGAAGAGATGCCGGCTTCCTCCCATCAGGACCTGCCCAGCTGCTGTGCTCGGGGGGTTTGGGGGCTTCAACAGCAGCCATCCAGCCAGGAGAAAGAGGCCAAGCCGAGCTGGAAGGCACCTGGGACGCTCTGCGCTGGCGAGGAACCCCTAGCAGGTTAGCCCAGCACTGGCACTGGCAGAGTACCCGTAGCGGGTTCGGCAGGATCCCTGCAGCTCCTCAAATGCAATGGGCACGTCATCAGGTACGGCAGCTTCCAAAGACATCCTGTCCCGCACCTGGGGGAGGAGAAGAGACGGGTCCTAAGTGAGGCTGGGGCGGGAGGGGGGAGGGAAGGATGATGGGCAACCTGCAGGGTGCATGGCTCTGAATGTGCAGGGGCCCAGTCCGAGAGGAGAAGGGAGGAGGAGGAGGGGGACGGAGTGCAGCCGGCTTCTGACCGGAGGGCCTCCCGCCCCACTTGCTCCCTGCCCCCCACCCTTGGTGTCTGCCGGTCCCCCCGCCTCACCTGCTCCACTTCCCGGAACACGCGCAACAAGTTGCCTGCCAGGGCGCCCCTCACTTCGCTCTCCGTCCAGTTCCTCCGCAGCAGCTCTGCGACCAAGTCTGGGTACTTGGAGACATCCTCCAAGCCAACCGGAACTCTGTGGTAGCAGAGAGCGCCAAGGTGAACCCCGGGAGCAAGAGCTCCGTCTTCCTTTCCCTGTCCCAGGGAAGGACCCACCCCCCCCCCGGGGCCCAGCAAAGGTGGGAAGGGGTGCTCAGCAGGGGACGGGCAGCATCGGTGGGCCCTGCTGGAGGAGCCAGGAAAGAGAGGCTGCTGGGAGACCCACCCGGGGCCTGTCCCCAGGCCAGTCCTTATGCACGTTTCTTTTATGCATTGAAGAGAGGGAGGAAGATGACCAGGAGGTCTGGAGACTGAGCCCTACGAGGAAAAGCCAAGGGCCCTGGGAATGTTTAGTCTGGAGAAGAGGAGACTGAGGGGGGACAGGATGGCTCTCTTTAAATATCGGAAAGGCTGTCATTGGGAGGAGGGCAAGGAGCAGTTCCGGTTGTGTTGTACATATTTGATTCCATGTCAAAAATGAAGTCAAATGAGGAGGAAGACCTATGTTCTTATTTCAACAGGAAAACAGTTGGATCAAACAGTCCATCCAAAGTTGACTACTTTCTTCTCAGCATATTTGGGAGATATGTTTCAATTAACAGGAAAACAATTGGACCAACTAACTCATCAAAAATTGACTACTTTCTTCTTCTTCATCTTCTTCTTGAACATATTCTGAGCATATTCAGGAAATACATGATGTTTTATACATGGACTGACATCATCAAAAAAACGATATTCAAAAAGCATAATTGGTTACAAAAGACAGTGGTCATTTGAATAATAAGCCTCTGATTTGTCAGATGTAAAGGAACATATATCCACGTCAAATCTACGTAAAACCTAAGTGTTTGCTTAACCTAACCTAAATGATAACGGGCAAGGATTCTTCATATCCCAAACATAAGTGTTTGTTGTTCCTGATATGAGACCAAAATCTTATCTGAGCCAGACATTGCAAGGTTTTGCCCTTAAGAACTACAGAATCATGAACTTTGTACCTATTATGTTGTCTGCTAACAGTATCAGACCTACAAGAGGAAAGCCTTCTATAGAACAGGCCTTTCTAACATCCTAATAAAAGATTGCTTAAAAGAGAAATCCATAAAACCAAGGACAAAATATGAATATGAACAATCAAGAAGAAAAGACCTATATAAAAAACCCCTTTATATTCCTATTCATACTACAGTCGGCAGCAGAGGAGAGGACCCGAAAAAACGGGCTAAAATTACAGGCAGAAAGGTATCGGCTGGATAGGAGGAAAAACTTTTTCATGGCCAGAGTGGTTCAGAGGTGGAATCAGCTGCCTAGAGAGGTGGCAAGGTTCCCGTCACTGGCAGCTTTCAGGAAGAGGCTGGACAAATATTTGTCAGAGATGCTTGAGGCTGGTCCTGCATTGGGCAGGGGGCTGGACTAGATGGTCTGCATGGCCCCTTCCAACCCTACGATTCTATGCACCCATAAGCCCCGAGGACTGCCTGTCCTTGCCGGCCCTCCAGCAGGCTGTCCTAGGCAGTGGTCAAAGTCGTCTCCAGGCCACACGGTGCCCTGTCCCAGGCAGGAGTGTCTCTCAGGACCAGCCTTGCACTGGAGGGACTTGGCTACCCAACAGGGCTTTCCCTACCCCGAGATACCTGCCAACACCATCGTAATCTCCTCCGAGTCCGACAGCCTCGGCCCCAGCAACCCGCTTGACGTGGTCCATGTGATCTGTGGGCGGGAGCAGCAGCAGCAGTGGGTCAAGCAGCCCTGGGGGTGCTTCAGTCCGCCCCCTGGCCTCCCCCCCCCGCTCTCTGACTTACCTGCGACCTGCGCGAGGGTGGCCTTAGAGCTGCAGGAGACGTAGTCGCTGTAGAAGTTGACCATCACGAGGCCATGGGTCTCTTTCTGGGGGGAGAGGCGGCGGGGGGAGGTCAGGCAGAGGAAGGGGCTGGGGGCTGTGAGCCGTGGCACCCGTTCCCTTCCTGGCACAAGCTCTGGTTATGCTGACTGAGAGACCTGGCTCTGGGTCTCATCCCGATGCCACCCAGCCTGGCTGCTTGGCGGGTTGGTTGGCTGGCACCTGAACAAACCCAGCTAGTGATCATGCAGTGAACGATACAATATCTTAGCATCTTTCCACACGGTTGTTCCCCCCCCCCGATATTGGATGCCCCCTGAGCAAGCCACAGCAAAGAATCATAGAATCATAGAATGTTAGAGTTGGAAGGGACATTGGAGGTCATCTAGTCCAACCCCTGCACTCTGCAGGAGCGTAGCCAAAAGACAGCCCTACGACATACCCGAAAGATGGTCGTCCAGCCTCCGCTTGAAAACGTCCAGTGAAGGAGCATCCACTACCACCCGAGGCAGCCCGTTCCACTGCTCAGCCACTCTTACAGTCAGGAAGTTTCTCCTGATATTAAGCCGGTAACGACTCCCTTGTAATTTCCACCCATTAGACCTAGTCTCGCAATCCGGAGCAAGAGAGAATAGATCTGCTCCATCTTCTACATGATAGGCCTTCAAATACTTGAAGACTGCAATCCGGTCCCCTCTAAACCTTCTCTTTCCCAGGCTAAACGTACCCAACTCTCTCAGCCTTTCCTCATAAGACTTGGACTCCAACCCTCTCACCATCCTGGTCGCCCTCCTCTGGACCCGCTCAAGAGTTCCAAAGCTGTCTGCATCAACCTGCACTGGTCCCCTGAAGGGAGAGCTTCAGCTTCTTTGCATCCTCCGGAGAAAGAGAGGTGACTGCATGTGCTATGAATCCCTTGCAGCTCTGCAAGTAGGAACTGCCTGTCCTCTCCAAGGCCAGGTTGGGGAGAAGAAAGGGAACCGGTGGGCTACCTGAAGAGGGTCAAGTTGGGAGCTGCCCTACAAGAAGAGAGCCGGGATTTCTTTCTCATGGTGTTCCTCTGGCACAAGCCCGCCCTGCCCCGCCCCACCCCAGCCTCGCTCACCACTCGGAGGAGCACGTCGTCGGGTACGTTGCGTCGGTTGGGGCAGATCGCGAAGGCGGAGGAGTGGCTGAAGATCACTGGTGCTCTGGAGACACTCAAGGCATCGTTCATGGTCTCCACCGAGACGTGAGCCAGGTCGACCATCATGCCCAAGCGGTTCATCTCCTTGACCACGCGCTGTGCCAGGGAGGGGGAAAGGGAGATTGGGGAGATCGTGCTGTGGAAGCCAGAACCCTCTGTGCAGGGCAGGGGTTGCATAAGGGTGTACAGGTGGGTGTTCCTACAACTCACAATATTCTAAAGGCCCTCTTGAAAACGGAGTGGACTTGCCCTGAGCAGTGCCATTGGTGAACCCACCCACTCTGAGCAGGTGGGACACTGCAGAGATTTGGAGGATAACGCAATACATGGCAGGTCACCCGAGGAGTAGAGGCCTGGCTTGGATTGCATGGCTTAGGAGAAGACACCCCTCTATCCCTCAGGTTTGCATCCAGCCCTTTGTCTTTTCCTGGGGAACCTGGGCCTCTGGGTGCTGGGAACCTTTCCCAAAGCCGTAGAGCTTGTGGGGCTTAATCTCTATCAGTTTGGTGTCGTGGTTAAGTGCATAGACTCTGATCTGGGAGAACCGGGTCTGATTCCCCACTCCTCCTCCACTTGCACCTGACTGGATGACCTTGGGCAAGCCGTAGTTCTGATAAGAGCTGTCCTTGAAAATGATTAGTTTCTGTCAAGAGCTCTCTCAGCCCCACCTCCCTCACAGGGTGTCTGTTGTGGGGAGGGGAAGGGAAAGGTGTTTGTCAGCTGCTCTGGGACACCTTTGGGTAGTGAAGGGTGGGGTATAAATCCAATCTCTTCTTCTTCTTCTTCTTCTATCAATCAGGACATCTAGACAAGTGGCAATTGTGTTAATCTGCGAAGTTTGGAAGTGGGTGATTGCAATGTTTTCGGGGTGGGGAAATAACTGCTCCTGGGCCGTGTCCTCTCCCGTGGTTTTCTCCCTGTGGGGGACTGAATCTTTCATGCCAGGAGTGCAAGTGTGGAAGCAGGGCAGAGCCTCCAAGTAGCACAGCGTCCCTTGCTCCAGGGGCTGTTCTTCCCCACCGCTGCACAACTGCCCCTTCGCCGCCTACCTGCCTTTATTTATTTGATTTGTATACCGCCCTCCCCATAAATGGGCTCAGGGCGGTTCACAACAATCTCAGTACAACATCATTAAAAACCACAATGAACAACAATTAAAGCCATAAAGAAGAAGAAGAAGAGTTTGGATTTATACCCTGCCCTTCACTGCCCAAAGGTGTCTCAGAGCGGTTTACAAACTCCTTTCCCTTCCTCTCCCCACAACAGACACCCTGTGAGGTAGGCGGGGCTGAGAGAACTTCTGACAGAAACTGTCCTTGAGAGAACAGCTGTGCCAGAGCTTGTGACTGACCCAAGGTCACATCAGCAGGTGCAAGTGGAGGAGTGGGGCATCAAACCCAGTTCTCACAGATAAGAGTCCGTGCACTTAACCACTACACCAAACTGGCTGCACCATACTGTGCAAACCACTGCACCATACTGTGCAAACAAGCTAATTCTGATATCAATTCAACATGGCAGGGGTCATTTCGTAGAAAAAGAAGTGCAGGAGCTCATTAGCATAACTCATTAGCATATGCCACACCCCCTGACATCACCAGAAGTGTGTCAGAAGGCAGCACCCACCGCTCAGGCTCCACCCCTAGGGACTGTCTTTCCATTCTGGGTGGGTGTCATTCCAGTCCCAGAGTAGCCTATCTGGGGCCAGGAGGAATGCTACATGTGCTGCTTGGTGCTCCTGCTGGGAGCTGGGGGCGGGGCTTGCCACCACCTGTGCTTCTAACTGCCGGAAGTCCGCTCCTGCGCGCTCCTGCTCCAAATGACCCCTGATTGATGGTAAAGTCTAGGCCACCAATGTCAATTCGGTTCAGCAGTACCGATGTTGAAATCCCGGCCACTAAGGGGGAGATAGACAGGAAGGAAGAGGGACGTCCACCGCCGCAACCAAAAGCCCAGTGGAAGAGCTCCATCTTGCAGGCCCTGCTGAACAGTAACTGTCCCCACAGGGCCCTGATCTCGTATGGGAGCTCATTCCACCAGGCAGGGGCCAGGGCTGAAGAGGCCCTGGCCCTGGTCGAGGCTGGTCGGACGTCCCTGGGGCCGGGGACTGCTACCAGATGTTGAGTCATGGGCCTTCTTCCTTCACCTCACCTTCCCAAAGCTGGACAGTCCGTGGTGCTCTGGCTCCTCGGCCGCTGTGTCCACCAGCCAGTTGTCAGCCCTGCCGAAGGAAGCATGCAGCCAATGAGGAAGGGAGGAGGCACCAAGGAGCGACAGCCCCTCTGTGCCCCCTTCCTGAAGACAGGCCCGCCCCTCTGTTTCCCCCTTCCCCCAAGGGCTGACCCATGCTCCCCTCCCCTCCACCCCCAAAAGTTCCCGTGCATGTTGCCTGTGCCTTGCACACAGGATGCGACCCTGCCTGGTCACTGCCCCCTTGGACACGCGGCTTCTTCAGACGCCTGCCAGCCAGCTGCTTTTACTCTGTGGCAAGAGAACTGCACTCTGCACAGGCTCAGGGGTATCGCGTCTTCTCCATCTCTCCCATGACTTCAACGGGCCTGACCTTACCAGGGGGTGTTGCAGCTGTGCGTGAGGGTCATATAGCGGACCCCCAACTGGTAGAAGGTGCGCAGGACGCCCAAGCTGCTGTCCATGGAGTGCCCGCCCTCCACGCCAATCAGGCTGGCCACGTGGCCCGTGCGGAAGGCTTCCTCGATCCCTGCAAGGCAAGCATTCCCTGTGGGTGCAGGACCAAGCCCAGGGTGGGTGGAGAGAAAGGGCAGGGGAGTGGTGGCGGGTGAAACAGCCTCAAACTGCCCTCTTCTTGCCTGGCCTCTGGGCTCTGCCCCCAGTTACTGAATTCAGCGTGGAAGAGGATACATGCCACTTCGGTAATGGGTGGGAGAATTTTGGCAAAGGCTGCTTCTCCGGACACTGTCTTGCAATGTGGGAAAACGTGGCATCTGCTGAATCACCCCGCACTGTGAAAAGTGCCCTGTGCAGAAACCGGCACCATCACCAGCCTTTCACCATCATAGCTGACAGCGGCATAAAAGCCAGGTCCCCCGGTGTGGGCTGGAGGTTGTGAAGGGAACCCGCTCTGTGGCACAGCTGATCAAACGGGCACCTCTCCTAGACATAGGATACGGGGTTGGGGTTGGGCTCCCCCACTCCCCCTCCCTTACCGGCACTGCTGGCGACGCACGTCAAGGCTTCCGGGTACTGAAGACACATCCGATGGATGACATCAATCTGTTCCAGGGTCCGCTTCACAGCATCCTTGTTCTGGGTCTCACAGGGCACGTAGGCAGCCCAGAACTGACCGAGAGAAAGGGGAGCAAAAGGAGCATCTCTGGGGTCAGCTAAAAAGCAAAGACCCCTGCCTGGCACTTGGAACCTGGGTGCAAGCCTCACAGCCACTGGGGGAGGTGATATGGTGGGGCCTCGGCACATCCATAAACATTTGGACTGATGATGGGGGGGAATGTTGGGATATTTGCAAGTTCTCTTCCTGTTTGTCATGAAAGCATTTCCCCATTTGTTATGCATGCTAGTTTCTAGATGGAGAGCCAATAGAATTGTCTGCACATTTTTCCTGCTAGAGCAAGGTGGTAGAATGCATCATTGGCTAGTGTTGGGATTCTTCGATTGATTAATCAATAGTTTGGGGATGAGCCAAGGGAGAGAGCACAGGCTTCCAGTTTATAGCCCTTTGTCCTTTCTCCCTGAAGTTTCCTCCAAGTCTCAAGTTAAGTTCTTAGTGAAGCAACACGTAGCTTAGAGCTAGTAAGGTTTATTTTACTTTTGTTCCCCAAGTTCCCTTTACCTAATCTTTAGTAAAGTTATCTTTTTATAGACAAACACACATGTGTCTGGCCGCTTCCATCTAATTCTGCTGTTTTTGAATCTCAGTACCTAACAAAAACACTCATCCGTTGGGTGTTAACAGATATCAATCAATTAACTTTAAAAACAGTCTTGAGCACCTTGCAAAGACAGGAAAGTGTGCAATGCTTGAGAGCAGGAAGGAGGCATGCAGCGGATCTTGGCCCCACAGAATGTTTCCCGCAGCATCTACCGACAGCCTGAATACATAGCAAAAGTTTTGTTTCATTTTATGAAAACTGGCAATAGGTTTTTAAAAGTGCATGTGGGCTTCAGAAGCTTGCAAAATGTTTGACTGGGAAGAGCCCCGTGTGTGTTTTTGTGTGTGTGTGTCCTCTTCTGCATTTCTGTGCCTCCTACCTGTGCCCCCACATGTCCCGTCTTCAGCTTGGGGAGGTTGGTGTGGGTGCCTTGGAGCTGAGACAGGTTAGCCGCCGGCAAGGAGAGCTGGTTGTTGAACCTGCTGAGCATCTGCCAGGGTAAGTCATTGTGCCTAGAATCAGAGAGGGCAAGTTGCTGAGCGAGAGCAGAGTGAGGCATTGGCTCGCCTCGCCTTCAGACCGCTGCCTGAATTGGGGACTGTCAACTGTTCCTGCATTCCCTGACATGGCAGACACCTGCCGGTCCATTCCAGAGAGGCTGTGGGTCTGGAGCGTGGATCTAGAGGCATCTCTCTTTGCCATATACACCTGTCACGGTGGTGGAGGAAATTTTGACATGTTGGTTCTGGATCTCTTTTTATGTGGTTGGTTGCCGGTTATTTTATTTGGCTGGATGTCCAGTTCTGACTTCTGTTATCATACTTCGCTGGTCTTCGCTATTAAATGTTGTACTTTTTAAACTGTTGTTTTAGAGCCATGGTTTGTTTTTTAAAAAAACCTGATTCTGCAGACCCTCATAAGGTAGAAGGACAGGTGAGAAATGTTTTATTAAATATATATACAGAAAGCTGCTTCTCTGGAATTTTGTGCTGTGTGATCATTTGCACATAGCTTGGGCAACATAAAGCCCAAACACACTTGCAGCTGGCCCATCAAGGTCTGCTCAGACTGGCAGTAGTTGACTAGGGTCTCAGGCAGAGGTCTTCCAGACATCATCTACTGCCTTGGTCCTTTCAGCGGGAGATGCCAGGGATTGAACCTAGGACCTTCTGCATGCTGAACAGATGCTCTACCACTGAGCCACCTGCTGGCCTGTCCAAAAGTTTCTTGCTCAAGCGTGTGCTAACTGATCAGGAATAGCTGCTAATGAGCTGGTTGTCATTTCCTGCCCATGAAGTTAATTAATATGGAAGCTGAAAGCCGACTCGGGTTCTCCAAACCAGGAGGTAAGCTGGTGTCGAAAACTTGGGAAGGAGTACATACATGGTCTTTCTCTGCCACGCTACATCCTCCATAAAGCTGACCACGCTTCAGCTGTCTCGCCCAGGGCCAGCTCCAGGTTTCTGGGCGCCCTAGGCAGGAAGCCTGGGGCGCCCCCACTGGGGATGCCAACCTCCCGGTGGGGCCTGGAGACTGGGGGGTGGCGGTGGAGCGCTGGCTTTCCTGGGGGCTCCGCGGCTGCGGGACCCCCAAGAAAGCCGGGAAGGGGGCGGGGGGTCTAGCCGCCGCCCCCTCCCTCCCAGCGCCGGCTGTCCTGGGGGCTCCGTGGCTGCAGGACCCCCAGGAAAGCCGGGAAGGGGGCGGGGGGTCTAGCTGCCACCCCCTCCCTCCCAGAACCGGCTGTCCTGGGGGCTCCGTGGCTGCGGGACCCCCAGGAAAGCCAGGAAGGGGGCAGGGGGTTTAGCCACCACCCCCTCCCTCCCAGAGCCGGCTGTCCTGGGGGCTCCGCAGCTGCGGGGGCCCCAGGAAAGCCGGGAAGGGGGCAGGGGTCTAGCGGCGGCGGGTGCCTGGTTAGGGCGGCAGGGGGGGCGCTTTTCGGGGGGGAGTTTGGCGCCCCTGAGGCCAGGGCGCCCTAGGCGAGCGCCTAGTTCGCCCAATGGGCGATCCGGCCCTGGTCTCACCTGGAATTTTAGTCTGTCTGTGGCTTCCTCCCACTGTTGATAAGGAGGGGCCCCGGTGGCATTTGGGTCTCCACCTGCTCACTCTTAGCAGGGAGCTTTGGCAACCATGCTGCAACTAAAAATCTGGCCTCTCAAGACCACATTTGCCAGCTCAGGAATCTCTTAAGTGGCAAGAGGAAACCCGGGCAACAGAACCCCTCCTCTGCATCCAACACCAGGTCGAGAGGCTGAGAGGAACTGACCGGAGGACACAGCTGCAGGCTTTCCCTCATTTTCCTCCTGTGGCCTGGACAGCTCAATCTCATCTGATTTCGGAAGCCAAGCTGGTCCGGCCCCGGTTAGTAGAAAGGAACACATGAAGCCGCCTGACAATGAATCAGAGCCTTGGTCTATCGAGGTGGGTGGTTAAGTTTGGTGTAGTGGTTAAGAGTGCGGACTCTAATCTGGGAGATCCGGGTTTGATTCCCCACTCCTCCACTTGCACCTGCTGGATGACCTGGGGCAAGCTGTAGTTCTGATAAGAGCTGTCCTTGAAAAAAGAGCAGTTTCTGTCAAGAGCTCTCTCAGCCCCACCGACCTCACAGGTAATGTTCCCTCTAAGCTGCGGAGTCTTGTGAGCAAGAATTATACTTTGCGAGCAACTGGCATTAAAGTTGTGAGTGAGCGATTTGGCTGCTGCATAAATTAGTTTGCTCTGGAGCCCTCCTTCCTGAGTGAAGACAAAAATGCTTGAGCCAGAGGCTACAAAACTGTGAGCTGGCTCACACCCACTCAGCTTAGAGGGAACACTGCTCACAGGGTGTCTGTTGTGGGGAGTAGGGGAAGGGAAAGGAGTTTTTAAGCCGTTCTGAGACTTCCTTGGGTAGTGAAGGGTGGGGTATAAATCCAATCTCCTCCTCCACCTCCTCCTCCTCCTCCTCCTCCTTCTTCTATTGTCTACTCAGACTGGCAGCGGCTCTCCAGGGTCTCAGGCAGAGGTCTTTCACAGCACCTCCTGCCCGGTCCTTTCACCTGGAGATGCCGCCGGGGACTGAACCTGGGACCTTCTGCCTGCCAAGCAGAGGCTGGACCCCTGAGCCACGGCCCCTCCCTTCACCCTGGGTCTAAGAGGCTAGAAACGGGTGGGAAACCACCATGGAAGCCCAGGGCCACCACGCAGAGGGAGGCAATCGCGAACCACCCCTGTGAACCTCTTGCCTCGAAAACCCGACTGGGTCGCCGCATCAGCCGTGACTTGCTGGCAAAAAAGAAAAGCGGCATTTAGAAAGGGTGAGCCCTGGACGTGACGGCAGGCTCTCCTCTCCCCGTGAAATGAAGGTTGCTTCCTATGTCGACGGTGTGACTTTTTATGGGAATAACTGAGTCGCTGTGTCCCTGTCTACTGTGCTTTGGGACAATAAAGCTGGGAGGAAGTCTAGCGACACCTCTGGCCATGTTCCTCCCCCGCACCCAGTAAAACCTTTGCATTTGGCTAATCCCTGACGCCCTCTTCCGGGGTGGAGCTCTTTCTTGGCCGCAGCTTTCCCGGCCCTCCCTGGGTTGGGCTTCTTGCTCTGAGGGGCCTTTTCCCTTCCAGTCAGTCTCCTCCCTGCTTGTCAAGTACATAGCTTAAAAGGGAGTGGGGCTCTGCCATCATGGAGAACGTGCTCCACAGTCTCTGGAATACTGGGGAGGGGGGCCCTCCCCACATTCCCAGCAGAGCTCTCGGCCGCCCTCATCTCCCGAGGCTTCTCTGCCTCTGTTTTGCAAGCCCTGCGGAGGGTGCTCCGGTGGCGTCTGCGTTGCCTCTGCCTGGATTGCCTGCTTTTGGACAGGGCGGCCAGAGTGCTGGAGGATCCCCACTGTACAGGCTTAAGGACACGTGACAGCGTTGGGACCACTTCCTTAAGACCCCCAAACCAGGAGGGGAAAGACACCCTGTGCATGCTCAGAGGCACACACTCACAGCTCCCCCTTTCCTCGAAAGCTCAGCGCTGAGCTGCATTCTCCAAGCACGCTTGTCCAGTGTTCCCTCTAGGCTGAGTGAGTGTGAGCTAGCTCACAGTTTTTTAGCCTCCGGCTCACACATTTTTGTCTCCACTCAGGAAGGAGGGCTCCAGAGCAAACTGATTTATGCAGCCGCCAAATCGCTCACTCACAACTTTAACGCCAGTGGCTCACAAAGTAGAATTTTTGCTCACAAGGCTCCACAGCTTAGAGGGGGCATTGCCTTGTGTTGGCCTCCAGCCGACTCAGGGCCACTCAAGGGAGGATTCGTGGGCCCAAAGACCTGGAGACCGAAGCCCCCGGCTGGCCTGGCCAAGAGGCAAGTGCCCCCCGCCTTCTGCCTCACCCCAGAGCCTGCAGGGAGCTTGCCAAGCACTGGAGGGTGCCAAGGATGATTGCCCGATCAACCAGTTCTCCTTGCCGTCTAATGATTGACTTCCTGGGCAGACCCACCCTGTGTGAAAGCCAGAGCTAAGGAGCTGCAGAACCCCAGGGAGGAAGGGCCGCCATGCCGGATCAGCCCCAGGGCATGGTCCGTCTGGTGCAGCACCCTGGTCCTCGCAAGCAGCTGCCCCGATCCCTCTGGAAGGGCTACGGGCCGGGCAGGGAAGCCCAAGGCTCACCCTCTTGCTGCCTCCCGCAGCACTGGCATCCAGTGGGCTACTGCCTGGGGGGCTCATTACCGAGTTGAGTCGGCTCGGCGCTGGGGGAGTCTGATATAAGCAAGGGCTCCTTCAGAAGGCCACAGCCCCGAGGATTCTGGAGCTGGTCACAAGAGCTCAGGACCAGTGCTCCCTCTAAGCTGTGGAGTCCTGTGAGCAAAAAGTCTACTTTGTGAGCTACTGGCATGAAAGCTGTGAGTGAGCAATTCGGCGACTGCATAAATTAGTTTGCCTCTGGAGCCCTCCTTCCTGAGCGAAGGCAAAAATGTGTGAGCCAGAGGCTAAAAAACTGTGAGCTAGCTCACACTAACTCAGCTTAGAGGGAACACTGCTCGGGACTCTGGGAATCGGGGGGGCTGGGGGTTCTCTAGCCGATGCCAAGTACTGTCGGCACCTCTCCTTTTGGCTGGACTCCTGCTTCCCAGGCAAACCATTTCTCCCTGCCTCTGGAGAACAAGGGTGGCTGGCCAAGAAACATAAGAGAACATAAGAGAAGCCAATGTTGGGTCAGGCCAGTGGCCCATCGAGGCCAGCACTCTGTCACACAGTGGCCAAAAATACCAGGGGCCATCAGGAGGTCCACCAGTGGGGCCAGGACACTAGAAGCCCCTCCCACTGTTGACCCCCCAAGCACCAAGAATACAGAGCATCCCTTGCCCCAGACTGAGAGTCCCTGTCTATCCCTTTTGGCTAATAACCATGGATGGACCTCTGCTCCATATGCTTATCCACAAGAACCTAAGAAGCCAATCAGGCCAGTGGCCCATCCAGTCCAACACTCTGTCACACAGTGGCCAAAAATACCAGGTGCCATCAGGAGGTCCAGCAGTGGGGCCAGAACTCCAGAAGCCCCTCCCACTGTTGCCCCCCCAAGCACCAAGAATACAGAGCATCCCTTGCCCCAGCCTGAGAGTTCCTATCTATACCTTGTGGCTAATAGCCACTGATGGACCTCTGCTCCAGATGTTTACCCAATTCCCTCTTGAAGCTGTCCATGCTTGTAGCTGCCACCACCTCCTGTGGCAGTGAGTTCCATGTGTTAACTCTGCTTAGCTCTGCTGAGCCTCCAGGGATGCTGGGACAGCTCAATTTGAGTCCAGTTGCACTTTGGAGACCCACAAGAGTGTTGGGGCGGGAGCTCTTGAGAGTCCAGGCTCCCTTTGTCAGATCCCCGGGGGGGGGTGCTTCAGAGAGACGCCTGGCCCACCTCTGGACAGCTGCCAGCCGGACCAGATTCACCACCTGGAACTTGCCACGTCTGAAAGGGCTGATCCTACTGAAGCCATTCCCAGCCCCTGAGACACCCCTGTTCACTTGCTTTCGTGCAATAGTGAGACCCGGGCATGGCCGGCCCCACTGCCCCGTCTCCCCCGGGAGAGACTCCCCCGGCCACCCCTCACACCAAGCGGAAGGCCCTGACGGGGTGGGTCTTACCCATCGGTGGCAGGGGTCGTGCTCATGATTCTCTGGGCCTCCAGCAAAAATGGGTCTGCGGCGCAGAGGAGGAGGCCGGAGAGGAGGAAGCAGCTGAGAAGCAGCATTCTGGCGAGAGGCCTGTGTGCTGGGTGCAAGAGGACTCCGAGAGGCGTGCAGAGTTCTCCCGCAGGGAGATCCAAAAGTGGGACTACGAGAAATGTGCCTCTGGTCCCAGGAGAGATGGTTCCCTTTGATTCCTGCTCCAGGCTCCGCCAGGCAGGTGTGGATTGTGGGCCCTGCATACCACCTCGGGGTCAATAAATAACTGCTCGGGAGGAGCCAGGATGTGATCTCAGCTGGCCGAATTCCCACCACCTGGCACACAAGGGTGGAGTCAGGGATGGGGTTTCGGACTCCTCCTCTCCTGAGGGGAATGGATATTTCCAGGGCGGAGCTACGGCTTGGAACACATGAGGCCGTCTCACCGTGAACCAGACCCCCCACCCTCCCGTCCATCAAGGTCAGCAGTGTCTACTCCAGCTGGCAGCAGTAATTCTGGGGGGGTCAGGAAGAGGTCTTTCCATCACCTACTGTCTGGTCCTTTGACCTGGAGATGCTGGGGATTGAACTTGGAACTTTCTGCATGCCAAGAAGATGCTCTGCCACTGAGATGGGGCCCCCTGACGAACTTGTATGCGAGGTGGAGAACTGCCGTGAAGTCACGCCGTCTGCTCCTGGGCCTGAGCCCTCCCAAGGACTTCCAATTAAAATTGCATTTAAACTATAATTGTTGGCCATGAAAACTTCATGTCGGGTAACCTGAACTTCAAGCTTTTGATGAGAAATGGGCTTTTCTTCCCAAGCATCTGCAACAATAAGTGTGTTATTCTTGAAGACACCACAAGACATGTTACAAAACGTTTGAGGAGCAAGGGTGCGCTCATTCACACCCACTCATTCATATGGCACCTGGGGCTTGCCTTTTGTATAAGCCCAACAGCCTCTGGCATGAATTAAAACAGATCCCAGTAGTCAGGAGCTGGGAAGGCCAGGTGCCAACCAAGATGGCAGTTTAGAACATCGGAAGAGCCCTGCTGGGACAGACCAGTGGGGGTCCACCTAGTCCAGCATCCCATCTCACGCAGTGGCCAACCATTTCCTCCGGAGGACCAACAACAGGGCAGAGAGGCCGAGGCCTTCCCCTAATGTTGCCTCCTGGCACTGAGATTCAGAGGCTGACTGCCTCTGAACGTGGAGGTTCCCTTTAGTCACCAGGGCTATTAGCCACCAATAGACCTGCCCTCTGAGAATCTGTTTGATCTCCTTTTAATGGTTGCTTGAAAAACCGTACCCAATGAGTGCTCATAAATGGCTCTGCGTCTACGTGGAATTAAGTCTCGAGTGGAGTGCCACAGGGCTCGGTCCTGGGCCCGGTGTTTTTCAGTGTTTTTATAAATGGCCTGGAGGAAGACATAGATGGAATGCTTATCAGAGTTGCAGATGACTCAAAGCTGGGTGGGACTGCTAATTCTGAAGAAGACAGAGTCAGGATTCAAAATGATCTAGATAGGCTGGAACAGTTGGCTGAGACAAATAAAATGGATTTCAATAGAGAAAAATGCAAAGTCCTATATTTAGGTACAAAAAATCAAAGGCATAGATATAGAATGGGAGAGACTTGGCTTGACAGCAGCATATGTGAAAGGGATCTAGGTGTTCTGGTTGATCACAAGCTAAACATGAGCCTGCCGTGCGATGTGGCTGCGAAGAAAGCTAATGCAATCTTAGGATGCATTCACAGAAGCCTTGTGTCCAGATCACGGGAGGTGGTAGTTCCGCTCTATTCTGCTATGGTCAGGCCTCACTTGGAGTCCTGTGTCCAGTTTTGGGCACCACACTTTAGGAAGGATGTTGACAAGCTCGAGCGTGTCCAGAAGAGGGCACCCAGGATGGTGAGAGGGTTGGAATCCAAGTCTTATGAGGAAAGGCTGAAAGAGTTGGGTATGTTTAGCCTGGGAAAGAGAAGGCTTAGAGGGGACTGGATTGCAGTCTTCAAATATCTGAAGGGCTGTCGTGTAGAAGATGGAGCAGATTTATTCTCTCTTGCTCCAGATTGCAAGACTAGATCTAATGGGTGGAAATTACAAGGGAGTCGTTGCTGGCTAAATATCAGGAGAAACTTCCTAACTGTAAGAGTGGTTGAACAGTGGAACAGACTACCTTGGGAGGTGGTGGATGCTCTTTCGCTGGACGTTTTCAAGTGGAGGCTAGATGACCATCTTTCAGGTGTATTGTAGGACTCTCTTTCGGCTACGCTCCTGCAGAGTGCAGGGGGTTGGACTAGATGACCTGCAAAGTCCCTTCCAACTCTAACATTCTATGATTCTAAAGTTGTCTATGTGTAAAAGGCCCTGACGTGGATAGCCCAGGATGGCCAGATCTTGTAATATCTCGGAAGGTAAGAAGGGTTGGTCCTGGATACTGTTTGGATGGGAGACCTCCAAGGAAGTCCAAGGTTTCTGTCAGAGACAGCCCCTCAGAAACCCTACAGGGTCATTGCAAGTCAATTGCGACTTGACAGCAAGAAAGAAAGGAAGTGCAAATGAGCTGCATATGAAATGCACACAGACATCTCAGATGGGGCATCGTATGAATGCCTTTTCTTCCCTGGGCATTTGGAGGGGGAGGCGTCCTCTCTTGGAAGGGTGCTTGGCAACCTGTCCCTCCTAGCATCCGTGAAACGGCGAGCAGAAGAGACTGACAAGTCTCCCGTTCTCTTCCATCCAAATGGGGCAAAACCCCATAGGTTTGCCCAGACTTCTCGCCACTTGCATGGGAAAGCAGGGGGTGCTGAACAGTCTGTCTCTAAGATACAAGATAAGTGTCAGCCATGTGAACACACAGACACTGAACACCTGTGGGCAGCTGGCACTGAGGCCTGCAGCTACCAGGGGGACAGAGGAGGAGGTCGCATAGTGCCAGTGTCCTTCAGAAATAGGCCACGTCCCCTCTCTGAATCCCCCAGCTTTTATGGGGGTGGGGGGGGAGAAAAAGCCTGGCCCTTTTCATTGTGGAAATATAAAGGGGAAACATGAAAGCAATTCCCCACAGGATTTCCTATGAAGGAATGAGGTAGTAAAAACTGCAACAGTGGCTGGGGTGCAGTTAATTTCGCTTTCTCCAGTGCCGTTTTCTTCATCTGTTCTGTCTCGCCACCTTTTCTCCCCTTGCTTCCTTCTGGCTTGTTTCTCTGCTCTTTCGTGTCCGCGGGGCCAAGACAGAACACTGAGCAAAGAACTATGCTGGGGATTATCAGGAAGGGAACTGAAAACAAATCAGCCAGTATCATAATGCCCCTGTATAAATCAATGGTGTGACCTCATTTAGAGTACTGTGTACAGTTCTGGTCACCACACCTCAAAAAGGATATTATAGCCCTGGAAAAAGTGCAGAAAAGAGCAACTAGAATGATAAAAGGGTTGGGACAGTTTCCTTATGAAGAAAGGTTAAGGCGCTTGGGGCTCTTTAGCATGGAGAAACGACGGCTGAGAGGTGACATGATCGAGGTTTACAGGATTGTGCATGGGATAGAGCAGGTAGAGATACAGGTACTTTTCTCCCTTTCTCACAATACAAGAACTCGTGGGCACTCAATGAGATTGCTGAGCAGTCGGGTTAGAACAGATAAAAGGAAGTCCTTCTTCACCCAAAGAGTGATTAGCACATGGAATTCATTGCCACAGGAGGTGGTGGCAGCTACAAGCATGGACGGCTTCAAGAGGGAATTAGATAAACATACGGAGCAGAAGTCCATCCCTGGCTATTAGCCACAAGGGATAGATAGGAACTCTCAGTCTGGGGCAAGTGAGGCTTGGTCTTCGTGGTGCTTGGGGGGGAGGCAACAGTGGGAGGGCTTCTAGTGTCCTGGCCCCACTGCTGGACCTCCTGATGGCACCTGGTATATTTTGGCCACTGTGTGACAGAGTGTTGGATTGGAGTGGCCAGTGGCCTGATCCAACATTGGCTTCTCTTATGTTCTTCTGAACTGGAAAGAGATTTATTTTGTTTTGAGGTTGCCCTCTCAATTTGCAATGGACAATTTGCCTAAAGAAGGGGGGGGGCAGAAGCAGAGAAATCAGTGCCCACTTCCGCTTTGCCCGCTATCAGTTGTTCATCATCACTTGCAAAGCACCTTGCTATGACTTGCTTATGGGGGAGAACCTATGCCTCTGAGCATGCACAGAATGACTTTTCCTAACCTGTGGATAACGTCCTCAAAGCTGAGATCAGAGCTCAACCGAGCATCATGCCACAGGAGAGGAAGAGGAACTTCCCTGCAGGAGGCCAAAGGCAGGCACCTGGCTGCCCCACCAGAGTCTCTGGGCAGGAGGCAGCCTTAGGGAGCACCTCAATAAACCTGTGCCAGGAACAGTCTCTGAATGCAGGAATACCCAGCTTCTTCTGCACATGTGCAGAGCGCTTTCCCCTCCCTGCACGGCCAAGCACCCACACCTGCCTGCCTGCTGGGACCAGGGCAGAACGAAACGCCAGGCTGGAGGCACCGCTTTGCGGCCGCGCCTTCGAGGGCACCTGGCTCGCTCTCCCCGGCCTGGGGGGGGGGTGCTACAGGCAGGCGGTGCTGCTCGGGAGGCGCTCAACTGGCCCGGCCCGCTCAGCCCCGCTTGGCGGCCCTCCCCAGCACCCCCTCCATGCCCGGGTCGTTTCCCGGCCCCCGCGAAGCCAGGCGCGACGGCGCCCCCCCCCCCCCGGCCCGGTCCCAGAGAGGGCGCGGCGGCCCCAGGCCGTGCCAGCGGTGGCCAGCAAGCCCGACGGTTCACGCGGCTGGTTCAAGGTGACGCCCGGCCCCGGGGACGGGAAGGAGGACGCTGCGGCGCGCGCCTGCCCCCGGCCGACAAACTCCAACTCCGCGCCCGCGGGCACCGAAGCCCCCCCGACGCCGGCGCCTCTCGGCCTCCTCCTCCTCCGGCCCGCCGGCGTCTGCGCTCCCGGGGCGCTTTGCTCGTGCAGGCGGTGGGGAAGCCGAAGCCACTCGGGCGGCCCGGGGCGGCCGGCTGCTGCAGCTCCTCCTCCTCCTCCTCTTCCCCGCAGCAGGGGGCGGGAGGAGGCGCGGCCGCTTGGTCGGAGGTGCGGGCTCACCTGTGAAGGCGGCGAGATGGCCCGGCTGGAGGAGACGGAGAGCTTCGCCGGCCTCCGGCTGCCCGGCCACCTCCACTCGCAGGAGTCCCTCGGCGCCGCCAGCGCCTTCCCCTTCCGCCCCTCCGACGTCCTCCTGGCCACCTACCCCAAGTCCGGTGAGTGGGGCGCGGCGGGGCTGCCTGGCACCCCGGGGAGGGAGGGAGGGAGGGAGGCAGGCGGGCAGGCGATGGGCGGGCGGGCGGGGGCTACCCTCCCTCCTCCTCCCTCCCTCCTCGTCCCCCCCCCGCGGACGCTTTTCGCAGGTTCGGGCTTTGGCAGGCACTGGCGAAGCATCCAGTTGGCAGCGGCACAGGAGGAGGGCGTCTGTGTGGACCCCACGGGAAGAGGAGCCCCCCGGGCCCTGAAAACCCCCCCAGGCGTCCAGAGAGGCCCAGCAGCAGAGGAGGCGCAGGGGCGGATGAAGGCTCACTGGCGCCCTAAGCAGCACTGACCGATCTCGGTGCCCCCCTCCTTTCAACACTGACTCCCAGTCCCTTTGAATGTGGCTCCATCGTTTCACTTTTAAACACGTGCATTTTACTTTTAAACACAGCCTATGACGCTGCACCTCGCCAACAAAAAATAGAAGATGACCCTAGGGTAGCACCACAATCAATTTGCACTTGTTTTATAAAATTTTTTTTTTTTACAGATCTTCATTCGTTTTCCTTTCCACCCTTTCCCCAACTTTGTGGTGCCCCCTTTGGCCCTGGTGCCCGAAGCACGCGCTCAGTCTGCTTCATTGTTAATCTGCCACTGAGGAGTCTGTCAGCACTAATTTGCAAGTGCCTTTGCCCATTGCAGGGCAGTCTGCCCCCAGAAGCATGAATGCTCCTGCCTCTGCTCCTGCCTCCCCCCACTAGCCTCCCAGTGCGACAAACACCCAGTGGTGGAGGACAGGAAGGCTGGGGGGGGGGGTCTTGCACCTAGACTGCAGAAGACAAGTCGGGAAGATTGTGCCATGGTGCCCTACAATGTTCCTTCCTTCCTTCCTTCCTTCCTTCTGTCCGTCCGTCCTTCCTTCCGTCCTTCCGTCCGTCCTGTCCTTCCGTCCTTCCGTCCGTCCTTCCTTCCGTCCTTCCTTCCTTCCGTCCGTCCTTCCTTCCTTCCTTCCGTCCGTCCTTCTGTCCTTCCATCCTTCCTTCCTTCCTTCCGTCCGTCCATCCGTCCTTCCGCCGTCCTTCCGTCCTTCCGTCCATCTGTCCTTCCTTCCTTCCGTCCGTCCGTCCTTCCTTCCATCCTTCCGTCCGTCTGTCCTTCCTTCCGTCCGTCTGTCCTTCCTTCCGTCCGTCCTTCCATCCTTCCTTCCTTCCGTCCGTCCGTCCATCCGTCCTTCCTGCCGTCCTTCCTTCCTTCCGTCCGTCTGTCCTTCCTTCCTTCCGTCCTTCCTTCCTTCCGTCCGTCCTTCCGTCCGTCCTTCCTTCCGTCCGTCCGTCCGTCCGTCCCGTCCGTCCTTCCCGTCCGTCCGTCCTTCCATCCGTCCGTCCGTCCTTCCTCCTCTCCTTCCGTCCGTCCGTCCTTCCATCCGTCCGTCCTTCCTCGTCCTTCCGTCCGTCCTCCCTCCATCCCTTCCGTCCTTCCTTCCTTCTGTCCTTCCTTCCTTCCGTCCGTCCTTCCATCTGTCCTTCCATCCTTCCTTCCTTCCTTCCTTCCTTCCTTCCTTGATGCCCGTGCTTGCAGAGCCCCAGAAGGAAGCTGTAGACATTTGGGGGCCGGTGGGGAGAAAGGCACAGGGTGTGATTGAAGTAATCAGCAGATGGTGAACCCAGGAGAGCAGGCACCCATCCCCACGATCTGTTCCACTTTTCACTGCTACGGTGGTTTGGGATGCTGGACCTTCTGGCCTCTTTTGAATTTAGTGACCACACCCTTCTTTGGTTTGTAACCTAGTCTGTGTGTGTGTGTGTGTGTGTGTTTGCATATTGCTGTCAGTTGAATGTAACACTTTGCGCACCTGATGAAGTAAACCTTAAAGAGCTGGGTTCGGGCCCCAGAGCACCTTAGACACCAACAAGACTTGGGGGGTTATCGAAGCTCCCTTCATCAGATTCTCGGAAGCTGGTGCAGCCCCCAACCTGGCCAGTCTCTCGAAGGTGTTTCGGGACTCGAGACCGGCTCTCCTCCTGCAGACCAAGACGGCTGCCCTCTGAGCCAATAAACAAGGAACTGCCAGTTCATCCGAAGCTGGGAGCAGTCCTCCACACCCACTTCCTGCTTGGCTTCTTTATTTGTGCTGGGCAACGCCATCCGAGGCACCTGTGCCCTCCTTAAGGTGGGCCCAGAAGGTGGGCCCGGCTTCCCCTGTGTGCCATGTACAACGTTCCCCCTGGACAGTATCCCTGCACACCCCAGGGGAAGGGGCTCTCGTTCACAAGAAACTCTCTGCAACCTTCCACTCCTCCCGTCTTTGTGAGGTCCGGAGACTAGTCTTGGCCATTTCTCTTGGGACAGCGGGATCCGTATTGGCTTCCCCCTTCCTCCCAGCTCCCTTTCCTGGGTTGAGCTCAGCCTTTCTGGTCCCCCCACCCAAGCAGACTGCTGTGGAGGGAGCTGGTCTGCCTGGCCGGAGGCGAGGGGGAGGGTGGGAAGGGGAAAACTCTGCGGGGGGGGGGGACGACGACACTCCGGCTCTGCCTCTGTGCGGGGAGAGCAGCTACCCCTCCCGGCCCTCCATGGATTCTTGCAAGACAAAGAGCATTCCTGCCTGGAAGGGGGCTTTGGATTTTTCTTTGCAAAATGGAATTTCAGCGGCTGCAACTTCTCTTCCTGCTGCGTGACAGGAGGCGCCCGGCAAAGTCCCCAGTGCGTGCAGAAGGGCTGGTTTAAGGAGGGCGCAGGCTGCGGCCGATGTGCAGGGACCGGTTTCAGCTGAGGTGCTGCCTCAGCCAGCATCATCTTGCAGCCAGGCCTCGTCTGGCAGATCTGTGGGAGGAAGGCAGGCGATGCTGGTAAACCAGAGTGCGAGAGGAAACCCACACAGCGCTTCCAGGGGCCGGTTCTCGCTTCCGTGCCTTTTGTGGTGCTCACGGGCCCTTTCCTGCCTTCTGCTATGCCGGGCTTTGAAGATGCCCTGTCTGATTGGCATGCAGGGCAGGTTTGCGGCTGTGCCCCCTCCCCCCCCCGCAGCAGGCTCTTAATGCAGCCATCTAGCAGGGAAGGTGCCCTCTCAGCCAGCCCACAACACACGGACAGCTGTTGAGTGCCACGCAAGCGGATTGATTGGGGCCGGTTCCACTCCCAGGCGCCTCTGCTTGCCCACCCACCCACGTTCCCCTGCTCCTTGCACACTGTTCTCCTGCCTACTTGCAAGCTCTCTCCCTACCTGCAGTAGTGTGCCCTTCCCCAGTGGTGCCAGGTGCAGCTAGGAGTGCCACAGCCAAGAGGAGTGCTGATGCTTTAGTTGATGCACCACCCAGATGCCATTCGCCAGCAGCACCAGGCAGCCCATGCAACTGGGAGCAGAGGTGAGAACGTGCGCACAGGCAGGCAGTGGAAGGGTGTGAGCACTGAGATCAGAGGAGGTGCATGAGTCAGCCGCACAAGTTAGGAGCTGCCAGAGCCAGCAGCAATGGACCCCACCAGAAGCCGTGGGCCTTGAGAGCTGCCCCTCTTCAGCGCATGCCGACGCCACCAGCCCTGGGAGGAAGGGCCTTTTCTCACCCGCAGGTCCCTGGGGGGAGGTGCGGGGCTGGCTGGGCCTGGAGGGGGCCTGCCTCAGGGTGCCGCTGCTCTCCTCTTTCCCAGGTACCACGTGGATGCAGGAGATTCTGACCCTGATCTACAGCAAGGGAGACCCTGAGCCGGCTACCAGCATCCCCAACTGGACCCGGGTCCCCTGGCTGGAGCACATCCACTTCAAGAAGATTCTCCGGGAGACCGAAGGGCCACGCCTTCTCACCACCCACCTGCCCTGGCGGGTGCTGGCAACTGCCCTGCAGAAGGCCAAGCCCAAGGTGGGTGCATACAGTTCCCGAGTGGTCTGAATTCCTTGGGACTTCGGGAGTCGCTGCAAAGCTGTGCTCAGAAGCAGGGCTTTTTTGGTAGAAAAAGCCCAGCAGGAACTCATTAGCATAACAGACCACACCCAACAGCAGAAACCCGTTAGCATATTAGGCCACACCCCTGACAGCACAGCTCATTAGCCTATTGGGCCACCCCCCCCATGCCTTCCCTTGGCTTGCCCAGGCGCCCCGCGGCTGTGGGAAGCCCGGGCAAGCTGGCCCTTGGATAGGCCAGGGAAGGCATGGGGAGGCATTTAAATGACAGAGTGAGGTCCCGTCTCCGGCCCCAGCTCCTGCCAACCTAGCAGTTCGAAAGCAAGATATTGCAACTAGATAAATAGGTACCACTTTGGTGGGAAGGTAACAGCGTTCTGTGCTCCTTGGCGTCTAGTCATGCCAGCCATATGACCATGGAAATGTCTTCGGACAGCGCTGGCTCTTCGGCTTGGAAATGGAGATGAGCAAGTTGGATTTGACTAGAGTTGGATTGACTAGAGCCGGATCCGAATGGCTTTCAAGCAAGGGAAACCTTTACCTCTGCTATTGCTAGCAGGCCGGCTGGCCAGTTAGCAAAACCCAAAAACAAAACAATACTGTGTAAAGAAAATTTTGAAATCAATTTACAATAAATTCATACATTTAGAGAAAACTGGTACAAGCCCGATTGTTATATAAATACAAGCAGGTAAAGGTAAAGGTTCCCTTGCTCGAAAGCCAGTCGAATCCGACTCTAGGGTTGCGGTGATCATCTCCATTTCAAAGCCGAAGAGCCAGCGCTGTCCAAAGACGTTTCCATGGTCATGTGGCCGGCATGACTAAACACCAAGGTGCATGGAACGCTGTTACCTTCCCACCGAAGCGGTACCTATTTATCTACTTGCAATTTCTTGCTTTCGAGCTGCTAGGTTGGCAGGAGCTGGAACTAGAGACGGGAGCTCACTCCGTCATGCGGCACCCGGGTCTCGAACTGCTGAACTACCAACCTTCCACAGCCTGCAGTTCAGCGTCTTAACCACTTGAGCCACTGCAGCTCCTTAAATACAAGCAGACATAACAATAAACCAAAATCCACAACAGCAAATCAGTACCATATGCCAAATACCAACAATGTCAGCCTTAATTTTGAAAGTAATAGCCCCCCATAAAAGGGGAAACTCGGTCCCCACCTCCTCTGCTGTTACGGGCAAGCCAGCTAAATGGCAATCCCATTTCACACAAGCTTTGTTGAAGAAGAGACCCTTCGCGGCTCAGACAAATTCTGATCCCACATCTAGTTGCCTTGGGGTTCACCCACCTCTGTGGCTCTGGTAGGTTCCTATTTTTCTGCATAACTGGAGAGTCTCTTGAGTTGGCAGAAGCCCCGTCCTCATTGACCATGAGGATCTTCTCCAACCTCAGAGGGGGTGGGGGCGGGAAGTGCCATCCAGTTGCAGCCACCTGGGTGAAGGCCACTTCAGGGGGGGAAGGAATGATTTGGGAGCCTAGCTGGGAGCTTCTGGGCATGGGACATTGAGTGGAGCTACGTGCAGGAGGAAGAGGGAGACAGTGTGGCGCAGTGGTTGGAATGACCTGGGTTCAAGTTCTCACTCAGCCACGAAGCTCGCTGGACAGCTGTGGGCCAGTTGCTCTCTCTCTCAGCCTAGCCTCTCTCCAAGGTCATGGTGAGGATAAAAATGGAGCCTGACTGTTCCTTTGGGAAAGGGGGGCGGGATGAAAATGGATCAAGGCAAGTAAGTGGCCCCGGGTGACATTCCCTGCGTCTGTCTGTCTGTCCCTCCCACACAGGTGATCTATGTGGCCAGAAACCCCAAAGACGTGGCCGTGTCTTTCTATCACTTCCACAGGATGGCCAACTTCTTCCCGGACCCTGGCACTTTCGATGACTTCCTCCTCCGATTCTTGGACGGCACTGGTGCGTGGGATGCCTGGGTGGGCACAGGCTCATCCAGAACGGGCTTAATTCTCAGGGAGTGAAACCTGAAGGGGGGGCTCAGGGTTCACTTCCCCATTTTATGGGAGGGATTCCGTGCCTCTCTAACCGCACTTTCTAGAGTCAGGGGATAGCGGAGCCCAGGTGAGTTTTATTGCCAAAACCAAAAGGTCACCCAGAGAACACAGGAAGAGGGAGTTAAGGTGACAGTGACCTAGGAATGCAACAGATAATGCGGGATGAATGGAAAGTGAGTTTGCATGACAATCTTTACCCTTTACAGCATGGGTTTCAGAGCATTCCTGTCTTGGTTTTGGCATAACGACCACAATTTGGGCAGCTGTAAATGTTCCACTGTACTGTTGACTGGACAAGAAAGATACTATTTTTAGCTAGATCCTCAAATATCAAGATTTTCCTTCACAATCTGATTACTAATTTTTTCTTGGGAGCCTTGTAGAAGTAGAGGACAGAAGGACGGGCTTTCACCGCCAAGGCTGGCCTCTCATCCAAGTGGGGTTTCGCATTCGCAGCACAGCTCGCAGCTGTATTGTGGAGAGAGAGCCCTTCAGGATGCTGAGACGCTTCAAGTGTGGAAGCAGCTCTGCCATTGCTGTGTTATTTTAATATGCTGTAAGCTGCGTGTGTGTTTGTGTATGCGGTGGGAGAGAGAACCATCAGCCCCTCATCCATTCTGAGCCCAGGGAAAGAAAACGGGCTCAGGTGATCTTCCATAGTTCTTGGATTGTGGAGACAGATCAAGATGGGTAGCCCTGTCAGCAGGGGTCATTTCGTAGAAAAGGAGGTGCAGGAGCTCATTTGCATAACACATTTGCATATGCCACACCCCCTGACAAAGGGCAGGCATGCAAGCATGCCTGGGTTCCCTGCCTGATCTTCTCCAGGTGCACCTGGCAGGGAACCCAGGCATGTTTAGAATGCCTTTCTCTCTCTTCCCCATCTGGGGAAGGGAAAGAAAGGCATTTAACACCCCCCCTTCCCCTGAGTTTCTCCACAAAAGCGGAGAGGCTCAGGGGAAAGGGGGGGCATGTCTGCCCACCTCCCCTCCCCTCCCCTTCTCCAGTGGGGGGGCGCCCCAGGCTCCCTACTGCCGGAGCACTGCTCCGCCATGCTCCAGCAGGAAATGACCCCTACCTGTCAGTCTATCTGTAGCAGTAGAAAACAGCAGGAGTCCAGAAGCACGTTAAAGACTCACGAAATTTGTGGCAGGGGAGGAGCTTTCGTGAGTCACTGCAGTCACTTCTTCAGCGGCGACTTACAAAAGCTCGTACCCCTGCCACAAATTTTGTGAGTCTTTAACGTGCTTCTGGACTCTTGCTGTTTTCTACTGGGGGGGAGAGGGAGGCCAAATATTTATGCTTCGACTTCACATGGGAACCTTTTCAGCCCTCGCCAATTCCAGGGCATTTGTTGCAAATATTTCCCTCCCACCTTTCCCCTAAAAGAATGAGCTGAAGGCAACTTATAGTGCATTGAATGACACTGTTAAAACAAGAGACAGACTTCTCTCTGTGTGTGTCAGTTCTGTGCCGTCAAGTTCCTTCTGACCTCTGGCAACCCAATGAATTAATGTCCTCCAAAACCTCTAGGCGGTTAACAGCCTTGCTAGCTGAAGGCTGTGGCTTACTTTATTGAATCAATCCATCTCATGATGAGACAAACTTCTAAGGGAACCTACAATGTGCTGCTGATGCATAAGGGGGAGGGGGAGCAACTGACGGTTGGGAGGCCCAGCAAGAGGCGGCTTTGCTGGGAGAAGGGGTCGGCTTGCCCAGGGGGGCTGCAGCTGCAGCTGGCCTGCAAGGGGCTTGGGGCAGCACAATGAGGAGGGGGCCCAAAGCATTACAGAGCCCCCTGGATGGGGCCTGGCATTTCCCCCTGGGCCTCCGGAGGGGGGGAACAAGCCCTGAGCGGGGTTTGCTCTTTAGTAAACAGAATGTGGAAAGTGACTCTTCCTCGAGCCATAAGCATCGCCCCATACAACTTCAAACGTCTGGAGGAGGGAGTGGTAGGGAGTTCCAGCATTTAGCACTCTGCCACGAGGAAAGAAAGAATGTTTCCAGTGAAACTGTAGATTTTTATTGTGGCTCCAAAATGACTTCTGGATTGCTGCAATAATACGTAAGAGTCGTTAGGGCCCTGTCTATGTGCTGAGGAATGCCACCAGAGTTCCAGGGGCACACCCAAAAGGACTGGGAGGAATTTGCTGTGCACAGTGTCCAGCCCCCAAACTCCTTCCCCACTTTGGGTTAGCTGAGGAAACTCTTCCCCATAAACCACCCACAGTTAACGCTTGCTTTCAGAGAAGGAGACTGAATTTGCTCTCTGGACTTGAAATGCTTTTTGCTGCTGTTTCTTGAGCGTATGCGGGAACCAGAGCTTTGACCACATGTGTGCGAAACAGAATGGCAGTTTCAAGTGTGCTCGTGCTGGCTTTCTGGGTCAGCGGGGGGGCCCCTACAGCAAAACTGTTAGAGAACTGTGTGTCTCAGCCTTCCTGTGCTGAAGAACCAGCTGAAATAGGCTGAGCCTAGCAAAACCGCACATCCTTTGCAAAGCCCTGGAGGCTTGGAGCTCAGCTAAGTGGTAGTTGCAGCCCTCCCCTTTCCTGAAAAGCAGATGCCTAGTGGTTATTTCACACACACACACACCCTCCCCAGTTTATGTCCAGGGCAATCCTGTGTGAACTCTCAGAAGTAAATCCCACAGATCTCTAAATCTCGTCTATGCCAGTTTCGGGTTGCAAGCTCACCTGGGGAACTTAAATTATGTTCCATTTCTTCAGACTAACATGGCGACCCCCCCTTGATCCATCAATGGATAAGTGTGAGACTTGTGTCTTGTGTCTTGACCAGGGCTTTTTTTTTTGTAGAAAAAGCCCAGCAGGAACTCATTAGCATAATAGGCCACTCCCAACAGCAGAAAGTTATTAGCATATTAGACCACACCCTGACAGTGTATCTCATTAGCATATTAGGCCACGCCCTGTGCCTTCTCTTGGTTTGCCCGGGCGCCCTGCAGCTGCAGGGAGCTTGGGTGAGCCGGCCCTTGGATAGGCCAGGGAAGGCATGGGGAGGCATTTAAATGCCTCCCTGATCCTTCCAGCCCCCCTGCCCCCCCCACCTCGGAGTCGCCCGGGGGACACTCTCCAGGCCTTCTCTCTGTAGCCTCGCGCACAGAGGTTTTGGCTGCAGTGGGCGTGGCCAACTCTGAAGCCAGCCGGAAATTTGTTCCTGTGCGTTCCTGCCCCAAAATAGCCCTGGTCTTGACTCCATAAATAGCGACAGAGCCCGTAGCACCTTAAAGACCAAGGAAAAAAGTGCTTGTGCCCAAATTTAAACACCAAAAATCAATGATTTAATAAATTGTATAGATATAACATATCTAATACTCAGAACAAATTTTCCTATGAGACAATAAATGGACAGGTAGAAATTCACAGGTAAAGTTAATCACAGGTAGAAATTCATAGGTGGAGTTTTTCCAAAAACAATTTGTAATAATAAATTCAAAAAAGTCCATGAACTGTAAGGGTGTAGTCGTGTCTCTGCCAGCTGACTCGACAGACCCCCAGTTATAAATCCGTTGCAATAATTTTTTCAAAAATCATGCTGGCTTCAACAATTCAAAGATACATGTAGACATCCACAAAGTACCTTTCCCTCTCATGAAAATGGCAGAGTGGTGAAATGCTTCAGAATTTTGAAGGGAGGTTCCAAGAAATGATTGATTCTCCACTGGGACTCACGGAGGACAGCTGTCTCTGAATATACTTTGTTCAAGTTCAAGGCCTTTTTTGAATTTATTATTACAGATTGTTTTTGGAAAAACTCCACCTGTGAATTTCTTTGTTGTTGTTGTTCAGTCGCACAGTCGAGTCCGACTCTTTGCGACCCCAAGGACCACATCACACCAGGCCCTCCTGTCTTCCACTGTGCTCTGGAGTTTGCTCAATTTCATGTTCGTTGCGTCGATGACGCTGTCTGACCATCTCATCCTTTGCCGTCCCCTTCTTCTTCTTTGACCTTCCGTCTTTCCCAGCATCGGGGTCGTCTCTCTACCTGTCCATTTATTGTGTCATAGGAAAATTTGTTCTGAGTACTATATATGTCATATCTTTACAATTTATTAAATCATTGAGTTTTGGTGTTTAAATATGGGCACATGCATTTTTTTCTTGTTTACATATATTGCTGTGCCACTGCCTTTCACCTTTTGTCTTAAATTGGCACCAGGGTTCTGACAAGAGTTGTCCTTGAAAGGGCAGTCCTCGAAAGAGCTCTCTCAGCCCCACCTCCCTCACAGGGTGTCTGTTGTGGGGAGGGGGAGGGAAAGGAGTTTATAAGCCTCTCTGAGATTCCAAGTGAAGGGTGGGATATAAATCCAATCTCCTCCTCCTCCTCCTCCTCCTCCTCCTCCTCCTCCTCCTCCTCCTCCTCCTCTTCTTCTTCTTCTTCTTCTTCTTCTTCTTCTTCTTCTTCTTCTTCTTCTTCTTCTTCTTCTTCTTCTTCTTCTTCTTCTTCTTCTTCTTCTTCTTCTTCTCCTCCTCCTCCTCCTCCTCCTCCTCCTCCTCCTCCTCCTCCTCCTCCTCCTCCTCCTCCTCCTCCTCCTCCTCCTCCTCCTCCTCCTCCTCCTCCTCCTCCTCCTCCTCAACACAATATCCGGGCCTGAGCTTCCTTTGTCAGGTACCAAGGGAACTTTGACTTGCGGGAGCTTCTGCCTCCAAAATCTTGCGGATCTCTAGGGTGCCGGCCTCAAATCTATCTCTTCAGACCAAATAACTACCCTCCTGAAATGATAAATATTGGCAGAGATTCAGGAGTGCAGGTTTCCATGGCAATGATGGTGGGCATCTCTCCTTCAGGATTTCTGCCTGCCGTACAGCTGGCTTGTTAAGAGTAGAGTAAGCTGGCTAAAAACAATGTCTGGCTTGGGGCGGGGCAAGGGGCGAGGTGGGAATCTTTGTAGCAGATGTCTGTCATTCCTCCCCCCAGCCCGCCAGAAGGGGACATGCCTGGAGGCCGAGCCTGCCTATTGTTGGGGAGAGCTCAAGGGGACATTGGGCTGAGAGGACTCGGGGAAATGCCTTGATGAACAAACAACCTGCTGGAATCTCAGCCCAGAGGCGAGGGTGGGCTGCGCTTGCCTTAGGGCCCCAGACCCAGCCGGAGAGATTGTGACACAGGAGGGACTGGGGGGGGTGTCGCTTCTAGTGTCTGTGGGGCCTGATCCAGCTCTCCTCCCTTGTGCAGTGCAATACGGCTCCTGGTTCCAGCACGTCAAGGGCTGGCTGAGCTGCCAGAAGGAGATGGACCTTTTCTGGGTCACGTATGAGGAGCTGCACCAGGTGAGTGGCCGCCTTGTCGTCAGCCTCGTAACTCGGCTCAGGACCGTGAGAGTCTGCCAGATCTGAGCTGACGCAGGCCTTGAGGTCTGAGCATTCGGATGTCGCTTAAGTCTTAAGTCAGTGCTTAGTTCTTGTGGCCCCTTCTTACACGCCCAGGGAAATGCTGATCCTCACTTTGGGGTCAGGAAGCCGTTTTTCTCCAGGCCGGTTTGGCTGGGGATCATGGAGGCCTTTTGCCATCTTCTGGGTGTGGAACAGGGGGTCACTGTGGGTGTGTGTCGGGGGTGAGGTATTTGTGAATAAGAACATAAGAGAAGCCAATGCTGGATCAGGCCAATGGCCCATCCAGTCCAACACTCTTCTGTGTCACACAGTGGCCAAAAATACCAGGCGCCCTCAGGAGGTCCAGCAGTGGGGCCAGGACACCAGAAGCCCTCCCACTGTTGCCCCCCACCCCAAGCACCAAGAATACAGAGCATCACTTGCCCCAGAGTCCCTATCTATCCCTTGTGGCTAATAGCCACTGATGGACCTCTGCTCCATATGTTTATCTAATTCCCTCTTGAAGCTGTCCGTGCTTGTAGCTGCCACCACCTCCTGTGGCAGTGAATTCCAATGTCCTGCATTGTGCAGGGGGTTGGACTAGATGATCCCTGAGGTCCCTTGCAACTCTTTGATTCTATGATTCTAAGTCACAAGTGCCATTAAATTACAGCATTTTAGGGTCTCCTTGTTATACAGAAATAGTGGGAGGACTCAAAGGGGTTGGCGCCAGTTGGCCGTGGTCTGTGTTCTTCCCCTGAACGGCTCTTTCCCTGGTACGTTGCACGGAAGCTGGACATCTTTCTGCTCTCCTTGCAACTCCAGTCAATGCACACCTTCTGGTGTACGGAAGCACACATCTCCTGTTCTGGGTTTGCTTTAGCTTGAGGGTGTGTGTGTGTAGGGACTAGTGGCACTACACACAGCAGCAAACCAGACTGGGCATTTTCCTGTTGCTTTTGAGCTGGGACTTGCAGGGTGGCCCCTCCAGGGCAGCTGGGGAAGCCCTTGGGAGAGAGAGTCCGGATGAGGCCCGAGGATCCTGGCTTCCCTCAGCTCTGTCCTGTTTCTTTGTTCCTTCTCGGGGCATTTCCAATTCTGCCCTGCCATGCAGGCGTCTCGCTCACCTCTACAAATGCCTCCTTCTCGTCCCTCGGGGAGGAACGGCACGAAGCTTTGTGAAACTCTTATCCACGCTATTATTCGATCGGGGCTTTACAGAGCATGCCTTCCAGAAGTCAAAGCCACCCCTGTCTGGGCCCGGCTTACAAGCTGCCCCCCCCCAGTGCCGATTTATTTATTTATTTATATCCCGCCTTCCAGCCCAATAAGGGTCTAAAGCGGCTTACATCCTTGTCCTCATCTCCGTTATACCCTCACAACAACCCTGTGAGGTCGGTGAGGCTGAGAGTGCAGGTGACCGGCCCAAGGCCACCCAGCAATCTTCCAGGGCACAAGTGTGGATTCGAACCTGGGTCTCCCAGATATCTTAGTCCCGCACTGTGAACCACTACACCATGCTGGCCCACAGGAGTCACTGCAGTGCTCCTCCCTTTCTGCCTTGCTTCATTAAAGGTGTGTGTCCGTCCCCCCCCGGCCCGAGATTTCTCGTGAGGGTTGCTCTGTCCCATAGCAATGGCTGTGCAGGACCTGGATGGCCTCCTCCACGGCAGAGTGTTTGTTGAGGGAGGAGTCCAACCACTTCTTCCCCCCCAGCTGGCTTCTATGGACGGGGGAAACGACATCCTTCCCGTAATTTTTTAATTGCTTTTGTGAACTTTCGTCACAAGATGCTTGAGCTCCTTGCTGTGGTCGGCTAGCAGAAGACTCACGTCGCTTTCGCAAACTTTTTTTTAAAAAGAAAAACACCGACAACAAGGCTAACCGCTTATTTGCAGTAAAGCCTCACCGCAGGAGGACCATTAAACGTCTCTCTGCGGGTTCTGAGTTTACCCGGTCCAGTGTCGGAGGGAACACGCACTGGGGGGGGGGGGTTTCAAAGGAAAAGTTCAGGCTTAGCTCATCCCTTCGAGCAGAGCTTAGGAATTTCTTCCTGGTCTGTGGGAGGCGTCCAGGTCTCTGCCTGTTTTGGAGGACGCAAGAAAATCTGCTGGAATAAATGCCGTTCGTCTTGAAGGCGGCCCCAGGAGGACTCCCACAGCGGGGCATTTTGGGGCCTGGCCCCCTGACTTTCTGCAAAGCCCCCCCACCCCAACTTCCATCCAGCCCCCAGGCCCCCTCAGCTCTCCGAGGCACCCGGAGGACTCCCAATTCTCTGGGCCACCTGGAGAACTCCGCACTGCTGCCCCTTCCCCAAGTGTGGTTTGCTTCCCCATGGAGGCAAGCAGAATGAGAATGCCGCAAAAGTGAGCTTTTTAAAAAAAGATACTTTTATTTTGTGACGTCAGTGCCCCCTGACTTATTCAAAGGCCCCCTGAATAAAAAATCCTGGCTACGGGCCTGCTTATGTCACCAGCAAGAGAGCCCGCTGCAGCCCAGAGGCCCTGACGGGAGGCGGAGACCAGGTGTGCCTCTCCCTCCCTCCCTCCCTCCCTCCCTCCTGCTGCAGCTCTCAGTGGACCAGGCACGGCTGGCCATTCAGACATGGTGGCTGTGCAGCTGGGAGAGCGGCTTGGGACCCCGATGGAAAGCTCCTGGGGGCCAGGCATGGGCTGTGATCTGCAGGCTGCCCACCTCTGCCTCAGAAGCAGGGCACTTGCCCCAAGGGAGCAAGTTGCCTTGGCTCAGCGACAGAGCGCCTGCTTGGCAGACAGGAGGCCCCGGGTTCAATCTCTAGGTTAAAAAGCACTAAGTGGTGGGTGATATGAATACCTCTCCCTGAGATGCTGGAAAGCCGCTGCCAGTCTGAGTAGCCAGTACTGAACTTGATGGACCAGAACGTCTGATTCAGTAGAAGGGAGCTCCCTGTGCCCGTGTGCCCAAACAACAAGGCTGCCCATGTGCATGGGGTACGGTTGCCAACTCTGGTGCAGGGGGAGGGGGGTGCACAGAAAACACACCCACCCGCTTGCCAGGAGCTAACGCTGCTTTTTGGGTTCTGTCTGGAACACAAGCTGCTTTTTTGTGGTTGCCCTTACTGTCCAGTAAGGAGCTGCGGTGGCTCAAGTGGTTAAGACGCTGAGCTGCAGGCTGTGGAAGGTCAGTAGTTCAGCAGTTTGAGACCCGAGAGTGCCACATGACGGAGTGAGCTCCCGTCTCTATTTCCAGCTCCTGCCAACCTAGCAGTTCGAAAGCAAGAAATTGCAAGTAGATAAATAGGTACCACTTCGGTGGGAAGGTAACAGTGTTCCGTGCACCTTGGTGTTTAGTCATGCCGGCCACATGACCACGGAAACGTCTTCGGACAGCGCTGGCTCTTTGGCTTTGAAACGGAGATGAGCACCCCAACCCTAGAGTTGGATTCGCCTGGCTTTCGAGCAAGGGAACCTTTACCTTTACCTTACTGTCCAGAAAGGCACTTGGAGACAGTGGCTGTTCGGTTGCTTCTCAGAGGCGTGCCGGGGCAAACCAGCTCTCTCCGTCTCTTGCCTTGAAAACCCTCTGGGATCACCAGAAGCTGGCTGCAGCTTGACGGCTCTTTCGACCACCGGTGATCTTGGTCCTGTTAAGAGTGCCAGTCGACTGTTCCGCCTGCTCGGTCCAAAAGCAGGGGACTCCGGGCAGCTCCTTCCTCTCGCTCACCCCCCCACCCCCTCCTCTGCCTCAGCAGGACTTGCAGAGCTGCGTGCAGCGCCTGAGCACCTTCCTGGGCTGCTCTCTGCAGCCGGGCCAGATCGAGGCCATCCAGGAGCACAGCAGCTTTGCCTCCATGAGGGAGAACCCCATGGCCAACTACACGCTCATCCCTCGGGAGATCCTGGACCCCAGCAAAGGCGCCTTCATGAGGAAAGGTGAGCGGGTGGGAAGCTGCCGGTCGGAGGCTCGTGGCCAGCCGCAGCCAGCCGGGGGCTGAAGGAGACGGAGGGTCGGGCCAGCCCGGCCTGAGCCTTGGCCAATTCTTCTGCTTTTAGGTATCGTCGGAGACTGGAGGAACCACTTCTCCGCAGAGCAGAGCGCCCTCTTCAACAAGGTGTACCAGCGGGAAATGGGGGGCTGCAGCCTGAGCTTCCAGGGCCTCGTGGACTGACGGAAGGCAGCCCCCCCTTCTGCCAGCCAGATCCTGCCTGCAGAGGGAGGCCCACACATGGCTGCAGCCCCCCTGCCCTGTCCCCGCCGCAGGATTTGCCCATGGCCCAGAGGCAGCTCTGTGCCCACAGAGCCAAGACCCACCTGCTCATTCCCAGCCCTTTAGCTGGGGATGGCTGAAGCTCGACGTGCAAAGCACAGAGTGGTTTGCTGGTCACCATCCTGGTGTTGCCGTATTCCCCTCTTGGAGGGGTGGGGTGGGGGGAGCTATGTAAACTCCCAGTTCCCTGTTAGGTTTCCTCTTCTTCTGCAGGCATTCCCACATAACTGCCCCAGGTGCTGACAGTTGGCCTCCCTTTCCTCCTTTTGGGCGGCGGGCAGCAGATTTTTGCGGAGCAATTCTAGAGCTTCTGGACTGTCAGAAGGCCCCCTTCACAGCCCGTTCCATTTCGCAGCCAATATCTAGTTCTGTGCTGAAGAATCCCACCTGGGCCTCCCAGCAAATGACAACAGTTGGCCCAGGCCCTTTGGCTTCCCCACAAACTCTTTGCAGGGCTGGGGGAAGGGGAGGTGGAGAGCAGGCTGATGGCCTGGGACACATCGGCAAAACTGCCCCCGTTTGGCACCCGGCACAGCTTGGGTGGGGGAGCCAGTGGTCGGGCATGTGCTGAGTGGGAAAGGAAGCCCAGGGTGCCCACCGAGGGTCAGCTGATTCCCCCCGAAGAAGCCACTGTGCCACGTCCCTACTGGGTCACTGGAGGTTTGCCCACTGAAGGTCCAACTCAGTGAGATGTCAGCAGGTCCTCCCGGCATTGCTAGAAGCAGGATTGGTGCCCCGTAGGAAGGAGATGGGAGGGAGTTAGTCTATTGAAGCCACTCACTCTGTGCTTCGGTCTTGTCGCTGGGAGAAAAGGGAGGCTCACAAGTGCTTTAAATAAAATGTTTCCTATTGAATATATTTGCCTTGAAAGAAAAACAAACGGGTACTCTTCCCCACGGAGCCAGCCCCAGTTTAGGTCTTCCCATTATTTTAAAGAGTTGAGCAGAGATCTCTGCTTTGGCTCTGCGCACATGTGCTTATGAGGGACACGTGGCTGGACTTCAGCTTCAGTAAACCTCGGCGCCCTCTTGTGGGCATCTCAAGCACTGCCGGACCTTCCAGATGGCGGAAGAGGAGAGTCCCACTTAACCCCCCCCACCCCACCCCCTGTGATGGATGCTGAGGGGGGGAGGCTGCCTTTCTGCAGGGGGTGCGGTTTGGCTGAGGCAGCTCCCTTCGGACTTGTCACTGTTCCAGCAAGCGCATCATTTTCAGGGCAGGGCTAAACTGACCCGCACAGGAATGGCTTCAGATCCCAAAACTGCCCAGATCCCGAAACTAATGCCCCTCTTTGATGCTGCCTGGCTTTAAAAAGGGAACATCTGGAGCCATACAGGGGTGTGTGTGCTATAAACAACTTGCCTGTAAGTGACCTGCCACAGCAACACCCCCGGGCATTGCTCTTGGGTGGGCGCACCCATGACACTCAGCAGGCTACAGAGAGCGGGAGAAAGTTCTCAGAGGTGTCAGCTGCACTGTCCCTGAAGCCTTGGGGGTCCGAACGGTACCAGCATTGTTCTGGAACTTCCCTCCCTGGGGTGCCTGCCTGCATGTGTTGTTGTTTTTTAAGTCCCGCTTGTTCTGGCCAAGGGGACAGAGGTCCAGGAACTGCCCAAAGCATCCACCTCACACATTGGTGTTTGGTGTAGTGGTTAAGTGCGTGGACTCTCATCTGGGTGAACTGGGTTTGATTCCCCACTCCTCCACTTGCACCTGCTGATGTGACCTTGGGTCAGTCACAAGCTCTGGCACAGCTGTTCCTGAAAAAGAGCAGTTTCGGTCAGAAGTTCTCTCAGACCCACCTACCTCACAGGGTGTCTGTTGTGGGGAGGGGAAGGGAAAGGAGTTTGTAAGCCACTCTGAGACTCCAAGTGAAGGGCAAAGGGGTATAAATCCAATCTCCTCCTCCTCCTCCTCCTCCTCCTCCTCCTCCTCCTCCTCCTCCTCCTCCTCCTCCTCCTCTTCTTCTTCTTCTTCTTCTTCTTCTTCTTCTTCTTCTTCTTCTTCTTCTTCTTCTTCTTCTTCTTCTTCTTCTTCTTCTTCTGTGCTACATAGGAACCTAAGAGAAGCCAATGTTGGATCAGACCAATGGCCCATCCAGTCCAACACTCTGTCACACAGTGGCCAAAAACACCAGGTGCCATCAGGGGGTTCACCAGTGGGGTCAGGACACTAGAAGCCCTCCCACTGTTGACCTCCCCCCCAAGCACCAAGAATACAGAGCATCCCTTGCCCCAGAGTCCCTATCTATACCGTGTGGCTAATAGCCACCGCTGGACCTCTGAGGGGAAGAGGAGCTCTTAGTCCCTAATGCTACCGGGGCGTCTACCTGGTGTGACGACATCCTTCCCAAATGCCCTCTGCCTGGCAGATGGGGGAGGAGATAGGGAGGCACTTATCTTTGGTGCAAGGCACCTCCTATGCTACAACGGGCTGGGAGGGAGACAACCCCAAACCGCCAAGCCAGTTGTCACGCAGGGCACCAAGCTGAATTGATGCGCAAGGAGCACGTCACCTGCTCAGCTTCAGCATGGAGGCAGGAGTGGGGCGAGGAAAGGAAGCGGACCTGACAATCCTATCTGAATTCTTTGGGTTACAGATAACAGAGAAATGGAGGATCTTCAGTTGGACCATGTCGGTGGAAATCCAGGTTAGGAAAAGCTCAAAAGTTAATGCAAAAGAACTTTATTTTTATTTAAGCATTTAAAAATTTTTAATCATATAACCCCCCTAAGGAAAAAAATACAGCACTTAAATATCAGAAAAGGGGAGAAAAAGGAGAGCCTTCCCTCTCTCTCTCTCTCTAAACTCCAGGAAGGTTTTTAAAAGGTCTGGGAACAGCAATAATAATAATAAAAAACATGGGTAACTTTAGAAAGAGGTTTTAGAAAGAGATTTTTGAGGTGTGCAACATCGATTTGAATCATACCACAATCTATAGGCATTTTAAAAATGCAGGCACAAAACATTACAATTCGGAGCGCGTCAAATACAGAAACACAATTTCCCATGATGCCCGCAATGCAACACTCACCGGCTTGGGGGGGAGGCATGGGGGGGAAGGGGAGGCAGCCATATCAAACCGCTCCTGGCAGAGCAGACAGCTGATCTTCTGAATGGAGCTCCAGTTGAGAAGGACCCTCAACAGCTAGGGGGGCCCTAATGCTGTCCCCGTTCCTGGCACAGCATTGCCCATGGCGAGTTAAAATGAGGGCATGAAAAATATCCCTAGAAAGAGACCTCTCCCCCCTTCCCCGACATTCACCCCAGGCTTGGTCTCAGCCCACGGTGGAATGCTCCTCTCCATGCCGAGAAACCCCCAATCTCCAGTATGGGGTGGAAATGAAGCAGAGCCCCCCCATCCCTCTATTCCTTCAAGTCATTAAAAAGTCTCATATATAAAAATCAAGGCGAGGAAGAGGGAAAGGAATTTGCATTCAGTTCAAGAAGGTCCTGGAAACCCCTCCATCCCAGTTACTGGAGTCCCACAAGCACCAGGACTACTGGGGGGGGGGAGAAGCCTGGGTTGCTCAAGAGCTCCATTTCTTCTGACTTGGCTACCTCACACCAGTTTCTTGGTGCCTCCCTGGGAGACTCACGACACCCTGGCCTGACTTTACGGGGCCAGAGATTTCCCAAGAAGGGGAGCGTGCCGCGGACTGGCACCTGAAGATCAGCTGTGTTGCTACGGCTGCACGGCCAGACTCCCTCCCTCCCTCCCTGGGCCCTTTCATCCATCACAGCCAAACAGGCAGAGGGGAGAAGGATCAGCTAAAATCCCGCTCTTAAAACCGCCGGTCGATGGCAGAGGCTGGCTAATAAGGGCATTAAAAATTCAGCTGTGTTACAATACAGGTCATGATCTCTCCAGGCTGAAAATTGTTCTCGTATTTTTTTTTAAAAATGACTTTCCCCTCTTCTGTCTGCGCGTCTTAAGTTGCCTCTCCGTGGTCCTGTGGGGAAAGAGGTCGCCAGATGCCAGGTGCAGGGGGGGTGTTCCGGCGTGGGGTCTGCACCAGGCAGCTGAGAAAGCAGCGCTCCTCCAGTCACACTGCCCGTGCCCTCTTCTGCTAGCAGGGATCCCGCTTCCTGTAGGTTTCCGGGCAGTCCTCCTCAGTTGCTCCAGCGCCACAGAATGCCCGTCCGAGCCAGGAACCGCCTCTCCGCTCCCTGTCAGAGAAGTGGCTGCAAAGATGGGGCTATTGAGCCCAGGGGAGGCTAGGCCCTGCTCTCTGCTCCTTGGCGTCTCAGGAGAGGTCCAGGAGGAGCACCGGCCAGGCCCGCCAAAGTCAACCAGCGCCACCGGGTGGGATCCGACCGCCTCGTCAGCAGAGGAGGCTTCCATCCCCACAAGGGCTTTGGGGCTGCCGCATGGCTCAGGGGCCTCCGTCTCACCAGATGAACATAGCATTCATCCCCCCCCCTTCAGTCTGCAGGGCCACAGGTCTGGTCGACTGGATGCAGCAAGGTCTTTCCCAGAACCACCCCGGCGGGCAGGGAGCCTGGCTCAGCTCACAGGGCGGCCTGGGCTTCCTGGGAGAGGGCGAGGCTGCTGGAGGAGCCACTGTGGGAGTCGTCTGGGGGGAGGCCCAGCCGGCCGCCACCCCCCCTCTGCACCACAGCACTGACGGTCGGGAGGCTGAGGCTGGGCCACTCCTGCGGGGCTCCGCAGCACAGCCGACGGCCGAGCATTTGGAATTTGTGCCGGAAGCTCCGGTTGACCCAGAAGTAGACAAAGCAGTTGAGGAACCCACTGCCGGTGGGCAGCCAGAGGGCCACGAACTCCAGCCACTCGTGGACGCGTTCCAGGGTGAGAGCTGCAAGGAGGGAGGAGGAGAGTCAGTATTTCCAACAAGCTGGGTTGCCAACTCCAGGCTGGAGGATGTGTGGAGATTTGGGGGTAGACGCTGGGGAGGGGAGGGGACTTCGTGGGGCATGCTTACAGACTCCTTTCCCATCCCCTCTCCCTCCCCACAACAGACACCCTGTGAAGCAGGCGGGGCTGAGAGAGCTCTTTTGAGAACTGCCCTTGAGAGAACAGCTCTGACAGAACTATGGCTTGCCCAAGATCATCCAGCAGCCGCAAGTGGAGGAGTGGGGAGTCAAACCCGGTTCTCCCAGATTAAAGTCCGCGCACTTAACCACCACACCAAACTGGCAAACCTCAGTTGCCCCTCCCTCCCCAGTCCTCGATTGTTGAACTCAGTGAGAGTCACTGCCTCTGTTACATCACCTCAGGGGTCCCCAGCCTTTTGGGGCCCAAGGGCACCTTTGGAATCCTGACATGGGGCGGTGGGCACTGCCACAAAACGGCTGCCACCGGAGGGGAGCTAGGGTTGCCAACCTCCAGGTGGACCTGGCAGCCTTCTGGAATTACAACTGATACGGATCAGTTCCCCTGGAGAAGACAGGTGCTTGGGACGGGGGACGAGGAGGTGTTGTGTCCTGCTGAGGCCTCTGCCCCCCCCCCGGGTCTGCCCCCAAACCTCTTCACCCAGAGCTGGCAACCCCAGCTGGAGCCAACCACAAAACGCCACCGAGCCAGGCGATGTATAACTCTTAAGAGCAGCTTTTCAGCATTTCAAGAAAAAGCTCTGAATCAGGCTGCTGCTCCGTGAAGGCCACCAGCATTTAGTTCTCGTGGCCCTTTCTGACACGCCCAGGGAAGTCCCGGTTGCCACTTTGGGGCCAGGAAGCCGTTTTCCTCCAGGCCAGTGTGGCTGGAGCTCCTACAGGTCTTTTGTCATCTTCTGGGCGTGGAAGGGGGGTCACTCGGGGTGCGGGGGGGGGGAGGTATTTGTGAATGTCCTGCCTTGTGCAGGGGGTTGGACTAGATGACCCCGGAGGTCCCTTCCGACTCTATGATTCTGTGATTGTATCACTGACTCAGACTGGCAGCAGCCCTCCTCTCAGGTCTCAACCAGAAAAGGGTCTTTCACGTCACCTACTGTCTGGTCCTTTGAATTGGAGGCCCTGAGAACTGAACTCGGGACCTTCTGTGTGGCAAGCAGAGGCCTCCCTCCAGAAGGGCCCCTTCCCCTCCCAAAAAAGGGACCTGGACCCCTCTCTCTTCCCCCCAGGGCAGCAAGCTCTCCCACCCCACCAGGCACCTACCGTTGTACAGGATGGTGCCCATGCAGGGTGCCCAGCAGATGTAGAAGGCGATGACCACAGGCACCAGGATGCGGGAAGCAGGGCCCATGCGCAGTCGGCGGAGCCTCTTTGGGGCCATCCCTCTCCTTGCCGGGGCCAGGCCTCTCTGACTCCGCTGCTGAGAGCGGGCTGCCAGCCACAGGCACAAGTTGGCATAGGTGATGACCCCCGCAGCCGGGCAGAAGATGGTGCCGGCCAACAGCAAGGAGTAGGTGGGGTTGGAGGCATAGTCCGGCTCGCAGAGCAGAGCCGCCACCGAGAAGCGGACCCGCAGCACGGCCCCAGGACCTGGCACTGCCAGCGGCACCAACAGGAGGGCAGGCAGCAGCCACGCGGCAGCAATGAGCAGGGCCATCCGCCTGCGGGTCAAGAGACGCCTGTAGCGCAGCGGGAAGAAGACGGCCACGTAGCGCTCCAGGGAGACGCCCGCCAGGGAGTAGAGGGAGGCCCCGAAGACGCTGGAGTTGATGAAGGCCACCGCCCGGCAGCTGTTGCCCTCCTGCTCCTCCTCCTCCACGGCCCTCAGCGCCAGGCTGTGGTACATGTTGAGGGGCACCACCAGCACGGCCAGGGCGGCGTCGGCGGCAGCCAGCGAGAGCAGCACCAGCCTGCTGCTGTGGCTCCAGCCGGACACGGAGGAGGCGATGACCGCGATGACCGTCCCATTGCCCAGCATGATCAGGACGCCCAAGACACAGACCAGGCTGCTCTTGACCACCCTGCTGCCACCGCCGCCACACTTGCCAGGGCAGAGGGGGCCGCTCTCCACAGGGGGGGCTGTTTCGGGGGCCCGCTCCTCTGCCCCACCCGCTGGCACTCTGGTGTCAGCAGTCCGGCTCACCGTGGCTGGGCTGCGAAGGAGGAACCCCTCCCCGGGGCCGGGCCCTGTCCTGAGCTCTCCTCCTCCTCCCCGCTCTCCCAGTGGGCCTTTGGGCAAGGGCCCCCCTGTCCCATTCCGCTGCCCCGGCTGCAAGGCGCAGGCCCCCGCTAGCTGCAGCAGCAGCAGGAAACAAGGCCGGAGGAAGCGGACTCCAGCCATGGCAGCCCCCGGGGTGGGTGGGTGGGGGTGCACTAGGCCTGGGCTGCTTTAGGGCTGCCTCTTATAAAGTGTGGGGGGTGCTGGGAAGGATGCTATTGCAGCCTGCAGTGCGGGAGGGAGAGTCAGCGGGAAGGGCAGTTGTGGGGCTCCCGGGAGAGTCACCCAGCGGTGCCTAGAAGCCCCCTCTGCCGGCTGGCTGCTTACAGGGCCCAAACTGCGGGCGAAGAGCCTTACAGATCCTGGGGCCCCGGACTGCAATGCCATCTTTTTCTCCTCAGGCAGCCTTGGGAAGGATCAGGCCTATTGACACTGGGGGCCTGACCCCGCAGCGCCTCAAGGCAGGCTTCTTCTCGGGGCTGCTCTGTCCCTAAAGCTGCGCCGTCGTGGAGGGAGCCCTGCAACTCCAGAGTAGGAGCCCTCTGGGGCCGCCGCCTGCCCTCCGTAGGCCTGCTCACTCCCGTGTTCCTTTTGCTCTCCTGCCTGGAGCGCAAACGCAGCAGGTAAATTTCTTCTCCTGCTGTCCAGGTGTGGGGACTGACCGAAGCTTCCCTGGTTGCTGCCTTCTCTGGCACACAGCAGTTAAAGGCGAAGGAGCCCGGATGGAGATCCCACACGGGCCACCCAACCGTGGAGAAGCCGAAGAGCTGCAGACAGGGCGAGTGGCTCCCGTCAGATGACGGCCGGCGCACATTTACTCTGCGAGCCACCCAGAAGTGGTCCATGGGCGACATCCCAGAAACCAGGGCTCTTCTCATGAATGCACATGACACCGCCCGGCTTTAGGACAATTAGTGTTTGCAGAATCAGGGCAGCTGAATGCCTGCCTGGGCCTCTGGGTTTAAGTGGAGGGGGGGAGAGTCCCTTTTGCTTCTGTGGTTCTGGATTTTTTGAGTTAGGAACAATGCTCCCTCTAAGGTGTGGAGTCTTGTGAGCAAAAAATCTGCTTTGTGAGCTGCTGGCATTAAAGTTGTGAGTGAGCGATTTGGCTGCTGCATAAATCAGTTTGCTCTGGAGCCATCCCTTCCTGAGCCGAGGCAAAACGGTATGAGCCAGAGGCTAAAAAACTGTGAGCTCGCTCACACTAACTCCGCTTAGAGGGAACATTGGTTAGGAAGAGTAAAGCTGACACAGGACCTTGTAGGCACAGGCATGGTGGGCCACGACCTGTCTTCATGCAGCTAACTGTAGTGTAGGTATTGGGTTCTCAGTGGAAAAGGTTTGGGTTCAAATTCACAGGGCTGTTTGAGTTATGACAGGAAAATGTGCTCCTTATAGAAGCGTTTGTTGGTTTGAAAGCTGGTTGTTTCTGGGAGGGTGTTTGACTTTGGGCTGGGGAGGGACGGAAGCTCTGGAGATTTAGGGAGCACACGGTGGGCTGTTGTGACCAGTGCTCCCTCTAAGCTGAGTTGGTGTGAGCTAACTCACAATATTTTAGCCTCCAGCTCACACATTTTTGTCTTAGCTCAGGAAGGAGGGCTCGCTCCAGGGCAAACTAACTGATGCAGTAGCCAAATTGCTCGCTCACAACTTTAATGTCAGTCGCTCACAAAGTAGAATTTTTGCTCACAAGACTCCAGAGCTTAGAGGGAGCATTGGCTGCAACATCCGTTTTGACATCTGCCACTTACTGCGGGCAGCAGGCCTGCTGCGGTTCCAAGAACTGGTGTAACTACTTCTTGATGCTCTGCGTAGGACAAGTTTGGCTGTTGGCATTCATGCTTTTAAGATTCTTTCTTTCTTTCTTTCTTTCTTTCTTTCTTTCTTTCTTTCTTTCTTTCTTTCTTTCTTTCTTTCTTTCTTTCTTTCTTTCTTTCTTTCTTTCTTTCTTTCTTTCTTTCTTTCTTTCTTTCTTTCTTTCTTTCTTTCTTCCTTCCTTCCTTCCTTCCTTCCTTCCTTCCTTCCTTCCTTCCTTCCTTCCTTCCTTCCTTCCTTCCTGTATCCCTCCCTCCCTGCAGGTGGGCTCAGGGCAGGTCACAACACACAAAAGACTATCACAGGTCAATCATTTTAAAAACTCTTAATTTCCTAATAAACACGATGGCTTTCCAAAAACTTGTGGCGTCCTGGGCCTGTTTCCATCAGAGAGGACAGGGCACCTGATTTGGGATGGGTTCTCAGAGCAGTAAATTCACTGCTGTCAAGATTAAGGGCGGCTCGAGTAGGGGGGGCAGATTTGGCTGGACGTCTGCTGCCTCAGCCAAAAGCCTGGCGGAACAGCTCAGTTTTACAGGCTCTGCGGAATTGCAATAGATCCCGCAAGGCCCTGATCTCTGTTGGGAGCTTGTTCCACCAGGTGGGGGCCAGGGCTGAGGTGTCTTTTGGGCCGGGGATTACCAGTAGATGTTGATCTACTGAGCACAAGGCTCTTCAGGGCAGATATGGGGAAAGGCGGTCCCGCAGGTATGTTGGTCCCTGGCCGCATAGGGCCTCAAAGGTTAACACCAGCACCTTGAAATTGATCCGGAACTCTATCAGCAGCCAGTGCAATTGGCGCAGCACCGGCTGGATGAGCACCTGTGGAGACGTCACAGTCAGCAAGCCTGCTGCCACATTCTGCGCTAACTGCAGCTTCTGGGTCAGGCACAAGGGTAGCCCTGCATAGAGCGAGTTACAATAGTCCAATCTGGAGGTGAGCGTTCCAGCAACCTGTTTCACACAGTGGCCAACCAGTTGCCCTGGAAGGCTGACAAACAGGTCACAGGGGCCAACCTCTTTCTTTAACGTTGCCTCCTGGCACTGGAATCCAGAGCTTTACTGTCTCTGAATATGGAGGTTCCCTTTCGCCGTCTTGGCTGGTGGGTGTTAATGGACCTCTGCACCACGCATCTGCCTAATCTCCCGTTCAAGCCATCTTGGCTGGTGGCTGCCCCTGCACCTGCTGGCAACGAATCCCACCATTTAATCCCTTTTGAAGAAGTACTTTGTTTTGTCTGTCCTGAACCTACTGCCCATCAACTTCATAGGGTGTCCCTGAATCCTAATATTATGGGAGAGGGAGAAAAAAAACACGCTCTGCCCAGTTGCTCTGCACTGTGCATAATCTGATAAAGTTCTGTCATGTTCCCCTCTTAAGTCATCTTTTCCCTAAACTGGAAAGTCCCCCGTCTCTTCAGCCTTTCCTCAAAGGAAAGGGGCTCCAACCCTCTCCTGTACTTTTCCCAGTTCTGCAACATATTTTTTGAGATAGAGTGACCCGATCTCTACAGGGGCATTACAACAGTGGCTGTTTTATTTTCCAGTTTGGTGTAGTGGTTAAGTGCGCGGACTCTAATCTGGGAGAACCGGGTTTGATTCCCCACTCCTCCACTTGCAGCTGCTGGATGACCTTGGGCAAGCCATAGTTCCGTCAGAGCTGTCCTTGAAAAGAGCAGTTTGTCTCAGAGTTCTCTCAGTCCCACCTACCTCACAGGGTGTCTGTTGTGGGGAAGGGGAGGGAAAGGAGTTTGTAAGCCGCTCTGAGACTCTGAGTGAAGGGCAAAGGGTATAAATCCAATCTCCTCCTCCTCCTTCCTCTTCTCCCCAGCACAGTGGGTGTGTTTGTCACTGCTGCGGCATGCTGAGCCAACATTTTCAGGACGCTCTCCACTTCAACCCCCAGATCTCTCTTCCTCTCCGTCTTGGCTAGTTCCCACCCTGTCAGCCTGTTTTCAAAGTTGGGGTGTGTGTGTGTGTTTGTACCAGTGTGCATCACCTGACACTCACCTGTCTTTTTTGAGTGGCCGCACCTGTTTAGCCACTGCAGGAGGTGATGCTGGCCCGGGCTCTGGCTGGCCTCCCGATTCCTGGCCTCCCATTCTGCCGCTCCCCACCCACTCTGCTGACATGACGCCTCTGTGAGGTGCTGCTGCTGAACTGTTGTACCTGCGTGGCGGACGTCTGTGTTCGGACAGGCCACTGCTGCACCCCCCAACCCCCCGCTCCTGGGCTCCCTCCTTCCTGGCGCAACAGGCCAGCGGAACTGCTGCTGGGTGCCGAGACAAGGGGCGATCTGCCTCTGCCTGGCAGGAAGCCCAATGCCCAGACGCTTTAACAGCTGCCCACTTGACAGGCGGGCAGCCTGCTTCCCTTCGACTGCGTGTGGCTTGTCGCTTTGATCCTCCCCTTGGGAGGCCGGTGCCTCCGCAGCCGTGTTACCAGGGACACCGGCCTCAATTCCTGCTGTGTGACACTGTGGCCACGGGTGGCTCTGGGGCTGGCTGCCGCCTTCTTCTCCTCGGATGCCCCCCCTTCCCTGCTCTGGCCCAGCATCCTTTTCTTCCCTGCTCTTTTCTCTTCTGCAATTCGCACTCATTTCCACGCACCCTCCCGTTGGTTTGGGCCCTGTGTAGGTTGGCTTTTAGACAACTTGGGGGCTCTGTGGGGTCTACGGAAATCCATCTGCTCTGGGTTTGGGGCTGGGGGCCCTCTTGGGTGTTCAGCAGCTGCGTCTGCCTTTCAAGCGGGGCCTGGACGTGGACTTCAGACGTCAGCAGAACCGAGCGCGAGTGATGTTCCAAACAGGGCCAGCTCCCCCGGGGTCTGCTCCGCCAAGCCAGGCCTCTGATCTTCCCAAGGCCCCGGTTGCCTCCCGGCACTGCTCCGCCCGCCTGGTGAAGCTGCCCCTGGTGTGCAGCGGCCTGATTTGCCAGCCTTGGGGCTGGGCTGGGGGCAGCTGGCCGGCGCTTTGGGGCTCAGTGCCTCTCCTGAGGCAGTCCCCTTGCCCCAGAGTGCCCAGTGTGGGTCCACTGGGCCGTGTTTTCCCTTGGCCCCTTTGCCCGGGGTTAAACTAGGTCACCAGGAGGCAGAGTGAAATCCGGATTAGCTGGGCTGGTGAACCCACCCATCCGTGCAAAGTTGCAACCCTAGCAAACTGACACCGTGCGGGAGCCCCTGCTAAGCTGCTCACTTGCGCGGGGGGCGGGGAGGACAGACCCAGGCTGACAGATCTGCTGGCGGTCCAGTCGGTCACCCTGATCCCGGCTCCCTGACTTTGCCCAGTGCAACAGAGGGGAACCAGCCGCCAAACCTGGACTGCTGCAGAATGGCCCTGTGGGCAGACCCGCCTCGCACCAGTGAGGTGTGCAAAACAAAAGCTGCCTCTCGGTCATAACTGAGCAAATGTCCCCAAACCGAAGTTGATGGGAAGGCGGAGAGAAATGGAGGGGGGGGGATCCAGCTGCAAGAGCAGTGGCCACGCCTCTGATGAGGGCCCCGGCTGGGATGCACGGAGCAGTGAGCAAGCTTTGCACACCCCAGAACTTTCCTTCAAGCTGGAAGAGAGACCCCAAAGCAATCAGGGAAGGGAAGTGGTGGCAGCAGCGGGGGGGGCGGGGGGAGACAGGTGAGCTCCTGATGGGGCATGTCCCCCAGTTCAGGTCTCCTCAGGGTCCACCCCACCCCCTCCTTGTTTCCAGTCACACGCCCTGCTCTTTGCGAGCCTTAGAGGCGGGCGGCCGCAGCGGACGCGGGCTGGGAACGGGGAGCCTGGCTGTGGCCGCCCTGCAGAGCCCGCCGGGAGACACCAGGGGGCAGCAGAGCCGCAGGCTGGTGGGCGGACGGGCGCCCGGGCGCTGGGAGCCGGCTCGAGGGGGCGGACGGGCGTCGAGGCGGGACTGGAGGAGGGCAGGACGGGACCTACCAGGAGGAGCCGACGTTGCATTGAACGAGAGGACCTCTGAGCACACGCGGAGGGCAGCGCCGCGTTTCACCACAAAGTGCCCACCGCCGCCGTTCCCAGGACTCCTCCTGCGCGGGGGGGGGGAGACCTCAGCAGGGGACCCGCCCACACCGGCCATACCCTCCCAAGCAGCCCCCCCCCTTTGCAGACGGCCGCCTCTGTACCTCCCTGCGACTGCTTGAATGTGAGGTGCTTCAGGGATGTGAGGTGAAGGGACGCCTGTCCTGTGTGGCCCCTCCATTGAGAGGAGAAGAAGAGGAGAGAGAAGAGATTGGATTTCTACCCCGCCCTTCACTACCCACAGGAGTCTCAGGGCGGCTGACAAACGCCTTTCCCTTCCCCTCCCCACAACAGACACCCTGGGAGGTAGGCGGGGCTGAGAGAGCTCTGACAGAAACGGCTCTTTTCCAAGGACAGCTCTTATCAGAACCAAGGCTTGCCCAAGGTCATCCAGCAGCTACGGGGAGTGGGGAATCAAACCCGGTTCTCTCAGCTTAGAGTCCGTGCACTTGACCACGACATCAAACTGGCAAAGAATCCCCCATAAACGCCCCTGTCTGAGGCAGGCCTGCAGGGGTTTTTTTTTTTTGGGGGGGGGTTTAAATCACACTTGAAAAGTCTGAGCCATTCCCCCCCCCCGGCAGGCGGCTGTCCTCTTGCAGAGGGGCAGGTGTTCCTCACGGGCGGCAGACTCCTTTCCAGGGCTCCCACCACCACGGGCTGCTCTGTCGTCCCCCCCCGCCCTGCATCTGGCCTCAACTGCCCCCAGGTTGCCCCTTCTGGAGTCCTCCTCCTCTACCCGCTCAGACCACCCCCTCCCTTGCCTGGCATTTCTTCTCTCCCTCCTCCTCCCCAGTTGACTTTCTGCACTTTGGCACCTGCTGGGCCCACCCCCAGACCCCCCACCCCCCATAATCACAGGCTGCGCCACTCAGCTGTGCAATCGACCCTGTTCTCGCCCTCTGGGGCACCAGAAGGGGCGGAGGACGCGCTGCCCACGCAGAACAGGCATCTGCTTCACCTGTATGGCGGGGGGTGCGTATGAATGGGTACCTTGAGAGCAGTGCTCCCTCTAAGCTGCAGAGTCTTGTGAGCAAAAATTCTACTTTGTGAGCCACCGGCATTAAAGTTGTGAGTGAGCGATTTGGCTGCTGCATGAATTAGTTTGCCCTGGAGCCATCCCTTCCTGAGCTAAGACAGAAAGGTGTGTGCAGGAGGCTAAAAAACTGTGAGCCAGCTCACACCGACTCAGCTTAGAGGGAACACTGAGAGCTTGTCTGAATGTGGCCACTTGGCAGCTCCGGGCCCGGCCTACCTTCACTGCGACTTTGCCTCTTGCACAGGGGTGGCAAGAACGGGGGTGGGGGTGAGGGGAGGAATGGGAGAGAGGATTTGTTGCTCCCCGGCTGGCAATACAGGAAGGAACAGAGCCTCTGAGCATGCACAGCTTGATGCTAGGGAATACCAAGCCGTCTTCCTCTCCCCTCCAGGGAGACGCAATTAGATGTGGGGGGGGGCAATAGGCTGCCCCCCCCCAGCTTGGTCTCCCCTCCGGTGCCTTGATCGCAGTCTTCTCTGCCTCGTGTCTGAGGCTGCTCAGCACTGGCTAGTCTTCATTTTGTCGAAGCAAAACCATGTCATGTTTTTGCACAGAAAATTGTGGCAGAGCTTATTTCCTCTGGTGTACCCAACTCTGTGCCCTGGTGTCCTGAGGCCAGCATGTGGGTGAGCGGCAGCCTGCTTTTCAAAACCTAGAGGTGGTTCTTTCGACACCTGCGGGCAGGGCAAGACACCCGGCCGAAGGAGGCCTCGGCCCCAGGAGGTGGCGGCAGGTGGGTCAAGGTTTGAGCGAGGCGGCCACAGGGAGGAAGGACTCCTGGGCTGCGCTCTGCCGGGGGTGCGCAGAAGCCCCACAGAGAGAGGATACCCCTACGGACACACCCGGGCACTTGCACGCTGCAGGACCTACGCATGGATGCCCACCCACGTGGGCATGTGAAATCCCCCTCTGGTCCCGCTCAGCCCCTGCCCAGGACAGGAAGACATTAAAAAATGATGGTGACAAAGTGCAACCCATGTTAAATATTCATCCCCGTGATTGAATTAAACATCCCAGTTTTCCTGATGGCAGCAAAGTGCCTCCCGCCACCCCCAGGGAGCCTGTCCCGCCTCACGACGACGGTGCTGAGCCTCCATCTGTCTTGCCGGTCTGGCTAGGTGAATTCTGCTTGCGCCTGCACAGGGGAAAGTGGGGCACCAGACCCCACCCCACTCCCCCATGAAGAGGGGCAGCAGTGCCTCTGCTGGCCTTTGCGAGTGAGGCCCTGACGCTCTGCAAGGAGCCCCGTGGGTGCCTCGAGTCCCTCCGGCCAGCCCTTCTGAGGCTTTTCTCTGGCTTGCCACAGGCCACTGCTGGGGGGGGGGGAAACTGAATTGCAAGGAACAGTGGTGCTGAGCGCTATATTCTCTGTCCCGGAGAAGTCCTGCGCCCCGGTCCTTGGGATTCAGGACCGGGAGGGATGCTCTGTGGTGATGTACTAGTGAAAGAACGTACTCTGCACATGCTCACAGGGCAGGGCCAGTCAACTCATCTGGCCGCCCCAAGTGGCAAGATGTGGGTCTCTCTCCACCCGCCTTCAGCTGCCGCCTGGCCCAGGCACCGAAGCAGCCAGCCTGGGAGCCAGGTGCCCTGGGCAGAAGGGGTGGGGCCTGTCTCCTCCCCGGGGGCCCCTCCAGCTCCAAGGCAGGTTGCAGAGGCCTCTAGAGCTGGGCAGGGTGCCCGCGGGTCCCTCCGGGGCCACTGCTGGACTGCAGACAGACACCGGAGCCTGCCCTGGGCCTGGTCTGGGAGGCTGCCACGGGGCCGGCCTTCGTAAGGAAAACACCCGTAATAAGATAACGAAGTCGTGTTTAGAGAAAAATGAATCTTCTTTAATTATCCAGTGAAAAACAATTCATTAAAGTTGTATCCTCTGAAGTAAATTGGTCTCAAATCTTGCTGACGGTACCGTGCTCATAGACCATTTCACTCCGGGTGGCATCAGATGCAGACCTGGCACCTTTCGTATTTTTTCTGCAACTTTTTGCCTGCTCCTGCCCCCTTTCTAACTTACATCGTTGCGCCCTTCTGCGTGGGGCTCCCTGTCGACTGCGTGGGTGACTCCTGGCTCAGGCAGTCCTGGCTCAAAGACCCTTGTCTCTCCCCCCGGCAGGCCAGAGGTGGGCCAGATGCCGTCTCTGGCAGGGCCCACTGAAGCCAATGTCCCCTGCGCACACACGTTCACTAGCTAGCGCCCCACCCCTCCCGCCCCCTCCCCAGGGCCTTTGGGGAAAGAGCTGCCGGCAGCCCTGAGCAGGGGCAGTGCCAGGGCTTGTGCGCAGACAGTGGAAGAAGGCACCCTGGGTGGGACGGAAGGGGGGGCATCAGCAGGGGGCCTGGTGGTGGGCAGAGGACGGGCAGGATCCCGAGAACTCTCTGCCCAAGCCCCCCCCAACCCAGAACCGGCCCTGCCCCTGTGTGTGTCCTGGGGCTGAGCCCTGGTGGGCTGCCACAGCAGCCGTTGGCTTCCTCTGTTTCCTGCCCGGCCTGGCCGCTTCCGAGTCTTGGGCCAGCTCAGGAGACAGAATGAATTGGACGGCTTATGCTAGGATACAAAGAAGGTGCCCAGAGGACCCTCGTTTATTTGAGAGACAATGAAAGCAACATAAACTGACATTGTTTGAAGTGATACTCAGCAGTTCAACTGCGGTGGTGAAAGGGAAGGCGGGAAGCTCTGCCTGGCAGATTCCAAAAGTGCAAAACCTGGACCTGGACTAGGAAGGCCTCTTCCTCCCTCCCCAAGCCCATTGCAAAGAAAGCTGCTGGTTGCCGGCCTTTTACGGAGAACAACAGCCCCTGGGGTGTGCCTCTGGGGGTGGGTGGGACGTGGTGCCCTCTTCACTCCTCTCTCTGCTGCCCCTGTTTGGTATCTGGGAGAACTGGGTTTGATTCCCCACTCCTCTTCCATATGCAGCCAACTGGGTGACCCTGGGTCAGTCACAAGTTCTCTCAGAACTGTTCTCTCAAGCGCAGTTCTCTCAGAGCTCTCTCAGCCCCACCTGCCTCACAGGGTGTCTGTTGTGGGGAGGGGAAGGGAAAGGAGTTTGTAAGCTGCTCTGAGACTCCGAGTGAAGGGCAAGGGGAATAAATCCGGTCTCTTCTTCTTCCCTCTCTTGAGACACGCTGGTTGAAGAAAAGAAGAGAGAGACGAGATTGGATTTATACCCCTTTGCCCTTCACTCGGAGTCTCAGAGCGGCTTACAAACTCCTCTCCCTTCCCCTCCCCACAACAGACACACCCTGTGAGGTAGGCGGGGCTGAGAGAGCTATTTCAAGGACTGCTCTTGAGAGAACAGCTCTGACAGAACTATGGCTTGCCCAGGGTCATCCAGCAGGTGCAAGGGGAGGAGCAGTGGGGAATCAAACCCGGTTCTTCCAGATTAGAGTCTGCACACTTCACCACTACGCCAAACTTCTGTGGAGTGGGACCCTTCCTCTCTCAAGGCCAGCCTTCTTTGATCTCACGTCTCAGGAACTGGAGAAGGCTGCCCCCCAAACCGTGGGCCCTCTTGCAGCCCTAAGTGCGCAGGCTTTGGAGTAACACCGAATGCTTGCGATGCCCCAAAGCAGCAATGTTTCAGACACAGCCTTGGCCTGGCAAGGGACTCTGCTTTGCCTCCCGTGTGAATCCACCACAGGGGCAAATAAGAAAGCGCGGGGGCCAGTGGGGGCCACTCCCGGGCATCTGTTGCCAAGCTGTGCCAGGGGGCCTCTGCATCATCGCTGGGCCCTTCCCTCGCCCCTCCCAATGGCATCAGGTCCACGGCCAAGCACAAATTGCTATTTTTGGTCAGGGTAACATGCAAATTTGCAGTTTGTCCAAATGACTCCAATCTGTGTGCAAAAAGGAGCCTGGCTTCGTCCAGAAAGCTCCGGGACTGAGCGCCCGGCATTGGAGGGAGGGGGTTGGTGCTGATAAGCCGGGGGAGGGAGGTTTGGGGAGGGGGCTGGCAGGGGGGCACGCAGCCCTACCATTGTACCCAGCAATCATTTTCGCTCCCCGCCTTAATCACTCCTTGCAATTAGCAATGTTTTGTGTCTCTCGGCAAGCAGCTGGCTTCTGCTGTGGCTGGACTCTCAATGCTGCTCCGGCCACCTCAGCGCTTTGCGGGGGGGGGGAGGGGGCTGCCATTCGGGAGGCCACGTGCGGCTGTGGCTGCAAAGAGAGTGAAGCTCTTCTGCAGGGGAGGGTGGCCGGCAGGCGGGAGAGCTGGGAATGAAGCTCCCACCCGCGGATCCGGCTGGCCCCAAAGTTTGGGAGGGCCACAGTCGGCACTGGTCACTTCCTGTGGGCCTCTGGGCATGCACTGAGCGCCTCCCACTCCATGCCGGCAAGTGAGTGATGGTTCCCTCAGGTTGCTCTCAGGCTGGTCTAGGGGGGAGTTGCAGAGATTCCACTGCGAATTTGATCGCGTTTGACCTGCAACTCCAAACGCTCTCTGTGTTGTCCCCGGGGCCGAGAGGGCAGGCCCCGGAACCTCTGTTGCTGTGGGAGTTTGGGCCCTGCGTGCAGCTCTGCTGTCTGCCACCCTGTGCCCACCGACAATGCCCTGTGGCGCTCCAGCTGGGTGTGGGTCTGGCATCCCTCGGGGCGCTGGGGTTCTCGGCAGTGTTCCCTCTAAGCTGAGTTAGTGTGAGCTAGCTCACAGTTTTTTAGCCTGCGGCTCACACATTTTTATCTTAGCTCAGGAAGGAGGGCTCCAGAGCAAACTTATTGATGCAGTAGCCAAATTGCTTGCTCACAGCTTTAATGCCAGTAGCTCACAAAGTAGAATTTTTACTCACAGGACTCCACAGCTTAGAGGGAACATTGGTTCTCGGCCCCCTCTTCTGTGGGTGGTGTCCTTGGCCAGCAGCTACCTCTTCCCTGGATTGGCCGACTGCCTTTGTTTGGCGGGAGGGCTTGACCTTTGGGAGGCCCAGGGGAGGCTGTCGCAGCCCCTCCCAGGGACTGAGAGAGAGACTCTCCAGAGGCCTGGCAAGCAGATCCTGGCAGACGAAGGCCTCGGGCGACAGTGGTGCTGAGGGGTGGGAGGGGGGTGGGAGGGAGGGGTGCCTGCAGTGTGCAATTCAGTGGCAGCCAGGATCCTCCAGTGGCCAGTTGTCATAAGGGCATAAGAGAAGCCAATGCTGGATCAGGCCAATGGCTCATCCAGGCCAACACTCTGGGTCACACAGGGGCCAAAAATACCAGGTGCCATCAGGGGGTCCAGCAGTGGGGTCAGGACATCAGAAGACCTCCCACTGTTGTCCCCCCCAAGCACTAGGAATACAGAGCATCCCTTGCCCCAGACCGAGAGTCCCTATCTCTACCTTGTGGCTACGAGCCACTGATGGACCTCTGCTCCATATGCTTATCTAATTCCCTCTTGAAGCTGTCCATGCTTGTAGCTGCCACCACCTCCTGTGTCCTGGATGGGAGAGGCAGCACTGGCTCTTGGGCCTATGCGCAAAGATGGGTGACCAACTAGGGGCTGGCCCAGGCCCCCCCCCCACTTCCCAAGCTCCTCTCTGCTTTCCCTTGGGGCTGTGGGCAAACAGCACTGTGGCGCTTCCTGTGAGGGTAACCCATGCTCTGGTGCCCACCGGCCTTCTTTTTGCTTCTGGAATCAGGCGAGTGCTGGCTGGCCCTTTGACTCCTTTGCCAGGCCTGGCACCTGTGGGCAAAGCGTAGCCCTTGGCGGAGTCATTCTGGCCTTGAGGCTAAACAGACATGGTGCATGTTTGCGCGTGCTCCGTCGACAGGGAGTGCAGGCAAAGCCACAGACACGAGCACTGATGTGACCACTGGCCTTCTTTGCAGGCCTACACACAGTGTAGCTGAGTTAGTGTGAGCTAGCTCACAGTTTTTTAGCCTCCAGCTCATACATTTTTGCCTTAGCTCAGGAAGGGTGGCTCCAGAGCAAACTAACTTATGCAGCAGCCAAATCCCTCACTCACAACTTTAATGCCAGGAGCTCACAAAGTAGAATTGTTGCTCAGAAGACTCCACAGCTTAGAGGGAGCATTTGCTGTGTGCCTGTGGTGGGACGGGGCCAGGTACCCATTTCAGTGTGGACACATATCTACAGCAGCCGGAAGGACTTGTCCCTGTGGGTCTTCTTCTGGACTGAGACCCAAGCCCAGCTCCAGGTGGGACCTGCACCTGATCTAGCCATGCGGCGCAGTGACATGGCCGGGCCCCTTTTCTCCGAGCCGGTTGTGGGGCCTCCCGGGGCCAGACAGGAGCCCTTCGGAGCACATTCCGGTTGGCGTGAGCAAACCCAAGCCGCTTGTCGCAGTGCGGACCTGCCACGGCTGCTGTGTTCAGCCGACCTCTCCGTGTTCTTGACTCTCCTCCTCTCTGCTTCCTGCCCTGCCTGACCTTCCTTTTGTGGTTTGGCCGGTCTGGCGAGCTTCCTCCCTCTGTGGGCACAGAAAGGAGCGCCTGCAGCCCCGGCGGCTCGAGCCCTGCCAGCACGTCTCATAGCAGCAGCCTGGTTCAGAAAATCGTCTCGCTGTCCGCTGCATGTCTGCCTCAGCTGGGGTCCTTTCTGGCATCCCTGGAACCCGTGCTTTGCTCACCTCGAAGTCCTGATGTCCTGGCAAGGAACGCGGGCTCAGCGCCTTGGGGGAGGAGGCTCACCGAAGGCCATGTGTGGACCAGTCCTGGGGGAGGAGGGGATGGCGCCGCTGGGCAGAGGGGTGTGCCTCCTCCTCCCCCAAGCCGCTCGAGGGGAACTGTTAGACCGAGTGGTGGAGGGCAACGGCCAGCTCAGGGAAAGTGGCAGCTTCAGGGATGCTAATCCAGGTGAAGGCCGGGTGGACACCCAGAGGGCTGATGGGCCAAGCAGGCCGGGACAACCTGCCAGGGAGCCGGGAGGGAGAGGCTTAAGGAAGGGGCCTGCAGCAACCCGGGCTGCCGTCGTGGCGAGCTTGTAGTGCAGGCCACCAGGCGGGTCTCCCCAGAGGCAAACTTGGGTCACCCCCAGGGGCGCCCCCCTGGATTTGCTCCACTGGAGGACAGAGCCAGGCGGGAGGGAGACCTGAAGCTGCCCCGGGGGTTCTTGTCTCCTCGTTGGGCACAGAGGAGCTGCTGCCCCAGGGAAGAGAGCGGCCATCGGAGGGAGCTGCTCACCCAGGCCCCGGGGGGTGGGGTGGGGAAGGAGCCGAGCAGCCCACCCAAGTCTCCTCCGATTCCTCCTTCCCGGAGCAACATCTGCGGCGGCATGCCATTCACCAGGCACGGGGGTTTCTATGGCGACGTCTATTATATCCCTCTCGACGGGGAGATGAATCAGGAGCTATAAATAAGGAATCCGCGGCAGATTGATCGGGGGGGGGCAGGGGCGACCTGGACGGCGGTGGGGGCTCGGCAGGCCCGGGATTGGGGCCCTCCAGCCTTGTAGGCAGGCGGCCCAGTGGACGGGTTGGGCAGGTGGGCTGGCAGGCTGGCTGGCCGGCTCGCTTGCAGGAGGGGCCACGTGGGAAGGCACGTGGCTGCGTGTTGACCAAAAGGTTGCGTTTCCTGAGTCAGGTTAGCACGGGTTGGATTAGCCGCCACCATGGAAAGAGACCCAGTGAGGGACGGTGGTCGGGCGTCAGGTGAGAATCCAGGAGACCCGCACTCAGGTCCCCGCTTGGCTGGGGAAACCTGCTGGGGGAGCCCAGTCCAACACTCTGTGCCACACGGTGCCACACAGTGGCCAGAAACACCGGGTGCCACCAGGAGGTCCACCAGGAGGTCCACCAGTGGGGCCAGGACACCAGAAGCCCTCCCACAGTTTATGCCCCCCCCAGGCACCAAGAATACAGAGCCTCACTGGCCCCAGACAGAGCATTCCATAAGAACATCAGAGAAGCCAATGTTGGATCAGGCCAATGGCCCATCCAGTCCAACACTCTGTGTCACACAGTGGCCAGAAATACCAGGTGCCATCAGGAGGTCCAGCAGTGGGGCCAGGACACTAGAAGCCCTCCCACTGCTGCCCCCCCAAGCACCAAGAATACAGAGCATCCCTTGCCCCAGACTGAGAGTCCTTATCTATCCCTTTTGGCTAATAGCCATGGATGGACCTCTGCTCCATATGCTTATCCATAAGAACCTAAGAGAAGCCAATGTTGGATCAGGCCAGTGGCCCATCTACTCCAACACTCTGGGTCACACAGTAGCCAAAAATACCAGGGGCCCTCAGGAGGTCCAGCAGTGGGGCGCACTTAGAGGGAAAATGGCGGAGACAGAGGGACGGCAGTTCAACCACAATAATATTCATTGTTGTTTAAAAAACCTGGGGCTGCGCAGAGGGGATCCAGAGAGAGGGAGCGTCATTTAGAGCAAATACGCCTGTTAAAAAAAGCTTAGAACATAAGAATACAAGAGAAGCCAATGTTGGACCAGGCCAATGGCCCACCTACTCCAGCACTCTGGGTCACACAGTGGCCAAAAAACCCAGTTGTCCTCAGGAGGTCCAGCAGTGCAGCCAGGACACTAGAAGCCCTCCTGCTGTTGACCCCCCCCAGGCACCAAGAATACAGAGCATCCCTGGCCCCATACTAAGAACGCCTATCTATAACTTGTGTCTAACAGCCCCTGATGGACCTCTGCTCCAGATGTTTATCCAGTCCCCTCTGGAAGCCGTTGGTGCTTGTAGCTGCAGTCGCCACCTCCTGGGGCAATGAGTTCCCTGTGCAAATCACTCTTTGGGTGAAGAAGGACTTCCTTGATCTACCTCGCAGGGCCGTTGTGAGAGCTGTGCTGCTAGGAGCTTCCTGGAGGGAGGGAGGGCAGGGCTGGCGAGGAAACCTCGGGGGCTGCTGCCCCCATGCTTGAGGGGGACCTCGAGCAGCCCGGGCGGGGCGCTCCGGGACTGAGCGAGGGGCAAGACGCCCCCCCGCCGCGGGACCCTGCTCTGGAGGCGGCTGCCCGTGGGAAGACCGTCAGCGGAGCCGGACCAGCTACGGGGGGGGCTCCTTTGCCCGCTGGACGCCCCCCCGGAGAGAGAGCAGGCCGCCCTTCGGCTGGAGCGGGGGGGGGGTTGCCGCGAGCGAGCCCCCCTCTCTCTCCCCCCCCATCAGCCCGCATCCTCGCCAGCCGCGGGAGCGCCTCTCCCTCGCCTCCTCCGGGGGGACCCTGGGCCGCGGCAACGGCGCCTGAGCGATTCCCCCGACGGCCGTCCGGAGGCATCCCTTTGGGGTCTCCGCCTCCCCGCGCCCGGCTGCGCCCCCCTCTCCCAAAGACCACCTGAGCAGCCTCAGCAGCAGGGGGACGGGGGGAGGGGGAGCTCCCGGGCCCGGGTTGCCCCCCCCCGGGAAAGACGAAACGATGCTCTGGGGAGACCTTTTACAGGGTGGGCACCCTTTGGCTCCTCGCTGATCTGAACGGAGGGGCCGTCACGCCGACGCGGGCTCCTTTGCCATTTTCCGTAGGGGGTGTACGGCAGATGGAAACCGCCCCCCCCCCCAAGCCTTGCTTGTGAGCAGGGGCCGGAAGGAATTGAGTATCTTCTCCTTCGCAGGGAGCATCTGGACTTTAGGTTGCAGAACAGTTTTTACACCGAGAGCGAGCGAGCGAGCGAGCGAGAGAGAGGGGGGGGGAGAGAGAGAGAGAGAGAGAATTCCCATAGAAGTGTGTGTGGGGGGAGCCTTGAATCCTCGGCGCCCCTCCTCTGCCCATGGTGCTGAAATCGGGAGTCCTCTCCCGCCTGGCCAGCTGCAGCTTTGCAGAAACCGGTTCCCAAACATTCCCCCCCCCCACTAGGGGGGCTCTTTCGCTCTCTGGCCCTCCTCCTGGTGTTCTGGCGGGACAGAGGGGGCCTCGGCCTGGCCCCTCTTCAGCTCTCATCAAAGCTTCCCCTGGAGCATGAACACTTCCCTTTCCCGGGGGGCTGCTATGGAGTGGCCTTTCCGTCGGCCCGGGTGAGAGGGCCCCTCCCTGAATGCTCCCGGGGCAGCCTGACCTGGTGGCCCCGCTCCAAAGGGGACTGGGTAAGAGGCTCTGTGCAGACTGGCAGGACCCAAATTGAGAGACCCACAAGAAAGGAGGGATCCGGGAGGGTTCACCGAGAAATAACAGGAAAGAGAAAGCCGCTTTGCTTGCCAGGAACCATCTAAGCCCAGTAAATCCCGCCCGCCTGCTTCCACTCCGTTCAGGAGTCCGCGGCAAGCATGACCTAGAACTCAAGCAGGGCAATAGATTCCTCTCCTCCTGCTGAGCTGCCCTCCTGTCCTGGCACTGGACACATTTCTTTCCTATTTCTGCTTTGAAAAACCAGACCCCCTCCCAGACAGGTCTCCGCCCAGGCAGCAGAGTTTTGTTCAAGGGGGGCAGAGCAGAATCCACCCAGAGGGCCAGGACTGCAAACCTCTTCCTCCCCAGCTGGGCCAGGCCGGGAGAGGACTTCCGATTTCAGTGGACAGGCCACGTCCACACCAGTCATTGGGTCTGCACGGAATCCAGTGGAAGCTGACAGGTGCCCTCAAGGGGTTTCCGCTCCCAGCGCCCTCCCTCCCTGCACTTCCTGCCACGCATCCCAGGGCAAGGCGTCACACACAGGGCGAGAGCACTGATCGGGGAGGGGAGTGGGTTACTCAGACTTCTGTACATCAGGCGACTAGGCAAGCCTGTGTTTCCGTGCATGTCTGTGTATTGCAACTTAGCTCTGGCCCCACAGAAAGTATTGCAAATGTTCAAAGATAAACAAATCCTGTTTTTCCCGGCATCTGAAGCTGGGGAGCTTGGTTTTCACAGTCCTGAGCAGCGGCCAGTATGGGAACGGCCGCTGTCTGCTCCTGTCGCAGAACTTTGAAACAGAGGAGCCCAGGGGGGAAGCCGGCAAGAATGCAGCGCAGCAGGGATGCCTTTAGACCGACTCTCTCTCTCTCTCTCTCTCTCCCTTTCACTGATGCTTGTTAAATAGACTGTGGCCGGCGCCCCCGTTGCATGACTGCTGCTCCTCATCTCTCCTTGGCGTGGCTGGGATTGAACCTGACAGCTCTCCCAGAAAATGTGCATCTTCTTCTGCTCACGCAGCATGCACATGACAGACAGAAAGTGCAGCGACAGGATTATTTTTTTTGCAAACAAACATACGAACGAGGTTAGACCGAGAAAAAGCGGCTGCCTGGGCCCATGCAGGACACCTGGTGCAATCCTGCACACGGGGCAGCAGCGGGGTGTGGGGGGGGCACGTGTGATCACCAAGTACACTGATCCCTCTGGCAGTGAATCCCTTTCCTCGAATCGTTTAGCAAGCCACAGCTGTCAGAATTAGCATAATCCTTGGATCTCCGCAGGATAAAAGACCCCACACGTGGATGCTGGGTGCCTTCCTCCTGACAGCTTGCAGGGGGAGGAGTCCCTCCAGAGGGGCAGCCCTGGCGTCCCATCACGGGGAGCACTGGTGTTGCTGGTGCACGCCCATCTCAGGAACTGGCCCCAACTCACAGCAGTTCTTCCAACGCCTCTGCGTGGCAAAACGCAGCCTGCCCCACCAAGAAGGCGCAAAGCCCAGGGAGAAACATAAACCTCCTTTATTTGGCCGCCTCTCTTAGTACATCGAGAACAGCAGATTTGTCATGCAAACCTTAGGCAAACGACAACGTCACAGTGAAAAGAGGCCACGGACCACACGGAGGAAGAGGTGGGGCCAGACACGATGCCCCCCGGGAGTCCAGCGAGCTTCATGCACGGGGCGGGAGAGCGGAAGGGGCGGGAGTGCCAGAGCGCCCGGCCGGGATCCTCTTGAGCCACTGGCTTGGCTGGGCAACCCAGCCGAGGAGCTCTGCCTCCCTTTGCTGTTCTGCACAGCGAGGGAACGTGGCGCGGGATTGCAGGAGGTCGGTCACTTGTGAGGAGCAGAGAGGGCGGGAAATCTCTCCCAGGGCAAAGGCACGGCTGGGGGATGTGCTGCAAGCCCCCTCCGGTCCCCCCGCCCCTCTCCAGCAGATAAGGGGGCACCTGGCACAGTCCTGGCAACAGGCGGAACCAGCAAAGATCCTGGGCGGGCTTGCTGGGTGGGGGTGGCATCCTGCGCTACGGGCGAGGCCACCTTCGAACCCCAGCCCCTTCCCTTGAGGCGGTGCCTCCTCCTTCCCCATGTTCCATCCAGTCACTCCTCCCCTCCCGGCCAGCCTCTCCCCAGAAGGAAAGGAGGTTTGCAAGATCCCTCCGCTGGACTTCCTTCAGGATGAGGAGAACGAAAAAGCATCTTGGTTCTGCTGCCCAGGCGCCAGAGGACAGGGCCAGAACCACCTGAATCCCTAAGAGTGGGTGGCTGGCTGTCCAGTCCTGCTCGGCCCTGCCCTACACCTGTCATCTCTTTCTGAGCTCTGAGCAGGCCCGGCGGGGGTGGTGGTGGTGGTGTCTCCTGCCATCTCCCACCTTGCAGCCATTGGGGTTCGTCTCATGGGGAAAGACTCCCACTCTCCTGTGCTTTGGCTGGTAGGGGTGGCAACCATCGTCCTGGGAAGGACAGGCACCCTGGGACTCCCTCCCTCCCTCCCTGCCGGCCAGGTCTGGGGTCTGGAGCCACGGAGGAGGGACACGTGAGAGACACGGGGGGTGCACAAACAGCCGCGCAGTCCTGCTCTGCTAGGGATCTTCTCTGGGGTCGGCCGTAGATTGTCCCAGGAGGGGCCATTCCTTTCCCCACCGGCCCTGCATTTCTAGCCGTGGGTTTGGTGCATTCTCTCTCCTTACTTCAAGGGGGGAACGGTCTGGCGGATGGAGGGGAAGACAGACAGCACAGCGTGCCCGGAGCCGGGGCCCTCGTCACTGGGGCGAGTTCAGGGTGGAGTCCGGCGTGCTTCCCCGGCCGCAGCGAGGGGGATGGCCTTGTAGCTGTAATACTCCACCACCTGCTTGGGCACCTCTGCCAGGACACACTTGGCCAAAGCCGTAGGAGATGCCTGCAAGACAAGGGTGGGCGGGGTGGGTGGGTTAGTGGGTCTCTCTCTCTCCTCCCCTAACCCTAACCTTTTCTCCATCTGGGGTCCTGGAATTTGTCCGGTTTGTGTCTTTTCAGGTTTCCAGGCACCTGCTTGATAAAGTGAGCAATAAAAGAAGCAACAGCTAGTTGGAATCAAGTTGAAACCATGGAACAAACCAAAATGGCCGTAAACGCAACATAAAAAAGAATCCGGTGGGATCCAGGCCATCAGAAGATGACAGCCAGCTGGAAAGTGTGGGATGAAACTTCAATTAAAAGGCTGAGCGAGCAGAAATGTTTCCTCCTGGCACTTATATGACATCTGAGCAGGTGCCAGGAGAGCCCCAAGGGGGGAGGCCACTCCAGAGGTGAGGAGCCACCACCGAGAGAGCCCCGTCTCAAGTTATCCCCCACCTCACCTCCATGGGACGGGCCAGCGTGGTGAGAGCCAGCATGGTGCAGTAGACTCTAATCTGGAGGACCGGGTTTGATTCCCCACTCCTCCTCCACCTGAAGCCTGCTGGGTGGTCTTGGGGCAGTCACGGTTCTCTCTCTGAGCTTCCTCAGCCCCACCTACCTCACAAGGGGCCTGTCTCGATTGTAAGTCACTTCAAGACTCCTTTGAGTACCGAAAAGTGGGGTATAAAAACCTACTCTTGGGCAGTGCTCCAAGCTGCGGAGCCTTGTGAGCAAAAATTCTACTTTATGAGCTGCTGGCATTAAAGTTGTGAGCGAGCGATTTGGCTGCTGCATAAACTAGTTTGCTCTGGAGCCCTCCTTCCTGGGCTAAGACAAAAAATGTGTGATCCGGAGGCTAAAAAAACCGTGAGCTAGCTCACACTCACTCAGCTTAGAGGGAACACTGACTCTTGGTATTCTTCCTCTTCCTCAGTGTGGGAGGAGGCCGCCCTTTCATACCCCGGCCCCAAGTCATCTTCTGCCCCCCCCCATGAGAGCTGCCCCTGTTCCAGGAGAAGGGTGGGCATTTGGGACCTCCCTGGATCTCGGTGGCCCCAAGGCAGGGATTCCCTTTGAGTCGGACCTCTGCCACAGGCAATCTTTGAAGGCCAAATCCTGTCTTGGACAAATACAGGGTCAGTTGCAAAGGCCTGAGCAGGCAGAAAGTGTTTTCCTCTTATGAGGGAGCAGGCAGGGCTCGTTCCAGGAGATTTCTCCAGATCCAGGGAGAAAGATTCAACCCCCCCCATAGAAACCCACCTCCCCCTGCTGCCGCTCACAAGCCAGAGCTGCCAAAAGCCACTCCTTCATGGAGCTCTGTGAGACAGTCCTTGCAAAGCACCCCTGATTCTGGCACTGCCCGTATTGGTTTCCTCCCTGCCCACCCTGCCTTTCTGCCCAGCGAGGGACTCCGAGAGGCTCTCCTGTCCTTCTCTTCTCTGCCGCCTTCTTCTTCTCAAGGATGGGAGTACAGCCAGGGGAGGCCGGTCTGCTGGGGAGGGGCCCGACTCCCTCCCTCCCTCTGTCTTCCCACAGGGAGAGATCGCCTGGGCTCCCAGCCTCCACTCCCAGCTCCTGTCACTTCTGGCGCCAGGGCCAAAGGGGTTAATCCTGCTTCCTGCTGAGGCAGAGACAGCTGGTCTCCAGGGGCTGGAATTACTGACAATCAAACCCAATTAGACCTCTGCGTTGACCACCACCTGCCTCCTGCCTCCCCTGGCTGCCAGAAATACCCGAATTTCACTTCCTGATGTGTGGGAAACGGAGCAAGAGAACCCCCCTCCCAGGGGCCAGCTCTGGCCCCGGCTCCTGGCCTCTTGAAGCATTGTGCCCAGTGGACTACAGAGTGGTACCTCTGGGCACTTCTGCACCACGACAATGGCGTGAAGGTGAGGTTTAATAAGCATTAACAGCCCCAGTCTGAATTGGACCCCTGCACACCCGGAAACTCACCTCGTCGACCATTCCGGTGTATTCGAAGAAGCGTGCCTGGCACACGAAAGCTCACGCCTTGAATCGACCTTGGTGGGTCTCAAAGGTGCCACTCTGGACTCCAGATTTGTGCTGCTGCTTCAGACCAACACAGCTGGACCACCTTGGTCTACCTGGAAACTCAGCTTAACAATCGGTACCTCCCGCTCTGCTCTGGCTTGGCCCGGCCCGGCCACTGTGGTCGTGGGAGCTCACGGCTGGGAACTTCCCGGAGATTTGGGGAATGGAGCCTGAGGAGGGCGGGGCTTGCGGTGGGGAGGGGCTTCAGTGGGGCCTAATGCCAGGGAGCCCGCCTTCCAAAGCGGCCATTTCCTCCAGGGGAACTGAGCTCGGTCGCCTGACCATCAGTTGTGATCCCAGGAAATCTCCAGCCGCCCCTGGAGATTGGCAACCCCATGGGGAGAGGAGCCTATGGGCCACCAAGCCCCTACTCGGCCTGTGGCCTGAACTGGTCCCTCAGAGGGCAAGGACACTGGGCTAGGAAGACACCCTGAGATCTGCCTGCCTGTCTCTGGACATCTGCGTGGTAGCGTCACCCTCAAGACCCCCCCCTTCAGCCTGTCCCAGGTCTTGCACCCTCTGCGCATCCCAAGCAGCCCACCCCAGTGGGTCTCAGATGAGGGCCAGCGGCTCAGCCCAGAGAGTTTGGTTGGACTTGAGCGCCCCTCCCTTTGGTGTTGAGCGCCGGCCCCCTCCGTAGCCGGGCTGTCTGAGGAGAAAACAGAGCGCCAAGGTCTCCAGAGGGCAGGACTTCTTCCCCCCCTCTCGGTATTGATTGGCTGAAATATTTATGGCCTGCCTTTCTCTGAGGGTTCAAGGCAGTTAACCGGGAGGCGGAGACGCACAATGAAATGGAGATAAATAATGCCAGCCTACAAACAGCCAAAAGAGAAGTCCCAGGAAACACCACCAAGTACCGATCGAGATGGGGGCAGCCGTGTTAGTCTGTCTGTAGCAGCAGGAAAGATGAAGAGTCCAGCAGCATCTCAAAGACTCCCAAAATTCGTGGCGGGGAGGCGCGTTCGTGAGTCACGGCTCACTTCTTCAGATATAGCTAGCATGTACCTGCTCTTTTATCCTCTACTAGACTGAAAAAACAGAGGGGGGGGCGATTGTTGGCTCTTCTCAGGGGGAGAAAATGCCGCTGGGAGTCACTGAGGCCATGGCCAGTGTGGGGAACCCTGTAGGATACCGGCTCCAGTAACATTAGACGGGAACTGCAGCTACTACCTGGCAGACGAGGGTCAGGGTTGGATGTGAGGAACGTGGGCATGAGCGTGTGATGTGGCATGTATGGCGGATTCCTGGATCTTCGGCAATGTTCCCTCTAGGCTGTGGAGTCTTGTGAGCAAAAATTCTACTTCTTGCATTAAGAACATAAGAGAAGCCAATGTTGAATCAGGCCAATGGCCCATCTAGTCCAACACTCTGTCACACAGCGGCCAAAATATACCAGGTGCCATCAGGAGGTCCAGCAGTGGGGCCAGGACACTAGAAGCCCCTCTCCCACTGCTGCCCCCTCCAGCACCAAGAATAGAGTGCATCACCTGCCCCAGACTGAGAGGTCCCATCTATACCCTGTGGCTAATAGCCACTGATGGACTTCTGCTCCATATGTTTGTCTAATTCCCTCTTGAAACTGTCCATGCTTGCAGCTGCCACCACCTCCTGTGGCAGTGAATTCCATACGTCAATCACTCTTTAATGTTAATATGTTAATCTTTCCATATGTTAATCATTCAAGTTGTGAGCCAGTGATTTGGCTGCTGCATAAATCAGTTTGTTCTGGAGCACATCCTCCCTGAGCTAAGACAACAATCTGTGAGCCGGAGGCTAAAAAACTGTGAGCTAGCTCACATTAACTCAGCTTAGAGGGAACACAGATCCTTGGAGTTTTCTGTAGGAGAGGAGCTGGCGCAGGCCCGCCCCTCGGTGATGGGGAAGCCGGCTAGGAGGACCCCAGATCCCGGGGCAACTTACGTTCTTGAACTCCCGGAAGGGGACAAACTGGACGATGTCCCGCAGGACAGGCTCGCCCTTGGGGGAACGCAGGATGCCGTCATCCCCATCCAAGATCTGCATGTCGGTGAAGTCAGCGTTGCCCACGCCCACGATGATGATCGACATGGGCAGGTAGGAGGCCCGGACGATGGCCTCTCGTGTGTCCGCCATGTCGGTCACCACCCCGTCAGTCAGGATCAGCAGGATGAAGTATTGCTGCAGAGACATGAGGTGGGGAAAAGGGATCAGGCGAGGGTCTCCAGGCACGTGGGTCCCTTGCCCTCCAAACATCTGTCCTTCCTCCGTGCATCGCTCTGTCTGCTGCGCATGGAGGTTGCCGGCTCCCCAATCCCAGCCACGCCTGCAGAGAGCCAGTCTGGTGCAGTGGTTAGGAGGAGGGACTCTAATCTGGGAGGACCGGGTTTGTTTCCCCCACTCCTCCTCCACACGCAGCTGCTGGCTTGATCTTGGATCAGTTACGGGTTCTCTCGGAGCTGTTCTCTCAAGAGCCCCAGCAGCCCCAGAGAACAGCAGGTTCCCCGAATATATAATACTTATTATTTGTTTATAATGTGGATTTATCAATTGCTCAGTCCCTGGGCACTCAGGGCTCCGAGCGATTAACAAAAAATTTGGAAACAGACAATCCAAACATTTCCGATGGTTTAAAAACAAATTAAAGCCATACAGTGAGCCAGGGAGGGAGCGGTTCCTCTAGCAACTGATGAGCCATACTGCAAAGGGCTGTAACCTTCCCAGGAGCACCTCACATGCCGCTGCAAAGAGCATGGCCACACAGCCCAAAGGTCCAGAGGACACACAGTTTTCAGGGTACCGACAAAGTACCGGCAAAAGCCCCACCCTCTGCTCCATCATTACCCCCTGGCCCCCTCCCTTGTATCTTGTTCCCTGGATGCGGGATGGCGCCTCCTCTGCCCAACTCAACCCAAGGCAGGGCACACAAGTCCCCGGCATGCCACCGGAGCCCCACCGGCATCTCTGCCTCGCAGCTACACATTAGATTAGATGCGCTGTCATTTACTTCCAGGGCCCGGCACTAGCAAAGCTTTCAGCCGCTTAATGAGCAGAGAGTTGGTGAGATCCCAGAAGAAGGGAAACCTGGCACGTCCCTCCACTCCCAAGCGCCCGGGCTGCGTAAATAATGAAAGGGGGTTTAATTGAAGTCCCCTCATTTGGTCCAGCACAGGCACGCATCCCGAGGTTCTGAGGACAGCCCTCCCCACACGGCGCTTTGCCACCAAGTGGGGACGAGGGAGAGAGAAGCTCAGCCAGGTTTTCCTTGGACCCTTCACAGGAGACAGGCTGCAGAACTGCAGAACGGAGGGGAGAGTCGCCCGCCTACCTCTCCCCACCCCCGGCTCACTCACCGATGCCTCCTTGGTCTTCTCCTCCTCTGCCGCGACTTTGGCCACTTTGGAGATAATGGGGGCCACGTTGGTGGGCCCGTACAGCTGGATTTGGGGCAAGCAGTTTTGATAGGATTCCACCACGCCTTGGATTCCTAGCAAGGGGACGGAAAGGGTTCAGGCGAGGAAAGAATGTGAGCAAAACAGTTTCCATAATGGAGCACCTGAAACAGACAGCCTCTAGCCCTGTGCCAAGAGGGCGGGGGGTGGGGGCTGGCGGACTGCGCTGCCCCAGCAGAAAGAGAAAACTCCCAATATGAATTAGATTCGTGGAGGAGAGGTCTATCCATGGCTACTAGCCCAGGTGACTGAAGGGAACAACTACAGGGCATAGAGGCTGAGACCTTCCCCTGATGTTGCTTGTGGGCACTGGGATTCAGAGGTTTAGTACCTCTGAACATCGAGGGAACTTCCACATTCAGAAGCACTCAGCCTCTGAATCCCAGAGCCAGGAAGCAACATCAGGGAAGGCCTCAGCCTCTGTGCCCTGTGTGGCCCTCCAGATGAACCGGCTGGCCACTGGGTGAGACAGGAGGCTGGACTAGATGGACCTCTCTGGTCTGCCCAGCAGGGCTCTTCTGGTGTTCTTATCAGGGAGGCCTCAGCCTCTGCCCTCTTGTTGGCCCTCCAGAGGAACTGGTTGGCCACTGGGTGAGACAGGAGGCTGGACTAGATGGACCCTCCCTGGTCTGACCCAGCAGAGCCAGTTTGGTGTGAGAACCAGTTTGGTGTCGTGCTCAAGTGCACAGACTCTAATCTAGGAGAACTGGGTTTGATTCCCCACTCTTCCACTTGCACCTGCTGGATGACCTTGGGCAAGCCGTAGTTCTGATAAGAGCTGTTCTTGAAAAAGAGCAGTATCGGTCAGAACTCTCTCAGCCCCACCTACCTCACAGGGTGTCTGTTGCGGGGAGGGGAAGGGAAGGGAAGTTTGTAAGCCGCTCTGAGGCTCCTTTGGGTAGTGAAGGGCGGGGTATAAATCCAATCTCTTCTTCTTCTTCTTTTGTTCTCATGAAGGCCTTGGCCTGAATGCCCTGTTGCTGGCCCTCCAGAGGAACTGGCTGGCCCCTGTGTGAGATGGGAGGCTGGACTGGATGGACCCTCACTGGTCTGATCCAGCAGGGCTCTTCTGAGGTTCTTATCAGGGGAAAGCCTCGGCCTCTCTGCCTTGTTGTTGGCCCTCCAGAGAAACTGGTTGGCCCCTGTGTGAGACGGGATGCTGGACTAGATGAACCACTGGTCTGATCCAGCAGGGCTCGTCTGAGGTTCTTAATGGGGGGGACACGACATCATTCCTCCTACTCTCAGTAGAAACTGCCCTTCATGTATTTATCTGATTCTGTCTTGGAACCAGCAGCGATCTTGGCATCTGGCTCTGCTCCAAGCAAGTGAGTGAGTGAGACGGTGGGGAGGGAGCACAAGCCCTGCAGCACCCAGAGGCTGGAGTGATGTATGCATGGGGGCGGGGTTTGCTGGCATGTCTGGGATGGAAGGCTGGCTGGGCAGGGGCAGCAGGGAAGGAAGACTGCAGCAGCAACCCCGATCAGTTCCTCCTTACCTTCACACTCGTCATCGGCCGGGTTGAAATTAATGGCAAAATCATGGGAGACCTGGCCAGAAAGACAAGAGGACATCCGTGATCTTTCCCGTGGTGGCAAGACAGGGGCTTCCCTGCGGTGGCCCCAGAGTCTGAGTTCAGGAGTGCTCAACAGGGACAGGGCAATTGATACAACAGCAGGGGGCGCCAGGGCTCAAACGTGCCTTGCGGCCACACACTCTTACTGAGACGCAGCCCAGCATCCTCAGTGTGGAGGCAGACAGGGGCAAAGAAGAGGCTGTCTTGCGCATGCCCAAAGGCACCTTTTTGTCTTCACTGTCACTTTTTATGTTTTAAAGCTGTGGCCTGGCCTGACAAAGGCTCTGGGGAGACCATGCTAAAGACGACGAAGGGCTGACAGCCGCCCCAGGCATGCCGCATCCCCCGTGCAGGGCTTTCCCGGTTTCCTCCGATCTCCAGATTTCCGCTCCCTCCTGCTCTGGCTAGAAAGGACACCCGGCAGTCCTCCCTGCTCCGGTCCTGGCCGTCTATAGTAGCAGGAGCCACCTGGAAGTTCCACCTCCCCAGAAAGCGAGGGGAGGGGAGCGTTTCCTGATGCAGAATGTGGGGGGGCAGGCAGAGGCTGCTTGCAGCTGCAGCATTCAGAGCTGTCGGTTACTCTGAGGGGTCCTCGGCTGTGGGCACGGAGGCAGAGGGGGAAACACGGGGCAAGCTGGGGAGGGGGCCTGGCGAGGTATACAGGTGCCAATAACTGGCATCGGCCTTCGGTGGCTGCCTGGGCCAGTGGTGACCTCTGGGCTGGAGACCGGGGAGGAGCAAACGCAAAGGCCAGGGTCAGGCAAGACAGCACCACCAGGTGTGTGTGTGTGTGTGGGGGTCAAAGTGACGGCTCTGTCCCTACAGGTGCACCTTAAATAGCCCGCCCACCCCGTTCACCACAGCCCCCTCTTCGCCAGCCCCTCCCCTCATCCCACTTCCGTGCCGGGCCCCGGACTGACCTCGTAGTTTGGGGGGATCCTGGCGCCAAAGCCTAAGGCCGAGAATTTCTTATCACTGTGGGGAGGCAGGAATCAAGGTCAGGAGGCGTGCTGGAGGCCCATTTCTGGTCGCACCGGTTTGAACCACTCCCCTCCGGGCAACTGGCCCCCACCCCAAGCACGGTGGTCCTGGTCTGAATCGACCCCCCCCTTGCATTCCCGGGAACGGAGTCCTGTGCCCTGAACTTGCGGTGTGCCTGCGGTTGAGAGGACCCGGGGGAGGGGCGTGCCAGGAGAAGGTAAGGGGTAGTCAGGCCCCACCTGGCCAGAGGGGCAGGGCGGGGGTGAGTCCCAGGGACGCCAACTCATGGCTGGGGGATTTTCCTGGGGATTTGGGGGTGGGGCCTGGGGAGGGTGAGCGGGTTGGGGAGGGGCCTCACCAGGGTATAACGCCAGTAGAGGCCGCCCTCCAAAGCAGTCATTTTCCCCAGGGGGACTGGCCTCTTGGAGTTCTGTTGGAATACTGAGAGATCTCCAGACCCCACCTGGAGGCTGGCAACGCTGTGCCCAAAGGGGATCCTTGCCTGCCTTCTCAACCTGCCACGTGAGTGGGATGGGAAGGGAACTGGGGTTGCCAACCTCCAGGTGGGGTCTGGAGACCTCCTAGAATCCCAGCTGATGTCCAGGTGACAGAGAGAGTTCCCTTGGAGGAAATGGCTGCCTGGAAAGGTGGATTCTGCACCATGAGACCTGGCTGAAGACCCCCCTCCCCAAACCCTGCCCTCCTCAAGCCCCCCCAATCTCCAGGAAAATCCCAGCCTGGATTTGGTAACCCTTGAAGAGCTAGCACCAAGCCTGGTGGGGGGCTGAGCCTCCTTGGGGCTGTCCAAACATGCCCCCTCCCAAGTGCCTGCTGGGACTGCGTGCCCGAGGGAGCTGGCTTTGAGCACGCTCTGTAGGCTCCAGCCTTCTCCTCCACCCTGCCAAGCGAGAGTGGTGCTGAAGGGCCAGAGCTCCGAGTGGGCTCATGAGCAAAGTGGAAGGGGGTGGGGGGAGCTGGCTGCAGCCGTGCATTTCAAGTGCACACCACCGTCTTGCAGCGGGGTCTCCAGGAAGCCATTGCAACCAGAGTTGAAAATGGCTTCCGTGCACCACTGCCCAGCAGGACGAGTGGTGGAGAGCATAAGGGGGCCCCTCTCTATCCAAGCCCAGCCCCCGGCCTGTCTCTGGCCCTGGACCTCCTCCAGCCCTGGGGGCTAGAGAACCAGAGGTATGCGGGCAGATGGTCTCAGCGGCCCACAGGCTTGCCACTCCCTCCAGGTGGGGCCCGGAGATCTCCCAGAATTACAACTGGTCTTCAGACATCAGAGATCAGTTCCCCCAGAGAAAATGGCTGCCTTGGAGGGTGGGCTCTGCTGAGGCCCCTCCCTTCCCCGAGGCCCCACCCCCAAATCCCTTGGAACGTCCCAACCTGGGGCTGGGAACCACGCCCTCTCACTCACCTGTCGTAGTCCTGGCAAATCTCCCCCACGGCCACCAGGGCCTTCAGGTATTCGTTGGGCTGGTAAGGGTTAATGTAGTGGAGGGAGCAGCTGTTCCGGGGGTCCCCGTTGGAGGCTGTGAAGTCGATGGCCACCTGGGGAGGGAACACACGGCCAGAGGGGCCCCTTCAGCACAGCACAGGGAGACGAGGGGGCCCCGGAGACGCCTCTTCCCACTCTGGGGTTTGGACCCCATGGCCCAGAGATCCGCAACAACTGACTGGGGTTCTCTTTGGGGTGTGGGACCCTCATGTCGAGAGAGCTTCTGGCTTAAAGGATCCTGGCTTTTTGCTTAGGGGGGAAAGGCAGCAGAGAGGGGCACAGGCCCTCTCTCCCTCCCTCTCCATGACCGCGAGGGAGAAGCAGCGTTTCCCAGGCCCACGGAGGTGAGGTCTACACGTGGCTCTCCTCATCCGGCCCCACCGGCCCCGCTCTCCCTGCTTTCCTTTTTGCAAAGGACCTCATCTGCCTGTTTTCCTCTTCACTTGCAGGGGGAACGGCAGCTGAAGCGCATGAATTAAATGAGAGCAACAGTTTGCAGAGCCCCAGACGCTGGACCGCGGGTGAGGAAATCCATCCAAAGCCAGAAGCAAAGTCGGAGCAGCCAGGTGATCCGGCGCCCCCGTTTACCCCTCCCTTCCTGCATTTTCCTCTCAAAACAGCCCCGTGAAGGAGAGAGAGGCCGGCCGGCCAGAGATCAGTTGCAGAGATCCATAGCTGGGAGAGACTGGAACTCAGGCCTCCTTGGCTAAAGTTCAGCACTATCGCCACTCCCCTGCTCTGTGATCCTGCACAGAGTGGCGGTTCTCTTTGCATCCACCAAGACTCCTTAGGATCCCGACACCCCCCTCCTACTGCAATCCTGGCCGTATCTGCCGAGCAGCATCCCGGGAGAACTTGAAGGAGCGCACTCGACCCCTCTGGCAGGTAGCCAAGCAAACCATTTGGTGGTTCAGCCCTGCGAAAGGACCCGTGAGCTCGCAAGAGCAGGCAGCCGGCCTCTCTGTTCTATTCCTCCCCTGTGGCGAAGTAGCTGGAGGCATCTTGGCACCCCCAGAGACTTGAAAGGATGCCAGGGACATCCAAAGGGAGGTGGGCGCACCACCTTCCGGCATGTGGCCTTTGAGCAGCGCCCAACGGCGCCTGGTGCCACGGGGGCCCTCCGTCTCTGCCCAGTCCCCTCCCGGCCAAGAGGCCACCCGGCAACCGGCCTGGACGCCTCCCAGCCAGCGTGGGCGTGGTAGGGGCCCCCTTGCTCCTGGGACGGCTCCCAGCCTGGCGTCTCCGCGAGCAGAAAGGCCTGGAAGCAGCAAGCTGTTCCCTGAATGTTCTGGGATCTGACTCACTCCAGGAAGGAGATGCTGTTTCAAAACGCAATCTGGGCGCCGGTTGTTTTCAAGGGAGAAATCTGTGCGAAGCGGCTTCAACACCACACCGGGAGGGTACAATTCCGAGGAGGGAAGGGAGCAGGGTTGGCTCTCGGCCAACGCTGAGAGTGGGAGGCGGGGAGGATCCACGGGTCAAGAGCCTCTTCCAACCAGGGAGGAACTGGCGCTCAAGGACTCGCTGGCCGGCCCCTGGGGCTGGCGGCTGGCAGAGGGCTCGTCACCCACGGGGGAGGCGGGCACAGCTACTCACCGTGAAGTGGATCTGGCAGCCGCCCATGATGTAATCCAGGAACGAGTAGACCCTATGGATCTTCCAGACAAACAATGTGTTAGCCAGTTCCATGGGCGGGCCCAGCTGGCATTCGCCAGTCCTCCTCCAGGCACCGCCAGCTTGCTGGGCACCCGGGACGTGCGTGCGTGCATGGGTGTGTGGAGAGAACAGGGAACGAAGGCCCCAGCCGCCATGTGTTCACAGCTCAGTGACCCAACAGGTGCCTAGGAGATGGGCAAGCGCCAGAGAGGCAGGGCTCAGGGAAGCTCAGGCGCCCGACCCGGCTGCAGCCAGAGGGGACAGCAGCACAAGGACAGAGAAGAACCGCTTTTTGCTCTGGGCTGCAAAGACGTCTCTCCCCCCCCGCCCCCCGCCATCCAGGACCCTCCCCCAGGGCACAAAGCCCGCCCCAGAGGGCACCCCTGCTCACCTTCAGATCTAAGAGAATGACCACACCTGAGTTCCTGTAGTTTCGCTTCTTCAGCTTGTACTTGGGATTCATGCAGTCCCACTGGATCTGGTTCGGGGGCAGGAGGAGAGACGGAGGAGGAAGGGCGTGAGCGGAACGGCCGCCCTGCGGAAGGGGGCCTGCTAGACGGGCACGGGAGCCCCTTTCCCCGCCTGGGGTTCCCACTGCAAGCGCCACGCGGGAAGAGATGCAGCCAGGGCCCTTGGGGTGGTGCTGGTGCTGAGGCCAGGCCTGTCCCGGCTGCAGGGAGACCTTGCCCATGCAGTCCCAACTTGGGTTGCCAGCTCCAGTTTGGGAAATGCCGGGAGATTTGGAGGCAGTGCCTGGGGAGGGCAGGAGTTGAGGAAGGGAAGGAACTCAGTGCGGATGTGATGCCACGACAGAGCCGGCCTTCTGGAGCTGACGTTTCCTCCGGGGGAATTGATCTCTGGAGTGTGGAGATTGGGTGTAATCCTGGGAGAACTCCTGACCTGACCTGGAATTTGACAACCCTAACTGCGTCCCCTGGGCTTGCACACAAAGCGGTCATTTGTGAAAACATATACCATTCTGCGGGATGTACCCAAGGACGAGGGAAGGAAGGAGCCCGCTGGGGGGCCCCGTTCCACCCACGGGGGGGCTGTGCCTTCGCCCCCTCCCTCCCCCCTCCCCGCACGCTTACACCAACCTTGTTGCCCCCCATGGCTTTCTGCATCTCCTCAAACGTGGTGTAAAACTCTCCAATGAAGTCATGCTTGCCTCGGGAGTCGTAGTCAAAGACTACACACTGCAGGGCACACAGAGAGAAGCCGGGTTACACTGGACTTATGACAATTTAAGGAAATTGATGAGTAGTGTAGACCATATATGGAATATTTTGGAGCTTTAAAGGTAAAGGTAAAGGTTCCCTTGCTCGAAAGCCAGTCGAATCCGACTCTAGGGCTGCAGTGCTCATCTCCGTTTCAAAGCCGAAGAGCCAGCGCTGTCCAAAGACATTTCCGTGGTCATGTGGCCAGCATGACTAAACACCAAGGTGCATGGAACACTGTTACCTTCCCACCGAAGTGGTACCTATTTATCTACTTGCAATTTCTTGCTTTCGAACTGCTAGGTTGGCAGGAGCTGGAACTAGAGACAAGAGCTCGTTCCGTCATGCGGCACTCTCGGGTCTCGAACTGCTGAACTACTGACCTTCCATACAGCCTGCAGTTCAGCATCTTAACCACTGAGCCACCGCAGCTCCTCTTTTGGAGCTTTATTTGATGTTAAATTTCCTATAAGGTTACACTGGACACCACCCGCCCAGTCAAGGGGCTCCTCGTCTTAAGAACAGAAGCCATGTTGGACCAGGCCAATGGCCCAACCAGTCCCACACTCTTCTGTGTCACCCAGTGGCCCAAATCTGGGGGCCATCAGGGCTTCCACCAGTGGGGGCAGCAGCAACTGCCAGCAGGGCCCTCCGCTTACCCCACTGCACTTACCCGCAGCTTCCGTTTCTCCTCACAGCTGCACAGGGAGTTCAGAGACACTTTGAAGGGCTCCCAAATGGGGCTCAGGTTGTTCTTGACAAACTGCAAAAAGCAGGCAGGAAAAGGGGGCTTGGCTCAAAGCAGCAAGAGACGTCTCCCTGGGCTGCCCGACACCTGGGGGGCCCCCTTCCCTTCCCCCGGAGGCTCGCCATAGTCAGAGCCTGAACGGTCTCCCCCCAAAGGCCTGCCTGCATGGGCCTGGACTGGGCAACTATTAACCAATGAGGGCATCACCAGTGGGTTTGCCAACTCCAGCCTGGGAAATTCCTGTAGATTTGTGGTGGTGGTGGTGCCTGTGTTGGGGGTCGTTTGGGGAGGGATTTCAGCTAGAATCGAGGGCATACTATATTTATTTATTTACATGTCTATCCCGCCTTCCCCTGCAAGTGGGCTCAGGGCGGGTTGAAAAGGTCAAGGTCAAGGTTTCCCGTGATCGAAAGCCAGTTGAATCCGACTCTAGGGTTGCGGTGCTCATCTCCATTTCTGAGCCAAAGAGCCAGCGCTGTCCGAAGATGTTTCTGTGGTCATGTGGCCAGCATGACTAGATGCCGAGGCACATGGAATGCTATTACCTTCCCACCAAAGCGGTACCGATTTGTCTACTAGCAATTTCCTGCTTCCGAACTGCTAGGTTGGCAGGAGCTGGAACTAGAGACGGGAGCTCACCCCATCATGCGGCACCCGGGTCTCGAACTGCTGAACCACCAACCTTCCGGTCTGCAGTTCAGTGTCTTAACCACTGGAGCCACCGCAGCCCCTTCAGGGCGGGTTACAACCAAATAAAAGAAACAATTGAACAGTCAAAATCCACTAACATATGTAACTTTACATTAACAAAATACCTTAAAATACATGATAACGATCTAATTTAAAACTAATAACATAATTCCCAAGATGACGGTCAATTCCTCCCAAATTCCCAGGTGAGTCTGTACACATGCCCAGATGGATCAGAGCGGGGCTGTTTTTTGTAGAAAAAGCCCAGCAGGAACTCATTAGCATAATAGGCCACACCCAACAGCAGAAACTCATTAGCATAGTAGGCCACACCCCTGTGTTACCAGAAGTGTGGTCATCCAGCCACACCCACCTTTTGCTGCTTATTCTGTTTACCTTGTTTGTTGTCAAAACTCAGGGCTTTTTTTGGAGCAGGAACTCCTTTGCATGTTAGGCCACACTCCCCTAACGTGGCCAGTCCTAATGAGTTCCTGCTGCTGGGTGTGGCCTATTATGCTAATGAGTTCCTGCTGGGCGTGGCCAACGTGGGAGCCAGCCTGAACTCCGTTCCTGTGCATTCCTGCCCCAAAATAGCCCTGGGAAAACCGAAGGTGAGAAGACAAATGGAGCAAAGGAAAGGGCCTTTAATGATTGTGTATAACCCCTACACGTTTCATCAGGGGGAACCTTCCAGATTCTTTTTAGATCTGTATGCTTTAGCAGTGTACATCCAGGAACGGATCTAAAAAGGATCTGGAAGGCTGCCCCTGACGAAGTTGCACCCAGAACGTGTGTGTAAGGGTTGCACAATCGTGAAAGACTCTTTTCCTTTGCACCATTTGGACCTGTGGGCAAGAAAATCCAAACTCCCCCACCCCCAGCAGCCAGCCAGGCTTTTCCTGTGATCCTCCTTGAAACTCTGCAGCAAAGCAGGGCTGAGAAAAGCCGGGGAGCCCCCAGAAGGTGCACAAATGTGCCGTGATGCTGTGGGGGAGGCAAGAAACTCCCCCCACACACACACTTCCCAACAGCATCAAATCCAGGGCAAAAAGCTCCTGTGGCAACGGCCTCTGGGTCCCTGGTCTGCCTCGCTCGGTAGTCCCTCTCCTCCTAAGCCACCAGTTCTCCGGGATCTGGAGCAGAGAAGAGTCTTTCCCGCTACCCGGGAGATGCCGGAGTTTGGACCTGAGAACTTGAGAGAGTGCCTCCTCTAGCACTGAGCTGCGGTCCCTCCGACCAAAGGAGAGAAAAGCATAGCTGCGGGTTTGGGCTCCGGAGTCCTGCGGAGAGGATCCACGGGGGCATCAGGCTCCGTCTCGTCCCCTCCGACTCGCAGGGTCTCTCCAGGGGCTCCAGCAGAGGCAGGACTTTCCTACCACTGGCAACCTCTTGATCCTCTAACAGGAGATGCCCTCCGGGACTGAACCTTCTCTAGGCCCTTGCAGACATTGGGACTCAAAGAGCCCATCTAGTTCCCCGCAGCGGCTGGCCAGACGCCTCTGGGAAGCCCGGAAGCCCTCTCCAAAAAGCCTTGGTGGTGTTGCAGCTGGCTTCCGGCGACTCTGCCGGGTTTTCACAGCAAGAGACATTCAGGGGAGATCTGCCATCGCCCGCTTCTGTGTAGCCACCCTGGACTCCTGCTTGAAGTGTGTGGGGGGGTTGGGAGTTGATTTCTTTGCCTCAGAGGCTGACCCAGGGGCCTCGTCCCCTTCAGGTCCCCCCCCCACCGCCTGCTCGGAGCCTGTGGACGCAAGGGCCCCTGGCTGGTTTCCTCCTCCCCCTTCTGTTGTAGGCTCAGTGGGTGCCAGGAAAGATCCCACGGGGGCTGGGCGGAGGGTCTTACCTCAGTGCGGTGTACCAGCTGCTCACTGCCGTCGTCATTGATCCGATAGATCTCCAGAAAGGGGTCTGATTTGCTGAACAGATCCTGGGGAGGGGGGGAAACACAGCAAGGACACCTTACTTTAGTCACAAGGCTGGCTTCACGCTCCTCTGGGCACTGTCCTATGCCGGTGGGCCAGGACTGGAGGATGCCAGAAGTGAACTCCCCCATGGGCACCATCCACTGCCCGCTTCTGTCCTCCTGGCATGGAGTTTCCTGCCCTCCATTGCTAGGGTGCTCTAGACAGCATTGCATAAAGGTAAAGGTTTCCCTTGCTTGAAAGCCAGTCAAATTTGACTCTAGGGGTGCGGTGCTCATCTCTGTTTCCAAGCCAAAGAGCCAGCGCTGTCCAAAGACATTTCCATGGTCATGTGGCTGGCGTGACTAGATGCTGAGGCACACAGAACGCTGTTACCTTCCCACCAAAGCAGTACCTGTTTATCTACTTGCAATTTCTTGCTTTCGAACTGCTAGGTAGGCAGGAGCTGGGGCCAGAGGCGGGAGTTCAATCCATCACGCAGCACTCGGGTCTTGAACTGCTGAACTACCGGCCTTCCGGTCTGCAGTTCAGCGTCTTAACCACTTGAGCCACCGCAGCCCTCTAGACAGCATTACTCAGTCCCAAACCCTTCAGGCCAGTCTTCAGGGAAAGGAGCACAGCAGGTTCCCACTGCCTGGCATACGTGAGATTCCCACATTCCATTTAGTACCCTCAGTCTATGCCCTCCCCTTCACTGAGAGGATTGGGCACCATGCAGCTATAGCCCTCCCATTTACACACCTGGGATTTGCACTTACCAGCACCCACCCTCAATTACCTGCCTTGAGGTACGGGAGTTGAGGAGCGGGAGAAAAAAAACCCTGTCTCCACGTGTGGCACTCTGGGAATCTCTTCTGGTCTCTATGGTAAAGGTCATAGAGTCCAGGAGAGGCAGCCCAGAGTGTCACCTGGAAGTGACATTACATCCTCCCTGAGACTCCACCCTCCACAGACACCCCGCCCATCTCCGGGCATTTGCCAAGGTAGTGTCAGGAACCCCATGTATGGCTAACCTTGTCATCTAGCTTCTTGGCACGGAAGAAGAGCTCCACATAGCCGTTGTCCCCGGAAATCTCTTCGGAGGTCACCTGTCAGGGAGGAGGTCCAGTCAGAGGTGGATTGCTGGGGGGGGACCTGGAGGCCCAGGGGGCAAGGGGGCGGGGCACTCACGGTGATGGTGGACTTCCCGGCACACTTGCCGTACTTCAGGAACAGCGGCTTGGTCACTCGCTTCTGGGCCACAATCTGCAAGGGAGAGCGTGGGGGGGGGCTTTGTGAGGTGTGACAGGAGGACCCTCTGGTACCAGTCTCCTCTCTGTGGTCTCCAGAAGCCCCTCAGCGGCCGGGGGTCCCTCCAGCACCTGCCGTGACTCCGGCCAAGTACGGGAACAGGCCTGTCCTCTGCAGGAAGCGAGGAGGCAGCGGAGGGGAGAGAGGCTCCCCGTTCTGGGCTCTGGAGACTCCAGGCCCTCTGTGCATCCTCAGGGACCCCGTGGGGAGGGGCGGGGGGCGGGCAGGAGCAAAGCAAATGTCCTCGCCTCGCAGCCTGCCAGGAGCTGGGGGGGGCCGGGAGGGAGAGAGCGCTCGCTCGGCAGGCAGGCCAGCTGCGGCAGCTTCCCAGAGCCTCGGGAGACTTGCTCATCAGCGCTTCACACATGAACCACCGAGCAAAGGATGGGCGGGCGGGGGGGGCGCTGGAAATTGCTCGCAATTACCTGCCTGCTGAGAGAGGGGGAGCACCAGCCCCGCAGGGCCCGCCTGCCTCTCCCTCGGAAGGGAAATTGCTCTGGAGGCGCTGCAGAGGCAGGCAGGTGCGTGCCTGGCAGGCCCGTCTGATGGCTCTCAAATGGCTCCTCTGCTGCTGCTTCTCCCACCTCCCCGCCCAGACAAACAGCTCTTCCCCACGGTGGCTCCCGCTCCCACTCCTGCACCAGCCCACAGTCCCCCACAGCCCGAGATGAAGAAGAGATTGGGTTTATACCCCGCCCTTCACTATCCGAAGGCGTCTCCGAGCGGCTCACAATCGCCTTTCCCTTCCCCTCCCCACAACAGACTCTGCATGAGGCAAGTGGGGCTGAGAGAGCTCTTTCGAGGGCTGCTCGTAAGAGAACAGCTCTGAAAGAACTTGTGACTGACCCAAGGTCACACCAGCAGCTGCATGTGGAAGAGGAGTGGGGAATCAAACCCGGTTCTCCCAGATGAGAGTCCGCGCCCTTCACCACGGCACGGCCCGCCCCTCCTCACCTGGCCCACCGTGCACTCCATGCCCCCCAGGAAGTCGTCATCGTGTGTCCCAATGCTGGTGTGGCCGTGGATGTCGTACACCTCGAAGCGCAGCTTCTGCACCTCCTCAAAGTAGTAGTCGACCATGAAGACCTTGGCGAAGGTGGGGTTCAGGTTGCTCTTGATGACCTCCGATCTTTCCACCTGGAGCAAGCACAGGGGCGGGAAACGGGGGCGGGGGGCGGGTCCATCAGGGGCCATGGGCCGAGAGGGGTCGAGGCAGGCTGCAGGACCAGAAGCGGCTTGCAAGGGAAGGTCAGTTGGCGAGGGGCAACCGGATGCCCGGCTGTGGCCCTCATGCCCTGCTTGTACGATTGCTGGCCCTGGCTCAGCGGCGGAGCCTCTGCTTGGCATGCAGAATACCCCAGGGCAGGGCTCTTTGGTAGCAGGAACTCCTTTGCCTATTAGGTGACACACCCCTGATGTAGCCAATCCTCCAAGAGCTGACAGTCGCCCCTGTAAGAAGAGCTCTGTAAGCTCTTGGAAGATTGGCTACATTGGGGATGCGTCGCCTAATAGGCAAAGGAGTTCCTGCTGCAAAAAGAGCCCTGCCCCAGGGCCAATCCCTGGCAGCATCTCCAGTCCAAAGGACCAGGCGGGAGGTGATGGGAAAGAGCTCTCTCCTCCGCCTGGGGCCCTGGAGGGCTGCTGACAGTCTGAGTGGGCAACACGGACCTTGGACCCTCTGATTCAGTAGACGGCCGCTGCGCGTGTTCATATCGGGGAGGGGCCGCGGCTCAGGGGCACAGAGCCTCACCTGGGCATGCAGAAGGTCCCGGGTTCCGTCCTGGGTGGTGGGTGATGGGGAAGTCCCTTTTGTGCCCGACACCCTGGGGAGCCACGGCCGGTCTTGAGTAGCCAACGCTGACTTGGATGGGCCAAGGGGGCCCGATGCAGTAGAAGGCAGCCCCATGTGTGTTCCCGGTCTGTGTGTGTGTGAACGTGCTGTGAGATGCCTGAATGGGCCTTTGGGCCAATCCAGCCCAGACTGACGGGGACCCAGAGCGGAGGAGCCAGTGGAAGGGTACCCGGGCTTTGGTCTGAGAGCCAGAGGTCCAGTTCCCACCATTGCCATGCATGGCCTTGAGCGAGTCACTCTGCCCCAGAGCCCTGCATGCACCTCACGAGCGAGAGCAAGGTGCCCCACAGGGATGCCTTTGTCCAGAAGCTCTACGAAGCCCTGTGGGCCTTTTGAGGAGAGGAACAAGGAGCTCATCGGCTTGGCCATTAGCCCTGAGGTGGCCCCAGCGCCAACTGCACAGAACCGGAGTCCACACGGGGGCCGTCCTTGCCGAGTGGGCCCCTGCTGCCCCTGGGTCTGCTCCCCGGGGAAGGGAGAGAAGTTCACCTGGGCCTGAAAGTCCCCTGGACGGGTTGCCTCCCTGCCTCTTGGTCAACCAGAATGCAAAACAAACAAAAAAAGGGAACGCATCATTTAGCTCTTCTTCAGTTGTGAAGCAAGGGCGGCTTCGTCTCCTAAGCGAGAACAGGCCCTGGGGAAACTCCCCAAAGGGCTCCCCAGAAGGGGGGAAGGTGCTCAAGGCCACCCCTGCCCACTGTCCCAGGAGAGAGGGGCTTTTTTGGGTAAACGAGACAGCATCGTATAAACAACATTCAAGGACCATATTTTATAAGCGTAGGGGGAAATGGGAGAGCCCCCCCAAAGCACCGGGCGGTGCCCTAAGGCCCGGGGAAGGCATGGCGCTGGAGGTGGCCATCCGGGCTGAGGCGTCCAAGGGTCCTAGGGGAAGGGGGGGCGGCAGTTTCACACCTCGCAGTGGGAGGAAAGGAAAGGGAGGGGAGGGAAGTCCAGGCTTGCGCCCCACCGCCCCCGCCCCGGTCTTTGCACGGCTGCTCTTTAAGGAACAGCGGCTGCCTCCACTCCACACTGCCTGGCCTGACTGACTCCCTTAAGGAAACGGAACAGCATTTTGTCTAAACATTCAGGGAACAGAATGTGAGCTGGGAGAATGCAAATGAGATGCTAATGAGCTCTTCCCCAGGCAGGCACCGATCCCGGTTTCTATGGGGAGCCACTGTCAGGGTGCCGGGCGGAGGGGCAGTGGATGTGGGCGCACACAGTGCGTATGTGTGTGTGTGTGTGTGTGGGGGGGCCATTAATGCTGAAGGCATCATCTCACTGCCACCACACCCTCATCCTCGGACTCATCACTTTTACTTTGCCCCCTCCCCTTCGCCTGCTTCACCCAGGGAGTGGCGGGCTTTCATCCACTGGGGGTGGGGGTGGTGAAGCAGAATGCTGTGGCTCTGGAAGGCCTGCCCTTGTGGGCAGGGAGGTGGTTAGGCTAGATGGTCTCTACGGCCACTCCATGGCCACTTCTCACTTTCCAGTATTCTCTTGCCTAATGCAGAGCCCTGGTCCTCGGGGCCCTCTGCCAGCGCCATTGGGGTGGATGTGAAATGTGCAGTGGGGAGACAGACATAGGAGTACATTGGAGCATCTGGAGAAGATGCGCCGTCCAGGTGAGGTCTAAACTCTGCTCCTCTCCGAGGGAAGCCTTCTTCGTGCAGATCTGGGAGCCCTGCTGAGCCCCCCCCTCCTGCCCAGCGCCCTCCTCTGCCCCCTTCCTTGGAAGGGCTCCTCTGCCTCCTCAACATCTTCTTTCGCCAGCAGGGAAGGGAAGGCGAGGGAGGGGGCGCGTCAACAGTGGCTCTGCCTTCCGCAGTGGCGATAAGGCAGGAGCGCTTCCGGCTGGCTCCCCTCAAAGCCTGATTGCATTTGGGTTTCAATGAGCCAGCCGGAGGGATGCCGACTCCATGGCAATCGATTCCCCTAAAGCTCCTTTATCTCAGGAAACCTCACCAAACATCTCCCCTCTAATGAACGGGGATTTATTAATTAGATGCAATAACTGTCAGCTCTCGTCTGGCTGAAGAGGGTGGCTAAGCTCATCCCTGCCGCCGACATCCCCCCTAAAGGGCCCGGGCTGAACAAATCTTTAGAGTCGGGGCCAAAGAAACACCAAGTGAGGTGGTAAAGCCATGCTCGGATCCTTCCAGCACTTTCTGGAAGACAAGATTCGATCCCCGTAACATTTTAGGGGCCAACAAGATTTCCAGGGTGGAAGGTTTCAAGAGTCTCTCAAAAGACCGTTCTCCGAAAATCTTGTGGGTCTCTAAGGAGTGTTAGGGGACTCGAATCCGGCTCTTCTGCTCAAATCCCAACAGGGCTACCCCCCCTGAATCTTCCTTGGGACTAAAGAGCCATAGCGGAACAGGATTGGGGTTGAAACGTTGGGCATTCCTCTTTCTCCTACGCAGTTTGCTCAATAGACTCTCTCCTCCCAGCTGCTGCTAACTGTGGTGGGGAAAAGCCAGGCACAACCCCTCCCCCCAATTGGATTCTAAATCTGAAAACCGGGACCCCAGTGTCGCCTCCCTCCCACGGACTAGTGTGGGGCAATGTTCCCTCTAAGCTGTGGAGTGTTTTGTGCGAAAAACCTACTGTGTGAGCTCCTGCCATTAAAGTTGTGCGCGGGCAATTTGGCTACAGCATAAATCAGTTTGCTCTGGAGCCCTCCTTCCCTGAGCGAAGACAAAAATGTGTGAGCCGGAGGCTAAAAAACTGTGAGTTAGCTCACACTCACTCAGCTTGGAGGGGACACTGGTGTGGGGACAGCCCCCTTCTCCCTGCTGGAACCTGCCAGGAGCAGCCCAAGGGGGCCAAGGGTTTATTTGGCCAGACAGACAACAGGCTGCTGGGACGGAAGCCAGAAATGGGCCCGGTCACCTTAGCTGCTGGGAAGGGAGACGGTGGGGAGAAGGGCTTGGAGTGCTCCGCTGTTCGGGGGATGTGGGGGGGGGGCACACAGGGAGTGGCCAAGACCCCCCCTTTCTGCCCTTAATCCCTGTTCAGTCTCCTCCTTTCTCAAGAGAGAGAGATCTTTACAAGGTCATTGAGGGGGGGACTCCAGCTCTCCTCCCCACCCTGCAATTCGCTTCCCCACTGACTTGAGAAGTGTGCGTGAAGATGCTCCTTTTTAAGAACATAAGAGAGACGCCAATGCTGGATCAGGCCAACAGCCCATCCAGCCCAGCACTCTGTCACACAGTGGCCAGAAATACCAGGGGCCATCAGGAGGTCCACCAGTGGGGCCAGGAAAACTAGAAGGCCTCCCATTATTGCACCCCCGTCCCAGGCACCAAGAATACAGAGCATCCCTTGCCCCAGACTGAGAGTTCCTATCTGTACCTTGTGGCTAACAGCCACCAATGGACCTCTGCTCCATTTGCTTATCCAATTCCCTCTTGAAGCCATCCATGCTTGTAGGCACCACCACCTCCTGTGGCAGTGAATTCCACGTGTTAATCACTCTTTGGGTGACGAAGGAGTTCCTTTTACCTTGTCTCCTGGATGGCCCCCATAACAAGCCCAAGAAATTCACAGAATCATAGAACCGTAGAGTTGGAAGGGACCTCCAGGGTCATCTAGTCCAACCGCCTGCATAATGCAAGAAATTCACAAATACCCCTCCCCAAAACCCCAGTGTCTGCTGTTCCACACCCAGAAGATGGCCAAAAAACCCCCTCAAAGATGTCCAGCCAAACTGGCCCAGAGAAAAATTGCTTCCTGACCCCAAAGTGGTGGTCGGCATTTCCCTGGGCATGTAAGAAGGGCCACAAGAACTAAGCCCTGATGCAACCCTTCCTGCCCTCCCTCTCAGGATCTGCCTGAGTTCATGATCTCCCCTGGTACAAAGTCCCACGCAAGCCCCAGCAGGTGTTATTGGAACCCTGGTCCCTGGGACATTCCAGAGCCGGGTGATGGAAGCTGGCATCACAGACACACAGTCATTCTTGCCCCGATTTCTAAATAAACACCAAAGCTCGAAATGGTAACTTTATCAATGTCAGGGCAAGACGCCCATCTGGGACCCCAGCCAGAGTGATTTTCCATGGCTGTTAATGCGGGCCAAGATAGCCGGACTCCCTTGAAAACATGAGAGCCCCTTTTTGGTATCGATTTTTGCCCGGCGAGCTCAGCGTGAACGGCCACTCTGCATTGCTGGCTACAGAAAACAAATTAGCCTCTCTAATGGCCGGGTGGCCTCATGCCAGGAAGGGAGCTTGTGCTACAGGCAGGGAGGCGCTTGGGGGCCCTCTTTGCAGGGGCGCTTGGCTGGGGCGACCCTACGAACACACCACACCGGGCCAGGCTAAAAGTCCTCTGTGCCCAGTGCCCTGTCTCTGCAGAGAGCAGCCAGACAGAACCTGAATAGCTGCTAGATCAGACCAAGGATCCATCTGGCCCAGATTCCCATAGGATGACCCAGATACCCTGGGAGACCATCGAGGCCTCGAGGACAAAGTCTCCCCTTCTTGTCTGAATACGGAGGGTCCCTTTAGTCACAATGGCTAGTTGCTATTGATCGACTCTGAATCCAATATTCCTTTCTGGCTGAGTCACGACCATAGCATCATAGTGCTGGAAGGGGTCACAAAGGCCATCTAGTCCACCCCCTGCTCAGTGCAGGATCAGCCTAAAGATCCCTGACAAGGGTTGGGGATGCTGGCAACTGAACCTTGGACCTTCTGCGTGCAAAGCAGAGGCTGTTCCACTGAGCCTCAGTGCCTCCCCTAAACAGTTCAAACCCGGTTTCGTGTGAGCGTGAAGTGAGGATTTGTGCCCCACTTCCCCCTCCTCACGCGGTGAACCACGTTTGCCCTTGTGTTGCCCTTTCGCCCAGGTCAGGGGAATCCTCCTCAGTCTTCCCAACGCCCCCAGATTTGGTGCTCTCTGCTAAGACGGCCGAGGCACCTCTCAGGACCAATTCTGGCCCCAGCACCAATCCAGATCCCTGAGGGCCTTCCGAGTTCACTCCCCAAAGAACTGTCCATTTACACCCACTCCCAGTTTCTAATTCACCCTCTTATCTCATGACTACTGAGCTTGTTCAGGAGCCTATGGAGAGGGACTTTGTTGAAAGCTTTTCGGAAAGTTAAGTACGGAATGAGGACTGGCTCACCCTCGCCTGTGCGTTTGTTAACCTCCTCAAAGAATTCCAAAGGGCTGTTTAGCCGGGACTTCCCTGTGCAGAAGTAGTGCTGATTTTTATTTTATTTTTTCGTCCGAAGGGCTTGGTCTTCTACCTGCTTTCCCATGTGAACGTTGGTAACGGTTTCCACTGATTTCCTCTGGAAAGGCAAACGGGCCCGTAATTCCCTGGCTTCCCTCTGGAACCTTTTCTTCAAAGCGAGTGTTGTCTCTGCTCATTTTCATTCCTGGAGCAAGGAGGCTGATGTCCTGCCAAGTCGCATATAACGGCGAGGAGCTCAACAGCTTCCTCTCTGAGCTCCTTTTAAGACCCCTCGGGTGTTTGCCATCCGGACCTGGTGACTTGCTGGCTTTTAATTTGTCAATTATCCCAGATTGTCCCAGGCAGGCAAACAGGACGAAAAGGAGATAACCAGGCTCTGGTATTTGTTCTCCAGCATCTGGCCCACAGATGTCTGCTGCCACAGAACAATATGGATAAATCCATCCACTGCTCAGCGTAGCGGAACGGGCGCCAGCGCATGGCTTATACCCTCCATTGTCTGCCTGTACTGGATCTGTTGACAGAGAGGAGGCACACGCAGGGCTCGCTTGGGTCCCTCACCAAAGGGCTCTGTGCTCTCCCCCGCTTTACACAGCCTCCCGCTGACCTTGTCAGCTGCTCACCCCCACCACCCCCACCAGCAACCCCCAACTCCATGCTTGTGACATTTATTTATTTATTTATTTCCTCTATGCCCCACTTTCCTCCCCGGTGGGAACTCAAGGGGGCCGGCGTCATTCTCCTCATCTCCACTTTATCCTCACAAAAACAGCCCTGTGAGGGAGGCAAGGCTGGGAGGGTGTGACTGGACCAAGGCCACCCAGCAAACTTCCATGGCAAGAGTGGGGATTTGAACCTGGCTCTCCCAGATTCTAGTCCAGTACTCCAACCACACTGTGCCACACTGGCCTGCTGAGGCCTGAGATTCGCAGCTGTGGCCGGGGTGCGTGTGTTTCTGCCTTTGGGCAAGGGGCTTCTAGGTTTGGCTTTCTAAGACTCGGAGCCCATTAAAATTGGCCTGGCAAAACCTGACTCTTTGCTAGAGCCAAGCAGAGACCGATGCGAGGCCAGAGGATGCAGAGAGGAACTCTGCTGGATCCCGAGTTGCTGGTGAGTGCCAGCCTTCTGGGGGCCTGGCTGTAGCCCTGCCACAAAAAAGTGATGCTGGAGCCAGCCCTGGGCAATCATTTGGCACCCTGCGGAGCTGTATGATGCAGCAATGGGGCACCTTCTCCCCTCCTTGGCTTAAGATACGTTGTGAGCAGCATGAGGAGGGGTGGGCTGCTTCGCTCCGCTTGCCTTCGGCATGAGTCAGGGAGCCCTGGCATGATCTGAGCAGAGGCAGTGCGGTGTCTCTTGCCATGTGGCAGGGGATGTTCCGATGCGCCACTCAGATTGCATATGCTGAGTGACACTCCAGCACCAGCTGGCCCCTTGCAGGGGTTCCTGCTTGGGGTGCCCCTTGTGCGTGGCAGATGGCATAGGATCTTCTCCCTGCAACGACGGAGGCTTTCCAGGGGAGCCTTCAGGGTCTGGGGGCAGAGAGACCAAATCTTCCCTACTTGGATTGTGTGGAAGTTTTCAACACTGGAAGCAACTTGAGGGCACTCAATATGCATTCAGGGATTAATGAGCGCCTCTTCCAAGGCTGTGTATCCTGGACTGGACTGAGAACACCCTGAATCCTGGCCACACATCCCTTTCTCTGAGCCTGCCAAGAGACAACCCCCTCCCCCCAGCTCAGAGCAAATCTAGAGTCCAGGGGGGCCCCTTAAGACCAACAAAGTCTCATTCAACACATTGGAAGGAAGGTAATGCATTTGAAAAAGTGTGCGTGCCCACAAAAGCCCCTCCCTTGAATAAAACTTTGTTGGTTTTAAAGGTGCCCCCCTGGACTCTAAATTTGTTCTACTGCTTCAGACCAGTAGGGCTGACCACCTGGACCTACCCCCAGCTTTGAGTTGCCGATGTGTTTAACGGCCCTGCCTTGGCTGTAGCCGGGGCGGATGAAGGCTCACTGGCGCCCTGAGCACTGCCCAATCTTGGTGCCCATCCCCATTGAAATGACTGTCAGGACAACTGAATTTGGCTCCATCATTTGACTTTTAAACACAGCCAAGAAATTGCAAATAGACAAATAGGTATCACTTCAGTGGGAAGGTAACAGCATTCCATGCACCTTGGTGTTTAGTCATGCTGGCCACATGACCACGGAAACGTCTTCGGACAGTGCTGGCTCTTCGGCTTTGAAACGGAGATGAGCACCGCAACCCTAGAGTCAGATTCGACTGGCTTTCGAGCAAGGGAACCTTTACCTTTACCTTTATGACACGGCGCCTCGCCAACAAAAAATAGAAGATAACCTGAGGGTGGCACCATGATCGATTTGCACTAGTTTTATCTTCTTCTTCTTTTTTTTTGCAAATCTTCATTCGTTTTTCTTTTCTTTTCACCCTTTCCCCAACTTTGAGGTGCCCCCTTTGGCCCTGGTGCCCTAAGCACGTGCTTCGTCTGCTTCATGGTGAATCTGCCACTGGCTGTAGCAAGGAAAACAAAGGTCTGGTGGCCCCTTAAGTGAAGAAAGCTGTTGCTAAAGACACCGGAGTCAGCAGCTGGCAACTCCCCCTGCTCCCTTCCTAGCCGACTGGCAGCTTTGTGCGGCTGAGCCTGAAGGGCCGGGGGCTGCTGAGGAGGCATCGGCAGCCCTGCCCCTCCCTCCTCCTCGAGAGTAAAGCCTCGTCCCGCAGGAAAAGGCATCCCCCTATCCTCTCTGTCTGCCTGTGCGTCTTCCTGCCTTCGGGCTGCCCCCAAAGCTTTAATAACCCTCATTCATCATGCAAATTGCAAGGGCAGAAGGAATTAGTGGGAAGAATGCTATCGCCCAACAACACGCTCCAGCTTGGCCGGGCTGCTCCCGGGGTTGGCAGTCAGTTCCTCTGGCACCCGGCCAGCTCCCCTCCTTCCCTTCCCCTCCCACCAGCAAGAACCAGGGTCCCAATCCACAGGGTCCCGCTCCTGCTCCTCCAGGAGGGGCCTCCTTTTATCTCCTTGCCTGGACACTGCTGGGTTTGAAGCAGCCATGTGGTCTGAATGTTGTCGAATAGATCTACATACGTAGGAAAATTTATTTGAAAAGGGATTTTAAAAAGGCATCTAGGAAGGTAGAATGCCAGTGGGGGCTGGGGGTGGGTGTTGGCGGCTATCCTGGGTATTCCACAGAGTGTCACGTGTGTGACTATCTGCCAGTTGGACAGAAGTCATGGGGGGGGTGCTTGGTGCAAGGAGCTCCTGGTTCTCAGGGAACGAGTTTGCACCCTCCAGGCCAAGGTGGCTGACCACAGAGAAGAAGAGGAGGAGGAGGAGATTGGATTTATACCACACCCTTCACTCCCCAAAGGAGTCTCAGAGCGGCTTACAAACTCCCTTCCCTTCCCCTCCCCACAACAGACACCCTGTGAGGTCGGTGGGGCTGAGAGAGCTCTGACAGAAACTGCTCTTTTTCAAGAACAGCTCTTGTCAGAACTATGGCTTGCCCAAGGTCATCCAACCAGGTGCAAGAGGAGGAGGAGTGGGGAATCAAACCCAGTTCTCCCAGATTAGAGTCCGCACACTTAACCACTACCCCAAACTGGCTCTCAAAGACTCTTGGGGACTTGTTAGATGTGTCCCACACTGAGAATGGCAGCCCCACTGCTGTCTGGAAGCATGAGGGTCAAGGGGGATCAGGGCATCATGCTGAAGAAAGGGGGAATGCTCTCTCAGAAGGGTCCCTTTCTGCAGTTGGTGGACAGGTATCCTTTTGCACCAAGGAACCATCCCTGGGCAGGGTGGGAGGGGGGCTCTTGGTAGCTGGTGATTTGATCCTTAGGCACATAGATAGATGGGTGGGAAACCTGTGTACTGATGGCATGGCGACTTGCCTGCCTGGTGCGAAGGTAGTGGACATTAAGAGCACAAAAGGGCAACTAGAATGACAAAAGGGTTGGAACATTTTCCTGATGAAGAAAGGATAAAGTCCTTGGGGCTCTCTAGCTTGGAGAAAAGACGGCTGAGGGGTGACATGATCGAGGTTTATAAGATTATGCATGGGATTGAGCAGGTAGAGAAAGAAGTCCTTTTCTCCCTTTCTCACAATACAAGAACTCCTGGGCACTCAATGAGATTGCTGAGCAATTGGGTTAGAATAGATAAAAGGAAGCATTTCTTCACCCAAAGAGGGATTAACACATGGAACTCACTGCCACAGGAGGTGGTGGCGGCTACAAGCATGGACAGCTTCAAGAGGGAATTGGATAAGCATATGGAGCAGAGGCCCGTCAGTGTCTGTTAGCCACAAGGTATAGATAGGAACTCTCCGTCTGGGGCAAGTGATGCTCTGTCTTCTTGGTGCTTGGGGGGGGGCAACAGTGGGAGGGGCTTCTAGTGTCCTGGCCTCATTGCTGGACCTCCTGATGGTACCTGGTATTTTTGGCCACTGTGTGACAGAGTGTCAGACTGGATGGGCCATTGGCCTGATCCAACATTGGCTTCTCTTATGTTCTTATGTTCTTATTACATGTGGTCTAGATAGGCTGGTAAGGAGCCAGGTGTCCTGATACATGTTGGCACCAATTGTTGATGAGCAAAAATGTAGCCGTGTGGTCGTGGAGAAAAACTTTAGGCTGCCAGGTAGGAGACTCAAGGCCAGGACCTTCAAGTAGCCTTCTCGGAAGTGCTGCCTGTTCTACCCGCGCGGCTAGCTAGGCAGGCACAAATTAGGGATCTCAACGTGTGGATAAGCAGAGATGAGAGGTTTAAGTTTCTTGGGCACCGGGATGCTTTTTGGAACATGCAGGACTTGTACAAGAGAGATGTCCTCCACTTGTCCTGAGAAGGAACCAGGCTGCTGGGGCTTAAAATCAAAAAGGTGGCAGGGCAGTTTTTAAACAAAATCCTGGGGAAAAGCCGACAGAAGATGAAATGTCTCTGGTTTGGGACGGCTTAATCTCTAAGAGATGAAGGGGTAGCTGTTACTGTTCTAGAGGGAATTGGATTAGGACTGGCCACTGAGGGGGTGACAAACAATATTGACTGCCTGGCAAGATCTAGAGGCCACAGGAGGAAGGTTGCAGGCCTGACTTGTCTGGGGAATTATAGATGTTTATATGCAAATGCAAGAAGCAAAATGGGGGAGCTGGAATGTTTAGAGCAGAACATAGACATTGTGGGCATTTCAGAAACTTGGTGGGATGATTTGCAGTGATTCCTGAATGCAAATTACATCATAAGGCTACGGAGGGATGGGCTGGAGGTGGAGTGGCTCTGTATGTCAGAGGGGATATACGGTCCAGTAAAATTGAGAATCTAAGAGATTTGCTTGCAGAAATACTATGGGTGGAAAGAGTGGGCCGCAAAGTAAGATTAACTGGGAGTTTGTTATCACCCACCAGATCAACGGTTAGAGGATGGTTTTAAAACAGCAAAAGAATTAAAGGAGCTAGACAAAATAACTATGCCATAATAAGTAATTTTAACTACCCACACATTGATTGGGTCAATATGTGTTCAAGTCAGGAGAAAGAGACTGGGTTTCTAGATATTCTCAGTCACTGTGCCACGGAGCAGATGGTCACAGAACCTACCAGGGGGGAGGCGATCCTGGACTTGGTCCTAAGTAATGCTCAAGACCTGGTGAGAGACGTAAACGTGATAGCACTGGGAACAGTAACCATAATGCCATTAAGTTTAGCATTTATGTAAATAGGGAGTTTCCCCAAAAGATCAACACAATCACATTTAACTTTAAGAAGGGGTAACTGAACCTGAAAGGAAAGGTAAAGAGGGTCAAATCCCTTGGGAAACTTGGAGACAATTTAAAACTACAATCCTAGAAGCTCAGATAAAATGTATACTGCAAGTTAGGAAAGGTAGTAATAGGTATAAGAAAAAGGCCTGCATGGTTAACGAACAAAGTAATGGAAGCAGCAAAAGGCAAGAAGGATCCCTTTAAGCAGCGGAAGACTTGCCCGAGTGAGGTAAATAAAAGGGAGCACAGGCCGTGGCAAATGAAATGCACGTCAGTAACCAGGCAGGCAAAAGGGGACTATGAGGAACATATTGCAAAAAACCATAAAGACCAACAATAAAAATGTCCTCAAATACATCAGAAGCAGAAAACCAGCCAGGGAAACAGTGGGGCCCTTGGATGACCCAGACATGAAAGGATTACTAAAGGATGACAGGGAAATGGCAGAGAAGCTGAATGCTCCCCCCCCCTTCACTGTGGAAGATGGGAGGTGCTTGCCCACTCCAGAAACGCCAGTATCAGGAGGGGTGTTGAAATACCTGAGTCGGATTGAAGTGATGAGAGGAGGTCCTATGACGGATGGACAAATTAAAAACTGACAAATGTTCAGGCCTGGATGGCACACATCTAAGAGTTCCGAAGGAACTCAAACGTGAAATTGTGGATCTCCTGACAAAGATCTGCAGTCTATCACTAAAATCTGCCTCCGTTCCCGAGGACTGGAAGGTAGCTAATGTAACCGCCATCTTTTAAAAAGATGGAGATCCAGGAAATTACAAGCTGGTCAGTCTAACGTCCATACCGGGTAAATTGGTGGAATCCGTTATTAAAGATAGTAGACACACTGATGAACAAAGCTGTTGAGGAAGAATCAGCATGGATTCTGTAAGGGAAGATCTTGTCTCACTAACCTGTTAGAGTTCTTTGAGGGGGTGAGCAAACATGTGGACAAGGGGGACCCAGGAGATGTTGTTTACCTAGACTTCCAGAAAGCTTTTGATAAAGTTCCTCATCTAAGGCTCCTAAGTAAACTCAGCAGTCATGGGATAAGAAAGTGGATAAGGTCTCTTGTGGGTTAAAAACTGGTTAATTAACAGAAAACAGAGAATAAGTATAAATGGGCAGTTTTCACAGGGGAAGGTGGTAAGCCGTGGAGTACTGCAGGGTCGGGTACTAGGCCCTGTGCTTTTTAACTAATTCATTAAAGATTTGGAGTTGGGAGTAAGCAGTGAAATGGCTACATCTGTGGATGACACTAAATTGTTCGGGGTTATGAGAACCAGGGAGGATTGGGAGGCGCTGCAGAGGAATTTGTTGAGGCTGGATGAGTGGGCCTCAATGTGGCCAATGAGGTTCAATGTGGTCAAGTGCAAAATCATGCACATTGGAGCCAAAAAAATCTAACTATAAAGATATGTTCATGGGGTCCAAACTGGCCATAACTGACCAGGAGAGAGATCTCGGAGTCATGGCAGATAACACACGGAAGCTGTTGACTCCATGTACGACTGCAATAAAAAAGGCAACTGCTATGCTGGGGATTATTAGGGAGGGGATTGAAAACAAATCAGCCAGTGTCATCATGCCCCTGTATAAACCCATGATGTGGCCTCTTTTGGAATACTGTGTACAGTTCTGGTCCCCACACCTCAGAAAGGATATAGCAGTGGGAAAAGTGCAGAAAAGGGCAACTAGAACGACTGAGTGGATGGAACACCCTGAAGAAAGGTTAAAGTGCTTGGGGCTCTTGAGCTTGGAGAAATGACGACTGACGGTTGACATGATAGAGGTTTACAAAATTATGCATGGGATAGTTAAGGTAGAGAAAGAAGTCCCTTTCTCTCTTTCTCACAAGACCAGAACTTGTGGGCACTCAATGAAATTGCTGAGCAGTCGGGTTAGAACAGATAAAAGGAAGTCCTTCACCCAAAGAGTGATTAACATGTGGAATTCACTGTCACAGGAGGTGGTGGCGGCTACAAGCACAGACAGCTTCAAGAGGGGATTGGCTAAACATATGGAGCAGAGGTCCATCAGTGGCAGTCACCTCATGATGACACCTGAGTTTTGGCCACTGTGTGACACAGTGTTGGACTGGCTGGGACATTGGCCTGATCTGGCTTGGCTTCTCTTATGTTCTTCTGTCTGGGGCAAGTGATGCTCTGTATTCCTGGTGCTTGAGGGGCAACAGTGGGAGGGTTTCTGGAGTTCTGGCCTCACTGCTGGATCTCCTGATGGCCCCTGGGTTTTGGCCACTGTGTGACACAGAGTGCTGGACTGGATGGGCCATTGGCCTGATCCAACATGGCTTCTCTCTTATGGTCTTATAATGGTCTGCCATGAACACGCACACCTGGGGGGATGGGGGCTGCTTGCAGAGACATACAGACATGGCAAATTATTCAGGTGATGCAGAGTCGGCCAGGTATGGGGGGGAATTGCTGGGTATGAGCGGAGTGGGTTATACACACTGGGAAGCCCACATAGCTCTGGGGACACTCCTGGGTCACCGAGTCCTGCCCCCAGGCTGCAAATGGATGCCAGCCCACATCTTTTTGCAACTCCCACCCCCAGTAAATGGGCTCAACACCACCACCACCACCCACCACAGACAATTTGTTCTAGTTTCGAAAGCTGTCTGCAGTGCAAGCTGTTCAACAGCACAGAGTTCTTCATTAGGCAGAATAAAAAGATTACCTTTGGGATCAGAACAATAGCTGAGCCGAAATCCCCGATTCCCCCCCCTCCATGTCTAAAAGGCCAGGGGCCCCTGCTTGGCCAATAAACAAGCCCGGTGGAGTTTCAGGTGCGGAAGCCTCAAACTTTACCAGGACCTTTGATGATAATAATTTGCATTTTTACATGTCTTTTGACAGAGGTTCACGTTCTCTGGGAACTTGACAGCAGCCCTGTAAGGTAGGCTAGCGTGGGTATCCCTTTATAGCAACGGGAGGGCTGAGGCAGGATTTGCACGGTAGCTTCCCTATAAGAAACCAGTCCTGGCTTCTGCCCAAACAGAACACCGAGTTGTCTCTCCTCCCCCTCCCGTTCGATACTCTCCACCAGAGCACCGAGGCAGGCAATCTCTGAGGCTGGGCACAGCATTCCACTAGCCGATCGGGCACAGATGCCATGCGTCAGCACTCAGAGCGTGCAGCGGCACTGCCAAGAAGCTGAAAGGAAAGATGACGGTGGCAACCCTCTCGGATTCTGGGTGGCACAACGAACCAGCAATCCTGGCCGGCCTGTGAGTCACGCTTTGTTTCCCTCTGAGCGGCTGAGCAGTTCCCCGAAAGGCCTTGGCTCAGCGAGCGGGAAGGATCTGCGGGACGCCTGGTGGATATTGACCCACCTGGCTCCCGTGCAGCCAGAAAGCCCGTCAGCCTTTGTCTCAGCTGCGTCAGCCCCTCGTCCTCCGGAGCAGGTCGCCAAAATGTGAGCTTGCAACCGAGAAGCCCTTGACAGAGAACAGGCCTCGGAAGGTTCAAAGAAGCCATTGTGCAGCTCTCCTGGCCCACCCGCCTGGGCTTTATATTATTGCTGTCTGCTCAGGGATTCACACGGAAAATCTTCCCTGCCAACATCTAACAAGCCTCTGAAGCGAAAGGCAATTAACCCTGAAGGCGTCACAAAAGAGCCCGCGTGCCTGCTTTTGTGCCTGCGGGAGGTGAGGACGGCCTCCGGCGAGACTGCAGCTCCGCCACGGATGCCAGACGCTTCCCACCCCCACCCCCATGCAGGCACAAAAGCGGAGGCCCTCCAGGCAGGGAAGGGGTGCCGGCAGCCCCAGCAAGGGAAGGCGCCCGCCAAGGAGGAGGAGGGACAGGGACGGAGGGAGGCAGCCCTGCATGCCAGTCCAAGAGCAGGAGAATGTGGTGGTGGCGGCCCATCTAGTCCACCATCCTGTTCCCTAAAGTGGTCAACCACCGGGGCCAAAGCCTCCTCCTGCTACTGCTCCTGAACCGACAGGCGTGCAGAGGTATACTGCCCCTGAACATGGAGGCTCCCTTCAGCCATCATAGCTCATAGCCACTGATGGAAGCTTCCTTCCTAAATTCGACTAATCCCGCTTTAGAGCCATCTAAACCAGCGGCCATCCCTACCTCCAGTGGGAAGCAAGTTCCCCAAGCGGATTGTATCATGTTGCATGAAAAGGTGCGTCATCCATTTTCAGTCTCTTGCTCCCCACGCCCCCTTCACTGGGTGCCTGCCTCTGAGCTTGAGTGTTACACGAACTCAGACCCAGGAGAAAAGGGGGGGGGATGGTCTCAAAACTGAATCCTTTTGTCTGGTGGAAATTCACCCTCTTTTCCTCGAAGGAGAACACCCACACTTGTGGGGCTGTTCCCCAAGATCCCACTTGGAAGGTCGATCCAGGCCTCCTTGGATGCTGGCTTCCTCCATGTTTGGCCCGCTCTGCTCAGTGTGAGGGATTCTCTCTGCAACAGGGGAAGTGGTGACTGAAGAGAGAGTGCCCTTGTGCATGTACAGAGTGCTCTCCCTTCAGCACTGGGTAAGCACCTCCCACGCCTGAGTTTAGGGAGCATCGTTCCGGGGCTGAGCCTGCCACAGGAGTCCCTTGGGACAGGGAGGGGCTGTTCCTCTTCTGTGGCTGGCCTGGCACCTCGTGCTACGGAAGAAGGAGGCTGCAGGAGCACGACAGTAAAATAAAGGTAAAGTTTTCCCTTGCTCGAGAGCCAGTTGAATCCGACTCTAGAGGTGCAGTGCCCATCTCTGTTTCCAAGCCGAAGAGCCAGCGCTGTCCAAAGATGTTTCCATGGTCATGTGGTCAGCGTGACTAGATGCCGAGGCGCACGGAACGCTGTTACCTTCCCACCAAAGCGGTGTCTATTCATCTACTTGAGATTTCTTGCTTTGGAACTGCTAGGTTGGCAGGAGCTGGGGCCAGAGACGGGCTGGGTCTCGAACTGCTGAACTACCGACCTTCTGGTCCGCAGCTCAGCGTCTTAACCACTTGAGCCACCGCAGCCCTGCTAGGAGCACCACAACCGACCATCAATTAGACAGAGAAAGACGCCCTCCCTTCCCTGGCCCAGGGGCTGCTTTGCGGAGGGGAGTGAGTATGGGGAGGACCTTTGCCCTCTGCTGGACCCCGTGGAAGCTCCAATATTCCTTGCCCCTGCCCGGTGGGAACCCACTTGTAGGGCTGTGTCAGGCATGCAAGTCCCACCATGGGGGGTGAGGTGGGCAGAGAAGGCAAAAGACCTCCCCCCCCGTCTCTGCTCTGCCTTTGGTCGGTTGCCTGCTCCTGCTGGGATAGCAGTGGATGGAGGAGAAAGCCGCAGCCCAGGGGTGGGGTGGGCGGGAAGGGGTTTTTTCCTCCAGGACCAGCCAGTTCATCAGCATTCTTGTTTCATTTCAAAGATTTCTATCCTGCCTCTCAGCCAAAGGCTTCCGAGGCAGCTAACAAAGAAACAAGATGCCATTAAACATCATAAAAACACAACGATAAGGAACAGAGAAAAACAGTAGTGAATAACTCTCCTCTCTCCAACACGGCGGCGCAAGGCACCATCGGTCCAAGGGCAGGCAGGAGGGAGGCGGGCGGAAATACCAAGCAGCTCAAAGGAAGAGCAAAACAACCCCGAGGCCTGAGCGAATCAAAAGGATGCCCCAAACCTACAAGGCTGGGCAACGGGCCAATGCACGGAGGGAACAGGTTCCTCGCCGAGGTGCCACTGCAGAGAAGTCACCGTCTTGAGCTGCCACCCACCCACCCTCTGAATATGGGGCAGGGCCTCCATGGAGAGGGAGGTAGGTGGGCTCAGACGGGAGTGAGTGGCCCTTGGGGGGGGGCATGGCTCAGTGGCAGAGCACCTGCTTTGTGTGCAGAAAATCCCTGGGTTCAGCCCCCCCTCCCCCCGAGGTTCTTCCCTTTCAAAAGGGATCAGATAGGAGGGGAGGTGAAAGGTCTGTGCCTGGAGGGAGACCCCGGCGAGCAGCTGCCCTGCAGAGCAGGTGAGATTGACCTGGGCAGACCAAGGGCTGGGCTCAGAGGAAGAAGGTGGAAGCGCTTCACGGGTGTGTTTGCCCCAAACTACTCAGCTCTTCAGTGGGGGAGAGAAGCGCCTTGACTGGTGCCCAGAACCGAAAGCCTCGCCTGCGCTGTTCTTTAGAATGGGAGAGATGTGTTCCAATCCTGTTCTCATCGGCAATCAGGCCTGGAAACTGTTGACAGGTGACATAAAACGTTAAGACGAGAGAGCCTCTGAGCATGTGAGGCACACATTTCCCTCCCCAAAAGAGCACCCTTGGCCTCTTCTGTGGACTACCTGCTCACTTGGGGCCTGCAGGGGACAGGGGAAGGCTTACACCTTGGGGAGGGGGGAGTCCCATTTTGCTGTCTCCATTTGACAATTCACAGCTTGCAGCAGCCGCAGCAACCGCAGCAAGAGCCCAGCTCGCTGTCTGTTGCATGTAACTGCAGAACTGGCTGGCAGGAGACCGTGTGGTTCTGGAAGCAGCCTGTGGCCAGGCTCCTATCAGCGCCCAGCTGCAGCCTCAGTAAACACTTTTAAACTTTTGGGGAGAGTTCTGTACCATTTAATCTTGTTCAGCATCGCGTAGATAGGCAGAAGAGCCAATAAGAGCAGCCAATAAGATGATGCCTGGGGTGGGAGCAGAATGTCCTTCTCTGCCTGAGGATGGACTCCTTTTTGTCTGTCTGTCTGTCTCTTCCCCACATCTTCAAAGGGGGTGACATCCACACCCTGGCTGCCCTTTCTGGAAGCAGGGGGGTAGAGCAGAGCAGAGCAGAGGGCAGGCAGGCAGGCTGGGCTGGCAAAGCCAGGCAGCAGACAACCTGAGCAAACAAGCCTCTCCGCTGCACTTAAAAGGGTTCCCCCCGGAGCCACTAGCCAATTAGATCTGGGATGAGGGGAGTCCTTCCTGCCCCCAGACGGAGGGACCGGATTTGGAACACAGAGGAATCCATCCAAAAGGGCCTCTTTAGAAGACTTTGTAACAGGTACACAGGCGCGCAGCCCGTGACGATCAGACCCGTTGGCTGCGAATCCAAGACTAATGAGCGGAGGATGAGTCACCGAAATTGGTGAGGGCCCCCCTGGCTCAGGGGGAGAGGCTCTGCTTTCTTTGCCCAGGGAAAGGCTTGTGTTCAGCCCCCTCCCCGGCTGGCCGGTCTGTTCAGAGGCCCTCGGGCAGCGGGAAGGAAAGGGCCACTATGTGCCAGAGGCTCCCGAGAGTGGCTGAAAGATCGGGCAGGTGGTTCTGGGCCCGGCAGAGAGAGCAGCGCCCGTTCTCTGCAGAGGCCCCCAGCTTCCCCCCCCACCCTGCCCCAGTAGCCGGTCTCTTGGGAGCCCTCTGCCCCCTCGCATGCCATCCTCCAGGAAGAGCCCAGAGGCTATGCCACCCACAGCATGCATGCCAACCAAAAAGCCCCTGCGTAACACTGCTCCCTCTAAGCTGTGGAGTCTTGTGAGCAAAAATGATACTTTGTGAGCTCCTGGGCAATAAAGTTGTGAGCCAGAGATTGGGCTGCTGCATAAATTAGTTTACTCTGGAGCCCTCCTTCCTGAGCGGAGACAAAAATGTGTGAGCTGGAGGCTAAAAAACTGGGAGCTAGCTCACACTCAGCTTAGAGGGAATACTGGCTGGGATCCCAGTTACGTGGGGTTGTCGTGGCCAGAGATGAACAGAGGTGGTTTGCCCTGGTGACCAATGCTCCCTCCAAGCTGTGGAGTCTTGTGAGCAAAAATTCCACTTTGTGAGCTCCTGGGCATTAAAGTTGTGAGCGGGCGATTTGGCTGCTGCATCAATCAGTTTGCTCTGGAGCCCTCCTTCCTGAGCGAAGACAAAAACATGTGAGCTGGAGGCTAAAAAACTGTGAGCCAGCTCACACTCACTCAGCTTAGAAGGAACGCCGGTGACAAACCTTGTACCATGCCATGGTGCAATTTGTGGGGGAGGGAATGGTGGACCAGGGAACTTGGCTCAGCCTCTGCCGCTGGTCTTGCCCCCCCCCCATCCCTTCAAGCACGCAGCTCCCCTCCCTCCTCAAAGCCGCCCTTCCACGGTGAACGTCCCCATCCTCCTCCTAGCGGAAGCCACAGCTCCCAATCACTGCTGGGGGGTGCTCAGGCTTTGGAAGAGACGTGCCCCCCCCGTGGAGCAGCCCGCAAGCACACTGCTCAAGCCTGGGGCAGCCCGGGCAGGCCGATGCACGGTGCCTCCCCACCCGGAGGGTCCGTTCCCCCCACCCCGCCCCGCCCCACCCCGGCCTACCTCCATCCACTGCCCCTGGGACTGCATCAGGAGCACCACGCAGGGGTCCGATTTGTTGAGTGTGTCCCGGTCGAGCAGGTGCTTGCAGCTGACCCGCAGCTCCACCTTGGAGACGCAGGTGGCAGAGACCACGCCCAGGTTGGCCTGGGAGGAGGGGTCCAGCAGCTCATTCATCCTGGTCGGGAAGAAGGCTCAGCGGCGGCCGAGGGGAGAAGAGTGGCACTCTGGGGGCTCTCGGCTTGGGGCTCCGGCCAGGGGGCAGCCGGCGGCAGGCCTCCGCTTGACGGAGGAGGAGTCTGGCGAAGGGCCGGCCGACGGTCTCCTGGGGGGCAGGCAGGGGAGTTGCCCGTTCCCGCTGCCTCTGCTTGGGCGGGGGCGCAGAGTCCTGGCCGGCACTCCGTGTGGCCCACACAGGCCGGGGAGCGTGACCCTCTCCCGGTGGCTCCTGCCAGGCAGCTGCCAAGTGAAGCCAGTTAAGCGGATTCCCTCCTCCCACCTTTCTCCATGCAAATTAGCAAGAGGTGGTTGGTGAGTTGCCGTTTCTTCTTCCCCTGCCGGATGCCGGAGCCCACTCACATGCGCGCTCAGTGCTGGCACAGACGGATCCGGGGGGCCTGCGCGCCCAGTCTCCCTGGCTGGCTGGCTGGCTGGCTGGGGAGATTGCGGGGGAAGGAGGCCTCCTCTTCTGGCCTCAGCCACCCGTTGGCACTTTGGAGAAGAACGAGAGGAGTGGAGAAGCTCTTTTCCGGAACCGCCGAGAACGGCCTGTCAGTTTCTTGGGTTCCTGGGCTCTGGGCTGGCCCCACAGGACCTCGAGCTCCCCTGGCAGACCCACTGAAGGGGTTTTGCCTTTGCAGCGGGGGGCGTCACAAGGGTCTTTCGGTGGCGCACGGGGACCGGTCGAGAGGGTGGCCTTGTCGTGGAGCCGGGCAGTGCCAGTCAGGCAAGAGCCTACGGGGTGCAAAAGGAAGGAAGGAAGACCATGAGAAGGGAGAGGCCCTCGCCCTGAGAAGTCCGGGACGGGCAGCAACTGTGTGTGTGGGGGGGAGCCCTCTGTGGGAATGCTGTGCTACATCCAAGCCGAGTGGGGAGATGACTAGTAGGGGCACCCTGTCTGGGAGTGGGCACTAAAGAGAACCTCCACACTCAGGCACAGTCAACCTCTGAATCCCAGAGCCAGGAGGCAACACCGGGGAAAGGCTTTGGCCTCTATGCCCCGCGGTTGGACCTCTGGAGGAACTGGTTGGGGCCACCGTGTGAGACAGGCGGCTGGACCAGGTGGACCCTCACCGGTCTGACCCAGCAGTGCTCTTCTGATGTTCTTATCAGGGGAAGGCCTCAGCCTCTCTGCCCTGTTGCTGGCCCTCCAGAGGAACTGGCTGGCCCCTGTGTGAGACGGGATGCTGGACTAGATGGACCCTCCCTGGTCTGATCCAGCAGGGCTCTTCTGATGCTCTTATCAGGGGAAGGCCTCGGCCTCTCTGCCCTGTTGCTGGCCCTCCAGAGGAACTGGCTGGCCACTGTGTGAGACAGGATGCTGGACTAGATGGACCCTCCCTGGTCTGACCCAGCAGGGCTCTTCTGAGGTTCTTCTCAGGGGAAGGCCTCAGCCTCTCTGCCCTGTTGCTGGCCCTCCAGAGGAACTGGCTGGCCCCGTGTGAGACAGGATGCTGGACTAGATGGACCCTCACTAGTCTGATCCAGCAGGGCTCTTCTGAGGTTCTTATCAGGGGAAAGTCTTGGCCTCTCTGCCCTGTTCTTGGCCATCCAGAGGAGCTGGTTGGCCACCGTGTGAGACAGGATGCTGGACTAGATGAACCCTCACTAGTCTGATCCAGCAGGGCTCTTCTGAGGTTCTTATCAGGGGAAAGTCTTGGCCTCTCTGCCCTGTTGCTTGGCCCTCCAGAGGAGCTGGTTGGCCACCGTGTGAGACAGGATGCTGGACTAGATGAACCCTCACTAGTCTGATCCAGCAGGGCTCTTCTGAGGTTCTTATCAGGGGAAAGTCTTGGCCTCTCTGCCCTGTTCTTGGCCCTCCAGAGGAGCTGGTTGGCCACTGTGTGAGACAGGATGCTGGACTGGATGGACCCTCCCTGGTCTGATCCAGCAGGGCTCTTCTGATGCTCTTATCAGGGGAAGGCCTCGGCCTCTCTGCCCTCTTGCTGGCCCTCCAGAGGAACTGGGTGGCCACTGCGGGAGACAGGAGGCTGGGCCAGATGGACCCTCACTGGCCGGATCCCGCACAGGGCTCTCTTCCGATGTTCTTCTGTTCTTAATGCCTCCCCGGAGGGAACTGCAGGGGCTGAGCTAGGGCTGCTGACTGGCACAAATCTGGTTAGTCCCGAAGGCGCTGCTGCTGCTGCTGCCGGACCCCGGCCTCTTCTCTCCTCCTGAAGGAAACGGCAGCTTCACAGGCCAGACCCCACTTGGCAGCAATGCCCCCGCTAAGCTGTGGAGTCTGGTGAGCAAAAATTCTACTTTGTGAGCCACTGGCATTAAAAGTGGTGAGCAGGCGGTTTGGCTGCTGCGTGAATCAGTTTGCTCTGGAGCCCTCCCTTCCTGAGCCAAGGCAAAAATGTGTGAGCTGGAGTCTAAAGAACTGTGAGCTAGCTCACACTCACTCAGCTTAGAGGGAACACTGATTGGCAATCCCTGCTGACTGAGGCCCCCCCCCTCCGCAAAGCCTTCCACGCCCAGGGCTCCATCCCCCCATATCTCCAGGAGTTTCCCAACCTCGAACCGGCACCCCGGGGCTGCGCTGCGCTCCTGCCCCTGGGCTGGGATACAAACAGGCGTCCCCGCCCTGAACCCAGCAGGCCCCATCCTCCCCAGCGCTCTTCATTCCTCCCGAGGAGGCCCACGTGGCGAAAACGCCCAGCTGAGAGACAGACTCCCCCCCATCAACCTCCAGGGCCTGTCCAGGCACCACTCCTGCCCCTCCAAGCCCCCCCCCGACCCCGCTTCTTTGGCTGTTCTGTGCCCCCCCGGGAGCAGCAGAGCCACAGAGACACGGCATGCCCTTTCCGAGGAGGGTGATCTGATGAAGCGGGCCCCTGCCTGGTCAGTGCTGGAAACAGGATGCCAGGCAAAAGGGAAGCAATCCAGGTCTGCTCCTAGGGTTGCCAGCCTCCAGGTGGACCCTGGAGAACTGCCAAAAATCGCAACTGATCGCCAGACTACAGAGATCAGCTCCCCTGGAGAAAATGGCTGCTTTGGCATCATAGGCTGGCAGTACATGGCATTACATGGCATGATGCCCTGCTGAGGTCCCTGTCTTCCCCCAGCCCCTCCGTGGCCCCAGGGCCCTGCAAGCCAGAGGTGGCAACCCGGTCTGCTGCAGTGGGGGCTCTTCAGACAATTTAATGACAACCCCCCCCCCCTTCCTAGGCACCGTGGATCAGCTTTCCGCCAGGATCAGTCCCACCAGCTTGGAGGGTACCGGTGCTCAGCCCTTCTCCCCTTCATTCCCTGCCTGCGCAGAAAAGGCAGAATATGAATAAAAAATAAATAAAAGCCTGAGCTAATCGGGGGAGGGGGGCTCAAGGCTTTGGGGGCATCCTGTTGGGACGCTCTGATATCACCAGGCCTGGTTTGTGATAAGGAGGCTCGGGGGGGTGTGTGTCAGCCCTCAGCTCCACTGAAGCCCCCCCAGATCAGGGAAAGGAAAATGGTGCCTACGGGGCCCCAAGGGAGGAGGAGGAGGAAGAGGAAGAAGAGTTGGACTTATACCCCGCCCTTCACTCGGAGTCTCAGAGCAGCTTACAAACTCTTTTCCCTTCCCTTCCCCACAACAGACACCCTGTGAGGTAGGCGGGGCTGAGAGAGCTCTTTTGAGGGCTGCTTGTGAGAGAACAGCTCTGGGAGAACTTGTGACTGACCCAAGGCCACCCAGCTGGCTGCATGTGGAAGAGTGGGGAAATCAAACCCGGTTCTCCCAGAGTCCACCGCTCTTAACTACGACAACCAACTGGAAGGAGGGGGCAGCTCCAAGCACCTCCCCAGGAAGGCAAAGGAGCGCTGCGGTTGTTGGCCTGGTGATTTCCGCACCCCGATTCCAGCTGGAGAGCCACCAGGGAGAGCTCAGTAATGTTGCCAGCCTCCAGGTGGGACCTGGAGATCTCCCAGAAGCACAACGGATCCCCAGACAGCGCTGATTAGCTGCCCCGGAGGAAAGGGCTGCTCTGGAGGGTGGGCGCCCTGGCGTTATGTCCCTGCGGAGGTCCCTCCCCAGATCCTGCCATCACCCCCCAAATCTCCAGGAATCCTGTGGGCCAGAGTTGGCAGCCCTAGAGCCCAGGGATGTCAGAGCTGCCATGGGGCGATCTTACGGCCGCTGCCACGGTCACTGTGCTGCCCAGGTCTGAGTTGAGTGGGGCTGCCAACCCAATTCTGCAGGGGCCGTTGGGCCCAGCCGGTTCTGGGCTGCCAGAAGCCCCCCGGGGGAGAGAAGGGCCAGCCCACCCCAGCCCACAGCTCAGGCCAAGGGGGCCTGTCCGTTCCAGATTCCTGTTTCCAGCAGGGGCCTCTTCTGGGGGGCTCACCCGGAAGGCACAAAGGCGCGCCGTCTCCTCTGCTGTGTCCCCCACCCCAGCAAGCGCACTTCCTGACTCGTGCGCACCCCACCACTTTCAGCTGCGCCCTTCCTCCAAGCGCAGGAGGTTCTGGAGCAGTGGCCTCCGGAATGGCAGTGCTTCACCCGGGAAGGTAAGGGCACCTTTGCCCACATGCCCGTGCCCACTAGACAGCTAGGCATCTCGCTGACTTCTGGGAGAGTGTGCGGTTGTGTCTGTGTGTGCTGTTCTCTTCTTGAGTGAGAACATACAACAGAGGACAGAAGAGGGATCCCCGGAGAGCGCTTTGTGCCCAAGACCGGCCAGGGGTTCCTGTTGACTCTTCGCTGTTGGTGGCTGCCAGGCCAGGCCAGGCATCCGGGGGCCGGGGGCTGCTGGATGCGTCTCCTGTTGCAGCTCCAGTGCCCACCTTCCTAGCATTCCCGCATGTTGTTGCTCTCAGTTAGATGACCCACAGAGCAGGAGGCGGCGGGGCCCTGGCTCAGCGGGAGAGCCTCTGCTTGGCCTGCAGAAGGTCCCGGGTTCAATCCCCCGGCTGGCTCTCCCATTCAGGGACCTGGCAGGAGGTGAGGATGGGGAAGAGCGCCACCTGAGACCCCGGAGAGCTGCCACCGGTCTGAGTGGGCCACAGTGACCTTGATGGGCAGATGGGCGGATTCGGCATCAGGCGGCTTCTTGGTGGGCTCATGTTCTGGGCAGGCGGGGGGCACTCGGGGCTCTCCCTGCAGCCTGTGTGGCAGAACCTATTCTGGTAGAACTGGGAAGCCCAGATCTTTGACCCTGGCATTGCTGGTGGGTGGGGGAGCAACAGGGGGCCACCCAGAATGGGGTGGGAAAGGGGAGGGGCTCGGCCCCGCCAAGCACACACTTAATGGGGCGCAGCTGTTGCACCTCCGGGTGGGCAGGGAGACTTCCCGACTTACAGGTCTTCCCCCCCCACAACACCCCCCTCTTTTGCTCTCCTGCTGAAAGGCTTGTGGTCATCTGGTCTCATGGACAGGCACATAGGTCCCGCTTGCGTGCTTCCTCATGTCCCACATGTGCACACGCAGTCGGTCATACGTACACCTCCCATGTCTGGTTACCAAGTTAATTTGTTAGCAAGTTTTGTTGTCCCCAAAGAGGAAAGACGTACATGATGAGAAGTGCGATGAAGCCAGAGTTACACACAAGGCGCAAGCAGCATCCAGAAGGCTGTGCCTTACACCTCGCACAATCCCAACTGTCAGTCAGCGTTCGCACAGAACCACAGATTCTCAAACGATGGCACACAAGCGCTGCCGTTTCTCCCAGGGGCTTCTCTGCCATGCCCAGGGTACCAGGCACAGAGGCAAACACAGCCTTCTTACCCCTGAGGGGTCAGGCATGCTCACACGCATCCACACACACCGACACACACGGAGGGACTGTCACCTGCATTGCAAATCCATGCACCAAATGTGCAGCCTTGGACTTTTTGGGTACGTACTAAAAAGGGAGCCCGGCACGGTTGGCCCCTCAGGTACACATCCTACACCACATGTTTAGAACTTGGGCTTATGTGGACACACCCATGCGTTTGGACTTCACTGGCACACACACAGGTAGATGAACTTGGCGCCTGCCTCCCATCAGCCAAGCCCCCTCCGGAACTGGAGCGGCATCTGGTGTCCACTTTCTCCCAGGCAGGTCCTGCCGAAGTTCCCTTCTGTAGTGCCGAGGGTGTAGCCCCTTGCACTGGCAGGCTGGCATATTCCCGCACTGCCCCTCTGTCCCCCTTGGGGAGTCCCTAAACTCACTGTGCCCTGCGGCTTCCCCCACTCACCTGGCTGCCCACGGCAGAGTGTCGCGCCCTCCCGCTCTCCCTCACAGCCGGCCAGGCAGGGCTCACTCCCGGAGCATCCTCCGCCCGTGCCAGCATCCGCGCTCTGCCTCCTCCACAGCCTGGCGAAGCCTCTCCAGCGAAGGAAGGAGCCCAGAGATGAGACTCAGCAGCACAGGCATTAACTGCTTGCGTGCCAGCCTGCTCCAGAGGCGCCTGCCGGGCTCGGGAAGGGAGGCACGTGGGGGGAAGGGGGGGCTGCTTCCCTCGGAGGAGGCGTTCTCCTCGCCAGCCCGGGGTCCCTTTCTGCTCTGCCCCCTTCCCACTCCCCCCCCATCTTGCCAGCGAGCAATAGCTGAGCCCAGACTGGCCCCCAGAAGCAGGCCTTTGACTTCCACTGCCCGGCCTCAGAAAGAAGAAGAAGAAGAAGAAGAAGAAGAAGAAGAAGAAGAAGAAGAAGAAGAAGAAGAAGAAGAGGAGGAGGAGGAGGAGGAGGAGATTGGATTTATACCCCACCCTTCACTTGGAGTCTCAGAGCAGCTTACGGACACCCTGTGAGGTAGGTGGGGCTGAGAGAGCTCTGAGAGAACTGCGCTTGAGAGAACAGCTCTGAGAGAACTTGTGACTGACTGACCCAAGGTCACACCAGCAGCTGAACATGGAGGAGTGGGGAATCAAATCCGGTTCTCCCAAATTAGAGTCCGCGCACTTAACCACGACACCAAACTGGCTCTCTGTTGCCATTTTAGGGTTTCTGCTGTTGCCATCTGCTGCTGCTGTTGCCATTTTAGGGCTTTCCAACGGGGTCACTGCCACTGGAGCCTGATGCAGGCAGTCGCTGTTTGTGGTAGAAACTCCTGCAGCACACACTGAAAATGCTACCCTTTTACTCCAGGAGGACTTGACCCAGAGGAATGTCTGTCCTGTCACCACTTCAGGGAACTCAGAGGAGGAGGAGATTGGATTCATACCCCGTCCTTCACTACCCAAGGGAGTCTGAGAGCGGCTTACAAACTCCTTTCCCTTCCCCTCCCCACAACAGACACCCTGTGAGGTAGGCGGGGCTGAGAGAGCTCTGACAGAAACTGCTCTTTTTCAAGGAGAGCTCTGACAGAACTATGGCTTGCCCAAGGTCATTCAGCAGGTGCAAGTGGAGGAGCGGGGAATCAAACCCGGTTCTCCCAGATTAGAGTCCGCGCACTTAACCACTACACCAAACTGAGTTCCTACCCTAAGCATAAGCAGGGAGGGAACGCCTGACCCCCCCGAAAGCCATCTTTTTACCCCCGCTTGGCTGGATCGCCCGCAGGGCCCAGTGTGTGTCTGAAGGTGCCACCAGTCCAGGTGTGACCATTCCGAGGACCCCTCCGCTCCCCTCCCCTGAGCCCCAGGCGACCCAGCCCAGCCTTCACTGCTCAGGGCTTCTGCTCTGGCTCCCTCACCCCGCCCCGACCTCCTCTTCTCTTCCGGCCCTCGGTCTGGCAGAAGTCCCCCTTGAGCTCTCTGGGCGTTCAGAGGGTCCCCGGAACTGCACCCAGCCGAGGGTGGAAGGGAAGGTCGGCACAGGCCTTCTTCGCCCCGGCTGCAGAGTCAGCACGGCATCTTCCAATTCCCACCTCTGGTCTCCCCTCGCTAATTTGGCGGGAGTCTGCCTCAGGAGTTTCACACCTCTCTCGCTGAGAAATAATTTGCCATCCTGTGATCATTCTGGGCAGAGATCCAGCTTTCTCTCTCCTCCTCAGCAGCTCAGGTTTAACCCTTCCCCTGCCTGATGGACCTTCTGGGAGTCTCCCTGGGGAGAACGGCACCATTCTGCCCAGATTGAAGATCGTTGGAAGAACCTGGGTGGACACTGGAGTGTTTCATTGCGGAGAGGATGTTGTCTACTTTGCAGAAAGATGCACCAGACCTTGCCTGCTTTTCCTTGCTACTTTGAACAAATCTTGGTTTTTCTAGACAGTTGCCAGACCCGAGAACCCTGCCATCAGGATCTCCCCCCCACACCACCCGCCCGTTCAACTAACTGATGCTTTAGGTCTCCAGACTTCCCACCAACCACCGGCAAGAATTAAGCACCGAGGAAGTGACCCAGAAAGAGAGCCTCGGCTTTGGATAGCTGAGCGTGCGTGAAATTTGACAAAGAAATGCGCTTTTCCTGGAGCAGAGTGGTGCAGCTGACGCGGTGAGCTCAGGCAGAGCTGCAGCCTGGGTGGGTAAACTGGCCCCCGGCGTACAAGGGAGACATTACAGTGGCTGCAGGTTTGACCTGTGGCTGCCGTCACAATTTTAGGGAAGAATGGGGCGGCTTAAGGAATGCTGCAAGTGTGTCTGTGGGGGAGAAGATCTTGTCCCCCTCTTTGCTTTTCCAAGGACCGAAGCGGCCACGGGGTGGGGGGACCTGTGGTGGCTGCCGTGTCTCCGTGGGGACCATCGCCTTCCGCAGGGTGGCTTGTCACAAAAGGTCCCAAGCAAGCCCACAGCAAGATGCCGCCTTCATCATGCCTCCCCCCACCCCCGGCGGCAGCTTCATAGGCAAACCCAATCCTTCTGTCACGCACACGCATGACATTCCACATGTTCCTGGGGAGGGGGGGCCTGGGGGAGGATGCCATTCCCTGATATTTCCCGGGATTTGCAATGCAGATGCCCGGGATGAGCACACGGAGGGAGGCCACGGCAAGAGCTAATCCCCAGCCTGGCTGGCAGAAATAGGCCACACGCTTCTTGGTTTAGCAAGGCACACGGAGGATGATGCCCGCCTTGGGATTTACATGGTGGGGTTCACGTGTGCCCCCGTGCACACAGAGCCGGGAGCTGATGCATGCGCTCCCTGGCTCCCGACAAGGAGCTTGGCGGAGCAAGGGAGGCGGAGTGGCTGGGGTCCGGGGTGTGTGTGTGTGCGACTAGAGGCCATCCCAGGTTCCTCTGCAGGTGCCCGGGAGGATTCTGGAGAAGCCCAGGAGAGAGAGAGAGAGAGAGAGAGAGAGAGAGAGAGAGAGAGAGAGAGAGAGAGAGAGAGAGAGAGAGAGAGCGCGGCGTGGCCTCCTTTTGCGTAGTGAGAAAACTTTCTGACCACTCCAGGCAGTCCACGTTGAGAGCAGCAACCTGTCCCCAAACGTCCTCTCCCAACGGACAGCTGAGCAGGATTGGTGCAGGGCTCTGAGATCCACGAAGGGGCCTCCCCTCGGCAACCAGGGGGCTCGCTTCCCCTGGGGGCCCTTTTTCTTCCGGGTGGTGACAGCAGGTTAAAGGCAGGAGCTTGGAGGGAGCGGCAGTCTCCGTAGATGGAAAGCCGGTCGGTGATTTATGAAGCATTGTGAACACATGGGGTTGCCAGCTCCAGGTTGGGAAATACCTGGAGATTTGGGGTGTGGAGCCTGCAGAGGGCGGGGCTTGGGGAGGGGCCTCCGTGGGGTATAATGTCCACCTCCCAAAGCGGTCACCTGGCGATCAGTTGTGATAGCAGGAGATCTCCAGGCACCCCCTGGAGGTTGGCAACCATATGTTTGCTGAAACCAAACAGAACCAAGTCTGGCCAGAGCTGAGATGGGCCCCCTGTGGACCCCCCCCCCGCTGTGGTTTCAGGACGGGAGAAAATCAGGATATCCGTAAGACAGAGAATGGGATTATCCTGCCAGTGCCAGAGAAGGCCTCCCCCCTCCCTCAGCGTTTGCCTGGGGCTTACTTTCATCAGTCAGCCACTCAAATTTCTAGACCACCCACCCGTAAAACAGGGCTCAGGGAGGAGTACAACAGGAAAACATGCTCGCAGTTAAAATGTATAGATTAAAAACAGTAAAAAAAAAACCACAACAATTTAACTTGATTGGAAGGCACTAGGAAAATTCAGATAGCTCCACCGCCTCATGGTGAGGGGAGATAAGAGTACAGGAGTGCCAGACAGGTGGAAACCCTCCCTGCCCTCAGCCATAGGGCTGCATAAACATCTCTGCCTCACGGGCCCTGTGGAATTGCATTCAGTCCTGCAGGGCACGGATGTTGCTCGGCAGAGAGTCCCACCAGGTTGGAACCAGAGTTGAAGACACCCTGGCTCTGGTTGAGGACAACTGGATATCTCTTGGGCCAGGGGGTCACCAGTAAGATCTTCTGCAGAGTGCAAAGCTCTTTGGCGGGTATATCAGGAGAGGCAGTCCCAAAGATAGAAGTATAGAATCATAGAAGGTTAGACTTGGAAGAGACCTTGCAGGTCATCTAGTCCAACCCCCTGCACTCTGCAGGAGCACAGCCGAAAGATAGCCTGACATACCTACAACATACCCGAAACATGGTCGTCCAGCCTCCGCTTGAAAACGTCCAGGATCTCCTGCTATCACAACTGGGATACCTGTGTCCCAGACCATTAAGGGCCTTAAAGGTTAAAACCAGAGCCTTGAACTTGGTCCAGTACTCTGCCCAGAGCCAGTGCAGTTTGCTCAATGCAGGTTGAATATGTGCTGTTTGCGGGGTTCCCATAAGGACCCACGCCACTGCATTCTGAACCAGTTGGCATTCCTGGGTTAGTCTCAAGGGTAGCTCTAAGTAGAGTGAATTACAGTAGTCTAATCTGGAGGTGACCGTAGCATGGATCACCGTGGCTAGGTCGGGGCGAGACAGGTCGGGAGCCAGTTGCCTGACCTGGTGTAGCTGGAAGAATGCCAGTCTGGCAACACTTGTGATCTGGGCCTCCACTGATAAGAAGACCACTCCTAGGCTCTCGAAGGTTGTTGCCAGTATTAGGGGCACACCCTCAAGAGCCAGGAGTCGGCACCCCCAGGCCAAGATCTCCCCCACTCAACCACGGAACCTCCGTCTTAGCAGGATTCAATCTTTGTAACGTTTGGTGTAGAGGGGCTGCGGATGGGAAGGGGCTGTGAGAGCTGCGGATGGGAAGGTCGGTAGTTCAGCAGTTCGAGACCCAGCCCGTCTCTGGCCCCAGCTCCTGCCAACCTAGCAGTTCGAAAGGAAGAAAGTAGATAAATAGGCACCGCTTCAGTGGGAAGGTAACAGTATTCCGTGCGCCTCGGCATCTAGTCATGCTCGCCACATGACCACGGAGAAGTCTTCGGACAGTGCTGGCTCTTCGGCTTGGAAATGGATATGAGCACCGCCCCCTAGAGTCAGATTTGACTGGCTTTCGAGCAAAGGAAACCTTTACCTTATGTTTGGTGTGGCGTGTGTGCGTGTGTGTGTGGGCAACGATTCTCTATGTGGAAGAAATCTTAGATATGTGGGCTTGGCGGATGGAATGATACTGTGGGCATACTCAGAGGAACTCTCTCACAAGCCATCTTGCCTGCATATGCTGTTGGCTGTTCAGCCCCTTCTTTCAGTTCTGTGCTCCGCTCTGTAGCTTGCAGAAGCTTCGTGCCCCTGGGGAGGAGGAGAGCGGCGGTCAGGCTCTGCCCGGCAGCTTTGGCAGGCGGCTGGCATCCCTGCCTTGAGCTCTCACTGCCCTCTGCTGGGCTCAGGGGCTGAGAACCAGTTGGCATCACAGGGACACCGGGAGAGTCCTGCTGGATCAGACCAGCAAGGGTCCATCTCGCCCAGCATCCTGCCTCACCCAGCGGCCAACTCCGGACTCTGGAGGGCCAACAAACGGGGCACAGAGGCCGAGGCACGTGCAGGTGGCTACCAAAGATGCCACAACCAGTGGCAGATTCACCGTGAAGCAGGCGAAGCAGGCGCTTAGGGCACCAGGGCCAAAGGGGGCACCACAAAGTCGGGAAAAGGGCGAAAAGGGGGAAAAAAGAATGAAGATTTGTAAAAAAAAAAAAATTGATGAAACTAGTGCAAATTGATCATGGTGCATCTTTGTATGGCTGCAACCTGCATTGTCTACCTGGTCAGACAGGTCAACCACTAAAATGGACTCTTGGTCAGTGTGGAAAGGAGGGGGGGGGCACCAAGACTGGTCAGTGCTGAGGGCGCCAGGGAGCCTTAATCCGCCCCGGCCACAACCTGAAAAGCCAGGGAGCAGCCCAAGGGCTTGGCTGGGCCTGGAGAGCCGGCCTGAAGCCCCTTGGAGCTCTGCAGCAGAGGAACCGTTCTGGCACCCTGCAGGATCCTGATCTCAGCCCCTCTGGTATGTTTGTTGCCCTTGCCTCAGTTTCCCCCAGGCAAATGATCCTCTCTGGGGCAGTCCTAGTCCTCGAGTTGGAAGAGGCTTTGAAATCCGACTCCCCCGCCCAGGGCAGGAAACCCAAATCTGGACTTTCCCCAGAGAGAAAGGTGCCTGGCCGCTGCCTGAAGAAGACCTCCAGAGTTGGGGAACCCGCCCACAAAGGCCTCACATTCGGCCACGTGCAGCAGAAATCCATCCCCCAAAACGTGGAAGATGGGAGGGCAGGGCTGTGACTGCTGGGGTGGAGACCAGAAGAAGAAGAAGAAGAAGAAGAAGAAGAAGAGGAGGAGGAGGAGGAGGAGGAGGAGGAGGAGGAGGTTGGATTCATAACCCGCCCTTCACTACCCGAAGGAGAGTGGCTTACAAACTCCTTTCCCCTCCCCTCCCCACAACAGACACCCTGTGAGGTCAGTGGGGCTGAGAGAACTGACAGAAACTGCTCTTTTTCAAGGACAGCTTTGCCAGAACTGTGGCTTGCCCAAGGTCATCCAGCAGGTGCAAGTGGAGGAGTGGAGGATCAAACCCAGTTCTCCCAGATTAGAGTCCGTGCACTTAACCACTACACCAAACTGGAATCCATCAGTGGAGGGTAAAATTTGGGGATATGAGGGACTATCTTTTCCCTTCTGACTCTTCCACCCGCTGAACCAACACATTCCTACACAGCAAAGGGGGGTGGGGGACTTGTGCGTCTGCAGAACTAGGGGGTGCCCTTTGATGGGCCCAGAATATCCTCACACGTGGCCCAGGCCGTGGGGAGCAGGTGACCGGCAAGGCGAGGCAGCCTCTTCCCAAAGGCACCGTGGGACCGAACCCATGAGGCACGTGCGTCTAATCCACCACTGTGACGCCATTTGCACTCGCCACCTGAGCGCAGGAGAACAGCCCATCCCTGTGCAAATCCTCAGCTGCGGCTCCCCCCCCGCCCCCTTTCTACCTAACAAATGCCAGTGATTCAAATCTTCCGGCCCGGATGATTTGTAATTCTACATAGGCGTGTGAGATGCCTTCCAATCCAATTCACCAAGAAAAGGTTGCTGTGAATTCGTCCTCCTCGGGGAGGGTTTTTTTTGACGATTCTGGGCAGATGGGCAGGCTGTCCCCCCACCCCCCGCCACTGCTCCAAAATGACAGATTTTAGATCTGTAAGGGATCTGGAGGAAACGTGGTGTTTGGGTGAAGTGCTGTGAAGTCACAGCTGACTCCCGGAGGCCCCTTCCGGGGTTTTCAAGGCAAGAGATGTCCAGTTTGGTGTCATGGTTAAGTCCGCGGACTCTCATCTGGGAGAACCGGGTTTGATTCCACACTCCTCCTCCACTTGCACCTGCTGGATGACCTTGGGCAAGCCGTAGTTCTGATAAGAGCTGTCCTTGAAAACAGAGCCGTTTCTGTCAGAGCTCTCTCAGCCCCGCCGACCTCACAGGGCGTCTGTTGTGGGGAGGGGAGGGGAGAGGAGTTTGCAAGCCGCTCCGAGACTCCTTTGGGTAGGGAAGGGCAGGGGGTATGAATCCAACCTCTTCTCCTCTTCTTCGTCCAGCTTAGCCAAAGCATCATTTGGCCTTTTCTGGATCTATCCGGGCCTCTTTCCGGAGCCCAGATGCTTGTGGCATCCTGGGATCCAGACTGCACAGGTGGGTCAGTGAGTGGTGGGTGGGTGGGATGGTCTGGGGGTGGTGGGGGCCTCGCTTGACCAGAACGCGGCAGGGGTGGGACTGAGGGGCCGAAGTGGCCAGTCTGAGCGGCAGGCAGGTGCCCACAATTGCAGGCCGCCTCCAGAGCAAAGAGCATCCTGGAGGGACGGCAACCGACTCCCCGTCATCTGAGTCGGCTAGAAGAAGCTGGAGCCGAAACCCTCCACAAGTCTGCCCAGGAAGAGACACCCTCCCCCCCTCCGTCCCGTGGGCCTGAGATCCAGCCGCCTGCCGCCCGTCTCCTCCTCTTCCGTGCTGTGTGGAGAGGAGGCAGCGGCTGCATTAGGACCTGCGGCAGGGCGGAGAGATGCCTCGGGAGGGCACCGGGGCCGGCCACTGAGGCTCCTGCCGTGCCCGGGGCAGCTGCGGGCAGATGGATGCTTCTCATTAGCTTCCTGCTCTTATTGCCACGATCCATCCCTGGCAAGCGGAGGCCCAGGGTGCCAGCCTGATGGATGGTCCTTCTCTCTCACACACACAACGCTGTGCCCGATGCTGAGGCCCAGGCCTGGCTTTGGGGTGGGGTTGCTGGATCCCCCTTGCCTCCAGCAGGGGCCGGAGTGTGTCTGTGTGCATTGCGATGTTTTCTCGGCTGCAGCCCGCCTGCTGGGCCCGAGGTGCCGGGGCAAAGCCAGACTCCAAACCAACCAGGGGCTTCAATCCCCCGATTGCCCTGAAGCACAATCAAGGCAATATTTCTAGAAACCCTGCCCCCCCCCGGACCCCGCAGCTCTCCTCCGGCCCATCTTCCTGCCCCTGCTGACTCAGGCAGAGGAGGACGCCCCCCCCCCGCAACCAGCTATGGAAGCAGCCCCCCCCACCTCTCAAAGGCCTTCCTGGTTCAGAAAGTCCCCCACCCCCCCACCCAGCATGTGCCCTTCCCTTCCGCAGGAAGAACTAGAGAATGTTTTGTGCAAGCTGCTCACGGCCCCTTTCCTACAGTTTCCTGCCCACGTCAAGAATGCTTCCATCGCCAGAGGAGGGGACACCACAGGGGCATGGGGGGGGGCAGTAGTCATATCACTCCCCAGGGAGAGACCCTCCCCCGTGGCCACTTGTGCCGGCTCAGATGGGTCCCCTTCAGACTCGGGGAACAGGGAGCTGCTGCTGACCGGGGGGGGGCATTGGGAAGTGTGCACCCCGAGTGCCTTCAAAGGGCAGCTGAGTTATGGGGACCCTAAAACCAAGAGCCATGCAGAGGTGGCTGGCCATTCTTGCCTCTGCCGAGAAAACCTGGATTTTCTTGGGCTTCCAAATACTAGGCAGGACTGATGCCCGCCGTGTCTTCCGAGATCTGATGGGACTGAGCGAGCATGGACCGAGGGGAAAGTCCAGCCTAAATACATTTCCTGAAGGGTGGCCCGTTGTCCCATCATGTGCCCACAGTCACAGGAAGGCTCCCAAGCTGAAGCACAGAGCCAGGAAATGAACACTAAAAGCCCCCAGCAGAAGACCGACTGGCTGTGTCCTTGAATCGGCAGAACGCTCCTCAGCAAGAAAACCTCTCCATGTGTTCTTGCATGTCTCTCTCACCCGCATCAGCGGGCGTACAATGTTCCCCGATTACTCAGCCTGCCTGTGCAGCACCACTCGCACTTGGAACCCGGACCTCTTGACTGGGGTTGGAAAGAGCTCTGCAGAGAAGAAACGTGGCTGGTGCCGCCTGCCACGAAAGCTCCGTTGGGGAGAGGAGAATGTTCTCCTTGCAAAATTCGGGAGCGCAGACAGCACCATGCAGCCAGGGCTGAGAAACGAGCCTTGCCAATTTCCTGCTTGGGAAATCCCTGGTGATTTGGGGGCTGTGCCGGGTGGGGGGGAGGTGGGGGAGGGGAGGGGAGGGTGACCAGCAAGGAGATGTCTCCATACAGCCCGCCACCCCAAGCTGCCCTTTCCTCTGGGGAACTGATTTCTGTAGTCTGAAGGTTGGTTATGGATCCAGGGGAACCCCAGGCCCCACCTGGAGGCTGGCACCCCTACCTGAGAGTGGTGGCAGTGCACAAAACGAGGCTTGCGCAAAAGCAAAAGTCTGGAAAGGGGCCTTCTGAGGGGCAACCCAAGAATGCCAGGAGGGCGCTGGGCAAATTCACTCCATGGTCAGGCCTACCCACTCTTCCAGGGCTTTGGAGTGGCCACAGGCCTCCCAGGTCAGACACAGAGCCCATCCTCCGGCTCCTGGAGAGCCAGGCAGGGGCCCCATCCGAGCCCGGGACGCCCAGGAGGGAGGGAGTGGCCAGGCCGTTCTCTCCCCCCCGAAACTTGTTGGGTGATCCAAGGTGCTTCTGGAGTTGAACCTCCCGGCTTCTTGTCAAGCAACACCCCACCCCCGGCTCCACACCCCAAATCTCCAGGAATCCCCCAACTCCAGAGCTGACCACTGTGCCTCTGTCCGCAGAAAGGAGAAAAGAGGCTTTTTCTCAAGCACAGCCTGGTGGCCTCCAAACTCTGTTTTTTTGGAGGGGGGTGGTGAAGAAGAGCTTGCCCAGCCCCCCCCCCTCTGCCTGCCAGCCGGCCTGCCCAGACGGGTCAAATCACTGCTGTCTTGACGGCTCCCCGTCCCTGGAGAGTCGCAGGGCAGGTTAATTATAACAAACGGCTGCAATTAGCCGAAGGGAAATCAATGCAGGAAAAATTGCCTTCTTCCTGCTCCTTATTTTTCAACATGGGTAATTGCCCGGGACACAGGTCAGCACGCGGGAGGGAGCGGCCACTTCAGACCCTTGGAAGTCCCTTCTCTCTCTCTCTCTCTCTCTCTCTCTCTCCCCCTCTGTCAGAGACGCGCGCACAGAGATGAATCCCAGCTGGGAAAATTGTGTACAATGCAGTGAATGAATAGCTGCTGGGTGTCTGTTTCCCTGCAGGGACTCGTGTCACTGCCGCTTGTTTCCCAGCCCTTTCAAACTCCCCACCCCCCACTACCATCCTTGCTGTAGCTTGCCTTGATCCCCTGGGAAGAGCCAGCTCTGAGGGAAAGGAAACGGCTCAAGCCGGGTGGGGGGGGGGGCACAGAGGCTCATGTCACCGTCCGGGGTCTAGGGAAGGCCCCCAGCCTTCTGTTTCTGAGCAAAATCAGCAAACTCCTTTACAGGGTGGTACAGAAAGCCCACCGGGTCACTCAGAGCCCATTCTCATTGCTTACTGTCTTGTATGTTCACTTGTTGGGTTCCGGCCCTCGTGCGTTTTTGCCTGTTGGCACGCTGCATCATGGGTTTCGTGATATCAACGCTTCCCAAGCACCACCTTTGCACGTCCACTTGTGTATATTTCACTCACACTGCTTCATGGGTGGTCATAAAGGATTGGCCCTTCAGCTATGGAAAGGGAAAGACATGGTTTGTGGCAGTGATCTCCAACACAATACCCACTTCCTTCTTCCCCGAAGCATACTTCCTTGCGGAGGAAAGGACTCTTTTCTGGCTTTTCTCCATCTCTTTGGAGCAGACGTACTTTAGGAGAGTCCAGGAGGCAGCACCTGCTTCTCTGCAGGAAGCACCCCGACGTAAACAGCTACTTCCACGTGGCTTGGGCCCTGCCCATATCTGGGGACGGGACTTGGGCCCCAGGGCAGCCATTTGGTGGCGGTGCCCACTCAAGGTTCTCAAAATCCTGAACGTGCCCACAGGTCCAGCAGGCTGGGGCTGCCAGGCTGAGGGGGTGAGCCATTCACAGGATTTTGCAAAGAGGTCTTTCTTCCTGGCACGCAGAAGAGGCAGCCTGCAGCCAGGCACGGGAGGGTTAAAATATGCCGAGAGCACAGAGCGCCTGTTGCTGCGGCCTTGAAAAGGCTTGGAAATTTCCGGGGCGAACGCAAAACAGAGTCAATAGAAGCCGGATGCGATTCTGCAAGGCTGCCTTGACTCCTCAAACAGCCTTTCTGAATGGCGAGGCCACAGAATTGGACCTGTCATATCGCGCTATTGACGGATTTCTGCCGCATTTCGACTAATGCTGCTCAACAGCGACCCGTCATTGGTGACTCATGTGCCTCAGCGATTCTCTCGCCTCACTAACTCTCCTCCACTTCTGTTTGTAGATTCGTTTTCCGTGCGGGGTCTTTCCCCCCTCTTTTAGTGGAAAGGGGGAAAGGAAGGACTGCGTGGAAGGGCCCGTGCGCCTGGGCTCAGTTCCATTTCTATTGCTCTGCGCCACACAGCCGAAGGTCGCTTCTGGATTCTAATTTTGTCTTCCAGAGGATCTGCCCACCACCCACCTTTGTGCCAGGGCAAGTGTGCCACATGCTTTTCGCTCTCAGGCTGGGTCCAGGGATGCTCTGCCTTCGTGGTGCTTGGGGGGGGAGAGGGCAAGAGTGGGAGGGGGCTTCTCGTGTCCTGGCCCCGCTGCTGGACCTCCTGATGGCCCCTGGTATTTTTGGCCACTGTGTGACCCAGAGTGTTGGACTGGAGGGGCCACTGGCCTGACCCAACACGGGCTTCTCTTGTGTTCTTATGTCTGGGGCAAGGGATGCTCTGTCTTCTTGGTGCTTGGGGGGAGGCAACAGTGGGAGGGCTTCTGGAGCCCTGGCCCCACTGCTGGACCTCCTGATGGCCCCTGGTATTTTTGGCCACTGTGTGACCCGGAGTGTTGGACTGGAGGGGCCACTGGCCTGACCCAACACGGGCTTCTCTTGTGTTCTTATGTCTGGGGCAAGGGATGCTCTGTCTTCTTGGTGCTTGGGGGGAGGCAACAGTGGGAGGGCTTCTGGAGCCCTGGCCCCACTGCTGGACCTCCTGATGGCCCCTGGTATTTTTGGCCACTGTGTGACCCGGAGTGTTGGACTGGAGGGGCCACTGGCCTGACCCAACACGGGCTTCTCTTGTGTTCTTATGTCTGGGGCAAGGGATGCTCTGTCTTCTTGGTGCTTGGGGGGAGGCAACAGTGGGAGGGCTTCTGGAGCCCTGGCCCCACTGCTGGACCTCCTGATGGCCCCTGGTATTTTTGGCCACTGTGTGACCCGGAGTGTTGGACTGGGTGGGCCACTGGCCTGACCCAACACGGGCTTCTCTTGTGTTCTTATGTCTGGGGCAAGGGATGCTCTGTCTTCTTGGTGCTTGGGGGGAGGCAACAGTGGGAGGGCTTCTGGAGCCCTGGCCCCACTGCTGGACCTCCTGATGGCCCCTGGTATTTTTGGCCACTGTGTGACCTGGAGTTTTGGACTGGGTGGGCCACTGGCCTGACCCAACACTGGCTTCTCTTTATGTTCTTATGCCCCCCCTTCTGAGGCCATGATCCTGTCCCCAGGAAGAACAATGGAGAAGCCAGTTCCCTGAAGGCATGCGATGCACTTAGAATAACAGACACCCCTCCACGCACACACACACACACACACACCAAAAAGGGAAGCCTGGATTGAACTCAGCAGCTGACACCTGGTAGAGCAGATTCAGGACGGGGAGGGCTCCTGAGCATGTGCAGAGGGTTTTCAGCTCGGCCTTGGCTCCCCGCCTTCAGTGGTGACCTGAAAGCCCTCCGCACATGTTCAGAGGCAGCCGAGGAGGTGTTCATGCCTGTATCGTTGTGGGCACTGTAGGCGGTGGCAGCAGCCGCAGAAGGCGAGAGTGGCATGCCAGATGCTGCAGTGGCTGGGCAAAGGCCAGCAGCCTGGGGGAGTCCATGCCGGCATATCCCCTGGTGGCCCCACTGTGAACATAAGAACAGAAGAGAAGCCAATGTTGAGTCAGGCCAATGGCCCATCTAGTCCAACACTCTGTGTCACACAGTGGCCAAAATATACCAGGTGCCATCAGGAGGTCCAGCAGTGGGGCCAGGACACCAGAAGCCCTCCCACTGCTGCCCCCCCCAGCACCAAGAATAGAGTGCATCACCTGCCCCAGACTGAGAGTTCCCATCTATACCCTGTGGCTAATAGCCACGGATGGACTTCTGCTCCATATGTTTATCTAATTCCCTTATAAGAACATAAGAGAAGCCAGTGTTGGATCAGGCCAATGACCCATCTAGTCCAACACTCTGTCACACAGCGGCCAAAATATTCCAGGTGCCATCAGGAGGTCCAGCAGTGGGGCCAGGACACTAGGAGCCCTCCCACTGCTGCCCCCTCCAGCACCAAGAATAGAGTGCATCACCTGCCCCAGACTGAGGGTTCCCATCCACTGAAAGGCCTTGCGCTCAGCATGAACACAGGCTTGAAGGATGGAGGCGGGTGGCCGTGTTAGTCTGCCTGTAGCAGAGCACCTTCACGACCCACAAAATCTGTGGCAGGGGAGGAGCTTTCGTGAGTCACTGCTTCGAGATGGTGAGCCCTCTGGGGTAGGACCCCCCCCCCGGTTGGTTATAGTCCAGCGCCTAGCAACCCCCCTCCCGCCACTGCAGAACTGACCAGCAGCTGCCGGTGGGGCTCCTTCTCGGTACCTTCCAAGTCCTCTGCGGCTTTAGCTCAGGGGTGTCGAACTCATTGGTTAGGAGGGCCGGATCTGAGCTTGTTGGGCCGGGCCATCTGTGTCATAAAATGTAATGCCAGGTAGCAGAGAGATAAACTTGATAAAGAACACAAAGGGGTTTCTTGCAATATTTTGTTTATTTAACCGAATCTGATAACTGACCCCTCTTGCTCCGAATTATTGCATCGAAAGGTCTGTGCTCTTGCAATCTTGAGTATGCTGTTCAAGTGTGTATCTGTAAGCTGCAAACCTACGATGATGCAGCAGCAGCAGAAATGGAAGAAGAAGCAGAAGACAGCCAGTTCCACTGCGGGCCTGATGTTTGACACCTCTGCTTTAGCTCCCTCCCCTTACCTCTCCAGAGGCCCCCAACCCGCCACCATCCCTGTCAGCTGCCTCCCGTTTCCTGAAGCAATTCCACCCTTTCCCCCATTGCCTCTCTCTGATGATCCCAGAAGACCTCCGTGATGGCCTCTCCCTCCCCGCTCCTCTCCATCCTGTTGGCTCAGCCCTCTAGAGCCCCTCCCATCCTTGGATACCAACAAAACCAGAGACTCCCTCCGCTTTATCCACCTTCCCTTCGTGTTCTCCCTTTTGGCGACATTTTAGATTGCAGGCTCCTTAGGGCAGGGACCTTCTCTCAAGCACCACGCCCGGGCATATCTCTTTGCAAATAGTCGGCGTGACTCACCCTGAAAGACTCGCTGTGCCCCAGCCCAGAGGTCAACATGCCCAAGACCTCTGAAAAAAGGACTCTTCGGATTGCCGGTATTTTGAGTGTGCGTGGCGTGACCTCCTTGCTCAGCCCCTCCTCCCCCTCCCCCTCGATCAATGACCGGGGGTCCCCAAAGCCACGTGGTCCTTCGCTCCGCTGCCTCTACGCTGCCCTTGGCAGGGCCCATCCTGGAAAGCTGCCAGAGCACAAGCTAGTTTGATACTAATTAATTCCCGCAGCTGAAAGGCAGGCACTGGCTAATTAAATGAGCGTTAGGAAGAGCCCGAAAGTAAAAGGGGAGAGGAAGAGAGCCCACTGGCAGGGGCTGACTGGGCCACGTGCCAAGGGGAGTGCCACGGGAGTGCCGGGGGTGTGTGAGAGCACAGTAGGCAGGCTCGGGGACCGGACCCCCTGCAGGCACAACCGAGCCCAGGGCTTCCTCTGCATCCTCCCTTGGAACTTGGTGGGCCTTGGGGAGGCTCACTTGAGGTGTGGAAGCCCCGTTCAGTTTCACCCAGGATGTTCTTGAGAGGAAGAGAGCTTGCAGAGCACTGACTTGAGACACCCCCCCCTTGAGTCAGTTTGGTGGAGTGGTTAAGTGTGTGGGCTCTAAGCTGGGACGACCGGATTTAATTCCCCACTCCTCCATTTGTACCTGCTGGAAGACCTTGGGCAAGCCATAGTTCTGTCAGAGCTGTCCTTGAAAAAGAGCAGTTTCTGTCAGAGCTCTCTCAGCCCCACCTGCCTCACAGGGTGTCTATTGTGGGGAGGGGAAGGGAAAGGCATTTGTGAGCCGCTCTGAGACTCCTTTGGGTAGTGAAGGACGGGGTATTAATCCAATCTCCTCCTCTTCTTCTTCTTAGACCTCCTGCGCCACCTCCCACAGCTTTGTCCCCACAAGGCCCCTGTGAGGGAGGCCCCTGCTGTGAGCGAGCGCCCTTCCTTCTCTCCCCCTTTGCTACCAGGGTCTTGCTGATGCTCATGGAATTAGCATGCCTGCCTGGCATAGCAAAGGACCCTTGGGCCCCACTGCCAACCTGCCAATGGGAAAGACAGGCTGAGAGAGCAAGAGGTACTGCAGGAAGCAATCTGCAGCATGGGCAGGAAGTCCCAGCCCCAGTCCCATGGAGCAGCAGTTAGCCCATCCAGAAAAAGAACTTGGGGGGAGCCAACAGTGTGGAAAATGGCTTTTTGCAAGCCCCCCCATCTTCGGAGCCTTCCAGCCAAGGGCAGCTCCCCGCGATGACACCCTCAGCAGGCCTCCGTAGCCCTCTGCTGCCCCAGGCGGGCCGGTCTCTCTCTTCCAGGGACTGCCAGCAAGCAGGTTCTGAGCCGGCGGGGGACAGGCAGGCAGGCAGGGGGAGGCTTGATGCTGCATCAGGCCTCTTTCTAGTTCACAGCACACACAAGCCGATTGCCTGCCAAGGGAGGGTGACTGACAGTGCTGGGAAAGGATCTGCTTGCAGCAGGGCAGCCGGAGGGGGAAGCTAGCTGCTGCCGCTGCCGCTGCTGCTGCAGGGCGGTGAGAGGCCGGGAGCGCCGGCTGTCAGCTTCCTTCCCACTTTGTGGCAGGCGGACAGCTCTGCGGGAAAGCGGCAAGCTCCAAGGGCTGTCACGGGTGCCCTGCCCAGACAGGGCCAGCAGAGGGTGCTGCGGAAGACACCCCCCAGAGAGAAAACCTGGCCTTGCTCAGGGGACCCCTTTGTCAGAGGGGAAGGGTTGGGGGGAGCCCTGCCCAGTCGAGTGGCCGGCCTGCCAGACCAGGATCCCGGGGACCGACGCAGGTGCAAATCCCCAGCTTGGCCCAGGAGGCTCGCCAGGTGACTTTGGGCTGGTCTTGCTCTCTTGGCCGCGCCTCCCTCCCCAGGGGTGGTGGTGGTGGTGAGGATCAACACCAGGAGAAGGGGACGATGGGCGCCACTTTGGGTCTCTCTGTGGGAGAGGAAAGCAGAAATGAAGCAAATAATCCCCCCCGCCCCCGATTCTCTGCCCGTCTACCACCACTGGATTCCTAAACGTTGCAGAAAGGAAAAACCAAAAATGGTGCGTATGTAAAGTGGCATCAAGTTGCAGCAGACTCCCTGGGGGTTCCAAGGCCAGAGACATCCAGAGGTGGTTTGCCACAGCCTGCCTCCGCTTCCCAACCCTGGACTTCCATGGTGGTCTCCCATCCTAGTATTGACCAGGGCCGACCCCTGCTTAGCTTCGGAGGTCTGATGAGATGGGCCATCCGTGACCAGGCAGACAGAAATGAGAGGGGTTTTTGTGTACGTGGCAAAGACAACACCCAGACGGGCAAGCAGGAGATACCCTCCCCTCACACGGGGCACATTTTGCTCTTCCACCAAAGCTCCACCCTCAGCGCTGTCAAGCCCACTGGAAGTTTTCTTTCCTGGTGGAACCAGCCCCGGTGGACAGGACACAACCCAGCTTCCATCATGAGACGAAAACAGCTAATCTCCCCCCAGCCCGTGCATCATAAACTGCAACAAGGATGCCCAGAGCCCAGCAAGAGAACGTGCCGGCTGATTGCGCCAAATTTCCTGTCTCTAATGAGAACAATTTGCAACACAGGGCTGTTTCCTGGAGCAGTCTCTGGACATTCGCTTTGCGTGGGTGGTCCACTAACGTTCCTCTTCTAAAGCCCGTCTGCTGGTAGCATTTTGCACATAAAACCCAATTAATCCTAGAATACAGGAGTCAAACGGGCCAGCCACCAAAAACAAGGCAGTAGCAGGGACAGGAACACGAGGCATTCCGGGTAAAGGAAGGAATGTATCCAAAGCTCAGATTAGCTGGTGATCAAAAGTGCTGCTTGGCCTCTTTTGCAGCCGGGGCTCTGTAGGAACCTCGTGGCTCCTGGCTGGGCACTGAGATCGAATGCCTTGAGACTGGGGCACTTTGCATCTCTGCAGAGCCGGAGCAGCGCAGTGACTGGAGAGTCAGGCTAGGTCTGGCAAGAACTGGGCTTCGGAACCTCATACGCCAAGAAAAAACTCCCTGGGGACCACGGGCTCATCCGTCGCCCCTGGCTTAATCTATTCCACAGGGTTGTTGTGAGAATGAAACAGAAAATTATGTGGTCTGGGACACGTTTAATATTTTGCTCTTTCCTGCTGGAATTGTTTCAGTCTCACATTGTGAGTTTAAATCCCTCTGCTTTAAGCCAGACCCTCTCAGCTCCTCGGCTTCAGCCACCTATGACATTGGGATGGTATTCCACCTGGGAGGGTTGCAGTGGGGATTACATCGAGGTGGGCAGTCGTGCTGGTCTGAAGCAAGACAACAGAGCCCAGTAGGGGCACCTCGAAGACCAAGACATTTTCGTTCAAGATGTGAGCTTTTGTGTGCATGAACCCTTCGTCAGACGATGAAATGGAATTACATATCATAGTTGTGTGTATGTATGTATATATATATATGTGTATATATATATAAAGGTAAAGGTTCCCCTTGCTCGAAAGCCAGTCGAATCCGACTCTAGGGTTGCGGTGCTCATCTCCGTTTCAAAGCCGAAGAGCCAGCGCTGTCCAAAGACCTTTCCGTGGTCATGTGGCCAGCATGACTAGATCCCGAGGCGCACGGAACGCTGTTACCTTCCCACCGAGGTGGTACCTATTTATCTACTTGCAATTTCTTGCTTTCGAACCGCTAGGTTGGCAGGAGCTGGAACTAGAGACGGGAGCTCACTCCGTCATACGGCACTCTCAGGTCTCGAACTGCTGAACTACTGACCTTCCACAGCCTGCAGTTCAGCGTCTTAACCACTTGAGCTACCGCAGCTCCCTGTGTGTGTGTGTGTGTATATATATATATATATATATATATATATATAAAACAAGACACCACCCCCTCTCTCTCTATATACACTATATGTAATTCCATTTTATCGTCTGACGCAGTGTGCATGCAAATGAAAGCTCACATCTTGAAAAAAAAATTGTTGGTCTTAAAGGTGCCACTGGATTTTCACTTTGGGGCTTACAGTGAGCATTAATAATTCACTTTGGACACTCTATAGACTCACTTCACTGGTCAGCCTGAGGACAGGGTTCTGTGACCAGCAACTGCCATCCGGAGGCCCAGGCAGAGAAGCGCCTCTTCTGGCAACTGCTGCCCAAGAACCCTCCAAGTTCGTCCATCTATGAAAAAGGTGCTCTGCCACTGAGCCACGCTCAATTGTGCACGGAATGGAGAATCTTGGCAACATTGGGTTGGGCAAAAGCTGCCCTTGCTGAGTAGCCCCCTTTCTGCCCTGCCCCCCTCTATAGTCTCGGCCCTTCGCAGGGAAGAGGGGCTGCCAGTCTGCAGCACAGCATCCGCCTGGGACACAGAGTGCTGCCTCAAGCACAGGCCCTGCTGTCTCCAGTTAAAAGGAGCAGGTCATGGGACAGACTACCAAAGACCCCCAAGAGCTGGTGCCTGCCAGCAGAAGGCTGAATACCTGGGAAAGCTGCACCCACCAAAGATGGAGAGATCAAGGGAAGAACCGCCACCTTCACCATGCTTAAGAGACGGCACAGAAGGAAACTGGGCATGCTCCCTGTCAGAATATCGAAGTGGAAGTCTTTAGCACCACCCAGTGGCAAGGACAAGCTCCCGCATGCTATTTCTTTTTAAAGGCTACCCTCTCCCTTTCACTGAGCTTAAGGGGCCAGCCACAGAATGCGGATGTTGCAGCTGTATCTCCTTTCCCGGGGGGTGGGGGGGCCCTCGCTGGGCAGATCCATTCTCAACTGGAGTCTTATCAAAGTACCACACTTTCCCTGACCGCTCCTGTACCAATCTGCTGTGGAACAAGAACCACACTGAAACCTGGCCTTAGGTGAGAGACCACAGACATTGTGCATCCTCCATTAAATCATAACCCCCAACCCCTCCTTCAGGCTGAATGGGCCCTGTACTCAACAGCCCAATCTTGTAGGTTAAGCAGGGCCGGTTCTAATCGGTATTTGGAGGGAGACCAGCAAGGAAACCCAGGTTCACTATGCGGAGGCAGGCAACGCCAAACTACCCGTTTGCCTCTTGCCTTGAAAACCCTAAGGCACTGGTTCCCAAAGCGGGCAATACCGCCCGCCGAGGATGCTGGAACTGGGGGAGGGGCATAACATACAAATAAGGGGGCGGTAGAAGCATAAAGAAAGAAGAGTCCAGAACCTGTGTGAAACAGCCTTTTGGTGGGAGGCCAAATAAGTTTGGGAACGTATGCCTTTAGCTTGGAGAAACAATGGCTGAGGGGTGATATGAATGAGGTTTATGCCTGGGATAGAACAGGTAGAGAAAGAGGTACTTTTCTCCCTTTTTCACAATGCAAGAACTCATGGGCACTCCATGAAATTGCTGAGGAGTCGGGTTAGAATGGATAAAAGGAAGTCCTTCACCCAAAGAGTGATTTAACACATGGAATTCACTGCCACAGGAGGTGGCGGCAGCTACAAGCATGGACAGTTTCAGGAGGGAATTGGATAGACATATGGAGCACAGCTCCATCAGTGGCTATTAGCCACAAGGTATAGGTAGGGACTCCAGGGCAAGTGAGGCTTTGTATTGGGGGGGGGGGCAGTGGGAGGGCTTCTAGCGTCCTGGCCCCACTGCTGGACCTCCTGAAGGCACCTGGTATTTTTGACCACTGTGTGACAGTGTCGGACTGGATGGGCCTTTGACCTGACCCAACACTGGCTTCTCTTATGTTAAGGAGTTGCTGTAAATTGGTTGTGACTCGATGGGGTCTTACAAAAGATAAAAACCAAATGGAGCACTCCAGATTCTCTGGTGTTGCCGTGCTCCTCCTGTGATGTACCTGACTGCTGCGAGGGTGTGCACCTGCCTCCTCCCCCCCATTGTGACCCCCCCACACAACACTCCTTGAGGAAAGGATTGCTCACGTCACACAGCTGTGCTTTGCCGCTTCCACCTACTCCCGGACAGGGGCAGTCTGACTCACCCCCTGGCAATAAGCTGGGCCACACCATGGTCTACTGGTCTTCTTGGGTACAAGGACTTTGTGGCCACGTCACTCCCGGACTGCCGGCCCTCGACAACCCCTGGCACCACCGACGTGGTCATGGCATGTAAGCACTCACTCATTGCCCCTCCCCCCAGCACTTTCCTTGGCATTTCCCAGGAGAGGGGGGGCCTGAGGAGATGCAGCTGATGTGACTGGCGGCTCCTCCAGGCAGTGGAAGTAAGAACTCCTAGGAAACTCCTGGCCACAATACCACCCCCCCAACACGTTCCTTGGGAGCTGCCTGGACTTGGAGGGGAGACAAACTGCAGCTCAGCCCACCTTTGCTCTCGAGTGTGCCACACAGGTTATGGGGCAAGGCCAACCGCCCTCTAGATTCACCTGTACAGAGTTGTTGTGCGCAAGCCACACCGAAACAGTTCTTTGGATAAAGGGGAGTCGAGTCCCCCCCCACCCCAATTCCTCCTTTTTGTAGAGGGAGCCTTGCATGTTACCCTAGGATGCGTCTACCAACTGACGAAGTGCTGGGAGTCCGTGTTACTCTCTCACAAATGGGTGCATTCTGGCAGGCTGCGTTTGCTGTATCTGTGGACCACAGCACCCCTGCAGAGCTCAACGAACGGCCCCTTGCACACCGGTTGTGCAACAAGGATGTTGACATGCCTGTCTTTTCCCCCAAGATGCACAACAGCACAGATGCGGAGGCAGGAAGCGGAGAAGAGGGCCACGTTCCCAGCACCCAGGTTTCCCTCCTCGGCCCCTGGGCACAAAAGGGCACCACATCGCTCCGATTCTATCCTCCTTTATTGAGAGAGCCAACAGTTTATTTCTTCTTCTCCACATCTTGCTCAGCGGCTTCCTTGGCTCGTTTAGCCCGGATGCCGAACAGGCGGGCGTTTGCCCGGGCCATGCGGAGGCTGGCAAAGGCCTTGAAGTTCTTCTCTTCCTCGGAGATAACCCGGGCCTTCTCTTTTTTGTAGACCTGGGAGGCGAGAACCAGGCAGTCAAAAAAAAAGCACACAGAGACACCCACCCACCAAAAAGCTGCCGTCACCTTCCCGGCTATTCTGCTGTTTGCCAACCACCCCAAAGGTATCGCTAGCAGGGGTACAGCCAGAGAAGCATCTGTCACTGCTCAGAGTGTCTGTTTTCTGCAGCCAGGCATCTCCAGCCAGAATTCCGTCCATCATCTAGACTCTGCAGAAATCATTTCAGCACAACGGCAAGCTGCACGGACAGACTCTCTCCCCTGGATGACAAGAATGACTTCATGCACATTCCTGTCCTGTTGGAAGAGCCCTCGAACAGCCCAACGGCCATCTTGCTTCGCCCTGCTCAGGCTCTGAATAGCGCTGAGGACTTCGTCCAGACCAGCCAACGGGTTTGGTGGCCGAGCTGGGTGTTGCAATTGCTCTGATCTTGGACTACTTGGCGAGAAGCCATTCAAGGACGCTTCCCCCCTACACAGCCTCTTATCTCTGCGAATGACAGTGACACCCAGCCACTGAACTGCAACAGGGAAGAGGAGGTACAGAAGTATCACGACTGTTTTGTCTCATGAGAGCATTTCACAAACACTGCTATGGAAAGCCCACTACTTTCGCCAGGAGCACAAGGGGTTCCTCTGCACTGCAGGGGGAAAACTGACGGGAGTCCGGAGTGGAAGGTACTTACGTTCTTGATTGGCATAACTGGTCCAGAGAGCTGCGTGGCCATTTTGAGCTCTTCTGCCTGCGGGGGAGAAGGGACAGTGGTAGAGGGCCACGGGAACTACTCCACAAGCCCTTTGCTGGCAGGAAAGCCCGGCTTGGATGCATCCGAGAGAAGCGCAAGTCACTGGTGGCTAAAACCTCTAACTTGGGCCCTGAGACCCGGCTCATCTAGAGTGCTACCTTCATCCAGATCCCCTCCCTGATCTAAGCAGAAGCAATCCAGAACACGGAGCTGGTTACAGCCCAAGCATCTGAGAAACAGTGGCATCTGCCCCCCACCCTCAAACAAGCTTGTGAAGTCTTTGTTAAAAGCAACAGCATGTGAACAAACAGCAGAGAGAGGAAAAATATTACAACTTTCTGCCTCTTAAGAGACTTGTGGGTCCTCCAAGCTTAGATTCATAGATTTGGAAGGGACCTCCAGCCTTATCTAGTCCAACCCCCTGCACAATGCAGGCAATTCACAAATACCTCCCCCCCCTCCACACCCGCAGTGACCGCTGTTCCATGCCCAGAAGACGACAAAAAACCTCCAGGATTCCTGGCCAAAATGGCCTGGAGAACAATTGCTTCCTGACCCCAAAGTGGTGATCAGCATTTCCCTGGGCATGTAAGAAAGGGCCACAAGAACTAAGCCCTAAGGCAACCCTTCCCGCCCTCCCTCTCATGATCTGCCCAAGTTCACACAATCAGCATTGCTGTCAGATGGCCATCTAGCCTCTTCTTGAAAACCGCTAGAGAAAGAGAGCCCACCACCTCCCGAGGAAGCCTATTCCACTAAGGAACTGCTCTGTCAGGAAGTTCTTCCTACGTTTAGCCGAAAACTCTTTTAATTTCAACCCACTGGTTCGACCTTCTGGGACAACAGAAAACCGACTCTGCACACACACTCCTTGGAAACTAAACCTGGGCCCTTCTTGGGTGCTTCTGATATTAGTTTCAGCAGAATTGCAGACAACACAGCCCCCCTCTGCCCAGTACTTACTGAGCTGTCCCCTTTCTTAGGGGCGGAAGGTTTCCGGGGAAAGAGGATGAGCTTGGAGCGATACTCCTTCAGCCGCTGCACGTTGGCCTGCAAGGCTTCCATGGACTTGTTCCGCCGCCTGGGGTCCACTGAGATACCGATTGTCCGGGCAAACTTCTTGTTAATGCCAGCCATCTAGGGAGAGACCATTTGCTTAAGCCTCACGGGGAAACAACCCGCACAGCAACAGCCCTGGGGCCGCCACAGTCATCAGCTGGAAAAGGGTTCCATCACAGTCATCACGGACAGTACAGAGATTCCGGAGACGGTGTCATCATCAACTGTGCGGCTGCCAGAAATGAGGGCAAAGGCTACTTTCGGAGGCACTTTCCACCCCCAGAGAGAGAAGTGCCTACTAAACATCTAGAAAAACCTAAACAGGCTAAATCCTCTAGCCCTCAAATCAAAAATCAGGCACAGAAGAGCTTTTCTTTTTTGCTGCCTGCACAAAGAGTCTTGACAACTGAACGAGCAGGAATTAAGTGCAGTCTTGTCAGTCTTCAAAAACTCTCTACAGATTTCCTTAACAGCACCCAGTAATTTGCCTTTTAGAAGAAGAAGAAGAAGAAGAAGAAGAGATTGGATTTATACCCCGCCCGTCACTACCCGAAGGAGTCTCAGAGTGGCTTACAAACTCCCTTCCCTTCCCCTACTCCCCACAACAGACACCCTGTGAGGTAGGCGGGGCTGAGTGAGCTCTTGACAGAAACCGCTCTTTTTCAAGAACAGCTCTGAGAGAACTATGGCTTGCCCAAGGTCATCCAGCAGCTTGAAGTGGAGGAGTGGGGAATCAAACCCGGTTATCCCAGATTAGAGTCTGCACACTTAACCACGACACCAAACTGGCTCAGAGACCTCCAAAGGTACCAGGACTGGGAGGCAGAGGCAGGCTGTCAAGTCACTTCTCTGAATGTCCTCCGTGCCCCAGTAGGAGTCGCCAGAGGTTGCTATGATTTCCAGGCACGGGTGCATGTCCACACACACGTACAAAAATGCAAAATACAAAAAGAAATCTAATAAGCCAGCCAAGCTGCTTTCGGAAGCCTCTCCTGAAAATGCACCTTGTTCTTCAAGGCCTCATGCCGCGTATCCAGCAATCCAAGAGAACCCGCACCTCAGCCTCCGAGAGAGCCGCCCCCTCCACTTACTCTCAGCTCCTCTAAGCTGAACCCCCGACCGGCGCGGACTTTGGTGTGGTATCGAATGGTGGGGCATCTCACAATTGGCCGGATTGGTCCAGATACTGGGCGAGGAGCGATACGACGGGCCTTCGCCTGCCGGGCCTTCCTCCTGGGGGGAAAGAGCAGCAGAAAGCGGTTTGCGTCAAATCTATTCCTTTTCTCACAACACAACCAGAGTCTGATGCCCTTTGCAGATAAACCTGGAGGGCAGGGGGGGACTTATTAAGGCAAAGCCCCTTTCCCACTGAGACTTACATCCCCAGGGACAGCAATCTAAAAAGCCACAACCATCAGCTTATAGGGGTTCAAATACATCATCAATGGTGTACAGCGATTCCGGAGAATTTTCATCATCTGGCTGCAGCCCTGATCGAGCATCTTTGGAGCACAGCAAGGGAGCCCTGCAAGTCAGCCAAACTAGCAGAGTCCAGGCTCCCCCACCTCCCGGCTATCCCGGGTTTATTATCTGCTGGTCATCTGGCACAGGGAACTCACCTGCGAATCTTCCTGGCTGGCTGGTTGAACCATGTAGCCACTCGCCTTTGCCAGTCTTTGTGGAAGTGAGGCTTTAAGATCATGCCATTCCGGCTAGGCGCCATGGCTGCTTATATCCCTGAAAACAAATATCCGGGACTTTTAAAGCGGCAATCGTTCTTCAGAGCACAACCCCCCCCCTGAATAGGTTAGGAAGAGAGGCAGTGGCGTACCTGCCTAGCAAGGATTCAAGCTTCTCTTCCATACCCAATACACGTTTACCTAGAGGAAACCCAACATTTTGGACTCATTCTGATAAAGGCTGGGGAAGTCATAAGAACATCCCTTTAATATGGCATCCACAAAATATGCCGTTCAGAAGTTAAAGAGAGCATTTCACTAAGAAACACCAGGCTTCATTTTCCTAGACCAACAACTTATTTTGGTAAATTAACATCTGGAGATTCCCAGATTATTAAACCCTGATGGGATACACATTTTTATTTTAACTGATAATGCTGTTAATAGTTATTCTATATTAGTAAGGGTATTAAAACTAGGAACATCCAATACATCAGTTATAATTAGTTTTTGGCCATTTAAATTTACTATACATTGTTACTTTGGATTCCAGACCTGGGAGCCATTAAAAAAAATAACTTTGCTCTGTTAAAGTAAATCTCCATGGTATTGCATAATTTACAGCAGGAACACTCTTGCAAGCTTTGATTTACCTCCTCCCTCTTATTTTGTGTTTATCACAGAAGTGATTCTTCTTTCTGCTACTTCAAGTATATAAACTGATGCCTTTAAAAAGGAATGTTTATGTAACCAGAACAAATTCACAATAAGCTCCTCTATAACAATAATCTGATTTTCAATTAACACAAAGGTAAAAAGCTGCACCTCTGATCCCAACCTGAAACCATGACCCTTTATCAGGCAAATTGACTTAGCCTGCTTTTTACATCTGGAATACCTGGGGGAAAATATATGACAGCTGAGGTCACATGTTCCCATGGATGGGGGTCTTGCCAGCTGCAGTCTAAAACCTGGATCACCACACTGGCTCATTGCTGTGGGATTCCTACTGACCAAGGGACTGGAAAATCACCATCACAGGCGCTAAGATTCAGGAGTCATCTGCCCGTCTCTTATCCAGATCATTCCTCCTGGTCGCTCTTGCTCTCCCTATTTTATGCCCCGCAAATTCCAGAATTCTATTAGATTATTAGCATTATCTGACTTTACCAACCAACCAAACAGCCCGGGCATTTATTCATGGTACCCTGCAACTTCAAGCCCATTCTACAAAGTTGCTTAATGACCCCTTCATATGCACAGAGAGCACCAAGCACCAGTCATTTAATTTCACAATACCCCCATCCCCCTCACCAAAGTGGAAATAACTTTCGGCTCCAAGAGAAGGCTTTGGATCATGCTCCCAGGCAACATAACACCTCTCTTAGCTGCAAACCAACATGCTGTCAGAACAACCAATTAGTATAATGGTGGCTCGCAAAGCCTACGAAGTACCATACAGAAAACCTGTCACATGGATAAATTAAACTGATCTTTTCCACAGCAATTTAAATCAGTGACATGACATGCAGGGTCCTGATTGATTTTAGGTACTGAAAGCGTAATGAGCTATATCCATACTGCTCAGCTTTGCTCAGTTCAAGGAGAACAGCCTTTCCCAAGCAGAGAAATGTGCCATGCAGAACTCTGTCTCAAGGACGGAGGGGTTGACACTGATGCTAATGAGTGCAGGAGACAAGAGCTTCCAAGTGTAGCCTCACCCAACTGATGCTCCAAATATGTGTTTAAAAAAAGCAGCTCTTTGACATGGTTTAAATGAAGTCTTCTGCCTTACATAAGAACATAAGAGAAGCCAATGTTGAATCAGGCCAATGGCCCATCCAGGCCAACACTCTGTCACACAGCGGCCAAAATATACCAGGTGCCATCAGGAGGTCCAGCAGTGGGGCCTTGTGAAGACAAGTAGACAGAGACTCGTAAAGGCCAGAAGCACTTAGAGAATGACCTCTTCAAGGCAAGCCACACCTCCAAGGTGTTAGTTAGAAGTTCAAATGAAGCCATGGACCAGAAAGTCCCTGCTTTGAATCAGAGCCAATCAAACTCTTATCTGCAACACTGGGGAGGGGAGTGTGTGTAAGATAGTATGTTTTGACCACCTTACAGGCCAGGATTACAACACAGCAGAGTATGAAGAGCTCAGAACACTTGAAGGCAAATCTTAAACATTACCATTCTTAGAACTCTGAGCCTTTCCTCTCTCATCTCCCACACAAGGGTGGGACCCCTCCCACTCCCTTCTTCAACAGGAACCCCCCAAGCCCAGACTCTTCATAGGAGGAGCTGCTTTCTCCTCTATCCAAGGGCTGGCATCAACTGATACTTCTGCTAGCACAACTGCCATTATGTTAGCACCAGATTGTTTGCAAGTGGATTTTGCCATTTCACACAATAAAAACCAGCTGCAAAGTGGACTGAAAGTGCATTATTCAGCATGTGTGAAAACACTCTAGAACCGGGGGAAGATTCAGGTTTAAATCTCCAGTTGGCCATGAAGCTCAAAGACCTCTGAAACTCTGTCTAGCCCTAACTCACAAGGTGATTGTGAGAATAAAGAGGGGGGAAGGTGGAACAGACTGCCTCGGGAGGTGGCGGATGCTCCTTCCCTGGACGTTTTCAAGAGGAGGCTGGACGGCCATCTTTCGGGTATGTTGTAGGCCTATCTTTTGGCTTCGCTCCTGCAGAGTGCAGGGGGTTGGACTAGATGACCCGCAAGGTCCCTTCCAACTCTAACATTCTATGATTCTATGGAAGGTGAACTCTCTGGAGAGAGAACAAGGTAAAGAAAGCACCCAGAACTAAGCATTAAGTGGTACCCTCACTGTGTTACGCAGAGCAGAATCCGTGAGCCTGAGTCCAGCAGCATAGTGCCTGCTTTGGACACACACTGGCCCTTCCTCACGCCCGTTCTTCTGAATTGGGGGTGGGCCCTTCTCACGCACTGCACGTGCCCCCTCCACAAGCATTCCGCAGACCGGCTCCCTCTGGAGGCCCTCGGCCCGCCCAGCTCAGTGCTGCCTCCGCCGAGAGCCCTGCAGCGGGTCGCCCTCTACACGGACACCGGACTTTCCTGCCCAGCGGGGACCCAGCCAACGCGGCTCATGTCAGTCCCCCCTCCTCCATCACAGCCTCACCACCCCCGGTGCTCCCTCTCAGCTCGGGAGTCCTGCGAGCATAAACCCTACCTTGTGAGCTGCTGGCATTCAAGCCGCGAGCGAGCGACTTGGCTGCTGCGTAAATCAGTTTGCTCCGGAGCCCTCCTCCCTGAGCTAGGACGAAAGTGCGTGAGCCGGAGGCTAAAACACCGTGAGCTGGCTCACTCTCACTCAGCCTAGAGGGGACACCGACCACCGCCCCGCGGGGGTTAGGCCGAGCGCGTGCGCGACTGGCCCGAGGCGCTTCCAGGGCAGAACGGAGGTCCGGCGCTGGCTCTGCCGGGCCCCAGCTGCAGCAGGCTCGCTGGAACCCGCGCCCTTCTTGGCCTGAGCACCGCAGCCCGGCCCCGGAGCAGCCCGCGCGCGACCCGGAAGCCGCTCAACGGCCGCCCAGAGACGCCGGCAGGGCCTGCACCAGCCAAGGCCGCAGGCCCCGCAGGCTCCGGCCATCATCATCATCATCATCGCCGCCGCCCAATGGTCCGCCCACCCCAGCGGCGAGGCGCCGGCGGGTCCTCCCGGCCCACCCCGAGCCCTCCCGGCTCCACACAGGCGAGGGATGGAGACGGATAACCGCTCGGCCCCCCGACGGACCCGGACTCACCTCCCGCTGCAGCAAATGGCCGGCCGGAAAAAGAAAGAGGCGGCGCGACGCACGCTGGGATATCCACGCGCCACCTCCGACCCGGCTCCCGGAAACGCGACTGTTCGCCTCTGGCCAATCAGAACGAAGGATCCGCCGCGCAGGCGTCACGGCATCTCGCCGTGCCATGACTAAAGATGGCGCCGTCCTTAAAGGGGCCGCGCCCTTCAACGTCTGTTTTGCTACTCTGTCGTCTGCTGCCAAGTCTTCGAAAACCGCTCGAGGAACGCTGATAGAACCAATAAATATTAGCTAGGTGGCCACAAAGGGGGGCGGGGGCGGGGGCGGGGCGGAGGCGAATTTCCTCATCCCCTTTTTATCCAGGCAGCACTTAATTTTATACACTTCCCCATACTAGGAACATAATTGTATAGCACCATAGCTAGTAGGGTAGGATGTGGACACCCCCCTCCCCCATACTGGCACTCAGGATCCCCTAATGAAACTGAAAGACAGGAAGACCAGGATGAAAGGAAATGCTGCTTCATGCAACATGTAGCTAGGTAGGGTTGTTGACTGGACTCAAGGTGAGAAATTTCTGGAGATTTCTGCTGAGGAACAACAGAAGCTGACATATCCCTGTTCCAATGGGGGGCTGTTATAGTGGATCCTTAAATGGAACCTCCACAAATAAGGGCAATTCTGACTACCAAATACTGCAGACTAGAAGAGATTGGATTTATACCCCGCCCTTCACTACCCAAAGGAGTCTCAGAGTGGCTTACAAACTCCTCTCCCTTCCCCTCCCCACAACAGACACCCTGTGAGGGAGGTGGGGCTGAGAGAGTTCTGGCAGAAACTGCTCTTTTTTCAAGAACAGCTGTGCCAGAGCTTGTGCCTGACCCAAAGTCACATCAGCAGGTGGAAGTGGAGGAGTGGGGAATCAAACCCGGTTCTCCCAGATTACATTCCAGGCACTTAACCACCTCACCAAACTGGCTCTCAAGAAGAGGGATGCTCTTATGCACTGTTTGGGAGCTTCCTGGAGGCATTTGTCTTCCAACATGTCTAGCCAGGAGACTAGACTAGATGGGCCTTTGGTAGGATAGGAGCCATGTTGTTATGAATAAAATCAAGCCACGATGGACTGCAAGTCAGGGGGAGGGCACGGCAGGAGGAACCATGCTTCCCCATCTTGCCCCTGTGGGCAACAGCATCCAGGCTGAGAAGAGATTGGATTGATACCCCGCCCTTCACTACCCAAAGGAGTCTCAGAGCAGTCTCCTTCCCTTCCCCTCCCCACAACAGACACCCGGTGAGGTAGGTGGGGCTGAGAGAACTGCTCATGAGAGAACAGCTCTGAAAGAACTTATGACTGACCCAAGGTCACACCAGCAGCTGCATGTGGAGGAATGGAGAATCAAACCCGGTTCTCCCAGATTAGAGTCCGTGCTCTTAACCACTGCACCAAACTGACTAAGATGGAAAGGGTGGCTCTCCCCATTATGAACTCATAAATCCCACACAGCCTGAGGCAACAGTAATAAATTCCAAACTTTATTTTCTTGACCATTATCCAAACTCCCAAGATAAACACAGGCTGACAGTCAGGACCTACAGCTTCCCCTGCCCCTGGAGCTCTCTGAAGGTGAGGCTGCCATACAGCTGAGGGATCTGGTGAAAGTCAAGTAACTCCAGAAAGTCAAGTAACTCCTCACGGGTGGATCTGGCTTCCCTTTTGGGGGAATGGCCACAGAGACTCAAGAGCTTGTGATCTTGCTCAAGGCTTCTAGAGATACTATCCCATGCAGGTTTCTGAACAGACCACTAGGGGGTAGCTACAGATCATGGATGACAATTTGCCAAGGGCCAGTGGGGAAGGTGGAGGCGGGGCTCTTTATCAAGAGGGACCCAAACACTTGTTTTATACCTGTTGTCAACATCCTGAGGAGGGGGCTCTGAAAGAGAAGAAGGCTGGAGAATTGCAAGTTACTGCTGCCAGGAGCGAAATATGGACTAGGTTCATTCCCGCACAAAGACAATCCTTGTGGAAAGAATCCACACTGGGGGGGAGGATGCAAATGGAACTGGCTGATCTCTTTCTCCCTCTCACCCCCCCACCCACATTTGCTTAGTGAGGATCAACCCATCCCCCTTCACTGCCTCCAGCAGCGCAGGACAAACATTTGGCCTAAAAGCATCACCTTGCCCTCCAATTACAACCATTTTCTGCCCAAAAGACTTGTAGGCTCTCTCTCTCTTTCTCAAATCTGGGCTTTGCCCGCCCGTCACATTTGTGGCCATAGGCCTCGCATGGCACTCAAGGAGTCCCAATTACTTGGCAGGAGGTCTGGCCCCTCCTGCCAGGAGCACAGTCCAGTGACCCACGGATGTCTGGTTTCTTTTGGAAATGGCGTCCGACATCAAACCCATGCCACGGCTCATTCCCAGAGCAAGGAAGAACACACTATCGACAGCCCATCCCAGATGTCTGAGCAGAGGGGCCCGCACACATTGAGGGCAAGGGAGGAGAACCTCTCCTAGCGAGCCGGATTCGGACAGGAAGCCGGTAGGCCCTCTTTCCCTGCTCCACGCCATGACCTGGCTTCAAACGGAGCTCAGTCTCGGCTCTTCTTCTTCTTCCTCCCGCCTGGGCGGCTGCTGGGGGGGCTCTTCATCCCCCACATCTTGTTTGTCTCTCTCGGCTTCAATCCAGCTCTGAGGGGCGATCATCTTCTTGGGCCCGTGGGGAGGAGGCCCAATCAGGGCTTCGATGTCATCATAATTGATCACTTCCTTTTCCAGGAGGGCGTTGGCCAGCTAAACAGAGAAAAGGCGGAAGAAGGTGAGCCCAGGAATGCACGTGCCCGGGCAGGCTAGAAGAGCGGGGACCGGGTGGGGGGAGAGGGTGACCCTTCGCAGCTCAGTCTCCACTTGGACAAAGCGAGATCCAGCTCACTAGTCAAAAGAGAGAGAAACAAGACCGACAAAGGGCTCTCTGCCACTGAGCCAGAGGCATGCACAGGACTGGGTGGGTTTAGCAGCTGCACAGCCCCCCTACCAAAGCTGCTCCACGCTGCTCTTCTGTGCAGGCACACCTGAAGGAGCACCCTCGAGCCTGCCGCAGCCAGAAGCCGGGACATACCTACGGACAGCTCTAAGGCAACATATGGAGCAGAAGTCCATCAGTGGCTATTAGCCACAGGGTATAGATAGGAACTCTCAGTCTGGGGCAGGTGATGCACCCTGTTCTTGGAGCTGGGAGGGGCAGCAGTGGGAGGGCTTCTGGTGTCCTGGCCCCACTGCTGGACCTCCTGATGGCACTTGGTATATTTTGGCCACTGTGTGACAGAGTGTTGGACTAGATGGGCCATTGGCCTGATTCAACACTGGCTTCTCTTATGTTCTTATGTTCTCTCGCTGGGTTCCTCTGAAGGGGAAGAAAAGCCCTCCTGCACAGAGTGAGCTTCCAGACAAACCCCTTTCTTCCTTCTGACAGAACCCCGCCAGAACGTCCCTTGTGTCTCTGCCGAGGACGAATCCTGGCAGCAGTCCAGTCTGTTCTCTTCACCTTCTGAGTGCCACGTTTCCTCCTGGGATCTCAGAGCTGTTGGTAAGCCTTGCGACTGCACTCTGAAGCAGGTTCGTCTAAAAGGAAGGGGCTTCCTCGCGCCCTCCCCCCCACTGGGTAGGATCAGAACCTGCCCCCCTCCCCGTTCAGGGTCACGCCACCAGAACAAGTCTGCCAGCAGCGGTCAGGAAGGAAAAAGCCGTACCATCTTCAGCTTGTCCCGGTTGTCCAGAAGTAACGTCTCCGTGCGCCTGTAGGCTTGGGCCACCAGCAGCTTTGCTTCCTGGAAAGGAAACGGAAGCCAACAGGTAACTCTGGGGACCTGTGGAACTAGCAGAGGATTCTGGACTGCAGCTCCCAGCAGCACCGGTGCAGCCCCTGGGGGCAGCGGATGTGAAAGAGAGGAGACCCTCAGTTAAAGCTTCCCAGCCAAAGACTGTTGTGCCAGCCGGGCTACTTTTGTGCTGTACACATACAAGAGCAGCCATGGCTTTTTCAGTAGCCCCCCCACAACCTGTCTAGCAAACCAAGCGACAGGCTCCTCTGTGTGGAACCTCCCCTTGGGAAGGCCGGGAGGGAGATGTGAGCTTCTCAGTGCGGCAGCTTCGAACACGAGAGCGATGAAAGGACTGAAATCAGATTCAGCTGCTGAACTCTCGTGGGCTAGGAACCTTAAAAGCAGCGTTCTGGCATGACACACGTGCAGCCCAAAGGAGTCAGAAAATCTTGGGATGGCAGCCAGGCAGACACCAGCGCTGCAGGATATGCCTCTTTTCGACAGCTGCATCCTCTCCTCTCTACAAAACTTAACACAGACCCGCTTTCGCAAATAAAGCACTTCGAAGAGTGGCAGCCAACCATGCAAGACGGGGCTTATTCTTTCCTAGGGTGGTGTGCAACAGGGAAACCGCAGCTCTGGCTCCGAGAGACCAGCGTCCGAGGCTCCAGCCATCTACCTGTCTATTCTTCTACCCTGTTTTCATCCCATCCTTCTTCTGGGGAGCTCAAGGCTCTCCTCTCTGTCGCTTTCTCCTCACAATGATATCTATTTACATCATTTCTCAGCTGCCCTTTTCCCAACAAGACTCAAAGCGGGCTACGATATTAACTGAGGAACCGAAATAAAAGCGGGGTGAAAGCACAACAGAGACTGAAGACACAACCTATCCATAATAGAAGCAAAACCTCATTTGCAAGGGAAGCTTTTCCAGAACACCTGAGTAAGCCTCCACAAAGCGGCCTTTTTTACACTGCCGGGGAGACTGTGCCGTTTAGTGGGCGCCAGCACCGAGACGGTTCTGGATCTCACTTGCTGGCAAGATGGAATGTTAAATAGAGGCACTGGACCAAGGTCACCCAGTCAGCTTCACGGCAGAACGGGGGGAAAGAAGAAGAAGAGAAGAGATTGGATTTATACTTTGCCCTTCACTACCCAAAGGAGTCTCAGAGCGTCTTACAAACTCCTTTCCCTTCCCCTCCCCACAACAGACACCTCCTGTGAGGTAGGTGGGGCTGAGAGAGCTCTGCTCTGTTTCAAGAACAGCTGTGCAAGAACTACGGCTTGCCCAAGGTCATCCAGCCAGGTGCAAGTGGAGGAGTGGGGAATCAAACCCGGTTCTCCCAGATTAGAGTCCGTGCACTTAACCACTACACCAAACTGGCTCTCAAAGAAAGCACCGTTGGCAGCTTGGCAGTCGCAACGAGGACGTACATGGTCCATGATCTGCTGGAGTCCGTGGCTGAAAGGGCGCCGCCCGATCCCTTCAGTATTTTCAACGGGGAAGGAGAGATGTCCAATGTTGGGCACCATCCCGTATTGCTTCACCATTGAGTAGGCTATCTTGGTTACTTTTCTCAGGTCATCCTGGGCCCCTGGGCATGCGAAGGACAAAAGACAATCAATACCTGATCACCGCTGGACCCGATAAGATCCCCCCCCTTCCTCTTCCAGGGCAGCTGTCCAAGCAAACGGCCAAACCGTTGGGCTTAACTGGCTGTGCAGGGACAATCGCCTCCAGCTGTGGGGAACGTGCAGCACGATGGAAGTCTGAGCTGCCCAGGAAGGCAGGCGCAAACATCCCTCTCTCTTCTGTGAGGCTGTGGCTCAGTGGGGGAAGCCTCTGCTTGGCACGCCAAAGGTCCCAGGATCAGTCCCCGACATCTCCAGTTAAAAAGGACCATACAGTAGATGATGTGTTTGGCCTGGACAGCCCAGTCTCGTTAGATCTCGGAAGCTGATTGGGGTTGGCTCTGGGTAGTATTTGGATGGGAGACCTCCAAGGAATACCAGGGGTGGGATGCAGAGGCAGGCAATGGCAAGCCACCTCTCAACGTTGCTTGCCTTGGAAACCCTACTGGGTCATCAGATGTGACTTGATGGCAAAAAAGAAGAGCAGGTGATGTGAAAGAACCTCTTCTGCCTAAGGCCCTGAAGAGCGGCTGCCAGTCGGAGCAGACAATGCCGACCTTGGTGGACCAAGGGCCCGATTCCATAGAAGGCAGCTTTGCGTGTTCCTGGGAGGCTTCCTCGGGCTCTCTGCACAGCCTCCCTGGAGCTCGGCCCGTCTGCCGAAAGGCCCCTCCTCACCTGTCGTCACCTTGTTGAAGGTGATCGCCTCTGACACCCTTCCTCCCAAGGCCATGCACATCCGCTCGAAGAGCTGGTCCTTGGTGAAGAGGTACTGCTCCCTGGGCAGGATCTGAGCAAAGCCCAGGGCGGCATTGGTGCGAGGCGCTATGGAGACCTGCAGCAACAGGAGGCCCGTCACACACAGGAGGGCCGCTTGGCGAGGAAAAGCGACACGGCCCTCCGCCCAGGTCCCCACCACCCAAGCCGGGGTGGGCAGCCAACGTACCTTCATCACGGCCTCCGTGTGCTCCAGCAGCCAGCCCACGAGGGCATGGCCGGACTCGTGAAACGCCACCACCCTCCGCTCCTCCTGGGACAGAATCTTGCTCTTCTTGGCAGTTCCTGGAGACAAAAAAACCACAAACCTTCAGCCGCTTCTGCCTCCCAGGGCTTGAATGCAAGGGAGTCTCTGCCCCTTAGGGCTAAGAAAGCTTACAGTTCCAACAAGAGTGAGATTCGAGCCTGGTCGCACCTTAGAGACCAACAAGGTTTTTTGGGGGTGGGCTTTCGAGAGTCAAAGCTCCCTTCATCAGAGACAAGTAGGAATGGAGATCTCAGAGTCCTTATACCCCAGACAGAAAGTGGAGGTTTCCAATAACTCTCCCTTGCATGGAAAATGACAAACGGCTCCCAAATGCCCACTTCTGGTTTTGCACAGACCCTTAAACACTGACTTACAAAAGCAGATGTGTGCACTGGTGAAAACATTTACACAAAGCGTTCCTGTGAGCGTGCAGCCCCTTTAAGTATCTCCCGGAAGGAGGCAGCAGCTGAACCACGTGGGCTTGGCTCTCCTCCCATTAATGGATCCCTTTTCAAAAACTCATGTAAAAAGTCTGCCTGCCACCTGCTTGGAGAGTGACTGTCGAGGCAACTGTGGACTGGACGGCCAGGCACAAAGCGCTACTCAGAATGCCTAGGCAGTGCTCTGACTATGGTAGGCAAAGCGGTCCACTCTTGTCCGGGGTACGTAAAAGGTCTTCCCAGGTGCCTGACGGAGCATCAGACGCCTGTACACGGAAGCAGGCCTGCTTCACGATGCTCTCCAGCTTCACACAATTCACGCTCTCAGAGATCAACTCTCCCGGCAGGCCTGGTCTCCTGGGATAAGGCTCTCAGACACCGCCCCCAGTGCAGCCCAGGAAAGCAGCCCCACCTGCAATGACCCTTTCCACGGCATACTCTAAGTTGAAGGTGTCGATGGACTTGTGTCCTCCCCTCGCAGCGTGCAGAGCCGCCTCGTTGCAGATGTTGGCGATGTCGGCTCCTGCGGGCAGAACAGGGGACACGGCGGATGGTTCGAAGGCCACCAAGCCCTTCCGCTCTCCCATGCCCCCCACAGATCAACCCACATCATTCAAACAGCTGGGGCACGGCGGGAAAGCTGAAGAGCAGACGGCTACTACAGGTGACTCCGCCCCACAAGCCAAGGCCCAGCACTGAGAATGGAAAGCCAGAACAGTTCTCTAGGTCACCACTGGTCTACCTGACTTGAACCTCTCCTTCCAGACCTCCAAAGATAAGGCAATCAGCATGAAGCCGTCCTCCCTGTTTGTGAAAACTGATGCGGTCTGTTCCCCCACCCTCAGCACCCTCTCTGTGCTGCAACAATCCCTGGTAGCAGCAGGACAAAGTGAGAGGGGAAGAGGGAAGGGGCACGCAAAGGAACAGGAGAGCAAATTCGACACCCGCCGGCTTTACAGGCAGGGGACACCAGAGAACGCACGGCTTCTGTGCTGTTTATGCTGGAGTCCGGCTACAAGACGAGCCTGGCTGGCCTCGCCAGGATGCTCCCCGAGGGGCCACAAGGAGCGACTCTGGCATGGTCTCAGGCCTAGGTGAGTGAGCGCGGACAGCCCAGGACCACCAAGGCCCACGGGGCTATTTTTCTGACCACAGCCATGCTGGCCTCTCTGGGGAAGACCAAACATCTGTTCTGAGTGTGTGGGTGGCGTGGGGGCCGCTCACAAAGTCAAGCAAGAGGCAGACAGTGGGGGCTGAGCGGGGGGGGGGGGAATGCACACAGGATACGCCGCAGTCACGGCACAGACAGGAAATCCAGCGCAAAGGGTTGAATGTCGCTCGAAGGCTTGGGGCCCGGGATCTGGAGGGCCGGCCAAGCCCCACCCGTTTCTTAATCTGGGAAAGCTGCGTTAAGAAATGCTGGACCATAAACCTTCCCCCAGTTCACGGCCCTGATTCCCTCCGTGTTAATTTCCAGATGGCACAAACACAGGAAGCAGCTCCTGTCCCACAGAAAGCAGGGTCACACAGGGTGTGCACGGTTAACTTTGCTTCCCACAGAAGTAGGGGCAAAAGGGGGCTGGAAGCTTAGCAGGTTCATGGATTCTAAACAACCCCCTAAGAGGTGTTTGTTGAGAGCGATTTCCCTGAGAGCCCTTGGCCCGACTCTCCCCTGGCAAGCTCTTCTGGTGCAGAGGGAAGCCACAGCGGATGGGGGGGGGGGAGCCAAGCTGGCCCTGGCGGAATCTCCCGTAGAAATCGCAAAAGCCCCGTGATGAAAAGCAAAGAAGGCAGCCCAGCCCAGGCTCACTTACCGCTGAAGCCCGGAGTCAGTTCGGCCAGCCGCTGGGAATAGAAGCTGCCCACCTGGGATAACTTCAGGCCCTTCAGGTGCTGCTCAAAGATCTCCCTCCTCTCCTGCAAGCAAAGAGGATGGTGCTGTGGGGTGGGGTTGTTAATGGGAGCCACAATAATTGGGGGGGGGCTTTACTTCCTGATCCTTTGGGTGGTCTGGGCAGGAATAAAACCACGGGTTGCACCTGCCATCCACTGCCCAGTACCTACTGGATGCTGGGATTCTTGCAGAGAACACGGGGCCTGATTCTGAAAAGCACCTGTTGTGCTCTCAAGATCTCCTAACCATTAAGGCACAACCAATCTGGACTGAGAGACCCTGAGCCTGCATGCTCACTGTGCAATTCCACTGAAAGCAGAGGGAGACCAGGTAGCAATCTGGTACCCCTCCGTCAAGCCTGGATCTGGACAGTCCAAAACGTCTCTTTCATCGACACTTGTCTTGGGTTGTAAATTGCTGCTAACTTGCTTTGGGAGCCCGTCTTTGGAATGGAAAACAGGGTTTAAAAATTAATAAGATAACAAGCAGTACTTCTGCAGAAAAGTTTCAAAGGGGGGTTCCAGAGAGGAGCTCCTGGGCAGATGCAGATTTGATACAATCAGACCCGGACTCAACAGAGAGTTGGGTCGCGAGCCCACTCAAGAGGTAGTTCAGTCTTGACTGGATCCTATCTCCACCTGGGCTCCACAGCATAAGGTGACACACCTCGTCCTGGGCAACTCACCCTTCCGACCGCTCCCAGTACTTCCCCTCCCGGGCCTACTCCGCCTGCTGTTTGGAGCCCAGGGTATAAATCTCTCTGCAAACTGGATGCAACACTCAATGCATCTGATGAAGGGAGCTCTGGCGTGTGGGAGCCTCTGCTCCAATAAAGTAACTGATCTCTAAGATGCCACAAGCCTCTCCGTTACATGAATGAGAGACCACACCGTCGGCGAGCTGCACAGGATTCTAGTGTTGTTGTTTTTTTAAAAAATTCAAAGCTGAAGTCAGCCGACTCCTGCTCCAAACTACTGATCCTTCATTAAGATAAACCTTTTCCCCGGTTCAGAGGTTTCCTTGCTCATCATAAGGTAAACAGAAAGAAGGCTTCAGTCTGGGAAGAAGCAAAAATGTAAAGAGAGGGGGCTGGGGGCCAGACCAGCATGGAGGCCTGATCACTTTTCCTGCGAGGGACAGTGGTGGAAAGGGCACCGCCGGCTGAAATACTGGCTGCCGGCTCACGGAAGGGGCCACCCGGGAGGAGCCCAAGGCAGAGCTGGCCTGGCTGCAGCAGACTCTGCCTCTGCGGCCTGGATCAGCCCCCGCCAGGAGAGCACTTGGTTCCCAAGCAGGATCTGTGGCCCAAGAGGAGGTACCTGAAAGGTATGAAGGTGTGGTGATTCCTCGGCAATGCCAGCAGGGGGCAGGATCTCCCCGGCTTGCCTGTTCTCCCAAGGCACAAATGCATCTTTGGGCTTCTTTCAAATGCAGGACAGATGCACGGAGACTTGCAAGGAGGAGTGATTGCCTCATCCCTCCAAAGGTCATTTCTCCCCCCTCGCATTAATTTTAATCTATTCCTTAACATTTCTGTCACCACAGCACTTGCAGGGAGAACGGAGGCCTCACAGATGCTCGCCCACCTCCCCCACTTTAAATGCAGAGGGAGGCAATTTGCAAAGCAGGGTGGGTGGGGAGGGGAGGAGCTAGATCAGGTTGGCTGGGGCCCAGCCAATGACTCATGCAGCTGGTCCGGGCAGCCCTGCCGACAGCAGTGGGCTCAGCTGCCAGGGGTTCCTTCCCCTTCCTCCGCCACTGTTCTGGCACCAGGTCCTATCAGGCAGTTTAAGCAAAAACCTCAAGGAATCGGAGAGCAGAGACCAAGTGGGGAGGGGAGAGGAGATACTGGGCCAGCTCACTGCCCAGGGAGGGGGAGGGGGATCCCATTTGTGAACCTTCTAGAGGAAGAGGAGCAGCCGCTGTACATAGGAGTATAGTGGGATGGGTGGGTGGGCCATGAACCCCGTTGACCATTCCTTTTCTTCATGTCCTGTTTCCTGCTCTCAACTGGGCATCCTGTAGCATCCAGGGGACTTTCTGGGGTGGGTGGAGTAATGAACGATCTGGCACCAGGTGTTTGGCACTGAAGGATGAGCCAGGAGCTGAAGGGAGGCCTTGCATGTAGGAGGCTTCATCCTCCTGTGCTCCAGGAAACAGGGTTGCCAGACAGTGCCTTGTTGTGGGGGGTGGGGGTGGGGAAGCGTCCCAAGAGGAAAAATTAGGCCTTGGCTACTTACTAGAAATTCCATAGAGTTTCTGGTGACTCCTAGAGCTACCCAGAAGTTACAAGAGTAGCTCTAGCAAATGCCAGAAACTGTACGGTTGCTCTAGGAACTGCCAGGAACTCTGTGGTCAGAACTTCCTGTTAAGTACATATGGAGCAGAGGTCCATCAGTGGCTGTTAGCCACAAGGTGTAGATAGGAACTCTCAGTCTGGGGCAAGTGATGCATTGCAATCTTGGCGCTTGAGGGGTGAGATCTGGGACAAGGGATGCTCTGTATTCTTGGTGCTTGGGGGGGTCAACAGTGGGAGGGCTTCCAGTGTCCTGGCCCCACTGCTGGACCTCCTTGCTGGCACCTGGTATTTCTGGCCACTGTGTGACACAGAGTGTTGGACTGGAGGGGCCACTGGCCTGATCCAACATGGGCTTCTCTTATGTTCTTATATGAACTCTCGGTCTGGGGCAAGGGATGCTCTGTCTTCTTGGTGCTTGGGGGGGCAGCAGTGGGAGGGGCTTCTAGTGTCCTGGCCCCACTGCTGGACCTCCTAACGGCCCCTGGTATTTCTGGCCACTGTGTGACACAGAGTGTTGGACTGGAGGGGCCACTGGCCTGATCCAACATGGGCTTCTCTTATGTTCTTACTTGAGGGCTTTTCTTTCTCATGTTTCTTCCCAGGATGACTGCCTCCCTGCTTTTGGCCTGTTTCCATCAGCTGAGCATTGGCCAGCAAGGGCTGCGATTGGGCGGAGGTCTCCGGCCTCAAGCAGGCAAACTGGGCTTCAGGCAGCAAGAACCCGGCCTGGACCTCCCCGCCTTCCATTCAGCACCCAGATGGGCAGAGGCACCAACAGCCTAACTGAGTCAAGCAGCCTTATACGAACAGGTTTTTTAAGCGCATCAGTTGTAAATACTATAGGAGGCACTGTTTTATAAAATGCAACCTCAAAAAGGGCCAGGTGTCAGAATGGCAGAGGGCAAAATCCCAGCGGAGAGCCAAGGGAGGGTGGCTGAAAGATCCACACAGTGTGGAAAAACAGCAACAATGTGATGTGTTTCCCCTTCTGCTGCCATCTCCCACCAGCAGGGGAAGACTTCTCTGTTTTGTTTGGCAGTCACTGAGGGATCCCTCCTCCCCAGCCAAACTTTTAACTGCTGTTTCAATGTCTTTGTATGCAATTTTGACTCTGTTTTTCATTGTTTTAATGATGTGTGTTGGGAAGGGGGTTGATTTTAATACGTAGTTTTATTGTGTGTGCTTTCAATGGTTAGCCGCCTTGGTGGCCCTTGTGAGGGGGCAGAAAGGCGGGATGCAAATTTTGTGAATATGTAAACAAGCAACGTGAATCCCACTATTGCCGTGGGCTGAGAAGACCGAAGGCGAAGGCCAGAGGCATTCACAGGGCCCAGGGCTGCTTACCAAGCCATGGTGACGACTGCAGCGCACCCCAGGACTGGAATCTAGAAGTCAACAAGGGAAGGGGGCCCAAATCATACCTGCAGGGTGGGCAGGTCGATAAAAATGTGACGATCAAGCCGCCCGGGTCTCATGAGAGCGTTATCCAAGATATCCGCCCGGTTGGTGGAGGCCAGCACAATGACGTGGTCCGTGGTCCCCATGCCTGCCAAAGAGAACGGGAGGAGTGAATGCACGTAAACTCTGCCCAGGGAAAGCGGGCCTGGAAAACCGCCTCCCACCAGGGTGGGCAACACTGCAGGGCAACCATGCAGTCAAGACTTTGCTGCGTCGTGGTCTGAGAAGCCCTCCATGCCGTGGGGCACAGGTGCTGGCATGCTAGGGGCCCTGACCACCGGGCTCTCCACTGCCTTCTTTAAACAGTTTATCACATTACATGAGACAGTGAGGAGAACATAAGATACCAGACATCACACTATCCTTGCAACTCCAGTGCTGCCGAGAAAACAGACCGTGACATTACCAGCATTCAGACAACCTTTGTTAACAACTCTGCCGTTTATTTCTCTGGTTCACCTTACCACAGTTCTCTCAGCCACTCGGCAGCCGTTGGCACTTCTTGAAACCTCTCAGTTTTTACAGGCCCGTCTTAGCAGCAACGGCTGCAAGCAGCCACTCGACAACACTGCCAGAGCCGAGGGCAGATGCAGCTGTTCCAGCACGCACAGCAAACTCTTGGGAGAAAGGCACGATGGGCTAGATTTGCCTCCATTAAAAATAAAGCCGTCCCAGACGGGTGATAGGAGGCTTGTGTCCTTCCAACACTGCCCTTGAGAGGCACACCTCCGGAGGACCCCCTCCACCACTGCCAGCTTCTGCCTCCCTGCAGGGTGTTGTTGAGGCAAGCGCCGAAGAAGAATGAGGCATGAACCTTTTCCAGGGCAAGGGAGAGAGGAGCTGGGAGCCAGGCACGTGGGCTCAGCACAGCTTCACTCCCATGGCCAGATTAGCGCAAGTCGATTGCTAGCTGCTTCGCTGCTGGGAAGATGCGCTCCCAAAATAGATGCACCAACAGACACGAGACGCAGCCTTGCTGTCCTTGCCACGGACAGTGCCGGCGTGGGACCTGGGTACGGGGGCAAGGCTGTGGAAGGAATCCTTCAGATTGCACCATGCACCCCCTGCCCTCCTGCCCTGCCCCCTCTTCCTTGTGCACAGAGGGCTCCGTCACCAGCAGGTCCAGCGCCAAGGAATAAAGGCAAGGGTAGAAGTAAGGAGACGAGGCAGCAGGAGAGAAGCTCCCACCCCTCCTCAGGCACACAGGAAAGGACAAAAGGCAGAGCCAAGCAGGACAGAGGTGCTCACAAGGGCTCCCTGATCACATCCAGGGGGCCACCGGCTCTTCAAACCAAGGAGAGGCTTGAAATTCACCCAGCCCTAGCTGCTTGCATCCAATGGGTGGCAAATGTAAACAGCTGCTTATGCCGCATCCCAGGGTTTGTGCCCAGGCTCCCCGGCTAGGAGCCGGCTGCTGAAGCGAAGGGGCCAGAAGTCGCGGCACAACAATGCTTAGCATAACGCCTCCCCTAAACTCCCCAAAGAGCTGCTCCCAAGAGCCTACGGGAGGCAGGAAGACACAGGCTGGGAGGAAAACCGCAGGCAGGCGATGCACATCAGAGAGCACACGGCCTCTGCCAGCGGGCAGGACTTTCATCCCCACTGCAGCTCCACCGATTCAGCATAGGCACAGGAGTCTCTTGGTGCTGTTTGCTAAGCCAGGCAGTGGGACCAGCCGTCCTGCTACAGATGGGGTGCAGCCTCCCGGGAGGAGGGTAATCTCATGGCCAAGGGCTTGTCTCTTTTCCTGCCGGAGGGAAGACTCTCTTGAACACCCCCCCCCAGGGAATAAGTCTGAGCCACTGACCGTCCATTTCCACCAGCAGCTGGTTTAAGGTCTGCTCTTCCTCGGTGTTGGAAAAGCCAGCCATGTTGGTGGAGCGCTTCTTCCCCACGGCGTCTATTTCATCGATGTAGACGATGCAGGGTGCCCGGGCACGGGCTTCTTTGAAGAGGCTGCGCACGCGGGCGGCCCCAAGACCTGCAGGAGAGCAAGGGACAACTTCTTCTTCGAGAGCTGCTGTAAAACGATCTGCCAGGTGGCGGCAGAGATCACAAGCCGGCAGGATCCCCAGAGCTTTCTCCCGGGCGCTCTCCCCCACCCTGGGTCCTCTCTCCAACGGAGCCACCTTTACTCTCCACTCAAAACCGAGATCCCAGCAGGAGCGTGCCCACATTCCCTTTAAGCTACGGAGTCTTGAGAGCAAAAATCCTGCTTTGTGAGCTGCTGGCATTGAAGCTGTAAGCGAGCGATTGGGCTGCTGCATGAATGAGTTTGCTCTGCAGCCCCTCCTTCCTGAGCTGAGACAAAAATCTGTGAACTGGAGGCTAATAAACTGTGAGCCGGCTCACACTAACTCAGCTCAGAGGGGACACTGGTTCCCAGGTCAGAAATTTATTCAAGCATCAGTGTCTGGTGAGCAGAGGACCAACAGGAAGGGACGGCGAGACGACCGGTGGAATCAGAGCCACCAACTGGCCAAGGGAGCGCACCTGAGAAGGACCAGAGGGCCTCCTACGTGCCGGGCGGCAGAGAAGCAAAGCTCTCTTTCTGGTGGGCAATATAAATTGCTCAGGAACAGAGACACTGAGGTTTTTTCCTTTTGTTTCAGGGGGATGCCAGGTGGGTGCCCACCAAGCCTCTCTCCCAGCAGACCCCCAAATTAGACAGTCCCCAAGTCAAGGGAAGGTGAAAGGGGAGGGAGTCAGGTCTTCCCACATAGCGTGTTGGCCGTCACATTTCCCCTGCGCGGACGGGTGGATTCTCGGGCAGGCTGCCTTCCCGGAGTCCCTGTAACAGCCTAGAGCCAAACTCTATTTTGCAAGAACGCAGACTGCAGAGGCCACATTCCTTCTGCCTAGGTGCAGTGCCGAGCACCCTGCTGGCCCTGAGCAACTGTCTGGCACCAGAACGGCCACTTGAGAAACAGGGCAAAGGCCGCACGTGCCGACTGTACTTCCCCGGACTCACCTCCAATCACTTCCACGAACTCAGAGCCAGCCATCGCCAGGAAAGGCACCTGGGCCTCCGTCGCCACCGCTTTGGCCAGCAAGGTCTTGCCGCAGCCCGGGGGGCCGAGCAAGAGGGTCCCTTTGGGCACTTTGGCTCCCAGCTGCAAGTAACGCTCCGGGCTCTGGAATCAGAACGAGGCAGGGGTTTAGCCGGACCCCTGCACGGCAGCATCGGCCAGGGGAGGGCGCCAGTCCCAACTTCCTAAATGCGTTCCCTCGCTCCAGGCAAGGTTCCGTAAGCAGCCTCCCAGTCAAGACGGGTGCCGTTCTGCAGCCCCACAGTCCTCTCTCGCTCAGACAGAAGCCCACTTCTGCCACCCAGAACTGACCAGACCCACCCCTTCTGATGTGCTGGCCCCCCCCCCCCAAAAAAGATCACCACATGACACACCTGCTCTCAGCCAAAGACCCAAGAGGGCCCCCTGCCTCGAACCAACCGCTTGCTGAGCTCTTGGTAACCTCAAGGCAACAGCACTCCCCAGGAGGGCAGGGGAAGAGCACCACAGGGCTGCCCAGTGGACCCCGTCCCCGTCCCCACCACACACACTGGCCTCCCTCCTGGGCCCTGGGCCTCCCCGTGCTCCTCTGCCCCAAGGGGAACCTGCAGTCCTTACCTTCAAGTAGTCCACAAACTCCTTGACCTCCATCTTGGCCTCGTGCATGCCTGCCACGTCCTTGAAGCTGATTCCCTTCCCGGATTTGCCGTCCACGACCGTGAAGCGGGCCATTTTCAGCTGATTCTGAGGAGGGAGAGAAAGAGCCCTGAGAGCCCAGGCCCCCCCATCCACGCGGCACTCTCCAGCCCCACACCTGCTCTCTCCGGCCGCTTCCCCCATTTTGGGATTCTGCTGCCCCTCCTCCCCAGCGACCAGGCAGGGCCGCTGTTGACTCGGCTGCCGTCTGAACCTGTGCGGCAAGCCGGAGAGGGAAACCGACGGCTACCGCCACCAGACCGCCGCCAAAACCAACCCGATGATCCGACTCCCGGCGTTGGGCCAGAATCTCCGCCTCCTCCCCTTCAGTGGGGAGGGCTGGGCCCCTTAGTCTGTTCCCATCAGACCCATGCAGCTCCTTGGCTCCCAGAGGGCTGCCCCGACAAAGCCACAGGGGTGACGGGGCAGGTCAGTGAGAAGGCAGCCGGCCCCACGCTCCAGCCTCCGTGGGACCACAGGACAGACAAAGCGACCCTTTAGCTCAACACCCTTCGCGGTAGCTGTTTGTTACTCCTTGCCCCCAAACGGCTACTAATGCTGGCTTCCCCATTCAGCCTCAAGCAGGTGGTGACAGAGACACCCATAAGGTGCGTGCGGGCACAAAGTAGCCGCCTGAAGGAAGGGGACCGGGAGCCCTGAAACCCTGCAGGAAGCCTCCTTGTGCCTCTCTTCCTTGGGTGCCGTCCCGGGGATGGGGCCAACAGGCCCACTGGAGGCTTGGGGCAACTTCTTGCCCCATCAGCCTTCCCAGCCAGGCGGGCAGAGATCGCCAGCCTCTCCCCAGCTGACCAGTCATCAGGGGGCAGGCCGACACAGAGACGAGCGCACAGGACAGGAGGAAAGAAGGCCAGAACACGGCACCGGCCGAAAGCTTAGGCAGCTTTAAAGGCTGAAAAGTTATTTGGCTCAAAGCGAGGGGGGATTTGTGTGCGCACTGCTGCCTGCGAGATCTGCTGGCAAGACAAAGGCAAACGCAAGGCTGTTCCCAGCTGCAATTCATTAGTCAGTTTTGCAAACAGCCGAAAGCCCGGCTCTGCAAATTCCCTGAGCTCGGCCCCTCCAGCCTAGACGGAAAGAGGGACCCCCCCCACGCACAAGCAAGACCAAAGACCGCACAGTTCCGTCCGCACGTGACCGCCCCGGTCTCCGGCCTGGCTTCATTCCCATCCGTTGTTGTCTTTGCTGGGGGGGGGGGGGAGGTGGGCCCACCCAAAAGGAGAGCTACTTACGAAGGCGCTGAAGCCCCCTTCCCTTCCGGCCATTCCAGCCAGGCGGAAGATGTACCAGAGGATGCCGACGCCCACCGCTGCCATCCCCAGGGCGTAGAGGGCGCTGTGGAGGCAAGCGAAAGTCGGGATTAGGCCTGATTCCCTTCGGGACCCCCAAATGCCGCTGATGCTGTGCCTGGGGGGAAGACCGGGGGGGGGGAGACCAGGAGAGATCGGAGGGTGACAATGATGACGACGACAGAGAAAGGGCTTTTCCAGCCACCGGCAAAACACACAGCTCTGAGTCCAGCAGCACCTTAGAGCCAGTTTGGTGTTGTGGTGAAGAGCGGCGGACTCTAATCTGGGAGAACCGGGGTTATTCCCCACTCCCCCACTCACAGCTGCTGGTGTAACCTTGGGTCAGTCGCCAGTTCTCAGAGCTGTTCTCTCACAAGCAGTTCTCAAGAGAGCTCTCTCAGCCCCACCTACCTCACAGGGTACCTGTGGTGGGGAGGGGAAGGGAAAGGAGCTTGTAAGCCGCTCTGAGACTCCCTTGAGTAGTGAAGGGCAAGGAGAACAAATCCAATCTCTTCTTCTTCTTCTTCTTCAACAAGACTTTGGGGGTAGGAGCTCTCGAGAGCCAAAGCTCTCTTTGACAGATACCCCGTCATTAGGGCCCCCCCCCCTCACCGCAGGGCTTCTCTTAACAGGGGAGGGGTGCAATTCGGCAGACAGGGCCGGTGAATATGGCTGCCACGCGAGCCCCACCCAAGGCCCTCCAATGGTGCTGCTGAGGCCTGGGGGACTGCTCCCAGGGCACTGCCAGGCAAGCGAGGGGCAGGGAGACCGAGACGCAGCAGGCCCCATGCTTAAGGGTGCCAGAGGATGCCGTTGTGTGTGTGTGTGTGTGTCTGGGGAGGGAGGTGACTGGGGGGCTGGGGTCTTGCTGAAGGCCCTACCATCATCGCCCCCGAGGCACTGTTACACTTTGCAGCTCTTCTCACATACAGAACACAACGAGAAAAGACCCGGCCCAGCATCCAAGGACACAGCAGTGGAGAGCATTCTCATCCGTCTGCATCCTGCACACACTCGCCAAACTCCTTTGGCTCGGCTCCTGCAGACCGCGGGTGCGAAGGCTGGAGTCTCGGGACAGGGGAGCTGGCCATCCCGCATTCTGTGCAGGTGGCAAAGCAGGACTGAAGTCAGTTTCCTTCTCCCCCAGGGGCTGCTCCGGGCACAAGGCAAGGGCACTGTCCGGCTGCTCTTCAGGGAGTTTTACATGTGCGCCAAGAACTGCTCAGTCACAACCCTCCACATCTAGTCATTCATCAAGCGCATTAAGACTGGGCTCCTCCTCTAAGGAACAAATTCGGCTTGGCAGCAGCAACAGAACTGCCCTCTTTGGACTGGCTAGTCCATTCTCATTGCAAAACAAGGTCACGGTGGACCAGTCAAGAGGAATGAGGGCCTGGTTAAGATTTTTGCAGCCAGCAGGCAAGCCCTTGGACAGAGAAGACTAAAAAGTCCTCGATCCCGGCTCCTGGAAATCAGTCAAGCCTTTTGTTTTCCTGCCAGCTCTGACAGTAACCCAAACCTGACCGGGTGCATAAGAACAAATCCCCAAAGAGCAGGGCAAGGTTTTCCCAGGGAACTCCTGGAAAACACACACAGATTTCTGCAAAAGAATGGTTTGCAGGCATCCTTCCTTCCTTCCGTTTTTTTTTTTTTTTTTAAACCATGGGGAACCTTGTTAGCCAGAGACTATCAGGTTCCATAAATCACTTTTTTGCCAGCGAAAGTTGCTGGTTTTAATGGGAGAGCAAATGAACTGCTTCAGAAGGAAGGAAACTACAACAGGTTGGTGCTTGCTAGTGGCCAGACAACCAGCACACACCAAGTGCCAAGCCGGCTCTCCCCCTGCCTTTCGTTTTTTCAACCTGCCTCCCGTCTCCCCTTCATTTCTGACGCAGACTTTACGAGAGCGCCGAAAGCATTAGCCTTTGTGGAATCTCTGGGAGAATGGGACCCGAGTTCTGTGTAAGAGAGTCCCTACATCCAACAGCGGGACTTGCTTCTCATTGACATTTGGGATTTTATTATCAAAGTGGTTTCTGCTCAGTGTGGGGCCGTGAGTCAGCGTCTGCCTGCGGTACGGCCAGCCGTTGTTCTCCTGGGCAAAAGCTGGCCGTTTATTTTTATAATCCAAAGATAATGCAGCGGGGGAGGCTCATGGGGGCTCTAATGCATTCACTCCACTGGCCAGGCCACACTGTGCTCACCAGCGTGTCTCCTGAGCCACCCGGCAGCAACCGCTGAGAAAATTGATCAGGACGCTTTTCACAGAAAATTACTCCTCCGTCTGAGTGGTTCAGGCTGCCCGCTGCCACCCCCTCCCCCTCCTGTCACTGGGGAAATCATCTCAAGATGCAGAGCCAGGCAGCCCAGCGGTGGGGGGGAGCAGAGGCATCTCTTTGTCCTGCCAGCCCCGTGGGGCACTGCACGTCCCAGGCATTTGTGGCTCATGGCGGCTGCTGCCCCGCCTGGGGCCACTGACTACTTCCAGGAGGTTGCGTGTACATCCCTGGCAGTGTGAGGGTCACAGCAAAGAAGAGGGGAGGCAGGCAGGCGGGGCAGGGGGCAGCTAGTGGAGAGGGTGCCTTGCAAAGGCCAGAGCAGTTCCCTCCAGAATTCGCCATACTTTCCAAAGAAGCCAGTACGCATGTAGGAGACGGGGATCCGGTCTTTCACACTGATGTTCAGCTCGTCTTCAGCTGCTCGCAACTTCTCTTCAAACTTGTCAATGTTGGCCACCTGCATTCGGTACATCAGGACCAGCCTCTGGAGACACAGGACAGAGGGCGACGTGACGGCATGAGGGGCAGAGGGGGGAAGAAGAAGAAGAAGAGATTGGATTTACACCCCGCCCTTCACTCAGAGCGGCTTACAAACTCCTTTCCCTTCCTCTCCCCACAACAGACACCTTGGGAGGTCGGTGGGGCTGAGAGAGCTCTGACAGAAACTGCTCTTTCAAGGACAGCTCTGGCAGGACTATGGCTTGCCCAAGGTCATCCAGCAGCTTCAACTGGAGGAGTGGGGAATCAAATCCAGTTCTCCCAAATTAGAGTCCGCACACTTAACCACTGCACCAAACTGGAGGGAGGAGGAGGCAACACCTGTGGCCCCCACACAGACACTGAAAATCTGAAACTGCACCTGGTCTTCACTTTAAAATGAACACTAACCGCACCACCATCCTCTCTGTTCACCACCAAGAGATGCTCTGGGAGCCACATGCTACCTGGCCTGAGGGAGGCGCTCTTCCCCGCAGAGACAGTTTTGACTATTACTGCCGTTCCTCCTGGGTTCGCTCGCAGCTGCCACCAGGACAGGAGACCCAGCAGCAAGAACTCCAGGGAACTGAGGAGAGGCTTGACCATGGCATGCCCCCAGTTCAGTCCCTCTCAGCTGTGCCCTGCCTCTAAGGGAATAAACCAGGAGACATTTGCCTTCTGAAGCCTCTGTCCCTGGCATGGGTTTCATTTTTTATAAGCTAAGGATGGGCTCCCAACCTTTAAAAAAAATAAAAATAAAGATGTGATTCTGGCCAAGTCAGAAGAGGATCCTGAGCACCCATTCGCAAGGCTATTTCTGGCTCCCAAGTTGGCCACGCCCAGCAGGAACTCATTAGCATAACAGGCCACACCCAACAGCAGAAACTCATTAGGACTGGCTACATTAGGGGTGTGTGGACTAACACGCAAAGGAGTTCCTGCTCCAAAAAAAGCTCTGGGTTTTGACAACAAACAAGGTAAACAGAATAAGAAGCAAAAGGTGGGTGTGGCTGGATGACCACACTTCTGGTAGCATGGGGGTGTGGCCTAATACGCTAATGAGTTTCTGCTGTTGGGTGTGGCCTATTATGCTAATGAGTTCCTGCTGGGCTTTTTCTACAAAAAAAGCCCTGTCCATTCTTATGAACAGCCAAAGTCTTCTCTCCCCACTTGTAAGACTCACAAGCCCAGGGGCGTCTCCTCAGTCATGGAACATATCGGGTGAGCCAGCTGAGGCTAAAGGGCCCAGCTCCCCAGTGAAGGACTCCTTCACGGCATTCTCAGAACAAAGAAGCAGATGGGCCCCAGTGCTCCCTTCTAAGCTGCCGAGAGTCCTGTGAGCAGAAATTCTACTTTGTGAGCTCCTGGCGTTACAGCTGTGAGCAAATGATTTGGCCACTGCATAAATTAAGTTTGCTCTGGAGCCACCCTTCCTGAGCTAGGCCAAAAACCCATGAGCTGGAGGCTAAAAACTGTGAGCCAGCTCACACTACCTCAGCTCAGAGGGAGCACTGATGGGCACTATGGGAGGGCTGTGGCTCAGTGGCCGGGCGTCTGCTTTGCAGGCAGAAGATCCCAGGTTCAATCCCCAGTAAGAGGTGATGGGAAAGACTGAGAGCCGGGGGGCAGCTGCCGGCCTGAGGGCGCGATGCCAGCCTCGAAGGACCAAGGGTCTCATTCAGGGTAAGATGGCTTTGTGTGCTCACGTGTTAAGCCCCATTGTAGGCTCAGGCGTCACACTTGCCAATGCACATCGGGGGGGGGGGAGAACGACGACGACTCTGAATTGTTTCAGGCTGATCCGATATGAAGGAGGCCTGGGCGGATTTCTTTTTCACTGACCAAGCAGCCCAACTGCAGCTAGTGACTCCTCAGGTCATTTCACGCACGCGAAAGACCCTTTTCTGCCCGGGACCCTGGAGAGCCACTGCCGGTCTGAGTGGTGAGTCAAGGGGGTCTGATCCAGTGTATGGCTGGTTCAGGTGCTCACACATCTCAGGCGAATTTTCAGAGACCAGGGAGATTAGGGAAGCCTCCTCCATAGAGATTTCAAAACGTGAACGTGTCACAAAAATTACAGCACTTTGCGCTCACAGAGAGGAGAAGCAGATTCAGAATTGACAGACTGGACTTTAAGAGCTGCCTTTGTATCTGCCAGGCAGTGGGCCAATTTTGGTTAATGTAGAACTAGGTTAAGTTTCACAGTACCTATCACCTGGCAGAATGCCGACAGAGAGGCGTTTGAAACGCGAAACGCGCGGAGTTCCCTGCCTGGGAACTAAGACCACAGGGAGGGGCACTCCCGAATGCTCTGCCAATCAAAGAACCTTGTATGGTGAGTACACAAGAGACGGCCCTTTTTGGTGGCAGCCCCATGGTTATGGAGGAGGAGATAGGATTTATACCCCATGGCCCTTCACTACCCAAAGGAGTCTCAGAGCAGCTTGCAAACTCCCTTCCCTTCCCCTCCCCACAACAGACACCCTGGGAGGTAGGCGGGGCTGAGAGAGCTCTGACAGAAGCCGCTCTTTTTCGACAACAGCTCTTGTCAGAACTATGGCTTGCCCAAGGTCATCCAGCAGCTGCAAGTGGAGGAGCGGGGAATCAAACCCGGCTCTCCCAGATTAGAGTCCGTGCTCTTAACCACCACACCAAACTGGCTCTTCCCAGGTAATTATTGTTCTATTTACATTGTAAGTCTCCTGGGGTTCTGCAAGGCAGGAAGGCAGCTAGCAAATGTTTCAAATAAAATAAAGTTCTGCTACCAACCCTGAAATTCCTCTCAATACCAACGTAATGAAACTCACCCTTCTCACATACTTTCCAGCACCTGAGAAACTACCTAAGAAATACACGGACTTTGTATTTTATTAGACTGGATGTTGCCTTGTTGGATCCATTAACCGTGATAATAGGTGGGCTACAGTATGAAAATCTGCTGTTTAAATACTAATCGTTTTGCTATTATTGTCAGTACTGTTCTGACTGTTGTTATCTTGTTATAAATGAGCTATAATTTCTTTTTTGTTTAATAATAAAATGTAAAAGTAAAAAAAAAAGAACCAATCTTGCTGTAGGATTAAAGTGGAAAGAGACACTCACGGGCCGTCCAAACACAACCGCCCCATGATGCAGGTAGATTTCCACAACGTCGCTCTCTGGGACCACCTGAATTCGCTGCACCTCCCCTTTCGCCAGCATCTCGTTCACAAAGTCGTTCCAGGAGATGTTTCCCCCGCTGGTGCTCAGGGAGTTCAGCAGGCTCATGATGATGGCGATGATAAAGAGGGTCCTCAGGCGCTCCCGATACATCTGGTCTTCCCTTTCCCGGCGTTTCTTTTCCTCTTGAGAGGGGACACATAAGAGCACACCAAGATCAGCGTTACGAAGGAGAGAGGAGAACGATTTTGCCCCAGGCCATAGACCCCACACCGTCTGCTTCGTGTCCCACATTTTGTTTTCCTAGAAAAGCAGAGCTGGGCTCGGAGAGGCAGCATCTGGCTTGTGGGGTGGTCTCATGTTACACCCCCCCTGTTCCGGGGACCAAAGGAGGGGAGGCAAGCAGCAAGGTCAGCTCGCGAGGCTGGACGGGAAGGCCTATTTCAAACTGAGCCAGCTGCTCCAGAAGACTGCGTGTCTGTGGGTCTGAAGGGGTTCCAAGAAGAAGGCTCTCTCAGAAAGGGGGAGGTTGCATTGCACGAGGCATCTGAGTATCGACTCTGCCCAGCTTTGTACTTTCAGTCCGTTTCCATTCTGTGAATGGAGATGAGCCAAGAGGAACAGCGGGTACAAAGCAACTCAAGGCCTGCGGGAGAAAGAAAGGACGAAGCTGACCTAAAGCTCATCCCAGACGGTGCCAGGCCAGGAACTGCCGAGGTGTCTTCGACAGCACTACTGCAACTAGCAGGTAGTTAACGATGCAGCAACGGCATGCCCCCGCAGCCTCCTCCAAACCACACTGTGGAGCCGTCGCAACCTCTGCCAGGCTCCACTGCTCTGCATTAGCTGGCGTTTGTTTTATTTGGGGGCAGTGCGTGTGTGTGTGTGTGTGGGGGGGAGGCCGCACCGCAACGGGGCTCCCACAAAAGTGTCTTTGGAGGAAAGGGAGGCAGCCTGCACGGCAGTGGGGCAAAACTGCTCGCGCCCCCTCTTCCGGACCAGCTGATCCGCTTCAAGCCCCCCCCCCCAAACCGTGGGCAGCGTGCCCTTCCCTCCTGCTGTCCAAGGTCTTACTCCAGGCCCCATTCCGTGCCTGGGCATCGTTGCTGCAGTATGGACACAGCCGGAGAAAAGTGCCCAGCGGGCACCTGATGCTGCTGTTTAGTCTAGTCTAGAAAATTCTGCAAATCTGTCACTTGTAAAACAGCTTGTGGTTCAAAACACGGGCAGCATGCAAAGGGTTAAAAGCCTGTTCCCTGTAATGTCAGCTCCCAGCCACACACACGGACGGCCCCTCTTCTGCTTACTGGTCAGATCTGGACGCTCCACATGCCAGCAACACGTCCTACCAAGAAACAAATCAATGAGGAACCTCAAATAAATCGCGGGGGCTTTGTTGGCACACTGGCATGTGGCGGCCCTGATTAGATTTCTCTGCAAATTTGTTAACAAAGGCATTTATCAGTCAACACCACCAGTGAGACTCATCCCGCAATAAACAACACAGAGCCCAGATACAGACCCCTGTCGGTGGTCACAAGGCTCACTGCCCGCTCCCCACCCTTCGCCACAATCAGACACCAGCCCCCGTCTTTCACTTGCGGCCTGCTCCGTCCTGCACCCTCAACGGCCACCTCAAGAGGAGAAGCACTGTCTCCGAGAAAGCTGTTGTGCTCTGAACAACAACAGCCCAGGGGCTGGCCTCTCCCTCCTCCTCGGCTGGTTCACAGTCCTGTGTTATCGGCCGGCCCCAGAAGGCTCAGCAAATTCATCACTGAGTCACAAGCCGACGTCCAATGAAGCCTTCAGTGAAGAGCAAGCCATGATGTCAAAGGAAGGAACCAGGAGGAGGAGGAAGAGAAACCCCCCCCATAATTACTAAGGGACAATATATGGAAGAGCCAGATCTCCTTGCTTAGGGGGCAGGGGCAAGCGGATGACCCAGAGGGTCTCTGGAGAGCGACAAGGTTCTCCTCTCAAGGAAGTACAACGAGCGGCAGCCGGGGACACTGACTCCTGCTGAAACTGCCCAGACGGAAACTTAAAGGACCACCAGGAGCGTCTCATGTTTGGGGTCTGAGCACTCAAGCTGCCTGGTGGTTAAGCGCGCAGACTCTAATCTGGGAGAACCAGGTTTGATTCCCCACTCCTCCACTTGTACCTGCTGGATGACCTTGGGCAAGCCATAGTTCTGTCACACAGCTGATCTTGAAAAAGAGCAGTTTCTGTCAGAGCTCTCTCAGCCCCACCTGCCTCACAGGGTGTCTGTTGTGGGGAGGGGAAGGGAAGGGAGTTTGTAAGCCGCTCTGAGACTCCTTTGGGTAGTGAACGGCAAAGGGGTATAAATCCAGTCTCCTCCTCTTCTTCTTAAGTTCTCACCATCTCTCAGCTACCAGCAGAGCAAAGACAATGTGCTGCTGTGTCAGTGCCAAGCCTCTTGCCTTCCACGAGGTCTGTCACATCCCAGACCGTTAGCCTCCCCCACAAGCTCTTTGTGGCCAGCTGGGAATTCAGCCTGGAAAGGTCTCTCTGGACCACTCCCTCTCCCACAATGGCTTCACAACCCCAGGCTACGAGGGGCCAGGGCCGTTGGGGGCCCTTCCCTGCGAGCCCATCTCCTTTTCTGCACACAATAACTTCCTCCCGCTGACATACAGAGGAAGTTCTGAGAAAGCTTTTTCCCCCTCCCGAGTTTCAGAGGCAATCGAGACAGATGCATCCCATATGTTGTTGGATCAGAGAAAGGGGCTTCCCCCAATACTGGGGCCTCTTCTGATGAGCAGGCAAACTCTGCGGTGGCTGCTAGAGATTTTACAGCCCAGCCACAGACCAGCACACTGGAAGACAGCAGCTGAGGACTTCAGCAGGTCCGCACAACAGGCCGGCAGGCCGGCCGGCTTCTCTGAGCTGTTGCCACCTGGCTCCATCCGGCTCCCAGCAGCAGGCCCCGGCAGAGCTGCAAACGTTCCCTAAAAGTAAGCCCTATAGGAGCTGGAAGAGGTGGTGGTGGTGGCGGCGGCAGGACCCGTTCCAGGCTCCCAGCCTCAGAGAGCCTTCAAGGAGGAACGATTTGCCATTAACCCCAACCCTGAACTCCGTGATTAAAAGCAGGCGAGGGCTGCAGAGACAGACCAAAGAGCACTTGCAAAATAATTACTGCTTGGATGATCTTTCCCCCCAGACCCCGAGGACTGCCCTCCCCCTACTCATCCATCCGTCCCTGGAGGAAAAGGTAGGGCAGCACCCCGCAGGTCGAGGTCCAAGCGTGCTGACAGGCCCGCACCTTCTGGGCAGGGTGCCGGTTGCCAGTCTTGCATACGGCTTTTCAGGCCCTGGAAAGCCCGGCTCTTGAAGGGAGCCGCAAGAGAGAGCTCGCAGCGTTTGGGTGGCTCTCCTTTGCATCTCCTGAAGAAACACTTTGTTTCCAGCCAGGGACTGCTGGTTAAGAAAGGGAGGTCAAAGACCCCCCCAACCCCACTCCAAAGGAACAGCTGTCCTGATGTGAACTGGGATTACCCTGTGACAAAAGCAGGGGCCGAGACACGAAGGACAACTCCAGGAAAGCCCCTGTTCTCCTTCCTTGACTTGGGCGTTCATGCAGAGAGGTGGGCCAGTATCCTAAGTAATTCTGCATCAATTTTGTTTTGGAAAAGGATCTGAAAATCAAAGAGGAAGAGTCCAGTAGCACCTTAGTAAAGGTAAAACTTTCCCTTGCTTGAAAGCCAGTCAAATCTGACTATAGGGCACAGTGCTCATTCTCTGTTTCCAAGCGGAAGAGCCAGCGCTGTCCGAAGACGTTTCCGTGGTCATGTGGCCGGCGTGACCAGACGCCAAGGCACACGGAATGCTGTTACTTTCCCACTGAAGCGGTACCAATTTATCTACTTGCAATTTCTTGCTTTCAGACTGCTAGGCTGGCAGGAGCTGGGGCCAGAGACGGGAGCTCACTCTGTCATGCAGCACTCTCGGGTCTCGAACTGCTGAATTACTGACCTTCCGGTCGGCAGTTCAGCATCTTAACCACTGAGCCACTGCAGCCCCTAGTAAAGACTAACAAAAATGTGGCAGGGTACACGAGCTTTCGTGAGTCATCTGAAGACATGAGCAGTGGCTCATGGAAGCTGATCCCCTGCCACAGATTCTGGAAGGAGGAGGGGCACCAGCCTCCGTGGCCCTTTCTTTGTTCATTTATCAGCCACCTTTCTTCCTTATGGAGCTCAGGGCAGCTTACAATATAGATAAAATACATTAAATGCATTAAAAACATTAGAAAAATTAAAAATCACAATTTAGGACGGCTTTAATCGAACGCAGTCCCAAATAAAAGTCTTCGGCTGCCGGCTAAGGACTGAAAATGAAGGTTCCACAGTCGTGGGGCTGCCACTGAAAAGGCCACCTCTGATGCGCCCACCAGATGAGCTTATCTGATTGATGGGAAAGTCAGGTGGGCCTCTCCCTGTGACCTTATTTCCCTGGCAGGACCGTATGGGAGAAGAGGGCCCTTCTGTCGTGGGTACTGGGTCTGCCGAGGCCAACTTCTCCTCAGATAAGGAAGAGGCAGGGAGCAACCCAGCCTCCCCTGCAGTCAGCCCAGAAGAACCCTCAGCAATACCTGAGGAGGAGAAAGAGCCCCCCCCCCAGCAGCTGCACAGGAGGTGTAGCCAGAAGGAGAGGCTGATCCTGAGCCTGGCCCAGTGCCCTCAGTTGCAGACACCCCGAGGCCAGACTCCCTGCCTAGATCTCCTGAGTGCCCCAGACGTAGGGCACGCCAGAGGCTGACTATGCAGGAGCGAAGGAGGAGTGCCAGGCTGCAGCTCCTGCAGAGGCAGAGGGAAGAGCTGTAAGCCTTTGCAGACTCAACCCCCAGGGAAGGAAGGACCTGCTCAAAAGCACTCCGTGCACCTGGTTCAACACGGCAGTAACTTTGCTCACTCTGACCTGCTCCTGTGTGTGTGTGTGTAGCAGCCGCTCCTTGTCCTTGCAACCTGCAACCTTGAATTGACTTCCCGGCTCTTGACTTTCAGCTCTGTGACTGACCTTGATTCCGGACTGTGTTTACAAGCTTCCAGTGTCTGGTCTCTGTGGCAGCCAGCCAAGACAGCACACCTTCAGACACCCCTGTCCCAAGCCAAGCAGGGCTTTAAAGGTCAAAACCAACACCGCGAATTCGGCTCAGAAGGGGATGGGTAACTCACAGATAATCTGGACACAATACTTCTCACTCTCTGGTTTCCTATACTTCAATACTTATCTTCTCAAAATGAAATTCCTCAACTAATTATTGATCTTGGATTATGAGGGATTTTAAAGTTTGATCCTTATGATTTGAGCTACCCCTCAACAATAGTTAAATAGTTAAATGTTAATGAGTATTGACTGTGGATCTAGTGTAATGTTAATATATTATACCCTTGTTCTGGATTGTGAATTATATTTTTATTACTCATTATTATCCTAATGTACCTAGATTGTAATTGGTTGATTTTCAATAAACTGTTAATTAAAAAAAGGGGGGGGGATGGGTAGCCAGTGTAGGTGCTGTAGTCTCGGGGTCATGTGCCCCCACGGCAGAAGGGTTTGCCGTTAACTGTAAAGGAGCCATGAGATGAGGCGCAGCTGCAGTAGTGCTGCAGTTCACACGAAGCAGGGGAACTTCCAGCACCTTCAGCAGCAGGCCGGAAAGGCAGTGCCTGGAGTTTCCAGCCACGAGGTAGCCAAAGAGCCGAGCTGCTTCTGGGCCAGAAGCTCTTTCAAACTCTCAGTATGGAGACAGGCACACACGTGATATACGAAGGGCAAAATCTCTCCCTTTTAAAATGCAGAGTCAAATTACAGCAAGAGGAAAAGGAAACAATAACAACTGTGGCTGCTCAGCTACATTCAGAAGGACTGCTGGAAACTCTAAGGGAGGGGTGCTGTAACTGGGGGCAGTGTTGGGTCAGCCTAGACTGAACATGCAGGGTGCTGTGTGTGGGGAAAAAACACAACCAAGCCACTCTGAAGCCCAACGTCTACAGGAGGCCCTGGCGATCTGTTTTACAGTTCAGCAGAGCAAGTTGTAAAGGCTCCACGCCTTGTGCGAGTGATTGAAGCCCAACCAGAGAACTAAGGCAGTTATAGGCTGTGTACAGATGTAACATTTCAAAGCGGCGGTGGGTGGGGGGACAGCACCACCACTCCCTGCAGTAAATGTATACACACAGTTTTCTCTCTCTCTTGCCAGGGACTCTGATCAAACCAGCATGCTCTACTTTGCATCTTCCAAATGCAGAGAGGGAAACAACTGCTGGTGCCCACGATCTCACTGGAACTAATACTTCCCTCCTCCATCCATGGAGCAGCTTTGGGATCGTGTTAGAAGTTTTACTTATTTTTGCTGAGACGGTAGGCAAGAGCATCACACAGACCTGTGGCCACTTCAAGGGAGAAATAATTTAGCGAGGCAACCCACCTCCAGCACTGCAAGGCCACCTTTTTCAGTGTCTTGAAAATCATCTTTCCACAAATGCAGGGTGCCCTCTTCTCCAGTACAATACCCCCAAAGTCCTGGCTAAAGCCAAGAAGAAACCCAACCCCAAAAGGGCTCATTGGTGCATCGACAAACTGGCTTTGACCAACTTCTGTGCAAAGACTTGTTCTCACGCTGCCGTCTTAAGCCGAGTCACTCCCTTCTAAGGGCACTGGAATCAACTTCTCTTGGGAGTCAGAGGAAGGACAGTAGTCTGCAGCACCCCAAACTGGCTATCACGGGGGAGGGAAGGGTAGGTCCCACAGCATGTTGTGACTTTCCAGAAATTGCATGGGGGGCGGTGGTTGTTCTACACCGAGTGCTGTCCTGCAGACACAAAAGCATTGCCTCCCAGATTCTTCTGAGGCATCTCCTGGACCAAGGAGGTGGAGAGATGCCGGGACCATCATCTCCTTATTCTGAGCAAGAGATGCTGTGTTGTTTCAGTTCCCAAAGAAAATGCTGTGCATCCGCAAGCAAGAGGTTTCCCAGAGGTGCGAGAGAGTCGTGGCGGAGAGCACAGAGCTATGACACGCCTGCCTGGTTCGAGGTCAGTGTTTTACTAATCGGTCAGCTTGCAGGGAGTGACCTGACGTCCACTTTTTTTTTTTAACCATTCAAGATCCTTTGGATTTATCCTCAAAAGTCAAGGAGCAAGCCAGTGCCAGGAAACACATTAACACCCACGGGGATCACGACACAAGTCTCAACATGAACCTAACTCACGAGAACTAGCTCTTTACTGGACATTAATAAGGGCTCAATTTGTTTTTTAACACCTGCAGAGATCCACAGTCTATACATACCCTCATCTTCCTCTGGGGATTTCCCTTTGGACCCTTCACCGCTCTTGCCATTGCGACGGGAATCAGAGGCAGAAAAATAGAAAGGGCCACCTGTAAACAGAGATACGGTCAAAGATGTGCCTCTCTCACGCGTCCGGGACAAAGAGGAACCTGGAAGGCTGCGCTTGCACAGAAACAAGCTCCCTAATCGCCCTGGCTTCTAGCTGCGAGCTGAGCCCAGGTATGGGGCTGGCCTTCTGGCAGTCCAGGCTTCTAAGCCCTACCAGGTTCTGCTGGCAGCACCTGCTCCCCCTTCCTCTCCTTGGCCTCACGGGACTTAGCCAATTGAAGAAGAAGAAGAGATTGGATTCATACCCCGCCCTTCACTACCTGAAGAAGTCTCAGAGCGGCTGACAACCCCCTTTTCCTTCTCCTCCCCACAACAGACACCCTGTGAGGGAGGTGGGGCTGAGACAGACAGAAACTGCTCTTTTTCAAGGACAGCTGTGCTAGAACTACGGCTTGCCCAAGGTCACCCAGCAGGTGCAAGTGGAGGAGTGGGGAATCAAACCCGGCTCTCCCAGATTAGAGTCCGCGCACTTAACCACTACCCCAAACTGGCTCTGAAGGAGAGATGGAGAGGCACTGCATGGATTCCAAGAAAAGGGTTCCCCCATAACCCTTTTAAGGGGATAGGAAGCTACAGGAGCAAGAGCTCTAGAAGGTGGTTTCTCTCGTGTGCCTCCGTGACCAAGGGAGGAGACGGGGAAGGAAAACTTGGTACTTCTGCTTTGCACAGCATGACAGCTGTCAAAGGGCAGGTTGAGCCTTGGAAGGATGGGGGAAAGTGCCATCAAGCGGCAACGGAGTTACGGCAACCTCTCCCGGGGTTTTCAAGGGAAGACCTGAACGGAGTTGGTTTGCTATTACCTGCCTCCGCACAGTGGCCCTGGGCTTCCTTGTAGGTCTCTCATCCGAATACTAACCAGGGCTGACCCTGCTTAGCTTCTGAGATCCGATGAGGCTGGGCTACCCAGGGCCATCCAGGCCAGGCCCTTGGAAGGCTGCCCTCCTCAGGAGCTTCAATCAGGGCTGTGTCAGGAGGGTCCCGGGGAGGCAATGGCTGAACCCAGCCAGAGGCATGCAGTGGCAAGACGCTCCCCTTCCTCTGAATGTTTTTAAAAGTAACAGATTAGACGGAAAGAGTGAAATGTACTGGGCAAACAACTAAAATTTTGGTCACGGCTGGTGCCACGAAAAGCATCATTCTGGTCAAGACACTGAAATGATCTTCCTTACCCAAAAGCTTCCAGAGTTGGGCTGGCAATTTTTGCTTTTCCGCTGGAAAAAGTCCATCAAACGCAGGGGAAAACCTTCGCGACAGAAAGTTCTAAGGAGAAGACCAGAGAAGAGACCTTCATTCAGACCCTATTAGCCACAGGGTATAGAAGGGAACTCTCAGTCTAGGGCAGGTGATGCACTCTATTCTTGGTGCTGGAGGGGGCAGCAGTGGGAGGGCTTCTAGTGTCCTGGCCCCACTGCTGGACCTTCTGATGGCACCTGGTATATTTTGGCCGCTGTGTGACAGAGTGTTGGACTAGATGGGCCATTGGCCTGATTCAACATTGGCTTCTCTTATGTTCTTAAGAAGACAAACCTGAGCTAGACTCTGGGAGATTAGGTCCAAAAGAACTTTCTGCAAAATGTATGAAGGCTTTCATAAACACCTGAGAGCAGAAATCAAGAAGTGCCCAGCATCACAACAGAACACATTTGGACAACGCATTTCGGACAGGGCACTTGTCCTACAGCAACGCGTCTCTTGCAAAAGGCATTAAAATACCCGCTACAGCTGACCTGTTCTGGGGTAACGTTTTCACAGAATGGCTTGGAAAAAACACACGTCCCCCACCCATTTGGATCCTGTCTACTCTCAAGCCAATCCAAGCACGCCCATTTTAATATGTTTCCATTACTTTAATTAATACTTCCAACACATATTGTTGAAATACAACATGAAGACAAATAAATTAACATAACAAACAGTACGGTTAGGGAGGGGAGAGGAAAGATTCCAGACCATCCTTATTTAAGCCTGCTGGGCTCCAATATCAATACCAGATGAGAAGAAACCTTCGAAAAGAGGAATCTCTCTCAGACATACAACACACAACACACACACATACAAAGCTCTTCCCCCAGGAATGCCAGACGGGGATTCGGAAAGCTCCCGGCCAATGATGGGAGTGGGTTCTGTCTTGTCGAAGGGAGGAGAATTTTTGGCAGGCTGGCAAACTGAAGCCAAGCAGATTGGAGAGTATGTCCACCCTTCAAACTCCAGCTCATTCAACAAATGCTGACTCCAAACAGCCAGCTGGCACACAGGACGAGGAAAAGTGGGTGAAATTCTTGACCACTGTGGCCAACCCACTTACTTCATTTATCCCCTACTTTTCCCAAAGGGGCTTCTATCATTCCCCTCTCCCCACCACAACAGGACCTGCGAGGTAGGTCAGGCTGAGGTGTGACTGGCACGGGGCTTCCCTGGCAGTCTGGGGATTGGAACCTGGGGTCTCTGAGATCCCAGTCAAACCTCTGAATCCCTATACCATGGTGGTGCAGAGATAAGAAGGCCTGACTTCCTTTGAGGGTTGTTGTGGGTCGCTAATGCTTCGAACTTGTGGACCCCACTCTCACACACAGCAGGCCATGGAATCAGAGAGTCAGGAGGGGTCCTACAGGTCATCTAGTCCAACCCCCAGCTCAATGCATCCCCGATAAGTCGCTGTAGATCTTCCAGGTTGTGTGGCCCTGGTCTTGGCACTTGTAGGACCTGACCTTTCGCCAGTAGCTGTGACTGGCATCCTCGGAGGTATAAACACAAAAAGATGGGAGTACTCTCTGTGTCAAGGTGAGCAAAAAAGTGGTAGGCAGGTAACTGATATCTACCCTGGAAGGTGGGGTAGGGCTCAGTCATTACCTTGTAGTAGTTCCCCAGGCTATGAACATGCTAATGGAGGAGCTTTCCTGAGGAGGTTCTTTTGACTAGGGATTGTTTCCTGAGGAGGTTTCCTGTTTCTTGAGGAGGTTCTTTTGTGTGTGGAATGGCTGTTGAAACTCTAATCTTATCTGTAGTAGAAACAGGAAACCTCCTCAGGAAACAGTCCCTAGACAAAAGAACCTCCTCAGGAAAGCTCCTCCATTAGCATGTTCATAGCCTGGAGAACTCCTACAAGATAATGACTCAGCCGGACCCCGCCTTCCAGGGTGGATATAAATTACCTGCCTACCATTTTTCTTCTCACCTTGACACAGAGAGTACTCCATCTTTCTGTGTTATGCCTCCGAGGATGCCAGCCACAGCTATTGGCAAAACGTCAGGTCCTACGGCACCGAGACCATGGCCAGACGACCCAGAAAATCTAGGGCAGCCAATGAACTCCGCCCGTGAGAGCCTTCCACAACAGATCCCCGACAAGTGTCTATCCAGCCGCTGCTTGAAGACTGCCAGTGAGGGGGAGCCCCCCCACCTCCCCGAGGGCAGCTGATCCCACTATGGCACAACCCTGACTGTCCAAAAGTTTCCCCTAACATCCAGCTGACACCTTCCCGCTCTTGATTTAATCCCCTGACTGTGAGTCCTCTCCTCTGCCGCCAGCAGGAACACCTCCCAGCCCTTCAGAGACTTCGAGAGGGACACCCTGTCCCATCCCTCCACCTCCTCTTCTGCAGACTGAACCTTCCCAAGAAGACTGTCCAAAAGTTTCCCCTAATATCCAGCTGGCACCTTCCCGCTCTTGATTTAATCCCCTGACTGTGAGTCCTCTCCTCTGCCGCCAGCAGGAACACCTCCCAGCCCTTCAGAGACTTCGAGAGGGACACCCTGTCCCATCCCTCCACCTCCTCTTCTGCAGACTGAACCTTCCCAAGAAGACTGTCCAAAAGTTTCCCCTAATATCCAGCTGGCACCTTCCCGCTCTTGATTTAATCCCCTGACTGTGAGTCCTCTCCTCTGCCGCCAGCAGGAACAGCTCCCAGCCCTTCAGAGACTTCCAGAGGGACACCCTGTCCCATCCCTCCACCTCCTCTTCTGCAGACTGAACCTTCCCAAGAAGACTGTCCAAAAGTTTCCCCTAATATCCAGTTGGCACCTTCCCACTCTTGATTTAATCCCGACTGTGAGTCCTCTCCTCTGCCGCCAGCAGGAACAGCTCCCAGCCCTTCAGAGACTTCCAGAGGGACACCCTGTCCCGTCCCCCCACCTCCATCTCCTCTTCTGCAGACTGAACCTTCCCAAGAAGTCCCCTCGGCCTTTCCTCGCAGGGCTTCCTGGTCTCCAGGGCCTCCCCCCACCTAAGAAGGTCGGCCCCAGCACTGGCAGTGTTCCCTCTAAGCTGAGTGAGTGTGAGCTAGCTCCCAGGTTTTTTTAGCCTCCGGCTCACAGATCTGTGTCTGTGCCAGAGCAAACTAATTTCTGCAGCGGCCAAATTGCTGGCTCACAGCTTTAGTGCCCCAGTAGCTGACAAAGTAGGACTTTGCTCACAAGACTCCACAGTTTAGAGGGAACATTGCCCAGCAGAGCTCCTATCCTGGATGGCGGGGGACTGGCCGGGGGACCGGCTGGAGCTCCAGCCGATCTCCCGGCCAGTCCCCCGCCACCCCGGAGCCTCGCCGGGGAGGAAAGGCGACCGAAGGCCCCGGCCCCGGCCCGCCCGCCCGCTGCCCAGGCCGGCGCTCACCGTCAGCACTCCCCTCCTCCTCCTCCTCCTCCGCCGGGGGCGCTGCGCAGGGGGGCGGGCAGGGGCGGCCGGAGGCGCAGCAGCGGGCGGCAGCGGCCCCCCCGGCCCAGGAGGCGCAGCAGCAGAGCCAGGCCGCTCATGGCGCCGCGCGGAGGAGGAGAAGAAGGACGAGGCCCGGCGGGCGCCGCCGGAAGGACGGACAGGCTCCCCCCGCCGCCGCCATCTTGGACGCGGGCAATCCGGCCCGCCCGCCCGCCCGCACTCAAGATGGCCGCCCTCGCGCCCGGAAGAGGAGGCGGCGCTGCGCGCGGTCGGGCCTTTTTCTCTCTCTCGGCGCCCCCCCCCTCCGGAAGCCCGGCCGAGAGAGCCGCGCCTGCCCTGCGGCCCGCAGAGATTAGCGCCGCCCCCTTGGCAGGAGAGCAGAGCGCCCGGCGGGTCGTGCAGCTGCGCGCGGTGGACTCCGGACCGCGGTTGGGACGGAGAGATGTAAAATTTCTGGAAATTTTCAAGCTCCAAACCCGGAAATTTTCGGGGAAATTGTAAACAAAAAATAAAATGCTACATTAGCGCTTCTCTTTTCTTTTCCAAATTGAAAGTCATTCTATTACTTTAGGACCATGAAATATGACTAGGGACAATTTTACTGGGCATGAAATGACCACAACTAGCGTATTAAAAATATAGGGTATCCAGACAATTATTACAGAATTTACTTATTTTATAATATTTATTTGTAATTGAAACAAATGGAGCAACAGTCTTTTGGCATAGTGGTTAGGAGCATGGACTCTCTGGGAGAACCGGGCTTGATTCCCCGCTCTTCCACTTGCAGCTGCTGGTGTGACCTTGGGTCAGTGACAAGTTCCTTCAGAGCTGTTCTCTCAAGAGCAGTTTCTGTCAGAGCTCTCTCAGCCCCACCTACCTCACAGGGTGTCTGCTGTGGGGAGGGAAGGGGAAGGGAAAGGAGATTGTGAGCCGCTCTCAGACGGGTATAAATCCAAACTCTTGTCTTCTTCTTCTTCTGAACTGTTGACTAGTTTATGTGGAACAGACAAAAAACCCTCCACAAAACAATTTTTAAAAATCCAGAAGTAACAATTATTCATATTTCCTCTCCACAGTATTAAATAAAAATAAAAAAACGGTTCTCATAAAAAGAACTGAAGAGGGGGGAAGTGTATAGAAGGGAGTGTGGGACTAAGATTCAATGAATGGGCGTGAAACTTAATCAGAATCATTTTCTGAGCTGTAATTATCAGTACCAGTTTCAGTCTCTGCTTCTGCACCTACTCTGTTGTGTCTGTCATTATTACGTTCCATAATCAATTTCTTTTCTCTTTTCAATTTTTTGGGAAAAAAACCCAAGGCTTTTTGTACCAGTTTTTTTCCGAATTTTTCTTTTTTCTCCACATCTCTAGTTGGGAGCTGCTGCGGGGATCCTTGCAGGTGGCACCTCCGTCTTGGCCATGGCTGCCGAACCGCTCCAGCTGCCGAACAGCCGCCTTTGCAGGACGGCTGAGACCCCCCCGCCAACCTGCTTGGAAAGGGGACGAGGGGGCCTCCCGAAACCTAGATCAGCAGCAGCAGCATCCCCCCCCCCGGGACGTGCACGTGGCACCGCACGAAATGCGACACTCCGATTGAAATGAGGTTCCTGACCTGCGGGGTTCGCGCACCCTTCCAGGCCACTGCTGCTGCTGTCGGCAACGCAGACTGGTCAGCAGCCAGCCAGCCTGCCCGCCCACCACAGGTTGCTGCAGGATTCTGCTGAGAGGCAAACTGAAACGAAGGACACTTTGCTAAGCGAAACCGTTTTTGTTCTCAGGCCAGATTTGTTGCCAAGGCAGAGAACCAGAACGAAGGCCCAACTGAGGGGGTTTGCTTCCCTGTCAGTGGCTACCAGCCGTGGTGACTGAGGGGAACCTCCATATTCACAGGCACTAATCCTCTGGATCCCAGAGCCAGGAGGCAACCTCAGGGGAAGGCCACGGCATCTCTGCCCTGTTGTTGGCCGTCCAGAGGACCTGTTCGGCTACTGTGTGAGACGGGACGCTGGACTAGATGGACCCTCCCTGGTCTGGCCCAGCAGGGTCTTCTGATGCCCTTACGGATGCAACAAACGGCAGCTCTTTTGTACATCCTTATACTGCCCAGATGTATGTCAGCATTGCTGGAAGAGCCTGAACAGTGCAACACAGAAACAGGACCAGAAAGCCTGAAGACTATTAAAGCAGCTTGTACAGAAATACAAAGATTAAGAAACAGAGCACACATTGTTACATACAGAGAGGAAGCGGCAAGGCTTGCGATTGCAACGCACAAGTATTAACTCGGGCTCCAAAACTAGGTGTAGCAGGTTTCAAATTTGCATGTGGGGCATAACTAGGCTATTAAAAGGGTGTCAGCTTAGTTCAGACACTCTCTTTTAACTTGTACACAATAACACCCACTTTGAGATCCCTTCCACCCCACCCCAAACAAAGGAGAAAGCAAAGTATTCAAGCTGCAGAAAAGATTTGGGCTGGTTAAGCAGGAAACACTTCGTAATAGTTAAGCAATGGGGGAAATTAGCTGTTGCTAGAACTGGGCTAAGAGATCACAAACATCACCTCAGAGTTAATGATACACTTCTACGGAAAACAATATAAAGGCTACAGCTAGGAGAACAGGTTGGTAATGCTCAGACACTTTCACAATTTCCCCAACAGAAATCGGCCAGACGGCACTTCCGTAAACAAATTGTTCCTTTCTCTGAGGAAGCGGCCATCAGAACCACCACCTTATTGCAAAACTCTTCTAATGATGGAACTGAAACTTGGTTTAAACAGGATGCTGGCAAGGCAAACGCTCTTTCCTGTAAGACTTTGCATCCACACAGCAGCCCCTACGTAAGCTGGGTTGCTGCCTGTGGAAAGCTGCTAAATTAGACCTTGAGAACCACCTCTGTGATAACCATGCCCAGGGTGTGAGCGAGATATGCCTGGGGAAGCCAGCAGGTTCTGAGCTTAACCATTGTCTGTGTGGTGCTTGCACACTATTTCTGTACTGATGGTTGACTGATCAGTAGCTTACACTAGAGACCTTAGGGTCTCTTTGCCAGTGGCCTCTCTGCAGCATCACCCTCACAGAGCAGTGGGCAGCCTGGGCCCAGCAGAACTCAACTCTTGATGGGCAGCGCAGAACAATAGTAGCGTTTCAGCCCTGCACCTAGAAACATTAGCGTGTTGGGGAATGGGGCTCTGGACTGTGTCTTGGTGTGCTAGCTTTCTATGTGCAGGGCTTGTTCCTCTTTTGAGTGGAGGCCTCCTAGGCCAGTCTACAGCATGATGGTTGGATCTCTCTCATCACTCCTCTATCCTGCCCTTCCCCGAGGGCCGGCCTACATGTTTCTCTGCCTCCACAACAGCCCGGTGAGGCCGGGCTTGGCTAGGACGAAGCACGCTTCCAACCAGTCAGATGGCCAGGCCACCCATGAAGGTTAGCCCGGGCTCCTTTCTCCAGGGGTCCTGGTAAAGGTCTGATTCAGTATGCGACAGACCAGAGCTTTGGAAGGTCTGCCTTAATGAATTCAACAGGAGGGACCACAGGCTCTGGCAAAAAAAGGGTAAGTCAATAATTAGGCACGCAAAAAGAGATTTTGAGGAGCGGCTGCTCCTCCTCAAGGCATACATTTAAAAAAATATGTCTGGAGCAGGAAACCAGCCAGAGAAGCTGTGGGACCTTTGGATGACAAAGGAATAAAAGGATTGCTAAAGAAAGATGGGGAGATAGCAGAGAAGCTCAATGCCTTTTTTGCTTTTGTGTTCATTGTGGAAAGTGGGGGGCACATACCCATGCCACGGCCCATTTTCAGGAAGAGAGTCTGAAGAACTGAGCCAAATTGAGATGAAGTTCTAGACATACTAGGGAAATTAAAAACCGGCAAGTCTACAGGTCCTGATGGCATATACCCAAGAGTTCCGAAGGAACGTGTGTGTGTTTTAGGGCTGACTTTTGGAAAATGCATTCAATAAAGATGGGTTTACCTGTATGTGTTTGTGTTGTGTCTTTCTTTCACATCTGGGACAACTCAGCTGCAATCCTAAGTAGGAATGAGTGGATTTTTGCAGTTCAGTCCCTCTCCATTCTTGGAGACTCAATCCTAGTGAAGTTCACTAACTTGAACAGAACAGAAAACCGAGGAATGGAGAGGGAAATGGTCCACGTCTCCTCAGTGTCTGGACGCTGGGCAAAATAAAACCCTTGACTTGCTTGATGCAGGAGCGGTGTAACTGTTTAGAATTGCATTGCAAGTGTCTGGATCACGGCCCAGAAGTGAAGACATCTATTGTATTAATTTAGCACATTTTATGCCATCTTTCCACCCAATCAGGGCCCCACAGTTAAAAACAACACTTAAAATTATAGAATAATTCAATAAAAACCAGGGAGGAGGGCCAATAACAGTTATTGGGGGTATGTCAATCAAAACAATAAAGGTCTCCAGCCACTGGCAGAAGCCACAGGTAGGAGCCAGCAGCTTAAGATGAGTACTGTGTGCGTCTGACAACTTCCGTGAGTCTAGAACTGTTCAGCACCCCAGTGGTCTGACTCAGACCTTCCTGTGCTCTCTGAAGGTTCCACGTGTGCCTGGCTTGCTTCTGGGAGCCTGCTCCGGTGGCAGAGCTGACGAGGAACTGTTCTAATGCCAGCATAGTGACGGAACTTGACACCACTGGAATTCCCATGGAATGGCAGAATGGTGACCCTCTTTTAATGCTGATGTCCATTCTGATGTTTAGATTGTCTTACTCCCAAATATGCTTATTGGAACTAATGAAAAAAATGCACGACATGTATCTTCAAACTCGTGTCTATGGGAATGAATCCTGAGTCGGTCTCACTCCGAAGTGCCATTTTGTTCAAAGGAGTGCATTCCCAGGGGAAGGTTCTTAGCCGTCTTTATGGCTGCTTAGTCATATCCAAGACCAGAGCCAAATGCAAATGCCACGGAGGATTGTGAACCTCAGCTGCAGCTTCCACCAGTGAACAAAGCATCGGGAAGATCTCCTGAAATTACAGGACAGACACCACTAAGTAATTAAATTCAGAGAACAAAGCTTCCCAACAACAATAAATGGAATTCATTATAATTTAATTAATCATAACTACTGCATTATGATTAGCACAGCTGTTAATTACAGGAATATGGTTTATATTCATAGTATTATATCATCACGATACTCAGTGTTGATCTGGATGCAGGCTGAACACCTGCTGGACTGTGACCTAATAACCAAGTGCTTTTTTGGTGTTATCAACATTTATATTCTGCCCTTTGACTCCATGGTCCCCCAAAACTAATAATCAATATGAAGAAGAAGAGATTGGATTTATACCCCCTGCCCTTCACTACCCAGAGGTGTCTCAGAGCGGCTTACAGACTCCCTTCCCTTCCCCTCCCCACAACAGACACCCTTGTGAGGTAGGTGGGGCTGAGAGAGCTCTGACAGAAACTGCTCTTTTTCAAGGACAGCTCTTGTCAGAACCATGGCTTGCCCAGGGTCATCCAGCAGGTGCAAGTGGAGGAGTGGGGAATCAAACCCGGTTCTCCCGGATTAGAGTCCGCACACTTAACCACTACACCAAACTGGACAAAAAGTTTTAAAAAATGACCGCAAACCCTTTGCATACTAGTGTAAAAATAAGCCGATTGTATAGACTTGTTATTTAATATAATGTTATTAATCTGGCATTGACAAGTCTTCTTTGGCTCTAGGAGCCGGCCCCAAAATTAAGGTCCAAAGTAATTTTTCAGCCTTCAGGGTTTTGTACTCCAATTATCAGATTTTCAAATAATTGCTATCACGAAACCTAATCCTGAACTCTTCATAGTTTCGTGTGATTTTAGTCAAGCGATGACAAAAGAGTCGTAGTATATAAATAAATAAGCTTTCTACAAATAAATAATAGTGGTTTAGCCTTGTTGTGGGTGAGAAGTTGTTCCGCTGCAAGTGTATACATAAATAAGGGGGCATGCTCTGGACTGGGCAGCCCAGCCTGGCCTGATCTCATTGGATCTTGGAAGCTAAACAGGGTTGGCCTTGCCCAGCATCTGGATGGGAAGCCCACCAAAGAATACCAAGGCTGTTATAGAGAGGCAGGAAATGGCAAACCACTTCTGAACACCTCTTATTTATTTATTTATTTATTTATTGCCTTGAAAACTCCTCCAGGGGTGTAAGTCAGATGCGGTGGTCATCACAATAAAAAACTAATCTCCAATTCTGAACTAACTCTCCCACCTCCCAATTTCCCATAACTTCATTCCCCGGTTTTAAATCATACCTTCTACCTCAAGATAGTTCCATGGGCACAAACCTGTGGATGAACATGTAGCTTTATCAGAAGACCACTGATATTAAGACAAGAGAGATTTCCCTAAGCAAAGTCTGGTACAGAGGTGGGTGCAATTAGCCTGGGACTCTCATAATGCTTTCTACCTGTCTGGAATGAACACTCGTGAGATATTATTAGAATTAGAGGCCTATCCATTTTGGGTCTGGAATAAACCCTAATTGCAACAGTTCAGAATTAATACAGCTGGAGATGCATCACCGGGATAACATAATTGCCAGCATTATCATCCACTCTTCACCAACGTACAAAGTGTAACCTTGAGAAGGTGACTTTATTCAAGGCCCTTTGAGTGGTAATAAGGTTTCATTTGGGAACATAGCCAATATGCAGAGAATACAGCCGTCGCCTGGTGCACGCTGGCATTACCGGGACATACCGCAGCTGCGACAGCACAGAAAGAAACACAGAAAGGGGAACACAATATTTTGGAATTGACTGTACTGTTTCTGAATGGAGTTGATCTAGAGAATGACTGAAGTGTGAAAGCAAAAAGAACCAGCTAAAAGTAGGTTTTTATACCTCTCTGTTCTCTACCTTAAGGAGTCTCACAGCAACTTACACTTGCCTTCCCTTCTTCTCCCCACAAAGGCCACCTTGTGAGGTAAGTGGGGCTGAGAGAGCTCTGAGAGAACTGTGACTGGTCCAAGGTCATCCAGCAGGCTTCATGGGGAGGAAGAGTGGGGAATCAAACCTGGTTGCTGCTCTTAACCACTTCCCCACTTTTCTCTACCTTAAGGAGTCTCAAAGCAGCTTACAATTGCCCTCCATTCCTCTCCCCATAACAGGCACCTTGTGAGGCAGGTGGGGCTGAGAGAATTCTGAGAGAGAACCCTGACTGGCCCAGCAGGCTTCATGCGGAAGAGGAGTGGGCAATCAAACCCAGCTCTCCAGGTTAGAGTCTGCCACTCTTAGCCACTACATCACGCTGGCTTTTGAGGGGCCACATATCCCAGATCATGCCCAAATAAAGCCATAGTATATGCACGAATACAGCTGCAGGCTTAAAATCAGATTCAGAAAACTGGTATGCTTAAACACAGGAGATCACCTTCTCCAGCCCCTGGTCTGTTAGATCACTTCTAATAATGTTATTAAATTTTTCTGTGGACCCATGGCCTGCCTGTGCAACTTCCCTCAGCTCCTGCTCTGTTTTTCACATAGCTGCTTTCCTGTTTGGCTGCATCTCAGGTCTTCCCTGTCACTTACTGGAGGGGGCAAAGGAGGGGGAGTACCAGCTCTGCCAGCATTTAGACAAGTGTGAAAAGTGGCTCTTTCCCCCAAAGGCCCTCCTGTCGAAATGGCTGAGTTGTCTCTCGTATTCAGGTAATGGCTTTGTTGGCCTTCAAGCTGTGACATCATCGGACTGAACTGTAGTGGCCAAGATTTATGTTTGCTTGTGAGTGGCCCTGAGCCTCTTTGGGAAGTGATGGGGTATAATTATTTTAATAGAAATAATAACTAAATTAAGCTCAGGATGTCATTTTCTTCAACACCTACTTTGTTGGACAAATGCACTTCTAACAGCTAGTGAGTCTCATGCATCTGATCTAGAAGAGATCTTTTCATGGTGCTCCCCTCGCCTTGAAACGTGAAGAAGTTTTACGAAATGATGCCATTGCGACCAGGATGACAAGAAAAGGAAGCCCTGCTCATACTGGCCCATAGACTCGCCAAGAGTCGGACATGACTGAATGGCTAACAACAACAACAACAGCTCATACCAAACCTGGACTTCTCACTTGTTACAATGGCACTGCCATGAATGCTAAGTAAGTGGCCTGGTCAGATTGCAACCAGAACGTCACACAGCAAACAAGCAAAGCCGCTCTGCAGCATCCAAACCACAACAGGTTCTGATTGTGTGGCACAAACATAGTTACTGAAATAGCAGGAGCCCGTTTCATAGTCAAAAGATGCCTGCTTAGGAAACAGACACCAAGATGCTTATCCAGCTACAGGACACTGCTTGCCCCAAACAGTCCCATGGTCTAGTTGAACACCTGAACATGAACACATGAAAATACCTTGTACTGAATCAGACCCCCTTGGTCCATCAGGGCCAGTCTTGTCTACTCAGTGGCTCTCCAGGGTCTCAGGCAGAGGTCTTTCCCGCCACCTACTGCCAGATCTTTTAACCGGAGATACCAGGGATTGAACCTGGAACCTCCTGCATGCCAAACAGATGCTCTACCACTGAGCCACATTTGCGCATTGACCCACTTCATGGAACTATAACTGCACCTCAAGTGGCGACACAGATGTATCCTAGAAAGTGGGTAGAGCAAAAGCTATAGCTCACAGAATCCCAGCGAGATGCATAGATCACAGCCTGGTCCTGTCAACATAAGCAAGATATTTTGAATCGGTACTGCTGGGCTTCATGTGCATAGAAATTCACACTCAGACCCTGAGAAGACACTAACATTGTTAGATCAAGAGTCTGACTCAGTGTAAGGCAGCTTTATGTGTTTGTAACGCTCAATGCTATAATACAGACTAAAACCGTATTAAAAGCAAATCTGGCGTTACTTATTAGGGATTTCCACACACGGCCATCCCGGAACAAAACAGTCGCCATCCATGCAGTCCTCTATAGCATATAAAGGCACGGGCTGTCAGCTGGCCATCTTGGCAAAAAGGCTTTAGCTACCCCATAGGAGGTTTAAACTTTCACACCGTTATGAGATCTCTGACCTGAAGAGGCAATAATGATTTTCCAGAAAAACTATTAGAGGCAAAATATATTTAGGGAGCATAAGCACTTCTCTATTGATTAACATTTGGCAGCAGAATGAATGTGCAGCTTGAGCCCAACTTTCAGAAATACTAAAGCAAATCTAGGGGAAGAACAATGATTCAGTTCACTTTGAAGAAGGAGAAGGTTATGGACACAAGGCAGAGCAGGGATATACGCAGAAAGTTTAGGACTAAAGGCCATACTCAATACCAGTAATTTCGTGCCTTATTTTCTTTATTTACATTATTTATAATCTGCCTTTCTCACTGGGACTTAGTGGAGGATTGCATAGGATCAGTGAGTACAATCAACAGACTGGGACATCCAAAAGACAGTGCAACAGGCATGTGACTTGTAGAGATCTGGAAAACCAACCAGAGGTGAAGCCCATTGTAAGTATTAACATGACATGTTCAACAAAAGCAGAAATTACACAACGGGAGCCTACTTATGGCAACAGACAGTACACTACAAACAATACTCAGAGGTAGAGTCCATAGTCCCCATCACTCCAGCCCAGGACTCTCTTTGAGCCACATTGTTACAGTGCAGCCCTATTACCTGTGCAAAAAGCTCTCTTGAATAATTCAGTCTTGGATAGCTGAACAAAAGCTAGGAGGGTGGGGGCCTTCCTAACCTCATCAGGCAGACCATTCCACAGAGAAGCTGTCGATTTTGCCGAACTGCAGACTTGCACCTTCAGAAGGCTGTGCTCAGATGAGCGAAGCTGTTGTGGAGGCGATCCTGAAGATAAGCAGGGCCAAGGCCTCAGAGGGCTTTGTATGTAATAGCCATCATCTTAAATAGAGCCTAGTAACTGATGGGCAGCCATTGGGAGTAATATGCACGCTCCATCTGGCTCCCAATAACAACCGAGCTGTGACATTCTGTACCAACGGGGGTGTCTGGACTTTTAAGGGGAGACCACCATAGGTTGCATTAGAGTAGTTTAGTCTGGTCTTGATGCAGAGTAGTTTTGGATCGCCCAGGCTAGCCCGATCTCATCAGATCTCAGAAGCTAAGCAAGGTCGGCCTTGGCTAGTATTTGAAGGGTGACCTCTAAGGAATACCAGGGCTGTGACACAGAGGCAAGCAATGGCAAACCACATTTGAAACATTTCTTGCCTCAAAAACAAGTCTAGCTCACCACCTAGTGGTGCATCACACTAAAAAGCTAGAATTTCAGGCTGCCGGACACTCTTAGGATCTCCTGGCTATACTACACAAAATGCCATACAGTAATTAGAATTAATTATTATTTGTCTTGATGTCACCATGGCATGGATCCAGGTGGCCAGATCTTCCATACTGAGGTAGGGAGCCATTTTCTCTAGCAGTAATGTTGGATCCTGTATAACCCAAGGCTCTTAACTGAGTCAACAAGGGTCAGCTGAACCCCATCAAAAGTGAGGAGCCTAAAGTCCTTCAAGACCTCCACCTTCCCAGGCAGCCTTATCTTTGTCTCTGCAGGCTCTACTTTCAATTTATTCACTCTTAGCCATCTAACCACAGCAGTCAGGGAGGACCTCTGCCACATCGCCAGGATATTTGGATAAGGATTTATGTAGCTGTGTATTGTCTGCCTATTGATGACAGCCAACCTCCAAACTATGAGTGTTTTGACCTAAGGGCTTTCCATAGAGATTGAAGAGCATGGGGGGGGGGAGAAGGATTGCACCCTGTGGGACTCCAAGGATAAGCCCCAGACTGATGACAACTGGTCTCCAATGAAAACTCTTTTGGGTCTGGTCCATGAGGAATGATTTCAACTGGTCCAATGCACAACCCCAACGCCTACTTTGTTTCCACACACCTCAGCAAGATGGCATGGTCCACTGCGTCAAAGGCGGCAGATAAATCCACCAGGAGCAACGGAGAGGCCTAATTGTTCAATTTCCTTCTTTTGCATCCTGCACAGTATAATCTTAATTCAAGTCACCAACACAGAGTGGGCAAGTCCAGATGTGCCAGGGTTGTGCTCTTTCTCGCTGCCTCTGCACATTTAACAGCCACCTGCCACACAAATTAGGTGGAAGAAGCATTGATGTAAAATTTATCTCTATGCCATGAACGGCCCCATCCACTGATTGTGTGCATGTCGGCCTCCAGTTAAAGGCACAAGAGCAGGGGTAGAGAAGAAAGCAGTCCCTTCCCCCAGGTATGTTCCCCAAGGCAAGGCACTGGAAATTGCTTAGCTTTGTTCATCGCCTCTGATGGTGCAAACAAACCAGCCACAAAGAAAAATGAGGCTGCCTTGTCACCCCATCTAGTCCTGGCTTCTCTGGTGGGCAGTGGACTGGCAAGATCTGCTCTTCAGGACCTCAAGGAAAGGTCTCCTAAACAAGGCCCAATCCTAGATGTGCCAAAGACACAGCTGGGACCTTCTGTATACAAAGCAGGTCCTATGACTCTTAAGCCAAGTCACTGGTCTACGTCACTTGGCACGGCTTGCTTAGCAACCTCAAGCAGAGAAAGGTCTTCTTAAATACCTGCAGCATCCTTAGATGCCAGAGAAGGTACATGAGAGATCTATGCAGAACAGGTGCTCTGCCACTGAGCCACCCCCATTCTACAAAGCACATTTAGATTAGGGTGGACCATGGATCCTTCAGTACACAAAGCAGGTGCTTTACTGCTGCACAACCACCCATAAGAACATAAGAGAAGCCAATGTTGGATCAGGCCAATGGCCCATCTCGTCCAACACTGTCACACAGTGGCTAAAAATACCAGGTGCCATCAGGAGATCCAGCAGTGGGGCCAGGACACTAGAAGCCCTCCCACTGCTGCCCCCCCAAGCACCAAGAATACAGAGCATCCCTGGCCCCAGAACGGGAGTTCCTATCTATACCTTGTGGCTAATAGCCACTGATGGACTTCTGCTCCATATGCTTACCTAATTCCCTCTTGAAGCCGTCCATGCTTGTAGCCACCACCACCTCCTATGGCAGTGATTTCCATGTGTTAATCCTTCTTTGGGTGAAGAAATCCTTCCTTTTATCTGTTCTAACCTGACTGCTCAGCAATTTCATTGAGTGCCCATGAGTTATTGTATTGTGAGACTTACGAGAATAAGGAACAATGTTCGACTCTGGTGGCACCGTTAAGACCAACAAAGTTTTATTAAAGGTATACGCTTTTGTGTGCATTTATCTGAAGAACTGTGCATGCACACGAAAGCTTGAGTAAAACTTTATTGGTCTTAAAGGTGCCTCTGGACTCAAACTATATTCTGCTGCTTCAGAACAACATGGCTACCCATCAGAATTTACAAGAATAAAGTAAATTTGGATAACATTTGAAACTTTTAATGCCCACGAGACCACCATATATTGCTAGCTGTGCTGCCGATCTTAAAAAGAAAGCAAGCACAAAAGCTTGTGCCCACGAGTTCTTGTCTTGTGAGAAAGGGAGAAAAGTACTTGTCAACCTGCTCAATCCCATGCATCATCTTGTAAACCTCGATCATGTCACCCCTCAGCCGTTGTTTCTCCAAGCTCAAGAGCCCCAAACGTTTAGGGAAAGTGTTCCAACTCCTCACTCTTTGCCCTGAAGAACACCCATGGCTTCTTCTGAATGGCAGGGCCTCAGGCAGAGAGAGATCTTCACCAGCCCCTGCTGTCTAAGCTCCTCAGAGTGATGGGGGGGTGTCAGGGACCGGATCCTCTGCCCCGCAAAGCAAGCACATGCACGGGGTGGGGGGACACCCCATTTCCTGACAAACTGCTCCGTGGTGGTCCTCCAGCCACAGCATTCTCACCCCACCCTTCCCCCTGAGAAGCTCAGGCCAGCTAGCCCGGCTCTCCGTTCTGGCCTTCATCCCCACAACAACCCTGTGAGGTAGGTTAGCCCGAAGGACCTCCGGGACCCGCAGCCCAAGCCTCCCCGTAAATTCACTCCGGGGACTCGAAGGCGGGTCCTCGTCCGACACTTCTGACCCAGGAGGCGTTCGGCGGTGGGGGACGGACCGGAAAAGGCAAGAAGCTGTGGTGGGACACGGCGGGCTGCGCAAGAGCTGCTGGGTGGGGAGGCGATACCCGGCGAAGCTCCAGCCGCGAACGGCGCCTGACAGGGCCTGACGGCGCGAGAGGGCCCGGCGACGCCGCCTAGGCCCGGCCTGCGTGACTCCTAGCAACCCGCTCGGGGCCGAGCGCGGGGAGGCGCCGCGCCCACGTGACCACCATCACGCGCCTGCCAGCGGCACGCTGTCCCGCTCGTCCAATGGCAGGGCCCCGCTGCTGGGCGGCTGCCGCCTCCTCCTCCTCCGGCGCCCGCGCGTGAAGGAGGCGGGGCTTCTCCCCGACGTCGCGCGCGCGCCTGCGTCACCCGGGCGGCCTCCTCCTCCTCCTCCTCCTCCCTCCGCCGCTGCTGCTGCTGCCGCCGCGGCTGGCCCTCGCCCGCCGTCAGCCAATGGGGCGGCTCGTCTCATCGGGCCAATGGGAAGGCCCGTCTGTGCGCGGCCGCGTCGTCGTGGTCCTGCTCGTCGTCTTCGTCGTCGTCGTCGTCTCGGGCTGTGTGGGAGGAAGCGGCGCTGGCCGGGCTGCCTGGCGGGCGGGCCACCGGGCGGGCGAGCGGGCCACCGGGCGGGCGGCGGGGGAGCCACCGAGGGAGCGCGCGAGGCCGCGCTGGCGAGTCGCCGCGGCCGCCGCGGGCAGTCGAGGCCGGGAGGCGCCGGAGCCGCCGCGGGGGCAGGCGGGCCATGGAGCGGGGCGGCCGGAGGAGGCGACGCCGGGGCTGCTAGAGGCCCGCCGCCGCCCCCCGCCGCCCGCCGCCCCCCAGCCCCACTCCCCGCGCCCCGGCCGGGCCCTGCGCGCGAGGAGGAGGAGGAGGAGCAGCAGCAGCAGCAGCAGGAGCAGCAGCAGGAGGACGACGACGACGAGGAGGAGGCGGCGGAGGACGACGAGGAGGAGGAGGCCCCCGCGGGCGCCGGCGGGTAAGGCCCGAACCACCGACCGACCGACGGCCCAGGCGGGCGGGCGGGCGGACAGCCGGGCGGGGGGGGGGCGGGGGGCGGGGGCGGGGGACCGGCCGCGCTGGGCCCGGGAGTGGGGGGGGCGGGGGGGGTCTCGGCCGCCCCCACCCCCCCGTCCCGAGGCCGCGCCCCCTTTGCGGGGCAGATGCTGGATCCCCTGTTTGGAGGGGGGCGGCGGGGGTCCGGCGCAGAGAGGCCGGCAGCTCCCGGGGCCGAGGGGGGCCGGGCGGGGGGCCTCTGGCGCAGGGCCCGGCCGGGGGGGTTGGGGGGCCCGCCGGGCGCAGCGAGCGGGGCTGGGGCGGAGGGCAGGCGGCGAGATTGACTTGGCCCCGCTGGTTTCCGCTTCCCGTTGCATCACCCTCCTCGGGTCGGCGGCGGCAGCGCGGGGCGGGCAGGAGAGTCGGAGCGGCCCGCCCGCATCGCCCCCCCTCAGCCTCCCCCGCCACTGCGCCCCCCCCCGGCCCGCTCGCCTCCTTTCTCTGCAGAGGAGGAGGAGGAGGAGGAGTACAAAGCCGCCGCCGCCGGCCCCGGGCCGAGCCGAACCCCCCGCCCAGCCCGAGCCCGGTTCCGAAGAAAGAGGATGGATGGCATGTTTAGCAAGGCAGACCGGCCCCCGCCCGCCCGCCCGCCCGCCCGCCCGCCCGCCCGCCCGCCCCGGCCCCGGCCCCGCGAAGCCTGGGGAAGCGGAGCCCGCCCGCGCCCTCTGCCCTTTTCCCAGGGAAAGCAGCTGTCCGGGGAGGGGCGGGGGGGGTGCGGGCGCGTGCGTGCCTGCCTGCCTGTGCGCGCTGGTGCGGGGGGGGGGCTGCTCTGGCTGGACGAGGATGGAGGCGGCGGCGGCGGGAGCGGCACAAGGGCCGGTGTGTTCCTGGCCGCGGCTTCTGCTCGGAAAGTTGCGGCGCTGTTTGGAGATTCGGTTGCAGGAAGGCCCTCCCCTCCCCCTCCGCTCCCGGGTCTGGCGCGCTCGGGTCCCCGCCCCCCCCCCGGCCTCTTCCTTGGCCAGCCAGGTGGAACTCGGGGGCTGCGTGTGCGTGTGAATGCCCCGGAAACAGGACATGGGCAGAGTAGCCCAGTCAGTGGGGGGAAGGTGGTCAAGCCGGGCCAACACCCCGGTCGTCTTGGGCCTTTGGAAAACCGGCAGTGGGGATTCCTAGAAGGCATTCAGCTGTGATGGAAAACTGAGTTTGCGGCTTCGTCCGTCCGTCCCCCCCCCCGTTTGACAGGACTTTGGTTGCTGATATTTCTGCCTCCTTCCTCTCTTGTCCGTGGTTCCGTTTCCGTGGGGGAGGGGGGAGAGAGCCTGCTCTGAAAACACAGATGGGGGTTTTTTGAGTGAGTTTTAATAGTTCTTGGAGCAAAAGTTATTTTGCTTAACGCGAGCTTAAAACTGGGTTTTGTGGGGTTTTTTTAAAGGGGTTCTGGCATTTTTAAAGGGAATGCTCAACAGATGCTAAGATCTGAGGCCTTAATGAATGTGAGAATGTTCATTGAACAGGGAACAGAGTCCTGTTCATTGAACAGGGAAGTTGTTGAAGTATTTCTTGTTAAGATACTTAGTAAGGTTCAAAATAATGTGCGTTGTGTTTGTTGATGTCAGAGAAGGTATAGGACTTTTTGTACAAGACTGCCAGTGTTGCGCTTTGAGAAATGCTCTTTAATTTTGTGAATGTTGCATGCAGCAGGTTGTACTGCAGATTGCTATTCTCCAGATAGCATAGCTAGAAACACCGTAGGTGTCGTCTCTTTATTCTTGGTTAAATGGGCAGGTTTTAGAGAGGCTGTGCTTAGATGCACGCTTCCTCTCGAACCTGAAAGTGGGAGAGACATATATGAAACTGTCCTAATTGAGCAGTGTAACGGCAGCAGCATCCGTAGCTCAATGTCCGTGGTAGGGAACCACGCTTGGTCTCCTGCAGACAGTTTTTAAGTAACCCCTCTGACATTAACCATGGCATGCCAGCAAAGGCACCAGGTGTTGGCCTTCCCACTCGTGTCCATCGTGGATACTGACAAAAAGGATTTGGTGGCACAGAGCAGTACAGATTCAGATGTCACTCCTCTCTGCTCAAGAACTAAGTACAGAGAATTGCCAACTCCAGTTTGAGCATACTGTGGGTGTCCCCCATGGCCAGGGCTTGGCAGGGAGCTTTGTTTTGGTTTGGGAAAAGCAAAGGCAACATGTGCTAGTAGCTGTTTACAGCTAGGAGAGAGAATGAGAGCTGCCAGTCTTCGGACACTTATAGCTCTGTCTATATAGGTCATTTGCCTTGTAGCATGGGATGCATCAGGTTGCACGAAGATGATTTAGTATCCTAAATGCTAAATTACTTGAAAAATGCCTTGTAATGTGCTCAGGATTGGTGTTTTCAGAAGTGATACAGATAGAATATACCACATTATTACTGATACCAAGCAGTTGTGCGACTTAAGACATGCTGGTTGTATATATTTTGAATAAGGCAAAGATATTTTTCCTGAAGACCCTTTTGAACAAATGAAAAAAATTGAAACTTAAATTTTATTTTGTGCTTTTATGGAATGCAATTTGGAGAATATTTTAGAAGGGCAGTTGAGAACAAAAAATGGACTATTTTTTCCCTTTGCTTTGATGTAGTGGTAGGCTTCTGTTTTGCCGACCAGACAAATGTTTCTCTAGTGAGCGTCTGCTTAGTCAAGCTATGCTAATCATATTGTACCAGGAGCCTTTCTTTTTTCGTTAGATGAGGTAGAGTATATATAGCTGGCTGTAATTTTTAAAACCGTACAATTATAATTCTTTCTCAGATATCCTGTAAACTGTCTAGGTTGGGTACTGTTTTCTTGTTTCCTTTAAGGCGGCTCTCCATGTAATTCGCAAATACAGGAGCAAAACACAAATGTTTGTGTGCTTCAAAAATGAAACTGATTTTAGCCATGCAGCTTCAGTGTAAACAGGAGCGAGGCATCGGAAATTGCAGCGGTGAGACAGCAGTCACAGATATTGAGGAGCAAACTAGAGGGCTGAATATGGTGGAGAATGTTGGTGGCTACGGCACATGGAGTCAGAGGAGCTGCACTATATTTTTTGTTATGTTGTTTTATTAAGTATGCACATTTAATGTGTCACTTTTAAAATGCTTGTTCATTGTTTCAGCTCTGCTTCAGTTTTCTGCTTGTTTTCTGACTTCTGCCATCCAAACTCTATCAGTTTGTTTATTGGATGTTCCATTTGGTTGGCCATCTTGACCTGCGCCATGTCGTCCGCCTTGAGTCTCAGGAAGGCAGACTATAAATCACCTAAATAAATAAATATGATGTGAATGTCAGATCTGCGGTAGTTTTTACAAAAGTGCTTGTGGCCTGTTAATGCCTATTTTTGCTTTGAAAGTGGAATATTTTTAAGGGGCAGAACCTTTCTTTGTATGGTTGAGTGAAAAATGGAACACAGTAGTGGTTTTAGTGAGCTTTGTGGCAGCTCGAAGCAGGTGGTGAAAGCCGGATGAATCTTTCTAGAGGAATGTCTTTTTGTTGAGATCTGCTTTTAGCTGTTTTTTTGTATGTGAATTTCACATAGGTTGCATATTTTGGCAAGCTCTTGATTTATTGCACTATTTCAATAATTATTTTGGAAGCAGTTTCTTTCAAATACATTTATGTGGCCAGTTTGTAGATATTTGCATTTGAGTGCTTAAATTTTGACTTGCTGTTTTCTTTTCAGCCTGTAGCAAAGCCAGTTCTTCAGTTTATGAGACCTGAGAAAACGGTCCTATTTTTAATCTTTTTTTCTTGTGTGGTATTTTTGCATTTGTGTGCGTGTGAGCCTGTGACTGGAAGTCATGGTGACCTCTGGTGACTCCTTCTGGGGCATGGGGAACATTCAGAGAAGTGGCTTGATAACCCGCCTCTGGCCTCCTGGCACTGGAGATCTTCCATCCAAGCGCTCGCTTCTGAGATCTGACGAGATGCGGCTTGCCTGGGCTATCCAGGTCAGGGTTCCCGTTCTGAATCTTGTAGTGGTGTTAGTGGACTTCTGATGATCCACGTCACGGTTTAGAGACCTGTCCGGTGGCTGCAGTCTCATCCAGGGAGCCCTTCTTAGGGCAAGGCGCTGCAGTCCGGAACACATTGCTTGGGGTGCCACTGAAACCACCGGAATGGAATTTAGAGTGGGCAAGACAGGAACACTTTGGGCTGGCAAGGGAGCAGAGGATTGTGCAAGTATCTTATAAACCATTGCTGGTGCTGGAGCTGATAACTGAAGTCCACCTAATGGATGTCAACAGTTGGAGGCCTTTGGGTCAAATCTGTCCTTTGAAGGGTGCCCCCTGGCTCTCTGATTGCCAGTGTAGATGCCAAGAGGCTTGGGGAATGTGGTGCTTATACCTGACAGCTACCACTTAAAAGAGTAGGGTTTGAGACACGGGCTCATTGTTTTCACTTCTTCTCAAAATGGAGGTCTGATGCCAGAGAATCCTTGGCTGGTTGAATTTTTTTTTAAATTTAGAGTCGCTTCTGAGGGTGGGATGTAGTTGATAAGGAAACTGCAAGGTCCTGGTCATGAGCTCGGTGAGCCCTCAAAGTAATTAAACATAATTGTATAATGTAATGCTCTGGACTCTTAAGGACTGGGTATTTGTAAAATAACCCAAGGCCTCAGTCATAAACATTCACTTCAAAGTATGTGAGATGTCGATTTAGCTTGAATTTGAGTATAAAGTTAGAGCTCTGAACTCAATTGATGCTATTCTCTGGGTCAGAGAGATTTATACTAAGCATTGTGAACCATTTGTGGGTAGAAAGCCAGTATGGCGTCATGCATGGTTAGAGTGTCAGTCTAGGACTGAGAAGACCCAGGTTCAGACGTTTCTCTGCTGTGAAGGAGGATAGGTCTATCAGTGGCTACGATGAAACCTTCATGTTCCCAGTGTACCTCTGAATGCCAGCTGTTGGGTGCGGCAACCGGGAAGGATTTGTTCTCTGTGTTCCTGTTTGTAGACCTTCCAAGGCATTTTGTTGGTCATTGTGTGAAACAGAATGCTGAATTAGATAGGTCGTTGGTCTGATCCAGTTTTATTTTTATATTTTTATGTTCTTAGGCTTACCTTGGGCTTGTTATTCTCTCTGCTTAACCTGCCTTGCAGGAGTTTTGAGGGTAAAATAAAGGGGAGGAGAACCGATCTGTGCTGGCTTGAGCTCTTTAGACAAGTAGGTAAAATATAATAGTTTGGCAATGGACTGTTGCCCTTCTTTGTACTTTGAACGGGCTTGATAACAAGCCCCATAAGGTGTGTGTCCCCAGGGAAATAGTACTGATGCTTTATGGGTCCAATTAGAGTGCTAAAAGACCCTCTTTGGAACTATCCAGTACTGCTTTTAAGACCTTGATGATACCTGCTAAGATGGATCCATCAGGTTTTCCCGTAACAGAGCTGCTTTCTTAGCTTGCATTGTCCTGTTTGTATGCATTTTTTTTAAAGAAATGAGAAGGGAAAAAGAGAGGCATCCCAAGTCATGGTCTTCTGTTACCAATAATATGGAGATCTTACATATCCCATAATTTACTGTTTCCTGTCTGAGACTTTCCCCAGTGATTTTAGTTAGGTAACAAATGTTTGACTGGAAAAAGTGTTCCAGTAGGTTGCTTGGCAATTACATCATCCTATATTTTTTGACCCTGCTTTCAGCCAAATGGAAACTTTGGTAACTGTGCTGGTGGGCCTTGCTGTGTCCGTAGAGGAAAGCATGGACATTCGTTTATACTGTTTCAGTGGCACCCTCGTTTTCCGATTTGTTCTTTTCCAAAGCTTTTGTTATGACCTTTGGTTAAATAAAGAGACCTGATTGATTGTAAGGAAAACAGGAAGGTGTGTATTTTGTGTGAACTTCAATTATGTTTACTACATTATAGAGCTGTGAAATGTAACTCTGAAAAAGTTATGGTATCCTGTTGGGCCGTTTGATCTCCGTTTCAGTTGAAATGTTTTCTCCTCTTTGGTGTGGCAGTTGTGTTGTATGTCAGTCACAGGCGTATGAGAGTAGCCTCTTCTGTCAAAGCTCAGGCCTCAGTAGTTCCGTTCGTCTTCTCCACGCGGGAAGGTTCCTTTTTTTTTTTGCTCCTGTCAACTCTTGTAAATTTCACAAAGTAGTTTGGACTCTTAAATACTACCTGAAATCTCTCTGTTTTCTAGGAAGCTTGGATCTTTTTAGGCTGTCGCGTGAGTCTGTTCTGTTTGGCAGAATAACAGGTTTGAACAGGGAGTTTGGAGTTAGCAGACATTTCCCACTATACATGAACCCAGGCAGTACTCGTCTGTTATTTTACAGAAGAACTGGGGGAGGGGGGGGTTCTTGTGGCTGCGTTTCTCTCTCCCCCTCCTTCACCCAAGTCAGGGTGGCAGTCACTTTCAGGCAGTGCTCTGAGGCCACATCTGACTGCCTGTGTTGTCCCTGCCATCTGGATAAATGCAGCACTTCGTTTTGCTGCACTGCCCTTGGCATTTGGGCTCTGAATTATTTATCCTCGAGGAGTCTGTAGGCAGCCTTTTTGCCTCCTCAAAGAAAGTCAGGATGGGCCTGTTGGTTAAAGCAAAATTCCCTCTTTGTATTTAGGCCGCGGACTCATTTTAAAGGCAGGTATTACTGCTGAATAATGCAGGATTTTATGAAACAATAAACCATTGTCTGAAATTCTTTAAAAAGATTATTGGATTAACACTTTCTCTCTCCCTTAATTGTTAAAGGTGGAGTTTTATTATTATCAAGGGTTTTTTTTTAACACAGCAAATGTGACCTTGGAAAGCTTCTGCAGGCAAATCAGTAACATTAAATTGCGTGAACGAAGAGGGCTTTTTCCCATGTGGAAGTCAGAAAACCCAACCTCTTTGTGGGTTTGGATGCATCTGGACCTGCCTTATGAAAAGAAAGCCCTGTATTGATTCTTGTGTGCGCCATTTTTCACATGTGGGAACTACAGTGTTAGCATCTGGAAGAGACTACCATGCTACATTTGCATGTGTTTGCATAATAGAAAAAAGGAATCTGAATTGTGTAGTGGAGTGGCTGGCTTTTTCTCATCGTTCCCTTGTAATGTTGCTGCCTTTCAGCCTTTGTGTGACTGGCCTGTGTCTAGGAAATAGTCTGAGATGGTTTTGCATTTAGGACAGCGTGCAGCCATTAAAGCTCAATTGTTAGGCACATTGTGTGATCTAAGTGGAGTTCATACTTGGGGGTGTGGTGAAACGGAGGAAACCCAACATTCCAAAGGCAGAGGGATAAGCTTTGTCCACTGGAGATGTACCAACTAGTTGTGAATATCCCACTTTTAAAAATGCTTCGCTGATGCTTCATTCCCATGAAAAACGATTTCACAGAAATTGCTGTATTACTGCTTAACTGACTTCACTGAAATGTGTTCCATATTATGAAGAGAGGCTGATGTCATTGAGAACTCTTTTTATTTTAAGTACATGAGCTTATTCACAGTTAGTTGAAAACGACAATCCACGTAAAGACCATCTTCCAGCAGTGTGATGAGTATTATCTATAAATAACTTTTGGGGAAACATACATACATTAATTGAGGATTTTGTTTGGTTTTGCCAGCATGGGAAAGGTGAAAGCAGTGGAAACAGGTGTTGTTCTGTGGTGCTTCCATTTTTCATACCAATAATCTCTAGGAGTTGTTTTTGGTTTTTATCGTGGTGACCATACTGCTTGCTGAGAAGCAGTCTTCCGGATCTTCTTGTTCTTTCCAGTTCATGAGAATAGATGACTGAAGCACATTGTGGTTCCCTTTGTGGCAGCATGTGCTGAGTTCTGCTCCAGTTTTCTTGTTTTCGTAGATTGCCTTATAGTTACAAGGGTGCCTTGTGCAGATCTAGAGGAACGGCCATGTTAGTCTGTTGAAGGAAAATTATACAGAAGTCCAATGTCACCTTAAAGACTAACAAAATTTATTTAAGCACAAGCTTTTGTGCTTGCTTTTTTTAAAGATCAGCAGCCCAGCTAGCAATACATGGTGGTCTCATGGGCATTAAATGTTTCAAATGTTATCCAAATTTACTTTACTCTTGTAAATTCAGGTGGGTAGTTCTGAAGCAGCAGAATATAGTTTGAGTCCAGAGGCACATTTAAGACCAACAGAATTTTATTCAAGCTTTCATGTGCATGCGGATAAATGCACACAAAAGCGTATACCTTTAATCAAACTCTTAAAGGTGCCACCGGAGTCAAACGATGCTCTTTATTCTCGTAAGTCTCACAGTACAAGAACCTGTGGGCACTCAGTGAAATTGCTGAGCAGTCAGGTTTAGAACAGATAAAAGGAAGTCCTTCTTCACCCAAAGAGTGATTAACACATGGAATTCACTGACACAGGAGGTGGTGGTGGATACAAGCATGGACGGCTTCAAGAGGGAATTAGGTAAATATATGGAGCAGAGGTCCATCAGTGGCTATTAGCCACAAGGTATAGATAGGAACTCAGGCTGGGGCAGGTGATGCTCTGTGTTCTTGGTGCTTGGGGGGAGGGGGGCAACAGTGGGAGGGCTTCTAGTGTCCTGGCTGCACTGCTGGACCTCCTGAGGACACCTGGGTTTTTTGGCCACTGTGTGACCCAGAGTGCTGGAGTAGGTGGGCCATTGGCCTGGTCCAACATTGGCTTCTCTTGTATTCTTATGTTCTAAGCTTTTTTTAACAGGCGTATTTGCTCTAAATGAGTTGCTCTCCCCCTGCTATAGAATTTGAATTAAGAACTGACTTGTGTGTTAGATACGTCAAGGGGGTGTTGCTGAAAACCTCATGATAGTGAGTGCTGTCTGTCCTGGTCAAGTGAACTGCATGCCACACCAGTTGTCACTAATTTGAGTGTTCCTCACATGCCCGATCAAGTGATGTGTGCCACTTGGGCCTCACTCTTTTTCTGGGAGGGCCTGCTGAACTGCATGCTCCGAATCAGAGAACAGCCGTCTGGTTAAATTCCCTTAGAAGATATGTGAGTTCTTGGGTTCATGGTTTCTGGATGACCTGGGGAGCCTGGGGCTCGAATTCCCACTGCACCAAAAATGCTGGAGGTGACTGCTGGTTAGCTGCTTGCCTCACTGATCTTACAGCATTATTGGAACAATAAAATGGATGGCGTTGCGTTTGCTACCTTTATAGTCTGCCTTTGAAGCTGAGGCTCTACCTCAGCTGCTTTTTGGAAGGCTGAGACAGAAGTCAGTGGCGTTCGACAAGTGAGTTTTGTAGTCCATCTTGAAACTTCTGCTGTGGATTGGGACAGCCATTCTTTCTGAAGTGAACTTAATGCTTGCTGGTGGTAAGCCACTGAATCCTGAGTTCATATCCTGCCAGCAGTTACTTTGATGTTGTTGTGAGGGTTGCTGGCAGAGACCAGGCGCTTCTGTGCTTAATTGGAACAGGCCGTGGCTTGCTGCTCTTCCTCCTCCTTCCCGTTCCCTCCGGCATGGGCCCTTCTGCTTGTGAAGGTGAGTTGGGGCTCCTGAAGGTAGTCAGAAGCCTCTCCCACACTTTGCAGGCTTTCAGTTTTGCGCGGGTCTCAACAAGCATCTCAGTGGGGTGGGGGTAAGGGGGCACTGACGTTTGCAGGGACATGTTATGCTAGCGTTCAGCCTCCTAGTTTGTATGTCAAAGACCTTTGTACTAACTAGCTAAAAGTTAAGACCGACATTTTGTACAACCGTTTCTTACTCATCTTGTGCCAGTTATTTTTAGTTGACACACCAGAGCATTTATTTCAGAAAGTGTTGTTTTCATTACCATTGGTGGCTGCCTATTTAGGAACGTGATATTTTAAAGATCACTATGGGATTCAAATGAAAAAAGTGCCTCTTCACTGTAGAGCAACGAAGGCCATATGAAAAGAAAACTAGGCTGGGTTTTTAAAAGGCTCTAGTGTGGTATATCTGAATTTCAGCTCTTGTAGTGAAACAACTTGTAAGTAAGACAGGCCACGGTGCTCGCTAAATATGGCTCTGTGGTTGTAAAGGTTTTGGCCTGCGTGGGCTCCGGCTGTGTGATCAGACAGGTGAGTGGCAAGGAGGGCCTGCATCCCTTCTCATAAGAACATAAGAGAAGCCAATGTTGGATCAGGCCAATGGCCCATCTAGTCCAACACTCTGGGTCACACAGTGGCCAAAATATACCAGGTGCCATCAGGAGGTCCAGCAGTGGGGCCGGGACACTGGAAGCCCTCCCACTGTTGCCCTCCCCACCCCCAAAGAACCAAGAATACAGAGCCTCACTTGCCCCAGCCTGAGAGTCCCTATCTATCCCTTGTGGCTAATAGCCACTGATGGACTTCTGCTCCATATGCTTATTCAATTCCCTCTTATAAGAACATAAGAGAAGCCAATGTTGGATCAGGCCAATGGCCCATCCAGTCCAACACTCTGGGTCACACAGTGGCCAAAAACACCAGGTGCCATCAGGAGGTCCAGCAGTGGGGCCAGGACACTGGAAACCCTCCCACTGTTGCCCTCCCCCTCCAAGCACCAAGAATACAGAGCCTCACTTGCCCCAGCCTGAGAGTCCCTATCTATCCCTTGTGGCTAATAGCCACTGATGGACTTCTGCTCCATATGCTTATCTAATTCCCTCTTGATAATTCTCAGGCTGGGCTGTTCCCAGGGTGCCCTTCAGAGGGTGTTTCCGTGGGCCGCCTTGGCTTGGCTTCTCACTCCTGGCCTGCCCTGATAGCACAGCATGCGTACTCTTATGAGTCACCTCCGTACTGTATTGCGGGCACAGAGCTTCTTGGCCCTGGCATGAGGCCAGAAGTGCCCGGGCAACCTTGGGCTCCTAAGCACTGTAGCAGCAGAGCACTGCACCATGTGACCAGGCTCTTAATAGAATTTATTTTTGTGCACGGTCGTCAGTCTCACAACGTTAAATGCATCTAAAAAGGAATATTCTATGGCTGTATGAAGCCAGGCTGCCGTCTCCTTACCAGCTTAATTTATTACGGTCTCTCTTTGTTTGGTGGAGTGATTTTAAACACGTAGAACTATGATTTTGCTCTGCAGCTGCAATGTGCTTTTTCTTTTGAAGCATGCAGGGAAAAAAATATGTTTACCTTGGAGTATCTTTGGGGGAAGAAGTGCCTGTAGACTCTCAGGGTTGACCTGTCATAGGATCCCTGGCATTGGCAGTTTGGTACTGCAGGTCGGATTCTCTCTCTCTGTCGCTCTCTCTGTATGTACATACCGTGTGTGAGTTTTGCTCCCTGAATTAGAGTTTGTGGGTGTAATATACTGTGATCTGAGTGGTGCAGACTAGCTCCATCTCGTCAGAAGCTCAACAGGGTGGGCGCTGGTGAGGACTTTGATTGGGAGACCACCAAGGAAGTCCAGGGTTGCCGCACAGAGGCAGGCTTGCTGAGAACCACCTCCGAATGTCTCTTGCCTTGAAAACCCTACAGGGTCACTATAAGTTCGCTGTGACTGGACGGCACTTTCTACCACTCCAAAATGTAATATTGTCCGGAGAGCCTGTGGGTGCTTTCTGAGTTGGACATTCTGAAGGCTCCAGCAAGGTGTTTCGCCAGAGAGGATTGGAGGCGCACAGTTGTAATGCAGACTGTTCTTTCTAAAGTCAGACTTTTTGAGTCTGAACTGTAATGTGGAGCTGCTACCTTTTCCTCCGCACAGCTTATATTTTCTCACTTCAATTATTGGTGTCAAATTTTGTTCCATATCTTTAGACTAGCGAAATAATTCTTCAGACAGACATCTAACAAGTGGTTCTCCACCGGGGTTTGCTGAAGTCTCTGTGCTTAAACATTAGGCTTCATGGGAGACAACGTGCTCCGTCCGGGTTCTGTCCTGTGTGCTGTGTTATAGATGTGGTGGGGTGAATTTGTCAAGCCCTGTGCAGCTCTTCCACTGTAATAAACGGCTGCAGTCCTGATGACTCATGGGGGGGGGTGGGAGGGGGAAGGAAAGAGGCAGCAGCAGCAGCATACGCCATGTGGGTTCAAGGCTTTGCTAATTTCCTGGACTTGTTTGGCAGGAATGTCTTAAGATTCCCTTCCCTGACCGTGCTTTTCAAGATGGTTGGGCTGTTTATAACTAGCTGCGTGAAACTGAAATCTTTAATGCTCAAAACTAATTAAATGCTTGGATACTGACAAGTCTATATGGGGGAAAATAGCACAGATCCCATATACGGTTTCCATATATAGTGATGTGCAACAAACATTCCACCTCAAATGAATTTCAGGTGGAAAAATGCCAACAATTGTAGCCATTAAACAAATTGCGCATCTTTATGTCTGTTTCAGACTGTGACGCTTGCATTTACAAAATGTCGATCTGAGCAAAATTATCGATGAGTAGTTTCGGGCGTGAGGCTTTGCTGTGTTCCTTTGGCTGTGTCTATTTTAACGTGTTTGACAGAACTAGTGAAGTACTGTGTGATTATTCTTTCCTCGCAGAGCACGTTTAGACAGCTCCCACCCTTGCAAGAAAGAACCATTCAGAGTACAAGTCTTCAAACAAAGAAAGCAATTTCTTGTTCCAGTTACAGCCAAATTTATTTCAGAATTCAGAGCATCTTAACAGCCGATTCAAAGCTGTGCTCTCCTGGGAAGGGCTTGCAGAAAACATGTTCACCAGCCACAGACTGCAGCAATGAAAACTACAATTTCAGAAAACTCCAATCATGCATAATTCTAATGAGAGATAAGAAGAATGTCAGGTTCTTATCTCAGATTCAAATGTTTTATTGTTTTTGGGGTTTTTTTTGCAGCTTTAAATGTGTTTCTGTCAAATGAGGTAAAGATAAATGTACTCAACACATATCGAAAAATGATTAATAAATATTCCTTAACTAATTTTTTTTTGGTCAGCATGCAGAGGTACATTAAAGTGCTTCATCAGAGACCATACTGCAGATATCCCTGTGTTTTGCATGTATTGTCATGGAGTATAATTTTCGCTTAACTGTAGTTTGCTTTATATATTTTTTTTCCCTGGGTTGTCATGGAAACTCAGTCTAGTGTGGCGCTGACTGCTAACAAGTGCTAGGTTACATTGCCTCTTATAATGGAGCTGTGTTAGTCAGGCTGCAGTTTTTCAGGGACGGAACCCTGCCTGTTAGGAGATGGGCTTCATAAAAATTATAACCGGATTGGCATGTTTTGAACATCTTTTAGCAATGTAAACACGGAGTATTTTACAAACAGCTTCTTTTATCATGAGTTGGGTGCTTCAGTGGGCTCGGGATGTGTGCAGCGTGTATTCATGATAGGATTTACAATCTTGCATTTTATATTCATGTAATCAAATGGCTTAATTAGTAGCACTTTCTTCCTGTGTCATGAAGCTCCATTGAAATTTTTAATGTTTTGTAATACAGGAGACAGTGTTTGTGTGTGTGTGTGTCTCTCTGTGTGTGTTTTTAAAGACACCTTTTAATAACTTATCATTTGATGGTAAATTAACAGATTGTGCTTTCTGTCTTGAGTCATCGCCAGCAAGGTCGTTGCCCTTTTGTTCTCTGTGGAGAATGTGGTGCCCTGTCGGTGGGGTAGGCAGGCATTCCTAAGCGAGGCAGATCAATTCCTCCTCTGGTTTGCAGAGGTTTTCTCTGTTCCCATTTGGGAAAACAAAAAATCCCGTCAAACCTGGAATCTATTTAACCTTAGGGCCATGGAATATTTTTTCAAAAAAGCAGTGTAGTTCCTATGCAAAATAAATCAATCTGGAGTTCGCATAGACCAGCCAAACAGCTCTTGTTGTTGCTTGTATTGCAGAAGGGCGCATCCTGGCCTACAAATGTGTGTGTGTGTGGGGGAAACAGAGCACGTGATGTGGGGAGGGCAGTTCCTGGCGGACATATCGGGAAGCAGAAATCTTCACCGAAGCCCCAGATTTTGGTGGCCCGATGGAATCTGCATCATTGTGGGCATTAGGTAATGAGGCAAGCCCGGCATTCAGTTTGAAAACTGCTCTGAGTGAAGAAGTTCCCCCTTCTTATCCTTCCAGCCCCCCGTCTGATTTAGGCCTTGAGACAGACAGACAACCTTTATTGGCATATCAGAGATAAAAGTACATTAAAATTTAGGAATATAGCCAAAAATGTGGCTGTCATACAAACAAACAGCAAGGGGGAAAAAACCCTGCAGATTGAAGAACACAGACGCCATTAAAAGTTATAGAAGAGTTTTGCCCTGAGAGTAGGAACTGGACTTTGACACTCTCAGGGAGACCAATGCCAAAGAAAGGGAGTCCAGAAATTTATCCCTGGTCTTAGTCTAAAATGGGCAATTTAAAAGAACGCGGGAAACAGATTCGATGGCACCCTGACTACAAGGGCATTGTCCCAGTTCATAAGGGATTTTATGGCATCTTCCAGAGAAGATGGCCGATGGCAGAATGTTAGATCGGGCTAACATATATGCCCTTCTTTGATGGGGGTCAGTTAAATAGCAAAAATAAGTAGCTGTCTGGCCCACTGTCTGGGGTTTAGGCCTTGAGAGTGCTGCATGGGCTTTGGAAGTCATGCCACTGGAAAAATAGCATTAGTACGTTCATGAATGCTGCCTTCATGTGTTGGCACACCTGCTTCTAAACCCATGTGGGCTAGAAACATTTTGAGAAGATGAGATTTCAATGATTTTTTTTTTTTTTTGGAAGCTGTGGGCCGCACAAATGTCTCAGCATGTGGCTTGTGGGCCTTATGCTGCTTGCTGCCGGCACAAACTGTTCCTAATTTAACATTTTCTAACAACCTTAGGTATGGTCTAAGATGGAGGAAAAATGGCGTGAGTAATCCTCTCACTCTGTAAATGTGCACGATACAGGAAATCTCTGGACATGATGAACAATGCTTCATCTCCCTTAGATCTTTTATATTGTTATACCTGGATGGGGGAGAAAGGGGTCTTGATGCTTCCACTGGTAAGATCTGCTTTTACCACTCTGACTTCTCCAAGTGGCAAGCAATCTAAATGGCGTTTTCTGTGGTTTTTAATAAAGAACAGAGACGCTGCGTAATTTCATCCTTGCCTATGTGTAATCAGGTCTTTACCAACCAGAACAAGAATGAGGAGAAAGAAATGTGATCTTTTAGCTCTGAGAACTCGTGTTTCCTATTTCAGTTTCTGGAAGGGTTTTTCTTTCCAATAAAGAGATGGCGTTTAGCATCAACCTAGTAAGAAGTGCTGTGCTTGCTGTATAGATTATAGACACGTATCCTGCTTGTAGGAACATGTCTGATTTTTAAGGCGCTTTTAAAAATCACATTCTTACATAGATTTCTTTTCCTTGCTGGAGAAGACTGAGTGCCGTGTGGACATCCAGACATTCCTGCCCACAGACTGGATTTCGAGTGCCACTGACGTGCTGTATTGTAAGCTGTCCTAGAGAGGGTTCTCCTGAACCTTTAGAGTGCCTTTTTGATTGGACAAGAAGGTACAGTGGGAATGGGAGGTCCCAAAAGCCCGAGCATGGACAGGCGCTCACGTGTATGTAGAGAAACTGCCCCTGGCAACCCGCCCACTAGCAGCGAGTCTGAGTTCTAGCAGCATTTATGGATTTGATCCAGACAACCTTCTGGTGCTGCAGGATCTTCTCCTGGTCTCCACACAAATCCTTGTATAACTCCTAGGCTGCCCCGCCTGCTTCATATATTGAATAAGAAGTTCTCATCAGCTCAGGGCTTCATTCTCAAGGAACAGGTAGGCTGCTGCAGAGCCCATAGATGCGATGTGACATTGGTGAGAAATGCGCTGTGTGGTGGAGAGTTCCTTATCACAAGGCAGCAAAATAGAGGGATCTGGACTCGATAACACTTCACCCTTAGACATTGAAAACCACGAGGTGGCCAAAATTTTAACTCTTGCTCTTGTGCTTTTGAGAAAAGGGGCCTATAACTGAGGCCTAGAATAAGTCAAGTGGTTCTGCCCCCTTCCTGAGTAAAGGATCCGGTTGGCAGAGGCCTGCCTTCGCTTCTAGGCTAGCATTTGCTCTTGAGGGGCTGGTGGAGTTCAGTGTGGGTCCCACCAGCCACCAGCTGTTGTAACGTGATAACCTTTTCATTTGATTAAGTACATAAATTGCTAAACTGCTCTGTAATTGTCTATCATTGATATAGGTCGGATACCATTTTAATTTATATTCATTCTCTTGGATCTACTGCGTGGCAACTGTGCATGTATATAAGCATGTACCAGAGAAGTATTGATGTACTAATACATTTTATCTTCATGATGGATTTTAATTATTGCAAATAGCTTTGGGAAGCCAATATTGGCAGAAAGTTGGATATAAATATTAATTGGCCTTGGGCAAATCACTGTCAGCTTTTTCTCTCTGAGAATATTTGCTTTGTAGGCTTGTTAAGGCTTGGGAGACTTAAAATGGTGGTGTAAAAATGAGAAAAATGTTCAGAGTTTCATGATGAATCAGGATTTCTTTCGCAAGAATTAGGAGGCCATCTCAAGAGCAATTTTGAGATCAATATTTTGAGAAAATTAATAAGAAAGCGACTTGGAAGCCGTAAGGTCCAGGAAGACGCCGGTGGGCTTTTTAATAAACATATTGTTACTTTATTCAGGATGAATGAATGAAGGAACACAAGACCCACCAGAATTGTTCATAGCCATTCTTCTAGCCAGCTTATCCAGAGAGATGAGTAAAACCTGGGCAGGAACTGCTGCAGAATCTAGTATCCTGGAACTAATACAAAAAGGACCGTGAAACATAACAGAAGCCTCTTCAGAGGTCACAGAACAAACTACAAGTGATTTGTTTCAACCAAACAATGAATTATGATTGTGGGAGAGAGGAGCATGTGAGCCTTTCTCCAGGTAATTGAACTGAAAATGCTTTGGCTGCTCAAGTACACAAGAAGGCTGCATTGACATTCTCTCCTGAATTCTAGGCATTTTAAAGTAAAGGAAGAATGTCGTTTTATATTCCTCCCTCTGTCACCCTTTTCAGGGGTGTAAATCTTTCTAGGCAATTAATTTTATGAAATATATAAATGGATGTGACATTCTGTGTCTGAGTATTCTTTGCTCTTGCTTTCTTGTCGGGCATGAGGACGTTCTCCTTCTTGTTGCCAGACACCACTCAGCCGCAGCCTGTCTCACTTGGGGAAGCCGTCTCTGGGCGGAGGCTCACGGAGGCCTGCCGCTCTGAGTGCTCCTTTAGAGCAACAGAGCTCATCCTTGGAAGCAAAAGCTTATCTGGCCGCTGCATATTACCCAAACTCCCATGCCTTTTTTGGAGCTTGCAGATTTCCCTGATTGGCATCAGTTTTCTCCTGTGTTGGGACGAGGTGGGTGGGTGGGTGGGTTTGCGGTTAGGTGGCGGAGTGACACATGCTGTAGTATGCTGGGAAGCAAGTGGAGCACACCTTAAAAAGGCTACCTCATGAGTCTGCAGACCTGTTGGATATGCTTGAACAAACAGTGGTTTAAATCTAAATCAGCACAGTTTTATAAATCCAAAGGCAACTCATTGCGTATGCTTGCTTCATGTCCATTCGTTATTTTGGTCTCTGTGTTAGAACAGTGGTGTTCATGGTGGGGACAAGTCACCCATCACCTGTGCCAGGCACCAGCTACTCACAATAAGACTTTAGTCCTCCTCACTGGAGCTTCTGAGTTTGCATGGAATTCACTGCCGCAGGAAGTGGTGGCAGCTACAAGCATAGACAGCTTCAAGAGGGGTTTGGATAAACATCTGGAGCAGAGGTCCTTCAGTGGCTGTTAGTTCTAAGGTATAGATGGAACGTTATGTCTGGGGCACTGATCTTCTGTCTTCTTGATGCTTGGGGGGGCAACTGTGGGAGGGCTTATGGAGTTCTAGCCCTCCTCATGTGACACAGTATGTTGGACTGGCTGGGCCACTGGCCTCATTCAACATGGCTGCTCTTATGTTTCATCCCGAGGAAGTGAGTTGTCCAAGACTGAGCAGGTGGGAGCTGCCTTGAGCTGTAGAGACAATGAGGAAAGGGGGTGGGGGCTCAGCAGTCTACAGAAGGGTATATTCTGAGCTCTAAAACCAACTCTTCTAATTAGCCACCCTGAGCATTGCTTTGCAGGGAAGGGAGCGGGATATATAAGTCAAAATAAAATAAAGTCGCACATCATTAAGTAATGCTGCAACTTGTAAAACATGTAAGAGTCTGTTCTCTTTATTCAAATATCCTTTCTTCTAACCTTACTGTTGGTGATGCTGAGGAAGAAAAAACCTCCCAGTTATTTCACTGCAGTGTTCCTCTTGGGGTTAATAATTGTTAGAGGTGGTCAGCAAGTAAAGTACTTTTGGAGAACCTAGTCTGTAAGTCAATTTTGCCCATGTCCCTTTTTAATCCAAGAAGGTCTAATAAAAGAGATATTGTCTATCCAAATGGATGGCCTTGTTTAAGGCTTCCAAGATAAAATATGAATTAAAGTTCCCATTATAGCATGCTGTGGATCTAGGACATTTATAGATTGGTTCAACAAATGTGGCTGGAATAGTCGATAACCCATCAGCTGGGTGAAACTGGTGACATCTTGCTTTCAGTTAGGTTCTGTTAAGCTAGGAGAAGGGTTGGCATAAGGGCTTCAGATGTCTGAACGAGAACACATTCCTAGGATTTCCTTTAATGTTAACATTACTTGAAGGACTGCATATGTTCAGCATAGACTGAGCCATGCTTGAAACCCAAGTCTGACCCCTAATCCTACTGAGACTGTTTCCCCCGCCCCCAAATAAATTTTAGTAGTATATATGATGTCAGCAATACAGATTCTCAGAACTGGGTATGAAGGATATGACACTAAAAGAATTTTCTGTCTGCAACTAAAAGAACATGAGTGAGAAGGGGTAGGAAACAGTGGTGTGTGGGGGTTTTTGGGGGGGAAGGAATTTTAAAAATTCCAGAGTTTTTCTGGAAAACACCTGGATGTCCTAAATGGAATGTGATCTGATTTTAGCACATTTGTTTTGACTTCTGTTTAGTAAGCAAACTTTTAACTGGACCCCATGCTAATTTTATGCCCCATAGGAACAGATAATTGCACTGCAATATTTGATTAGGGGAGGAAAGCATGCTTTATATTGCATTTTAAACACAATCAAAATTTTATTTGGAAATTATTTTATTGAAATAATACTTGCAAAATTTAAAGGCAATATAGCATGTACTTTCTCTTACATTTTTTTAAATTTAAGAAAAAAAGTCAGTGGTACTGAACATGATTGACACACTGATTTGAGCGTGCCCCGAAAGGAGGTTGTTCATTCATCTGTTCCAGTAGCATTTGACTCTTTCAGGGAGGCCAGTGCAGTACCTCTGTTTGAATGTTACTCTTCACAATGTCCCTTGCATTGCTTTTTAGTTCCATATTAGACTGGTGATAACAGTATTCTGTCTGCCATGTGAGGGAAGACAGCAACAACAATCTTAGCTTTGGGTTTGATTTGGCTTGTACAGCAACCAAATTAATAACTTGACTTTAAAAATTTGATTATGTATTTGTGCCTCCCCAAGTCAATAAAACATACCTTTATGTTCTCACACCGTAATTCTAGGGATAATCACATGGAAAACATTAATCGCAACTTAGAAATTGCCGGTCTTGCCTAATAGTCATATTGGCAGCGGTATCTATTCATTTTTGTTAGTTTTATGAAACAATCTAGAAACAGAAAATTTTCTGTGGAATTTTCTGCCCCACCTCTTTGGAAAGTACGCACATGTACATATGGGACCTTAGACTGCAGGATAAAATTTCAGTTCTTAATCCCAGAATGGTGGCTCAGAGCCCAGCGATGGTGTGCCACACACAGTGAAAGAGATGAAATCCAGCTCCTTGAGCTTTGAGTTCCTCGGACTTGGTTCAGATGTGTGTCTTGTGTGCCTGTCAAAAACGATCTTAGGAGGGAGCGCGTAGCAGAGTTCATAATACAGGCACAGACCATTGGTTTTGACTGTGAGGAGGACCTGAGTTCAAGTTCATGTTGAGCCATTAAGCTCACTGTACGGCTTTGGGGAAATCACCCGTTGCCTGGGTTAGCCCATAGGGTTGTTGTGAAGGTAAAGCAGGAGAACTGCATGTGTTTCTTGGACACAGCATGGCGATTAATAAAGACTGGAAAAGACTTAACATTTTAGTACCCTGAAAAGTGTTCCGAAATCTTTGCAAGCCTTTAGGGTTTCGCCCAGTTGACTTGCTCAGGTGTGTTGCCTTACCTGCTTTGTTTTCTCCTCAGCATGGCAGTCCTGGCTCCTTTCTGCTTAGAATGGCAAAAGATCCCTTTGGCAGTTAACAGACATAGAAGTGTAACATTAGAAAGGCATTTTGCTTTGTCTTTTTTGCAAAGTACTCTCCTGAAAACTAATCAGCCCTCCCTTTGCTTTTCATTTCAGTCCCCCCTCCCCATCTGTTCTTCACTTTACCCAGGAAGTTCATCTACCACCTGTCCTCTAAATGTGCCCCTTTTCTCAGATTGTCTTTCCACATGGCTCCTCCTATCAGGGTGTTCTTGTTTCAGAGGCAGCCAGTCGAGTTTCTCTCTTTCTAGCTGCTTTTAGAGGCCGACTGCACTGAAGTATTTAGATGTCTCTGCAGGTAACTGGATTCATGTGAAAACTGCTGCTCCCCGTTCTATCTTGGCACTTGTGTCTTAGTTTTTGGCAGCAGAGAGGTGGGAAAAAACAAGCTGAAATTAGAAAACGAATTTTATAGTAAAGAAAAGCAAGATATTCGGACAAAAATAGCCTCATATAGTCATGGCAGGTAGGATGACCAACATACTTGGATATCAAGTTTATAACATTGGAAACACATTGTTGTCTTGTTGTTCAGTTGCACAATCGAGTCTGACTCTTTGCGACCCCACAGGCCCACATCATGCCCGGCCCTCCTGTCTTTATTTTATCAAACATATTATTGCATACTAATATCAAATATGTTGTATGTCTTGGAATTAACATTAGCAAATGCTGTAGATTGTCCTACACAGTTATTTATGGTACACATTGAGCGAATAGAAGCCCGTCATAAAAGCATTTCAAAAGAAGAAGAGTCGCCAGGATTTTTCAGTGTTTTCCCCAAATTCCCCAATTTTTCCATTGGAAAAATTGAAAGTTCAGGGTAATGATGGGGGACAAACTTTCAAGCCCCAGGGGAAGAAACAGATGAACAGGAAAGACCTGCTTGTTTTGTTTTTCCCACCCTGGGGCATCTGGTGCTCAAGCCTTCTGCCCCTAGTAGTGGATGGTGGTTTGTCCATTCCTCAGGAGCATAGTGTTGACATAGCAAAAAATCCTTTGGTTTTTCTTAGCATTAGGTTGCTTGATAGTGCCAGAGAGAGGAAGTTGCCTATATTTGCAGAGAGAATAACTTCCAAACAGAGATGCATTGACTTTCCTGCATGATTAACTAAGCAGCAAGCGCCCCCCCCCCCGGTATTTGAAACCCTCAGCAGCAATACATACATTCCACGTTTCAGTTCAGCATTTGGAGCTCTTGTGTCGCTTAATTTCAGCAAATATTGCTGGTTTAGTGAGCTGGCTTACTAGTTGAGAGGAATGCTCACCATCTGCTTCAGCATTTTTAAACATATCTGAGGTTCTTTCCAAATGGAATGTTCTGTACTTGGCTTGGCATAGTTTTTATTCCTCTGCTGTCTAGGTTGGTTTTTTATGCAGTGTAGCACATGGGTTTACTTGCATAGTTCAGATGTGGTCTTTATTGTGTTGCATTGGCGTTTGTGAAGTCATTGGCTGTTGGGCCTCCTCCCTGATTCTAGTGTTGCTTTTATGTGGGGTTCCTAATTGGGTGGAAAGATGACATTAAAATGTTTTAAATGAAATAAAGTGTAACTAGGGCAACGACACAGATGTGTCCATACAGTAGTTTTCACCCATGAGCTTTCTTCCTTGGCTGAATGGCAGAATATATTCCTTGCCTCTTTGGATGAAACAATGTGGCCTATCACTTAAATGTTTTATTGTACAAAGTACTTTACAGTTCTTCCTCCTTTTGCAGCAGGGCTGTGAGGGTGGTTGTGATTTTGAGATGCGTTCTTGAGGCTAATTTCTCGGAATGAGCAGTAGAATGTTTGTCTCCAAAGACTGGGGTCTCTCATTTGTATTGTTTTTATTGCATTTAATGCCCCCATGATTTCCACAGAGAGGTTTACATGGGGTTCCCGTGTGGTCTCCCATCCAAGGGGTCCTGCAGGACGAGACCTGCTTAGTATGAGCAATAGAATTGTATCTTGTGCCTTCAGACCGTTCTATGGTCATTATTATTGTGCTGCGTTGCTCATACTTAATTTCTTCTGCATTCATTTGCTGGTAAAGATTGTTCATGTAGCTTTTGAATGCATAAATCTTTTCCTTTTATAGGTTAATGTTGGCTTTTTTGACTTAACAGCTGGCTTCTCTGCAATTATGAGTCACAACCTGCTTGTTCTAGAATTTTAATAGCAGGCACCAGATATTCTTTTGGTAGTGGTTAGTTTTTTTATAGTTATGAGGGCAATATTTAAAAAAGGAGAGAGTATTTTATTGGAGAATATTTGTTTCTCCTCTTAGTGTTTATGTAAATAGCTAGCATGGGGATAGTTGTAAGGTAAGGTAGAACTGACAGTGGTATTTGTGAGTGCTTACTTGCATTGATCTTTACCTTTACTTACTTGCATCGATAGCCTCTGTTATATCTTATGTATCTTGTTATGGACAATTAATTGGTTGTGTTGCCACAGTAATTTTTTTCTTGGGGGGTGTGTGAATCATGTCCTACTATCTTCATCCTTGCACACATTCTTTCTATTTCCTTGCCTTGTTAAATCTTCAGTTTCTGACAGCAGCCTGAATGATGGGTAAACAAGTTATGTAATTTGGTAGATCCCAGGTTATCGCAATCAGCAGCTTGTTGTAAGGGTTAGTGCAAATAAAATGGCGTAAGTTTTTGGTGCCCCCCCATTCTCTAAACTATGCCAAGAAATCAGACACCTTGACCTCTTCATTTTATTCTGGCTTTTTGACAAGATTTTGACAACTGTTATTTTTGCTACTGTTTGTGAATCTGATTTTGTTTCTTGGGGGTGGGAAGACAACCTTGACAGTGAGACTGCAGCCATTTTTAGATGGGCCTGTGGTCAGGCCTAGTGCCAGGGAACCTTTTTTTGAGCACTGAAATATATATTTATGAAACTTTAATTACACTATCCCTTGGAAGTGTTTTTCTACCAGTTCTAATAATGGGCTTTTGAAATAGCAAAACACCACAAGCATAGATTTCAGAAGAGATTTTTATGGATTTATCAGGTGGTGTAATTTTAACATGCTTTTCTTAGGGTTGGACTGTGAGTCTTAATATTTATACAAGCCAATTTTTTTGTCTTTCAGGGTACAGAACTTTGTTGGAGGGGACACCCATTTGGATTTTATCTGTGTCCTGCTAACTGCCACTTTCAGCTATGGAGTCGGTAAATATTTTACTGCCTTTTTACATGAGCACTTTAATTCTTGTAAAAGTTAATATAAAATGAACATACAAATGGGAGTTGTGGTGGTGATTATTTGCTCCAATTTTTAATCTAAATATTTTAATATGGCTTGAGGCTGGCTGAGTTGGAATCAGTAAATTTTGTAGTTCAGGAATACGTCTTTAGGTTACTAAGAAACTGTTCAAATACAGCGAGCTACTTTTGCTGGAGGAATTCTTATTATAAGGGCCTTTTCCTTTGTCAATTTCTGTTTCTTTCCAGCGGAGTGTGGGGTGACTCTGAAAAGAAGGCTTGAGGCTGAAGTTGCTCGCCCTCCTTCCTAGCTGCGGGCAGTTCCATCCCTTTTTGTCAGGGCTCTGCCTGGTAGGGTCATATTTGTTTGCAGCCACTTCTTGCCATAGGTGATGCGCTTAGTGCCCGATTGTGTGACCAGGCTGACGGTGGCTCAGATCCTTGGCTGCTGATTTAGCAGGCCTTTACAGATTCGCATGTTGTGGGTCTTAGATCTTCTTCAGTGAAATGCCAAAGTGGAGGTCTTCATTTAACATGATGTTAAAAGTGTATATACAGCCTTTCTAGTCAGTAGGTGGGGGCTGCCAGTCATTTCTGCACATGCAAGTGGGGCATCTCCCCTTGTCCCCTGGTGTCAGGAGCGGGGAGGCAGAGAAGTGGGTCATGCCAGTGTGGAAGTTGCAAACCCTGTATCAGTTATTTTTGTTCAGAGCTTTGTCAATCACTGTTGGATAATTTTAGGAAGGAACTGGGGTCACACTTAGTTAAATCTGACTTCTAAGAATATTTTGAATGTTTTACGTGTAATTGAGAAGGACATTCATAATGGAATGGAGGCCAAACATTAAGAGTAGCCATTTAGGAAGGAACTGGGGTCACACTTTGTTAAGCATGACTTCTAAGAATATTTTGAATGTTTTACATGTAATCGAGAAGGACATTCATAATGGAATGGAGGCCAAACACTGAGAGTCGCCATCTGGTTATGTGCAAATACTACAGTGGCAGACCTGACTCATCCTGTATCCATGCACTTACAGTCTCCTCTTTCATTCAGGTGTATCTAGGGATATATGTTCAGATATAGCCGAGCCAAAGATACACACACACACACACACACACACACACACCTAATCAGTATTGTTTGGATATATTTGGGTCTCCTAATGGTTTCTGGGATTTTCCAGTGTTCCAGTAAATAGGTCCCAAAATATCCTGGGAAGGCTCCCAGGACTGTTTTTTCTTCTTTTTTCTTCCCTGAGTGTCCTTGTCTTCCTGGGCTTGATATCAGCTTGCCAGATTGATTTTTGTTAGGTTGAAGCCCCTTTACGTTGTTTTAGTTGATTTTGTAAAGTTGTATTCTTCAACTTGCTTCGTGTCAGATTTGCTTTTTGTGATGGGTTCTTGAGTTTTACATTGATTCAGATTCTTGGGTTGTAAATTCAGATTTTTGGGTTTGATATTGCTATAGATTCTCAGGCTTTACATTGGTGTAGATTCTTAGGTTTTATATTTCTGTAGATTCTTGGGTGTCACATTGGTTAGATTCTCTGGTTTTACATTTGCTCAGCTTGCGACAGCTTTCCTGTTTGGTTTGGGTGATTTTCAGATTGTACATTGGTGTGGATTCTCTGATTTTACATTTTTAAAGACATTTTTTTCTCAAGGAATCAGTGGAGGATGGCTGGGGACATTTTGTTCAGGGGCCCATAGAATTGGACCAATTTCAATTTCAGAAAACCTCACTCATGCATAATTTTAATGAAATATAAGACTTGAAATTTGGGGTTATTTGGAGGACAGGCACCAGCAGCTCTCCTATAGTTCTGGTGACAGTAGCTTTAAAAACATCTCCAGTCTCCTAAAAAGATTCCCTGTAGGAATAATGGAGCCAAAAATTTTTGGAGTCCTGAAAAAAGCCTGTATCAGAATACTAAAATGGTATTTGGAAATGGGGAATACTGATATTTTTCACCTCCCTGATACTTGGAGCCGGAAAACCCCCAATGTGTTTTGAACTGCACATCCCTTATTGTAAAATTTAGCCATAACCAGTCTTTCAACACTGACTGAGAAATATTTGTTTTCAACCAACAATCCATTTAGCAGTGAGAGAAACAGTCTTGCTGCTAGGAGGACGAGGCTAATTCACCCCCCCTTCCTTTTTGCTTCTAGAGGAAGAAGAAAGTCAGGATTCATATCCTGCTGATGCTGATTGGCTCATTCCATTGCCACTGGTTTCCACCAGAGCACAGAACAGTGTTTATAAATTTTGTGTGGGTTCTTGGAGGGAAGAACACTGGGTAGATTTTAATACAACCTTTTATTTACAACGGGGAAGCTCTACTATATCACAGCATCTTAGCTAAAAACAGGGCTTTTCTTTACTGAAGGAAGAAAGGTGCATAGTAAAGTTATTTTTACTTGAAGGAATCCCACTAGGTAGCTTAAGAAATAGATTATTAGCAAATGGGATCGTGGATTGAATTTTGCATGTTGTGATGCACCAGGTTAAAAAACCCCAGGATTTTCTTTCAAAATCCTGTTGACCAGATCACATGACTTAATGTAGCTAATGTGGGGAAGACATGTTTCACTAGTTTGTATTTTAATGGATTTTGTAATCTGAGTTGAGGGCTGTCTGAAAGACTGGGTAAAAGTCTTCTAAACAAATAATGATGGCCACTTTATTTGGAACTTTGGCCAACAGGCATAAGCATTTATTCTACTTCAGTCACTGACACTTCCCAAAGCATGCTGCTCCACTTTTATTTTCCATCAAAATATTCCCAAGGAATGTGTGCCAAGGGTTTTTGCTACTACTGAGGGTGTCCAGAAGCTGCCCTGCTTGGACACTGCCTCCACAGAGACGTTGTGGTTCTTTTGATTATCATTTTGAAGTGTGACATTGTTCAGGTATTAGTAATGCTGCCTCTTTTACTTTTGTTTTGCATTTAGTGTCATGCATTGTACACAGGACCAGTTCCCAAACTTTTTTTGGGGGTGGGGGTGTCTACCAGCTTTTGGGGAGAAACTCAAGATGGAGGAGGTGGCAGATGGTCCAAACAAAGATTCCCAGTAGAGTTTGCCAGTGCTCCGTTCAGTCATTGACAGCCTCTATAGAAGTTACTTCAGTCTCCAGCTTTTGGGCTATTCCCTGATTGACTGCAGCTGTGTCTTATTATTGAATGATCGCTGTGTTTGATGCTTGTTTCAGTTTGGTTATTACGTTTTGTTGATATTTCAGGATTTAGAAAGGAAAGCAGATTTTTAATAGCAAGTCTCTGCGGGGTACTACAGGTTCCAAGCATTCAGCTTGGGCTACTTTTTATACTGTGAGACCTCCAGGTGCCACCTGGCCACCATCATGGCTTTCACTTCTTTCTGAGACCTCTATTTAGATCTTTATTCTCTCCTTTCTCATGAGCTTGAAGTGAGTAAGCACACATTTTGTTTTAATAATGGAGTATGCTGCCTGGATTTTTTTTTTTTTGTAAACAGGCATCCTAGCAAACATTTGATTAGCTGTTGCCTTCTTTAGTAATATTTCATTCCAGATCTCCACATGTGGTTTCCAAGTCTCCCAAGCAGTTTCATGCAGATTTGGAATAGCCTTGGAAATGTAGAAAGACCCTTGAAACCCCCTATGGACAGTGGTTGGAAGGTTGGGTAGTGGTCTCCCAGCACTGCTTTGCGAGCCTTACCTTAGGGAGCCACAGAACTGCTTTAAAATGGTGCCTCCCAAGCCCATTCTAGCCAGAGAGCCCAGAATGATATTATGGTTTAGTATCAAGGGCTGTTGAGAGAACCAGGGGAACTCTGTACAGTTGTATCATGCATGTCCCCTGTGTGAATGTACATTAGCTGCCCTACAGAACTGGGTCTGATCAGGGCTGTCTTCTGAGCACAAAAGCTGCTGATGTGTGATTGGAGCAAAATGGTTCATGCCACAGGTGGAGCCAGCCTTGAAGGTTGATATCCTTGAGTTCCATAATTCTTTGCAGCCAGAAGTATGATGGCTGTGTCCTAAAGAATACTGGGGTTGCTGTGGGATAATCTGGTCTTGGCGAAGTCAGACTGGTAATAGTTTAAATTTGTTAGTAGCAGCTGTGCCATGCTAGTGTGTGAACTGTACAAAAGTGTCTCCATTGCACTCTGCCAAAAGTTGGATCTGGCCTAAGTTCAAGGAAAGTGCAATGTAAAAAATAGAACACAGCTGAATCATTGAACGTCACAAGACTCTTGCTTTTAGGTGCATGTTGTTACTTGTTGATCTTACATTTGGTCGTACAAAGGTAGCAGGCTCTTGTTTTTCCGCTTTTTGTCACCAGCACACAGAGCTAATATTTCAGGGTCTGATGGCTCGATTGTTTCTGTAGCATTAAACTGGGGTATGAGCTGACAGCTGGTGTGATTCTCATTTCTTACAATTTTCATTAGCAAAGCTTGAAGGGTCAAGGCTTCCTCTGTGCCAGAGAGAGGTAGAGGTGGTTTTTGATAGTGGGTTTGTCAGCAGTCTTTCAAAGAGTTGCTAATGAACGTGTAGGTGGAAGATTAAAAGGATGAATATGGTAGTGCTGCTAAGCAGTATTGTTTTTTTCCGAGTTTAAGTCTCGGTTCCTTCTGACCTCCCAGGCAGAATACAATTGTAATGCTGAGGCCCATAGAGAAAAGGCAATTTCAACACCCGCTTCCAGGATCAAATTGTTTACTGAAAAGCCACCTGTTGAAATGCAGATAAGACTGTTTAGACAAAATGGGGCTGGATCTTGGTGTTCATGTAATATAGCCCTTTTCCATTAGCAACAAGCACTTTGATTTAGGTACCCTGGCATTTCACTGTTATTATTTACTGATTTCTGAGTAAATAGAGCAGTATAATTGTTAATTTAGAAGGGGCAGATTTTATAGGATCAGAATTCTGCCTAAACTTTGAGCTTCTTTATTTCATCCAGCTTTCTTGATTACAGTTTCAGATGCAGTGTAATGTACTAAAGTCAATCTAGGGTTTTTATTTTAAGCACTCAGCCAAATAATGAGTATATTTTGCTAATCTGATGTGGGGGTGGGGTTGACTATAGGGATGTGTATTCGGACATATCCATGCTAAATATATATTGGAAAAATACTTTATTGGTATTTTCCAGATATATTTGGGTTTCCAGATGATTTCTGGATTTTTTGTGATACTGGGAAATGGGTCCTGAAAAATCCTGGAAATATTCAGGAGTAGCCCAGAAGAATGGGAGCCAACATATAAAGCTCCTGGGACTGGTTTTTCCATCAATTTTACTGTGTTTCTGTGGCTTCCCAGGGCTTGGTATCGGCTTGCCATGTTGTTTTGGTTTTGGTTGTGTCCTTTGAAATTAGCTTTGTTGGTCTTGCAACACTGTGTTCTTTGCGTGAGTTGGTCTGTGTCAGGTTTGCAGTGGATTCTTGAGTTTGGTATTGCTGTAGATTCTTGGGTTGTACATTGGCTGGGTTCTCTGATTTTACATTTGCTGTTTTAGGCTTGGCACATTGTCCTTTGCTTCTGCTGGGATTCCCTGGTTCTGTATTGATTATTTGGGCTTGTTGGTTTGTGTTTGCGTTTAGGAGGCTTTTGGCTAGTGGTTGCTTTGCTTGCTCTTGATGTTTGGTTACTTTTTGCTCTAGGAAACAATGGGGAATAGCTGGGAGGCCCTTGTTCAGGGGCCCAAGAGGTCCAATTCACTTGGAATGGTGATGGCAAGTGTGAGCAACTCCCCTGCAGTTTGGGTGCCATTAGCTTAAAAAACAGCCTCTCTATCCCCCTGGAAAGATTACCCATAGGGGAATAAGAGAGCCAAGTAATATATACCAAACCAGTATTTGGAACCTGGAAAACCAGGAATACTGCTAATTTCTGGCTCCCTGATATCCAGATCTGAAACACCCCCCCCCCCCCGTGCACATCTCTAGTTGAATACATTGCAACATCATACATTCAAAGCAAACAAAACAAATTAAAAACCCCGCCTTGGAAATAGCATTCAGGGTACCAACTAAAAAGGAAAAAAAACACCCTTACCCTTTGTTAAGTATTGACACCTTACCCTGACGGTACAGAAACAGAACAGCAGTTTGTGGCTCGCGATCTGAGGTTCATTGCCCACTTGTTTGTTGAACAAATCTCTGAGCTTTTGGGCATGTCTCAGACAATGGAACCCACCCACAAAGGCTGGCATGAAAATGCTAGGTGATGGTGGGGGCAGTGACATTTTCCAGCCTTGGAAACACAAATAGGAACCCTCAAAGCTTGATAGAGAAGAGAGAAGAAGAAGAAGAAGAAGAAGAAGAAGAAGAGATTGGATTTATACCCCGCCTTTCACTACCCAAAGGAGTCTCAGAGTGGCTTACAAACTCCTTCCCCCCCCACACACACACAACAGACACCTTGTGAGGTAGGTGGGGCTGAGAGAGCTCTGACAGAAACTGCTCTTTTTCAAGAACAACTGTGCCAGAACTATGGCTTGCCCAAGGTCATCCAGCAGGTGTGTCCAGAGACTTCCTGGGGTCACCTTCCCTGCCAGCTCTCCCTTTCCAAAACCTCAACATTACCAAGATTTTTTATATATATTTAATTATTCTTTATATTTTATTGTATAAATGTGAAACCATGTTATCCTTTAAACTTTTGTTTGAAGTGCGAATGATAGTCTTATTTAGAAGAGCTCTTCCACTGGACCTTAGTAAAATTTCCCAGGTTTGGAACAACCTAACACTAGTAATTCTGAGAGCTTTGGTTTCTTGTTTTCAAGGATGAGAAATTAGTATTTTGTTGCTGAAGCTTGTATATAATTGTATCTCTAATAACTATTCTGGTTTTGCATTATTTTTGTGTCTAAATTGCACTGTGGAATATTTTTTACATTTATGAATTATTTCAGTGTATTGAGAGCCAATTGGTTGATTGTTTTATAAATTATTTTTCTATAAGATTCAAACTGAAAAAATAATTTGAGATGGATCCAATTGCAGATGCCAGTTTGTTATGAAAAGTCCTGTTAGAGCCTGTCTTCTTCTCTTGGCTTATCTAACTTATTTTTGTTAGAGGTTTTAAATTACACTGTGATGAGAGAAAGTAAATTTTGTAAAATTTTCCCATTAATAAAGACTTTTAATAAAATAAAAAAAAAACAGCACTGACCTGCTTGTCCTGGGGTTGGGGGGGGGGAATCTGTGTGCCCAGAGACTTCCTGAGGTCACCTTCCTTCCCAGCTCTCGCTTTCCAAAGCCCCACCTGATTGCCCTTGGGGTGGCATCTGTGTGACCAGAGACTTAGTGGGATGACCTTTCCTGCCAGCTCTCGCTTCCCAAAGCCCCACCGCTGACCTGATTGCCCTTGGAGTGATGTCTTTTGTGTCCAGAGACTTAGTAGGGTGACCTTTCCTACCAGCTTGCTTTCCAAAGCCCCATCTAGTTGCTCTTGGGGTGGCACCTGTGTGTCTAAAGACTTCCTGGGGTGACCTTTCCTGCCAGCTTTTGCTTTTGAAAGCCCCACCACTGACCTGATTCTCCTTGGGGTGGGGCCCACCTGTGGTTTGTGGGCCACATGGCTGGGGTTGGGCTTGCTCCACAGCCAACCCAGACAACATCAACCTCACTTGGAAGAACCATCAGGACCAATAGCCTCCTTCCCATAGTGGAGCACCCTCCTCATGAACCAACATCTACCTCACACTAGTATGTGGGACGTGTTTCACATGTTCAGGCAATTGAGGGGACTTCCTGTGATCCCAGGTACTGGGAGCGACCTGTGTAAATGTCCCATGTCACCCCCCCGGCAGGTGAATCCTTCCTGGGAATGAGATGCTGGAAACTGGTTGTGGTTCCCTGGACGGCAAGTGATGTTTTGTGATTCTCCTTTCTTGGGGGGGGGGCCCACGGAGAAGGGCTGGCCATAGGACAGTCGCCTAGTCTGCTCACCCAGGAAACATGGTTGTGGGCCTATCCCCTTTCTCCCACAGCACTGGCAGGGTGATTCCAGGAGAGCTGGGCAGGCAAGGCAGGCCATCAGGTGCCTCCCCAGTCCACTCGTCTTCCTTCCCATGGTGACTTTTCTTCCTCCCCAGTCAACAGTTATGACTCATCGGCATCACTGAAGGTCTCAACGAGTTTGGGGACTTCCACAGATCCATGGCCATGGCACATAATTGGTGTTTTTAGCCCCCCACCTGCGTCTTTAGCCCCCCACATGTGCACACAAGGCTTTGGTGGCTTAGGGGATTTCCACAGATCCTGGGGCACGGTGCATAGCCCATGTAATATGCCCCAGTACCCTTGCTTGGCAGCTTGACTGATCTGTCCTTGTCCTGGACATGGAACACCGGTGGCAATTGGTTTTGGTCACTGATTTGTTGAAGTACCAGTGTTGGGGGGGGGCATGGCAAGAACATGCCTTATGTGTGGGAGACCCTTTGTGGTGGGGGGAGCCGCTACATTGACAGGTGTGGTGCCCCACCGCATCATCATTGCCAGTGATTCCTTGGGTTTCTCAAGAGAACTCGGCCACACTCACTGCTTGCTTTGGTGCTTGGTGGCTCCTCTTCTCATCCAAGAGGGCCTTCCCTTCATTCCCTGTGTCCTGGCCAAGCCCCTTCATGCTCTCTGCTGGCACAGTGGCTGCGGGTGTCCCATTTCCCACACTGCAGTGGAGATGTTGGCTGCTGGACCTGGCAGGGGCAAGGTCTTTCTTTTAGGGCAGGCTACAAGCTATCATCCTCTTGGTGTCATGTGGGGGGCTCCATGGGCATCAGCCTTCACTCATGATGCTCTCAAGATGATTGCTTTCTGGTTGTCTTGCCTTTCCCCCCAGGGCTCAACTCAGTCACATAGGGCTTTTCTTGTCTGTTCTGTGCCCCAGAACCCATACTTGAGATTTTCCCAGAAAGCACTTTCCTCGAGGCATGTCCTTTGGCAGGCTACAACTCTTCCCCCCCACCCCCCGTTCAATCTGCACATAACTTGTTGGGTAAGTGGGGGGCATCCCAGGGAGGTGCTCTGCAGTTTGATGCCTGTAGCTCTCACAGTGTCCGTTCCATACACTCCTAAATCCGGGTCCATTCCATACACTCCCGAACCTGCACCCAACATCTCCCTATAAAGTACTTTCCTGCAGGCACCTTGTTTGGTGATCTATAACTCAGACCCCTCAAGTTTAAACCGCACGTAACTGGTAGGGCATCTTGGGGGGCATCCCCAGGGAGGCACGCCACAAGTCTGATGCCTCTGGCTTGCACAGGAGCCATTCTGTACACTCCTGGACCCACGTCTAAAGTCTCTCCAAAGAGCACTTTTCTGGGGGCACCTTGGTTGGGGGTCTGTAAATTGGACTCCCCAAATCCAATCTGCATGTAACTTGTGGGGCATGTGGAAGGGCATCCCGGGAGGCACCCAGGGCCCGTTTTATCCTGAACCCGTGCCAGGCATTTCCCCGAAAAGCACTTTCCCGGGATGCCTTGTTTGGGGTTCTGTAACTCAGCCCCCCCCGCCCCCCCAGTCCAGCCGTCACCAGACTTGGTGGGCAGGTAGAGGAGAATCAGCTGGAGGTGCCCTGCAATTCTGGAGCCTCTACAACCCCAGGGGCCGTGTACCATGGTTCGCAAACCTGTTCACGAACCAGGCTGGTTTTGTGGTTCGGTTCCAAACTGGTTTGGGACTTGCCCCGGTTCAGTTCGTGAACCGAACCAGGGTTTCCAGGTTTGTGCCCATCCCTATTGAGTAGTGCTTGGTGTATGGTTTGTAGAAGACTTGAAAACCTGGGCTATTTAGCCATTGTGTTCCTTGAGGTCAACTTGACCCTGCAATCTGGGCCAGTGAAGGGGTACAGCCGAAGTGGAACCCCTTGCCTATGGAGCCACCCTCCTGCATTCCCAGCTTGCCACACATTCACATAACGCTTCTGAAAGCCCGCGCGTATGGCGTTTTCTCTTCTAGGAGAAGCACCTGATTGCAGTATGCATATCACTTGAGGGGGCAAAGGATACAGGGAAGGTCCCCGTTATTCAGCCTCTCTAGGAGCAGGCTGTGTCTTGCCTAGCGCTGCCTTCTGCTCTGTTTGAGGAAGAAACATGGGCACAGGGAGAGAACTAGTCTGGGCTGAGGGTTGGAGCTGGAGGTAGTTTCTCTGGGAGAGGATGGAGAATGTCCCTTGAGTGCTTGTCGTGGTTCCTGAGACTTGGAAAACTTGAATGGGGTGCTGCTAATTCCCACTGTATTTGGAAGTGGGCCAGTGACATGCAGCCCTCGTGCTTTTCAACTTCAAAGCTTGCTTTCCAATGAAACATGGGTAAGAAGAGAACATGCATCAACCAGTGGAGGATGTTCTTCATGCACCTGGTGAAGTGGCTCTGCCCCACCAGAGCTTGTGTCAGCATAAGTCTGACAGTTCGTAAGGTGTCACAAGACTATTTCTTTGCAAACTCCATTCCTTTTTATTTTGCTGCAGCACAGGTGAGTCTCTGGAACATGAAATTTACTTATCTAGATAAACAATCTTTCTGAAATGGGCCAACAGTTATTTTTAATGAGATTACTTGTCTCCATCCTTTTCAGGGAGGTTAATATGAACGGCCTACCCAGTGGTGACAGTACAGCCTTTTGGGGCTCTGTGCGAAAGACTGCTGCCAGAATTTGCTGGAATCTTCCTACAGCTTCCAGGAGCATGACTTTGAATCTGGGGTTGTGGGAAATACTTGCATTCTGTACTGTTCAGTGCTGTCTCCTTACATCTTTCTCTGAAGATTTTTACTACTTCAAACAGAGTACTGGCTAACTTGCTTCAGTGAGTGTTGGTGGCTGTTGATGTTATGAAACCCTTTTCCTGGGTGGAGTCTCCCCCTCCCCAAGGTAAAAGTGATTGCTTAAAAAAGGAGGAGGTTCCACACTTGGTCTAGGCCTTGCAAATGTAAACAGCACTTGTGTTTAATTATGGAGGGTGTGGGTGTGGGTAGAACGGCATCCACCCATGGTGTGCTTCATCTGAGGACAGGCTTGGGATTAGTCAGAGGCAGGGTGCAGTGGAGCGCACCATAGAATGCTCCTTCTTACAAGGTGTGTGTTGTTATATGTGTCCTGGTTTGAAGGACGCAAGAGATTCTTTTTTGAGAGGAACCCAGGCATGTGGAGCCCTGCTGCTTTTACAGTTTCTTTCTTTCCTGGCCTTCACTCTTCAGTCAGGTGACTTGGGCAAAGATAGGCAGAGCATAACAACTGAGTGTTAAGCAAAGGTCTGTTGATGTGGCATCTGTGCATCCCAACAGTTTTAAATTTTAGACTCGCCTTCAGCTGTTTCTTTGGCCTTCAGGGCTTGTGCACTGTCTTGCCCTCCTATGAGGAGGACGCCACATTAAAACTATTCAGCTGCTTCTGCATTGAAGGACGATTTCAATGTGTGGAATTCACTGCCACAGGAGGTGGTGGCAGCTACAAGCATGGACAGTTTCAAGAGGGAATTAGATAAACATATGGAGCAGAAGTCCATCAGTGGCTATTAGCCACAAGATATAGATAGGAACTCTCAGTCTGGGGCAGGTGATGCCCTCTATTCCTGGTGCTGGGGGGGGCAGCAGTGGGAGGGCTTCTAGTGTCCTGGCCCCACTGCTGGACCTCCTGATGGCACCTGGTATTTTTGGCCACTGTGTGACAGAGTGTTGGACTAGATGGGCCATTGGCCTGATTCAGCATTGGCTTCTCTTATGTTCTTATGTTCTTATGATTTTGGAAAAGGTAGTTTGTCTTAAAGATGCTTTCAGTGTGAATGAAAGTGGGGTAGTTATGAATGCAGTGGTCTTACTCCTGACTAGCCACTTTCACACGCTGAATAATGTGCTTGCAATCCACATTCACCGTTGTGTGAACCGGCAAGATCCCCTTGCAAAGGATCGCTGAAGTGGATTGGGGGTGGATTGAAAGCGCCGTGTTCCTTGTGGTGTGAATGTGCCTTCAGTCATACTTAGGACTGCAGTTTGTCTGTTCTGGCCCATAAACATATTTTGCTATCAAGAAGCACTCTTACTGTTTTCGCTTGTAGAAAACCAAATGCGGCACCCCTTCCAGTCTTTGCTGCATGCATGTGTTCCCCTTGCTGGGTTCATGCTGCTCTTCAATGTGTGTATAAATAAAAGCGCTGAAATTCTGGCATGGAAAAGTAAAACCTAGGTCTACTAATTCTGGCATGGATCGCAGGGGCATTTGTAGTTTTGATTCCAGTAGAAACCGTGGTCTCGGGCTGAAGGGATTTTGAAAAGAATTGAATAGGAATTCTAAAAATGGACTCCTGCAGAATGCCACGGGCGCTTCTCTTACATTTCATCTTTTTTATGATGATGCAAAAGGATAAGCCTCATGCATGGTGCTTTCCAAGCCGAGCACACCACAGAAGACGAGTTGATTAGAATCATATGTGACAACTTAACATTTTAATGACTAATGCTGCTATGGATCTTGGGAGTGGATGAGCTAATTTTAGTTCCTCTCTTTCAGAGGCTGAGCAGGGAAGTGGAAAGAGTCATTTGGGGCCACTATTCCCAATCCAGGGTGCCGGAGCGATCCGGCGTTGCTCTTCTGTTGCCACAGCTGTTTGTTTTGGCCCCCAACTCTGCTCAATGGCAGAATGATGAATGAGGCTGCTGCCCATTCTGAAGCTGAGCCCGGAGGGGGAAACCTGGTGGGCTGGAGATGCTCAGTTGCCTCCGTATCGCAAAGTTAGCACAGTTGCCAGTTACTAGGAAAGGTTTCGACAGGGAGAAATGTGAGCCCGGGCATGCTTTGGTTAAGGGTATTTCTAGACGTGGATTGTTTTGAAAGATGAATGGGCAACTTACAGGGTGGATGAAAGTTGGGTGATTTAAAAAAAATACTTCAGTTGTGTCTGCCTTCCATGTTTTTGTGTCTGTATCCAGTTAATATAGAACAAAGGAGCCCTTCAGTCTACAAATTCTGTAACCGGAAAGCTATCAGAAGCTGCAGCGTTTATCTTATTTCTTTTTCATAATCAGTTTGTTATTCCTATAATCACTTTAACGTGTATTAAAACACTTTACAGTAAATAAAAGTGCACCACAGCCCCTGCCCCTCAGGCACACAGGAGGGAAATCCTGGTCTGAGATAGCGAGTGTCTTGTTCAGTTCGTACTGTGACCCAGGCTGTGATTTGGAGAACACTGAATGAATCATGAGTTCACATGCACCCTTCCCTTTCCATTTGTGTGTGGCTTCCTGCTCAGGCTGCTGTTCAGTGCTAACTCTAATTTGTTGTGACACCTGGACTGGGAAACTTTGGTTTGCCCTCAAATCAGAAACCTACTTGAAGCTGGGTTGTGTTTTTTTTAACTATTTGGGTTGAATCTGTTGGCTCCTTTCTGTTAAGTGAGGATCCTTCATCTGGAGGAAGACCCCATTTGTTGGACTCCTCCTCCAGTGGAAGATTTCTCACTTAATGAAAGGGAGCTGTTGGATCCAGCTTAGCTTGCTGATTCAGGGGGCACGGCATACTACGGCTAAAACGAACAGGAGAGGGAAGCCCATACATAAGTTTATTGCTCATTTCTGACCCTTGCCTGGACCATGATTTTGGAGGCCTGTCTGACTTGAGCCACTGAGAAGAGCTTGTCCACTCTTATGATGTTAGACTATTGCAGTTTGCCAAGAAGAGGAGGAGGAGAAGAAGGGGGGGAGGAGATTGGATTTGTACTGCACCCTTCACTCGGAGTCTCAGAGCGGCTTATAATCCTCTTTCCTTCCCCTCCCCACAACAGACACCCTGTGAGGTAGGTGGGGCTGAGAGAGCTCTTCCCAGAACTGTCCTTGAGAGAACAGCTCTGAGAGAACTTGTAACTGACCCAAGGTCATACCAGTAGCTGCATGTGGAGGAGTGGGGAATCGAACTGGGTTCTCCCGGATCAGAGTCCGCGCTCCTAACCCCCACACCAAACACTGCTGAGCCACAGCTCCCTCATGACCAGGCTACCACAAAAAATCCTCAGTCAATTTTTTTTTTGAAATGTGACTTAGGGAGAACCAGGACAGTTCAGTTGCCAGAGCCCTTCTCAACAGGACTACATCTGCATCTAAGATCCTGTTGACTCTAGCTCAGTCCTGGGTGGTTAGGTTAACATCATAATTGTTTAAAGATCCTTAATAGTTCTGCTTGTTCTCTGGTAATGCTAAACTTATTATTGCAGTCTTGCAAGAAATAGACTTCCTCTTCATGTTGCACAAACAGAACAAAATCCATTTGTTGTACTTAGCAGTCTCTCTCTCTCTCTCTCTCTCTCTCTCTCTCTCTCTCTCTCTCTCTCTCTCTCTCTCGCTCTCTCTTTAAAAAAACCCCTCATTCCTACAGTCTTGCCAATATCCTGTATTTGTTTTTCACAGGAAAGCTTTTAACTTTTCCTTAATGCAAGTTGAGTTGTGATTTTTTTTTGCTGTTGTAGTACAGGATAAATATATGCAAGAACTAAGCTTTCTACTAATTTTGCAGTTAGTGGAAATGTTCTTGAACTAGAATGTTTTTAACATGTTTCTATGAACTGTATCAGGGGTTTCAAATAGGCTGTGTTTGGACATGATTGCAATCTTCAAGTATTTGAAGGGCTGTCATGTAAAAGATGGAGCAGATGTATTCTCTTTTGCTCCGGATTGCAAGGCTAGATCTAATGGGTGGAAATGGCAAGGGAGTCGTTACCGGCTAGATATCAGGAGAAACTTCCTAACTGTCAGAGTGGTTGAGCAATGGAACAGTCTGCCTCAGGAGGTGGTGGATGCTCCTCCTATGGATGTTTTCAAGTGGAGGCTGGACGACCATCTTTTGGGTATGTTGTAGGTATGTCGGGCTATCTTTTGGCTATGCTCCTGCAGAGTGCAGGGGGTTGGACTAGATGACCTGCAAAGTCCCTTCCAACTTGAACATTCTGTGACAGGATTTTCCCATCAGTCTCTCTGCTTGGGAGCCATTAAACCTCTGGCACAGATCTCCTTTGCATTATAGGAGATTCCGAGCCATTTTCTAGGATGCTCAGTCAATTCTTGTGAGGCCATAGTCTGGCCTTTTGGGCCTGGTTGTTGCCCTCTGTGTACCCGTCATGACCCCAGTGGGTCACCGCCATCCGCTGCCACCACCTTGGACTTCCGGTCCCTTGAGAAGGCCCAGGGTACCCTTTCAAGCCCATCCAAAAATGTCCCTTTTACAGCCGAGAAAACACAGGCGTGATGACCAGGCAGAGTACTTAACAATGGTTTATTAAGAACAATACTGGGGCAAGGCAAATAAGGCAAGGTGCTTTAAAAAGGTATAACAGTATTGAAAGGCAAAAGGAACACAAAACTAACGCGGCTACCTGTTACTCCTTAACTGTTACTTCTTAGGGCCTACAAGCCTTCTTACCAGGCCTCACTACCTGCACACTCACTCTGACTAGTGAGGGACCTTCTCCTCTCAGACCAGCTCTTCTCCCTCAGTGACTCCGTGAGAGGGAAAACCGCAGAGAGACAGCGAGATCTGTTTCCTCATAACACACAGAGTTTATCACAGTCCCTTTTAGTTCACTCCTGTGTGAGGAAAGACACCATTTTCCACAGCTACCAGCTTAAGACACACCTCCACAAGAATGCAACAGTCTCCTCCCAGAATCCCTGCACTCCCATTGGCTAAAACCATCCCCAAGCATTGTGGGGATTGTAGGCTGTCTGCTTTCTACTGCCAGACAGGCCCCTCCTAGAGCTTCGGCCTCTAGGCGCTGTCTCCGTCCTGCACAGATCATGACGGTACCTGTCTAACCATGGAATAGTCCCCTGAGGCTGTACGGATTGCAGGAGGAGATCTGTAGCGCTGGGTGAGTGGTCTTTCAGAGAAACCTCATTACCAGCCACCTCTTTGAAGAACCTGGGAGTTTCCTGGATCATCTGTTGAAAGCTGCTGTGTTAGATTGGTGTGATGGGAGATTCCAGTTGGTTTCTGTCCTTCCCTTGTTCTTCAAAACAGCTAAACCAACAGAAATTGAGGCCAGTTACTTGATAATCTCATGCTAATGGCATATATCCAAGAGCAGTGATTTCCCTTGCACTGTAGACCCCTGTGCTCTTCCTGAGGGTTTGCTGATCCTCAGGAACAAAATCTGGGGGACTCGGTAGATTGCAACAGGTGGTAGAAAACAGGAATGTTCTGCTCCAGGTCGGGTACACCCCAATAGTCATGTGAAGGTTGGAAAAGGGAAGAGATTGAGCAGTTGCTGATGGATAGGTAAATAAAAGGCTGTTGACAAAATTATACTCCCAGTAGACCCAGGTATTCCAAATATAGTTATGTTTGTTTGTATGTGTGTGTATGTGTGGGATTGTTGTGATAACTTTTGGGCTACTTTGGAAGGACGGGGAGGAGTGCTTGCTTAGATTTCATATAGAGAAACCCTAATTAAATGAGGTAGAAATAAATGAGATGTTTCCACACTCTGTACTTTTTATAGATGCATGTTCAGCTGTGGTGAGGTGAGGCTTGCTTTTTAGACTAGACTGTTGCCACTCTCCATTGTCAGGCTCATAATTCTCTTGCAATATAATAAGTTAGTAGCACCTATGCAAAGTTCACCTTTGGCTATTAAGACATGGTTCTCTTGAAGAGTCTTCATTTTAATAATCTGACTACCTTCAGACCCTTCAGTAACTAATACTTTTGGAAGGACTGAGTTGAGACTTCCTGCCTTTCCAAAAATAATTCTAGCCACTGTTAAGGGTAAAATTGTATCATAATACTCTGGGCATGTGACACATTTTGCATAATCTAGAAAGAAAATTAATGGGTCTGGGGGATGTATGAAAATGTAACATTCCAAAGATTGAATTTGCAATCTCATTCTCCAACACTGTACTCTTAAACAACAGCATACATTTTAAAAATCTCCTTCAGCTTTATGACAGCACCAACAACTTTTGTTATTTGCTTTGTGAATTTTAGGAATTTTCTAGGGTGATAAATATTATTGAACAAACATCTTAAGGCAGTTCTTTTATGATGTAAATTGTAGCTCTTTCAAAAATATAAAAAAGCCAACCGGATATGGAAACTCCTGGACTGTCACTTTGTGTGCTGTTTTAACGGCTTTATTTCTTAGACGGAGCTGCAATACAATGGGGTATATTGCGGGTCGCATATAAAATGTTTGCAAATGTTTTCCAAAGAAGTGAATATTTAAGTATGTTATGTCTGGTCACTGCTGCTGCTTGCATCACTGTGCTTCTCTCTGAGAAGACCACGCGGCTCTGTGAGCTCTAAGGCAAGCTTAGGAGATGAAGTAAAAGGACTGCAAACCTGATCTTCCGGTTGAATAAGTAGGTCACTGAATCGAGCGTGATGGCAGCTTGGGATCCCGGCAGCGTGTTCATGGAGCCACAGCACCGTACTGTAACACAGCTGCAAGATCTGTTCTGAGGGCTTCAGGTGGACCTTAGCAAACCAGGTAGACAAAGCACACGCATAGTCAGCTGGGACACTGGCATTTTTGGATTTCCATCCATAAGTGGGCAGTGTTAGGATAGTGGTACCATCTAATACCAACATCCTACAAAGCAGAATGATCCATTTGAGAGCGGTGGGAAAGTTAATATTACTCCTTTCCCAAGTCGCTTGGAAGGTAAACCGGGCTTTATTGTCAGGGGTGGGGTGGTGGTTCAGGTCATGAACAGGGGATGTTAGCATAATGGACAGATAATTGCTCAGATTGGCCAAACTGAGTATACCAGGAATGTGTCCTTGTCTAGTGGGAAACCAACACAACCCCCTTTTCTTGTTGGTCCCAGACTCCTTGAGACTGCAGCTTCTTTATCCAGAGTTTCTAGCCTCTTCATGTACTTTATTCTGTGTTGGTGTGAGAAACAGTAAGTACCGACTTTTATTGGTCCTTCTGATGTGCTGATTGTGTACAAGCCTTTTGCAGGGCTCTCCTATGCAGAATGGCTCCCGTCAGTGCACACTGAAATTAGCAGGCTTAGGCAGGAGAAATTCTGCTCAAGACTGTGCTGTTCCTCGTGCTTAAATAGGCTATATTCTTATGAAGCTTGCCTTGTTCCCTGGAGCAAGTGAACTTGACTGTGGTGATACATATATGAGGTTCAGAGACTTCAGAATGAAAATCACAGATCAGGTAGCACATGTGCATAGCGTTTGGATCATGTTGTGCAAGCTACTTGGGATACATTGGCTGTGAAGTACTGTTGCCATGACCACTCACAATGTGCAGTGTGAACATGGCAGAAGAGAGTCTGCTAACGTTGCAATACGTGGAAACTGACTTGCTGAAAAGGGAGTGCCTTCGCTCAGCCGTCCTTCGTTAAGATCTACATCGGAAAAGTCTGTTTGCTGTGTGGTGGAACGTTTTTGTATTGATTTGCAGTAGAATTTGTGAATTAGTTTCCTGTTTTTATGGAAAAGTCTAATGCCGCACAGACTTTGCTTTTTCCCTAGCTGGAGTTTGGAAATGGCTTTTGGTCATTCCCACTGTGAAGAAGAAGAAAAAGAATGGAAGATGCTGCATGTTCTGGTGGTGTGTTTTTAGTCTTCCAGTTAAACAGTAGGCTAGATTTGTGGCCCCGTGGGTTTCCTTTCCGGTGGCCGTGTAAGACTAGCTTTTATAAATCCCCTCGGGTCCAAATGTGATTCTCTAATAGGGCCAGAACACAGATGTAGTGTTTGAGGTCTTGCATTCCACTGAGATCAAAGAGTTGCTGGACCACATCCACTGAACATCTGAAGCTGTTACAATCCTCTGCAGCCTGTCCGGATCCAGGTGCTGCGCACTCACTGGGCTAAAGGCAACAAGAGCTGCTGCAGCTTTTAGGCCTCTTTTTTGTTTAATTCTGACTGCTTTGATTCACTACAGCTGGTGAAACAGATTTGGTTCAGGCATGTATGGTGGTAGCTCATTTCATGGTCAGAATTGTAATTATGTTCTTTCCTTTCAAGCTCACAGCTGTAAAAGATTTCTTCGAGTGTGCGTTGCTTAAAACTTATAAGCATTAACTAGCATAGTATAGGAAACATACCAAGGTTTACCAGCATCTATAAACTTTTTAATTGCAGATGCCTGCCTAGTTTTCTCCATATGTGTCTGCTATATAATACCTTCACTTCAAACTGAAGGTGTGAAAGAGGCTATTCCATAAATGAAATAGATCCTGCTCTGACTTGCCTAGCTGTCGTTGACATCTGCCTGCTGCAATTTAGCTGAAGCTTCAGCCTCCATATTTCACTCTTTAAAGCCTATTCATTATCTCTTAATCTTTTTGAGACACTTCAAGGCGTAGCCAGTAGGCTTACTTGGTAAATGTAAGTCTAGCACATTTGATCTACTTGGGGCATGGAAGATATTTTTTTTTCTTTTGGTCAAACTGTTAATGCTTTTTTCTCTGTCACAAGAATTTTGTTAAATGTGCTTGCACTATCTGCTACAAAAAACTGCCCATTCACTCATTTCCAAGAGGATCTTCCTAAATTTCAGAGATGTTGTTCTGTTGTCCTATTAGTAAATCCTGATATGCAGGAGCTGGAGCTGAAGGCTTAGGCTCCTTGATCCTAGACCTTCGACATAGCTATGCAAGTTCTTTGGACCAAACTCGGCATCTGTGATTAGTTGGGATTCTTGCACACATATATCCAGTGGCAGTCCCAGTGGAACAGCTGTTTTTTTGTGTCAGGATCTTAATAGAGGCTTCAGTTCTCTTTAGACTCGGTATTTTTACATACTTGCATCCTTGGGCTAAATAGAGTTTTTTTTATCTTGCATCCCTCAGGGCATTTGCCAGGACTGCTGAGTGTGTGTCCCAGAAACCTGCCCACTCCCCTTTATAAGGTAGGGGAAGGTGCAGTCTTCCCTTTGAGGAACCTTTCCAAGTTTCTACCTGGTTTCTATTGCAGTTGTAGTTCACTTATGCCTTAACTCTTGATGACCATATTCCTTATTAAGGTTTGTTTTGCTCATTCTTCCTTTGTGGTCAATAGTACTAACCTACAGATATTACTGGAGCTGCGGTGGCTCAAGTGGTTAAGACGCTGAACTGCAGGCTGTGGAAGGTCGGTAGTTCAGCAGTTCGAGACCCGGGTGCCGCATGACGGAGTGAGCGCCCGTCTCTAGTTCCAGCTCCTGCCAACCTAGCAGTTCGAAAGCAAGAAATTGCAAGTAGATAAATAGGTACCACTTTGGTGGGAAGGTAACAGCGTTCCATGCGCCTTGGTGTTTAGTCATGCCGGCCACATGACCACGGAAACGTCTTCGGACAGCGCTGGCTCTTCGGCTTGGAAACGGAGATGAGCACCGCAACCCTAGAGTCGGATTCGACTGGCTTTCGAGCAAGGGAACCTTTACCTTTACTTTACTTACAGATATTAACTCCCCTGGGGCTGGTGAGTGTATAGTCCCTTCCTGGTACTATCTGTTGATTCCCTTTCTCTAGAGAAAGGGAAAGCAGAGTTAGGCTGCTCTGAGCAAAGTCACATTTTACAACCATGGTCTAGTACTTACCGTGGTTTAAGTGCTCTGTTGCAGGAAAAGCAAAACAGAACCCAGCAATCTTTTTTGCATAAGATTGAAGGGTATCAGTTGGTTACAGAGGGTGGGTGATATGTAAGAGTTGCTTGGAAGGAATTTTGTTTGGAGGTGTTGGGCATGACTTTTCTACTCCCAAATACTTCCTTGATAAAGCACCATGCGCGTGTTCTGTGATGCCTTGCAGAGGCGGCACAGGATTTTGTTCCAGTTGCAGCATCATGAGAATCCTAGTTGGGCTCTTAAGCCTGCAAATGTAGATGAGGATTCTTACAGGCAATGTCTCTTGAAATCTGTGAATCCGATTTATACCTGGGCGTGCTGGCTTTTCAGTGGTCAAAAGCCGGCTCAATCACTGTCCTGCATAGCTGCATTCCCGGCCCCCGTGACTAGAGAACAATATTATGCAAACTGCAAAAAGATTTGCCAACTTGATTTGCATATGTTATGCTGGGTGCAGTTATCTTGATGTTAAACCATTTTGAAGGGATAGGAGTCCTGTAGCACCTTAAAGACTAACAGAATTTGTGGTAGGTTATGAGCTTTCGTGAGTCACTGTTCACTGCTTCAGATATCTGAAGAGCTGAGCAGTGACTCACGAAAGCTCCTACCCTATCACAAATTTTGTTAGTCTTTAAGGTGCTCCTGGACTGTAATATCTTTTCTACTGCTACAGACAGGCTAAAATGGCCACCTGTCTTGCTCTGTCTCCTTTTAAAGGAAATTAGCAGTATGTGCCCACCTGCATTGAGTTTCTGGTTTGCACTTCCAGTTTTCATGTTCTGGCATGGAACACAACTGTCTGTGAGACAGAGCAGTACTCGAGTTCAGGTTGTTTATGTGCAGTCTTTGTGGCTGCCCTGCTCAGCGTAGAAAATGGGGTTTTAGGCGAAGCCTTCCAGTGTGGAGGAGGGTGCGCACGTGCACATAGCTTGATGTTGCCAAGGCAGTTCTTGGCATGCCCTGTGCATACTTCACAGGAGTTTAATGTCCTCTGTGATTGAATGAGTGTGTTCACATTTGGTAAGCTTCCTTGCACCTGTCTGATCTCCTCTGCCACCTCGATGCTAACACAGCCATCATTCAGATAGCACAGTGTTGTCTTCTGTGTTGGGCTTCCCTTGCAGGATGGGAAAAGGGTAAGGCCCAGCGATGGGTGAAGCTAAAATATACTTCAGTGCTCTCAAAAGGAGATGCAAGAACACAAGGCTTTTCAGGGATCGGGTTTCGTGCAGGCAAAACATCGTCTCATTTAGTCAGTTGACGTTTAACCTACATTCATCTTATCTGCTTTTTATTTTATTTGTTATTCATACTGCGTGTTAGTGATACTGTAAATGTCCTGAGGACAGGATTTATGCTCGGGGAAACTAAGGATTAGGCAAAAACTGAATCTTTATGTTGGGTCACTGAAAAAGGTACCTGTGAAGTGTCAGACTGTCCAAGTTAGCTCTTTCTTGTGAGTTCATTTTGGTGAGAATAAATTACAGAATCAGCTCTGGCCCATTTTCGCAAGGGTCTCCTGCATTTGACCTGTAAAGTTGAAAAATACATACAAAGCCCTTTTTGTTGGATGAAGAAGAGTGCCTCTTAGCGGATTCTGTGCTAGCGCTTCTCTTGCAGTATCTGTAAAACCATAACCACAGCTCTTGGTGAGGGTGTGTGCATGCTGCCTCCCGGTACCTCAAGAGAAGTGGGAGACGGCTGTGCACGCTGTGGTGGACCATATTGCTATGGGCAGGACCGAAGAGGATCCCGGGTGAAGGAGCGCCTATGGTATTCCCTGGTGCTCTTCGGCAGGATGAAACCTTCACCTGGATAGCTCAGGCTAGCCCGGTCTTGAAGCTAAGCAGGGTCGGCCTTGGCTAGTATTTGGAAGGGCAACCTCCAAGGAATACCAGGGTTGTGAAGCAGAGGCAGACAATAGCAACCACGTCTCTTGGCTTAAAAAGTCTAACCACCTGGTGGTGCATAACGCTAGAACTTCTGTGACCGGGAGACAATCTTAGGAACTCCTGGCTATACCACACACAGTGCCATATAGTAATAAGAACAACAACAACACTGGATGAAAACTGGGCAGACAAGAGAGAAACTTCCATTTGCAATCTGAAACACCCTTGCTTTCTCTTCTTGCTTTGTATACAAGGGAGCAGATGTTTATAGATGTGTGGGGTGAGTCACTGCTACTTTGTGGCTAGGAAATCATCTATTGCCGGGGCTCTATTTGGATTACCTCATAAGTGCCTCTATATTACCTTTTAAAAAGGCTTCCGGTATCATTGTTGGCACTGATAATCCCAGCAATGGGTATGACCTTCTGGATGAGAGTAATAATTTTGTTTCATTGCCTCCCTGCTTTGAGTTTTGGGAGGTATGGTGCCGTAGCTAGTGGGAGTCTTGTGGTTCTGTGTGCGTGGCCCAGTGCCACCCATGTTGTTCTTCCATTAGTATGTCGTGTAGGAGCCTGCAGCATGGTGAAGTGAGAGAGCTACAACTCTTTGAGAAACGGTGGCAGTCTTGGACACGTTTTTGTTTGCCTTCCCGCCTGTGCCCTTCTTTCAGCTTCTGCGTGCATGACCTCCCGTGCAAACCATCAGCCAGGGTTGCCTCCTGATGATAGAAGAAGGTTGGCCTGCTTACTGTTGTAGGACTCATCTAGATTACGTTAAGCTGAACACTTCTGTAAGAGGGTGACACACGTGCTCCATGGAGCTATTTCCGCCAGTAATTAAAAGGGCCGAGAAGGCATCGTCTGGCAACTGAGATCCCTTTGAGATTTCAAGGTAAGGACGAAGCTTAGGGTGGAAAAGATATGTGTGGTAGAAGCTCATAAATTACTATGATCCATATAAACTGTAGGATCCTTATATACCTCCTTAAATAACAAGATTTAATTAAAATGGACCTGAAAGAGAGGCAGGGCCCACTCTCAGTGCTGTAATTCAAGTTAATGTCGCTACGTGTCAAAGGTTGGAGGCTTTAGAAAATTAATCCACAGCTGCCATGTTTAAAAGAGAGATTTATCTTACCAGTAGTTTTGCCTATTTTACAGAAAACAAGGGTTTTATTTTAATATAAAGGGTAAAAGCTGTTTTCTGTACTTTCGGCTGGAAGCTTCTTATTTTAGTTAACAGATTTTTGCTCACAATTTTTTAAAAAATTGATTTCTGTCTCCTGTATTTTTCTCTCACCTTTTCTCTAAGGAGGTCAGGGCAGGAGGTGTGGTTCTGCTTCACAGGGGTTCCTGTGAATGGCAAGTTGAGTGCGACTGGCCCAGGATCACTCACTGAGCATCGTGGCAGAATGGGGGTTCGAACTGGGGTCTCCCAAATCCCAAGACCACCGTGCCCCACACTCTCTCTCCTAAATGCCTCAGGATAATGTCTTTAATAAAAATTCAGGGATGGTTTAATACTTCTCATTTTAATACGTGCAGCAACTTCTTACAGAGCTTTGAGTAATACTATGAAATGGATAGTCAATAACTAATTACAGTGAAGCAAGGAATATTCTAGCCTCCAAATGGTGGAAATTTGAGTATGCATTTCATTATGTTACAAGGAAAACGATTTTCCTGTGGAATTACCATGTGCATTGTGAGAGAAAATGATCCAAAATTTCTGTGCTGTTACTTACAAGTTACTTATAACCAAATACTTTGGGGTCTGGCATTATAGGCTTGGCCTCCTGGCTGAAATCCCTCCCCTGGGCCCCCTCTGACCTTCAGAAGCCTCAGTCTTAGAACCACAATTTCCCCTGGTCCCAGTGAATACTAGAACCACAATTTCCTCTGGGCCCCCTCTGACCTTCAGAAGCCTCAATCTTAGAACCACAATTTCCCCTGGTCCCAGTGAATACTAGGGAATGGTACATACTGAAGCAAATGGGGGCTGAGTCAGGCCAATGGCCGCATGGGGGCTCCCTGGGAATCTGGTGGGTGCTGCTTGAGATTCCACAGTGAAAGAAATGTGAGGTAGAAAATGTAATAATGCTTGAAACTGTGTAAGCTGTTAAGTCTTGTGGTACATTTAACAGAATTATTATGGCATAAGCTCTTGTAGAATACAGCTCGCTTAACCAAAAACATAAAATGTTTTTCTCATTTAGGAGAAGTTGTATGCATAGGCCCTGACCTGGATGGCCCAGGCTAGCCCTGTCTCATCACATCTTGGAAGCTAAGCAGGGTTGGCTGTGGTTAGTCCTTGGATGGGAGACCACCAGTGATTGTTATGCACAGGCAGGCAATGGCCAACCACAGGCAGACTCGACATGGATTCTGTAAGGGAAGATCTTGTCTCAATAACCTGTTAAGTGTTCTTTGAGAGGTGAACAAACTGAGGACAAGGAGGACCCAATAGTTATCTACCTTGACTTCCAGAAAGCTTTTGAGAAAGTTCCTCATCAAAGGCTCCTAAGTATGCTCAGTAGTCACAGGATAAAAGGACAAGTCCTGTTGTGGATCAAAAACTGGCTAATTAATAGGAAACAGAGAGTCAGTGGAGGATGGTAAGCAATGGGGTAGCACAGGGCTCAGTACTGTGTCTGATGCTTTTTAACTCATTCATTAAGTGGCTAAATTTGCAGATGACACAAAGTTGTTCAGGGTGGTGAGAACCAGGGAGGATTGTGAGGCACTCCAAAGGGATCTGTCGAGGATGGGCGAGTGGGCGTCAACGTGGCAAATGGGGTTCAGTGTGGCCAAGTGCAATGTGATGCACATTGGGGCCAAAAATCCTAACTATAAATACATGTTGATGGTGTCCAAACTGGCAGAGACTGACCAAGAGAGAGATCTTGGAGTTGTAGTAGATAACTCACTGAAAATGTTGAGGTAATGTGTGACTGCAATAAAAAAGGCCAGTACTATGCTGGGGATTACTAGGAAGGAAATTGAAAACAAATCAGCCAGTGTCATAATGCCCCTGTATTAATCAATGGTGCATTTGGAATACTGTGTGCAGTTCTGGCCACCATACCTCAGAAAGGATATTATAGCATTGGAAAAAATGCAGAAAATGGCAACTGGAATGATAAAAGGGTTGGAACACTTTCCCTATGAAGAAAGGTTAAAACGCTTGGGGGGCTCTTTAGCTTGGAGAAATGATCACTGACGGGTGACATGATCGAGGTTTATAAGATTATGCATGGGATGGAGCAGGTAGAAAAAGAAGTATTTTTCCTCCCTTTCTAACAATACAAGAACTCATGGGCACTCAATGATATTGCTGAGCGGTCGGGTTAGAATGGATAAAAGGAAGGACTTCTTCACCCAAATAGTGATTAATACATGGAATTCACTGCCACAGGAGGTGGTGGCAGGTACAAGCATGGACAGCTTCAAGGGGGAATTGGATAAACATATGGAGCAGAGGTCCATCAGTGGCTGTTAGACACAAGATATAGATAGGAACGCTAGGTCTGGGGCAAGTGTTGCTCTGTATTCTTGGTGCTTGGGTGGGGGCAATGGTGGGAGGGCTTCTAGTGTCCTCGCCCCACTGGTGGACCTCTTGATGGCCCCTGGTATTTTTGGCCACTGTGTGACACAGAGTGTTGGACTGGATGGGCCACTGGCCTGATCCAGCATTGGCTTCTCTTATGTTCTTAACTCTTACCTTGAAAATCAGATAATATTATTGGGCACTGGAGCACCTGTATTCCACCTGATGTGAGGCATGGGGTTTGATGATACTGTTTATTGTGCCATCGATTGTTTTATTGCTTTTACTGTTTTATTGTTTTCCTACATGTTGTAAGCTGCCCTGAGCCCACGTGTGGGATAGGGTGGGGTATAAATTGAATGAATGAATAAATAAAAGTCCACTGCGACTCGACAGTGAACTGGTTCTAGCCTAGGGTTGCTCTGGACCTCCTCCAGGCTGGTATGGACTTGTTTTGGGGGGATTTGTGGTGGGAGACCTGTGCTTTTTAAGCTTCACAGTTAACCCAATCCTCCTCGGAGCAGGAATTTGCCACTTACAGTTGAGAGGATCATCGGGTGGCCTGATGATTCTGATGGACTTGAGTTCTGTCCCACAAATAGGTTCCCCTCAACAGCAGCAGCATCAAGGTGCATCTTAAGAGCTTTGCGCTTTACAGAGGATTTGAAGGTGAGCAAAGAGAAGGTTGGGTAATAGACGCAGTAAACTCGTCAGTCCAGTCTGATGCTCCTTTCCCAGTGTGTGGAGAAGGTTTGCTCTGGAGAGTGGAGCTTAGCTTTGAATCCAGAGGGGAAGGGGAGCAATCTCAGCCCCCCCCACCCACCCTTTGGTCCATGAAGGGGTTTAGTTCCACGTGTGCAGGCAGCGGAGGCAGTAGGTGTGCCCAGAAGGGATTCTTTGGTTTGGGGGGGGGGGAAGAAAGGGAAATTTCCTTGTCTTTGCCCTGCTTGTCTCCCCTCCCTCCCTTTCATGTTCTATGCATGTAGAATCTGATATCCCGCACCCTTAGTGCTGAAGCACTTTTCTTGGCACGGGCATTGGGGTGGGGTGGGGATGAAGCGATGGAGGTGCGTTCATCCGGTCACCTGGTTTACTGCTCTTGGCGTGAAGCCCTTCCAGAGAAGAGAAGCCAGCCTCCTGCTCAGCGGAGGATTAGGTCTTGTCGGCTGACAAAAATAGAGCTGTTTATGATGTCAGTGCCAGCCTTGCTCCCCAGGCTGGGTTTCCTGAGCAGCTTGGAAGCGCAGCCTCGCCCAGTGCGTGCAGAGCCTCTTGCAAGGGGTGTGGGTCAGCCTTCATGTTCAGCATCTCACGGGGTGGGCGGTGTGCACAAAAGGGTGTTGGTATTGCTGCCGTGTGAGCATTCCTCATTTTACAATAGCTTTATAGTGGTTGCTTTCTGCTTCCCTTTCCCCAGAAACAACAGTGCCTGAACTCATGATAAAGGGGGGCAGACCTTTTCCAGCTTAGCAGCGGTACCTGCAGTCTGAATCCTGGCAGCTGCAGTTGTTGTTGTTGTTGTTCAGTCGCACAGTCGAGTCCGACTCTTCGCGACCCCATGGACCAGATCACGCCAGGCCCTCCTGTCTTCCGCTGTCCGCTGAAGTTTGCTCAATTTCATGTTCATTGCATCGATGACACTGTCTGACCATCTCATCCTTTGCCGTCCTCTTCTTCTTTGACCTTCAATCTTTCCCAGCATCAGGGTCTTCTCCAGTGAATGCTCCCTTCTCATTTGGTGGCCAAAGTATTTGAGCTTCAGCTTCAGGATCTGGCCTTCCAGGGAACAGTCAGGGTTGATTTCTTTTAGGATTGACTGATTTGATCTCCTTGCAGTCCAAGGGACTCTCAAGAGTCTTCTCCAGCACCATAGTTCAAAAGAATCTATTCTTCGGCGCTCGGCAGCTGCAGTAAAGAGCACCAAAACCCTCCCTCCAGTTCAGTGACAGCCATTTAACATGGAGTTCCCCATTCAGCTTTTCTGTGCCTTGGAACTGCCAGAGGGGTAGCTGCGATCTATGCCAAATCCTAAGGTGGGTGGGGTGGAGTCATTAAAAAAAAAATCTGGAGATGTTAATACAAAAAAGCAGAAACATTTACCCTAATGCAATCTGTAGCAATACATCCCAAGACAATTGGTTCAATATCAACTAGCTGAACGCAGAAAATCACCATTTTGTCCCAGCAAATGACCCAATCTCTTGAGAATCTCTTTATCTTTACATTAGTGCATCAAATGGGGGAACAGCTGATGTGGCTTTGCTCTAAACCTGATGATGGCAGTTTCAGATGTAAATAAAAGGCATTGGTTGTAGCCTCTGTGGTGGAATGGGCCTGCAGCCCTCCTAGGTTTTTCTCACCACCTGGAGAGGCTTTTCTTTCATTCTTGGGTAGTTCACCACTACCCCCTTGACCTTTTGCAGGAATTTCCCACTGGGAGGGTCAGGAGGACTCTCAGCTTTCCTTCCAAGATCTGAGGCCTTGTCCCTGGAGGAATAGCCACTTGCTAACTGTCTTTCCCCTGGCACTCCTTTCAAAATAGCGTGTCCAAGACAGTGGAGGTCCATGTGGTACAGAGAACCACTGCCCACATCCAAAGCTCTAAAGTATTTATTAAAAAGGAAATGTTTACAAGGATACTCTTAGCACAGCACCCAAGTGAGCAAGGGAACCAAAATAAATTGGTAAAACACAAATCCTCTGTCCCTCTCTCCATACGTGCCCTATGACTCTTTAAAATAGGACAGGCTCATTAAGCTTAGGATGTTACAAGTCTCTACAGAAATCCATTACCTTGAAGTCTGCTGTAGCTCTCTGGGTGAGCACATGATCAATGGCTGCCTTGTCAGTGGAGAGGAGGTCTGTGTGCTCTCAGGGATGGAGCACCCAAGAAAGAGAGAGCTCCTTTCCGTTACAAGGAGTTTTTATCATATCTACTTCTCCACCCACTGATCCGGTCACGCCAGGTCAAAGAGGCATTTCCTGCAGATCTCCAGGAATCTTCTTCCTGAAACCTCTCTGCTTTAAAGTCCTCCAAACCTCTATTTCCTGCTGGGGGTGGGGGCGAGATCATCCCATTGTCTCTCCTGCTAGAGCTATTATCATATGTATAAAGGTAAGCTGGAAAGCATTTGGACTGACTTCACCCTTCCTGGCTGAGGGAAGAAAAACTCAGAGTGGAGGTTTTGCTCATTTCAGACCTCCAAAGAAAAAATGCATTTCTTCACAGCCTCTGATACTGTGATGTGAATGAACCACAATTGTTTCCTCAAGCACCAATGAACTTATTGCTTTTAGGGCATATTCATACACACGATAATGTTCACTTGCATCATGCAAGCCGGTGAGTCGCAGGTGCTGCAGAACTTCTAGATCATTGCATGCTTCATTCTGCAGTAGCTTCGGTTACCATGTAGTGGTGTATGCTTATGCCTCTCCAAGCAGCAGTTGCATGATGTATATAGCTGGGAGTTTGGAATCCTGTGCTAAATTCTTGTTCTGCGACTGTGACATTTGCACTTAGCTCTGGGTAACACTTGTGTAAATTGCACAAGCCCGTCTAGTTACTCTGCACTGTGTTATGGGGGGTAGGAGTTGATAGCTTTGCAGTACTGGAATTTTGCATTATAGGTTCCCATGTTTGTTTTGCATAGCTTCTTAAATTGCGGGCAAGGTGTATAATCTTATATCTTGCCAGTCGATATTTTAACTCATCTCTGCAGGACTGGGGGATTGCCTTACCCCTTGTGGCAGACTCCTGAAGGCTTTATAGGTGACCCTGAAGCTGGGAAGGCCAGAGGTGGCATCCTTCTGTTGTGATCTTGCCTTGTTTGTGGATCTTGCCCGTGGTTAGATCTCTGCAGCCTGAAAGTCAGTTAGTGCTCTGCATTACATGCGGGAGAGGCCTGGGGCTCATCTTTGCAGTCCCACTAGTATACACGGAGAGAGAGACCAGTTGCTTCTTCCTTCTCAGACACCAAGTAAGGGACGAATTGGTCCTTATCCCGGGCTGCGGACATGGTACTGCTGCTGTGCGCCACGTTCATTACATACACTTGATTACGTGTCTGGGGTTTTTCTGCTTTTTCTTACGGCCTCCTTGTGCCTCCGTAAATAAACAACTGTCAGAATCCTCGGGCTTCTTTCGGAACAATGCAGATACAGTTCTGGAAACAGGAAGCCGTGATGAAAATGTGCTTCTAGCCGCGAATGAGCTCCAGAAGCCCTGGCAGCGAGCACTCCAGCTGATTAAAGAGCATTGCATTAAGGGGTTTTTGAATGGCGCCCTTGTGCTTCCCTCCCCCTTTTCTAGCAGCACAGTCGGTTCAAGAGGCAGATGGAGGTCCCCTCCCCCACGTACAAAGCGCTTGGTTGCAGTTCAGGGGGGTGGGGGAGGCACCAGCAGAGAGAGGCCGCTGCCTCGGCCTGTCCAGTCGGATAAGTGGCAGAACCGTGGCAAAGGTTAGCCGCTTTCTGAAACAAGGCTGGCTTGTGGGGTAGCTGGGGCTAGCCAGTACTGTCGAGCAGATCAGAGAACCCCCGTTTTGCCGTCTGTGAGAGCGGTTCTGGTGGAGGAATGCTGGCTTTTAAGCTCAAGCGAGAAAGTCTTCAGGAGGCAGATGGCTGCCCTTGCCCGGTGTCACTGTCTTTCCCAGTGGCTGTTCTCTAGTCCCGGCCCTTTTGAATGCTCAGCTGCAAGTCTTTTGTGTTTCTCTTTCAGCACCTTCTGCTTGTCCTTTTGATCTCTGCTTCTCTGGTTGTATTTTCTGCTGTTCTGCCCTTCCCCCACTGTTTATTTCCACTTTTGCTAGGGCAGGAGGTAGAACGGCTCGCTCTAAGGTGGAACAATGCACTCCGGTTGAGAAGGCTTTGAAGCTGAATTGCATTATTTACTGATGGTTTTATCCTGCGGATGAAACAAAACAGCATTTTTTCCCCTTCATGTGGGCAATAATAATAATAATATATTTTTCTTGAAAGTGTTTTTCCAGACCAGACAAGCAATTAAAAACGATGCTGGAAAATAATGGAAAATAAAATAAAAAGGATATATTTGTTTGAAAACAACTTTGTTATTTCATCAGTTTAATGGGATTCCCCCCCCCCAGAAGAGCTTTCCTTAGTATCTGATTGTGTCTCACGTTAGTATAATTTCTCAGGTGTTTGTATTGAGGCAAAATTGTAATTCTCCTACGAGTGTTTTATTTTACTAAAAATCCTAAATCCCGGCTGGCTGACTTCTCACCTGCATTCTCTTAATACCAGTGTGAATAATTATTGAGGCAGCTGATGGTGGTGTAATGGATGAAGTCTAACTGTGTTCCCAGTGGTCAGAATAGGGAGGGAATATTATTTATTTGAAATGTTTTAATGCCACCTTTCCGCCCAGCTTCAGGTCTGCGGGACTTCAAACAATCAGTCATACACATTGCAACGAACTTTAAAAAATACATAGAAATCCAGACATCGTTTCAGGTGGATAGCCTTGTTGGACTGGTGTAGAAGAGCAAGATTCAAGTCTGTTAGTACCTTAAAAGACCATCAAGATTTCCAGGGTTTTTTAAGCTTTCAAGAGTCAAAGCTACCTTCATCAGCTCCCTCGATCGAATATCTGAAATAATTAAAAGGCAATTTTAAAAACCACCTAAATGGGAAGGCGGGTCAGCGAGGGGGTGCCAAGCAAAACAGGAGGAGTCTTTTATCTGCTGGCAGAAGACAACGATAGAAGGGGACAGGTGGAATCTCTACAAGGGAAAAGGAGCCTGTAATTTTGGTGTGACAACTGACAAGGAAGCTTCTTCCCTTGCTTGCCATCCATCTAACCTCAGACGACAGGGAATCCTGGAGCAGGGCCCCAGAAAGTGACTGTAGTGGTCAGGTAGGTTTATGGGAGTAGGCAGCCTTTCATGTATGCTGGCCCCGAGCTGTACAGGGCTTTCAGGGACAATACCAGCACTTTAAATTGGGCCTGGAAGCAAATTGGAAGGGAAGAATCCAGTGCAGGAGGAAAGAGACTGGAGTGATACGATCCTTGTGGCCCACTCCCATCGGTTTTCTGGCTGCAGTCTTCTGTGCCACTTGTAGCTCCTGGGCACTTTTCACGGCTAGCCCCGACATAGTACACCTTGCAGCAGTTTCATTAGATCACAAGGGCGCACGCCCACAGGGGCAAGATCTTTTTCGCCCAGGAAAGGGCTGAAGCTGATGACAAGTGCTCCTGGCCACCACCAACAGGAGTCCCAAGTCCAGCCACACCCTGAAGCTATGAACCTGAAGAAGAAGAAGAGATTAGATTTATGCCCTGCCGTTCATTACCCAAAAGAGTCTCAGAGCAGCTTGCAAACTCCCTTCCCCTCCCCACAACAGACACCCTGGGAGGTAGGCGGGGCTGAGAGAGCTCTTGACAGAAACTGCTCTTTTTCAAGGACAGCTCTTGTCAGAGCCATGGCTTGCCCAAGGTCATCCAGCAGGTGCAAGTGGAGGAGTGGGGAATCGAACCTGGTTCTCCCAGTTTAGAGTCCGTGCACTTAACCACTACACCAAACCTGCTTCTTTAGGGGGAGTTCAACCCTATCCAGAACAGGAGTTACCTCCATTCCCGGGTCAGTCCTTCTGCCCACCAGTAGCTCTTCTGATTTATCGGGTTGCATTTCAGTTCAGTGGACCCCATCCATCCCCGGCACAAGTTCACAGTTTCCACAGTCCCCTTAGGATCCACTGGAAATGTGAGATGAAGCTGAGTATCATCCACATTCAGGGTGGCAGCCCAGCCCAGTTCTTTGGATGACCTTTTCTCAGCAGCTTCATGTAGGTGTCTTAAAAAGCATTGGGGAGGGGGATGAGATTAAACCTTGTGGGGTGCCAAAGGAATGAGCAGTGGTGCTTGTGTTGCTGGAACATCCCTGCAAGACTCTAATATTGGAGTGGTTGGCCGTATGGAAAACCATGTCTTCTGCTCCTGTAGGATCTGAAAACTAACATTTGCACGGTGCAGCCTGAGCAGCGGCCCTCCTGGCAAGACATCGAGGCTTGGGCTGATCAGAGCAGCTCCTCCCTTACCCTGTTTTGGCCTTGGTTGCCCCAGCAGGCCTGCGTTGTGGATTTTGCTACCAGAGTGTGTGCTTCAGTATGACTCTGTAGCTTCTCTGCTTACAAAAAAATAAATAAATCCTGAAAAGCTGTCAGCTCTTTTGCAGATTGAAAGCTTGTTTGGGGGGTCTGTGATTGCTCCTCTGTATGTTGTCCATTTGGGGTTCTGGGAATGAATGTTAAAAATAAGTGAAAATGCTTCCTGGAATGAAGAGTTAGCTGCTTGGATCTCCTCCTCCTCCTCCTCCTCCTGGAGATGGTGAGAGTCCAGCCCAGTGCGGCACGTTGGGCTTTGCTTTTGTCCCACTTGTTGCCTCCTCGTCGATGGAATGTTTAATGCAGGCTTTGTGGCGAGTGAATCTCTTCTGTTTCCCTTCAGTGACATTTACTTGTTGGTGCTTGTGTTGCATTTCCCCCCCCAAGTCCGTATTGAAGACCGAGTGGGCGAATTGCAGCAGGAGCTGCCATGGCAACTTTTGAAAGGACTTCCACTATAGCTGCCAGCCCCTAGCTTTTTAGTGCTCTAGTGACTTTTACTGTATAATAGTTTCCAGACTATTTAATGTCTTCAAACTTTCTTCCCTTGAAATACTTTTTAAAACCTTCTCTGGAATGCCTTTGTCATTGGTCCAGCATTCAAAACCTGACCCCTCTCTCTGACGCTCATTGGCCAGGTATTGGTAGGGAAGTGCTCTGACTCAGAAATACCATCATACTTCTGATCCCAGTTTCAGGCAAGTAGAAGTGATAATTTCTCAGGCTTCTGTGGCCCCACTTTGTTAGGAAGGGTATTTCATGTTTTTTTCCCTTCCAACTGAATGCTGCTGTTTGGGAGTGCAATTTCAATGCTGGAATTCCAGCACAAAACCCTCAGTCCTCTTCCAAAGATGCAGCTTTGCATCGAGAATTAGCTGAACAATTTGGGAACGAAAGGGAAGGGAAGTGCTTTCCACTATCTGACCTTGTTCTGGGAGGGTTTTTTTTTTTTTTGCACTGTTATGAATTTCTGTGTCTCCTGTCTGATACCATGGGAGCAGCTGCATTACTCTGTGACAGTGAAAAGGCAAAGGCTGGTGTGTCAAGCAGCAATCCATAGGGGAAAGGCCCGGTTTGCCTTATGGGCAGCTCTCTACCACTGCGAAAAAAAGGCTTTGCTTCAGTTGCAGTTGGTGATACAGCAGAGACAGAAATCCAAGCACCAAGCCTGAGGGCGCGCTCTGTTTCCTAGCAATACCATTGCCAGCCCTAACATCACGAACTGTGCTGTTGATGGTGCATTCACCTGCGTAGCCTTGAATGTCATCTGTTACCCATCATCCATCAGCAGTGGCCTTCCTAGTTTCGTCATTTACTAGATCCTCCACGGTACCTCATTCTGTCTAAGTCATGTACCTGCCCCTCTCTGAGTCCTCTCTGCAGCCCGAGGAAGCTCACGTCACATTCATTCTGACTCTGAAGTTCTGCAGCACTTTTTGCTCTCTTGCAATTAAACTTGCATTTCCCACTGTGAGAAGAGAACCTGCTGTAAATCAGGTGGTTTGGGCTGGCTTTTTTGTTTTTGCTTTTTTAGTTTTTAAAGCCACACATAGAGAGAACCGTTTTCTTATTGGTAGAGCTGGAAGAAGGAATTGAAAAACACTACCCTTTTATATTTCTAAAGAGGCATACTATTTTAATTAATGTTCTTTGGAATAATTTGGAAATTCCTAAGAAGGCATTTCTTTTCTTTAAAATAGCTTACTTTCAGAAGGCAGTAAGAGCCTAAGGAGCAGAGAACACAGATGGGTCTAGCAGTTGCTGCTGCAGGCCCTCTCTCAGGTCACGCGAAACACGGGGCTTCTCATGCCTGCTAATTACAGCTGCAGATTCTCTTGTCAGGAACCAGAAAGGAAGATGGAATGGACCTCCCCCCCCACCATGCATGAAGTAAGCAGAAAACTGTTTTTACATTTTGACTTCTGTGTATAGATCTTAAAGTTCTGCACTTCCTTTGGGGGGAGGGGGGGAGAAAGGAATCTGGCCAGTAATGGGCCAAACAGGCATTGGACAACATGCCCGCATTTCAAGTAAAACTGTCAACCCGGCAATATGACAACCCTACATAGTGTACTTGTCCAGTTTGGAAGTCACTATAGCGAGTGTAACTGACTAGATCAGTCTTTTCAGAGAACAGATGCATTTGGTGTCGCCCTAATTTAATGCTGGCAACGGAGCATCTTGGAGAATGCCCAAACTGCCAAGTCCGGACTTTAGAGGGAGTACGGCATTAGGGATGGGCTTGAACTGAACCACAAAGCAAAATTCATGATGAATCTTTGCCCTGTTCATAGTTCAGGAATCAAAGTCTGCAGTGGGTCCACGGTCACAGAGTTCCACAGACTTTTAAGGCTGTTTAAGGGTTTGTGCTGCTTCCTGGCCAGAGCAACCACTGCTTTCTGCTCTGGCACAAAGCCACAGTAACAGCTGTTGTGGGCTTCCTTGTGCAGTCCCTTTAAAGTCCATTTAAAGTTCTCCAGCGACAGAGAAGGGGCCAACAGATGAGGCGGTCATGGAGGAGATGACGTGGGTTGGACGTCCCCAATGGCCAGCCTGCTTCCTCCTGGGCCCAGCTTTGTCCCCAACACTGAAAGATGCCCAACTCACGTGGTCTCTGGGCTGAAGCGGCCTCCTTCCTGGCCAACACCACCTCCCCCGCCCTGGGCTCCTGGGATGGGCCCAGCCTCTTTACTGCCACTGTGGCCTTGCTGCCGCTGCCATCTCCTCCACCAGCCGCCTCATCTGGTCGCCCCTTTTCCGTTGCTGGCCTTCTTCTCCACTGGTCTCCTGCGTGAGTTCCCAATGGGAGGTTTGGGGGCATCCTCAGGTGATGGGGGGAGCGTGGGTGAGTACCTGGGCTCTCTTGGAGTGCCAGGCAATGCACAGGGGCTTCCCCTGTTGAAGCAGCACCTGACCTAGGAGAGGCTGCTCCGCATTTCCCGGCTTTTTTATGCAGTTCCTTTAAACTTTAAAGGGACTGCACAAGAAGGCCTGAAACAGCTCAGCTGTTTCTGCTGCTTTCTGAAAACCCCATTTAAATGGACTGCAATCCCTATAGGCAAGGTTTGCTGGGTGCACAAACCAAGAATTGAACAAGTTCATTGGAGAGCGAACCCATTTGGGTCATGGTTTGACCACAAACTGAACAGCATTTTTGCGGTTTGCGCCTATCCCTATACAGCACTGTCCAGTGCTAGCTGGGCATAAGAGGTATTGTCAGCCAGAAGGGTTAGAGATGTAGCCCAAAATATTTTCCAAAATGCAAAATTTTCCTGGTGCTTTATTGTTTAACTGAAAACTTTGCATTTCTAAAGAGTCCTTGTTTCATGAAATGAAGAATAATGAATGGCTACGATATTAGGCTAGTGTGGCAGTTTCTCAGTTGTGATCAATGTTTCCCATGTGGTTATCCCTAGAAATGGTGTGCAAGAGTGTACAGATATGTTTTATTGACTTGTAAATTGGGAGGACAGTGGCACAAGTGAGCCTGCAGTGCGATGTGGCTGTGAAGAAAGCTAATGCAATCTTAGGATGCATTAACAGAAGCCTTGTGTCCAGATCAAGGGGGGTCATAGTTCCGCTCTATTCTGCTATGGTCAGGCCTCACCTGGAGTCTTGTGTCCAGTTTTGGGCACCACATTTTAGGAAGGATGTTGACAAGCTTGAGCGTGTCCAGAAAAGGGCAACCAGGATAGTGAGAGGGTTTGAATCAAAGTCTTACGAGGAAAGGCTGAAAGAGTTGGGTCTGTTTAGCCTGGGAAAGAGGAGGCTTAGAGGGGACATGATTGCAGTCTTCAAGTATTTGAAGGGCTGTCATGTAGAAGATGGAGCAGATCTATTCTCTCTTGCTCCGGATTGCAAGACTAGATCTAATGGGTGGAAATTATGAGGGAGTCGTTACCGGCTAGATATCAGGAGAAACTTCCTGACTGTAAGAGTGGTTGAGTAGTGGAACGGTCTGCTTTGGGAGGTGGTGGATGCTCCTTCCCTGGACATTTTCAAGAGGAGGCTGAACGACCATCTTTCGGGTATGTTGTAGGTATGTCAGGCTATCTTTCGGCTTCACTCCTGCAGAGTGCAGGGGATTGGACTAGATGACCTGCAAGGTCCCTTCCAACTCTAACATTCTATGATTCTAAATGCATATAATGATCCAAATTTTAAAGAACAAGTTATTAATGTACCTGATCACAAGGCAAACCAAAACCAAAGCAGAAATTCCTATCTATGGTTGATGGGATCTGGTAGCCACTGATCCAGTATGGAACTAACAAGCAGTGCAAGCGGTGTTGTGGGGTGTAACAGTCAAAGGGGAGTGCTGCAGTGGCCTCCCTGAAAGAGAGTTAAATTCTGCTGAAACAGATCTGGTTTTGGGGTGTGTGCTAAAATTAGCATATCACTCATGTTCGATATCTTTGTATTTTCCCCAAGGCAAGTACATGTTCTGTATTATTCCAATAAAATGATTTCCAAATAATTTGAATTTGTTTAAATGTAACATATAAATGACTCTACCCCCCCACCCCATCACATATTTCAGGTAAAGTATCTGTTGCTGTGGGGCATAAAGTTGACATGGAATACAGTTAGTTTGTTTACAGGCAAAACAAACAGGCTAAATCAAATTGAGCTTTATTTAGAATACCAGAAAAAATTATCACCAGTGTTATCCCAAATCATATTTTTCTTTCTTGACCCCTGAGTACAGGATAGTTAACTTCCTCTGATTGTTAGCTTACTATACATTGTTGAGAGATATTTTTATATGGTATTTGGTCATTGCTTCGTATGTATATTTCCTGAAGGGAAGCTGCTGTTAGTCTCTGTAAAGTGGTGAATTAATTTTGTATTTTGAAACATTTTTACGGGTTTAAAAATAAAATATGCTTGAAGTCGGATATTTTGGAGCTGTCTTACCTTAATATTTCCATCTGGGTAAGGTTTAAGGGTGGATAAAATTGCAGTGAATGAAGAAAATTCTCTTCCTATATTTCTGTCTTGTATGTCGATTTTGCAGTGTCTGAAATTTTTCTCAAGCAGCCTGAGTTGATTTAAAAATGCATGCAGACATCTTGAAGATTCTTGTTGCACGGACTTCACAGCTTCAAACTCAAGGTCCTGTGGGGAAATGGCCAGGCGGCATTTGATTGCAAAAGGAGGCCAGTCGGCCATCTTGAATGCTGCAAGCATTTATTGCGGTGACAGTGGGACTGGAATGGTTAGAGGTCCAGCACAAACTGTGTTACCTTTATTAGAAGGCAGCTTTGACAGACAAAGCCATCTGAAAGAATCTAATTCTTTCTACCACCCTGGCACTGGCTGAGTAGTACAATAGGATTACAGGCTAATCCTTCCAGAAATCAGAATAAATTTCATAAAGACTCTGGGAAGTGAAGTGTTCATGCGAAAACAGCCAGGAATACAATTCTATAAAATACTGTCGTGCTGGAAAATTGCAAGAACAGCATCAAGCACTTTCAAAAAGTTGGAACCTTTTGCTATTGTACACAGTAAAGGAATAGACTGTAAATTGGTCACTTAATGTCAGAACAAGAACAATGTGATATTTTAGTTAATCCACTCCTAGCATCAATTGGTGCTGAGTCCATGTCATTTTAATTCTCAGTAGGGTAGCATTTTTCCCCCCGATGAAGGAAACTGGGACTGAGAATAAACCATCCCTTCATTGTAGAAGGCCTTTATTGCTCCCAGAAAGAGCTGATCAGTTGGGTAGAGGTGTGTGCTTTTCAAAAGTGAAGTGGAAAGACTCTGCCTTGGTGGCCCAGATGAGAGCAGAAAGGCAGGGCATAAATTTTGTCAATCAAAAGTCAATAAATAAAAAGAACCCGGTATTATATAAATTATCATAACATCTAGAGCAGGGGTGTCAAACTCATTTGTTACGAGGGCCAGATCGGACGTAAATGAGACCTTGTTGGGCCCGGGGCCACGTGTGTGTCATAAAATGTAATGCCAGGCAGCGGAGATATAAACTTGATAAAGGACACAAACACAAAGGTTGTTTTTTTTTAACTTAAAATAAGAACATGCTTAAAACATCGGCACTCTTGCAATATCTTGTTTATTTAACAGTGTCTGATAACTGACACCTCTTGCTCTGAATCATTGCACCAAAAATGTCTGTGCTGTTGCAATCTTGAGTATGCTGTCCAGGTGTGTATCTGTAAGCTACATACCTACAATGATGCAGCAGCAGAACTGGAAGAAGAAGACGACAACTAGTTCCACTGCGGGCCTGATAGAAGCCCTCCGGGGGCGTGATCTGGCCCCCGGGCCACATGTTTTATACCTCTGATGTAGCTCACTTCAGTAATCATGCTGTTGAGAAGGAAAAAATGTATTCGTCTGATCAAAAGTGCACCGGGGGTGGGGGGGGTGTTGCTTATTTCCTTTTTGTGGTGTCTGTGTCTTTTCCCCATTGGTTAGATAGAGACCCTGCTCTGCTCTGTCCCGTCCCCTAGCCAGGCAGGGGGACATAAGAGAAATATATTTGGCTGAAGAGGATTCCCCTTCCCCGTGCATTATTAATTCCAGCAGATTTTTAGTTCATACAAAGGGCAGCTGCACAGAACAGAACTCCCACAGTTCTGCACGGCGTGCTCGAGACAGCAGAACCGTTATCCTCAGAATGGGAAAAGTAACCATTCAGTCCCACCAGTCTTATTTCAGATTGTATGAGGTTCCCCTCCCCTTCTCCCTATACATTAGTTTGCCCAGCAACCCCTTTTAGCCACTTGCCACCTGTCTCCTTTTCAGCAGAGGACACAACGCACTCCTTTTTGCCGAGTGCTACCTGCTCTGAATGCCGCTCGTGTAGCCAAGCAATGTCAGCGCGAGAGAGCAGCACGCACCCCTCCGCAGCCAGGAGAAGATGAATGGGAAGGAAGCTGGGGCAATATGAAAGGGCACAGATGCGAGTATCTTTCTTGCTGGGGGGCTGGCAGTTCACTTGCCTGCCTTGTAAATGCCAGAGCCTGGTTTTTAGTCGCGCGGGGGTTCCGCCCCCTCCCCCGTTGATATGGAGCATGTAGAAGCATGCAGTGCTCTGTAGTCGGTACACAAAGAAGTATCAGTAGCAGCCAGCCAGTGTTCAAGTTTTAATCAGGCTGCCAGTTTGAATAAGCTGCTCATGAGATGATGAAATAAAGTGGGGGAAATGGACAGCAACAAACTCCAAGACAACCAAGTGCAATGAGCGGGGTTTAGTCCTCTCTTTATTCTTGGTTGGAACGATGGCTCCCGTGCCATTCGGCCACCATCTCTCGTGACGCTAACCTATATTTTAGACTGGAGGATACTTCAAGACATGTCTTGGTTGTATGATGGCTATAAAGTGCCAAGAGCATCTGGAAAGGGTGCTGGTATTATTGCCGCATCCCAGTTTATGTGGTGTCCACACTGGATGGTTGTAAAGTGGAAGTCTTGCACAAATCAATCATAATTGTCCTGGGTAAAAAAAAAAAAATTCCATTTCCTGCCCAGTCTAAGAGCTGTCTGTTGCCAAATATCAGAGAACAACACAGTCTAAAATATTTGTATCTTGATTTCTAGCCCATGAATCTTCCAAGTTCAAAGCTTGAAAGGAGGCAGGCCAGATCCCTTTGTCTAGGTTAGCAGTACCTGAACTAAAGTCCTCCTAGCTAGTAACCAGTGACCAGTCTTCCCTTACACACCTCCAGTGAGGGTAGGGACATTTTTCTTTGTTGCTGTGTGGAAGTGATACTGGGAACTGTGTCTGGGGAAACAGTGTTGGAGATTCCCAGATTGCTAGTTACAGGGTTTCATATCTTTCCAGAATTTCATATGTGAAAAATGTGTTTGTTTTGCCAAGAAACTAATTGCCAAATTGGGTTGATTTATGGCTAGTGGCGGTGGGGGAGACTTCCTGCTTTAAAGTTACGGCAGTTGTGAAGCAAGTGTTGGTTTGAAAATGAGTACCAAGGCTTAAGTGACGAAATACAATGGCAGACTGATGTAAGAGCAGATTTAGTTGGGACAGAATATAAAGAACCAAGCGCATGACCATTATTTGCAGAAAAGCATTTTTCTCTGCTGGTCCAGAGCTCAAAGAAAAAGAAGAGGAGATTGGATTTATACCCCGCCCTTCACTACCCAAAGGAGTCTCAGAGCGGCTTACAAATTCCTTTCCCTTCCCCTCTCCACAACAGACACCCTGTGAGATGGGTGGGACTGAGAGAGCCCTGACAGAAACTGCTCTTTTTTCAAGAACAGCTCTTATCAGAACCATGGCTTGCCCAAGGTCATCCAGCCAGGTGCAAGTGGAGGAATGGGGAATCAAACGCGGTTCTCCCAGATGAGAGTCCGCGCACTTAAACACTACACCAAACTGGGTGTAGTTGGGTAACGTCATGACTATGCAGCTAAATGCAGAGCATCAAGGTTGTGTGCCAGAGCACTGATATAGCTGGTCTGAAATGTTGGGACAGAAGCTGGGGTCTTAGCAAGCTTGCAAAATGAAAAGAGGGGTCGTGTGCTGTTGACAGGAAGGGGGAATCATGGAGAGCCAGGGAGCCAAGAAATCGTGGTTTTGCTGGACCGAGAACTCTGCCGTGGTCACTGTATCCGTGTTGATTAGAGGAGACGCCATCAGTGGCGGCTTCTCTTGCAGTGTGAGATGACGCTATTGACCTTGAGGAGGGGGCATCAAGGGCCGAGAAGTGGTTGGGTTGTGTGTGTGAGAGAGGTAAATAGTAATTTCATGTGTTATTTTGAAATAAGCAGCCAGTGTGGCTGTAGAAGTCTCCTTGCTTACCAGAGAGAGCCACCTGATGAGCAGGAATTTGACCCCAAGACCTAGCAGTTCGAAAGCAAGAAATTGCAGGTAGATAAATAGGGACCACTTCTGGGGGAAGGTAACAGCGTTCCATGTGCCTTGGTGTTTAGTCATGCCGGCCACATGACCACAGAAATGTCTTCGGACAGCGCTGGCTCTTTGGCTTGGAAACCGAGATGAGCACCACAACCCTAGAGTCGGATTCGACTGGCTTTCGAGCAAGGGAACCTTTACCTTTATCTCCATTCCAGATGTGAGCCTTTGTTCACTGCCCCAAACACTGTGTCGTAATAATTTAAAGGTCAATTTGTGGTGGTCTGCAGATGGGAAACCACGCTGTAGCCGTAACAGTTAAAATCCGATAAGCTGTCCTGCCATCACTGCCCCTCTGTGGGTTGACGTGTGACCTGTCCGCTTGTCCTATTTGATTATCAGGCTTAGACCTTCACAGCTGTGCCTGGGATCCAGCCGTGATGAGCAGCAGTCTGTGCCGTGCAGGCAACATAAATAGGCCTTGAGTCCAGTTGAAAGGATGTGGTGTCCACCTGTGGACAATGAAATTCCTCAAGGAATGACAAGGAGTCATTTTTACCAGTCTGACTCATTTCCTCCTGCTCTCCCCCCCTTCTCTTTAAATCTTAAACCATTGTTTGCCGAGCACTTTGAGATCTCCACTCAGAGCACTGGAGAGAGGCTACGGGATTATGTAGAATTTATTTTTGTATCTCTGGTGTAATGAAGGAATGAATGATGCTAATTAGGTCTGTACCAGAGAGAAAAGGCTGCCGTCTTCTTCCCAGGCATAGAGCAGGGCTGGCCACTCTTGCAGCCGGGCACTGCTGGCCCATCCAGGAACTCAGTCCCAGCTCGTGAACCCTGAGTGACCCAGGGACACCGAAACGCTTCACTTAGACTGAATTCTGAAATGGTTTCACCCCTGTTGCTGCTCCAGGTGGAAGAATCACACCCTCCTTTATCAGAGGAAGGGTTTGTGTTTCAAGCCTTGGGAGTGATAGTGAGTTCTTAAACCGACTGAAAGCATTTCAGCTACATTTCCAGTACAGCAAGAGAGTTGGAGACCTACAGTCATGAGAAGAAAGGGTGCCTTTGCCCAACAGAGGAGGATAAGCAGATGTGTCTACTCTGCAGTAAATTTGCAAGGATCTGGAGGGACTACGGTGTGCTGGTAACAAGGGCTGGCATAATGAAGTCTTAACGCTCAGCTCTGGTGGGAAGGAGGGACATTATGGGGAGGTTTGCCCTACAGCCTCCGCAGAGTTTTGCATTTCTTTTCCCCAGATCCTCTGAAGCTACCTCTCGATAGCTTCTCAGGTCTTCTTATGTTCTCAAATGAAGTCAGCTCCCAGTAATGTGGATGGCATGTATTTCTTAAGGCCAGATTTCATCCACCCTGACCGCTTAGAATCCCCTGCACTGACTGTCACTGTGACAGATTTCTGCTGCCTTCAGAAAGGACATACCCATGTTTGACTGCTGATATTGGTCTTTGCCGGTTACCCCCCACCCAGTGTCCTCCTCTAGCCCTGAACATCCACGGCCAGTGGAGAGGAACGGGCCTCAGTATGCTAGAAAAATAAGTCCCGATGCTCATTTCTTGTTAGGGGTATCTAAGGCCTGCCCTTTCTAGCATCTGTGCAAAGTCATGCCATCTTAAATAACCTTGTACATGTTCACCTGGGTGTGACCTGTGTCCAAGGGAGCAGAATACGGAGATGCAGGCTTGACTTCTGAAGTACCTTGGAGGAGTTGGTAGCCCTGGACATTTCCAGAGCAGTTTAAATCCCTCATTCATTCATTCATTCATTCATTCATTCATTCATTCATTCATTCATTCATTCAATTTTTAGCGCCCCCCCAGTGCAACAGGGCTCACAGTGGGTAACAGCTTGGCTATAACAATATCTATAGTTAACTTAGTAAAACATTAAAACAGTCCTTACAAAAGATGATGTATGAAGATGGGCACAATCTACTGCCTCTTACAGGGAGGGAAAATAAATAAATTCAAGCACTAAAAAGGGGGAGGGGAAGGGGAAAGGGAAGCCCATAGAATGGAAGCTGTCGCTGTCCTCAGCCGTAAGCCTGGTGGAACATCTCCATCTTGCAGGCCCTGCAGAACTGCATCAGATCACGCAGGGCCCAGATTTCGCTTGGCAGAGCGTTCCACTAGGTCGGAGCCAGGGTCGAAAAGGCCCCGGCTCTGGTTGAGGACAGCTGGATATTTTGGGGGCCTAAACAGTCTGGAAGCCACATAAAATTCCTTCTTTACGGTCTTATAAGACGTCCTCTTAGCTTCATCAGGAGTCCATTGCCAAACTCGGTGTAAGTTCCCATTTCATCCTCTGAAGCTCCCAAAGAATACCAAGGTGCTAGTTTGGAGCAGGATGGGGACGGGACGAAGGCTGGAAGGAGACGAGGCATGGCCATATCTCTGCCTCTTGCCCTTACAATACCTTCTCCCAACACCATACTTCCCTTGTCCACAATCTCTGGGATCCCCAACCCCATACTGGCCTCCCCAATATACTCAGTATCCAGTTCCACCCCTTATGATTACACCCACCCACATTAATATACTATACAATTTAACATATAACATATATTTAACATAAGGGAAACCACACAGCATTCTTCTAGTACTATATCACTCCCTCCCACCCAACCAACCCAAGCCCACTAACTAATCCCAATGTAGTAACAAGTATCACTCTAAAAGAGGTGATATTTAGCAAGCAATATAACGAGCAAAGGTGGGTAATGAAAATATCATGGATATCTCCGCACAGGAACAGACACAGCCTGCAGGAATGTCCTCTGAAGGACGTCCAGAGTAACCAAAGGAAAGCCCTCTTTCAGATGCCTCCTCATCAGGTACCTTCCAATGGCAGGTCCCTCGATCGACCGGACCCCGGGGCCAACTCCGTGTGCCAAATCTACTGTTTTGTTGAGTGAAAAAATCATCGGTAAAGCTCCATAAATGTCTGGCTGTGACACTTGTAGTTGCCGCTGGGTGATCCACTTTTTGCTTATTTCAGATTCAGTTGGTGTAAAGCTGGCTCTGCTATTCCGAGTCAAGGTTTTTGCTGACTTGGCCGAAGGCCCCCATCGCCGGGGCTTTGTAAATGCCGGCTTACGTTGAAAACCTGGACTGCCGAAAACAGTCCAGCTGGATGAGGCCAAAAAATCCTTTCCCCCTGTTACTGCATTCTGGAAGTACTTTTCTATCTCTCTTCTGTTCCTGTGGCCAGGCGGCTGCTAGTCATTACGAACTAGTTAATCTTTTTTTTTTTTTTTAAAGTTATCCCTCCCAACAGTTGCATTGAATTATTGCTTATACTTACATCAACCCATTCCTAGGCATTCATTCCTCCAGTTTCTTTTCTGGAAGAAATTGCCTCCCCCCTCCCCCAGTTTTTATGGGCATGGAGGTTAAAAGTTCTGCCTGACGAAAGCCACGGGCTTGACTCCCCAGCCTGCTGCTTCTCGGTTGCCTTCAGGCCGGGGCACGTCTGTTGGCCCTTGCCAGGAGCGCGCAGACTGGTTCTCCAGAGGGGTCTTTGCTCACTCACTTCCCCTCCTGCACATCGGTCTGTCTCTTGCATTACGCACCTGGCTGTTTGGTGTAGTGGTTAGGAACGTGGGCTCTAATTCTGGGAGAGCTATGTTCAATTCCCCTCCTGTGTTCCCTCTAACCTGAGTGAGTGTGAGCTAGCTCACAGTTTTTTAGCCTCCGGCTCACGCCTTTTTGTCTTAGCTCAGGAAGGATGGCTCCTGAACAAACTAATTTTTGCAGCAGCCCAATTGCTCACTCACAACTTGAATGCCAGTAGCTCACAAAGTTGAATGTTTGCTCACAAGACTCCACAGCTTGGAGGGAGCATTGTTCCCCACTCCTCCACATGCAGCTGCTGGTGTGACCTTGGGTCAGTCATAAGTTCTTTCAGAGCTGTTCTCTCAAGGGCAGTTCTCTCAGAGCTCTCTCAGCCCCACCTACCTCACAGGCAGTGTTCCCTCTAAGCTGAGTTAGTGTGAGCTAGCTCACAGTTTTTTAGCCTCCGGCTCACACATTTCTGCCTTAGCCTCAGGAAGGATGGCCCCAGAGCAAACTAATTTATGCAGTAGCCAAATTGCTCACTCACAACTTTAATGCCAGTAGCTCACAAAGTAGAATTTTTGCTCACAGGACTCCACAGCTTAGAGGGAGCATTGCTCACAGGGTGTCTGTTGTGGGGAGGGGAAGGGAGAGGAGATTGTAAGCCGCTCTGAGACTCCTTTGGGTAGTGAAAGGTGGGGTACAGATCCAAACTCCCCCTCCCCTTCTTGCCTTCCTGCCCCTCTGGGATTGGCAAGCTGCATTCCCCCAGGTAGCCGCCTCTGCCGTTGCTTCTCTTGAGCAAGAGACAGCTCATCCAGCATGCCCGTGCGTCTGTAGGAGCAGGCCATCAATGTGTGTGCCGTGGGGGTGGGGGGGGCACCTTTGGAGCGCCAGGCACCGCAACAAATTTCAGGTCGCCATGGTGACCTGGCACACGGATTTGTCAAGACGTGCATTATCTGATTTAATGATAAAGGTTTGTTTTACCTGTCATATATTGCTGTAAATGTTTCAGTGTCTTCCAAGCCTTGGCAAAGGGTTACCTGTAGGTTCCATGATCATCTGTGCCTGAGGAATGTGTGTTTTCCGACTCTGGTGTTGTTGTTAATTGCCTTCGTGCAAGACTGGCACCAAAGCACCTCTATGTGTTAATTTTTTCTTAACAAAAATCAGTAGTAGACCTGATAATATGTAAGGATATGTATGTGGGTTAGATGGTGAGCTTGTTAATGTTTGAACAGTGTGTTTTTGATGCTTGCCATGCTAAATAAATCTGACATCCATCCCTAATCTGAAATTGGGGGGGGGGGGGGATGTACTTACCTTGCAGCTGATGGTGAAGCATATATACTTGTGCTCCTCTTTTTCTGGGGGGGTGGCTCAAGTGGTTAAGATGCCGAACTGCAGACCAGAAGGTCTGTAGTTTGGCAGTTTGAGACCTGAGTGCCGCATGACAGAGTGAGCTCCCGTCTCTGGTCCCAGCTCCTGCCAGCCTAGCATTTCGAAAGCAAGAAAATGCAAGTAGATAAATAGGTGGGAAGGTAACAGTGTTCCGTGCGCCTTGGTGTCTAGTCATGCCAGCCACATGACCACAGAAACATCTTCAGACAGCGCTGGCTCTTCGGCTTGGAAACGGAGATGAGCACCGCATCCCTAGAGTCGGATTTGACTGGCTTTCGAGAAAGGGAAACCTTTACCTTTACCTATATGCAGATTAGGTACTAGGAGGTAGTCCAGTTGACTTGGCTTCTCTTCAAAGTACCCAAGTAGCAAACATTTAAAAATGATAGCCAGTAGTTTTGTATGGTTAGAACCATTTGATTATTTAGTGTTAATGCACATGGGAGCGTTATCTCTTACGCTAGGCCTTCATGGTTTAAAATACCTTATTGAAACACCAGCTTTAGACACCCCTCCAATCCCCCCCCATTAGTCCCACCACCAGACAGGGAGGAACATGTCAGCTGTTAAAGAGAGGTCAGCCTTGATGCTTAAGCCTTGGGAGACCTTTGCTTCAGCCCCTTCTTCTCGTGTTCATGGCCAGTCTCTTGATTTTGGCTAATCACTGTATCTTTGTTAGAAATATTTTTGCCGTTGCTGATTTATTACTCTCTGCTATTTGCACGTTTAACTTTTCTGAGCAGCCTTGCAAGTTTTTAAAAATCAGGATGGGTGGGTTTAATATCCACCCCCACCCGGGCCCAGCCTGCTCATTCCTTCCTCTTTCAGAGCAGGATGGAGGGCGAGAAATGACTGTGACCTGCGGAATTGACACGCACTTCTCTAGTTCATTTTTTAGGCTATAGAAGCTGGTGTTTCATTTGCAGTACTGCTTAGGGGCCAGTGGCTTATTTTCTTCTGCGAGACAGAGAGAGACGCACAGAGTCACGTTGCTTGTGAAGACTCATTCGCATCAAGCCGTTGGCAGGTTTTGTTTGAGATCTGTTTTGAGAGCTCCATACCAGGTTTCTCTCCACGAATGCAACTCCTGTGGAACAGCGTGCATCACTTCCTTTGCTGCTTCTGCCTTTGTTGGAAGTAGACGAGCATCAGTCACTCCTAGATCTCTCTGTTCTTGGCATCTTGATTTTCCTTGTGCGACGAAGTGGTGAGGAGGGCACGCTGCCACGGATGCTGCTTCCACTGAAGGCCTGCTTTCCCAGGAGACTCCTTCCAAGATCTGTGGCTAAACCGGAGTTTGTAAATTAAATTTGTATCTAAAATGAAAATCTTGGTAGCTTGGAGTCAGGAGGGAAAACATAATAGATGCACAAGTACTCTGGGGAAACGTCTGTGTCCTGCACTTGAGAGAGAGAGAACTACACGCATGTATTTGCTTGCTTTCCATCGTAGGTAGCTTACGATATCTGTCTGACAGACAACAAATCAGCAATACACCCATTGCCGTTCCATCGTACGAGATGCATTCATGTGCAGTGTGTCTCTCCTTAACAATCTATGATTGAATAACGTCCATAGAAGGCCAGCCCTGCTTCCCATGACCCTGGTTGTCTGGCCTGCTGTAGGAGGTCTGACCAGAATGCCCTCTGGCTCGAGCATGTCCAGAAGAGAGCAACCAGGGTGGTGAGAGGGTTGGAATCCAAGTCTTACGAGGAAAGGCTGGAAGAGTTGGGTATGTTTAGCCTGGGAAAGAGAAGGCTTAGAGGGGACATTATTGCAGTCTTCAAGTATTTGAAGGGCTGTCGTGTAGAAGATGGAGCAGATCTATTCTCTCTTGCTCCGGATTGCAAGACTAGATCTAATGGGTGGAAATTACAAGGGAGTCGATACCGGCTAGATATCAGGAGAAACTTCCTAACTGTAAGAGTGGTTGAGCAGTGGAACAGGCTGCCTCGGGAGGTGCTCCTTCGCTGGACGTTTTCAAACGGAGACTGGATGACCATCTTTTGGGTATGTTGTAGGGCTGTCTTTTGGCTATGCTCCCGCAGAGTGCAGGGGGTTGGACGAGATGACCTGCAAGATCCCTTCCAACTCTTATCATTCTATGATTCTACTGCAAAGTGAGACGGCTGAAGTAAGTACAGGTCCTAAGGCTGCCTTTCAGAATGGAGTTGGCTGGAATGTGACACTCAGTATTTTAGGTCTTCGTAAGTACGTGTTTAAGCCCGTTCAAGGCAAAATCTCCCAGACTTAAAGACCACAACCATTAAGTGGATCTTCTTGGATGTGAGGACTATCTGGGTGCAACGTTTGTCATCCCATTGATGGCCCGGGGTTGATTTGGTTGATCTGGCTGGCTAGGCAGGTGTGCCCTGCTCCCCTTGCTGCCCCATGCGCATCCCTCCCGATACTGTGCTCAGTGGACAAGGACGACCGTTCCAGAGAGGAGGAGAGTGAGGTGGATCTTCTTATTCAGAAAACATGATATAAGTTCCACATTTTGAAGAGTTAAACTGGTCTAGGTGCATAAAAGAACGATTCCATCTATGTAAAATTTAAGTAGTTATAATGAGTAGATGCTTCATGCTTGTTGTGTGTGTTGGTTTCTTTGTTCTTGTAGTTCTCGTCTGTTCTTCTGTAGAAAACCAATAAAATCTATTTTTTTAAAAAAAGAAAGAAAACATGTATGCTGCTTCTCCAGAGACTGCTCACAAGTAAAACGGTCCCGTAAAATCATAAAACAGCATAACAACAAGCACAGAAACAAGTCGTGTCATTAGAAATAAGTGCTCATCTTCTCGTAATACAGTTTAGAGGCAGACCGTAAAAAAGATGGGATCCTTCAGTTAAAAAACTGGGGTCGAAAGATGCGCTTTAGCCTGGCACCTGAAAGAAAGCAAAGTGCAAGCCGAGCAAGCCTTAAGGGGGAAGGCGCGCCAAAGGGGAGACCCCACCTCAGGAAAAAGCCGCCCTGTGTCTGGTTGCCCCCTGCCTCACCCCCTGCAGGCTGGACTGGGATGGGAGGGGGCAGCCTTCCCGAGTGCTTCCCGAGAATTCTGGGTGGTTTTTAGAGGCTATTCTGCACATCTGTTTATACAGGTGTAGAGTGCAGTGTGCATGAGATGCACAATGTAGAGAGAAGAAATCCAACTTTTACCCTCACACTAAGTAGCTGTGGTTAGCGGTGGGAGCCCAGCACAGCCGTGTGCACCATCTCCAGACCGGGTGACTTGCAAAATGTCGAGCGTGATGCTGCTAGAGCAGGCCTTCCTCTGCCTTAGATTTTTTTTTATATGGTGTTCATCAGAGGCCCTCCTGGCATTGCCTTGACAGTGCTTTTAATTGGTCCTACAGAGGTGCCTCTCTTTCCTCCTGCATCCTTCTCTGTTGGGTTGTTCCCTTTAAGCAAAAATGCTCACCACTATATGTGGGGATTAAATACGCCCACCAAATTTGACATACCACATTACTTATATGTACTATCTTGTACATATGTACTTATATGTACAACTATAATGTTCCTAAGTTGAGAAGAGCATAGATGGTGGCACGCTGCAATGCATTCCCATCTGCACAGATGAAGGGTTGTTTTCAGGGCATCCCAGCAACTCAATGCTACTGCGACTGCCCATTAGCAACTGTAGTCTTACTTGCCCATATATTTTTCTGTTGCCCAAAACATTGCAGTTGTGAGAGAAAAGTTCCTGAGGAAACAGCTATTAAAATTTTCTTTCTTCCTTTTTGGAATCTACAAGGTTGAGACTTCTGCTGAGTACTCCGTGCAACGACTGTGTCATGGATGAGGCACCTATTTCTGTTAGACTGTCTTTTTTAAATGTTTATTTTTTTTAAAGTTTAAATTAAATTCTTTTTTTTTTATGGTGTATGGCCTATAGGCTCTTAAACCTAATAAACTGAACTGCATTAGCCAGTGGGAGCTAAGGACTACGTTCTCATGCACGTAAAGATGACCCGAAAAAGAGTTGTTTTGGTGGTGGTTTTTTTGTTTGTTTGTTGGTTAATTTGTCAAAGGTATTGCAGCTCCAGTTTGCATGGGGGGGGGCCCGGGGAGAGGCCGCAGCAGCAGCATTAGCGGATGTAGAAGTAGCTGGAATGAGAAGCTTTTGTGCCATTAATAACAGTCTTGGCTGGCAGCCAAGGCTCAGAGTGTGGGATTAGCCTGAACAATCAAGACTGCAGGATCAAAACAAGGAGGCAGGAACAGCGAGGTCACACTGCTGCCATCTGCGTTGTTGCCGCAGTGCTGGGAGGGGAACGGAAAAAGATGGGGGCAGGGCTGGAGGGAAGCCTGCTGCTGGGAGCTGCGGCCTGGAGAGAGCCCGGCTGGCGTTTGGGAGGCCAGGAAGAAGAACACCGCCCCCCACCCCCACCCCCGCCCGCCCGCCCTTGGGGAGTTTCAGCCTCTTCCCAGGCCTGCCTCTTCCTAAAGGGGGAGGGAGGGGAGAGGAGGGGCGGCCGAGTGTGGCCAGCCTTCCTGCCGTTCGGCCCTTTTATGGTGCATATGTGATCAAGGCACATAGTCAAGCCTTCCAGTGCTTGGCCTGGTTTCGTACAGGTTTCTGCTGCTGAGCCATATTTTATGTTTCACTACTGTTTAATTGGGCAATGCAGTCTCGGTCATAACTGCTTTTTGACAGTACTGTTTTGAATGTAGTCATTAAGTAGTTTTGTAACGAGCGTTCAGACCAGCTGCAACTTCTTGTGCAGTCAAAGGGGGAAAGAGAACTTTTTGGTCAGTGTGCAATGTGACTAAAGCAGCTAGAGAAGTGATTTTTACTGCTGCCTTCCATGTTTGGAGGGCTCTCCAGCCTTGTGTCGGCTGAATCAGAGAGACACAGACAAGCGGTTTGTTTTGTCATTGTGGAAAAATGGGATTTCTGACGAGTACTTCAAGCAATCACTTGTGTACAGCTGCATGATATCCTTTTCTTTGGGGCAAATCCCTCTCCTCTTTTTCAAATAGTATTCCATATATATAAATATGGAGGTTGAAATTCCAGAGCAGTCTCTTGGTGCTTGCTAAAAATATTCCTGTCTAGTGCAGTTTACGCTGCATTCTTTTGTCTGGCCGTTTTGAACGCCCTAATTGAGGTCGGGGGGAAGGCGAACGTGTATGTTAGTTGAATAGCTGAACTCTCAATGGTAAAAGACAAAAAAAAAGTGAATCAAAGTGGCCTCATTCTGCAGCAGCTTCTCGGTTTGTTCTTTTAATCTTCTGTATTGCAAGAATGATCTAAAAATCTGGAGTACTTTTAAACAAAGTTTTATAGTGGACTTCCAGAAGGTTCTGCGCATGGGTCTGCAATTTCAGTTTTTAGTGACTCTCAACAGAGAATGCCAGATGGTAATAACTCCTAATGCCTAGCAGGAAGGGTTTGGGGGGGTGCTTGGGGGTCAGACTGTTCTGCAGTTGCCTCTAGACTGGTGATTCCTGAGAATGAGGGTCTCTTGAAGGTCCAAACATTTTGCAGACCCCCACCACATGATAAGTAGTTGTACTATTAGTATCCATTGATTTGAGGAAATACGTAATGGCAGAAGGATTAAAATGGCAATGCTTAGTACACATATGGATCTGTGGACCCTTTGAAATAACTCTGCGGCCCCCAGTTGGAAACCACTACTCCAGGCAAAGTCTACATATCATGGTGATTCAGCCACTGGAAGGAGGAACAAGAATTGCAGGATGCTTAGCTTTTAAATTTCACAGTGCAATTTCCATCTTTAACATAGTGCTTCCCCAGCAGAAGGGGAGATCTGCCTCGTGAAATGCCTCCCTGCCAAAAATGTTCCTTTTAACTTTTTCACGGGTGTTCTGATCTGTTTTGTCCCCCCCCCCCTCCTGCTTGTCCAGTGTCGCTATCACTGTGCGGTTTCAGCCTGCAAGAATTTATGTAGTGATGCGCTGTCATGGTGCATTGTGGACAAATCCGCTTTGACCGTGTGGCTTCGTTGGTGAAGGCAAAGCGGAGCGGTGTTGCCTTCACTTGGATGGCAACACGTCCCCATGTTTTCTGAGGCAATGGGCACTAGAATTGTTCCGCTCTGTCTTGGGAGGGTGGTTTCACTGCCCACTGGCATGGCATGGTGTGGCAAGATGAGATGCACTGCCTGGCAGCCTTGAGAGCAAGCCAAAAAGTGCCCCTTGCACTGTGGCATTGCCAGCACAACTGGGCCAGGGAAGAACCATCTATTTTCCCTTGCAGCATAGGAGCATCGTCTGAACAGCAAACCGTCACGCTCCCTTCCCCCTCTGCTGCATTCGGGTGTGCTTGAGAGTGTGTTGAAGCACGCTTCCCATTGTGACGCTCGGTGAGATGTGTGCTCGAATGCGCATCATACTTCCTGTTTTGCCTTGCCACGGCAGCTTTCGTGCTATATAGTCTGACAAAATGGGGCGCATCATCCAGGACGTGTTCCCCCTCACCCGTGAATGCTTTCGTTCCTTTGTGAGTGGCCATCTGAAAAACTGCCAGAAACGAAGGAGCTCGAAAATATTTTGGGAGCTACACCCCCCCTCCCCGGCATGGTTGGCTCAGCTCTCCTTTAAGAACAGGACATAAAGCAATTCCCATGACTTAGCTGGGGAAAAGGCCTCGTCTTGATGCATCTGTGTGCTTTGAGAGCTAAAGCACTGAGATAGATTTCATGCACTTAGCTGATTCGGTCTGCGTGATTTCACTGACAGCTTTCAAGAAGAGGCTGGACGGATGTTTGTCAGAGGTGCTTTAGGCTGGTCCTGCATCGGGCAGGGGGTTGGACTAGACGGTCTGTATGGGCCCTTCCAACTCGATGATTCTGTGATTCTGTTAGAAGAGGCTGAGAAAGCCGCCCTCCTTTCAAAGCATTTTTAGTGGACAGGGTTGTGTTACATATGGTTTATAACTCGAAAACAGCAAAATGTTTGCTATTAAGAATCATTTTAAGAAGGGGAGGGGTTTTGGAAGGCCCGGATGGTTGTCAGAATGGAAGGAGAAAGCTGCCTTGTCTGCCCCCAGATTCCTGACTGAAAGTAGTAACTTTGTGGGAAGCCATTCGAAACACCTGGGCTGTAAAATGGCAGCAAAAGTAGCACTCCAGACCTCCCCAAATGGTGCGTGCCTGGCTCAGAAGGCATCTGTAGCCTTGCTGGTTTCCCACACAGGGATCCGAGAGGGGAGGTGACCAGGCTTCTCAGAGAAGCATTTGCTTAGCTACAGAAGTCGGAGTGGAGCCTCTGCATCTCCCCTTGGTGGGAGGCGTTTCGTATCTGCTTGGCAGCCACCGTAAAGCAAGCAAAACATTCTTCTGTTTTTCTGGGATAACCGCAGTGAAGCACGCATGGGGGCTGGGCGGTCTGCACGGACTGTTACCAGAATTCTTTCCCATCCCCCTTCGCATGTCTGCAGCTACAGAGCGTCTCGTGGCGGCACAGAGGACTCAGCGCTGCTGCGGCCGAGTTCTTGGAGCAGACTGGCGGAGTGCCTCGTGGTCCCGCCTGCCTTCTGTCGGCGAGCTTGGGCCGGGCGAGGGGGGCCTGGCTATTGTCTCGTCCCCTGAGGTTGGGGCATTTCGTAGTTGTGCTGAAAATTCAGAGGAACCTGAGCCTCCTTTGTCTGCTGGAGAAGGGGGCAGGAGGAGCAGCTGGCCGAGTTAATTCAAATGCTGAATTCTCTGCTGCTTTGTGTGCTGGCCGGAAAGCAGCCACATGATGTTCTCTGAGTATTTTCAGTGTGGATCGTACCCGAGCCTTGTGTGGTGGTGCCCGAGGGAATCAGGAGAGAAGGCCCAGAAGTGCAGCCGCTTCTTGGTGCTTCGTGGCCCTGCCGGAATCAGGCTGCTGGTCTTCAGTGGGGAAAGACGCTGGTGCCGTCAAGAAGTGCCCCATAATAGAAGCCATCTGCTGATTTAATGGAAACCTACCCACACCTTTTGATGGCGGTTGTGCTTGGGGAGCATGAATAATATATGTCTAATGCAGGCCTCTCCAACCAAGCCTGTGCTCTCCACGTCTTTCCTTTGTCAGTACAGCTTGGGGAAGCGTTGTGCCCCCCTCCCCAGGGACGGGCCAAGATTATGCAGCAGAAGGACAAACGCGAGGGCTGCCCGTACTTGTACCAGCCTGACGGATCTGGAGCAGAGTCAGGCACAGAGCGTACCTTGCTCGAGGCTTGTGTAGCCGACCCTGCCCTGCACTCCTCCGGCCGCTCTCGGTCATGGGGGCCACAAGGAAGAGCTCTGCTTTGCCAAGTGACACTGACCTCACCTGATCCTCAGGCTGCCTTTGGCTTATTCCTTGGATTTCCCGCATGCTGTAGCGAGCGCCTCGCCCATGAAAATGCCTACTGTAAACAGGAGGCACCACGGCTGCCAGCTCCTCTCAATGGCGGGGAAGACGGGGGCAAGCAGCCAGCCCTCTCTGAAGGTGGGCCCCACCGTAGGTGAGTATAGAGGTTGCCTCTTCGAGGGGAGCCGAGGAGACGGAAGGACATCAGCACTGCTAGGTAACTTTGGATCCTCTTGTTAGAACATTTCTGTGACCAGCTGTGTCAGAAGAGCTCTCGTGTTCGTTTTGATGGCTTTAATATGGAGCTAGATTCAGGGCGAGAGGTCCATCAGAGGCTAGTAACTATGGCGGGTGAAGGAAGCCTCCACATAGAGGCAACAAACCGCTGAATCCCTGTGCTAAGAGGCCGCATCAGAGGAGGAAGGCCTTGGCATCAGTGCCGTGTTTGGCCCTCTGGGGCAACTGGTTGACCACCAAGTGAATCAAGACGTTGGACTCAACGGACCACTGGCCTGAGCCCTTTGGCACCAACTTAAATTTTAATCCAGGCTACAAACACTGTTCTGATTGGCCAAACCTCTGTTGGCCAGTAACTTTCTTGGGGCCAGAGTATTTAAAAGACTGCGTCTCCCATATGAGCTGACCTGACCGTTCAGACCTTGTGTGTGTGGCGCTTTGTGGGACTGTCTCCTCATTGTTGCGTGTTGGGCATCTGTCGTTTTTCATCTTAGGCACAGAGAGAAGATCTTCCTGTTCACTCAGGCGTTGGGGTGATTATGACCTGGTGTGTGAGAGGTGGCCTTTTCTGTGTGGTTGCCGGCATTAGAAACTGATTTGTTTTTGCGGCTGGCTCTTACTGTTGCTGCTGCTCTTACTGTTGAATACTGAGTGTTTTAAAATGTTCTTGTTTGGAAACTGCCATGGAAACCTTTTCAGCAGCTCGGTATAAATCTCTCATGGAAATGCTGCCTTCGACATAGGAAGGGATTCCAGTCTGGGCTCTTGCTTTGCTTGCCTATCTACTTTGACCTCAGTTGGGGAAGGGCGTCAGGAGTGTGGCTTCCAGTACCCTTAAAGGACACTTTCCCGAGTAGCCCTCGGTGCCGCTGGGCCGTCCTGCGTAGGGGAGGGTTTTTGCTCTCTGGAGTGCAGCTGGGTCTTCACTGCTGCCAAGGCTCCCGCCAGACTGTTCCTGAGGAACCACAGTTTTCACGACTGTGTATGTGAATGGCCTTGAAAACGGCCTGGTGGCATTGCTGTTGGCAGCAAAGGTGTGTAAGCAGGACTGGGCGACATTTGTAATGCTGAGACTGAGCTAAGCTGAAGTGGGGAGGGGGAGGGGTTGTGGATTTGGAATGGAGGGGCTGCAGCAGCGCGGCAAGAGAGGAAGGGGATTCTAAGAAAATGAGGATTCGTTTCCACTGCTTGTTCTCTGTGCACCACGCTGGCTTTGCACCCGCACTGACCTATGTTTCAGAATCTCCTAGAACTGTTTCAAGAACCAGCCCCGTATGTCCCTGTGCGCCAACTACGGGGGTCAGGGCAGCCATATGCCGGCTGTCTCATCACTTAGGGCGCCCCCCCCCCCGGGCCTTTTCCGTCATGCCTCCAGCTCTGTGGCCTGGGCTTCTTGAGGAGGGGAGAGGGCCCCCCATCCTTGGAGGCCTGCCTGCTTGTCCGGGCTTTTGAGGGGGTCTGAATGGCAGGCGTCTTTTGCAGAGGGAGGGCGGGAGAGATTTGGGGCCTGCTGCTTTATTTTTTGGGTTTCGCTGAAAATATTTTTAATTCATCTTGTAAGCCGCTGCCATGAGGAAAGGCAGGGTACCTATGTTATAATAATAATAATAAAACCCTAGATTTTAGGTGCAGCACAAAAACCTCCTTCCCTCAGAGAAGACAGTTTGAAACACCTTCGGAGAAGTTCCCATACTACTGCTATGGCGATGGATGAAAGGAACAGAGGACGAAGGTGTGACTACTCATGTCAGGCCCTGCGCAGTACAGATTGTGCTTCTGAGGGGAGAAGGTTTTTGCACCGAAAAGCTACGTGTAGAAGTTTCCAAGTCAGACCACTGTGCAGGAACAAAGCCCATTAAGATGAGCACACCAACAGGCACTCAAGGAACAACAGTTACAGGTAAGTAACCTGTTTTCCCCACAGATGGAAGGTTATGTGTACTGGAATTCCAAAACAGATATTGCATTATACGCAAAAAGAATATACCTCACTGTGTGTCTCTTCCCCCATCCGGGCACCGTTTGTGCTTGTATAGGCTGCCTTTCGGCTGCCAAAATGCTAACGTAACATTTTCAGTTTGTACTGCCAATATAAATCTCATAGCCACAAAATCATCCCCTTTTCTCTAACCCCCCTTTTTTGTTGCTCTAAAATACTTTCCTCTGGTATTAAAACTTTCCGTGCTTTGTTTCAGGTCATAGGCGCCTGCAAAGCAGAGCACGTTAGGCTTGTGAGATCTCTCAGTGAGGCAAGGCGAGTGAAAAATATTTCCCCCGTTTTAAGTGTAAGCGGCCTAATAACCCAGAAGGCCGAACAGGTTTAGCCGGCATCTCCAGTCACTTGAATGCTTTGTTCAGCAGCCAAGGTGCGCATATCCCTGTTGTGTGTGACCACTGGCTGTCCCCAGTTCGTGGTGGAGCTGCTTAGGACCCCTGCACCCCTGCAGAGCCCTTCAGTGCAGCTTCAGCGCGTTTGAGAAAGGAGCGTTTGGAAGCAAAAGATCATTGCACAATTCCCCCACCCTTTGACAGCCTTCATAGAATAACAGAATGACAGAGCTGGAAGGGGCCCTGCCAGGCCATCTAGTCCCACCCCTGCGCAATGCAGGACCAGCCTAGGCCAGGGGTGTCGAACTCATTTGTTACGGGGGCCGGATCTGACATCAATGAGACCTCGTCGTTGGGCCAGGCCACGTGTGTGTCATAAAGTGCAATGCCAGGTAGCGGAGATATATAAACTGTATAAAGGACACAAACACAAAGATTCCCCCCCCCTTAAAATAAAAACATGCTAAAAACATTAGCTCTGTAAGCTGCAAACCTACTTTTGATTTATTGACATTTCACCAGAGAAATCTCATGCTCAGAGTTCTGAGTCCAGGACCCGGGTTAGAACATGAAATGGCTGAGTGATTGAGAGAGTCTGGCGAAGCAAGCGATGAGGCAGCAGCAGCAGCAGAACTGGAAGCAGGAGATGGCCGGTTCCACTGCGGGCCTGATGGAAGCCTGATGTGGCCCCTGGGCCACATGTTTGGCACCCCTGACCTAGAACATCCCCGAGGAGGGTTTGTCCAGCTGCTGCTTAAAGACTGCCAGTGGGGGGAGCTCTCACACACACACACACCCCGGTTGCTGATTCTACCGTGGCCCAACTCTGACTCTCCTTTCCCTTTCACTTGGCAGTTTTGGTTGCTGTACATTAGAGATGGAATGAATCCTGTGGTGCTCTTTGGAGGTGATAGAATAATTAAGCTGGCAAGGCAAGATATGCAGGTGCGGAAGGCGTCCAGCAGTGGCAGGTCACAGAGCGGTGCTTATAGTTTACTCCCCTAGATTGGTTAGTTCTTGATGTCGTAGAGAATGTAGAGTTGAGGTCTTCAGAGGACTGGAAGAGACTGTATGGGATCCTTGCTAGTGGCTTGGGGCTGGCCGCTGGGGACTGATGAGCTGAGTTCCCTTTCCAGTCCCTCTCACTGCCTGGCTACAGCTTTGTATTGGATGCTTCATGTCTTCATGCTTGTCTCCCTCTGTTGTAATGGGAGAACAGTTATGGCCTGCCTCGGAACAAGCCCTTTGGAGAAGTATGGATCATTCTTTTAAACCTGCTTTGATTGACCATTTTGCTTATAGCAAAGCTGAGCTGTCTGGACACAGAGCTGTGCAAAGGCTGGCTGGCTATCTGTTGCCTCTACTTTGCTGAAGCTGGCAAGCTCGAGGCTTCTTTGGCAGGGCCATGGCTCAGTGGTAGAGCCTCTGCTTGGCATGCAGAAGGCCCCAAGTTCAATCCCCGGCCTCTCCAGTTAAAAAGGAACAGGCAGTAGGTGATGTGAAAGACCTCAGCCTGAGACACGGGAGAGCTGCTACCAGTCTGAGCAGACAAGACTGTCCTTCATGGACCACGGGCCTGACTCAGTGTAGGGCAGCTTCATGTGTCCATGTGTCACGTGGCTTAATGGGCTGCGATCGGAGACGTCTCACTCACCTGCAGTGAACAGTCACGCATGAATTTGCCTTACACTAGATCAGACAGCTGGTCCATCAAGGTCAGAATTGTCTGCTCAGACTGGCAGTGGCTCTCCAGGGTCTCAGGCAGAAAAGGGTCTTTCATATCACCGGCTGCCACAGCCTTTGAACTGGACATGCCGGGGATGGAACCCAGGACCTTCCGCATGCCAAGCAGGTGCTCTTCTGCTGAGCTGCTGCCCCTTGCCTCAGTGCTGCCTCTCCTTCCGAGGACTACGGGGGGGGAGGCGGGGGGGGGAGGAAAGCACAGAAACAAGGATGTCTTGGTGATTCATCACCTGGTTCCACAGCACGAGAATCATCTTCTGTCTCGGTGGCTGCTGCACATGACCGTCAAGTCGCCGCCAACTTTTGGCTACCCTGCAGGGTTTCCAGGGCAAGGGACATTCGGGGGTGGTTTGCCAGTAGCTGCTTCGGCATCAAGGCCCTGGGCTTCCTTGGACGTCGCCTGTCGAAATGCTGACCAGGACCGACACCGCTTATATCCGGTGAGACTGGGCTAGCCTGGGCCACCCAAGTCAGGGCACGTCCAGGTCTCTCTGGGTTGGTGGCCATGGAAAGGGCCAATGAGTCACCGCTGCCATATGGCGACCCATAGCCCTTCCAAAGTGAGAGGCGTTCGGAGGTGGTCTGCCATGGCCTGCCTCTGCGTAGCAACCCTGGACTTCCTTGGTGGTCTCCCACGCGAGGAGAGGCTCGTAGCGACTCCATGGGGTTTCCAAGGCAAGAGACGTTCGGAGACGGTTTGCCACTGCCTGCTTCTGCCTCACGGCCCTTGTAGTCCTTGGAGGTCTCCCGTCCAAATACTAGCCAGGGCTGACCCTGCTTAGCTTCTGAGACGAGACTGGGCTATCCAGGTTAGTGTCTCTCTAGGTTCAGGGCACACAATTCAACAGGTTGGCCATAAAGGACTGGGTCCTTGGGCTGCCCCTCAGCAGTGCCTGGCTTATGAGGCAGAGCCAAGTGCTGTAATGGAGCGGCCCACTTAGCTCCAGTCAGGGTCCCTTACAGCCCCCCCCCCAATTTCTGCACCCCTGACCAATGCTCCCTCTAAGCTGTGGAAACTTGTGAGCAAAATTTCTACTTTGTGAGCTACTGCCATTAAAGTTGTGAGTGAGCAATTTGGCTACTGCATAAATTAGTTGGCTCTGGAGCCATCTTTCCTGAGCTAAGACAAAAATCTGTGAGCTGGAGGCTAAAAAACTGTGAGCTAGCTCACACTAAATCAGCTTAGAGGGAACATTGCCCCTGACCTAGACAGTGCCGGAGGGTGGTCTTGTTGGTCTGCAGTAAAACAGATTTGAGTCTTGTAGCACCTTAGAGACCAACAATAGTCATTCTTCTGTGACCTGGGTCTGCCCCATGACTGGCTGGAGTGAGGGTGGGGAGACACAACACAGCCTTTTCAGCTGTTGTTTCACTTGAAGGGTGGTGGTCTCTCCCTGGGAGATCTCTCCCTGTATCCAAGGGCTTGAAACGACAAGTGCCTGGGCCTCCAGTGGAGAAACGTCTTGCATTTGCAAGCACTTGCAGATGCAAGATTTTTCTTTCTATGTCTGAGGAACTTAGAAACACAAACACCTGGAATGAAGCAAAGAAATCTCCAGGGTGTGTGCGTGTGTGTGTGTGAATGCTGCAGAGAGTTAGTGTTCTGTAACCAACAAACCCCCCCCCCCCCCCCGTTTTTTGCCACACTCTGGAATGCAGTGAGAAGTTGGAGGCTGTTTGTTCCAGAATGCTGCACCTCAGCATCCTGGACCTCCCTTCTCTCACCCCCAGAACTTCTTGCTGCCTCCCATTAGGGAGATGTTCTGATGCCACGTGACATGGGTCCACAGCTATGCATTGTGCACCCCATCTCTAGGTCCTCATTGTTCCTCTATTGCTTTTGGTTCGCTGTGCTAAACTGCATGGGTCCCTTTTCAGATGCTTATCACGTATGGCAATCTTACCTGGAATTCCTTTACAGGCAAAAACCTTCTGAGTGTTCGGATTCAGATTTATTGGTGCTGCATTCCCTTCTGCCTTACTGTGGGAGTTGTGAAGAGAGGGTAATAAACCACTTGTTTGGTCAGCCATTTTTAAAAGTACAGCTTCTCTCTTTCTACTGCCATGAGCAGAATTTTCTTGAGCTGTAGTCTGACCTGAATTACTCTGGCCTGCAGTTTTGTGTGGTCAAAATGAATGTTTTTCTGCTAATTTACAGAGGACAACAATTTTCCTGGAATTTCAAAAGCTGGGAGTTGCAAGGGAAAGTTTTGCATAGCTTTTCCTGCAATTATACATTGTTCAGGGTGAGACTGGGCATCTCCTTATTCTTAAATTATGAACCTTAATGCCCCAGTCATTTTTTTTGTTTAAAGATTGATTTCCAATCTTTGAACCTTTGCAAATCAAGTATCTCTTATGCCTGCTGTTACCATGCAAAGGACTACAAGCACCCAAAGGTCTGCAGAAGCATTTTAATTATGGAAGGATTCCCTGCTTTGGAATCTTGTATTTGATAAGGCATTTGCTAAAAGGCTTACTAGGTAGCTCTGTGTTTAGGCCAACTTCTGCTGCACAGGCAGAGGGACAGTACTCCCTCTAAGACCCAGCGCCAGAGTGCACAACTGCAGTGGAAGACGTTAGGCTGCAAATGAATTATTGTCACACCATGACTGCCCCTCCCCATCGGCTCTAGCCCTAGGCCAAGTGAATTCTTACTTAACTCTGCAGAGTCTCTGCTTGTATGGAAGAGAGAGGGACTTAGTGTCCAATGGCCAGTTGAATGAACTTCGGGTAAAGTTCCTCATCAAAGGCTCCTAAACAAGGTGCTCCTCGCTGGGAGGGGGAGGGCATCTTGACACTGCTGAGTCCCACCTCTTCATCAAGGAGGCGGGGCTGAAATCCTTCTGGACTTCCTGTCTCCTGGGCCAAGTCACCCTCAGTTCTCACCCTGCCTTGTTAGGTTAGCAGACTTTCTGCAGGAGCTGCTCAGCAAGGCCCCTGCAACTCAGCAGAAGGCACCTCATGCGTCTGTGTTTTTATACCTGCTTCTCCAGGTGCCCAGGTTCTTCTCCAGGTTCCAGGCGGCGGGAGCAAACAGATGCCCCAGCTTCCCCTGGCCTCCTTTATGCCTTCCCACCTATTCTCCGAATACCAAAGATGATGAGGAAGCAGACAGAGGAAGAGCAGCCCTGATCTGCACGGCCCCCACTTGGCCACATAGACCCTGGTTTCCAACATTAGTGGCATTATCAGTAGAAGATCCTTAGCAAATTCCAGTCAGCCTGGACATGCTTCCACAAGGGCTGCTGTGGCACCCAGACCCAGCATGGCAACACATGGCTGCATGGAAGTTGGAAGGGTGAGGCTAGGCGATTCTGCAAGGATCACACGCACCACGCTAGCCTCTAGAAGAGTTTCTGCATCAAGACTTTATAACTCTTCATGGAAGGCATATACCAGGTGGTGCAAATGGAAACACTCAGTCTGAGTCGGAACTCTCAGTCTGGGGCAGGTGATGCACTCTATTCTTGATGCTGGAGGAGGCAGCAGTGGGAGGGCTTCTAGTGTCCTGGCCCCACTGCTGGACCTCCTGATGGCACATGGTATATTTTGGCCGCTGTGTGACAGAGTGTTGGACTAGATGGGCCATTGGCCTGATTCAACATGGGCTTCTCTTATGTTCTTATGTAAACACCTAGACCCATTTGCGCCAATGTTGGCACCAAATCCTGGAGTTCCTGTGAAATGGTGTTGACCAAAATATGCTACGCGGGCAAGTGGCAGCCCTGGGTGCAGTGGTCCAGAGGTTGATTGATGCTTGATATCCAGACATCCTCACATAGTCAAGTTTCTCAAAGGAGTAGCCCATGTGTCATCCTTCCAGTTGCCCATAGGTTTCCTTCTCAGTGACTACGCATAGTCCCGTCAGGGCTAACTCAACTTTCATTTGAACCTCTGAGAGAAGTTCCACTAAAATGGTTGAGAATGAAGGTCCTGTTTCTGATAGCTGTGAGTTTGGCTAGAAGGGTCTTGGAATCAGGAGCTCTGTCTACCAGGAAAGGTCTGTGTGATTCACAAGGCAGGCGGGCCAAAGAATGGATGCAGCCTACAATCCAAAGATCCATACTTCCTTCCACGGCTGTCAGGACACACAGCATCAGCTTGTAAAATGGACTCTCTCATCATCTCAGTGAGCCCACCTAACAAGGGACAGAAAACATCTAGAGTGGCAATATGTCTGAGGCAGTGCATCTCGCATGCTTAGCAAGCTAGCAAGCTCCAAGTTCAACCTGGAATTGCAGCTCACTCCATTTATAGTGCTGCAGCTAATGCAGCGTTAGATGGCAAAGCTTGCATTGAGGAAGTCTGCCAGGCAGCCACGTGGTCATCTCTTTTGACCTTTGTCAGGCCCTACAAAATGAGTACTGTTGCCTCAGCGGACGTGGCCTTTGGAAGGGAGGGTATTACAGCGAGTGGTGCAGGTGGGCTGATTTTCCTGCCCAACATGGGATACAACTCCTCTTGGATGTGCCATATCAAGATGCCCTCCCCCTCAGAGTGGAGAAAGGAATAATTGGTGCTTACTTCTCATTTCCTGTCCTAACATATTTCCTATTTCCTAAAGTTGGATGGTTTACTTAGCAGTTTGGCATTACCAAACCGAGAAAAGTGGGTGACTCTGCCCAGGAGACAGAAAGTCTGGAAGAATTTTAGTCCTGCCTTTTTGATGGACAGGTGGGAACCACCCATGTCAAAATTCCCTCCCCTCCTCAGAGCAGAAGGGACCCTCACAGTAAATGCCAATGTTCCTCTCTGGTTTTCCTTGGCGTGAAACAGCTTTGATAAGTGTGGTGTAGTATTTCATAATGGGCATGATATACATCTGCAGGTTACTGTGGTAAAAGGGTACTGGGGCCAGAAATAAGAGCTCACAATAAACCATGCTAATGTGGAGATGTTTAGTGCCAATACTTGAAACTCCAGGGCATTTGAAACAAATCTATGTATAAAGACTCCAGGGTCTCAAGTGGTACCGAATTTGTTACAGCACTTCCCAAAGCGTTACAGCCCTGGCATTTTGGCATGTATAAGAATATAAGTGATCTGTTGAATCAGGTCTGGAGTCCAGCACCCTTTTTCACACAGTGGCTACCCAGATGTTCCACAGGGCCCAGGATCAGGGCATGGCGCCCTCCCGTCCCCCCTTCCAACACTACTGGCATCCAGAGGCACACTGCCTCTGAGTATGGGGTTCCGTTTAGCCATCATGGTGAATAGCCATTAATGTACCTATCCTCCATGAATGTGACTAATTCCCTCTTCTGTCTGTGATCTGAGCTTCAGGAATTATTTATGCATAGTGTGACAGTGATCTCTTTCACACACACACACACACACACACACACACACACACACACACACACACACACACACACACACACACAATCTTGACAATTTGCAGTTTTCTTTCCTCTTTTATTACGCTTCTATCTCACTTTCCTTTCCTCATGGAATCCAAGGGGTGCCCCATACAGAATTCCCAGGTGGTCTTCCAATTCCCAGGTGGTCTTCCACCCAAGCACTGACCAGCTTCAGCAAGACTGCCATGTATCATGCGCCTTTCCCCCCATACTCTAGGACTAGGGAATTATACCCGGTTTTAGACTGTGTTTTGAAACCAGTTCCTTAACATTTTTTTTCTTAGACTGCCAAGCATGGAAAGAGCGTGAAGTCCCTAAGACATAATTCCAGGGCAGGGGACTGTCAGACAAGGGTACAAAAATTACTGGGGAAGTTCTCTTAGGTAAAAGAAATCGGGGACAGTTGGTTTTCGTGCCATTGAACGTATAAGTCTTCAGAAAGCGCCGGTGTTTGAATGTTACTTCATATAATTTTTTTTCTCGGCAGGGATCAAAAAGTGTGCAGCAGAGAGTGAATTCCCATGGGTGGCAAATAGCTGCATCATGCTTGAATAGCGAGAGGGGGCATTCTGGCAGACTTTCCTGGCTTGCAAGCTAATTTGAAAGAGGAAAGGAGCTAGCTAGCTCTCAAAGTATGGGTGACCAAGCTAGATGTGGTATGGGACCAACTGTGTTTGCTGTCCATGAATCTGCTTAGTTCATATGTCACAGAATTGGAAGGAACACTGGAGGTCAAGCAATTCATCTTCCTGTGCAGACCGGGAATACACAACTATGTCCTTCATGAGTGGATATCCAGCATCTCCTTAAAGCTGGTAAAGGAGCATCTACCACCTCCCAAGGCAGGTTTTTTTTTAATTTACTTTTTATTGTATATTTTCAAAAGCACAATACAGACGAAGAACACAAAATCAAAGATTACAACATCAGAAGTATAGCATAAATTAATGAGATGAACATACAGTATAATTTTTTATTTATTTTATTTTATTAAATTTATAGCCCTCCCTCCTCACATAGCAGAGAGGGTTCCAAACACTTCGATCTGCACACAATTAAAATTTAAAACACATATATCAATTGAAATTAAAACCTAAAGCAATCGAGTTTTTTTTTAATTTTTATATTTAGTACTATCGTTTAGTACTATTATTTAATATTGTACTATTTAGTACCATTATATTTAGTATTTGTTGTTATTGTTGTTCAGTCACACCATGGACCACATCATGCCAGGCCCTCCTGTCTTCCGTCATGCTCCAGAGTTTGCTCAATTTCATGTCTGTTGCATCGATGACACTGTCTGACCATCTCATCCTTTGCCGTCCCCTTCTTCTTTGACCTTCAGTCTTTCCCAGCATCAGGGTCTTCTCCAGTGAGGGCTTCCTTCTCGTTTGGTGGCCAAAGCATTTGAGCTTCAGCTTCAGTATATCTGGTATTAAAATATAAATATAAAACAATATCAATCACATCTTGTTTTACTAAGTATTCCATAATGGGAAACCAAGTTGTAACAAAGTTGGATGAGGAAATTTGAGACTCAAGGTAGGATAGGTTGTCAGTTATTTTTGCCACAAAGTATTGGTCCCATAGTTTTTTTGTGCCATAATGATAAATCTGGGATTAATGTACTTTTCCAGTGTGAGGCTATTGCAGTTTTAGCAGCGAATAAAAGAACTGTGAAATTGTGTCGGAGAGCAGTTTCTAAGTTTCCAGGTATTAAGAAATAAGTGGTCTGGGGTAGGGGAAAGTTCAGTTCCTGTTATAGTTCTGATTTGTTTAAGTATTTGTACCCAAAAAGTTTTGATGTGGGAACAATGTAGCCAACAACGGAGATAGTCTCCAACATTCTCACATTTTTTCCAGCATTGCGGCCTTGCTAATTTAGATATATGTGCCAACTTCTGTGGAGCAAGATACCCGTGAGATATTATCTTAAATGTCTGTAGCCTTAATGATAATATATTAGACTTAAAGGGAGATGAGCTCCAAATGTTGTCCCAATCATTTGGTGTTAAAGCTTTGTCACTAGTTTGGTGTAGTGGTTAAGTGCGTGGACTCTAACCTGGGAGAACCGGGTTTGATTCCCCAGTCCTCCACACACAGCCGCTGGATGACCTTGGGCAAGCCATAGTTCTGTCAGAGCTGTTCTCACAAGGGCAGTTCTCAAAAAAGCTCTCTCAGCCCCGCCTACCTCACAGGCAGTGTTCCCTCTAAGCTGAGTTAGTGAGCCAGCTCACAGTGTTTTAGCCTCCAGCTCACACATTTTTGTCTCAGCTCAGGAAGGGTGGAGCTCCAGAGCAAACTAATTTATGCAGTAGCCAAATTGCTCACTCACAACTTTAATGCCAGTAGCTCACAAAGTAGAATTTTTGCTCACAAGACTCCACAGCTTAGAGGGAACATTGCTCACAGGGTGTCTGTTGTGGGGAGGGGAAGGGAAAGGAGTTTGTAAGCCGCTCTGAGACTCTGAGTAAGGGGCAGGGTATGAATCCAATCTCCTCCTCCTCCTCCTCCTCCTCCTCCTTTTCTTCCATAACTTTTGGTATGTGAGACATTTGTCCTTTTTTTTGTTTGATGAAACCATATAGAGATTAGAGATAGGCAGTCTGTTTTGCAGTAAAGCCCAGAGTGTGGGTGTAACTTTATCAGTGAAAGGAGAGCATGTAGTTGCCAGGAACTGAAGTTTGTCTCTTCAGATCCTTTTCTCCCTCCCTGTAGCCCAGCTCAGTTCCAGTACTGGAGCTGGGCTGAGAGGAGAGTGCACTAAGTGGTGGAGCACAAGCTCATTTCACTGGCAAACAGCCTATTTGAGTGTAAGCTTGGATGTAACTTTGCCCCATTAGGAAGATTTTCAGCCCCGCTTCATGTGTGAAAAGGTGAATCGCACGACTTTCCCCAGCATGTCTAGTTTGGCCCTAAGTTGCCTTTTCCTAGGGAAGCTTTTTTTTGGCCCCTCCTTAAGACAGACTCGTTAAAACCATGGGTGTGAGTTCCCATACGGAGAGTCTAACTGTGTGACCCTTTTGTCCTGATGTCTACCCTGGATCCCGTCAACCAGATCTGTTCCAGAGGAGTCCTGTGATCCCCAAGGGCTCAGTGGCGGGGTTCACACTGGGGCCAAGTCACACCGAGAGAGGAGGCTGGAGGCTCCCCCATCATGCCATTTCTCTGACTCAAAAGGAGCCTGGGGAGATTGTTCGCCCCACTGGGAAAACTTGTGCATGTAGCCCATTAGTTTATGCAGGTTTCCTCATTGGGGCAAACAATTTGGTGTAGTGGTTAAGTGCACAGACCCTAATCTGGGAGAACTGGGTTTGATTCCCTACTGCTCCACTTACACCTGCTGGATGACCTTGGGCAAGCCATAGTTCTGGCACAGCTGTTCTTAAAAGGCAGTTCCTGTCAAGAGCTCTCTCAGCCCCACCTACCTCACAGGGTGTCTGTTGTGGGGAGGAGAAGGGAAAGGAGTTTGTAAGCCACTCTGAGACTCCTTTGGGTAGTGAAGGGCGGGGAATAAATCCAACCTCCTCCTCCTCCTCTTCTTCTTCCCTGGTTCTCTTCAGGTCAGGAAAATGGCACAGAGGGGAGGCCTAATCCCCCGGGCACTGCCATCTTCCTTCAGAGTGTGCCTGTGTGTGCCTGGGAATGCCATTCCGAGCACAACCCTCCCAGGGGCGTGTTGTGTCAATTGGATGCAGGGAGGATCCGAAGGCACCGTATTGTATTAAGCCCCAGGAGAGGCGGACTTGGTTTCCTGCTGTTCTGCTTTCCTGTCGTGGTGCGTGAGCCTGGTCTCTCCTTTTTCCTATGCCGAGCTCTCAGGCCTTTGTCTTTGGCTAGAGGTGTTTCCTTCCTCTTTGATAACATTTAAAGTTAAATTAATGTTGTCGTTTTCCATTAATTGAAGGTTAATTATTGTGCTGTATCTTTCATTTGGTTGCTTCACATTAATGTACAAATTGACTTGGCTATTAAATTTGCCCTACTTAAGTCAGACTGTTGGTTGACTTAGGGGGGCCCCCCGTGCTGTAAGTAATGAACAGCTGTAATTTTCGTGGAAGTTTGGTTTCGTGGAAGTTTCATGGAGGGTTAGCCGTGGAAGTTACTTTTTGTCTCATCCCCTTTTCGTGATCCAAGGGGGCTGTCATGTGCTTACTCAGACATGGCATTCGTATTGGTGGTGCCCAGGTCGTTCCCGGGTTTGTATGTCTGCCTTTCTCTTGACCTGGACAGGACACAAGCTGGGTAACAGTAATGCACTTGACCACCCATGCTGCCAGAATTTATACACCCATCTTGCTGTGTCTAGAACATGGAGCTTGGCTTGAGTGGTGCAACTAGAGGTAGCCTGGGAAGCACTGTAAGTAGCCGTGTCACAAAGTGGACTGTAGCTGCAAAGCCACAAAGGCACATTACACAGTTCTGAATCTAGCATTTCCCTTTTGTTTGAGTCTTTGATATCGGCAATAGCCCAGTAGGTAGCTGGCCTTGACCTGACTTCAGATCCTCACCACCTGCCACAGGAATGATTGGTTGGCTGTCTGTAGGAGTGGAGTCATACAGCCGTTCTAGAGAAGGGTGTGTTGGAAAGTGCTGTTCAAACGACTAATTAGAACCACTGAGCAGAGTATAACTTTCTTGAAAACACAGTTATGTCTTGGCAGACTGGTCTCTTCTAAAGAAGCCTGAAACTGTTCTGCTTATGTTGGGCACGTAGAGTTGGAGTACAAGCCTGTTAGCCTCAGTTGCATGATTACCACAGCCTTTTGAAAAAATACAAATACTTCTTTCATGAGTAGATGCATACTTAGTTAAAATATGGTAAGAAAATCCAAGTAGCCTTTTTTTTGTGGCGCTCTGAGTTTTACCTAATGCTTCCTGTAGAAAGATGTAATGTATCAGTGGGGAAGTTGGAAAATATCCTGCCACTCTTTCTGAAGTAAACTTCACGCTCTGTTCCAGGCATGCTGTACTTCTACCCTTCGTAGTTACGTAATTATCAGCAGGCTCATTCATCTGAAAACAGTGCAAGCACATAATCCTGCTTGGACACTTGAGTTTCAGATGTCGTTCAGTGGAGTGGTAGGGTAGGTTAAGGCCCCACCCTGTTGTTTTCCATAATCAGGGATGGATGCCGTAAGAAAGCTGTATTAGCCACTGGGCCAACTTCTGGTTGAAAGTTGATATAAACTTAGCGAAGGTTCAGAAGTCCAATTCCATGTCTTCCAGGAATGCATGGACAGAAACATAAATGGACTTAGCACAGTTCTGCTTGTGCAACACCTAGCATTTTCCTCCCTCTATGTTATAGGGTCCAGAAATTGGTTGCCCAGGATCTTGTGCCAATGGAAATGTAATTGGGGGATACAGTAAGTTTGGCTAAGTATAAGCAGCTTGTGTGTCTGTGTGTCTTCTTTCTTGCATTTCAGCAGCTTGTGCGGCAGCTCTAGTGCAGGTGGAAGTCTTGTCCTGGATCCAGCCCATCATCTTCTGGTGTTGTCCCTGTTTGCCTGCTCTCACCAGTGCTGCCTTGCCTTGCCTTTAGTCACTGTTCCTTGCTGCTTCCCTCCCGTGTGGGACTTGTTTTGACTCCTCCTACCCTTTTGTTTTGGAGTCACATTCATACAAAAGACATTATGCCTTGCCTGTCCTGTTGGTTGCTTGGCCCAGTAAAACCTTCAGTGAAGCCGAACTTTCTCACAAGGTTCAGAGGACCTTGTTACAGGAATGGACCTGAGTTGCTGATTTCATTCCATCAGCTCTGATTGAAAGCAGGGAGTCGGCTGGCAGTCGGAGCCCGTCTGCCTGCAGATGTAGGAAGGTGGCCTGGCACATTGGTTCTCAGAGATGCGTTTCCCCACATGTCTCCCTTAAGTAAATGAAAGATTGCCTGTGCAGCAATACATTACTGTCTTGGAGATATTACCCTCCTAGCCAGAACTGACTGCAAACTTGCTTTCAACTGTTTCTACTTGTAGCATCGATGCATCTCTGCCAGCATTGGTAAATCATAGATAAAGCAAGTTGCTGAGAGATGGGGTTCAGTCAGGAACTTCTGCATGAAAAGGTCTTTATTGATAAAACAGGTATTGATATTTTTAAAAGGCTTTGTGGCTTCATCGTCTAGCGTAGCAGGGACTTTTTTAGCTTAATGCAAAATTTATTTTGCCATATGTAAAATTCATTTGTGTAGTTGCACACCCTGCTAGACACTGAATGGGCATAGGGGCATTTCTAGTCCCAGTGCAATTTATTATTTAAAAGCAGTAAAATTACATTGCAGATAAGGAGAGTGCAAAGTAGAAAGAAGTAATGATGTAATGGGCAATCGTACTCCAGTTGCTGTAAGAGCCACTCTGTACATTAGTGTGTTGGCTGGGGTGGTTGCTCCTATCAATTATTTATGGGCTTCTGGCACGCCGCCTGGACAGGGTCACAGCGCTGAAAGCTAACTTTATCTTCATTGTTCCCAGCCTCCTGCTCAGCTGTCACTCTGCTCCCTAATTTAATACACTTTCAGAGGGGTGTAAAAGGATGCAAGGATTGTGCTAGCTGTTGTCCATTGCTTAATGCTTGAAAGACTTGTAATTTTTTAATTGAATTTTGGGGGTTAATACTCTAGTGGTGGTCTGAGTTTTTATCAGCTTTTTCGCTTTGGTCGTCACACTTTCACTAACATTATGGATGCGACGTTTCTGAGAGGTGCGTTTCCCCCACCCGCATATTTAAGCATGCATCAGTGAAACGCTAGAAAGGAGGCGGCTGTACTGCTGCGCTTCACTGATGCAAGGCAGGTGACCAGCATGTTAAGTTTTCTTCCATATCGCAGCAAAACATTTTGAAGGAATACAGTTAAAATATGTTGATGGCAACAGCAGAGCTGAGAACCATCTTGGGATTAAAAACAGGGCTGACTACACCCTCCTCAAATTTGATTAGGTCATGTGCAGTCTTTGTTCTGGAAAGATTGTTTCTAGGCTGCAATTGAAGCTTTTAACAATTAACATAGCAGCTTCAACTGGAAAGGATTTTAGTTACCGAAATCACTGAGTATTTGTGCTGGGAATTTCTCAGACTAAGTCTCTAAATGTTTCCTTGTTCCGTATTTTTGTCTGAACATTTGACTAGTAAGTCCCCTTTGTAACATCGAGGCTGTGCATGCCGAATTGTTCTGTATCTTTAAAAACGATCACTTTCTGGGTGTTGACCTAGCTATTTTTTTTTTGTTGGTGCGGATCATTCACCTTGAAATGGAAGAAAAGACAAATGCCAGACAAAGCTAGGAAATACGACCTCAGAGCGACAGGCTGGCCATGGGGGGGGGGGGGGGTTGCTTTGCCACAGCAGTCAGCCGGAATTGTTTGAAGCTTCTTCTTCTTCTTCTTTTTAATTGCCTGTATTGTAATGCTTTGAGCCAGCAGCCAGGTAATAGGGTGTATGAAGAAAAAAGATGTGATACGGGTCGGTACAGAAGAAATTATTGTGTACTGGAGTGTAATGGAAAGGGTGTGAAAAGAAACCAGTTTGTTATGAAACATGCACACGGGGCTGAAAGACAGCTCAAGACGGACACTTTTTGACCATCCTAGAGGCCAGATCGCTTGGGTGTCAGAGCCATGAACTCCTAGTGAGGCTCTCTTTAGTTAAATTCTGTCCAGTGTAAATCTTGGCTTCGCCGAGGAATTTGCTCTCTGCTGGTGTGCTGTAGTGGATGAGACTGAAACAGGCTAAAGCAGGGGTGTCAAGCATACGGCCCGGGGGCCAGATCAGGCCCTTGGAGGGCTGCAGTCTGGCCCGCAAGGCCCTGGCTGTTTCCTGCTTCCTTTTTCCAGTTCTGCTGCTGCTACTACATCACAACTTACTTTACCAGACTCTCTCAATCGCACAGGAGAGGTAGATAGGCAAGCTTCTTCTGTCTGATTGAGTCTAGTAAAGCACTGGCATTACATTTTTTATGTTTTATTTAAATTTTAAAAAATCTTTAACTGTGTTTGTCTGTGTCCTTTATAAAGTTTGTATCCCCGCTATCTGGCATTACATTTTATGCCACACATGGGCTGGCCCATCAAGGTCTCATTTATGTGAGGTCCGGCCCGCATAACAAATGAGTTCGACACCCCTGGGCTAAAGTTTTCCTGTAGCTGCATAGTGAGTTTGTTGGTTGCCCTGGTGAGAATCATACCAGGTTACTCAACAGTTGTGTCCTCTCTCTAGATAACAGCATTAACACAAGCATGTCCAGAATTTCCATAATTTGTATACAGAACACACCGCATTAAGATGGAAAATGGCTGGCAAGTGGGTAGTGTAAGATTGTTCCAGCCTGTCTTTTTACTAAAACAGTAATGCCCCCAGGGTAGTTTACAGATATATATGTATCAAAACAGTAGTATCAGAACATCAATAAAAGAATAAAATGGTGAGACAGCATCAGCATCTACAGTTCAGTAGCCTCCAAATGCCTGCCCTTTTGGAAGGAGACTGTCTTTACCTGACTGAAAGTGAGGCCAAAGGGGAGTGCTCTGTGGGAGGGCATTCAGGCACTGAGAAAGACCCATCCCACGTGTTCACTCTTCCTTGCCTTCATCACTCTGGGTACTTGGCGGTAAGTGGATGTTTAACTCTTCAGATATTCTGGCGAATGAACCTGCTTTTCACAGAGTTAGTGCTGAAAGGGACTGAGCAACAATGGAGGACAAGGGGAGTTTTCTGCTACCTGAACAAAATGTGTGCAGTGTCCAAACATCTGCGCAGCATTTGTTGAGGCAAGAAAAGCTTCCAGAGGTGTTATTCTTAGATTGGAGGACATTTACCTCTTAGCCCTGTCTGTAGTCTGATTTAAGCCGTCTATAATGTAGATGGCTTTTACCAGGATATATAAGAAATTGTAGCCAGCAGATAGATACAGTAAAATGCTGGCCAACAGGGGTCATTTCGTAGAAACAGAGCTGCAGGAGCTCATTAGCATACCTAATAAGCTATTAGAATAATAGCTTATTAGTGTATGCCACACCCCTGGCATCACCGGAAGTGATGTCGGAAGGGGAAAAAGGAAGGGGGGAGGCATCTTCAAAAGCCTCCCCTTCCCTTCCCCAGCTGCGGCACAACTCCAGAGAGAAGGGGTTTAAACTTTAAACCTCTTCTCTCTTTGCTTCCCCCCACCCCAGCCTGCCTTGGCAGGCCAGCTGGGGAAGGGGAGGCTTTTGAAGATGCCTCCCCCTTTTTGCTTCCTCAGCTGGCCTGCCTAGGCAGGCTGGGAGGTGGGAAGCAAAGAGAGAAGGGGTTTAAACCTTAAACACTTTCTCTCTGGAGCCACGCCACCGCTGCAGCATGACTCTAGACAGAAGGAGCTTGGGGGCAGGGAGCTGGAGTCGGGGCTTGCTGCCACCACCATTTGTGCCCACTCCTGGAGCAGCACTCCAGCGCATTCCAGCCCCAACTGACCCCTGCTGACCAGAAAGAAAGCCCTTATTGGAGATGCCATGCCAGCTTCTTATAAGGGCCACTAATTGCTAAGGGGTGGGGACAGAATGAAGGCACACACAGGGCTGCTCCTCAGTGGGGTTTTTTGTTTTTTGGGATGTGTGTGCACTTGTTGAACCATAGCGTGGGCATGCAGCAGACCCCTCCAGTGTGTGTGTTTCATTCCCTGGGGACTGGGACTGGCCATTCTGCATATATGCTGGCAAACATGTTTGCCGCCGCTCAGCCAGTGAAGCAATCAAAGCAGCCCTTACAGGATACGGGAGTGTCTTGCATCTCTCTGTGACCTCTTCATGTGTCAGGAAGTGCTGGATTTTATCAGATCACGTTACTATTTCTAGACAGAAAGGAATGGTCAAAATTCTCTTGGTGGTTCAGCCCATGACAACAAGCTTCACTTTGTGTGCAGCTTTTGCATTAAAGTGATGTACACTGTCTGGTCTGCTAGTTGGGTCAACCTGCTTTGGGCCCAGTCCTCGTACAGGCCACAAACACTCAGGCCTGCTTGATGCTATTCTTGTCCTCATTGGGTCGCATGGAAAAATGGCGAATGACATCTGTGCTTTCTGGCGTGCTTCTGGTTTACTCTTTGGTAGAATTGCTTCTCTTACGGTTTCCTGTTCAGTGAATTTCATGGGGGCCGAAGGTTGCCTCATGAAGGAAAGATTGTGCATGGATTTCTCTGAATGCTGGAACACTGGAATGCATTTTCCAGGGATGTCCCCTGTGTGGATGTGAGAAAGGGAAAGCAAGTGCTGGAGGGGGTTAACCCATCAGGTGGTTGTGGGGCTGTGCCTTGAACTGGAACTGGGCAGATTCTTAGGTGCCTTTAGCATGCAGACTGTCGTCTTTGGCCAGCAAATTTTGTTCTCAAGTCTACTGAATCCTGAGGCTATGCCTAAATGGTGCTGCTTCAGATTTCTTTTTTCTTTTCTTTTTTTTGACATTTGAAAATCCTATTAAGCCAATTTTGTTATTCCTTTGTCAGCCCTTTAATGCAGAAAAGCAAAGCAGAGGCTTATTTATCTGGCATCGGTGCATTCTTCAGAAAAATCTTGGAAATACGGATCTGAGTGAAATGAATAAATACCTTGTCTTCCTCTCCTTTTCTGGTGGCTCCCGAATGGGAGGCCTTCTAAATAATTCAAGGTCTTAATAAGATGCCGTGCGTGCAGGGATGCTGGAATCTGAATTGAATGTCTTCCAGTCACCTGCCTGCCAGCCTGGCTTCCTGCTTGTTTCTGCCGACCTTATTGTTGCTCGTGACCTTCTGCCTGTCCTTCTTCCATGAACTGAGATGGGCTGGCTTGTTGGAGGGCTGAGAAGCCGCCTGGTGTGGTGCCCATTCTTGTGACCACGTGTTGTTTATCCAGGCTGTTAGTGTCCAGGAAGGCTCCATGTCAATTCAAAGGCATTGGCCATGAGAGAGAACTACCGTATCTCTCATAATGGGCTCTTTTTGTAGCAGGAACTCCTTTGCATGGGCTCTTTTTGTAGCAGGAACTCCTTGCATTAGGCAACACACCCCTAATGTAGCCAATCCTCCAAGAGCTTACAGTAGTCCCTGTAAGAAGAGCTCTGTAAGCTCTTGGAGGATTGGCTACATTAGGGTGTGTCGCCTAATATGCAAAGGAGTTCCTGCTACAGAAAGAGCTCTGGTAGCACATGTGCCTTGCTCAGCAGGCTAAAGTCACTTGGGGGCGTGAGACTGGCCAAGAGAGACTGACCAAGAGAGATATCTTGGAGTTGTAGTAGATAACTCAATGAAAATGTCTAGACAGAGTGCAACTGCAGTAAGAAAGGCCAACGCTATGCTGGGGATTATTAGGAAGGGAATTGAAAACATTATCAGCTAGCATCGTCATGCCCCTGTATAAATCAATGGTGCGACCTCATTTGGAGTACAGTCCTGGTCACCACACCTCAAAAAGGATATTATAGCACTGCAGAAAAGGGCAACTAGAATGATAAAAGGGTTGGGACACTTTCCCTATGAAGAAAGGTTAAAACATTTGAGGCTCTTTAGCTTGGAGAAATGACGGCTGAGGGGTGACATGTTCCAAGGTTTATAAGATTATGCATGGGATAAAGCAGGTAGAGAAAGAAATACTTTTTATCTCTTTCTCACAATACAAGAACTCGTGGGCACTCAATGAAATTGCTGAGTCGTCGGGTTAGAATGGATAAAAGGAAGCACTTCTTCACCCAAAGAGGGACTAACACATGGAATCCCCTGCCACAGGAGGTGTGGTGGCGGCTACAAGCAGGGACAGCTTCAAGAGGGAATTGGACAAACATCTGGAGCAGAAGTTCATCAGTGGCTATTAGCCACAAGGTATAGACAGGAACTCTCAGTCTGGGCCAAGTGATGCTCTGTATTCTTTGTGTTTGGGGGTGGGGGGAAGCAACAGTGGGAGGGCTTCTAGTGTCCTGGCCCCACTGCTGGACCTCCTGATGGCACCTGGTCTTTTTGGCCACCGTGTGACACAGAGTATTGGACTAGATGGGCCATTGGCCTGATCCAACATGGGCTTCTCTTATGTTCTTATGTTACTATGTGCCTGGGCATTGCTGCCCCTGGACCATAAGAATCTAAACATCTTCACAGAGGCCTGTACTGGGTTAGTGCCTAAAGAGCTGTCGTTGTCTTCCAAATAACTTGGACTATACAGGGGCTTGTCCTGTTCAGAAACCTAAAGCACTGAATTCTTCAGTTACCAAAAAAGGTGCATTGAGTGGGAAGGAAATGTATCCCGTGTCCAAGGAACAACATCATCCTTTTTCCCCCCTCTACATTTTTGAAGCTCTTGGCTTTCTGTTGGTTGGTAGCCAGCTGGCTAATTTCCCCCCAAACCATATGTAATTGGCGTGAGGACACCAAGCTAACTTCATTCCCGTGTAATTATACACCTAACCACAGTTCCAGAGATTTGGGGGAAGAGGGGTACATGAGCGAGTTTACATACATTGAATTACAGACTGTATCTTAATAGTGTGGGTTTTTTTAGGGCTTGGCTGGAATCCAGATTATCCTTCCCCCCCCCCACCCCATGCTATTATCCTCTATTTACAGCTTTCAAAAATCAGCTGATGTCACTGCACATATGTTTAGAGCTGTTGCTAAGGTGATTAGCTGTAGAATTCGGCACCTACGCAGGCCTGGTGAAAGGCTGAGAAGCCTGGTGCCTGTTCTCTCAGCAATGCACCATGGGCCCAGGCCGTTAGTAACCACAAAGGACACGGCCCCATCTTGGTTTAAATACCTTGGCCATGAACGGTAGCTCCTGCCCACCCTTCCGCTGTGGCAGCTTTTCTTTAGCATGTTTTCCTGCGTTCAGAATGGGAGCCTCGCTGTAGCTTGACTCTGGTGTTGCTGAAGGCTGTTCCTTTGCCACGAAGCAGCTTGAAAACGCCCCAGCCGTTCAATCCAGTCTGCCTCGTGTTCCAGTCGACCTTCGGATCACCATTCCCAACCCTGTTGCTAGCGGGCAGAAGCTGCCAAGATAAGGACTGGCACCCCAGTCTCCCACAGCTCCTGGCAGATGACTGGGCAGCCGAGCCCCACTTTAGCGTTTTCATCCTTGCCCGGTGGAGTTTACCACGCACATAGCTATGAGGAATTAATTCCAGATGTAAAACTGATCTTGTATGAATGCATTTCCATGATGGATAAAAAAAGACACACCAATGAATTTATGGTCCTCGTTCGGATGAAGTCTTCATGAAATGAATAGAGACTCCGGAAAACTTCATCAGCAACCATTGCGGCTCTTCTGGACCTCTTTTGCGCTTTGTTTATAATTCCATGTACGCAAGAACCTTAGTTATAAGCATTTAATTTGGATTATGCAGCGCTTTGTTACAGCTTCCTTTCTTTGGTTTGGGCTAGTTTGGCCAAGGCAAGGACTGGCACCCCCGTCTCCCAGGGCTCCTGACGGGTGAGAGGACAGTTGAGCCACGCTTTATTAATGCTTCTTCTGCTTTGTTGACCCTCCCAAGGGGAGCATCATCCCCTGCCAGACATGCTGCTCTGCTTCCCCCGTGGCTTTTCCGTTGCCCTCCTGGCCTCCTCCTCCGCTTGTGACCCCAGGCCAGCTCCACCTGGATCTCCCCACGCCCGGTCGCGTTGCCCCTTGGGTGTGTGACCTCTGGCATGGCGTGTTTTGTCAAAAGGCATGGTGCCCCCCACTCTGCAAGTCTGTTCCTTTCTGGCAGGAGCGAAAGCAATTTATCTCTTGCCACCCTCCTTTTAAAATATGGAACTGTATCCAATTGCTTTTTTACACCACAGCTGAGATTCTATTAACATGCGCCCTCCAGACTTTTTAGTAAAGCAAGAGAATGGCTTTTATTCATAACAAGGAAGCCGTGAAATACAATAAGCCCGGCCCACAGCCTCCACTAAGCTTTGGCAAACAAATTACTCCTTGACAGCACTGTAAGGCAGCCCTCCCTCTTGGGGTGTGCAGAGTGAAAGAATGTTTCCTTCAAGACCAGAGTAATCATTAACTTCATTTCAGATGAGTTTGTTTTTCAAAGTTGAGGGGATTTCGTTTCGCTAGCCAGGTGCGTGCCAAGTTTCCGCTCTTCCGGGCAGCAGCAGCGCCGTGTTCGGAGGCCCTCCCATCTTTCTCTGTGGTCAGTTTTCCACGTGAAGCTGGAATTGCTTTGTTGGTCAGCAGGGTGCACACGTCGTGACCAGGCTTAGCACCGAACTGTTGCTGGTCACCGCTGACCCTTCTTGATCCCGCTTCTTGCCAGTATCATCTGGGCTGCCCTCAGTTAAACTCTGGATCACATCAGGGCACCAAAGTAAGCCATAAGAATGTCTCTGAACCAACATGGCAGGCAGGCAGGCAGGCCGGCAGGCAGGCCGGCCGGCCGGCCTTCCTTCCTTCCTTCCTTCCTTCCTTCCTTCCTTCCTTCCTTCCTTCCTTCCTTCCTTCCACCACTTGTTAGCTAGCAAGAGCCACCAGCACGCACTTCCCTTCCCCTCCTAGCTCCAGGGCTGGATTTTTGGGTCGGCTTTGCCCTCCAGCTCTTGAGGAAAAGGGGGGCAAAGGCGGCCATTGGCTGCATAGTCGGAAGAGGGCATTGCGGGGGAAGTGGAATCGAAGGAGTAACTGGTTGACTCTGGGCCTGCACAGAGTGCCTCGGCACACGGTCCCAGACTGTGTGTGTTGGTTATGGTTATTCAGAAGGGAAGGAAGACGCTGAGCAGAAGTCAGAGGAGGCGCCTCTATTAACTGAAAATGACCGGGGGGGGGGGGACATAAGGGGGGGGAAGGCATGCAAAGAATCCAGTGAGGAAGGAAGGACAGAGAAGTGTTTGGGATGTTTACTGAAATGACGGTGGCAGCTGGTTCCCCTTTTATTTTATTTTATTTATTTTTATTTGATTTATTTGATTTGTATTCCACCCTCCCTGTAGACAAGCTCAGGGCAGTTCACAACAATCTCGGTACAATATCATTAAAACAACAATTAAAACAATAAAGCCATAAAATAACTGTGCAAACAAGCTAGTTCCGATATCAATATTGATGTTAAAAATCCAGGCCACCGATGTCAGTTCAGCAGTACCGATGTTAAAATCCGGGCCACTAAAGGGGAGATAGCCAGGAAGGAAGAGGGATGACCGCCGCCTCGACCAAATATTACAAATAGCCCTCTTTTCAGGTCTGAGAGATTGGCGGATACGGGGTGTTGCTTTTTTTTGGTGGCAATTTGGAAGGAGTCTGGCAGGAAAATGGCACTATTTATTTAAGATCTTTCCTCCCCCTCCCCTGCAAATGGCTCAAAGGCAGGAAGAGCCCAGGTCTTGCTGAGTGTGTGTCGGGGCTGGGTCCTGACAGCTGAGGAGAGAGGGTGGCTGTTGCAGTTGGAAGACTTTTTAAAATGCTTCTGAGCTGTAATGGTACCCACAGATGGGAGTGGTGTTGGGAGAGGAGAAGCAGGAGAAGGAGGAGGAGGAGCGGTTGTTGACTCCCCCCCCCACTCTTCCTCCAAGGAAGGGTGGTGGTGGCAGAAGTGGGATTCTCTCCCTCTCCATTCATCAGGATCCTGTGAGTTACGCTTGGCTGAGGGAGGGGGAGTGATTGGCCCGCAACCACCCAGTGAGATTCGTGGCCGGTGGGGATTCGAAGCTGTGTGTCTGTGGCCCTCGCCCGTGGCTCTCAGCCCTGCACCACACTAGCTCTCAAAGCTGCACGGTGGTACCTCGTTTGCAAGCAAGCCCAAAGGGTGCGTTCGCGGGCCACGGAAGGTCCGATTCCCCAGGATGTGCTGCTGGCCCCTGACAGGCGCATTGTCCAGCTTCTGCTCACTGCTCGGTGGTGCTTCCCGGGACTTGAGTGGCTGGATCAGCATCCCTCTTTGGGGAGGCTGGCTTGGGTGCCTTCAAGTGCTTGCTTGTTCAGAGCAGATGCTGCCAGGCTGCTGTCTAAACTTGCCCCACTCCTCAGCGTTCCCTTCAAATCCGGCTTCTGCATACTTGTCCATCAGGGGCCCTCACCCCCATCCGGAATCATGTGCTGGGGCAGGAGCATGCCCTGCCTCTAAATAGCAGGGGCCTTGGAGCCTGTTGGGCTACCAAACGCCACCGGGGCCTCAGGCATCTGCACGGCTTCCTAATGGACACTGCTGGAATCTCCAGAGAGTCGGCATTGTATTTTCGGTCCCTGTTATTTTAGCAGGGAGAAGCTGATGGAATCTGAATGAAGCAGCAGCAGATGGAGCGGTATCGGGTGTCAGAAAGCTGGCCTAGAAGGGCAAGAGGGGGGTTGCATCAAAGATCTGCCTCTCCTCCCCCCCTTTGAAAGGCTGGCTGTTTAAAGCAGCAACCTCTTTTCAGAGCAGCTGACGTCGCCGCTGCCCCCCTCCCACGGCCCCTCTCTGTGATGCTTGGCCACTGTTGTGTAGCGGGGCGGCTGTCAGCTAAATAGAGATCAGGACAATTTGTCGGTTTTTTTACACTAAGACTGTTCACCCAGAATGTGCTTCTGCTATTATTAGCACCAAAGAGGCTGAAAATGCTGAAGGTGTGTGTGTGTGTGTTGGAGCAGTAACTATGGATTTGTATTTTTTAAGATTCTTCCTGAGCATAGGAAGGGCGGGCTAGAAGTAAAATTTGGGAGCCGTAAGCAGGTATAATGCAGCGTGTTCTGCTTTGCCTGTCATTCTGGGTGCCCTCACGATGCATCGTTCAGCAGAATGGGTACCTACGTGCAGGGGGTCCCTTTTTCGGCGCACGTCTCCATGCATCTGGGGCTAGGACTGCGCTGCTTTTCAAGAGGTAACTTGCTTCCAATTAAATGGCTGCAAACTCCCGGGCTCCACCATGGTTTAAATTCGTGAGGGAAGGGAAAGAAAATAGGTCAGTGCGGTGCAGTATGTCATCCCTGCCACACCAGCCTTGTTCTGCAGGTACCTAACACTTTCCTCCCTTCCTCCCCCCCTCCTGTCACACACTACAAAGGTGTTCCCATGGCCTTAAGAGCATAAGCGAGATATTGCCCAACTGCGGTTCTTCAAGGCAGAGAACAAAGCAAAGATGATGGCCTCTTGGTCGAGAGTTGAAAGGCTGCGGAGATCTGCGTTGGCATGTGGATGTTCTGTCTCTGAGCACTGACTTGGTTGTGTTCCATAACGTTTAGGGAGAAATACGCAGAAGTTAACAGAGCCACATAAGAACGTAAGAGAAGCCAATGTTGAATCAGGGCAATGGCCCATCTAGTCCAACACTCTGTCACACAGTGGCCAAAATATACCAGGTGCCATCAGGAGGTCCAGCAGTGGGGCCAGGACACTAGAAGCCCTCCCACTGCTGCCCCCTCCAGCACCAAGAACAGAGTGCATCACCTGCCCCAGACTGAGAGTTCCCATCTATACCCTGTGGCTAATAGCCACTGATGGACCTCTGCTCCATATGTTTATCTAATTCCCTCCTGAAGCTGTCCATGCTTGTAGCTGCCACCACCTTCTGTGGCAGTGGATTCCACGTGTTAATCACTCTTTGGGTGAAGAAGTACTTCCTTTTATCTGTTCTAACCCGACTGCTCAGCAATTTCACGGAGTGCCCACAAGTTCTTGTATTGTGAGAAAGGGAGAAAAGTACTTCTTTCTCAACCTGCTCAATCCCATTCATGATCTTATGAACCTCGATCATGTCACCCCTCAGCCAGCGTTTCTCCAAGCTAGAGAGCCCCAAGCGTTTTAACCTTTCTTCATAGGGAAGGTGTTCCAACCCTTTTATCATTCTAGTTGCCCTTCTCTGCACTTTTCCCAATGCTATAATATCCTTTTTGAGATGTGGTGAGCAGAACTGTACACAGTATTCCAAATGAACGTTGTGCTCCACAACGTTGGGCCCTGTATTGGCAAATGGTTTCCCTCCACAGAGGTCAGTGCCTCTCGTATGTTCCAGTGTATCCTCTAAATGACACTATGAGACGAGGGCGAGGCTGATGGTTGTCGACTAACCCAAGGCCACCCAATGAGTATCATGGCTGAGCGTCTTTGGAATCCAGAGTCCCCCATTGCTTCCGTCGCAGTGCCCTGTTGTTTAGGCAGCACATTTCAGAACCTCATCCGTGTAAGGCCGGCTGTAATTCTGTCCCAGTGAGCCAGCTCCCATTATGTCCGTGGCCAGACAGAGATATCAACTCAGACCGAGTTTCGTGCAGTCCACTTGAGACTCAACTGGGCGTAGATGTTCGGGCTTAATTGCTGATCCATTGTCTGTATTTATTTATTTGCTGGTTTCTGAATAATGGCTTTATTCTGCACAGATGAGCAGTGTGATTTTGTATTTATTATCGTCAGACTAGGACTTTCTTTTCTTAATATGTTTGCTATAGCTTTCAAAGAACGCTCATCAGAGGAGCTGTAGAGCTGTGGTAGTGGGTGAACTTCTGCTGAAATTTTGTTCTGTGTTTCCACAGAGCCTGGCCTCCCGACCTCCTGGGTACTGCCTGCCTGTGGTCAGAAGGCTCTGCTCCAGCGCAGGGCTTCCCTTCACAGGGCCTGAGACAGTGGGAGAGGAGCAGTTGGAATGTAGATGAGCGGGCAAATCCCCAGGCTAATCAATGTGTCCATGTGGTGGCCTCCGTGAGCCGAGGCTTTCTGTTGAAGAGCTAAATCAATGTGAGCTTCTTTCTAGCAGGTTTGCAGGCAGCAAAAATAAATCACATCCCAGGGAGGAGGGAGGTGTGTGGGAGATGCCCAGCTTTCAAGCGAGGCCTTGGCAGTTGCCATTTAACCGCCAAGGAGGTCAGTGACCAACTTAACAGTGGCAAGGGAGGAAAGAGTTAAATGCTTCCTTTGTAGTTGGAGTTCTTCAAAACCAGTTTAGCCCTGACCCGATACTAGAGTCATTTTTGAACTTTTCTGACGGGTGGAATGCAAGGAGAAAGGGTTAACAGGTGGATGGCTTGTGTTTATCTCTCTGTGTGTTTTTTTAAAGGGAGCTTGTTCTGGAAAGCGGCTAGCATGGCAGCTGTCGTCTTGATGGGTTGGGAGTTCTGGACGCAGGTTGCTGGTCCCATTCACTTACGCTGGGTCTCCTCACAAATTTGGCGAGGCCTCGTTCCTTTGAAGATCTGTCTCCTTGAACGGACTCTGTGGTGTGCTTGTGCTCCCTAAACATAATGGGCCATTTATGAGGGGGAAAGAGTCCAGCGTGGTTAATTGCACAGGCTTCAGCCCATGTTTCAAAGCCATATTTGGAGTTCAGGCAGGCGCTTAACAATTTACCTGGTATTTTGAAAACCTGTGTGGTGATGAACACAGAAGTGGAGCTGATCTAGGCACTGAACAGTGGAGAAACCAAGCGCACATCCTCTTCGGCGATGCTGTTGCTCTTTTGAGCAGCCTGTTGTGTTTTGCTCCGGTGGGCCAGTTTTATAGCTTGGGGCCTATGGAAGGTGCTTTGGCTTGCTCTGAGTAGATCCATTAAAGGCCTGCAAGGCTTTTGATGAGGAGGTGCAATTCTGTCCTTTGCGGGGTTTGCGCTGACGTAACCAGGCCCGTTGTGTTCGCCGGCTTGCCGTTCCTCCGGTTTTGCTGTGTTGCAGTGCCGTTTAGCTTTGCAGAAGACTCCAGAATGTTAAGGAAAGCTTCCCCAACCTTTCCTCCACAAAGATGAAAACTACGTTTTTAGATGTGACATTTCCATCATCTGATGATATAAAATGAACTAGAGACATTGTTTTTCTAGTGCACATTGGTCAAGTATTATGGTTTCCAGACTCAGGAAGGCGCAGCCGAATCTGCATTGGTTTTTACCACGTTTCTGGTTTGACAGATGCAGCATTAGAAGTTGGAGAATGGTAAATTGAAGTGGTGCCGTGTTCTGGAAACAAGAGAATAAGATTTGAGAGGATTTGGATCTACGGTCATATGATGCCGCCACCGTAGTCAGAGTCAGACCACCGAGGCCCATCTGCTCTGCTCCGACTGGCAGCAGCTCTCCCTCCTCCTGAGTGGAGAAGGGCCATTCTGTAATCGCATGCAGCCCCAGAACTGGAGACGCCACTGGTTGAAGCTGTGACCTTGGGTGTTCTCCTGCTTCTCACAGAGGAGTGACTGGGACAACATCGCCCAAAGAAGTTCATCATGCCTGAACAGGGATTGGCACCAGAGGTTTTAGTCTGAAACTCTCCATGGCAACACCAAAATGGCTCAGGTAAAGAAATGCCAGCATCTCGGAGAATGCCCCAGCCAGTTCCAACAGCTTATCGTCATCTTAAATTAAGCTAACAGGCCTTGCAGTGGACAAAAGCCATTTCTTTGGGGAGACTGAAACTTGCAGGTGGTTGGCCATCCCGGCCAGCCGTTCTTCTTTTGGGGCTTCCTCCAGGTTGCCAGTTACAAAGGCATTGGAAGAAGCCAAACAAATAACATACTTCCCCTCACATCACTTCCCCATGCATTTTATTTTTTATTTTATTTATTTATTGTTAAATTTATACCCCACCCTCCCAGCCGAGGCCTGCTCAGGGCAGCTTGCAGAAGAGTAAAAACAACAATAAGTAATATCAATAATTCTAAAACCATATAAACAATTTCAGCATTAAAAGGTGCTAACAGATGATGATCCTAATGCTTTTAGAAAAATAACAATTTAAAATTAAATTTGAGAGGGTGGTCGAACTTCAGTGTACCATCCTAGTGGTTGACGCAGATCTAACTTTGTGTGGCTGACTCAGGCTGTTTTGATGACTTCAGGGAACAGGGTTTTCCCTTGGGGTGGCTCCTAATTGAAAGCCTGGCAGAAGAGCTCCGTCTTGCAGGCCCTGCGGAACTGCATAGGGTCCCGCAGGGCCCTGATCTCTTCCAGGAGCTCGTTCCACCAGGGAGGAGCCGCCACCGAGAAAGCTCTGGCCCTGGTTATAGTCAGCCTGGCATCCTTGGGTCCGGGAAGGGTCAGTTGGTGTTGGGACCCTGATCGCAGTGCTCTCTGGGGAACATGTGGGGAAGGGCAGTCCCTCAGGTATGTAGGTCCCTGCCCATATAGGGCTTTAAAGGTAAGAACCAGCACCTTGAAGTGAATTTGGTATGCTAGCGGTAGCCAGTGCAATGCCTTCAGCGCAGGCTGACTATGCTCCCGCATTGGGAGGCCCATTAGTAGCCTGGCTGCTGCATTTTGAACTAGCTGTAGCTTCTGGATTTGCAACAAGAGCAGCCCCAAGTAGAGAGCATTACAGTAGTCCAGTCTTGAGGTGACCATCACATGCATCACTGTTGCCAAGTCGTTGCGTTCAAGGAAGGGAACCAACTGCCTAATCAGCCAAAGATGGTAAAAGGCCGACGTTGCAGTGGCTGCTACCTGGGCCTCCATTGTTAAGGAGGCATCCAGGAGCACTCCCAAACTCCTAACCTCTGGTGTTGGCACCAGCGGAGCCCCATCGAAGGTTGGGAGTGGGATCCCTACCCTCGGTCCGCCCCATCTCGTCAGATTCAATTTCAGTCGGCTCAGCCTAAGCCATCCAGCCACATCTTGTAATGCCCGGTCTAGGTCTTCCGGTTTGGAGTCGGACCGGCCGCCCAACAGCAGAGATGGGTGTCATCTGCATACTGGTGACATCTCAGCCCATGTCTCTGTGCAGTCTGGCCAAATGGATGTGGAATGGGAGGAAGAATTTCTAAAACTGTGATTTCTTTCATCACCCTGCCCCCCAGCAGACACCTGGGTATTTTAATAGCTTGAGCAAAAGCATTTATCGTTGTGGTGTGGTGGTTTGAGCGGTGGACCAGGAGACCCAGCGATCTCCCTTCTGCCATGAAGGCTTGCTGGGCGCGCTTAGGCCAGTCACACACCTTCAGGCTAACCCACCTTCCAGGATTGCTGTGAGGGTAAAATGGAGGAGAGACGAACAGTGCAGGCTGTGCCGGGTTCCCAGTATGTGAGAAAGGTGAAGTATAAATTACGTAAATATATCGATAAGGAGGCTCCTGCACTTACCTACCTCACAGGGTGTCTGTTGTGGGAAGGGGAAGGGAAGGGAGTTTGTAAGCCGCTCTGAGACTCCTTTGGGTAGTGAAGGGTGGGGTATAAATCAAATCTCCTCCTCCTCCTCCTCCACTACTACTACTACTACTACTACTGCCGCCGCCGCCACCACCACCTCCTCCTCCTCCTCCTCCTCTTCTTCTTCTTCTTCCTCCTCCTCCAAAATCTTGGCCCTAGAGTGTAGCAAGCATTCGTTTTGTTTTTAAATGAAGACAGGCTTTCTTTGCATCATTAGAGCAAGGGCAGTTTCTTTTCTTGACGAGCCTTAAATAAGGTGGTGCGTCTGGCCACTTGGCACTGCTTGATTATGTGGAGTTCTTCACTCTGGTCTCTTCCCCTCTAATTGGAGCTTAGGAGGGTGGCTGCTTCTCAGAGAATGCAACCCAGGCTGGTTTCACACGTGCATTTTTTGGCGTATTTCTGCCCACATGCACTCTCCAGTCTCCACCATGTATAGTGGTACATGTGATGCCAGGCTGCTTGCTCTATGAGGTGGGAACTCCCAAGGGAATAATAATAAACTGATCCCATCTGGTCGGAAGAAAGATCATTTAATGTATGTCAGGAAGATCCTGGTTTATCTGTTTTGGAGTTGGTGGTCGTTTGTCGGCTCTTTGTTTCAGCTGTTTGGCCCAGTCCACTTGCCCTGCCCTGTGTGTCTGAACAAATCACTTTCACCTTGTGAAGTTTGTCTCATGGTATTTTCTTTTTTATTTTTTTTTTAAATTTGTTATGCAAAATAGAAAGAGTATAAACATCAAAACAGATAAGATAAATTATATACATCCAATTTAAATACTATCACCATAGGAAAGATATTAATGTTAAAAAACCAGTTTCTAAATAATCAAATACAGTGACATATACAATATATAACTAAAAAAGCTAAGCATAACATTGGTAGAGGTCTTTCGGAACCTCCTTCCTTTCAGAAGGATAGTTCGTAATCGGTAACCAGACCATTTTAAATTTGGCCAAAGTTTTGGAGGTGGTCTATTGTTTTAACTTAAGAGTGAGTCTGGCTAGCACATACTGATTCCAAAGTCCTGCGTGCCATAGCAATTCTGTTGGAGCGACTTAATTTTCAGATACTCCTTTGACTGGCCCTCAGGGGAGATCTGTCTCTGTGATCCTGCGTATATATATATATAGCTTACTTCCTGCTTTCTTGCCAATAACTATTTATGTTAGCACCTCCCTGTGCAAAATTCTCGCTCCTAATACTGGGGCCACGGTGGCTTGGTGGCTCAGAGGTTAAGATGCTGAGCTGCAGACCTGAAGGTCTGTAGGCTGACAGTTCAAGACCCGAGTGCCGCATGACGGAGTGAACTCCCATTTCTGGTCCCAGCTTCTGCCAGCCTACCAGTTCGAAAGCAAGAAATTGCAAGTAGATAAATAGGTACTGCTTCAGTGGGAAGGTAACAGCGCTCCGTGTGCCTCAGCATTTAGTCATGCCCGCCACATGACCATGGAAAAGTCTTTGGACAGCACTGGCTCTTCGGCTTAGAAACGGAGATGAGCACCGCCCCCTAGAGTCGGATTCGACTGGCTTTTGAGCAAGGGAAAACTTTTACCTTTACCTTTAATACTGGCGAGGGAAGCTAAGCCAAGAGCCTGTGCCAGAGGCTAGCCGGAGGACATCATAACTAAGCAGCATCTGAAGCCCAGCCTTCCACGTCCAAAGCCGGGTTTCCTTCCGCCGAGTTTTGCAGCACAGCTTCAGCCTGTCTTGACACTGCCCTTTTTGTGCCTCTGTGCCTGAACTTCTACCCAGCAGGGTTCCCGTGCGCAGAGTTGGGAGTGCACAAGTCCTTGAAGGACCTTCAGCCGTCTCTGATGGAGGATGCTCAAACTTTCATAGATCTGCTGTCATCAGAAAATGAAAGGATTTTTAAATGAATGTACTGTGGTTGTTATCCTCAAAGGGAAAAAAAAATAAAAAAGCTTTGGAACCACTTGGGTATTCATTTCAAGTATTTGTAGATAGGCAGCCCATTCCCTCCTTCCAAAAATAATCCAAGGGAAGGACATGGCCTCTGTGTGAGTCTGCGTGCCGTGGGTCTCATTCAGCCCAGAACAGGGTACAAGGCAGAGAAGGGGTTAGCAAATGACGTCTGTCTCCTTCTTGTGCTGATTTCTGTCAAAGAGAGGGGCGTCCGTGTGTGCGTATGTCTCTGTATGCGCGCTTCCCCTTTCCTGGGAGAGACAGGCCATTCCTTTGTCCGGACTGAGCCCACTCATTCCAGGCATAGTTATGGAAACTGTGTGGTCCTTGTGGCTAACCTGGTTTCACTTCTGCTTCTCATTTGCCACATGTATCACCCCGGAAAAGCCTGTTAGAGGCTCAGATTGTGAAAGGCCCTGTGCTGTCCCGCAGTCTGTAAATCTTTAAATTGTATATGCCACAGCAGTCAACTTTTAGACATTTTTTTTAGAGGTAAGTCTGGATTCTATTAGTGGCTGGCTGCCCAGTACACGAATTGCTTCATGTATTAGAATTCATATTTCTCTGATGGGTAAGTGCTTATAATGACTCAGTACCATTTGGGGGAAGCATAATAGCAGTGCCCTAGCTGTGTTATTATGGTGCCGTTGGACTTCAAATCTCAAAATTATTAGGCCAGAAAGAACTAGATGTTATGGAGAAAACACAAGGCCCTTGGAGGGGAGAGACCCGGCAGCTGGGAGAGGGATGCTGAATGTTCCCTTCACCAGCTTGTTCTCTCCTGCAGTTCCACCCCCCACCCCCCAGCCAGACGTGAGCTTGGCTGGGGACAGTTGCCACCTCCAGGGGTACTACAGGTGCAAACTGGAATGCACAGGAAGCAATCAGCTCCCCTCCCTTCCGTGCAGAAATCTCCCCCTGCAAGTGCCTTCCTGTCCTTTCCTGTTATCTCAACAAATGCCTGGTTCATAGAACACATTTGCTGCAATAATGTCTACTTTCACCCTTGTACTTATGTCAGAGTTTTAGCATTCCTGGCATAAGTCAAATCCCATCCAAGTTGAGGCTCTTTGTGTACACTTAATCCTGGACTTAAAATTGGAAATGCTTCTAGATGTGTAGAAATCACAGGTGTCTAGCTCTAAATAAATGGGGGAGAGTGTTAGCTCCCCCCCAACTTTGGCACTAGAAAGCCAGTGTGGACTGTTTTGCCATAGGAACAAATTTGTTGACCCAGTTATTAAAATTTTATGGATAATTGCTAAAAATGTTAAGACAGTGAGCATTTCCAGCTAGGGAGGCAGTTGGCCTGTTAGATGGCAAAGGAATGAAAGGATTACTTAAGGGAGACCAGGAGACGGAAGAGAAACGGAATGCTTTGTGGCTGTTTTTGCTGTGGGAAACATAGGGCAGGTATACTTACTGGAGCTGCTGTTTAGTGGAATGGTGTCCGAAGAACTGGGTCGAATTGAGGTAATGAAAGCTCAAGTTCCAGGACTACTAGCCAAACAAAAAACTAATTAGTCTCCAGGTCTAGATAGCATAGACCCAAAGGTTCTTAAGGAACGCAGTTAACAAATTGTTGATCTGCTAACCAATATATGCAACTTGTCACTAAAATCAGCTGTCTGTGCCCGTGGGCTGGAAAGTGACAACCGTCCCACCAATTTTTAAACAGGTGTCCAGAGGAGATTCAGAGAATTACAGGCCAGTTAGCCTGACACCTGTTCCACATAGATTAGTAGAAACGGTCATTAAAGGTAGAATTACTAAGCATATCGAGGAATGGCGAAAACCAAAGTAGATTGTGAAGAGCTCCGGGAGGGTCTAAACCAGAGGTTCTCAAACTTAGTTGGCCTATCGCCCCCTTTTCAGAAAAAAAATTACTGAGCGCCCCTCTGGAAATCTGCATTCAAGAAGTAAACAAAAAGATGCAGTGACAAAAATTTGCAGTAAAGAAAGATGTTGCAAGTAAAGAAAGATGTTGTTGGCCTGAAGCCAGAGGCCAGCACCAGCCACCACACAATAGCCCAGCAGCTGCATCAGTCTTACAAGGGTTCACATGGGGAACATCAGGGGAAAGGCCACTGTGCCTTGTTTGTTGGCCCTCCGGGGCAACTGGCTGGACGTTGGGTGAAACAGGAGGCTGGGGGGGGGGGGCAGATCACTGGTCTGATCCAGCAGGGCTCTTGTGTTCATTCTTATGTAAAGCTTCCTTATGAATCCACATATCCAGGGCTATTTTTGGGCAGGAACGCGCAGGAACGGAGTTCTGGCTGGCTCCCAAGTTGGCCACGCCCAGCGGGAACTCATTAGCATAATAGGCCACACCCAACAGTAGAAACTCATTAGGATTGGCTACATTAGGGGTGTGTGGCCTAACATGCAAAGATGTTCCTGCTACAAAAAAAGCCCTGGGTTTTGACAACAAACAAGGTAAACAGAATAAGAAGCAAAAGGTGAGTGTGGCTGGATGACCATACTTCTGGTAATCTGGGGTGTGGCCTAATATGCTAATGAGCTGTGCTGTCCTGGTGTGGTTTAATAGGTTAATGAATCTCTGCTGTTGGGCGTGGCCTAATATGCTAATGAGTTCCTGCTGGGCTTTTTCTACAAAAATAGCCCTGCACATATCTATTTAGTAGGGAGAGCAGACAAATACAGTAAAGTTGGGTGATTTAAGAGAGCGACCTCCACATTCCTCGTCAGGGTTCTGCAAAGTCCCGCAGCACTGGAAAAACCCAAGAAAAACTAGAGGAAACTGATACATTTTTCAGAGCAGAGAATAGTGTTTGAGGCATCCAAAGAGCCATCTGAAAGGAGCACTTCTGGCCACATGTTCCACCACACTAATTTGGGGGGCACCTGTATTAGGAGTGCTGCTTTCCCGTGATCCGGAATTTCTACTTACAGAAGACATACTTGTAAGCATGGACAAACTGTTGTCTGCCTTGTCTCCTTCATAGGTTGGTGATGCAAGCACTCATTTCTAATGGGAGAAGCCAAATGCCTTGTAGTGCTATAGCCCTGAGCTACGCTTAACCACTTCTTGCCCAAACGAGCATCCAGGGATGCCCAAATACTCACTGAATACTGCTAGGTATCAAGCTGCAGCTGAACATAGTGCTCTATGCTACCTCTACTGAATGTGTACCCACGGGATGCCTTCATCCCTTAGGTCATAGGAAAGCTATTGCATTTACCCCAATGGGTTTGGTTTTTCCCCCCGTAAAGGAACGTACTGAAGCAGTTGATCCTGGCAATTCTTGTCATGCATGGTTTTGGTCACTAGCGCACCCAATGATGGTTTCAAACATAGATGAATGCTCTGCAGTGAACATTATTAATAAACCTAGTTTTCCTTCTCCCTTGTGTGGGCATATTGAAGTGGCATGGCTGTTTCTAACAGAAGGGCACACCGCCAGCAGCACCTAAACTTTGAGGCAGGCTGACCATGACAACCCACTAAAGAGATGTGTTGATGTTGTGATGCACCGCTCATGCCGCTTAAGAAAAGGGGGCAGGTGCTGTCCTCATTCCTCCAGAAGAGGAATGGGGCATCTGCGTGTGCTTTGCCTAGCAGGGCAGCCGTGTATGCGGCCTCTTCTTGCTGGTAATTCCCACCAAGGTCCCACTCGGCAGCTCTGAAGTCCAAAGGGGGTCAAGCTCTTGAGCAGTGTTTGCCAAGCCCTTTCCTAAGGCTGGGGCCACTGCTGGAGTGTGGGGGGGGGGGCGCTGCGGTGCGCGGGGGTATGTGAGCTGTTCTGCCTGTGGTGGGTGATGCAGCAGAAGCTGCTGATCAGAGGTGCACAGGCGGCGCACAGGGTTAAATAGGGTGCATTTCATAGACTTTGCAAAAGTGTCTGGTGCAACCATGATGGGAAAGGCAAAGAGAGAGTAAAATTTTAACACGCTGGAAGGGAAAGATCTTTCCAGAGAACTTTGAGTGCTAGATGTAAATGTTTACCGGAGTTACAGACTTTTTAAAAATGCCGAGCCCATACAAAGGAAAAAGCAGGCTCCTTGGGCTGAGAATTGTGTTTCTTAAGAACAATCTGCTTAGTGAAATCTGAGCCTTTCGCACATACCTCTTCACTGCCCCTGCTGCTCCCATGGGCTTAACTCTCACTCGGGTTAATGATTGCCAGCGTGTACTTTGGTGTGAGGTATTTGTTCTCCTTCCTCATGATGTACCGGAGCAGATAATGAAACGAGCTTGCTCCCTTTGTAGGCCCACGAAGGTGGCATTAGCCCTGTTGCCGGGGAACAGCCTCTGGGGTTCATGTTTGCAGAACCATCTTCGGGGCAGCCGTTGGTGCCATCATTTGCAAACTGCCTGCAAGGGGAAAGAACGCATCGGAAATAGTTGGGGGAGGAGGGGCTCTCTTCAGAGGCAGCATCGAGTCCTCTGGTCGATTCCGTGAATCATGTGTTGAACGTAGAGCCTTCAGTTCCTTTCAGTGTAGGCCACCTGCGAATGCAGATAACTGAGTAGATATTGCCACTGGGCCATGCCTGTGACCACCCAGCCCAGGCATCTTTCTGACTGTTGTCTTGGCAGAAGGCATCAGTCAATGAAAGGTTCGTTGTCCCCAGTATGGAAATTCTTAATCATGCAAGACCCAGAAATATTTCTGTGGAGGGACAAGCAAACCCCCTTGGATATTCTGAATGCAGAAATGAAAAAGGACGTTCACCCCAGGATTAGCAAAAGCCACCTCGTGCGATTGGAGAGGGGGCTTAGTGTGCCGTTTTCTTCTGTTGCAACCTGGTGACTTCTCCTCTGAGTCAGCCATGGCGCATTGAAGCATAGGCTGCTTTAAGGTTAGCTGAGGTGAGCATGAGGGTATTTCCATGACAGGCTGAGCATGTGACAACTCCCAGCTTACTTTGGCAGGGAGCTCCCCACCCCATCACCTCAGCAAATAAGGAGTCGTGCTGATTGCCCCAGGATAAGCAGCAGAACACCAAGTTGTTCGTGAGCAAGCCTTGCGTGAGAGCCTAGATGGCGGCGGCTGATTGGTGTGTAGCCAGAGACACATCCCGGAGTCAGCACAATGGCGTGGGGAAGTGCCAGGCCAGGACACTCGGTAGGAGGACCCGGGCAAGCTTCCCTCATGTTTCCTCACCGTGGTCCAATCCCAGAGTCTTTGGCTCGTTTCTGGAGAAAGCGACCGCTGCTGATGGATTCCCTTCAATAGAAACTGCTAGGGGAGCAGAAAAGGGGGTGAACGTCACTACAGCTGCCCCAAATACGCGTGGTGAACACCCAGAGCACCTGCAAGTCTGTTAAGGTGTACACTTAGGGGCATTTACCAGAGCGGTCCAGCAGTGGGCTTGGTTACCCCAGGCCTGTGCAGCTCCAGACAGCCTAGTCACAATGTATGCCAAGCCACCAGGGCTTGATAAAACTTGCCTGGTTTTGCTACCAGGCTCGGACCACTAGAATTGGGAAAGCAGAGTGCCAGGCACTTGGAAGGCCATCCTTGCATGTGGCTTAGGAGGGCAGCAGAGGTCTGACTTAGTCAGGGAAGGACTTCTTGTGGAACAGCCTTCCCAAGGAGGTCTGGAAGGTTCCCATACTTTCCTCTTGTTCTGCAGGCTCTGTGCAACAGGCTTCTTCAGGAGGACATTTTGGCAAAGGGAATTAGTATAATGGAATGGTTCAGGAGGGTGCTTTTATGTAGGGGACAGGTCTGCAGCCTGTTCCACTATTGAGTGTGCATATTGTCTTCCTCTTACTGCACCACTTTCAGCTTTCGCAGTTCCATTTTCTGCATTGTTTATTATATGTCTTGGCTGACTGTGAGGTGTTGCTGTAGTTTTTTTGCATTGTTTCTGATTTTTGTAACTCAGGTTCAATGGCATTGTTTATCAAATGTGCCATGCTACCTGATTCCATTGTTTTGTACTGTATGATCGGCCTTGAGTCTCGGGGGCTACAAATAAAGTGAATAAATAAATGGTTACAAGGCTCCCTCTAAGCTGTGGAGTCCTGTGAGCCAAAATTCTACTTTGTGAGCTGCTGGCATTAAAGTTGTGAATGAGCGATTTGGCTACTGCGTGGATTAGTTTGCTCTGGAGACATCCTCCCTGAGCTTAGACAGAAATGTGTGAGCCGGAGGCTAAAAAACTGTGAGCTAGCTCACACTAACTCAGCCTAGAGGGAACACTGGTTACAAGTTGACAGGGCACTGTTATCCAGTGGGAAAATCAGCCAGCGTTTCTCATTGCGTCCTCAGGGGATGTGATAAACATGGGTGTTAGTACCAGTTTGATGAAGGAAGCGGATTGGGTGAGTCTTGTGTTCAGTTTCTGCTGCTCCGTGAAGCTCCCTGGATCAGCCACACACTCTCAGACCAATAGAAAAAAGCTCAGTAGCACCTTTAAGACCAACAAATTTTATTATAGCGTAAGCTTTCAAGAAACACAGCTCTCTTCATCAGCCTAATCCAGCTTTTCCCCACTTCAAGACCCAAGTTGGCCTGTTTGTGATAAAAGTACAATCAGTACATTAAATAAGTCACGCGAAGAAGGGCCGTGGCTCAGTGACAGAGCACCTGCTTTTCTTTTAGAAGGGCCCAGGTTTGATCCCTCGCCTCTCTAGTTAAAGGAACTGGATGGCAGGCGATGCAAAGAGCTCTGCTGGAGACCCTGGAGAGGCACCGCAGGGCCTGCAAGACAGAGCTCTTCCACCAGGCCTATGAGTAGGAGCCGCCACGGCCACTTACACCACTGCTCCTTTATAGAGAGAGACCACTGGGGGGGTAACATCTTTCCATCTCCCCAGCCTTCCCCCCCAGTTACTCAAGATGTTAGGAGTCTATATGTGCATCTGTAGAACTGATTTTAAGTTGTTTTAATTTTGTATTCTGTACTATTTAACTTTGTATACTGAATGCACTTGGAGGGGAGAGCCAGTTTGGTGTAGTGGTTAAGTGCACGGACTCTAATCTGGGAGAACCGGGTTTGATTCCCCACTCCTCCACTTGCACCTGGCTGGATGACCTTGGGCAAGCCGTAGTTCTGATAAGAGCTGTTCTTGGAAAAAAGCAGTTTCTGTCAAGAGCTCTCTCAGCCCCACCTACCTCACAGGGTGTCTCTTGTGGGGAGGGGAAGGGAAAGGAGTTTGTAAGCCGCTCTGAGACACCTTTGGGTAGTGAAGGGCGGGGTATAAATCCAATCTCCTCCTCCTCCTCCTTATGTGAGCCGCCCTGAGCCCATTCGCGGGGAGGACAGGGTATAAATGACATAAAATAAATAAAATAATAAATAAGAGTAGAGAGTCCTCTGAGCCGGAGAGACCAGTGGTCTGGCTCTGGTGGCAACTTGATGTGCTCAGGTGCGTGAAATGCTCTCAACTGACTGTCACACTTTATTCTTCCCATACATAATTTTCTTCTCCATTTTATCTTCGCACCAGCCCTGCATGGTAGGTTAGGCTGGAAGTGAGTTGCTGCCATTAGGTCACCTGATGAGCTCCCCACCTGAGTGGGCTTTTGAGTCCTGGTTCCCCTGCCCCTGCTGTAGCCCTCTGACCCCACGGCACCTCACTGACTCACGCGACTGGACAGGGCTTTCCCCAGTACTTTTGAAACTGTTGGTTTGTTATATGCGTAAATGATTTCTGTCCTGCCTTTTCCCAAACAGACCTGCGGTGTCTTACAAAAATGAAAACTCATCAAAGTGTGTGTGTGTGTGTGTGTGGGGTCCACATCAGACAAAAAATAATGAAGGCAAACCTCCTTTTAAAAGTACCCCGCTGTACAAAAAGTCCTCTTTAAAATGTTCAGCGTTGCACAAGTTCTGAAATGTACAGTAGAAGCCCTCCTCGCATGGTCTGGAAGGGGCCGCTGCAGAAGGGCTGTGAATGGGCAGAGGCTGGTCTTCATTCAGGTGCGTAAAGGAACAGCCAGCAAGACCCGCTCAGAGGAGGAGCACAGCTTTCGGACGGTGAGATCGAGAGAGAGCGGGACGGGCAGTCGCGTTAGCCCTTAGCAGCAGAATGAAACAGACTCCCGGGGCACCTTACAGGCAAACCGTTCATTCCGGCGCAAGCTCTAGTAAGCCAGAGGGGTCTTCATCAGATGAGCTCTGGCTCAAGAAAGCGCGTGCTTTCTTGTTGTTAGTCCCGAAGGTGCCACTGGACTTCCATTTCAGGGCCGGAGGGGATCTCAAGCTAATCGCCAGCCCTTTGAATTGAATCGAGAAACACACTGGCCTGCTGGTACGGTGTTCTGAGTGTTAAAGCTAGCACCAACCAACGTGGCACCAGTCTCCGTTCCGGGACACCCCCCCCGCCCCTGAGCGAGACCCTGTAGAGCACATTACAGTCATCGAGCCTCGAGGTTACCATCGCGTGGATCAGTGTGGCCAGGCCGGCTGTGTGCCAAAGGCAGCCAGTTTCTGCTCAAGATAAAGTTGCCAAAGGGGGTGCTCCTAGCAGCCGACACCACTTGTTCTTCCACTGGAACAGGGGTGGCCAAATTTGCTTAACGTTAAGAGCCACGTAGAATAAACGTCGGATGTTTGAGAGCCGCAAGTCTTGAACAAATATCACACACATGTTTTTATTGAAAAATAGGCAAATTTGCTTTTTATTAACATTAAATGAAACTGTCAAAAATAAAAACAAAAGGGGTAAAAACAGATATTGATAGTGATATTTATTTATCCACTGATATTTGTAAGGGGGGGCTTTGAGAATGCATTTAAAGTTGCTTTCTTTCTCTGCTCCCCCCACCTCAGGCCTAGCCAGGGTGGGGAACCCTGGCTGGGGAAGGGAAGACCAATTGGGGAGGCATGCCTCCTCTTTGCTTCCCAAGCCGCCCTGCTGGGAGCCGGACAATATGCGTGAAAGAGCCGCGTGTGGCCACCCCTGCACTAGATGGACAGGATCCAACAAAACAGCAAAACTCTTCAGTAATCTGTTGTATCGTATAGAATCATAGACTCATAGAATGTTAAGAGTTGGAAGGGACCTTGCAGGTCATCTAGTCTAACCAACTGCACTCTGCAGGAATGAAGCTGAAAGATAGCCCTACAACATACCCGAAAGATGGTGGTCCAGCCTCCACTTAAAAACATCCAGCTAAGGAGCATCCACCACCTCCCAAGGCAGTCTGTTCCACTGCTCAACCACTCTTACAGTTAGGAAGTTTTGCCTGATGTTTAGCCAGTAATGACTCCCTTGTAATTTCCATCCATTAGATCTAGTCTTGCAATCCGGAGCAAGAGAGAATAGATCTGCTCCATCTTCTACATGACAGCCCTTCAGATATTGGAAGACTGCAATCGTGTCCCCTCTAAGCCTTCTCTTTCCCAGGCTAAACATACCCAACTCTTCCAGCCTTTCCTCATAAGACTTGGATTCCAACCTTCTCACCATGCATTCCATGGTTCTGTCATTCTGACTGTTCATCCTGTGAGCTGTGTTTCCTTCATCTGGCTGCCTTCCACATATCAGTGCTCTGGTAGTGCAGTGTGAGGATTTTGGCGAATGGCACTGTTGGGAAGGGGAGAGGCCTTTCCCCCCACTTTCAACAATACGGCAAGATATAGGTATGATCCTTGACAGTTCAAGCAGTAACATCAAGTAGAGGCCCAGATATGATTTTGCTTCCACTCTGCGCTAACAAAACTGTGATTGCATTACTGAGTTTTGCTTTCTGCTGCTCAGCGATACCCTGTGGAAGGGTGAGGGGATATTGTAGTCTGTGGGCACCCGTGTGTGTGTGTGTGTGTGTGAGTGAGAGTGAGAGAGAGAGAGAGAGAGAGAGAGAGAGAGAGAGAGAGAGAGAGAGAGGTCAGTTCAAGGGAAGGTCAATAGAATGATCCACTTGCTGGAAAACCGGGCTTATGACGCAAGACTGTTAAGGAGCTGCACTCAGGAGTCTAAGAGGTAATTAGATTTAAAAGTTTGCATCTGGAAAAATAGTCATTTGTGTAATTCCTTTTCAATGAATCATCCATAACTGGTTAAAAAAAACCTGAATAACTTTCGATCACAATTAATATAATTCTCCTTCTGCTACAATTCTGCTTAAGTACTGCTTTAAATACATGATTGTTGATTGATATTTGACTGGCCGAATGGTCATGTCATGAAGCATTGTGCCTCACAGTCTTTATGCTGATAATGTGTTATAGTGTGGGGGGAAAGTTTGGGTCCAGTGGCACCTTTAAGATAACAAAGTTTTATTCTGGTTATAAGCTTTTGTGTACACGCACACTTCTTCAGAAAAATTATAGTGTTGTAGTCTGTTTCACCCTCTTGGTACAGTTAGCGTGAATCCTTCTGTGCGAGAGGGAGATTAACCATTGACTCCAGTGTCTAGTGCACACATCCCTGCTGGCAAATCCTGTTGCATGAAGAAGTTCGGGGAAGTTAATGGCTGATGCAAAGCTCCGGGGGTGTGCGTGCTCTGAGCCCGTGCGAGTGCTGTGTTCGAGCCCAAACCACAGGGCCTTGAGTCAGCCATTAACTTAGATGAACTTCTTCATTCTGTCCAGCACACTTTTTTTGGTAAGAGGCTGGATTGTCAGGAAAAAATGGGAGTGCTTTTTCAGGAGAGATTTGAGTGCATAATTCCTGCAGGCACGGCTTTATTGAGGTCTGTGAGGCTTGGCACACCAACATCTGTAGAAATCTTTAGACTTCTGGGAGGAGCAGAGATAGGTGAGGCCTGCAATTCAGCCTCGTTCTAAGAATTGTAAACATTCAGCCGTGTGGAGCTGCTGCTGCTGCTACTACCTTTTTAATGGTGCACTGGAAAATAACAGCTTTAAAACAAAGTAAGCAGTGGGATAAGGGGAAAACATATCTTAGGTGCACCTGCCTTAACTTAGGACCAGAGCTCCTTGGACAGGGGATGGGTGATAATATCTGGGATTAAATTTGAGACATTGCTCATGTGACAGAGGCAACCTCTGGAACTGAGCGGTCTGTACTGCTTCTCTTGAGGGCAGGGGTGGCATGCAGCTCTTTCACACGTATCGTGTGGTTCCTGGCAGGGTGGCTGAGAAAGCCCTTCCCCATTGGTCTTCCCTTCCCCAGCCAATGTTCCCCTCCCTGCGTAGGCTTGAGGTAGGGGGGAGGGCAGAGAAATTAAGCAACTTTAAATTTGTTCTCAAAGTCCACCCAACCACTGACTTGGAGAAAGCATTTGTCTCTTTAAATCCCTTCTTCAAGCCAAGCCGGCAGGCGGGGTGGTGGTGGTGTTGGAGAATGCATTTAAAGTTAAAATTGCTTTCTTTCTACCTCTCCCTTCCTCCTTGCCTCCCCATTTATTTGCTTTCTTTCCACCTTTCTCTTTTTCCCTTCTCCCGCCCTCCCCCATTTATTTGCTTTCTTTCCACCTCTTTCTTTCTTTTTCCTTTTCTTTCTCTCTTTCTCCCTTCCTAATTCTGTCTCTTTCTCTTTTTCCCCCTCCCTCCTTCCCCCATCTATATGCTCCCTTTGTTTCTCTCTCTCTTTCAATCTTTCTTTCCACCTCTTTCCATTCTTTCTTTCTTCCTACTCTCTCTCTCTCTCTCTGACAAATAAATATCATTATCGATATCTGTTTTTACCCCTTTTGTTTTTATCTTGGCAGTCTCATTTAATGTTAATAAAAACGAATTTGCATGTTCGTTCATGTCTTGTGGCTTTCAAATACCTAACATTTATTCTATGTGGCTCTTAGGTTAAGCAAGTTTGGCCACCCCTGGTGTAGGGCAATCCTATTATTCTCTGTGTAGCAGCGTGCTTGCTTTTCTGAAGGCATTTCCTGTTTTGCTACAGGAAATATAAGAAAAATTTTCTGAAACTGCCACTTTTGGCGGTGGATGGATACTGGAAAGAGGGGAGGCTTTCAGGGTTCTTAATTGTTTCTGGGGAGGATCCATAGCTCAGTGGTGGTGCTCATGGCTTGCATATACAAGGTTCCAGGGCCCACTCCCTGGCTTCTCTGGTTACAAGGATCTTGGGAAAGTCCTCCATCTGAGGCCTTGGGTAAGTTACGTGGTCCAGTGCACTGACTTCAATGAGGGAGGCTTTATATGTTCGTTATTTAAGTTCAGTTTGCCTCCTTATTCGGTTTGGGGCATCCTAGGGGGAAGGAAAGAGCTAGGGTTTATCTATTACGCTGTGCTCTTTATTGGCTAAACCGTTTGGGTTGCACTTGGGAGGATTTTTCATGCTTTCCTGCTGTGGTTCCTAGAATGTGTGGCAGCAAAACAGTGCCATCGCTGTGATCCCACACTTTGATATTAACTGTTTCACTTGAGTGATCCAGCCAGAGTAGTAAAGGAAGACCAAGCGCCTCATTCTTCAGAGATGTAGAGGTGGAGAGAGAGAGATTGAGAGAACTGGCCTGTATCAGACTTGTCAAATTTATAAGGCCCGAGGCCTGGAACTGGCCCATCTAGGGCTGTCATGAGCCCGCAAGCCACTGGGGCAGGGGAAGGAGCAGGAGGCTGCTCAGGGGTGGGTGTGCGGAACCACTCCAGTCGTGGCTTCAGTACAGCGGGACAACCTCATCTGCAGTGGGCAGGCAGAACCCCTTCACTTCAGGGACTGGTAAGTTGGGAGCTGGTGCAACCACATTCATGCCTTCCCACTCGGCCTGCCGCTCTGGGGATGCTGTCCCAGGCAGTTGCAGGGATCAGCATTTGCACGTGTGTGTACATGTGCAGACAATCCTCTGTTGGGACATGGGAGCATCTGCCCCGTGCTGCGCTGCTGGGTTTTCCTCTGCACCTCCCTCCTAGCCCAGGGGGCCTTGCAGTGAGGACACATCAACTCGGAGTTTACCAGCTGCTGTCCTTTATAAAGTTTATATCTCTGGTACCTGGCATTACGTTTTATGGCGCACATGGCCCGGCCAGACAAAGTGACATTTATGTCAGATCCAGCCCTCCCAACAAATGAGTTCAACAACTCATTGTGCCCAGTTCTGTGAGCAACAGACTTGCGCCAACATTTTGGAGCAGGCTGTGAGACTGACTTCCCTTAACCCTGTGTACAGGCTAGGAATGCAGAGGCCAGTGCTCGTAAAGCCCTGGGTTTTGGCTAGGCTGGCAAAAAGTTGACTCCACGGTGGGATGGCCTCTGCTGTTTTATTGTGGCGCTCGGGCAGCTGTGTATTTGTGAGCCGCCTTCAGTCTTTGGAAAGAAGCCGTATAAATGTTCCGAAGGTTGCACTTTAATTCTGATATCAGCTCTTGGATACAATCATTGGGAGATGCTGTGAGAGTCTTAAAAGTCAGGCGGGGGGAGGGCACCCAAAACTAAATGTGGGAGATCCATTATGAGATCTCTCAGATCTATAATTTTATTTAAAAACATTCATGTTTGTATGTTGGGGGGGAAGTGGTTTAGCTGTAGTAAGGGAGTTAATCCGTTCCCCTTGTGCCGTTTCCTGTACAGTGTCCTCCCCCCCCCAATGACCTTTGGGAAAATGATTCAACATTGGCTTCTCTTCTGTTCTTCTGTTCTTATGATATGGTGGGGAAGAGTTTAAAAAACAAACAAACCCCATTTTCTGGCACCACAACTCTGATTCAGATTTCCCCCATCCCTGTAACTACTTTTAATTTAAAAAAAAAAATTGCAGAGAGATTTGATTATGGATCCCTTGCATTGCATCTGACCCGGTTGTGCTTTCGGCCTGTGTGATCTGGGGACTGTGGAATGCTCGCCTTGGCAGTGGCCTTTTGTCCCACGCCACAAACATGCTCTTGAAGGGAAACGCGTAGCAACAATGGGAGTTTGTAAACTGTGCTGGTTTGGCTGCCTTTTTAGGAGAATTGGTGAGAAAAGGGATAATGGAACGGGGGGGGGGGCTGGTGTTTCCACAGCACAGGCTCTGAAATCTGCCGCCGCTTGCCAGAGCACAGCAGTACCGGCAGGCTTTTTGCTGTCTCATCGCCTAGTTAAACATTATGAGGATAGCTCTGCTCGGCCGCTGCCCAGTGGAGATCTGTAGCCCATCCTTGGGGACGAAACAAGCTCATTGAGATTCCAGACTCACTTTCAGAACATTTCGGGCGATATGTGAGCCTTCTGATCTCCTCGATTAATATAAGAGGCAGCCTTTCTAGGTACACACGCTGGGGAAGGGAAGTATTGGGAGTGAGCGAATGTCGGCCATATGAATGTGCAGGGCCTTAGCATCTCCGCTGTGAGTAGACTTCCCAGATCCTGTGTCAGCCTGTTCAGCAAGAGAATTCTTTTCTGGTGTTGGCTTGTTTCCGTATTTGCCAGTTTGGTGTAGTGGATAAGTGCGTGGACTCTAATCTGGGAGAACCAGATTTGATTCCCCACTCCTCCACTTGCACCTGCTGGATGACCTTGGGCAAGCCATAGTTCTGGCACAGCTGTTCTTGAAAAAGAGCAGTTTCTGTCAGAGCTCTCTCAGCCCCGCCTACCTCATAGCCAGGGTGTCTGTTGTGGGGAGGGGAAGGGAAGGGAGTTTGTAAGCTGCTCTCCTTTGGGTAGTGAAGGGTGGGGTATAAATCCAATCTTCTCCTCTTCCTCCTCCTCTTCCTCCTCCTCTTCTTCTTCTTCTTCTGCTGCTGCTGCAGGCGAGATGCACTATGTGTGCTTGAAATCCTTGTCCCCCTACACACCAACAGCCCTCCGATATGTAATGCTGGAGTCAATCAATACAGGCAAACTAACAAAAGGAAGTTTGCTTCTTCCAGCCCTCCTCGCTCTTATCTCACTGTCGAGTGACAGGAAGGAAATGGATAGGTCGCGATCTCTTCTGGCTCTGAGTGGTCTGGTTCAGCCTTGGGTTGCGGTTCTGTATCTTGAGATACCTGCACTCAGGGGGTGGGTGTGTTTGTTAGCCAGTGAAGTGCCGAGTTTCTTAATATTGCACACCCAGTGGAAGGGGGGGGCTGATCTGGGGCCGGTGTGCACGCCTCCCTTCCTCCCCTTGCACAGGATGCTGAGATCGAAGTTGCTGCCTGAATCTGAGGAATCGGGGAGGTCTGAGCATGGGCACCATTGCTAGCCATGAGGTTTGTTGCTATCCCAGAAACTGGGATTCTTAACTGAGCTTAAACCACGTCCTGTCTTCAGTCTTGGCATGTTGTGCGGTGAGAGGGAGAAAGTAACACAGTGCTGGCAGTTAACCAGGCTGGTGCCCATTACAGAGTTGCTCCAGTTTGTTTGACAACTAAATCGAGAAGGGGAAGCTTCTTTTCCTTGCCTCTTGTTATCAGAAAAGGTTTTGTCGTCTTTCGGTGCTCGCTCTAAAAGACTTACTGGGCTGAACCACGAACAGCCAGTTTGTGAGGATTCGTTCAGGGATGGATACAGGCTGCCACTTGCTCAGTTGGAATAAACCATTAGCCTCAAAGCCAGTTTGGGCACCTGGATGCCTACGTTACTGGGTCCCTGTCAGTACGAAGGAGGTGAAACTGGCTTTCACTTCAGTGGTTTGCTGCTGCCAGAAGTATGCATTCCCGTCTCCCTAAAATCAGAAGCAAAAAATGCCCGTTGAAATTCAGCATTCTCCGTCATGACTCATTTTGTGCTAAATGTGGGCCAGCCTCCTGCTGCGGCAGTTCTGATGCTATTGTGTTTGTTAGCAGGATTACCTTTGCACTCTTTTTTCCTCCCTCCTTTCCTTCTTCTTTTTTTTTTTTCCTTTCTGGCCCTGACTTGTAGGAGTGTTGCATTCTAGTGGGAAAATTCTGGTTTGCCCTGCCCGACATCCATACAGACCTGGCAAGGCTGGGCTTTAAGGGCAGAGCCTTTCCGGCGTGTAAACAGAATGCTCCCCATGATAGGAAAAGGCAGCAAAGAAGTTCATTTTCAGGGCTTTGCTCACAAACCGCTTGAACTGCACTTTCTCCGGCTGGTGTCAGCAGAACCTCCAGAGTGAATTCACAGCTCCGGAGGTGGCCCAACACACTGGATACAGCTTGCTGGATTCTTCTGTATATTAAAAATGCTAAGACAGAAGCCTTAAAATGGCAGCTGCGGCCTCCTGTTTGCAATGAGCGGCTCTCTCATTTCAAAACAAGTTGGGCTTTCATATATTAGCCTGGACCTGGGATGGATAGCAGGTCACATTTCCCAGAGTGCTGTTCCGTTGCCTTCAGTGCTTCTCCAGAGGCCGTATTGCCTTGAGACCCGATTTTCCTTCCTGTCTCCGGAGAGGCGGCTGCCATGCTCAGCAGTCTGTCGACAAATCATGCTCCAGGTGCGACATCTTTGTTACCTGAGCACAACCGGGTGCCTGTTTGAAATGTGTCAGGCTAACTAGCCAGTGTCTGAGACAATTCAGTTGTCAGCTGTGATCCCTCTAAGCTGAGTTAGTGTGAGCTAGCTCACAGTTTTTTTAGCCTCCAGCTCACACATTTTTGTCTCAGCTCAGGAAGGACGGCTCCAGAGCAAACTAAGTTATGCAGCAGCCAAATCGCTTGCTCGCAACTTTAATTGCCAGTAGCTCACAAAGTAGAATTTTTGCTCACAGGACTCCGCAGCTTAGAGGGAGCACTGGTTGTCAGCATTATCTTACGTCCGTAAGTGCCATCAAGTCGTAGCCAGCTGATGGCAACCCCAGCAAGGGGTTTTTAAGGCGTGAGAAGCAGAGTTGGTTTGCCGTCAGTGCTCCCTCTAAGCCATGGAGTCCTGTGAGCAAAAATTCTACTTTCTGAGCTACTGGCATTAAAGTTGTGAGCAGGTGATTTGGCTACTGCATAAACTAGTTTGCTCTGGAGCCATCCTTCCTGAGCTAAGACGAAAATATGTGAGCCAGAGGCTAAAAAACTGAGCTAGCTCACCAACTCAGCTTAGAGGGAACACTGTTTGCCGTTGCCTTCCACAGTAGGCTGCCTTGGTGGTCTCCCATCCAAGTACCAGCCCTGCCTAGCTGCTGAGATCTGACGAGTTCCGGCAACACCATGTCACCTGCCTTCCCCAGCATTATCTTACCTGCACCTTAATATTTCTAAGGAAAGATAACAAAAGAAACACACCTTAATTTGGTTCTAGAAGAGCTCTTAAAGTGGAGGTTGTTAAAGTCAGCAGACCAAAGGAGACAAAGGCCGGTGGTTAATAAAATTCTGGAAGCACTGCTTCAGCATTACTACAGGCTGTCCATAAAGCCTGGTTAACTGAGTTAAGCTCTTTGGTGGGGTGTGTTCATCAGCTATCAGGGTCATAGTAACTGTTTACAAAATTAGCCATGTGAAGCCCATACGAGGTCATTAAGTGCCAGCGTGATGTAGTGGTTAGAATTTTAGACGAGGATCTGGGAGACCCAGGTTCAAATTCCCCGTTCTTCCAGGAAGCTTGGCGGGTAACCTTGGGCCAGTCACACCCTCTCAGCCTCACCTGTCTCATAGGGTGGTTAGAATAAAATGGGGATCAAGAGGATCCTCAGCTCCTTGAAGGAAGGGCAAGATGAAATACTAAATAGTTTATTTGATGTATTTTTCAGGATTCTGTCTTCTCATAGAGTCTTACTATAATTAGAAGGTGTCGGGAGGTCAGTAGTTTCTGGTTTTTAACTTTTATTGATCTCCAGGAAACCCAGAGAACTGAAGATTTGTATTAATCGGAACAAACTTCTTTAATCCTTCCACATGTCTCATGATTTGGGTCTGTTTCCAGACTTAGACCCATCCCCCCCCCCCCCAATACTGCAGATGGAAGAATTTGCAGAAGGCAACAGGATTGAATTTGCATGTCTGCATTATACAGACACCCTGCTTAGCTTCTGAGAGCTGACGAGAGAGGGCTTGCTGTTGCGTACTTAGTAGAAGACCTTTTGAGGAAACCAAAAGGCTACTGAAACAGTATTTTAAAACCTTAGGTTAAAATATAGCTCATCATTCCAAAAGGAAAACAGTCAGTATTTCCTAACATTTCTGAATTTTCCACTGGGGAATGAAACTTGGCAGTAAAGAAGAAGCATCCCCCCACCCCGCCCCAACTTCCCTGGCTTTTGCCAGGCCTTGCTACCTCCGTGATTCCATTTACTTGCCTAACTACTGAAATCTGGTTGAACGAAGGGTCACAATTGCTACGGAGCACCTGTGGTTCCCACCTAATAACAGGAGAACATAAGAGAAGCCAGTGTTGGATCAGGCCAGTGGCCCATCCAGTCCCAACACTCTGTCACACAATGGCCAAAAATACCAGGTGCCATCAGGAGGTCTAGCAGTGGGGCCAGGACACCAGAAGCCCTCCCACTGTTGCCCCCTCCAGCACCAAGAATAGAGTGCATCACCTGCCCCAGACTGAGAGTTCCTATCTATCCCTTGTGGCTAATAGCCACTGATGGACTTCTGCTCCATATGTTTATCCAATTCCTGCTTGTAGCTGCCACCACCTCCTGTGGCAGTGAATTCCATGCGTTAAACACTCTTTGGGTAAAGAAGTACTTCTTTTATCCATTCTAACTCTACTGCTCAGCAATTTCATTGAGTGCCCACAAGTTCTTGTATTGTGAGAAAGGGAGAAAAGTACTTCTTTCTCTACCTGCTCCATCCCATGCATAATCTTGTAAACCTCCATCATGTCACCTCTCAGCTGTCGTTTCTCCAAGCTAAAAAGCCCCAAGCACTTTAACCTTTCTTCATAGGGAAAGTGTCCCAACCCTTTTATCATTCTAGTTGCCCTTTTCTGCACTTTTTCCATATCTGATGAGCTTGTGCTGCAAAAAGGGCTTGAGTCAGGATGCCTCAGGCTGTTTTGTCTGCTGTTTAGAATGAGAGGGGCGAGCTGCGTCCATTGCACTTTTAAGCTCAGGTGTTGCCTTAGCGGTTGCTCTTTCACTGCAGGCCCAGTGCTGCTTTCTAGAGGAGGAGAAGCTTGGTGGCAAGGGATTAGGGGGATGGGCCAGGCGGACAGGCTCTGTTGTTGCTGTGCAACTTCTTGGTTTTTTTAAAAAAGGGTGTATGTGTTTATTGCTGGTTAGGAAACAGGGACACAGAACTAATGTACACATGACAGGTTAGATGGTAATCCCGCATCTAGTTTTACCCAGAGAACGAAGTTTGAATCCAGTGGCACCTTTAAGACCAACAAAGTTTTATTCTGGGTCATCTCCTGCCGGAGCATGCCGGAGCAGCGCTCCAGCAGTAAGGAGCCCAGGAGCACCACCTGCCGCCTTTCCCGGCCCGCCTGCCAAGGTGGATGGTAGAGAATAAAACTTTGTTGGTCTTAAAGGTCCCACTGGACTCAGACTTTGTTTGGCTGCTTCAGCCCACAGAGCCACCAGCCTGAGTCTAGCTTGACCTGTGCGAGCGGACCCAGGCGGCAGCCACAGACCAGCTGCCTCCTCAGCCTTTTTGCCCGGTTGGGCTGAGGACCTCACTGAATCCCCATCTAGAAATGATTTGTAAATGGAGACGGCCGCCATTTCAGGTTCAAGCAGCTGGGAAGTATGTATCCGTGCATGGCCTGATAAGAAGCCAACCCTCACATGCTTGGCTGCTGGCCATCTATGTAAGCGGCTTCTCTTGTTATTCCAGAGGAACGTTGGGGCAGAGATATTATACAGCAGAGTCTGCTTGGGTCTCCCACTTCCTTGTTTTATGGCAGACATGAAGTCATTGGTTTGAGGCACACAATTAACTGTTTCCAAACAGAAATGTTGAGGACAGTCTCCCAGGCCAGGAAGCAAAGTTTGAATAATGAGTAGTAGAAACAGTAGCTTGTCCGATTGTCAGGTTAGGAGGGATTCATACCGGGTCTCCTGTAACATGGAGCCGCATGTCTCTTAGCAGGAGTGGAGTTGGTACAAAACGGGCATTTGTGTCTTCCTGGCTCCCCCACCCCTCAGCTCCTTAACAATGTGCTGCAAAACAAAATCGGGATTGCAGGCCCGGCTGGTAATTGTTGTGCAAATATAATACTCCCTCCAAGCTGCTAAATAGGCCAGTGCTCTGTTTACATGAAGAGGCAGCCAGCTTTCCAAGTGTAATGAGTCAGCTCCATGAACAGAAGGGGTGCGGAATTAATCTGGCATCCGTCTGGCTTTCTCTCAGCGAAACAGGTTTTCAAAGCTCTCCGTAAAGTAGGTAGGTACCCTGGTTACAAATGGCCACGTTGACATCCAGAGCAAACAGATTTTTTTCAAGAATAACTGAGCGACATGCATGGGCAAATGGCTCTCCCGGACTCGCTTTGGATAGCCCCTCTCACTGGGCCTGCTGGAGCCCCATTTCCCACCTGCTGCTCTTGTGTGAACCTGTATGCCTGCGAATGTCCTGTGTGTACTGCCACTAACTTGGCACCACTTGAGGCCAAATTATTTGGGGTATTTTATTAAGTGCTTGTCTTTCCCCCCATGTGACTGTTTCTATGTAAGGGTGCCAGTGTTAAGAACATAAGAGAAGCCAGTGTTGGATCAGGCCAATGGCCCATCCAATCCAACACTGTCACACAGTGGCCAAAAATACCAGGTGCCATCAGGAGGTCCACCAGTAGAACCAGGACACTAGAAGCCCTCCCCCTGTTGACCCTCCCAAGCACCAAGAATACAGAGCCTCACTTGCCCCGGAGTCCCTATCTATACCATGTGGCTAATAGCCACAGATGGACCTTTGCTCCATATGTTTATCTAATTCTCCCTTGAAGCTGTCCATGCTTGTAGCCACTGCCACCTCTGGTGGCAGTGAGTTCCATGTGTTAATCACTCTTTGGGTGAAGGACTTTTATCCGTTCTAACCCGACCGCTCAGCAATTTCATTGAGTGCCCACGAGTTCTGGTCTTGTGAGAAAGGGAGAAAAGTACCTCTTTCTCTACCTGCTCCATCCCATGCATAATCTTGTAAACCTCGATCATGTTACCCCTCAGCCATCATTTCTCCAAGCTAGAGAGCCCCAAGCACTTTAACATTTCTTCATAGGGAAAGTGTTCCAGCCCTTTGATCATTCTGTTGTGACTCTTTTCCCACACTTCCCACAATCCTTGCTGGTGTTTGGGAACTCTTCCCAGGTTGGCGCTAAGTTTACAAAGGTGAAGATTAAGGACACATTTGTTGGGAGGGGGGTGAATGGGTTCTCCTTTGGGGTTAGAATTGGGATTTGAAGAGTGGTCTTTGGGAGATGCTTGGCATAGGTAAGGGATTGTATTGTAGTCCTTGGATTGTAGTGTGGCTCAGCTGCTCTTACATCCATGAGTTAAACGGGAAGGAGAAAGTCATCGGTCCCTTTCCTGGTTGTTCCATGTACCCAGGGAAGGTGGTTGCGAAAGCTTCTAGTGTTGCCTCAGCTGGTGATGTCAAGTGAGGAGCAACAGGACGTGGGCCACAGTCTGCGCCTGCCGCAGCAGCTGGTGTTTCGAACCATGGTGCTCACCGTGAAATCCTGCTCTCCCTTGAGACGCTCTCTGTTAAGTCTTATAGGTTGTCCATAGAGTAGCCGTATACGTAGGAGTTCTTAAGACTTTGCATTTACGCAATCATTCTTAGAATTAGTACTGAGTGCATAGAGGGCTTCACGTGTTTAATCTGGTGGCAGTTCTTACAACAACTTTGTCTGGTAGGTCATTATTATAATCCCCGTGTTACAGATGCTGGGCTGAGAGCCTTGCGGGCGTTTACACCAGTCCCCCGCCTCCCCATCTGGCAACCCGGCTTCAGATAAGAATGGGAGAGGTGGGGCCTCGTAACCGTGCACAGCCATGAACGGGGAGACTCCCGTGGAGGAATGCACGCATTATCTATGAATGGCCCGGTCGTAACGGCTTTCCCTCTGTGTTTCAAGAGTGTCCACATGAAACTTTCCCCACCGCCGCCCCTGAGGTTGGGTGGTCACACTGGCTTGTGCCCCGCCAAAAGGGTTCAGGAAGCATGGGTGGTCGGTGCTGTGGTCATCGGTACTGATTCCACAGACATCACCTCAGTATTGAGATCTTCCTCATCTCCACTCATCTTGGCATAGAGAGGCGCAGGTCGAAGGAGAGATGGATTACCGACACTTTGTCAGGCTCCTTTGTCAGGTCACACAACACAGGACTTTATCAGAAGAAAACTGTTTAATGGTGAATCAGAACTAAAGACACGTGTACAGCTTGTGTCAGGAATGCCCGGGAACAGTAGGGCCATCTATGATATACTAGATTCAAGCACCCCCCCCCCCCATGTAGCTGAAGCCAATGAATACCATTCTCGTACACGGGCAAAGCAAGCAAAGCAATCTAGAAACTATTGATTCCCAGCCGAAGTCTCCAGCAGCTGGAGATGCAAGGTCAGAGGCCTGATAACAGACAGTGAATAAAAGTTTGGAGGATGGGGGACTGAAAGTACTCCCTCTGCTTACCATACTTATGTCAGGGCTACCTGCCACTAAGACCATGGGTGAGATTCTGGCTACAGTCTCATCGCTCGGTCTTGAGCTGCAGTGCTGTACAGGCTCTTGGTTAAACTTCGGTACCTGACAGGGACTGCACCAGGTGCTTTCCCTCCCTCCTGGCACGGAGGTCCTGACGGGTGGGGGTGGGACCTCTGCAACCAGTTCTCACATCCAACATGGGCTTGAGCTGGTCCGTTGCCTGAACTTCAGAGACTTCTCAATAGAAGTTGTTCTTGGCCAGGGCTGTTGTGAGAGCGAGCTGGTCTCATCTGCTGCCTTCATATAGGTGATTTCCCATGAAAAAGACTTTTGTCCAAATCTTTTGGGAGTAAAATTATATTGGGTTGGATCCAGTCGCTCTCATTCTCACTGCCTGAGGAGGCTTCCACCTCCCTTTGTGGAAGGGGAGTTACCAGATCCAACCTCCCAGGTAGTACAGCAGCTAGGGCTGTTTTCCTGTGCGTGTGGATCCCCTTTTTTTCTGAACAGTTGGCAAATTTTGTCCTCACCTTCTCCCCAAAGTCTAAGACCCTCCTCTGGACCTTTCCTGTTGAATGTAAGCAGTCTAATCCCTTCTTCAGGTGGCGTGGCCACCAGCTGCCCTCCTCTCCAAAACTTAGCAACCTGGGCCTGGATGGCTTCTGGATCACTATAACGTCTTCTTGAGTGAGTTTGCCTTAGGTGGCCTTGCGGTTTTAACCTCGCTTGTTTAGCTTAATTGGTAGTTTTTTTCACTTAAAAAAAGAAATAATGTCGTTATGCCAAGCCCTGGAAATAGGGAGGTAAGGTGAAACATCTAAATCGGATTGAAAGCCTGTTGCCCACCTTTGCTGTAAGGGGAGTCGCCCCTGTTTGTTCTTACATCTTACTGTGGACGTCTGGCACAGAGTGCGACTTAACTCAGCAGGGTTTATACACCAAGAGGACTTGGTTGGTGGGGAATTGAGGGAGAGGCCGTGGCCCAGCAGCAGAGCACCTCCTTTGCATGCCATAGGTGCCAGGTTCCGTTCCTGCCAACTCCAAACAAAAGTGTCTTGGGTACCTGTGATCAAAGCTCCCTCTAAGCTGTGTGAGCAAAAAATCTCCTTTGTGAGCTACTGATAGTAAAGTTGTGAGCAAGCAATTTAACTACTGCATAAATTAGTTTGCTCTGGAGCCATTCCTTCCTGAGCTAAGACAAAAGTGTGTGAGCCAGAGTCTAAAAAACTGTGAGCTAGCTCACACTAACTCAGCTTAGAGAGAACCCTGCCTGTGATATGCCCAGGAGATCTGTTGCCAGTTGGGATAGACAGTACTGGGCTATGTGGACTTATAGTGTTGTTCGGTATAAGGCAGCTTCCTGAATACACGAAACTGCCTTGTACTGAGTCAGACCCTTGGTACATCAAAGCCTGTATTGTCTACTCTGACTGGCAGCATCTTGCCAAGTCTCCTATGTAAGTAGGTGAGTTTACAGTGGTCATGCTCTTCCGTGTGTCCCTAGCATGGCTGTCTTTATCCCTTCTGTACCGAGGAGGAAAGGATACAGCTGTGTGCTGCCTTGTCCTCCGTCTCGCACATGAACATGGCATTTGGCTTGTTGAACTTTACGGGCTGCAGGCTAGAGAGGGAGACTGTAAAACATTTTTAATGTTTCACATTGAGGCCATTCGAGCAGGTTCAAACCAAAGTATTGAGTAGAAAGCAGACCAGACTTGTGCCCTTCTTAAGAACATAAGAGAAGTCAGGGTTGGATCAGGCCAATGACCCATCCAGTCCAACACTCTGTCACACAGTGTCCAAAAATACCAGGAACCATCAGGAGGGCCAGCAGTGGGGCCAGGACACTAGAAGCCCTCCCACTGTTGCCCCCCCCATAAGCACCAAGAATACAGAGCATCACCTGCCCCAGACAGGGAGTTCCTATCTATACCTTGTGGCTAATAGCCATTGATGGACCTCTGCTCCATAGGTTTGTCCAATTCTCTCTTCTGCTGAGCGTGTCTGCCTGTGCAGTACTGGAGAAGTGGATACAATCACACATATCCTGCTTAGTTGTGGGTATTACAATCAAATACGAGCTAGATTTATTCAGCCTACACAGGAAAGATTTTCAGGTTTTTCAAATGCTGCAATAAACAATATGCTTCTATCAGATTCTAACCCAGAGATCATGTTGGTGCGTGCAAAAGTTTTAGCAGCAGCCTACAGAATTCATGAACAGTATGGGAAGGTTTGATATAGAAATAGATTGTATTCTAATTATTTGTAAATGCTTCAGTTTTGTTCTGCCTCTACATTAGTATCTAAATGTCATATTATTATAGTTATATTTTGATGCTCAGTTTTTGATATATCTGGGCTGTTTTGTGCTGGTTACGAACTGTGATAAAGTGGTGATGATGATGATGATGATCTGACAAACATGGTAAAAATCACAACTTGCCGTTCTGCTTCACCCAAGGCCCCTAAGTGCCACTCCTCCCGGATATCACAACTCCACTTAAACTCTAAAGCTTGCAGATCTTGGGGAGGGAATGGCGGGGCTTTTGGTCTTCATTGTCTCTCCGCATCCTCGGCTGACTGTGGAGTCAGGAGTCTCCCTGTTCCTGGACAATTTCCTCCCATTGTTGTTCTTTTTTTGGGGGGTGGGGGGAAGCCTGCGGTGTAGGCCAGTTGCTGGACACCAGAGTGTTTCTCTCCTCCAGCGGCAGTCAGCAGAGGAAAAAAATCTTCCTCAGTGGCCTCTCCAACCCTGCTTCTTCATGACAACAGAGTAAGACCTTTAAATTGGCTGATTAATTGATTTACTGGCCCATCCAGGTGAACTGATGGGGTCTTGCCTCACTGGAGGTGGTGTTGTGTTCTCCGAAAGTAAGAGTGGTGTTGTGTTCTCTGAAAGTGCGTACCCTGTTGCCGATCTGTTCCAGCACATGCTACAAGCAGTGTATTGCGGATGTCAGTTGTCTTTTCAACCCTGTAACCAAGCAACTCATGGCATGGGCAACAGAGCTTTGTTACTCTGCTTCTGAATTGTGCCTTACCTAGACTCAGGTACAAAGGCAGCACTGAACTGAATGGGGAAGGCTGCTGTAGAAACTGTGCTGGGAACGCTACGGTTTACCCATCTCTGCTTTCTCCTGGAAACAGCCCTGAATAAGAGGCGTAGTTCTCAGGGCAGATCGCAGCTCGCCACCCAGTGCTTTACATGGTAGTCTTGTGACCATCCGGAGAATTCAGTTTAATTGCATCAACCACACGCGCAAGAAAACAAGGTTCGGCAGAGGTAGATAGCTACAGGGACCTCTTGGAGAATATAGAACACTTGGGGTGGACGGACCTTGGGAGCCCCTGTATGTACAAGATCCCTTATACACAGGTGTCCTCCCAGGTGAAGAGAGGGACTGTTATCTGACTCCTGCGTGCACAAAAGCGTGGGCTTCCAGTGGTGTGACCCTTGACTCTTCAGACTTCTCCTTCTCGTCGTTTGCTTCTTTGTTCTGGCCATGAGCATGTGGGTTCTTGGGGCGCAAGTAAAACAACTGAGTTTGTCCAAATAGCCACTTGTATTGCCTCTTTGGGGCGGGTGAGATTCTAGATGATGATCTGTGTTTTCTCCTCTCGTTACAGACAGTTGATGATGAAGCAATGGCAGCATAAATGAAGGCCAAGTAAGGAAGGCAGAACGATGCCCAAGGGCGGGTGTTCTAAAACACCACAATCTGAAGATTTCTCTCTCAGCAACGACATGGTGGAGAAACAAACTGGGAAAAAGGTAGTGTATCTTCCTCCATACTTGTCTTGCTTCAGCAGTCGCTCTTGTTTTGTAGGGAGACCCTGGCTCAAGAGACATGTACTTTCAGATCTCTGTGTTTGGTGCAGGGTAACTGCCTAGCACAGGATTTATCACCAGATTATGTTGGATTTCGGTGAAAGATTTATTTCACGGTGACACTTTGCACATTCCTTGATGGAAGATGCCTCCTTTGCTTCATTCATCATAGCTTTCTCTTTGTTTTTCCTGTTAGCCAACCTTTGTTCTTTAGCTGGCTCCTGCAGCCCCTGAACCCGACCTCCACTTCCCCGTGAAACGGCTGCTTGTGAGAGGTCCTTTACCTGAGGAGAGGGAATCAACCTCTCGGCCTTAGATCGGGCACCATTGAGAGCCAGTTTGGTGTAGTGGTTAAGTGTGCGGACTCTAATCTGGGAGAACCGGGTTTGATTCCCCACTCCTCCACTTGCACCTGCTGATGTGACCTTGGGTCAGCCACAAGCTCTGGCTCAGCTGTTCCTGAAAGAGCAGTTTCTGTTAAGAGCTCTCTCAGCCCCATCTACCTCACAGGGTGTCTGTTGTGGGGAGGGGAAGGGAAAGGAGATTGTGAGCTGCTCTGAGACACCTTTGGGTAGTGAAGGGCGGGGTATGAATCCAATCTCTTCTAATTTTCTTCTTCTTTAGGCAAAACTCACCACCAGTTTGGTGTAGTGGTTTGGCGTTTGTGGTTAAGTGCACGGACTCTAATCTGGGAGAACCGGGTTTGATTCCCCACTCCTCCACTCTCAGCTGCTGGATGACCTTGGGCAAGCCATAGTTCTGTCAGAGCTGTTCTTGAAAAGGAGCAGTTTCTGTCAGAGCTCTCTCAGCCTCCCTCCTCACACGGTGTCTGTCGTGGGGAGGGGAAGGGAAAGGAGATTGTGAGCTGCTCTGAGACTCTGAGTGACGAGCAGGGTATAAATCCAATCTACTCTTCTTCTTCATTGGTCCTGGCGCCAAGGGTAAGGAGCTTAGGGGTGATCCTGTGTGTCTTGCTTTCCATGGGCGCCCCTGTCACCCCAATTGCCAAGTCAGCCTTTTATCATCTTTGGCAGATCAGGCAACTGGTTCCCTATCTCTCCCCCCCCCCCCGCCCCCGGGACTTGGCTACAGTGACACACGCAGTGGTCACTTCCAGGCTAGATTACTGTAACTCGCTTTACGCAGGCTTACCCTTGAAACTGACCCGGAAACTCCAGCTACTGCAAAATGTGGTGGCGCGCCTGCTGACTGCGAAGTCTGTGTGGGCGCACATTCAGCCACTTCTGCACCAATTAAGTACTGGCTACCAATTGAGTGCTGGTATCGTTTCAAAGTGTCGGTGCTGAGCTTCAAAGCCCTATGCGGCCTGGGACCAACATTTCCTAGGGACTTTCTCTCCCCATATGTGCCCTGGAGAACCTTGCGCTTGGCAGACCATCATTTACTGGCTGTCCCCAGCCCAAAGGACATTACTTAGTCTCGACCAGGGCCAGGGCTTTTTCTGCACTGGCCCCGGCCTACTGGAACATGCTCCCACCTGAGATCAGAGCCCTGCGGGACTTCTTACAGTTTTGCAGGGCCTGTTCCACTGGAGGTTTGGCTGAGGCGTTGGACGCCCAATTATTTTGGCCTCCCCTGCTGAGAAGCTTCCTGTTGAAATCTGGCCATGTGGAAGAGTTAACATCACGCCTTCAACCAGCGGGCCCGCTCTCTGCTGTTTGTTTTAACATCACAGGGCTTATGAATTGTTGGCAGCTAGATTTATATTCCTGTTCTGGCACAGCCGTTCTTGAAAAAGAGCTGTTTCTGTCAGAGCTCTCTCAGCCCCACCTGCCTCACAGGGTGTCTGTTGTGGGGAGGGGAAGGGAAAGGAGTTTGTAAGTCGCTCTGAGACTCCTTTAGGTAATGAAGGGTGGGGTAGAAATTCAATCTCTTATTCTTTTTACCATGGAAATATTTTCTTTATTTTGTAAACCTGCTGGTGTGACCTTGGGTCGGTCACAAGTTGTCTCAGAGCTGTTCTGTCAGGAGCAGTTTCTGTCAGAGCTCTCTCAGCCCCACCTACCTCCCAGTGTGTCTGTTGTGGGGAGGGGAAGGGAAAGGAGTTTGTAAGCCGTTCTGAGACACATTTGGGTAGTGAAGGGTAGGGTAGAAATCCAGTCTCCTTTTCTTCTCCTACTATTCTTTAAAAAAAAAATTATTTTACCATTTAAAGGGGATACAAAATGAGAACGTTTTAGCTACTATTCTTTATATGATATGTTTTAAATTGTACAGATGTTGTTCTATTGTTCCCCAACCTGAGCCCGCTTGCAGGAAGGGTGGGATATAAGCCAAGCTAAAGCAACAAACAAACCCTATCTATCTATCTATCATCTATCTATCTATCTATCTATCTATCTATCTATCTATCTATCTATCTATCTATCTATCTATCTATCTATCTATCTATCTATCTATCTATCTATCTATCTATCTATCTATCTATCTATCTATCTATCTATCTATCTATCTATCTATCTATCATCATCTATCTATCTATCATCATCTATCTATCTATCTATCTATCTATCTATCTATCTATCTATCTATCTATCTATCATCTATCTATCTATCTATCTATCTATCTATCTATCTATCTATCTATCTATCATCTATCTATCTATCTATTAGGATTTATGTCCCACCTTCCCTGTAAGCAAACTCAGGGCAGGTCACAAAAAGCAAACAAACCCTCCCTCCCTCCCTCCCTCCCTCCCTATTTATTTATTTATTTATTTATTTATTTATTTATTTATTTATGTGATGTCCCACCTTCCCCGTAAGCAAACTCAGGGCAGGTCACAAAAGTTAAGTTACCAAACCATTAAGAAGTATAACAAATAATTAAAGAACAATTAAAAAGGCAGGAACTGCAAAAAAAAAAAATTCATACCGTTCCACAGTCCTAAATAGCTGGAAGCGGCTGGACCGTGAACCAAGGAACAGTAAAGACCTTATTCATGCGGGCAGCATACAGATTAAAAAGGTTCAGCAAGGGAGAGGCGGAACAATTGGGCGCCCACCGCCTCAAGCGGGGGCCTGGCGGAAGAGCTCCGTTTTGCAGGCCCTGCCGAACTGGAACGGGTCTCGCAGGGCCCTGATCTCCGGTGGGGGCACCTTTGCAAGAGGACAGAGATTCCCCTCAGCTGTCCTCCATCACTGCCCCTAACTTTTGGACCAGGTGTCAGTTGGGTAGAACTTTTTGTGCCTGTAGAAGTAGTAGTAGTATTAATAATAGTTTGCCATCAAGTCACCACTGCCTCATGGTGTGGTGGCAGAAAGTGCTGTTGAGTCACAGCGAACTGATGGCGACCCCTCAAGGTTTTCAAGTCGGGGCACGCACGTTCAGAGGTTGTTTGCCATTGCCCGCCTCTGCCGCACAGCCCTGGTGTTCCTTGGCGGTCTGCCATCACAAAGATTAGTCAGGGCCACCAACCCGGCTTAGCCTCCGAGATCTGATGCTCTCAGGCTAGCCTGGACTACGTCTCTCATGGCGACAACCTTGTTATTTATTAAAATATGCATACCCTGCCTTTCCTCTTGGCTCGAGGCTTGTTTAGCTGTACAGGTTTGCATCATGGAGGAATTCCTCGCTGCAGCTATTTGTAAGGGTGATATCCGTCCTGAGCCTTTGGAACGGAGCAAGCTTAAAAAAAACAAAATCTAAGACTGTCTGAGAAGGCGAATGTGCTAGAATGGAATGTTTTCCGGGACAGTTGCCAGGTATCACACAGGAAGGCACGGACGCGGAGGCATAGCTGCAGGATGCTGCGGAAGGGCATGACGAGAACTGTTCCGTGGTGTATGAGGCTGAAATGCAGAAATGCTGATTGCAGAAAATAGAAAAGAGGAACTGACAGTTTCATGTGCAGTGAATGCTTCGTGTGAGGAAAGTATACCAGAGGGTCAGGGAAAAAGAAAAGAAAAGGAATCGGTTGGCACAGTGGTGTCAGCCTGTTTTATTGCTCCTGTTGGTTTCTGTGTTTGTGTGTGCGCGCCTGCACTACTGAGGATCGGTTACGGAAGGTTGCTTCATATATGGATGCAGGAGGGAAAACGTGTGCTGTAGCGTGTGAAGATTGTACTTGTGTCTGTTTTACCTCATGCACAAGTGCTTGTACAGCCTGCACTTTTGGAGTACACTTGTTGCAAAACAGGGGTGTGTGAAATCTTCATACAAGTATTTTATTTATTAGATTTATGTACCGCCCTCCCCAGGTGGGCTCAGGGCAGTGTACAGCAATTACATAATACACTTAAAATGTATAATTTATATACCGCCTTTCCCCACATATACCCCAGAGGGCACTGAGGTCGGGGTCACAGAATCGGTTGACCCCTGGCCCCAAGGAGGCCAGGCTCATCGCAACGAGGGCCGGGGCTTTTCCAGTGACGGCTCCTCACTGGTGGAATGAGCTCCCAGAGGAGTTCAGGGCCCTGTGGGACCGTGGAGCTGCGGTGGCTCAAGTGGTTAAGACGCTGAACTGCAGGCTGTGGAAGGTCAGTAGTTCAGCAGTTCAAGACCCGTGAGTGCCGCATGACGGGGTGAGCTCCCGTCTCTAGTTCCAGCTCCTGCCAACCTAGCAGTTCGAAAGCAAGAAATTGCAAGTAGATAAATAGGTACCGCTTCGGTGGGAAGGTAACAGCGTTCCGTGCGCCTTGGTGTTTAGTCATGCTGGCCACATGACCACGGAAACGTCTTCGGACAGCGCTGGCTCTTCGGCTTGGAAACGGAGATGAGCACCGCAACCCTAGAGTCGGATTCGACTGGCTTTCGAGCAAGGGATCCTTTACCTTTACCTAGGGCCTGCAAGATGGAGCTCTTCCGCCAGGCCTTCAACTAGGAGCCGCCCTCCACTATTACCATCAACGAGCCTGGCCCTCAGTTTTTAGCAACTGGCTCTTTTCCATCGAGCAACGCAGGATGACAGAGAGCTGGAACTTAGTAGTTGTTTAGACATCTGATTGTGCCATTGTAGCAATGAACTGTATAATTAACAGCACCTTATGATTTTATATTTTATATTCCTATTAAGTATTGTATTGCTTTATACTGTTTTATTGTTTTATTGGCAATTGGTGCCATCACTGTAAGCCGCCCTGAGCCCGTTCGTGGGGAGGGCAGGGTAGAAATCGCATTAAATAAATAAATTAATTAAAATAATGTTAAAATAAGAATGTACATATAAGTATCATAAAATACCATGTCACCATAAAACAATCAGATGACCAATCCGACTCAGGCCACTGATGGACAATTGGCCAGAAAAGTTGGGCCAGAAGAACTAAGGCCAGAGAAACTGGGGGGGAGGGGGACGTCCGCTGCCTCAATCAAATGCCTGGCGGAAGAGCTCTGTCTTGCAGGCCCTGTGGAACTGTAGTAGGTCCTGCGGGGTCCTGATCTCACACGGGAGCTCATTCCACCAGGCAGGGGCCAGGGATGAAAAGGCCCTGGCCCTGGTCGAGGCTACTCGGACGTCCCTAAGGCCAGGAACCACTAGCAGATGTTGATTTGTGGACCTCAGTGCCCTCTGGGGATCATACGGGGAGATACAGCCTCGTAAGTATGCTGGACCCTGGCCGTATAGGGCTTTAACGGTAAGCACCAGCACCTGACTCAGCTCCCCCATGACTCAGGTACAGGACCTCCATCTTAGATGGGCTTAACTTCAGTCAGCTCTGTCGTAACCATCCAGCCATGGCCTGTAACACCTCTTTGAGATGTCCTGGGGCCATGTCCAGGCAGCCATCCATCAGTAGATAGAGCTGGGTGTCATCCGCTTTTCTCTGTAGCCATATCAATAAATGCCGTGTATTGAAGGAGCTCTGTCTTTGGGGCTAGGAGTGCCTGCGGTGGGGGTCCCAGAGCACTGCTGCTCCCCTACCATATGCAGCAGTGCAGATTGGCTTTAGCAAGGACCCGAGAGGGGATCTTTGATGGCCAAGCATTGGTCTTCCCAACCTGTAAAGAAGTGCACAGTCTCTTGTTCGCAAGGGGACTGTCTTGGGAGCTCAGTTAATCGGCTAAAGGAGGCTGTGCCAGTGTATCATTGCTCTCTAGTTAACTTTTCTGCTCTGAGCTGTAACAGTGACTAAGGGGAAAGGCAGTTGTTCATTAGACCTTTGCTTTCAGGGCTGGCTGTGTACACACTTCTGGGAGTGCCACTTTTAATTTGTCTTGTGTTTGTCAACACTCTACAAGGGCCTCTGCCTGCATGCCTCTCGCTGTCTTGGGTTCGTTGGCCTGGGAGAGGCATGCTGGAAGTGCTCTGCCACGGAGGCTATTCCAGGAATAGCATTTGCTAAGCTGCTGGGCCTGCAAGCAGTGACCGGACTGTGGAGTTACCTTTTCTGAATGAGCCGCTTTTGGGAGCCTTGGCTGGCAGTGTGGCAGTGCTATAGAGCATCTGCTTTGCAATCCATAGTAGCCCCAGTTAAAGAGAGCAGGTAGCAGACGATGTGAACAACCTTGTTGACCTGAGACCGTGGAGAGCTGCTGCCGGTCAGAGTAGGCGATCCTAACTTGATCTGACTCACCACGAAGCTGCTTCATATGCACGGCTGCAGGACTGGACACCAGTTCTGGTCACAATTGATTAGGCTGTTCAGACCATGTGTGTTACTGACTAATTATCTTGCCTTGGCACCCTGTTGGAATAAGCATATTAAAATTGTTTTGACCAGCTGTAATTGCTGTTTCTTAAAATTATGAGCAAAAAAAAAAAAAAAAATGGAACGTAGCCAGTTTGAGATTCAGGACGAGTTCAGAAAATGGAAGCGTTCTTTTCAGGAGAGACAAAGAACACCAGGAATTTTCTCTCACTGAAATCTGTTTTCAGATAATAAACAATGCTGGAATTGTCGTGTTTGGTGTGTATATTCTGCACAATTGACCCGTTGTTGTTGGCATTCTGGGATTCTCAGCATGGAATTTTTTGCATAAGTGCTTATTGTGTACGAAATCCCAGTTTCAAGGGTTTAACTAGGACTCTGGCTTTTATCCTGGAAAATGGGCATATGCCTATGCACTTAAAAAAAAACCTGTGTGCTCTATCTTGCCATGCTTTTGAAGAAAGAAATGGTGCAGCCTCTGTTACCAGGCTATAAACATTATATTCATTTATTTAGAAAAATTATCTGTCTTCTCCAGACACCTGCTCAGGGTGGCTTCCAAGCAAATCTAATAAAATTATCAGAACAACCGCCATAAAAATGTCAGTATAAAAACAGCATTAAGCAGCCTAAATTTTTAGCTGTAAAACAGTTCTCTGGTTTTGACCGTAAATCAGTTAAAAGATATGGAATGTTTCAATTAACAGCTTGAGGAAAGAGAAACGTGTTGGCTGGCACCTAGAAAACTGTCAGCTAGACCCAAGGCAAGTTTCATGGCGGGGAGGGCATTCCTCCACCGCTACCACCATCTGGTTGTCATCTACCCTACCTCTGCAAGGTGGGTTGGCACACAGAGACCAGGACTTGGAAGGAATTATCTTAGTTGACAAATTGGACAGTATGGAAGGAATCATTCCTTTAAAAACCCCGGCCACAAGCTGTTTAGGGTCAAAGAACCGGCACTTTGAATTGTGCTCAGAAACAGATTGGCTGCAAGGGCAATAATCTCTCCTTATATATAATTGTGTTTTGGGGTGGCACTTCATGAACATTACACACGCTCCTAAATCAATTGGCTCCATGATGTGTCACTCAGAAGCTATCCCTATCCACTGGCTGCGTCGCCTGAGTCTCACCTCCAATATTCTAAAAAGTTTGCTGTTCCTCTCCCCCCAATAGCCAGTCAGAACACAGAGGTTATTTGCATATGTAGTCTGATTGGCCTTTGCCTCTTACATTCTAAACAGTTTGCTGTTGCTGTTGGGAGTCATTGAATGTGTCCTGAGGTAAAATACATATCTCAGTCTTCCCTTAAATGGTCATTGGAGTTGCCAATCTCCCTGTGGGGCCTGGAGATCTCCCAGAAATCACCCTGTTCCCCAGCCACAGAACATCATTTCCCCTACAGAAAATTTCCCAGCTATTACAATGGCTGCTTTGGGCAGTGGGCTCTATGGCATAACCTGCTGAAGTCCCTCTGCACCCCAAACCCTGGCCCTCCCCAGGCTCTACCCCTCAGATCTACAGGTCTGGCCCTCCCCTTAGTATTGCCAGCCTCTAGGAAGCACCTGGAGATCTCCAAGATCAGTTCTCCTGGAGAAAATGGCTGCTTTGGGCAATGGACTCTGTGGCATTATACCCTGCTGAGGTCCCTCCACACCCCAAACCCTGCCCTCCCCAGGCTCTACCCCTCAGATATTTCCTAACCCAGACTTGCCAACTCTGTATCTGGCTATGGAACTGCTTTCCAGACCCTTGGAACCCAGAAGACATGGCATAGGGGGAGGTGCTTTTCTACCTTAGCTGTCACTTCATAACCCCAAATCAACGTAAGTCAGGGTGGAGGGATCCATACCTGTTACCATGAGGCTGTCTCCCATACTACCCACTTGGGGCAACAAAATGACTTGACACAGCCCTGCCTTATAGCTAAGCAGAAGGGAATAAACATGGCTTGCCTCCCTCTATTTTCCCCTTCCCTCTGCCGCCCCACCAGCCACAGCCGGGACACTCACCTGGAGCTTCCTTCTAGAACCCATTGTATTTCTTCCCAGAACAGGCCTTACACCTAGCAATTAATAATTATTGTATGACAGTGTGTGTAGCATAGCCAGCATATCCTAAGATAGTCTGGCAGTGAAAAGTTCAAGCTCTTTTAGTGTTATGTACCATTGGATGGGAAGCTAGACTTGTTTTTAAGGCAAGAAATGTTCCAGAGGTGGTTTGCCATTGCCTGCCTCTGCATCACAACCCTGGTATTCCTTAGAGGTCTCCCATCCAAATACTGGCCAAGGCCGACCCTGCTTAGCTTCTGTGATCTGATGGGATCAGGCTAGCCTGGGCTATCCAGTTCAGGGCTGCAAGTGCAGATCTTTCAGGACAGGAAGGATGGGATCCTTGTATCCAGCCCTCAACAATAACCTGGTTGCTACATGTTGAACCAGCAGAAGTTTCTGAACAGTTTTCAAGGGCAGCCCCACATAAAGCACATTACGGTAATCTAGCCTGGGTGTGATCAGAACATGCATCACTGTGGCTGGATCTTACTTTTCAAGGAATAGTTGTAGTTGCTGTATCAGCCACAGCTGGAACAAGGTGCTGTGTGCGACTTGCTCTCTGTCCTTGATAGGGCCTTATTAGTGCCCATTTTAATGAAGCTGTCTTTGGGCAGGAAGGTACCAATTGTTTTGTTCCAAATCTGTAGTACCACTGTGGAGCTTGGTAATGAAGTTCTTGATATGTTTGGTTGCTGAGATAGGATTAGAAATGTCGGCAGTGGTTGAGATACTAGAAAGAGGGCTGGGCGGTCCCTTTCACAGCTCTCTGGAGTTCTTCCACTGCACTCTGCCAGTCTTGCTAATTCTCCCCCCACCCCATTCCCCAAACATGGAAGTGGAATAAACTGTGATTATGAGCATTTATTTAACATGCACATTTCTGTCCACCCCAGCACCAGTATCTTCAGTCTACCTCCTTGACACCTGCAGCTCTTTCCAAATAGTTCACAAGTCAGAAAAATAAGATAAGTATTTCCATGCGGAGAAGCCAAACAAAATGATAGTGTGTTTATTTTGGCTCTTCCAAGTATGTTCTGGCACCTTAATACCTTCTGCAGTGAGGAAAAGCTCCTTTTTCTACTCTAGGCTGTTAACAGCATGTCCCTCTTCCTAAATATTAGTTAATTCCTAGTTTGACCTCCCCAGGCAAGCGGAGGTTGACTGTTATTCTGAAGTAAGAGCTCCCTGTGCAGAGCTTGGTTTTAGAGGACTTGCCTGAAACAGACACCTGGGTCCTATTACATAGGACCTCCTAATACGTTTTCCTATTCTGAATGTTAGAAATTGATGTATACATCAGAAGCAGGAGACCAGCCAGGGCGGTTATAAGACGGCTATGCTAGATGTCACAGGATTACAAGGATTGCCAGAGGAGGATAGGGAAACTATGGAGGTGCAAAGTGAATTATTTGCATCAGTTTTCACTGTAGTTGTTGGCCAACTTCTTACCCCAGAACTGCTATTTTGGGAGAACCATGTCTGAAGAACTAAATCAAACAATGATGTTATTGTATGGCTAATTGACAAATTAAAAAAATAACGTCATTGGGTCTGATTAACGTACAATATACCCAGTGATTCTTAACTCATACATGAAATTGCTGATCTACCCAGGATATGTAACACATCGTCAAACTCAGCCTCTGTACTCCAAAAAAATTGGAAAGCAGTATGTTTTATTTCTTAAGAGACCCAGGATTCAGCAAGGAAATTACAAGCCCATTAGCCAGATTTTATTTATTTATTTATTTAGACTTTCAGACCGCCCTTCCCTACGGGCAGGGCTCAGGGCATTTTACAACAAGGTAAAAACAACAGAAAATTAAATTAGCCTAAACCATAACAAAATATCATACCATCAATCAGTCGAAACAATCACTATAATCTCTCCTTATAATAATGCTGTTTTTGTGTGACTCTATCCTGAACGTTCCACACGCTCCCACAGCCTTTCGCTCCCTGCCCTGTCACTCCCATGGTGTGCCAATCCAGTTGCTGCGTTCCTGGAGTCCCGCTCACAGAGGTGGCGAAGAGCGTCTCCGCCTCAGTATTGTGCGAGGCGACAGACAGGGCAGACACTCTGGCAGCCGAAGCCTGAGAAGGTTGAGGCTTGCGTCACTGTTGCCTTGCATCACCATTGGTCACGACGGCTCTTCCACAAGCGGCCATTCAGGGGATCGGGGCGTCAGCAGCTGCACGCGAGGCTTGCCGGAGCCCCTCAGCTCTCCCCTCCCTGGCAATAGGCCAGCCCCCACCCAAAGCAGAGCCCTTCGTCACCACTCCAAGCCGGGGAAATGACGCCCAGGCCTGACCCGCCCCGCCAAAGGAGGTGCCGCTCAACCTGTGAAATTCCTGCGGGCGAAGCAGGGCTGCCGTTTGACGGGGAGGCCGACGTCAACATCTGTCTAGAGTTTGTTGTATTAGTTTGACAACGGGCTTTGCTACTAGTCGATATATAAAGATAGTCTGTTCCAAGATGGCAAGAATTCTAGAAAAGATTGCAGCTTGGTCTGCCCCAGATAAATTGGCACAGAGTGTTATTCGGGACAGAACAGTAAGCCTGCAGAAGAGCAAGCCTTTCCGATGAAGCAGCGGCACGGCACCTGCAAGCAGAAGTCTTGCTTGACTAGCCCTTTGGAGTTCTGTGTGGTGGGTAAGGATTGATCCAGTGTGGTAAAGTGGCCTGGAGGACTGGTGGAGTCTGAACTGGTGGAGGCTGAGAGGGAAAGAGATTTTGGGAGTGGTGGACAGCGCGGTGATAAGTGTCGCTTCAGTGTGTGGCCGCAGTGACAGAGTTCAATGGCCAGTATTGTAATGCCCTTGAATTAATCTGTGAACTGCATTTGGAATACCTTGTACAGTTCTGGACACGCCATCCCAGAGAAGGTGCAGATGACAGCAACCAAAATGATCGAGGAAGGGGTTGGAGGGCCGTCTTCATTTGAGGAAAGGCAAGAGCCTTTTTTTTTTGGAGGGGGGGGAATGACATAATAGAGGCTTATAAAATTATACATAGTGTAGGAAAAAGTGGGGAGAGGGAACTCGGGAGGCCTCTGTAAGAAACGGGATGCTGAGCTAACTAGACTTTGGTTTATTCCAGCAGGGCTTGTCTCATGTCCTGTGGTGCTAGGTACTAAACCAAGGCCTGATTATTGGAAGACATCATTTTAATACTTTCCTTCTGAGTGAGAAAGCTGCAGAAAGCTGTAGGAACAAGTAAATACAGGGAATCAATAGAGGTAAACATCTTTTTTTTTTAAAAATAAAAATTGTGCCTGTCATGCTCCTACTGGAGAGGAACCAGGAAAGAGGAAGGAGAGCCGTGCACACAGTGACGGCATAGTCTTGTGACCGTGCTAGCGCTCTGAGCCGCCTGCCACAGTCTTATGAGTGATGCAGACAGCGTTGCTGGGCATTTTTCCCCTTCCCAGCAAACAAGGGGATTTTTGTCAGAGGGAGCTGTGAGTTTCTAGTAATAGTCTTGCATGAACTAGTATTCTGTTTCCTTCATGTGTTCTCAGTTGGCAGTCTTGGATCTCAAAGCTATTACATAGTTATAAGCGAAACGATACTGTGCTCTGGGAAACCAAGCACATTGATTTGGAATCAAATAGGGTTTTGAACACACACACACACACACACTGCTTATGCAGGCACAGATATGCAGGCACAGACATGTGCTCTGCTTCAGTGCAGCACACACATCTGGAACTTTCTGGAGTGGAAACCTGGAGGCTGGTGTTCATGTTCCTCTCAAACCCCCCCCCCACTCCCTGGAGATGTTTTGCCTTGTGAAGGCGCCTCAAGGGCTGGGATGAGCACCTTCCCACTCAGTTCTTTTTCGACTGATGTAAGCTTTGTGGAGAACATTCTCTGAGTCTTGGAGCACACATGCATACCTAGCATTCAGGAAGCCGTTCGTGAGGCAAGCCTCTGAATGCAAATTCCAGCAAGGGGGGGGACGGGACACCTAGGCTGGAGTCGGATTGAAAGTGTGATGGCTGTTGTGGTGGTTCTCTCAAATGTCGTGTGGCATTTACTCCCCCAAAGGTAGTTTCTCATCGGAGTTGTGCCTCAAGTGGGGTGTCTGCATATCAAAGTGTCGTGTGGGATGCACCCGTGTCAAGGGCGTGCTCAAATAAACACAGAGCTGTAACTTGCTGGGGTGTTCGGAGTCAATCTGGTGTTCATCTCTTGAACCTTGCATCTACTGGGGGGTGTACAGGAGGGGCATTCTGTCATCCAGGGCGAGCACAAAACTCTCAAAAAGTGTCCCTGGCCTCACATAAGTACACTTGGCCTGGTATTCTCTGCCGGGCATAGTGACAGGAGTGACAGTTTCAGCTGTTCCATTGCTATGGACGGATCGCTTGCGTAAAGTTTAGGCTGCTCAAGGTATCATGCCTCTTCAGGGGTGGGGAACCAGCTAGGTTGGTCTGCCTCTGCAGACTGGTAGAGCTGCATGGTTTCCAGATGGCTCCTGGGTTGTTATTCCTGCAGAGCATGGTGAAAGACTGGGTGGTCTCTGGAACAGGGGAGTCGCTTGGTTGTCGACGGCCTAGAATTCTTAAGTGTGCGCCGAGCCTATATAATGCCCTGGTACATGGGGGGAAGAAGGGACAACGGCCAGAATGGAAATCGTAGCATGATCACAGCCAAAGTTAGAGTAGAAAGAGTAAGAGTCCACCAGTAGCACTTCAGAGGTAGGGTATGAGCTTTCGTGAGTCACTGCTCCCTTCTTCAGATTGAAGTACCTGCTGCGGGACTCCTGCTCTTCAAGGTGCTGCTGGACTTGTGCTCTTTTCTGTTGCTACAGACAAACACGGCTACATATCTTGATCTATCTCCGTGAAATGTTAGAGCACAGGTGTCGAACTCATTTGTTGTGAGCGCCAGATCTGACATAAATGTCACTTTGTGGGGTTGGGCCATGTGTGCCATAAAATGTAACACGAGGCACCAGAGATATAAACTCTATGAAGACGATTTCAGATGCCGAATGGCAATAGCAGGCTTGATTGGATTGGGTGTGATATGCAGAAGGGTAGTAGGCATGGAGATACCAGCACTGGTAATGAGACAGGAAAGCTAGGCCTCAGTTTGGTCCAGGAGCATTCATTAGAACATAAGAACATAAGAGAAGCCAATGTTGAATCAGGCCAATGGCCCATCTAGTCCAACACCCTGTCACACAGCGGCCAAAAATACCAGGTGCCATCAGGAGGTCCAGCAGTGGGGCCAGGACACTAGAAGCCCTCCCACTGAGTCATTCCAGGACTCAGGAGGATGCAAAGGATAAATGGAAATAAGTCTAAAGAAGTGAACAGTCACTCATGAAAGCTCATAGCCTACCACGAATTTTGTTAGTCTTTAAGGTACTACTGGACTCTTACTCTTTCTATTGCTATTAGAAACCACAACATTCAAAAACCAGTGGGGGGACATTTTAACCTTCCAGGACATTCAGTTGCTGACCTAAGGGTAGCAGTTCTCTTACAAAGGCATTCCAAAGGGAGATTAGAAAGAAAGATTGCTGAATTGCAGCTGATCATGACACCCTAGACAATGCGTCCTCCTGGACTGAATTGAGACCTAGGTTTCTTCTCTCATTACCAATGCCTGCTCTTGTTATTTGGCATCTGAAATCACTTCACTCTCTGAGATACAAGGACAGATGGACTCAGATTCTAGCTGTATTTGAAGAAGTGAGCAGTGACCCATGAAAGCTCATCCCCTGCTACAACTTTTTTTAGTTAAGTTTCTACTGGACTCTTGCTCACTTCCACTAATAAAGTTTGCAAGCTGTGTGGTTAGGTTTCCTCCCCCTCCCATCTGTTAGAACTGGAAAGGGGGATCTCTCTCTCACTCACTCTCTCGCTCGTTCAATCCCCCCCCCCGCGAAGAAGTACGTGCCCACAAAAGCTTATACCTCGACTAAATCTTTGTTGGTTTCAAAGGTGCCAGGAGACTCCCCCCCCCGGCACTCTTGCTCCCTTCCACTAATAAAGATTGCAGGCTGTGTTGTTATATTATAAAGCCCATAAAAACCACAGTTTAAAAAGTCCAGTTTCTCTCCCCCCATCTGTTAGAACTGGAAATGGAGATCTCTCCCCCACTTCCTCCCTCCCTCTGAAGAAGTGTGCTTGCACATGCTTTTACCTTGTTGGTCTTAAAGGTGCCACAAGACTGACTCACTCCCTCTCTCTTTCTCTCTCCCCTCCCTCCCTCCCCAAAGGAGGAAGGGAGGCTTGACCTTCTCTCTCTCCTCTGAGAAATCTTATCTCCTTTTTTGACAGAGTTACTAAAATGGTTGACTCTGGCAATGTTGTGGATATAGTGTATCTAGATTTCAGTAAAGCATTGACAAAGTTTCATGATATCCTTGAGGATAAGCTGGTTAAGTGTGGGCTGGATGGAGCAACCGTTGGATGGATTCATGGTTGGTTGAAAAATCGTACCCAGCAAGTGCTCGTAAATGGCTCTGTGTCTACGTGGAGGGAAGTCTCGAGTGGAGTGCCACAGGGCTCGGTTCTGGGCCCGATGTTGTTTAGTGTTTTTATAAATGACCTGGAGGAAGACATAGAGGGGATGCTTATCAAATTTGCAGATGACACAAAGCTGGGTGGGATTACTAATTCTGCAGAAGACAGAGTCAGGATTCAAGATGATCTAGATAGGCTGGAACAGTGGGCTGTGGCAAATAAAATGAAATTTGATAGAGATAAGTGCCAAGTCCTACACCTGGGCACAAAAAATCAAAGGCACAGATATAGAATGGGAGGGACTTGGCTTGACAGCAGCACATGTGAAAGGGATCTAGGTGTTCTGGTTGATCACAAGCTAAGCATGAGCTTGCAGTGTGATGTGGCTGTGAAGAAAGCTAATGTAATCTTAGGATGCATTAACAGAAGCATTGTGTCCAGACCACGGGAGGTGGTAATTCTGTTCTATTCTGCTATGGTTAGGCCTCACCTGGAGTCCTGTGTCCAGTTTGGGGTACCACACTTTAGGAAGGATATTGATAAGCTGGAGTGTGTCCAGAAGAGGGCAACCAAGATGGTGAGAGGGTTTGAATCCAAGTCTTATGAGGAGTCTTATGAGGAAAGGATGAGAGATTTGGGTATGTTTAGCCTGGGAAAGAGAAGACTTAGCAGGGACATGATTGCAGTCTTCAAGTATTTGAAGGGCTGCCATGTAGAAGATGGAGCAGATCTATTACCTCTTACTCTGGATTGCAAGACTAGATCTAATGGGTGGAAATTACAAGGGAGTCGTTACCGGCTAGAAATCAGGAGAAACTTCCTGTCAGAGTGATTGAGCAGTGGAACAGACTGCCTCGGGAGGTGGTGGATGCTCCTTCACTGGACGTTTTCAAGTGGAGGCTGGACGACCATCTTTTGGGTATGTTGTAGGTATGTAGGGCTATCTTTTGGCTATGCTCCTGCAGAGTGCAGGAGGTTGGACTAGATGACCTTCAAGGTCCCTTCCAACTCTAACATTCTATGATTTTAAGAGAAGCAGGAAGCAGGAGAGGAGAGAGCTGAGCAAAAGCGAGCTACAATGCAGGAAGCAGACGAGAGCCAGTTGCTCGCGGGCCAGATAGGAGCCTAGCACTCGTTATGGGGCCCCACATGGCTTTATTCTGTCTCCCATGCTTTTAACATGTACATGAAATGCTGAGAGAGGTCATCTAGGAGATTTGGAGCAAGGGATCATGTGTAGTAACGGCCTCTAGCTCTGGATTTTCGTTTTCAGCTGTGTCAGGTGAGACAGTGGATGATCTGAACCTGTGTCTGGAGGAAGTTGGATGAGGGCCACTAAACCGAAGCTCAGCTCAGACAAGGCTGAATTGCTGTTGACCAATAATAATTATGTCCTTGCAGGCACATATACAGCCAGTGCTTTGGCTTCCAGTTGAGTACGAAATCAAGTTCAAGGTGGTGGTACTAACTTTTAAAGCCTTATGTGGTCTGGGGCCAATATATCTGTGGGATAGCCTCTTCTGATATGTTCCCTGGAGAGCCTTTTGTTCAGCTGACCAACACCTGCTGGTAATCCCTGGCCCAAAACACATCTGTTTGACCTCAACCAGCGCCAGAGCCTCCTCAGCTCTGACTCCAGCCTGGTAGAACACTCTCCCTCATGAAATCAGGGCCCTGCAGGACTCACTACAGTTCCACAGGGCCCATAAAATGGAATTGTTCCACCAGGCCTTTGGTTGAGGCTATGGATGTCAAATTACATTGGCCTCCCCTGCCCTGCTCTGCCTCAGCTTGTCTTGTGCTACACACTTTATTAAATTGTTCCATCAGCGGACATTTTACCCACCTTCTAGTAGGCCAGTCCTTGGGGACCAATACAGCATACATCATGAAGCTTGTTTATTCACTTGTCATCAAGTACTGTATTTTTTATTATTTTTTTATTAAAACAACAATAACAACAAAACAAAACATAATAACTTATCCAGGTATGAAATCTACGGCCTAGTAAACACTTACAAAGCATAATATTTACAAGGGGTACCAATTCGCATTCAATAAAATACAAAATTAACATATTTCTTAGGTAACGTACAACTTTTGTTGTGAGAACTGGAGACATAATCAAAAAATGGTAACCATTTTCCCAAAAAATTATTACTCTTAGCTGAAGATTCCGCCACTGTAATCTGAAGTTATCCATTACCGCTAAGTCCCAAAGCTTCAAAAACCATTGTTGTACTGAGGGGATTGTCTTAGATTTTCAGTTCTGGGCAATCGGTACCTTTGCCGCAATTAAAAAGATTGAAGCTAGCTCTGCCTTAGTTTTAGAGATTTTAAGACTAGGCCAATAATTCAAAAGAACTGATTCTGGAGTATATGGGATAGTGCATCCTAAAAAAATTTCTATAAAACCCGGAATTTTAGGCCAAAAGCTAGCAATAAGGGGACATTCCCACCAACAATGCTTGAAAGTACCCAGACTTCCACACCCTTTCCAGCATCTTGGATCAGAAGATGTATTTAAATGAGACAACCTTTGTGGAGTCAAATACCAGTGTGCATAAAGTTTAAAGTTTTGCAATTTAATATTTAGAGAATTTGTCGAATACAAACGTCATGGCCAAATTTTTTGCCATTGGTCTTCACTTAATACAAAGCCGCAATCATTGTGCCATACACCATGAAGCTCCTTTACTCACTTGCCATCAAGTACTGTATTATGGTTTTTACAGTTTTTAAAGTGTATATATTTTAACTGTTTACCCACTTGTCATGACCCGCTTGGGGGGAAGGTGGCATAGAAATCTCAAAACATAAATAAAATATCGTCATCCTTGGGATTTATTTATTTTTTAAAAAATTATTTAAAACCCTTATTTGCCACCTTTCTCCCTTGTGGAACTCAAGGCAGCTCACAATATAAATGAAACATAAAAACACAATAAAAAACTGTTATAAAACCCATAAAAATAACAGTTCAAGTCAATCAGGATGCAGTCCTCAACAAAACTGTCTTCAGCTGCCTCCTGAAGGTTGCGAGGAGGGGGCCAGGTGCTCCTCCCTGGGGGAGGTTGTGCCGTAATTGTGAGGCTGCCATGGAAAAAGCCCCCTCTCATGTACCCACCAAAGAAGCATTTTTAATTGGTGGAACGGTCAGGAGGGCATCTCCTTGCAGTCCTAATTCCAGGCAGGTATGTGTGGGAGAAGACAGTCCTTCAGATACCCCAGCCACGTAGGGCTTTAAAGGACAAAACCAGCACCTTGAATTGGACTCCAGAGTGGATTGGTAGCCAATATAATAGCTGTAGTATCAGGGGCATATGCTTCCAATAGTTTGCCTCCACCAGCAGTCTAGTTGCAGCATACTGCACTAGCAGCAGCTTCCGGACATTCTTCAAGGGTAGCCCCAAGTAGAGTGGACGGCAGTAGTTCAGTCTAGATGTAACTAAGGCATGGATCCTTGTGGTTCAATCTGACTGAACCAGGAATGGACACAGTTGACACACCAGCCAGAGCGGGACCCGTGCACTCCGGTCTGCTGCAGCCACCTTCTTTTCTATAATGGCTGCTGTGTCAAGCGGCAGTCCCAAGCTGCAAACCTGGCTTTTCAAGGGGAGTACGCCCCCGTCCAAGAAAGCAGAGATCTGAAGTCCTGGGTCTGCTTTTTTTGCAAACCCAGAGGAGTTTGGTCTTGTCAGGATTAAGTTTCAGCTTCTTCATCCTCATCCAGCCCATTACGTACTAGTTCAGAACATCGACAGCATCCTTGGAATTAGGTGGGAAAGAAAGGTAGCGCTGGGCATCATCTGCATATGGGCGGCATCACAGGCCAGACCTCCCAGTGGCTTCATAGCACTATTAAATAACATGGGGGATAAGATGGAACTCTGCGGCACCCCACAGGTCAACAGCCATGGGGCAGAGCAGGAATCACCCAACTCTGTCTTCTGAGACCAATCCCCTGGAGAGGACTCAGTCAGTCCCAGTGCTGAGAGGGGGCTCAGCAGGAGACTACGGTTGACAGTACTGAAGGCCACTGAGAGATCCATTGTTGTACTGAGCCTAATTCTCGATATAGGTCATCAGCCAAAGCCGGCTCTATTGCAAATCCTGGCCTGAAGCCAGATTGAGATGGGTCCAGAAAACCAGACTCTTCCAAGAACCCCTGGAGCTGAGAAGCCACAACCCACTCTAGCACCTTGCCCAAGAATGGGCAAGAATGGAAGATCGGAGACTGCAGTTTTCTAATGCAGTTGGGCTCAGGGACGGGTTTTTTTCCAAAACCTATCTAATCAATGCCTCCTTGAGCACAGGTGGCACAACTCCCACTCTTAAGAAAGCATTTATCACTCCCCTTACCCACTCAGCTAGGGTCAAAAGCACAGGTGCTAGATCTTTCCTGTCCAAGGATCTTGTCCACATCCTCAGGATCCACAAGCTGAAAAGTATCCAGATAAATCAAAAAAGCAGATGCCAAAGGTACGTCATCTGGACATGAATCCATGCTGGCAGCTAACCTAGAACAGGTCTGAGCAATTTTGTCTGCAAAATAAATGGCAAATTGATCACAGCAGGCCGTTGTGTGGTCAGAGTCCAAATCCTTGGAGTTATGATGATGCAGAAGTCCCTGAAACGCACAAAACAGCTCAGCTGGACAGTTAACGTGCAGACGCAATGACGGTGGAGAAATGGTGCCTTTTGTCATCGTCACGGCCACGGAATAGGCTCTTAACTTGGGCTGTACGCCGTGTTCAGTCCATCTGACTCTGAGTTTTCTGCCCGTGGTGCTCTAGCCCATGTCATCACCATCAGCTCTCCAGTGGAGATCCGGGGAGACTGGTTGGCTCTGTCCTGGGGGAGCCGGTGCTTAGGGGCAGCAGTGCCAGCAGCCCAGACCATCTCCCTACTCCAGAGAGCAGTCAGAGCTGGAGGACAGAGCTGGGTCAGAGTTACACCCCCAGCCTCAATCCAGCCAGGCCAGCCTGCTCATCCAAAATTAAATCCTGAATGCCAGTAGTTTTTCCACTTACCGACCCGGCAGTCAGTAGCAGGATCTTAAGGCTCAGGGGTCCAGCCTTGGCACGGCTAGGCCTCCTCCTCCTCCTCCTGGATGACTGGTCTGTATCCCACTGACATCTCCCCGTACCCAGGATCAGGGGAATGGCAGCCCCCTCCCCCAAGCACAGACCCTACTGGCTGTTATTTCTCCAAAAAGGATGCAGCTGAGGACCAGGATTCCCACCCTCGTGAGTTGTTTAGCCCTCCCAATTCCTCTGGCTCCCCTTGGGTCGCCCCTTTGGGTTAAGGCATCCCAGATGGGGTTGCACTCCTCCCTAAAGAGCAGGCTTGCTGCTTGAAAGGTATTTTATTAAGTCCGTGTGTGATGAGCCAGTGCGGTGTAGTGGTTAAGAGTGGCAGACTGTAATCTGGAGAGCCAGGTCTGATTCCCATTCCGCCTCCGCATGAAGCCTGCTGGGTGGCCTTTGGCCAATCCCAGGCCATTGTAGGCAGCAGGGGAAGATCTTCATGTTTACTCAGGCTTTTGCATTGATCTGACTTTATTTTTCCTCTGGTCTCGTCTTTCATATATTTTATACTGGCTTTCATGCATCAGTGATGTTTTCTATGTGATTTTATGTTGTTAGCAAGTTGTGTTATTCTGTTGAGGATTGTTTTAGCTGTGAGCCACCTTGCAAGCCAATAGGTTGAGAGCTTGCAGGATATTAACTCATTTAATTAAATTCCCTGGAATCCTCCACAGACTGCTGTGACACCATTCACATTCGTTCCGAACTAGCTGCTGCTCTTGATGCAGTTAATTACTGGATGAAATCGGAGTGCCAAATTGTCGTGTTTGCTGGATTGATGAAGTGGGTGCTGTTCGGGCATATATGGTCAGGTTGTTTGGAGAGGTCTGTCCCATCCCTTGCCTGCTTGACTCTCGCCCTCGACTTATGACCCCAACCCAGATGGGAGGGAGTGACTGGCTCTGAGATACGGTGAATTCTTCCTTGAGAGAGGAACTGTCTTTAAGGAGGTGGCAAGAGGTGGCATTTGTTGTTGTTTTTGTTGTTCAGTCACACAGTCGAGTCCGACTCTTCGTGACCCCATGGACCACATCACGCCAGGCCTTCCTGTCTTCCGCCGTCCTCCGGAGTTTGCTTAATTTCATGTTTGTTGCATCGATTACACTGTCTGACCATCTCTTCCTTTGCTGTCCCCTTTTTCTTTGATCTTCAGTCTTTCCCAGCATCAGGATCTTCTCCAATGAGGGCTCCCTTCTCATTTGGTGGCCAGAGTATTTGAGCTTCAGCTGCAGTCTCTGGCCTTCCAGGGAACAGTCAGAGTTGATTTCTTTTAGAACTGACTGATCTGATCTCCTTGCAGTCCAAGGGACTCTCAAGAGTCTTCTCCAGCACCATAATTCGAAAGCATCTATTCTTTGGCACTCGGCCTTCCTTATGGTCCAGCTCTCGCAGCCATACATTACTATTGAGAATACCATTGCTTTGACCATACAGACTTTTGTTGGCAGGGTGATGTCTCTACTTTTTATTATGCTGTCTAGGTTTGCCATCGCTTTCCTCCCAAGGAGGTGGCATTACACCACTCTTAAAGAAAACTTCTTTGCATCCCAACTGTTGGCCGATCACAACTTTCCTCTTTTGGGGCAAGGTCCTCAGGCAAGTAGTAATTGTTCAACTCCAGGCACTCCTGGATGAAACGGATTTCAGTTGGGTTTCAGGCCCACGTTTGGCACAGAAATTATCTTGGTCATTGTGACAGATGACCTGTTCTGGGAGCGGGGTGGGAGGAGAATTATCCTTTTGATTATTTTGGATCTGTCAGTGACTTTCAGTGCCACCAATCATATCTTCTGAACTGTCTTTTGAGATTGAGAGCAGAGCACCCTGTTCCTACATGGAAATCCCATTCCTGCTTCGAAAATAATTCCAGAAAACAGTATTCTTTCGCTCCACCCTTTGGCAATTTTGCCTTGGGGTTTTACCAGGGCTCGGTCTTGTTCCCCATGCTTTTCAACAACTTCATGAAACCACTGGGCAAGGTCATTGGGATTCTCTTCTTATTTGTGCCCAAAGGGATAGCAGGTGAGTCGAAAAGGTGCTGGAAGGCAGACTGGTTGGACAAGAGAAGTTCTGTTACTTGGGTGGTGGACTGTTCTTCTCTGCATGGAAGCAGGTTGTCTTTTAGCTCCGCCCTTGGCTTCAGTTACCCAAGCAACATGCATGGACCGAGAGTGCCGGTGGTGCTTTTCCTGGAAGGAAATGCCCAAGCTACAGCTCTCTGTGCTCTCGGTTAGCATCAGGGCTTTGTTGCTGTCCTGCTCGCCCAAAATGTTGCTGCAAAGTGTGTGTGTGTGTGTGTGTGTGTGTGTGTGTGTAGTGGCATGCTGCAGTGATCATATTACACCTGTCATGGAAGAGATCATACTGTGACTGTTGCTAGTTCGTTTCTCAGCACAATTCAAGATGCTGGTTTTGACCTTTAAATCCTTCTGTGATCTGAGGGCCAAGCGCCTGAAAGACAGGCTCCTCCCGTATGAACCTGCCCATCCATTATGTGGACTCCCCTGCTGAAGTGTGGGGGCAGCAGCCAGCATCGGGGCCTTCTCAGTGGTGGCCTTGCGTCCGTGGGAGTCTTTCCTCCCAGCGGCTGTCCGGTGCCTTCTGGGTGAGCATCCAGCTGCCTGGGGGAGACCTTGTCCTTTCATGCCGTTTTCGCTTCCTTTCAGGTTGGTAGTAGAAAAGAGCCAGAGTCCAGGAGCACCGTAAAAGACTAACAAAATACGTGGCAGGGGGGGCGCTTTCGTGCGTCAATGCAGTCACTTCTTCAGAACGTCTCATTCAGCCTTGCTTCATTCAGAAGTTTCATTTAGGCATGTAGTATTTGCTCAGATGCAAGACTAGTTTGTATCCCAGGTACACCATAAAAAATACCGGGTAGTCTTACATTCCCGTACAAGTTGCAAGTATGTCCAGTAATAGGTTGTGTGTGTGGTGGAAGCCGAGGGTGGAGCTTGAAGAAGTGGTCTTAAATTGAGGCTGGGCTCCCTTTTGAGTAAACAACAGAGTTTCCCTCTGGCTGATAGCTGGTTCTCTTTCATTTCATGATCTAATGCTGCTGTGTTTTCAGTTGCTGTGTTTTTTGCCTTAATGACTGCTTCATTCGTGGGCATCTTATGATACTGTTTTAGTATGTTGTAGGCCGCTTCAAACTCTAGGAGAAAAGCAGGTTACAAATTCTCTAAATAAGTGAGGTGCCTGTGAGGAAGTCCCTCGGCTGTTGTGGTTCTCTCTTCAAAGCGTCTCGCTCTGGGAAAGGTTGGCCTCTGGTGCCGTCTCCAGGAGCATTGTAAAGATGCCGCCCCCCGCCCCCGCCCCCGTTTCTGTGTGAGCCGTTTCCCAAAAAGGCTCCCAGTTACTGGACTCAGCCTTGTAGCCGCTAAAGACCATAGCAGATGATTCTAACAGATGGGGGCTTTAGAGACCGCCTCCCCCCTTTCTCAGCCAGAGGCAGAGTCAGAAATGGCCTTGGGATTTGCCCTTCTTGACCGGGATCCCACAGTGACACCGGAGAGTCTGAAATACCCAGGGAGGGGAGGTGGGATGTGTGGCCAGGCATAGGGCCAGGAGGTGCCTGATGCATTTCTCTCCTAATGGCATGGCGGGGGGGGGGTTCCTGCTGCTGCACTCCTGCTGCCCCCCCCCCCGCGTTCACCCAATCTGCATGCAAAGATGAGATTCCATGCTGAGGTGGACAGAAGGCATGTTTCAAGTACTGTTCCCCCCCCTGTCTGGAGTGCTGAGCTGGTAAAGGGCTGTGAAGCTTCACAACTGATCAGCCGCCAGACTGTTTTCCTGGTTTGGGTTCACAGTTGTTTGCCACGAGAAAACTCTCCCTGCCATTTTGGAAGAAGAGAATTTCATTTGCATTACTTGGAAGTTGTGGTTCTGCTCCCTATAAACTTCAAATATGTTTCCAGGAGATGGGAAAGAGGGCACGGTGAAGTTTTCGGGAAACTTAAGGGAGGCCGCGTGGGGTAGTGGTTAGAGCCCTGGACCAGGAACCGGGAGACCCAGGTCTGAATCTTCACCCTGCCGTGGCAGCTTGCTGGGTGGCCTTGGGCCAGTCACACACACACACACACACTCACATACACACACTCTCTCTCTCTCTCTCCCCCCTTCTCTCCCATTCCCAGCCTGACCTACTTCACAGCATTGCTGTGAGGATAAAATGGAGGGGAGGAGGGAAAGGCAGGGCGTGGAAGTAAATGAACTGCATTTTGAAAACAGATAAGCATTAATACTTTTGTTTCTTTATCTATTATGTTCAGACCATCCCCAGAGCAGAATGCATATGTATTTAAGTCCTGGGTGGTATGTCTGACTGCTACCACCTTGGCAGCCTTTTTAACGCAGTGCCTTTTGGAGAAGGGCTGGGGCCGAATGCCTGCTTTGCACACCGGGGCTCCTGGGTTCAGTCTCTGGCAAATTTTCTTCACAGATCTTGGGTATGGGCCTGTTGGGAACGGCCTTTCTTTCTTTAGCTGTTTGAACCTTTGGAGTTAACCTTGAAATGCGGCTGCATCTGTCGGCTAGTACCGATGACAGCAGCGACCACACAAATGTAACTCCATGTTTCTGCCCCCCTCCCCCTGCCGACTGAGATCAGAATATAAGCAGAGAGGCACGTAGAGGGGAGCTGGGGAAGCATCTAGAGAAAACCCTTTTGCGTTTCACCACAGCACAAGCCTAGCTGAAGTCAGACAGTTTGTGTTGCAGGCTGCCCAGTTAGTCGGTTGCACCAAAATTCCCAAGGTGAGTGCTGAGCCCTTGAATTTGGCAGGTGGGGTAGTTGTGAAGCTTTCAAGAGGCTTCTGCAGGCTTTTGCCCTAGTTTTCCATTTGGAGTTTAGGGTCAGTTCCAAGATGGGCATAGGGAGAAGGTGAGACGCACTGCTCATCAGAGGTGGTGCCATTAGCAGCCCTCGGTAGGAACCTGCCCCGCTTCCAGGACATGCCCAATCCCCACAGCTGTCAGGATGAGAACTTCCAAACTCCCTTCCCTGGTCCATGGCATGTGGATTGGACATAGGACCCCCTTGCAAGGGCCGAAATGCTGCTGCAGGGGCTTGCTTTGAATGGCTAATGTGGGCCCGCCCTTAGTCAAAGAGCTTGCAGCACGTGTGATCTTGTTAATGGCCAACAATTTCATTAAGCTCCATAAAGCATCTCCAGACACAGTCAGTTAGCTTCTCAGAAAAGATCCTTGCCTGTTGCTCATATATCATGTCTTTTCTGAAACCGGTCATTTGCCTTTTCTTTTTAGGATAAAGATAAAGTTTCTCTAACCAAGACTCCGAAGTTGGACCGGAGTGATGGCGGCAAAGAGGTGAAAGAAAGAGCTACGAAGCGGAAATTGCCTTTCACTGTTGGAACAAATGGAGATCAAAAGGATTCAGATACAGGTAGGGGAACTGAAACATCGCCTGGAAGTAGGGCCAGATTGGCCCACCTGGGTAGGTAGCAGGTTTTTGGCACCACGGAAGCTGCTTGTTTTGTTTTAAAAACGATGCATCAGTCACATTGAATGCTGCATCTTACTTTCACCTCGGCAAGCTGGATTTTAGCTTCACGTTTGTCCTGTCACTTCTGCCTAGATGGATTTGTCACCCGAGTAGGGTCCATATCTGGTCTAAGCTGTCGCTTAACGTGTGCACCACATGCAAGAACGAAATGTGTGCAAGAGGTACCAGCAGAGTGGTTGGCTGTTGGAACATTTGATACAGTTGAAGAGGTGATACCTGTTTATTTTGAGGGCTGTGGCTGACAGTTTACAGGAAGAGGGAGTGGTGCAGATGGTGCATTTTGATGTATTCTGTAACGGCACGCTTTAACAACTTGCTTTTGTAAACTCTGATGGTCCTTGGCTGCCGTTTGGGAGGAAAGCTCACTGGAAGAGACAAGAGAATGAAGCTGCTGATCTGAAATCTTGTCTTTGGCACAACAATACAACAGTAGTTTTCAGGGCCAGCGCAAATGTGTGGAAGAGCATAGAGTCTGCTCTGCTCCCTTTCCTTCATCCCCTGTCTGCAATCTCTCGTTGGGAAGCATAAGGAAATTGTAGCATTACAGCTTATATATAATAATGATTGGTGGGTTGTAATGAACCACGAGTCACACATAACAACCATGCATCACATGCAGTGTTCCCTCTAAGCTGAGTTAGTGTGAGCTAGCTCATAGTTTTTTAGCCTCCAGCTCACAGATTTTTATCTTTGCTCAGGAAGGATGGCTCCAGAGCAAACTAACTTATGCGGCAGTCAAATCACTTGCTCACAACGTTAATGCCAGTAGCTCACAAAGTAGAATTTTTGCTCACAAGACACCACATCTTAGAGGGAGCATTGACGTGTACAAATCCCCCTGAATCGTTCTTTTGTAAAGCACTGTAAAGTCACAGTCAACTTATGGCAATGCTGTAGGCTTTTCAAGGCAAGAGATGTTCTAAGATGGTTCCCCATTGCCTGATTCTGCACAGAGACACTGGACTTCCTTGGTGGTCTCTCGTCCAACTACTAACTAGGGCGGACGCTGTTCCTCCAGATGCACGGCCGGTAGCTGTTATTATGAATATTTTCACTGCTGCTGTCATGAATGTCTGAAATCTTCAAGGCCTTCGTGGACAGCACAGTTTTTGGCTGCTTATGTCAACAGTTTTGCATCCTTGAAAGTTTCCTGTAATTATATTACTGAAAATTCTTTGTGATCGTATTGTGTGCGGTAAATCTTTGTAGCATGTTGTCATGAGGGCAGTTGTTTTCTTAACTAGCTTCTGATATCGGACAGGCAGAGCTTGTTGGGCCGACCCTGTCAGGGCCTGGTTTGTTTACAGGTGCGAAGGGGATATCCATGGCTGTGTGGGGATAGGATGCCTGAGTCACCCCTCTTCCATTCCAGAAAGGGCAGTTGTGGCAGAGTTCTCACCTTAGAGAGAGAGGCCTGTAATTGAACCAAGTGGTTTGCATAGGGGTGGCTGTCACTGTGGTTGCTAATCTTCTGGCCAATTACTCTGTGCGGTTCCAAATTGGTTCCAAAGTGTGGAAAGGGAATGATTGGGCTCGGAAGTGGTCCGGGGTCCCTAATTCCCTTATCGTGCCAGGTCACAGCAGGTTCTGTCTCGATTCCCATCTCCACCAATACCGGACTTGGCCACAGCTTGCGGAGCCTTTTTGGCCCCTTCCAGTGGGAGGGTGTGTGTTTTGTAGGCCTCCATGCTGTTCATGAGAAATGCTCTCAGAGCCCCTCCCGCTCTTCCATTAGAGTTGGAGGCTCATGGCCCTGGCGGGAGGGCTGGTGTGTTGAGAAGGGGGAAATAAGCAGCTTTACCATTGATCCGCATTATTTGCAACTCAGTGTGATGTTTTGTTTTAAAAGCAAGTGCTTGGCATACTAAACAGAGGCATTTTCCTTCTTAAGTGTTTCTTAGCATGATATGCAAGAGGAGACAGCTTGCACACAGTGTTGGGCTTGTGTTAAGCCAATTATAGTCTCTCTGTCCATTGTAGACTAGTACAGAAACCATGTTTATAAGAGCCTCTTCAGTTTGGCAAGTAAAATGTCTTCCGTTCACCAGTCTCTTAACATTTCTGAAATGTGTGTTGCTCGCTCAGGGGTGGATGGGTGCTGTGCTTGTCCAGAATTGGGCCAGGTGCACAGAGAGGTCTTCTCGGACTGTTTCCTGCTGGGTCCTGTCTAAAATATCCTGCGATCCGGCCGGGGTATCTGTTACAGTGCTCTGTGTCGTGAGGGAAAGCAGGCTGCCTTACACTTCCCTCTCCCGACCGCCCCCGCATCCTCCTTTTCATTCTGCACTCCCCGCGCTGCCCTCAGCAGTCTCCCAAATGTGCTAGAAACATTGGCATATATTTTATCCCATTTTTTTGCAAGCGTATTCTGCATATAATTAGGTATGTTGCATCCAAGGCAGAACGGAACAAGAAAGCAGAGGCCAAGAACATATTTTAGAAATCCGTTCTCACTAATGTGGCCTCGGGCAGCTCTTTGGTGCTGTGTTGAGACAAGGGCTTGGAGCTTTTCCAGAGCTCTTTGTTCCTTTAAATCTCACCAGGGGATGTCTCATCAGCAGAAGATGCAGCCTCCGTGTAAAGGCTTTGAGGAGACCTGAGTGGTGGCGAAGCTTTTCCCACCGGTCAGCAGGAGAGGCTTTCAAAACTTGTGGCTGGGCTCTCCTGGGCTGCGCCTCTCTCTCTCTCTCTCTCTCTCTCTCTCTCTCTCTCTCTCTCTCTCTCTCTCTCTCTCTCTCTCTCTCTCTCTCTCTCTCTCTCCTGTGCATTTATTCCTGACCTGCCAGCTGAGTCATGGAGCTGACTGGAAGGCACCAGACTCCTCCCCTCCTCCTCCTCCTCCTCCTCCTCGGAGCTGCCAGCTTTCCTTATGCGTCTATATTGTGTCATGTGGTTTGGCCTGCTGTCTCTCTGCCCTTGCAGTTGCAGGAATGCTTGCAAAGGGCTGGTTTGCTCCTTCAGCTAGACCCCCCCTAGAATGCCTTAATGGACAGCAATAGTTCCAGGTGGTCAGCCGTGTTGTTCTGTAGAGCAAATTTAGAGTCCGGAGTGGCACTTTTAAGACCAACAAGGTACGAGCTTTCGTGTGCACGCACACATTTTCAAGTACGTTGGAATGGTGATGACTCTCTGTGGAGGATGCCCTTTTAAGGTCTTGACTGAGAAGGAGGGCAGTGGGGCGTTTCTGACCTCCAGCAACTGGACTTCCATTTGCAGTACTTAGTTGCCTGGCTCGGAGGGAGTGGTCAGTGCTTGAGTGAGAGCTGGCAAGGTTGGCACGATGGCGCAGTCTGCTGAGGACAAGGGTGGTTTTGTGTTTATGGGGGGCAGTGAGCCCCTTCAGTGAACAGCAAATGCCCCCGGGAGGAAGGGCTGTGTTGCCTGCAGAACAGCTAGGGCCGGGTCACTTGGGGAGCGTGCAGCGCCTTCCTCCTGACCCTCTCTGCTTTAGCCTTTAGGAGGATATAAGATGTGTCTGTCACGGGTGTACCACCTTGAGCTCCTTGACTGAACGGTGAAACTAAAAAAAAAAAGAATGCGGTAATGGCCCTTTGCTTCCCCCAAGGCCCAGCTTCCCTGGTTGGAGGCCGTGGCACTTCTGCCTCCCTCCTCCCCTCAGATCCCAAAGGTCCCCCTCGCTTCCACAGAAAGGTAAAAATCCGAAGGAACCGTGCCAGGGGGAGGGATTTGGTAGCAGGACTGGAAAGAGAGGCTGTGAAAGAGCCGTGCACACAGAAAAGAGAATCTCCACGGAGGATCAACAGGGTGGAATGCCTGCTCAAGAGTAATTCCGAAGGCCGTGTGGACCGGGGGACCCAAGGCGGTGGCATTTCAGGAAGAATTTCACCTACCACTTGGAGCTTATCAGCCATCTCCTTGGCTGCAGGCCGCTACTTGCGTTGTGTTTTCATTTGAGGGTCTGAGTTGGCCGAAGATAGGTTATCCACTCTCCGTTTTTGTTGGCACAGCTTTGTATCCTTTCACACCAGAACCCATGAAAGTTTGCATTGTGTGGAAGATTGGGGGCAGGGGGGGAGCCATTCAAGGAGAGTAAAGCTTAACAAAGCTTGGCACTTTGGGACACCCTCAGGGGCTTCTTGTATTTTAACATGCGGCCCTTGCTGCAATATTTAGATTTTCATCCTCCCAACCATAATGTGAGGAGACTTATCACAGCTCTAAAATAGAAAGAATGACGAAGTGACTTGCAAGGTGTCCCACGGCTGGCCTGTCATGTAAAACTAGGGTGCAAGTTCAACATTCCTGTCATTGGCTGCTATTTGTAGTGTTGCTTCTAGTTAAGGGGGGGGAGAACGGGAATTATGGCCAGTGACACCGTTCTTGAAAGTTTTCTCCCTCCTCCAAAAGTCTGGTGGAGTAAAGGAGCCGCACCACAGCAGAGAAAACCCGGATCCCTGCCCCTGCCTCTTTTCACCCAAGGGTCTGGGGGAACTCTTCCACATATTAACTTGTTCCATGTCTCTCCGGAGATGTGAGCAAACTGAATTTCCAGGGCAGTCTTTGGGTCAGTCACTCTTGGCTATCTTTGGAGCCGTGGAATGCAGCAGTTGTTTCCCGGCACAGTGCGAGATTTCACAGTTGGCTACGATGGGAAGGAAGGGAGAATCCCACCTTCAGCTGCAACCGCGGAGGAAATCTTCAGAAGGAAGAATGCAATTTAAACCCAGTGTGTGGTAATCTGAAAACTGCTGCCCTTAGAGCCATCAGTGGTAGATTGATCATTAACCTGTCTCTTTGCCTGTCATTGGAGCAGCTGCGGATTCTGCCCTGTCATTAAGCTGCTGTCTTTTAAGCTGCCTGGGTGGTGGTTTGCTTTTTTCCTTTCGATCCTTCTCCCTTCTTTCTTCCTCTCCCCTCCCCCCCCATCTGCCTTTTCCTCCGTCTGCCTTAACCTGCATTCTGCAGTTGCGCTTAAGTGGAGTGGAGGGTGCCTTATTCTGGTTGGAAACAACATATTTTTCGGAGTTCCTTAGAGGGGCACGGTCCGTGCAGTTGAGAAAGTGATGTCATGAGCGCGGTTGGTGCTGTGGTCAACGGGTGTGGGCCCAGGTTCATGTTCAAGTTGTGCTTCGGAGCCCAAGTTCAAGCCTGCAGTCCTCCTCGGTGCCCAGGAAGAAACACGCACTGAACGTGAGGCAGGGCTGACGGTAACTTCGGGCCTAAGGCAGTCTGCCTGTGCAGTGGCTGTGCCACTTTAGACCCATGTGGTGATGGGATTCTTCTCTGCACAAAATGAACCCCTCCTCTTAGGGAGCCATCCCGGAGCAGTTCTGCTCAGAAGTGAGTCTGATGTGACTCAGTGGGGCTTGCTCCCCAAAAGGTATCTTTAGGATTGCAGCTTTGGAAAACTGGATTCCAGGGAGACAGGTCTGAGCCGGGCCTCCCCTATTTACATGACAGTTTTCCTTATGGAGGCAACATACAAAAGCCACGTGCATTCTTACCTTCAGTCTGAAGTGATATAGATATAGCCATAGATGTAGCTTTTCCTCCTCAGTGAGGCCCATGCCAAGGCTTTGGTTACCTGTCCAGCCGTGCCAGAAGGGTATGTCCTGGTGAAAAACGGACAGCTACACTGCAGGTCAGCCCAGTGTGCACGTATGGCCTTGGGGAACTGTGGGATGGAGAGCCCCTAGCCTCTAAGTCAGGGGTGGCCAGACTTGCTCAGCGTAAGAGCCACGTAGAATAAACGTCAGATGTTTGAGAGCCGCAAGACAGGAACAAATATTACACGCACACTTTTATTTTTAAAAATGCAAATTTGCTTTTTGTTAATATTAAACGAGACTACCAAAAATAAAAACAAAAGAGGTAAAAACAGATATTGATAATGATATTTATTTGTTTGCTAATGATATTGATTGGTCTAAAAGAGAGAGAGAAAGAGAGAGAGGTGGAAAGAAAGAATGAAAGAGGTGGAAGGAAAGAGAGAGAGAGATGGGAAGAAAGCAAGTAAATGGGCGGGAGGGAGGGAGGGAAGGAGCAAAAGCATGCCTCCCCTTCGCTTCCCCAGCCACCCTACTGGGAGCCACATAGTATGTGTGAAAGAGCTACATGTGGCTCCCGAGCCACAGTTTGGCCACCCCTGCTCTAAGTGATCAGAGAAATACATTTGCTGTTATTGGGAAAATATATATTTTTAAGAAACTTTCTATGCCGCCTCACCAGAGACCTGTTCAAGGCTGCTCACAAAATAAACCAGTACAGTGGGATCATAAAAATAGCAACAGAAGAATTAATAATACTAAAGCAACCCATAAAGCTAGCATCAAACATTCAGTAGCCTAAAATAATATCCATAAAACAGTCCACAAACTAGAAGCAGACCGTGCAAACAGTTTTTTTAAAAAAGGAGGAACTCCTCAGTTAAAGACTGGGTAGAAAGACATGTTTTTGACCTGGCAGAGAGTAAAATAGGCTGCTTACTAGCCTCAAGGGAGAGGGCATTCCACAAGTTAGGTGCCACCACCAAAAAAGCCCTGTCTCTGGCCACCACAACCTCAACCTTTGGAAGTGGAGATCCAGAAGGAGAATCTTAACTCCTTCTGGTTTATCTAGTGTGAGATTCTTATGTTGTCGTAGTGATGCTGCTGTGCTCTTGAGTAAAGTTCGTGAAATTGTTTTGCATTAGAGTTAAGAACATAAGAGAAGCCAGTGTTGGATCAATGCTGCTCTTCATTCTTCTCTTTCCCTCTTTACTCCAAAGCCCTGGGTTCCTTTTCACAGGAAAAGAGCTATATATGCATGCACACACACACACACACACACACACAGAGAGAGAGAGAGAGAGAGAGAGAGAGAGAGAGAGATTATAATATTTATATCATGCTTTCTCTAAAGTGCTGAAGGCATTTCACATACATACATTATCTTAGTAAGTAATTGAGAGAGAGTTACTTGCCTAGAGCAAACCAGTGATTTAATCTGAATCACGGAGCTGTATTTTGGACTGATACCAGTATGAGAGGTTGTCATAAGCATAGTTAGGGAGTCCATGATAAAGGGATGGGTTGCTGCCTAGAACTGAGAACTCTGGAGCATGTGCCTCAGAGGTCTGCCAGGCTGGAAGTGTGCGTGGGGGCATTTGTGCGCTTTCAAAGGTCAGTTTAAGAGTTTCACTTTGACAGCAAGTGTCAGATACTGGGGCTGGAACTGTTTTTCCTGTTACCCCCAGGCGACAGCATCAAATTCTTCCCAGCCCTAACAGATAACCATGGAAAGCAACTGCTGCCCTGGATGTGTTAGAGCTTTTTCAAGGCCCATGTGGGACCGGCCGCCACGAGGGCAAGGGACCGCTTGGCCTTTGCTCTGCCTGTGCGTAGCAGAGGCCAGGCGTCGTGTTTCACTGCTTGGGGGGAAACGGGGTCATTTTGTAACCCGGTGGGGTCCGTGCCACGCCTCTTGTGGCATGAAGAAAGGTGGCTGGAGTTGACTTTGGTGCCTTGGCAAAACGCTGCTGTGTTCCAGCCTCCCCTGTGCTAATCGTTAGATGTGTTTGTGATGCTAATTAGTGGGTTAGTGATGCTTGATGAATCAGACGAACTGTCAGCTATTACTTTTTCTCCCTCCTGGAATATGAGCGTTGTTGGTTGCTTAACCGGCGGTGGCTGCTGCTGCTGCTGCTGCTGCTGCTGATGTGTTGAGCTGGCTTCCATGGGAACAGGCTTGTTAGTCACAAGTTGCTTAATTGGCTGGAGAATCCGTGAGAAGCGGGCTGGCTGGCTGGTTGAGAAATGCCTCTGTGGATGAGACTGTTACTTGTGTGCGTTTCTGTTGCTGGCGTCGGTATCATCCGTGCAGCTGTGGGCTCAGATGGGCCGCTCTGCCTGGGCCTTTCTTTGCTTGTGTCATTTCAGTCCTTTTATTCAAGGAGCGAGAGGAGCCAAGGAGCTGTTTTCACCTAGCAACCATAGAGAGGATGAATATCCGAGCTGCTTCCTTCCGAGCCGCACCCTATAATGCGAGTACAGTGTGCTTAGATTAGCATGCATCATCCTTAGAAACTGCATCACAAGTCGCTCAGCCATCTGTGGAATTTGGCAGCGGGCAGCTGGCTGTTGGGGGGTGGCAAAGAGGGGCCCGCTTCCCGGCCCCCAGCAGCTTCCTTCCGGAAAGGCCGGAGAGGAAGATGATGCCGAGCCTTTCCTCCTTGGGTGCTGCTCTTATGAACAGTGTGGTGCTTCCCAACCTTGGACCAGGAATAGAAGAGTCTCCCTTTCATTTCCTGATAGTCAGTGGTTAGCCTGGGAGAAATATTTCATCCCGCTTGCCGTCAGGAGAATTTATAGGATCCTGAGCAGAGACAGAAAAATGTCAAAAATCTTAGCGTGACCAGGTCCCTTGCATTTCTCTAGCCAGCAGACCTGAGCTGGCTGTTTTCTAGGGACCTTGCAGACATTCGAAATCTTGTCCATGCAGTCTGTGTCCACGAGGAATGCATCTGTGTGTAAAATATAAACACGTGATCCGGGCTCCCTGGTGCCAGTGTGCACAGTTGTGCAGGAGCATTTCTTAGCTGCCACATTAAAGAGATAACTCACCTGCCTCCATCAGAATGCCTGGCCCTGGGCAGCCTGGTCACTTCCCACTTCCCATGTCTGAACCCTCAGTCTTGTTTGGACAAAAGCTTGAAGACCAGCCGCGTAAGGGAGGCACAGCCGACCAGAACAGAAAAGAGTTTACTGTTGTTGAGACGCCTCTTGGAAGTTCAATGGTTAATTGTGTGGGATATTTTCCCCCTCTTACATTTGATTTGAAGACTGAATGAGGGAGTAACATTAGAGCTTTTGGGGGGGGTGGCATTGCTGTCTTTGTGTTTTGCGTCGTGTGTAGCAGGGTCAGAAGCAGAAGAGGTATTTGAATGTGTGACATTTGAATCTGCAGTTCTCCGTTGTATTGGTGGAAGCTGCAGAAGAAGCGGGTACCCGGATTCCTCACCCATCCTCGATTTCTCTCTCCCCGTCCCCCCAACTTCTTCTTGGGGCTGAGCCTTTAAACAGCCATTTTGGTGTAGTGGTTAAGTGCGCGGACTCTAATCTGGGAGAACCGGGTTTGATTCCCCACTCCTCCGCTTGCAGCTGCTGGTATGACCTTGGATCAGTCATAGTTCTGTCAGAGCTCTCCTTGAAAAGAGCTGTTTCTCTCAGAGCTCTCTCAGCCCCGCCTACCTCACAGGGTGTCTGTCTGTTGTGGGGAGGGGGAGGGAAAGGAGTTTGTAAGCTGCTCTGAGACTCCCTTGGGTAGTGAAGGGCAGGGTATGAATCCAATCTCCTCCTCTTCTTCTTCTCCTCCTCCTCCTTCTGCTTCTCTTGATGGCGCTGCGGTCTTTTTGGTGCTCCGTGGTGGTGGAAAGTGCCCTCAAGTCACAGCGGACTTAGAGCAGCCCTGTAGGGTGTTCAAGGCAAGAGACTGGGGTGGTTTGCCATTGCCCGCCTCCGTGTCACAACCCTTGCTGGTCTCCCGTCCAAATGATAGCCAGGGGGTCAGTCCTGCTTTGTTCCCGAGACCTGACGAGATGGGGCTAGCCGGGGCCATCTGCTGAGCCACTTCCCTCCAGTCGCTGACCTGCAATGCAGCCGGCTTCCTCTGACTGGGCAAGCGTGCTCTTTGGTCCTGTCCCCCCTCCCTCCCTGTCAGGTCTTTATGCTAATTCTGTGCTCCCCTCGCATTGTCATTGCCTGTTTCTCTGGCTGCCAGCCCATTTGCCTGCTGCTGCGTTGTGTCTGTCCTGGCCACATGTCTGTGCACTTGACATTAATATTGGGGTCTTCCACACACGGACGTTGCCTGCCCCCTTCCCGCGTGCTTCCTTCCAGTGGGCCTGGCTGTCCGCCGATCCCGGGCCTCAGCCACGCACTGCCTTTCTGCTGTTCCTCCTGCCAGACTTCAGCTGTGCTCAGGTGACACCCACTTCCTTCCCACTGAAAGCGCAAGCGTTCCTGTGCGCTGCAGTGCCCCTGGTAGGAATGAGTCACGCTCCGCTCATGAGAGTATGAACAAGAAAAGCAGGGCCTGTTTTGTGCTTCCTCCCAGGGGCATAATCCATCCTCTCTCTCGCCGTCTGTGCAGTTCTAATTTATTCTTATTGATCCTTTGTTTGGCTGTGGGCTTGGGAATATCCTCCTGAAAATGAAAGCCTCTCGACAGGACCAGGAAGTGGCCCGTCCCCCACAGCACCAGTGGAAGCTTAGGCATTGTTTGATGTACCACCCACCTGTGCTTGTGCAATCATGTTTGCGTGCGGATGCTTGTGTTCAGCAGGGAGCTCGGAGAGGGAAGCCCCGTCCTTGTCGGGACTGGAATGCCCCTCAGCCTGCTGAACCTTTCAGCCTTAGGATGGCAACAGCAGTTTGTTCCTCATGCCAGGGCCACTTAGCTCCTCCCCTCCCCACCCAGGTCTGCTTGACATTATGCTACCAACCAGGCTTCTGACACCACCACCACCCCGACATTTCTTTTCCAAATTAAGGCTTCTCAGCTCTGCATGTTGTATGGTTGGGGATTTATTGTAGATCCGAGAACCATCTGAAAGAAGGGCATGCAAGACTTTGTTGTCCTCGAAATGTGCTTCTGCTCCACTTGGAGGATTCACGTGCAAACAAAAAAAGCAGCTCTCTGCTTCTCTCGGGGCAGAAGCAGAGTCCAAGTGTTGAATTGTCTGCTGCTATCCATTTTTCATGCTAGCAATGACCCAGATTAGAGAGAGCAGGGTTGCAGCAAGGAGAAGAGGGAAGCCAGCGAGATGAACATAATAAACAGCCATCAAGGGGATATGTGCAGAGCAGGAAGAATCACATCCCAAGGAACTGGGTTCTCTGTTCCTAGAAATTTGATGCTCGTGCCGCATTTGATCTTTTGCTCAGGAAAACACATGTTGGTGCCTTAGAACCAGAAAGGTTTGTCTCCACAACTCTGAATATGCACGGATGGGAACACTCCTGTGTCCGACCTGGGCTCTAATCTGGAGTCTGTCTGTGTCGGGGACTCCTGGCCAGTTCCTCACATACTACCCCCACCCACCCCAATTTCAGAAGTGTACATTTGTAGAGCCACGGGTTTGCACTGATGTGGCAAGTGGACAGCTCAGGAATATATAGCACATTGAGAAGGTCAAAATGTGCTTCAGAAGGGGAAAACTGCTTAGCTTGGATCTTCTTTCAGTAGCCATATGCCTTGGCAGTGTTTCTGGAGGCCTCGTAAGTGTGCTTTTTGCAATTTCTTGCTTTGAGAAAATCTGCCGAAATGGAGTGCAGTGTCCTTGGCCCTGTTCCACACTGTGGGCTGTACCTGGTTGTGTTCTTTGCATATATGTCAAGCAGACTTCAGTGTCTTGTGGGTTTCTGATTTGTGCGATAGCACGAGGCAGAGGGCTTCCTGAGGGCTCTCACTGCCTCAGCATTTCCTTGCAAGCGGACATTTGGCTAAATTAGCCGAGCTGCTTGTTTACAAAAACAGGTTCCAAGTCACGAAAATTGCTGTAAGAAATTATGCAACCAAACTGACATCTCGAAAACATCTGCATTTTCCAGTTCTACAAAAGGTGAATCAGCCAGCCAAGATTGAAAGTGAGGACTTCAACCCAGAATCCTGCCATCTCCCCTGTTCAGATTCTCTCCTCTTTCATAGAAAGGGATTTTCCAAACGTGTACTGCCTGGCTCTCCCACAAGTTCATGTTTCTGATGTTTGTGTGTGTGTGTGTCTCTCCCCCCCCCCATTTCCTGTCCTGGGCTCTGTGCGTTAGGCTCCACGTAGGGAAGGCCTGCCCCCAAAGGGCAGAACCTGTTTATTTACTCTTTCGCTTTCGTGCTTGGATTCTGCAAGCAGATGGCTGCAGACCCTGTGCTGTTTCTGGTTCTGCTCTCTCCACCTCCCTCCCTCCCTCCTCCCTCGGTCTTCCTGTTTACACACAGACTGGTTTCCAGGCCAGGGATGGGTCTTAGTGCTGCTCTCACCCGCCTGCCTGCCGACTGGGCCAAAGTTCTCCTGGGCGGGCGACAGCAGACAGGCAGGATGGTGTGTGTGGTTGTGTGGTTGTGTTCTGGGTCATTTTCCTGTGATCTCTACAGCGGGGGAATAAAAATCAGTTACTTAAAATTTAAAAAGTATAAAATGAGATTCTTCTGATTGCTTTCGAGAACAGGTTTTAATTATAATTTTGTCTCTCCTCAAGTGATCTGGTTTTAGAGGGCTAGGTTCAAGTCCAGTAGCACCTCAGTTTTATTTTTTTATTTCTCAGATTTACACACACACACACACACCTTCCCAGCCAAGGGCGGCTTACACAAAATCAGCATATTTACAATACCACAATGTAAAACATTTAAAACGATGCTAAAACCGGTTAAATGGAACTGGGCTGTAGTACAAACAGGCATATTAAAGCAATGGCTTTTGACAGCTTTCCTGTATCGCAGAGTTATTGAGGGAAAACATCTGAGGCTGATGACACAGCCGTGGGTCCTGATTTGGGTGTGCTATTGCATTGTTCTGTGTATTGCTGGGCCTGGAGACTGGTAGTCGCCACAGGTGCTAAGATCCAGGAGATGCCATCCTCGATCTCACCTGGATCATCCCCTAAGCCTTCCTGAGTAGTGGTGTTCTTACTGGATACTCTGCAGCTACTGAGTCCCGCATCATTTTCAGGTTTCCAACTACTAAAATGTATGATTCTGTCTACCAGCTAGTGGGGGCCTTTCTTTCTACCACATGGAGAAAAGCTGTTTTGCCCAGTAGGTACCACTTCTTACCTCTGAAATCTGGTGACACTGAGATCCTAGACCCACTTTTTAAGTCCCATTTCATGCGATGGACTTGCTTCCAACTGTGTGCGCCTCAGCTTTTGAGTGAGCGATCTTGCTCTGGTATCCTTGCGTGTGTCCAGAAACTGCTGATTGGGCTGTCCTACTAGTGCAGTGCAAAGGCAGGTGAGTTGTAGGGCCAGAGGTGGTGGAGTGTGCTCCTAGGTGGTATCTTGTTGTCGTGTGTTGTAGCGACCAGCTCATACTCAGCAGTGGGAGGTGTGTGCATGTGAGAGGGAGTCTCTGCTGAAGTCAGCCTCCTTGGAAAGCAGTGTGAGGATTTAATTTATTCATGCCAATATCTCATTATATTCAGACTCTTAACTTTGCATGTCAGATGAGCAGCTCTGGCTGCTGGTTAAAATCCTCTGGTTTGCAGGTCTTTACTTTTGAGCTGCGCTACGCTTTGATGACAAGCGCATGAAGAATCTTTGGGAGACACGTATTCGAGGTCTCTATCGTGCCGCTCCTTCTTGTTCTTCACAGACTCATGGTGCTTTGAGCAGCAGTGAAAATGAATTCAAGTGAGAAGGCTGAGGGCCAGAGCACAGGAACGGAGGGTTGTAGGTGCACGGCTGTAACGCTGGCTCTTCTGGCAACTCCTTGTGTTTGTGGGAGAACTGGGCCTCCGTCAGGATGCAGGGCCTGTGGGAGGCGCTCTTCTTCCCAGAATATCGAGATCAGGCCAGCTGGCAGGCCGAGCGCCTGACCTTTGCCGTGCACCAAACTTTGTGCTGTATCCCTCTTGCTGAGTTCCAGCACTTGTGGGGCAGCCGTCAGCTTCACTTGCCAGTTGCTTTCCCAAAGGCTGCTCTTTGGGAACTTAAAGCACGTTCACGCTTATGGAGTGGTTTACTTGCAGAGGTTTGTTACATGGGCAAACCTCCTCTGAGCTTAAAAGTCGTCCCCCACTGAAAAAAAACAAAATTAGGTAACTGAAATTATCTGCATAGGCACAGTTACTTTATCCAGGTAGGTTATTCTGCTTGGAAAATACGCCAGTTTGGTGTAGTGGTTAAGTGGGCGGACTCTAATCTGGGAGAACCGGGTTTGATTCCCCACTCCTCCATTTGCACCGACTGGGTGACCTTGGGCAAGCCATAGTTCTGTTAAGAGCTGTTCCTGAAAAAGAGCAGTTTCTGTCAGAGCTCTCTCAGCCCCACCTACTTCACAGGGTGTCTGTTGTGGGGAGGGGAAGGGAAGGGAGTTTGTCAGCCGCTCTGAGACTCCAAGTGAAGGGTGGGGTATAAATCCAATCTCTTCTTTTCTTCTTCTATTTACACAATTGGGGGGTTTCAATTAACAGCTTCTGGGGCAGAGGAGAAGAGGGCTGCTTGAGAGAGAGGGTGCCAGGGAGGCTGCTGTTGGCCACTGACAAGACATCAAGCTCCAGCTATTGAGAGACAACCCCCCACCCACGCAAGCCAAGCGCCGCCATTTGTGATCCAGCCTTGTGGTTTTCTGAAAGTCCCTTTGCTATGTCCCTCTCCTCCTGCTGAGTGCCACCCTCAGTTGCCCTCTTCCCTCCCGTACTGCTTTAGTGCCTGGGCCAGGGTAGCCCAGAGTAGCCTGATAGCTTGACCTCAACAGACCTTGGAAGCTAAGCAGGGTCAGCCTTGGGAGACCACCGAGAAATACCAGTCTCGTGACACAGAGGCAGGCAATGGCAAACCACCTCTGAACGTCTCTTGTCTTGAAAGGGGTCACCATAAGACAGCTACGACTCGACGGCACGTTCCACCACTACACTACCTTTGTGCCACTGCTCCCCCCACCCGCCCTGCGCCCCTGGCACAGGCCCTGTCCTGCCAGACACCAGTAGCTTCTTGGCTCAGAATTCCCAAGGAAGAGCTTGACCTGTGTGCTGATTCTGCAGTTGCAGTGGGGTGGGAATTCTGGCTCTGTCCTTCCCGCCTTGTGCCTGGGGACCTTGTGGTGTTTCCCATTCACTTATAACGGCAGGACCTCTGGGTGTCGTGTGAGTGCCCACGTTTTGTAGGCACAGCAGGTGAGGTGCCAAAGGAGGTGAGAAGCTGCCCAAATCTCTCAGCCGGTAAGAGGCCAGGCCGGGAATCAGTCGCCGTTCTGTGCCCGTTGTAGCCTGAAGGATGCGAACGGCGCCTCTTCCAGGGCCGGCACTTCCCTCCCTCCATCAGACCCATCTGTCTAAAGCGAGAGCTCGGAAGTCTCTCTTCAGTTTATTTTTATCCCTATCGATTGCAGGCTTCTAATGTTAAGTGCGCCGTGGAGGAGGAATTTTCTGCAGTGGCGGAGTCTGTGAGATTAAAAAATTAGCATTCGCAGTCAAACTTTGCAGAGCCCCCCCCCTCCCCCTTTCCTCAGCTGTGGGCTCCTCCTCACAGCCCTGTATCATCTGAGAAATATTAATGAAAGCATCCCTATTCTGATTACAAAGTTGCTTTGAAGGCACTTGCAGAAAACAGCCCTTGGAACACCTTCACTTGGGCTGTGTTCTCTGGGGTCTTGCCTTCCGTTATGACAGTGTCAGTTGTATTCAGGGGTTTCATCAATGGCTCAGTATCCTTGTCTCGTAAACATAGTGGAGCGATCATTTCCCAGTCTCCCAGTATTGCTTTAACTGCAAACACCATCAGGTATTAGACTGGGCATTCTTGACCACAAATGTCTAGAGCCTGCCTCGTTATGAAGAGGAGAGAGCCGGGAGCTCACCTTTGAAGCCAGAGCCCTTGCCCCCAAAGCCCTTTCCTCTGCATTCAGATACTTCGGGGTGTCGTGCTTGCACAGCCATGAAGAGAATACTCTGCATAGGCTCAAAGGTGCATTGTTACTTCACACGTTATGGGCATTAGTCCTTGCGCTGAAAATGGCAAGGGCTTATCTCAGCGGCCAGAGCCCGTCGTCCTGGGAGACATAGAAGCCCACCATGATTGCAGTGCATGTTGCGGATAAAATTACTTGCATTCGCCACATCTTTAGACACCCCATTGGGACTGGCTCAGTCTCAGGATGTTATGGGAGCGCAGTCTGGCCCTAGCTATATATATGGACGGCTTTTCAGCCACGTGGCCTGGTGAATTGGACAAGGTGCTTCGACATGTGCCGTCTATGTGCAGACTTGCCCTTTGCCCCTCATGGCTATCAGGATGGTGCCAGAATCGAAGTTGGGTGACCGGGCCCAGGAGGTAATAAATGCCTCTCTGCCGGAGGGTGTAACTGTTAGGAGGAGGCATCCCTGGGCACAGATGGCCTGAACTACCACCACCCAGTGGCCAACATTCCATTTTTGGGCAAGGTGCTCTAGCGGGTGGTAGCTGTGTGGCTTTAGACAGTCTTGGAGCAGAAGGCGTATCTAGACCCATTTCAGTCTGGATTCAGGCCTGTCTTTGGGACAGAAGCAGCCTCAGTTGCCCTGGCAGATGACCTTCACTGGGATTGTGCCCCTGTTGATTCTCCTGGACCTCTCAGTGGTTTTTAATACCATTGGACATGCTTTTCTTCTGGAGGCACTCAATGAAATTGCTGGGTGGCCGGGTTAGAAGGGATAAAAGGAAGTCCTTCTTCACCCAAAGAGTGAGTAACACAAGGAATTCAGTGCCACAGGAGGTGGTGGCAGCTACAAGCATGGGCAGCTTCAAGAGGGAATTAGATAAACATATGGAGCAGAGGTCCATCGGTGGCTATTAGCCACAAGGTATAGATAGGGACTCTGGGGCAAGGGATGCTCTGTATTGTTGGTGCTTTGGGGGGGGTGTCAACAGTGGGAGGGCTTCTAGTGTCCCGGCCCTACTGCTGGACCGCCCGATGGCACCTGGTGTTTTTGGCCACTGTGTGAGAGTATTGGACTGGATGGGCTGTTGGCCTGATTGGCTTCTCTTATGTCCTTATGAGGGGCTGGCTGGGTTGGGAGTGGCGGTGCAGCATGCTTTGGGCATGGTTGGGGCCAGGCTCTCTGGAGAGCCGTCTCTTCCCATACCATCCCGCCCGCCAGTCAAGACCTGCTTCTCAGATCCTGCTCTCTGCCGCCCTGCCTTCGGAGGCGAGGCAGATGTTGACGAGGAGGTGGTGGTGGTGGGAATTGCTGTCCACTCGCAGCTGACTTACCGCAACCCTGTAGGGTTTTCAGGGCAGGAGACGTTCGGAGGTGGTTGGCCCTTGCCTGCCTCTGCAGAGGGGAACCCTGGACTTCCTTGGGGGTCTCCCATCCAAGCAGTAACCAGAGCCCACCCTGCTTCTCTTCTGAGATCGGGCTAGCCTGGGCCGTCCACAGCAGGGCTGTCAAACAGAGACCGGGCATTTTAAACAGTCTGTTTTATGGGTAGTTTTTAGGCTGCTATGTCCAATGGCTTGTTTTAAATTTGGTGGTGGTGGGGGGTGTTATATTGTTACCTAGTTTTAATTGTAAGCTTCCTTGAGCAGGATTCTGAGGAGGCAACATAGCTGTATCCTGAATAAGTAAGTAAAATTGGTCCTGGGGCATTGGGAGCCTTGGTCAACTGTGGCTCAGATTAAGCCGTGTCCGAAGGTAAAGGTGTCCCTTGCTCGAGTCTGGGGTCTTGAATTCGACTCTAGGGGGCGGTGCTCATCTCCGTTTCCAAGCCGAAGAGCCGGCACTGTCCGAAGACTTCTCTGCGGTCATGTGCCTGGCATGACTAGACGCCGAGGCTCATGGAATGCTGTTACCTTCCCACCAAAGCAGTACCTATTTATCTACTTGCAGTATCTTGCTTTCGAACTGCTAGGCTAGCAGGAGCTGGGGCCAGAGACGGGAGGTCACTCCATCACGCAGCACTCGGCTCTCGAACTGCTGAACTACCGACCTTCCGGTCTGCAGTTCAGTGTCTTAACCTCTGAGCCACCGTGGCCTTCTCCTGCCTTGGTCTTAATTTTGAAAGGAGCGAGCAACTGCTTTCGCCAGGGTGATCCTGTTGCTGCTGACTTGAGAAGGATTTAATGCCTGTAAATGGTCATGGAGCTGCCCGCAGGACTGGCCTGGGGGGTGGGGTGCATTTTCTGGTGCAGAATAACTGTTTGTGTAGGATTTCTGGAGCCTTAGAGGTCATGTGTATAAGCAAGAAAGCACTGTCTGAGATTTCTTCTTCTTGTGCTGCAGTGCTGCACGTGCGTCTGTCTGCAACCTCTCGCCACCGCCACATTCTCTGCCTGCATTTAGCATTGACTAAATAGCTGCAAAGAATAAAGAGAAACAGCCAGAGAGGAGGCTGAGTAGTAGTACCACTCCAGGGATTTTTGCAAGGAGCAGCACTCAGTACAGGCAGAGTTGCACGGTGCAGGCTAGATGTTGCCGAGTGGCAGATTGTGGCGCTGCAGAGCTTCAGAATGGGACACGGCCGGGTGATGGCAAAGAAGCAGCAGCACAGCAAACAGGGCATCCTGGAGGGAGTGATGAGTGCGTTTGTTTCATACTAGTGGTACTGTGTTTTTGTGGGTTCAGATCAGGAAAGACCACAGGAAGTGGTTCTGTTGTACTGGTGGCTGTTTTGTGGCTGCAGAAGCCAGAGCTGAGCTGCAGGTCCCCAGCTCAGGTTGTTTTTGCAAGAAGGCCTTGAAGCCTTACACTGTGTGGAACGGATCCTTCTGCCATGCCCACGCAATTACAGGTGGTACTTGAAACGCACTCCCACGGACACGTGACTTTCCAAACAAGACTCAAACCCACGTATTAAGCCAGATTGCCCGCGTTTTCTGAGGCAAGGCAGGCCCGGAATATTGATTGGCGATGTGTCTTGGCAGGGTGCTCAAACCACTTCTCCCACGCCCTTCCACACAGCTGGATTTAATCTACAGCAGGCCTTGGAAAGGGCAGCAGCGAGCCGGGATAGTCTGAGACATTCTTCGTGCAAAGTTGTGTAGATAGCTACAGGATGGCAGGTGATGCTCTGAATTCTTTTTTGAACTTTTGCAAGGAGGACGAAAAGGAAAGTGACCAAGGGAAACACTTTCTTTCTTGCTTTGTCATTCCTAATTTGTGATGATGATTTTTCTCTGGGGCTGCCAAGGTCTTTGAAATTTGAAGCTAGGGGGCGAAAAGCACCTCCACCTGTTGAGTGGGAAGGCAGTTCTGAGGGCCTGGGCAAAGGAGCTTGCGGGTTTTCTGGGCCCCTCCTCTGCTGACGATAGCTAGTGGGGTAGCCGAGAGGCAGAGGGGTGGAACTGGTGTTTCTTCTAAGCTGAGTTGGTGTGAGCTAGCTCACAGTCTCTTAGCCTCCAGCTCACACACTTTTGTCTTGGTTCAGGAAGGAGGGCTCCAGAGCAAACTAATTTATGCAGCAGCCAAATCAATCGCTCACAACTTTCATGCCAGTAGCTCACAAAGTAGAATTTTTGCTCACAAGACTCCAGAGCCTAGAGGGAGCATTGGGTAGACCCCACATCTTCTGCTCCTGTTCGGACTGGGATGATAGGCGTTGCAGACCCTCCTGGCTAGTGCAACTGAGGAGACAGCTTTAGGTCTGTAAAAAGCATTTGCCCTGCTTGAGAACAACCAGCATTTTTAGCTTCAGACGTGTTGAACTGCTTGTGCATCAAACACAGTCATCGTCGTCGTCGTCGTCGTCCCCTTCCACAGACCAGAAGCCTTGAGCAGAGATCCCCAGCCTTTTGGAGCCTGCAGGCACCTTTGGAGTTGTGACACGGCGTGTTTGGCGCAGCCACAAAATGGGTGCCATAAAATGGCCGCTGAAGGAGGTGGGGCAAGCTACAAAATGGCTGCCCCGCCTTATCTTCAGTCACACAGTGAGGATCCTGGTGCTGCAGTGGATATTTGTGCAGCCAATCAGATCTCCACTGGCCAATCAGAAGCCTTACTGGGCAAAAGCCACCCTTAACCCTGGCCTACTTTCTAAAAACATTTGGTGGGCACCACAAAAGGTGTTAACGGGTGCCATTGTGCCCCTGACCGAGAGGATGATCCACCGGGAGCCTGAAGTGCAAATGTTATGTCACCTGTATTGTTTGCGAGGAGACCTCCCAGCTGAAAACCAGCGTAACCAAAAGCAAAAACTAGCACTTGAACGTTCCCGGTTATTTGATTAGTGCCCGTTAACAAATTTGCTGACCGGCAATTTACTCTCTTCTCGATACCGCTTAGGATACCGCTTATCCAAACGAAAACAACGGGATTATCATAACAACATAGCGAATAAACAGAAAGAACAGACAACACCTTATGTGATGGTATATCTTTATTCCAGTAAGCAGAAGGAAATAGACAACGTTTTATGTGATGTTATAAATCTACTTCTGAGGAAGTTGGTCCACGAAACGAAGTATCATTCCGGAGTCTTTGTAACACTTTGATACTTTACACTTCGTATACTTTTAACCTTGATACTTTATACTTTGAACATTTTGATATTTGATCATTTGTGATATATTTGTACTTCGTGTGTCCTGCTTTTGTATATATTGTTGATTTGTCAATTACACTTGATGTTATAAACTTCAGTGGTTAGTGTTCTTCCCCAGTTTGTTTTTGCTTCTGGTTACCTGTATTGTTTGCAGCAGGCCTGATAGCCCAGACTAGCCCAAACATATCAGAGCTTCGAAGACTGGGATCTCTGTGCAGAGGAAGGTGGTGGCAGTCCGCCTCTGCGCATCTCTTGCCTTGAGAGAGAGAGAGAGAGAGAGAGATTGGATCTATACCCTGCCCTTTACTGCCTGAAGGAGTCTCAGAGCGGCTCACAGTCTCCTTTCCCTTCCCCTCCCCACAACAGACACCGTGTGAGGGAGGTGGGACTGAGAGAGCTCTGGCAGAAACTGCTCTTTTTCAAAAACAACTCTTATCAGAACTACGGCTTGTCCAAGGTCATCCAGCAGGTGCAAGTGGAGAAGTGGGGAATCAAACCTGGTTCTCCCAGATTAGAGTCCGCGCACTTAGCCACTACGCCAAACTGGCTCTTGTAAACCCCATGAGGTCGCCATGGGTCAGTTGCAACGTGATGGCACGCTTTGCCTCTGTACTGTTTGCAGTGTCAGTCTAAGCTGGCATTTGAGCCAGAGGGCTAATGCTTTGACTCACTCTGAAGAATGGGCTGCGGTGGGCATCAGCTGGTGTCAGCTGGCCCTGGAAGCGGAGGCTCTCCCCCACATTGGCATTCATGGCCATGGCGTAGATAAGAACCAGAGAGCCAGCCTGCCTCTACCAAAGAGGCACCCAAGGAAAGTGAAAGAGGTGTGGCAGGTGGCGTGCCTGGAATTTTCAACTGCTTTGTGGCGCTTTTACTAAGACTCAGATGTTGAGGAATGGAAGCGCAGTGTTACCCTGGGACGGTGCAGTCCAAGACGCCCAGGGCGGGGGGGACAGGGGCGACTGTGTTTCCTGCAGGAGTCCTGCCTCCCAAGCATACGTCTTCCTTGCCCAGGGTTTGGGATTCAGATTTATCTTGGGCTCGCTTTTGGCTAAACACCTGGAGTCCTTGCGCCCCGCCACTGGATTTAGGTGTGCAGACGGCATTTCTACAGAGGCTTCTGTTTTGGAGGGAGCACGCCAGTCAGCCAACCTACCGACCAAGAGACAAGCCTCTGAGGCACGGCTGTGTTCAGTGTCCTGTTGGTCCTCACAGCGACCTCTCTGATAGGACACCCGGCCGCAGACACAACCTTGGGGTGCCTCATTTCACCGCTGTACCAGAGGAGCCTCTTCGCAGTCCATCAGAGGGGAGCTCAAAGTCAGCCTGCACCGGCCCGGAGTCAGGGCAGAGTGAGACCTCCGTGGTACAGTGTTTGGTCTTCACCTGCACGGGCCAAATAGCTCTTCCTGCTTTAGTGCCGGGCCAGGTAGTTTTTCCCTTGTGGGGAAGACGGGGGAAACTGGAGGCCAGGGATCAGAGAGCCAGTTTGGTGTAGTGGTTCAGTGCGCAGACTCTAATCTGGGAGAACTGGGTTTGATTCCCCTCTCCTCCACTTGCACCTGCTGATGTGACCTTGGGTCAGTCACAAGCTCTGGCACAGCTGTTCCTGAAAGCGCCGTTTCTGTCAAGAGCTCTCTCAGCCCCACCTACCTCACAAGGGTGTCTGTTGTGCGGAGGGGAAGGGAAAGGAATTTGTAAGCCGCTCTGAGACGCCTTTGGGCAGTGAAGGGCGGGGTATAAATCCAATCTCTTCTTCTCTCTTCTTCTCCTCTCCCAAGCTCCACAGGTGAGGTAAAAGCCCTCCCACGCACCTGCGAGCTTCGTTAATTTTGTCCCCGTCGTCCTGTAACGTAGGCCAAGGCAACATGAGGTTGTAGCCCCGGCTGCTCTTGGGTGGCGACACTTAAGCCGCTGATCCATCTTCCACAGAAGTGGATGCCAGCGGTGAGGAAGTTTTTCTTCCCGACAGTTGTCTTTTAAGGCAAAAGAAACGTGCTGCACTGTGCCTCGAAAAGCCTGGTAGCCCCTGCTTTTGTACTGTCTTTCCAACACAGGGGTCCCCAATCTTCCTGAGCCTTTGGAGTTCTGACCCAGGGTGGTGGTTGCAACCACAACATGGCTGTCGCAGGAGACGAAACCAGCCCCCAAACGCCAGGGAGTGATATCGTAACTTTACTAGTAACTCTTCAACATTTCAGGCAGAAGCTCCTTAAATAGGATGCCTTTTAAAATGAACGTGTCATTATTTTCTTGCAAGCGCACAGTGTACCTTCAGTCACACCACAAAGGTCTTTTGTGCTGTGGTGGCCGCTGCTGATGAAGCAACTTTTAAAAAAAATCTGCACAGCCAGTTAGATCCACAATAGCCCATCAGAATTTCTGCTGGGTGAAAACCCGACCTGGCCCCACCCACTTGTGAAACACACATGCCAGAAAGGTGTTGGTGGGCAACATGTCATGGACCTCCAATCTAGCACAGAACCAAAATCAGATTTGCTACTGACATTGATGCTGAAGGTTTTTCAAACCTGGTGGCCATGGGCTTTCAGTCTGATCATATACATATGTACTCAGAATTATGTTCCATGGAGTTTATGCCTCAGTAAATGTGCACAGCATGGCTTCCTGGCACTGATTCAGACCATTGGTCCAGCCAGTCCCGTACTACCTACCTTAAGGAGCAGCAGACTTGGAGGTTTTGGCCACCAGTTCTTCTACCAGTGCTTGTTACCAGAAGAGGTCCTTTTAGCACCTGAATGCCAGGGACCTTTCTGCATAAAGCTCTAGGGATGTGAAATATTAAGTCTTTAAATGGTTAAAGAATGAGAATTGTTTACCATTTGTCTATTGCTGTAAATGTTTAAACGTTTTCCAAGGCTTGAAAAACCTGTAAAGGGGTTACCTGTGCACTTCAAGGCTGTCTCTTGCTACCAAAAACATGTTCGTCTGTAGAGGTGCCACAGAACTCCCTGATCTTGGGAAACGTGACCTCTTTTGTAATGAATTCCTTTTGACAGAAATTTTAACTATGTGCTGTGTCATACTGGCCTTAACAGCGAATACACGGCATTTAGGCGAAGGGTTATAATATTCAGCACATATTGGTGTATAAACAAGCCCCGAGATGTGGAGACATTCTGAACGGGCCCAAAGTTCTTCACCTTTCATGAGCAGAATTTCCTCCGTCAGAACATGTACATGTTGTACAGTGCTTGAGCTAGTCGTGGATAAGTTTGCTGACAAAAAGTGAAGAATCTGGTATGGCAAATGGGTCCAAGTTACAAAACTACTCACGGTTTAAAAGTAAAAATCATGTAATGTATTAATTAATTTAAGACTGGAGATGGCAAGCACTGAAGGTGACAAATGCAGTTTGTTTATAAAGTTTAAAGACTTGCTTCGCTCTTACGGACGCAGCATAAAAGTCCTCCTAGCCTAGGAAGTAGCATATTGTTGCACGCATCGAGGCTGCATTTTGCAGCTGGCTCACAGAAGGCAAAAGAAGGCTACCACGGAGGCCATTCACAGCCTCTGGCTATCTGCTGCTGGGGCCCACTTTGGGCCGTGGGCTCTGCTGCATCCGGTCAGACGAAGGAGCCTTGCTGGCGAGAAGGCCGATGGCTGAGCCACAGGAAGAGGCCGAGGAGAGAGGGGGAGCCAGCATCTCGCTGCAGCCGGGCTGTAGACAGCAGTGATTTGTTTTGTCCTGAGCGTTTGTTAGCAACAGACGAAGGGGTGTGTGTGTGTGTGGAGCGCCTCCTTTTTGTTCGCTGCCTGCACAGAGAATGCAAAGTGATGGTTGGTCGCAGTCCAGACAGCCTTCAGCCATGGGGGGTGGGGATCATATTTCCCCAGTTCCCGACCAGTGATAGCGATTTTCCTTCTCTGCAAATGCAGCTGCTTTGAGTGCTGGGCAGTCTCTTCTCAGGTGGTGGTGCCTGTGTCATCGCTGCTGTAAGTAACTTGAAGGTGTGTGTCGTCGCCCCCACGCCCCCTTGTGTGTAAGTGCCACCAGGTCGCTTCTCACTTACGGCGACCCTATGAATCAAGGCCCTTCCAAATGTCCTGTCCCTGATAGCCGTTCCCAGGCCTTGCAAACGGAGGGCCCTCGTGGCTCCCTTTATCGAGTCCGTCCCTCTCAGGCTGGGCCTTCCTCGTTTCGACTTCTCTTCACATTATTGTCTTTTCCCGTGAGTCTGGTCTTGTCATGATGTGACTGAAGTATGATAGCTTCAGTTCTAGGGAGAGTTTGGGCTTGATTTAACCCAGGGCCCACTTGTTTGTCTTCTCGGCGGTCCACGGTGCCCATTAAGCTCTCCTCCAGCGCCGCATTTCAGAGGAATTGGCTTTCTTCCGGTCAGCTTTCTTCATTGTCTGACTGTCTTGCCCAGACATAGGATAAGGGGGAATGCTGTGATATGAATTCTCTTGGCCTTGATGGTCAGCAGCACATCCTTTCCCCTAAGCCTCTTTTCTGCTTCCTTCATGGCTGCCCTTCCCCATCTGTCTCCTTCTGATTTCTTGGTTGCCGTCTCCCTTTTGGTTGATGATCAAGACACGGAATAGTAAGTCTTGAACAATGTGAGTTTCTTCATCCTCAACGTAAAAGTTGTGTAATTCCCCAGTAGGAAATACTTTTGTTCAGTGGTAATGCTGCTTTGGCCCTTTTCTGCTTTAACTTTCATCACTAATTCAAGTCTTCACTATTTTCTGCCAGTAATGTGGTGTCATCTGCACATCTCAAATTGCCAATTTTCCTTGCACTAATTTTCACTCCACCTTCATCTATTATCTAATCCGGCTTTTCTTATGATGTCTTCTGCATATAGATTGAACAGACAGGGAGATAAAATGCATTGTTGTCTGACACTTATACCAATTGGAAACCGTTCGGTTTCTCCATATTCTGTTCTAACAGTAGCCCCTTGTCCAGAGTACAGGCTGCATATCAAAACAATCAGATGTTGTGGCATACCCATTACTTTTTAAATCAACCATAACCATAAGTCAAAAACTTTGTTGTAGTCTATGAGACACAAGCTGATTTTCTTCTGAAATTCTGTTGTATGCATCATTAACCAAGGGAAATATGCAGTGTGATCTCTGGTGCCTCTTCCTTTTCTGAATTTACTTTGAACACCTGGCATTTCTCATTCCATATATGGCAACAGTCATCATTATAAAATTTTGAGCATCACTTCACTCGTATGAGAAATTATTGCAATAGTTGTTAGTTGCTGCAGTCTTTGATGTCTCCTTTTTTGGAATTGGAATGCAGAGTGAGTGTTTCTGGTCTGTGCACCATTGTTTTGTTTTCTGTATTTGTTGGCATATCCTTGTTAAGATTTTGATGGACTCTGTTTCTGTGGCTTGAAAGAGCTCTATTAATATCCCACTTACTCCTGGTGATTTGTTTCTCCCAATTGCTTTGAGTGCAGCTTTCGCTTCACTTTGTAAAACTGCAGGTTCTTCTTCAAAAGTTTCTTTTCTGTTCCCATATTTTCTTCATTTTGTCCTGTTCAGTTATATATTTCTGTGTTGGTCTTTCAGCATGGCTAAACATACTTTAAATTTCCCTTTGATTTCTTGGATCTTGTGGAATTGATCTCTTATTCCTTTTTTGTTGTTCTGTTCTATTTCTTTACACGGGTTATTATAATAGTTCTCTTTTGTCTCTACATGCAAGTCACTGGAATGCTGCATTTGGACTTCTGATTCTATTTCTGTCTTTCCCTTTTGTTTCTTATCTGTCTTTAGCAATTTCAAGAGTTTCATTGGTCATCCATTGAGGCTTTTCATTTCTTTTGGCTACAGGGATAGTCTTTGCACATTCTTTCTTGATAATATCTGGTTTCAACCCATAGTTTTTCTGGTTCACATTCACTTGAACTTAAAAATGCAAATAGGTTCTTTACATGGTCTTTAAACAATTTAGGAATGTTGTTTAGATTGTATTTTGGCACTAAGAATATTTTGGTGTTTTTCTTCAGCTTTTAAACTGTTTGCTTTCTGTATTGCCCATCTGGTGATGTCCACATATACAGTCGTCTGGCTGCCTGAAACGTGTGACAATGAACAAATTGTTGCCTTCACAGAATTCTGTTGAGTTGCTCTCCTCCTTCATTTAATGCTCAAGCCCAAATCTTGTGACAATATTTGATTCTGCTTTGATTCCTTCTTTTGTGTTCCAGTCACCTTGCCTTGTTTTGGTGAGCAATCAATTTCTTCCTGGACACTTTGATAAAAGCTTTCAATTTTTTCCTCATCAGCATCTTTAGTTGGGTTGTAAATTTGAAGATTATGTTGATAGGCTTCCCAAGAAGGCTGGTTGATACTACTCAGTCAGACTTTGCATTATAGACCCTTATTGGGTGTACTGCATCTTGCCTCGCTATCAGAGCAACTCAGTTTCTTTTGTGTTGTCATTTCCAGGATTAAACACTTTTTGTAATTTTCTGACTGAAAATATCCTAATCCAGCCTACTTTAGTCCACTCATACCCAGGACTGCAGTGCTTAGGTGTTCCATTTCTCATGTTACAATTTCAAGCTTTCACGTTCCATGTTCCTGTTATATGCATAGAATGGCTTTGGACTTTCCACTTGCATCCATTCACATCAACACCTGAACACCCTTTCGGCTTCAGTCCAGTTGTGTTATTAAGAATCGTGCTATTTGTAGTTGTCCTCCACTCTTCCCCAGTAGCTAATGGAGTGCCATCTGACCCGGTTGGTCCTGTCTTTCAAGCACTATGCCTTTCTTCCGTTTTGGATTATCTCATCCTAGGGTTTCGGGGTAAGAGGTGACCAGAAGTGGTTCCCCATTGCCTTCTGCACAGTACTGACCAGAGTTAGCTGGAGTGGCACTGCCATTGTCTGCAAAAGATCCTCCGCCAGTGTCGTCTTCAGCTCCTGCTGCCACCCAGCAGCTGCCCTTCAGGACTCCCTTCACCTCCATCACCACTGGAACTGTCCATTCTCTTCCGTTGATCCCTGAAAGGGGTGGGGGGGTGGAGGCACCTTCACCTGGAGTCTCAGCTGTGCCCATTCCACCTTGAGTGACTCTGCGAGCAGTTTAGCCTCGTGACGGAATCTGAACTCCTTAGGGAGGGTCCTGCGCTCTCAGGTTCACTGACACACACAAACCGCCTCACCACGTTAAGGTGTGCGTCCAAGGGGGGGAGACCCCCAGCCCGTGGCTATTTCAAAAATAGCTCTTATTTTAATCTTCAGAAGGCTCTGAGCACTCCTCCCTGTAATTACTGTTACATTTCCATTAAAACTGTGTGTTCTCTTTTTGATCTACCGTCTCACAAAAGAGCTTGTGTAAGACCATTCAAAAAATTAAATTGTTGTTGCTAATAATAATAATAATAATAACAACAACAATATAAGCATCCAAGTTTTGCCTTCTGTCAGTAGAGAGGAAAATAAGATGTCCAGCAAAACAAGAGAGCTTAAAATGGGTTCGTGTGAAATGCCTGTTGAAAAAAGAAGTATCAGAGTGGTGGATTTCTACAGGCCTCCCTCCCTCTCTCTCGGCAAGAGGGGATTTCAGGCTTCTCCTGCAGCCCCCTTGACTGCTCTGGTGGAGGATGCAGAGGAGGGCATTTGCAGAAGATTGCTGTGCTCAGGTAGGCTGGAGAAGGACGAAGAGTTTCCCGGCTGCTGAGCGTGTCCAAGTTTGGTGGAAGCACCACGTGGAAACTGCGTCCTCCTTTGAGGAGACGAATTGTGTTCGCCTGGCCCAGTTGCCACTGCTAACACTTTATGTATTGCTTTTAGATTTAATTTATTATATTTTTACCTGAGAAATTGTTTTATCAGGAATAATGTTGTGAGCTGCCCTGAGCCCCCTGCGGCGGGGAGGGTGGGACGGAAGCCGAAATACATAAATAAATAAATAAAGTGTCAGTTGATCCTTCCTCTCCGGGAAAAGGCACAGTTGAGGCCTCAGCCTCAGCTCACAGAAGCCGCTGACAGCCCCATTCACCCAAGAACACTCAGTCTGTGAACCAGAGCCTGAAGGGGGAAGGATACAGCCTCTTCCAGTAGAAGCCGTGCATCAACCCCAGGTTGAGCTGTGACACCTACCAGCAGCACCTCTGAGTCACCTAGATGAAACTTCAGTCTGTTCACTCTCGTCCAGTCCACCCTGGACTCCAGGTGCTCATTTGGCACTTCTGTGGCATTCCTAGAGTTAAGCGGAACTGGGGAAAGAGCACTGAGTACTGAAGTGTTCGGTTACTCTCAATGAGAGGCTCTGTGTGCAGATGTTAAACAGCACGGGAGGCAAAGTGGGACCTGGCCTGTGGGCCGCTAGCGCCTGTCTTTGTGGAAAAGCTGTGACTGGGCCACTCAGCGGCCTTGGGAGAATGCCCGCACCGCTTCCAGCATTTGCAGCGGACCTCATTTCAGTTTTTCCAGCTACACTGGGGCTCCCTCAGGGCTGACGGACACATTAACGTTTTCAAGGCGTGTGCATAGAGTTTTTCAGTCTAAAAATGAAAAATCTGAACGAGGCAGCTGGGTGTGGAGACGTGCAAGTAGTAACATTCAAGGTTGGAGCTCTATTAAGTGTCTGGCTGTTTGAAGAGATGGTGTATTAAAACTCAGCTTTCCCAACATCCTTAGCGGTTACCTTGACAGTCACATTTTTGTCATGTCTTTCCCAGGGATTCAGGGCGAAGGGCATGGCTGTGCCTTCCCCCATTTTGTCCTCACAACAGCCTTGTGGGTAGTTTTGCTTTCTGCTCAGTCTGGGTCAGCATCTGGAGGCCACAAAAACTAGCTCTTTGGAAGTGCAAGCCTTGTCCTTTGTTGTTTAATGCTTCAGTATTGATGCATATATCCAGGAGCTTTCCTGAGGAGGTTCTTTTGTATATGTGGTGTTTCCTGAGGAGGTTCTTTTGTATATGGATTGCTTGTTGAAATTCTAATCTTTAGTGCTATTGTCAGGTGTAGAGCCTTTTGTGTTTTTCAGGACAGGAAACCATGCCCTATTTATTTTTAAACTCTCTTTTTTCCTGTTGAAATTGTGTTTAGGTTTATGAATTTCAGTGGCCTCCCTGTGTAATCTGACATGGTAATTGGAAGTGTTGTCCAGCCTTTCAGTGTCTTGGAATGAAATACTGTGTCCTGTTTGAGTTAGGCTATGTTCAGCCACTGCTGATTTTTCAGGTTGGCCAGGAAACAATCCATATACAAAAGAACATCCTCAGGAAAGCTCCTCCATTAGCATGTTCATAGCTGGGGGAACTCCTACAAGATAATGACTCAGCCCTACCCCACCTTCTGGAGTAGATATAAATTACCTGCCTACCATTTTTCTTCTCACCTTGACACAGAGAGTACTCCATCTTTCTGTGTTTATACCTCTGAGTATGCCAGTCATAGCTACTTGTGAAACGTCAGGTCCTACAATGCCAAGACCATGGCCACACAACCCGGGAAATCTACAGCAACTAGTTGAGAGAATTGTTCTTCCACCACTGATGCAAATAGTGCAGTTTTTGTGATGAAAACAGAGAAGTGGCCTGTTTTGATTTGAGTGGGGCATCCCATGTAAATGACCAAAGAAGCATGGCAGGGCCTTTTGTTTAATTAACTTGTACCCACCTTCTGCTCTGGCTTAGGCTGGGCATGAGGCTTTCTAGGCAAGTGCCTATCCAGGCAGTGCCCTGGCTGGCTTTTACAGTCCAACAGCATCTCCTGTCTTTAGATGGTTCTCTGCTTTGAAGCCATTGAAAGGGGGGGGGAGTCCTTTCTTGCATTGCATTCCATTGTGACTCCAATTGTGTTAGTGCCATTGCTGCCTTTGGGATAGCAGTATCAGGGGTTTTCCTTCTAGTGGAACAAGATACTTCCGGTCCTGCTTGCAATGACAGAGCCCCTTGGATTTCTTGGGTGAAGAGCTAGTGTCCAATGGGAGAGCATCTGCTTGTTGTGTCGAAGGTCCCAGGTCCAATCCCCAGTATCTATACTATAGACAACAACGTTACACTGGCTCCGTGCTGCACTTGTAATAGATTTTCCTTGGACCAGGACAGGAAGGTACGCAATGGAATGGCCACTCAAGATAGGTGTACCTAACTAGGGCAGAAGGTGATTTCACACACAGCCTCTTAATTATATCTCTGCCTTTAGAAATGGACATCGTTTAGAATACAATTCTAATTTGGTCCTATATTGAGTAACTATTGTAATATTATTGCAGTGTCTGGGCCCAATGTGTAACAACTACACTTGACCTCTGAAGAATGCCATAAGGCTGAACCACGTTTGGTTGGGTTTGTACATGGTCTATGTCTGAGATAATGGTATGATTTTAATCTGAACTGAGGCTATATTTGGGCCTATAATTGTTTTTATTCATTTTTTAATAAATATATGGGGAGGGTTGGTATATGTGATAAGTATTTACATTTCATATTTGGTTATTTTATTACTGGGCCATTCAATTTGGATTCAATTAACCTTTTAGGTTCTTAATTCAATCCCCAGTATTGCCACTGGAAAACATCAAGTAGTAGGTGATGTGAAAGACCTCTGCCTGAGACCCTGGAGAACTGTAAAGAGGGGCTGTGGCTCAGGGGTAGAGCATCCGCTTGGCATGCAGTAGGTCCCAGGTTCAATCCCTGGCATCTCCAGTTAAAAAGGACCAGGTAGTAGGTGATGTGAAAGACCTCTGCCTGAGACCCTGGAGAACTGTAAAGAAGGGCCGTGGCTCAGGGGTAGAGCATCCGCTTGGCATGCAGAAGGTCCCAGGTTCAATCCCTGGCATCTCCAGTTAAAAAGGACCAGGTAGTAGGTGATGTGAAAGACCTCTGCCTGAGACCCTGGGGAGCTGTAAAGAGGGGCCATGGCTCAGTGGCAGAGCCTCTGCTTGGCATGCAGAAGGTCCCAGGTTCAATCCACGGCATCTCCAGTTAAAAAGGACCAGGTAGTAGGTGATGTGAAGGACCTCTGCCTGAGACCCTGGAGAACTGTAAAGAAGGGCCGTGGCTCAGGGGTAGAGCATCGGCTTGGCATGCAGTAGGTCCCAGGTTCAATCCCTGGCATCTCCAGTTAAAAAGGACCAGGTAGTAGGTGATGTGAAAGACCTCTGCCTGAGACCCTGGAGAACTGTAAAGAAGGGCCGTGGCTCAGGGGTAGAGCATCCGCTTGGCATGCAGAAGGTCCCAGGTTCAATCCCTGGCATCTCCAGTTAAAAAGGACCAGGTAGTAGGTGATGTGAAAGACCTCTGCCTGAGACCCTGGGGAGCTGTAAAGAGGGGCCATGGCTCAGGGGTAGAGCATCCGCTTGGCATGCAGAAGGTCCCAGGTTCAATCCACGGCATCTCCAGTTAAAAAGGACCAGGTAGTAGGTGATGTGAAGGACCTCTGCCTGAGACCCTGGAGAACTGTAAAGAAGGGCCGTGGCTCAGGGGTAGAGCATCCGCTTGGCATGCAGTAGGTCCCAGGTTCAATCCCTGGCATCTCCAGTTAAAAAGGACCAGGTAGTAGGTGATGTGAAAGACCTCTGCCTGAGACCCTGGAGAACTGTAAAGAAGGGCCGTGGCTCAGGGGTAGAGCATCCGCTTGGCATGCAGAAGGTCCCAGGTTCAATCCCTGGCATCTCCAGTTAAAAAGGACCAGGTAGTAGGTGATGTGAAAGACCTCTGCCTGAGACCCTGGGGAGCTGTAAAGAGGGGCCATGGCTCAGGGGTAGAGCATCTGCTTGGCATGCAGAAGGTCCCAGGTTCAATCCACGGCATCTCCAGTTAAAAAGGACCAGGTAGTAGGTGATGTGAAAGACCTCTGCCTGAGACCCTGGGGAGCTGTAAAGAGGGGCCATGGCTCAGGGGTAGAGCATCTGCTTGGCATGCAGAAGGTCCCAGGTTCAATCCCCGGCATCTCCAGTTAAAAAGGACCAGGTAGTAGGTGATGTGAAAGACCTCTGCCTGAGACCCTGGGGAGCTGTAAAGAGGGGCCATGGCTCAGGGGTAGAGCATCTGCTTGGCATGCAGAAGGTCCCAGGTTCAATCCACGGCATCTCCAGTTAAAAAGGACCAGGTAGTAGGTGATGGGAAAGACCTCTGCCTGAGACACCCTGGGGAGCTGTAAAGAGGGGCCATGGCTCAGGGGTAGAGCATCTGCTTGGCATGCAGAAGGTCCCAGGTTCAATCCCGGGCATCTCCAGTTAAAAAGGACCAGGTAGTAGGTGATGTGAAAGACCTCTGCCTGAGACCCTGGGGAGCTGTAAAGAGGGGCCATGGCTCAGGGGTAGAGCATCTGCTTGGCATGCAGAAGGTCCCAGGTTCAATCCACGGCATCTCCAGTTAAAAAGGACCAGGTAGTAGGTGATGTGAAAGACCTCTGCCTGAGACCCTGGGGAGCTGTAAAGAGGGGCCATGGCTCAGGGGTAGAGCATCTGCTTGGCATGCAGGAGGTCCCAGGTTCAATCCCTGGCATCTCCAGTTAAAAAGGACCAGGTAGTAGGTGATGTGAAAGACCTCTGCCTGAGACCCTGGGGAGCTGTAAAGAGGGGCCATGGCTCAGGGGTAGAGCATCTGCTTGGCATGCAGAAGGTCCCAGGTTCAATCCCCGGCATCTCCAGTTAAAAAGGACCAGGTAGTAGGTGATGTGAAAGACCTCTGCCTGAGACCCTGGGGAGCTGTAAAGAGGGGCCATGGCTCAGGGGTAGAGCATCTGCTTGGCATGCAGTAGGTCCCAGGTTCAATCCCCGGCATCTCCAGTTAAAAAGGACCAGGCAGGAGGTGATGTGAAAGACCTCTGCCTGAGACCCTGGGGAGCTGTAAAGAGGGGCCATGGCTCAGGGGTAGAGCATCTGCTTGGCATGCAGAAGGTCCCAGGTTCAATCCACGGCATCTCCAGTTAAAAAGGACCAGGTAGTAGGTGATGGGAAAGACCTCTGCCTGAGACACCCTGGGGAGCTGTAAAGAGGGGCCATGGCTCAGGGGTAGAGCATCTGCTTGGCATGCAGTAGGTCCCAGGTTCAATCCCCGGCATCTCCAGTTAAAAAGGACCAGGCAGGAGGTGATCTGAAAGACCTCTGCCTGAGACCCTGGGGAGCTGTAAAGAGGGGCCATGGCTCAGGGGTAGAGCATCTGCTTGGCATGCAGAAGGTCCCAGGTTCAATCCACGGCATCTCCAGTTAAAAAGGACCAGGTAGTAGGTGATGTGAAGGACCTCTGCCTGAGACCCTGGGGAGCTGTAAAGAGGGGCTGTGGCTCAGGGGTAGAGCATCTGCTTGGCATGCAGAAGGTCCCAGGTTCAATCCACGGCATCTCCAGTTAAAAAGGACCAGGTAGTAGGTGATGTGAAAGACCTCTGCCTGAGACCCTGGGGAGCTGTAAAGAGGGGCCATGGCTCAGGGGTAGAGCATCTGCTTGGCATGCAGAAGGTCCCAGGTTCAATCCACGGCATCTCCAGTTAAAAAGGACCAGGTAGTAGGTGATGTGAAGGACCTCTGCCTGAGACCCTGGGGAGCTGTAAAGAGGGGCCATGGCTCAGGGGTAGAGCATCTGCTTGGCATGCAGAAGGTCCCAGGTTCAATCCACGGCATCTCCAGTTAAAAAGGACCAGGTAGTAGGTGATGTGAAGGACCTCTGCCTGAGACCCTGGGGAGCTGTCAAGAGGGGCCATGGCTCAGTGGAAGAGCATCTGCTTGGCATGCAGAAGGTCCCAGGTTCAATCCACGGCATCTCCAGTTAAAAAGGACCAGGCAGGAGGTGATGTGAAAGACCTCTGCCTGAGACCCTGGGGAGCTGTCAAGAGGGGCCATGGCTCAGGGGTAGAGCATCTGCTTGGCATGCAGAAGGTCCCAGGTTCAATCCACCGCATCTCCAGTTAAAAAGGACCAGGCAGGAGGTGATGTGAAGGACCTCTGCCTGAGACCCTGGGGAGCTGTCAAGAGGGGCCATGGCTCAGGGGTAGAGCATCTGCTTGGCATGCAGAAGGTCCCAGGTTCAATCCACGGCATCTCCAGTTAAAAAGGACCAGGCAGGAGGTGATGTGAAGGACCTCTGCCTGAGACCCTGGGGAGCTGTAAAGAGGGGCCATGGCTCAGGGGTAGAGCATCTGCTTGGCATGCAGAAGGTCCCAGGTTCAATCCCCGGCATCTCCAGTTAAAAAGGACCAGGTAGTAGGTGATGTGAAAGACCTCTGCCTGAGACCCTGGGGAGCTGTAAAGAGGGGCTGTGGCTCAGGGGTAGAGCCTCTGCTTGGCATGCAGAAGGTCCCAGGTTCAATCCCCGGCATCTCCAGTTAAAAAGGACCAGGCAGGGGGTGATGTGAAAGACCTCTGCCTGAGACCCTGGGGAGCTGTAAAGAGGGGCCATGGCTCAGGGGTAGAGCATCTGCTTGGCATGCAGAAGGTCCCAGGTTCAATCCACGGCATCTCCAGTTAAAAAGGACCAGGTAGTAGGTGATGTGAAGGACCTCTGCCTGAGACCCTGGGGAGCTGTAAAGAGGGGCCATGGCTCAGGGGTAGAGCATCTGCTTGGCATGCAGAAGGTCCCAGGTTCAATCCCCGGCATCTCCAGTTAAAAAGGACCAGGCAGTAGGTGATGTGAAGGACCTCTGCCTGAGACACCCTGGGGAGCAGCTGCCAGTCTGAGTAGACAAGACTGACCTCAGTGGACCAAAGGCCTGATTCAGTGTCAGGCAGCATCATGTGTTCGTGTGTTCTCATCTGTGACTACCCTAGCTACCTCCTTAGGTCTGGCAGAACGGAAGAGGCAAGGGAAGCTTCCTCAGTTGAAACTAACATATTTTCTGAATCTTAGATTTCAGAGTTGTGTTCTGACAAGTAGCAGTGATCAGTAAAATAATTACGCTTCTCTTTATTTTGCAAAATGCAGGTTCTTATGCAAGGTTCTGTTTCTTGGCATGCCAAAAATATAAGATAACATGCTTAATTTAGGATCTCCAAAGCGATACTGTGCCTCCGTTGGTGCTGCCCAGTGCCTGGGATAACTCGTCTGCCTGGTCTCTCCATCTCCCTTACTGAGTTCATGTGTTGCATTTGACGTGTGAGCTTACTGTGGACTGCTGCTTATGTCGGACACACCCTTCTGGGGCCCAGAGAGCAGCTGCATCTAATGCACACGTTGCTCATTCCATAAGCCATGCAAAACAGGCCGGCCCCAATGCGTCTGCTGTGGGAGAGATGCAGCGTCCCGATGATGTGGCCGTGTGGCTCTCTTCCCTTGCATGTGAAACCGTGCGCTCAGAGGGCTCCTTCAGCTCCTTGACTGCTGTTCCCTAAGGCTCTCCCAACATATTCTGGCTTTACTGAAGCATAATTAGGCTTGTCAGGACTAGGTTTCCGCCTGGCGTGGAAAAAAATATTACTAAGAAAGGCTCTGTGGAAAAAGGGAACATTGGCTGATAGAGCATGTGGTGTGGACAGCAGCAGCGTCACCACTTTGCTTGTACCGGGCGAGGTGGGCCAGCACGTAGGCTCCCTTGATTCTTCTTGATAGTCCACCTTTCTCATTTGGCCTCCAGACGTATTACATGTTGTAAAACAACGTGATCAAATAGCCTGAGAAATGTAATAAGGAGTTCAGTAGGACTAGTGTCGTGAAAATTAGAAACAGTGCAGAAAGGGATCAGACACGATATTGCAAGCGGCGCAGAAGATCAGAAAGCAATGCAATACGAGCAAGAGAAGGAGGACAAGAAGTATATAATTCATAGCATACACAGCCCTGTAATATTTTTTTGTGTGTGTGTGTGTGTGTGTGTGTGTGTGTGTGTAGTGGTTAAGAGCGCGGACTTTAAGCTGGGAGAACTGGGTTTCATTACCCACTCCTCCGCATGCAGCTGCTGGTGTGACCTGGGTTCAGCCAAAGTTCTTTCAGAGCTGTTCTCTCAAGGGCAGTTCTCTCAGAGCACTCAGCCCCACCTACCTCACAGGGTGCCTGTTGGAGGGGAAGGAAGGGAAAGGGATCGTAAGCCGCTCTGAGACTCCTTCAGGTAGTGAAGGGCCGGGTATATAAATCCAATCTCTTCTCTTCTTCTTCTTCTTTTTAAAAGAGCCTTTCCGAATCACGCCGTTACATTATTGGGCTGTTACCTGTACAAAAATGCCCTCCTGGACAAGTTTGCATGGGGGCCTTTCCTGACCTCCTGAGGCCTGCCATCCCGCAAGGCGGGGCCAACACCAGAGAACCGATCTTACCTGTTTGCTGGGATGGCTCCTCCGGAAAGCTTCACTCAGACCAGTGCTGCTGCTGTCATGGCAGGGCGCAGCAGGGGAAGGCCGTCCCATAGAGCTTGAGGGCCCAAGGCCAAGCAGGACTCTGTATACGATAACCAGGGCCTTGAACTGAACCAGTAACTGATAGGTAACCAGTGGAGCAACTGCACAAAGGGTGCATACCCTGCCTAGCTCCCAAAGATAACTGAGACGTGGCATTCTGTACCAACTGACTTTTCCAAGTTGACATCAAGGGGCAGACCCAGGAAGAATGCATTACAGTAGTCCGGTCTCAAGGTCCCTGTGGATCCAAGTAGCCGGGTGAACCTTCAAGAGAAGGGGGGGCATCTTCCTGGCTAAGTGAAGATGGGAGAAATTGGTTTTTGCAGCTGCATTAACTTGGCTTCTTCTCCAGCAATATTGATGGGAGCAGTAGAACCTCTCTGCTCTCAAGAACAAGTCGTGCCAGACCAACCTTATCTCCTTTTTTGACAGAGTTACTAAAAATGGTTGACTCTGGCAATGCTGTGGATATAGTGTATCTAGATTTCAGTAAAGCATTTGACAAAGTTTCTCATGATAGCCTTGAGGATAAGCGGTTAAGTGTGGGCTGGATGGAGCAAAAATCGTACCCAACGAGTGCTTGTAAACGGCTCTGCATCTTTGTGGAGGGAAGTCTCGAGTGGAGTGCCACAGGGCTCGGTCCTGGGCCCGGTGTTGTTCAATGTTTTTATAAATAACCTGGAGGAAGACATAGAGGGGATACTTATCAAATTTGCAGATGACACGAAACTGGGTGGGATTGCTAATTCTGCAGCCAGGCAGTGGATTTATGGATCGGCCTGTACTTATTTGGAGGGAGCGCAAGGAGAGCACTAATGTCTGCGAATGCCGCCTCTGCCGTTAAATAACTGTCCGACCCTGCAACTGTCGGTGCATAAAAATAACATGTCCTCCCAGACTTTTTCAAAATGAGGGGTTGCCGTTTTCCATTCTCTTTCCGTAGAACTTAAGCAGGGGACACGTTTCTTTCTCTTTTTGGGGGGGACAACCTTTCATATGATGGAGGGGGAGGCATCTTGCTGAGGCTGGCCATCTTCGGGCTTCTGCAGGCTGGAGACCGGGGAGGACCCACCCTGCGGATTTGGGGCTCCCGCGTCCCTCCTGTAGCAAGTCTGCACCTGAACAAGGGAGGAAGCTGGAAATGACCACATTAATTTTCGAGGGGCTTGGCGGAGATAACGATGCTGGTGAGGAGGAAATTAGAAAGCTGCTGAGGGGGAAATATGAATTCCAGCGCCTCCTTGAGATGTGCACATTGGAGGGGGCGGGAGTGGGGCTCAGGAGAGGAAACGAGGTAGCAAATCACTCTGTCAGGTCTTGCTGGGGGGATGGGGGAGGCAGCCTGCCTGCTGTGGGGGAGGTTTCTGACTGTCTCCACGACCGTCTGCCGAAAGCCGCCGGCTCCTAGGTGGAGGAATCGCGATTGCCGGGAGCCCTTCCCCAGACGGAGGGAGCGTGCGAGACTTCTGGAGCAGAAACAAGGGGCCACGGGAAGAGATGCCCTGCCTGGTCGAGGGAGTGCCTTCCGACGTGGGTGGCGAAGGGCCGGGCGGGGCCGTCTAGGAGTGCCCGTTGCAGCCACGTCACCCGCCCGAAGCAGGGCGGTGAAAGTGGGAGGGTGCGGGGAGGGCCTGCCCTTTACCCCAGGAGTCCACAACCAGCCCCTCGCTGCCCTTTGCTCTGGAACTGGAAGCCGGGCACCTGTCTGTGCGTAGCTCACCTGGCCTCCACTCAGCAGCTGTGTGTGCCGAATGGCAAATGTGTAACTATTCCCTTTTCTTATCTCGATCGGCTGATTGGGCCGGCCCTCGGGACTGTGTCAGGGTCGCTCCGTCGCTTCTTGGGATTTGCCCACCGGTCAGTTGACGTGGGCTTGGGGGCAAGCAGGAGGGGCTCGGGGCAAGCAGGAGGGGCTTGGGGGCAAGCGGGACAAGCACAGGGCGCAAGGCAAGGAAGGTTCTTTTAGGTCTGCGTCTTTTCCATGTGCCAGTGGACCCCAGCATGAAACGCATGCCGGCAAACTTAGGTTTCCCCCCCCCAAAGAAAGAGGAGAATCCTTGCCTACTTGAGCCGTGTACATGTACAGCAGGTTCCTCCAAAGGCAGCCCCATTCACAGTCCTGGACACGGAGGGCAGCACGCGTGCCAGTTCTTTCTCCCCAGCCACAGGTGCTGCGGAAAGGTGTTCATCCGCAACAGAAGCAGGTGCAAGGGACTGATGGGATTCGCCTCAGCAGCTTGGGGGATTCCTCCCATGGCTAGCCATGTGCTGCCGAGGGCCGGCTGTGGTGTGGTGGTGAGGTGCAGCAGACTTTAACCTGGAGAGCCAGGTTTGATTCCCCACTTCTCCTCCACATGAAGCCAGCTGGGTGACCTTGGGCTACTCACAGTTCTCTCAGAGCTCTCTCAGCCCCAGCTGCCTCCCAAGGTGCTTGTTATGGGGAGAGGAAGGGGAAGGCGATTTTAAGCCACTTTGAGACTCCTTTGCGTGGTGAAGAGCCAACTCTTCTTCTTCTTCTTGTTCTGGTTTTAAAATCCTGCACCTGGATTTAAATATTTAGATATTTATACCGTGTTCCCCTCCCATAGGGCACTGGTCTCCCCTTCTCCCCTTCATTTGCTACAATGACCCTGTGAGGAAGGCTAGGTGGAGAGAGGGACTGACCCAGAGTCATCCAGTGAGCTTGAGCCTGGGCCTCTTGGGGACTCGTCCAACATTCATTGCGACTACTGTGGCTCTTCCTCCACCAGGCCAGAGCGCAGGAGACCATTTGCATACCTGTCCATCTGCCCCCTTTTCATACACTCCTCCACAGGGCAGCGGACATCTGTCTCCCCTCCTCCACTTCGGAGAGCCAGTTTGATGTAGTGGTTAAGTGTGCAGACTCTAATCTGGGAGAACCGGGTTTGATTCCCCACCCCTCCACGTGCAGCTGCTGGTATGACCTTGGGTCAGTCACAAGCTCTCTCAGAGCTGCTCTCTCAAGAGTAGTCCTCAAAAGAGCTCTCTCAGCCCCACCTACCTCACAGGGTGTCTACTGTGAGGGGGGGAAGGGAAAGGAGTTTGTAAGCCACTCTGAGACTCCAAGTGAAGGACGGGGAATAAATCCAATCTCCTCCTCCTCCTCCTCCTCCTCCTCTTCCTCCTCCTCCTCCTGAACCTTGTGAGGGTAAGTCGGTTAGGGTGCAGAGGAGACTGGCTCAAATTCATCCATTGAGTTTCATGGCAGAGTAAGGATTTGAACCCGGGTCTTCCCAGTCTTAGTCCAGCATTCTAACCTCTGCCCCACATTGGTTCCACACAGTGAAGCCCACATGGGGCTGGAGATTTACCCCGTAGCATATCAAGCATCTTGTTTAATCTGGACTTGGTTCGGCCTTTTGGATTTCCATCCAAGCCAAAGTTAGCCCGCAACAAAATGGCTTCCTCCCAAAAGTACTGTGTCACCTATGAATTTAACCCAAGCCAGAAACGGATGAGGTGGGCTGCCAGTGCACTTTATCATGATCTGAGGAGCCCCCCCCCCACGTACGGAGGCTGACAGATGTTCCATCCAGAAACTCCGCTTGCCTGGTCTGAGACAAAGGGCTCTTCTGTGCTTAAAGGCCAGCTGTCTCGGGAGCGAAGCTTCCAGTGCTCTTTCCCGCTCTCTGGAAGATTAGCCTCTGCAGAGGAAGCTACGGCTAGCAAAGTGAATGGATTTCAGTGATACAGATTGTTCCCCCCTCTCTCTCTCTCCCTCCCTCCCTCCCTCCCTCTCCCCCTTCAACAGAAAAGCAGGGTCCTGAGCGGAAGAGGATTAAAAAGGAGCCTGCAGCCCGGAAGCCCAGCCTGCTCTTTGGGATGGGCCTTTCAGGAATCCGTGCAGGCTACCCGCTCTCCGAGCGCCAGCAGGTCGCCCTTCTTATGCAGATGACAGCGGAAGAGTCGGCCAACAGCCCCGGTACGGACCGGCTCTTGAGACAGAAGCCTCGTGGGGTCCTTGGAGGGTTTGTGTGGGTGCCGCCTCTCCGGGTACTCAGAAACACCCAGTAAGGTGCAACACGCCAAGCTCGCTCGGTGGTCTCTCGGGCAGTCCCCCTGGTTGTTTTGCATTGGCTGTCGGTCAAGAGCGAAGCTGAGTTTCTGGGGCCTCCTCGGGCTGGTAAACTTGCAGCGCCTGTGAAGGGGAGTCCCGGCTTCCTCCCGTGGGCCTTGGCGCCCTTCCCCCTTCAGAGACTGCTTCCCCTCGCCTTTGCCTCATCACGGCCTCCCCTTAATGCCTCCATTGTGTGTGTGGGAAGGAGGGAAGGCATTCCTCTCCCCGCCTTGGAGGATTAACTCCCCCCTCCCCCACGCAGCCCTCGCCTCCAGCTTGCCGGTGGGGCTGGAATACGTGGCAACAGCTCCCTCTAAAGGCTGTGGGGGGGTGGCTTCGGACAGAGCTCCTCCTTCACCCGCCTTCTTCCTCTTCTTCTTCCTCCCGTCTCTTCCACCAGCAGTAGATACAACACCAAAGCATCCCTCTCAGTCCACAGTTTGTCAGAAGGGAACTCCTAACTCTGCCTCCAAAACCAAAGATAAAGTAAACAAGAGAAACGAACGGGGAGAGACTCGGTTGCACCGGGCAGCGATTCGAGGGGATGCCAGACGCATCAAGGAGCTCATCATCGAGGGTGCGGACGTCAACGTGAAAGACTTTGCAGGTAACCCCACGGCGGGGAGGGAGAGGGCGCAAAGGGCTTGCTGGGGGGCCGGCGTGTGAAGGAAGGAACTGTTATTGTCTAGCTGAGTTTTCCCGCTGGATCTGGAACTGGATGCCTCAGAGGACGGGGCACTGGGCAGTGGCGTTCCCAGTCCTTGTTTCCCCATCAGAGCCCAGCGTGTTCCCAAGGATCCTCCTCCTCCTCCTCCTCCTCCTCCTCCGTGCGGAGTGTGCTGACTTAGCTGGGTGGTGCAGGGAGTGCCGTTGGTCATCTTAGTATGGCGTTCATGAGAGTGAAGAGGCCCAGCACTGTTGTGGACGGACTCAGTCTGGACCACTGGTGCAGCACACATGCAGCAGGTGCCTGGCTTCCAGCCCTGTTTGTGCTGAGCACTGGCTCCCGACTGAAGTGTGTTTCCGTTCCCAGTTATTTCCTTTGGGGGACTCCGAGCATGGCTGGCTCCCTTGCAGGGACTGCCCCCCCAAGGACAGCTTGCCTTTCCGGCCTGCTAGCCGCTGTTCCCGGTGCTTTGCCTGAGATGAGCACTTTCTGCTTTTGTGCTGCCGCATTCCCTGCCCCCCGGGGCCACTCAGCCCCCCAGAAACCCATGCAGTCCTGTCAGGTGGCTGGTTTGTCTTCTGTGTCTCGCCCGTTCAGGTTCCAGTGGGAGTGGCAGTTCTGAGCAGCTGGAAGCTGACCACATTCCAGCAGGTGCATCCATTCCCGCAGAAGATGAGGAGAGACCTGAACCTGTAGCTCAAATTTGGGGGGGGGGGGGGGGCTCCGTTTTCTCAGTTTGCTAAACACCTGTTCTTGACTGATTTATAGTGGGGAGCTGGAGGAGATCTATTGCATAGTCAGACAAAAGCCTGAATGGGCAAAATACCAGGCGAGCACCTGCTCTCTGGTGTGAACGCAGGGCTGAGCAGTGGATCTGTAGCCAAGCCACAGTGTTGGCAGACAACGTCATCCACTGTGACATGGCTCCTGATTGGAATAGGCCGTCCCTGTCACGCGTCTGTCTGTGTTCCTGTTGGCAGGCTGGACGGCTTTGCACGAGGCATGCAACCGGGGTTATTATGACGTTGCAAAACAGCTGCTCGCCGCAGGGGCCGAGGTGAACACCAAGGGCTTGGACGATGACACTCCGCTGCATGACGCAGCCAGCAACGGGCACTACAAGGTCAGTTCTTGAATCAGTAGCTCTTAAGCCGGCTCAGACTGTCTTCCCCCAGATTTCATCTGTTAAGACCGCCTTCTGTCCCCGGCCCCTAGAAGACCCTCTGTAGCCCCTCCTGGCTACCTCCCTCCGGCTCGTTCCGCTTGCTCTTCGTCCCTGACACAAAGAACCTGCGGGGATTAACTCGACATCCCAACTGTCACGTCAGCCTGTATCTCGTTGCCTTCCTGACACATGCCGTGGTGTCCTTATCTTCAGGTGTCTGGCGCGTAGCTGCCCTGCTTGGTCCTTGAAAGCAAGAGAGAAAAGCGGGGTAAGGCCAGGGGTGTCTGTAGGAGGATAAGAGTCTGATTCCTGTCCGTGGTCCATCCAGCCTGGCCTGTCCTTGGCTGGCTGGCAGGCAGACTTCTGCCTCTGCCCCGCTGTTTGACCCTCTTGGTGTCTGTGGATGGATTTGCATCCCCATACGTGCAATGCCCGTTTTCTCCTCCTGAGCCACGCAACCTCTGCCCGTGGGCTGTTTTCCACTCAGCTGCCTGACCGCTGGGAGGCGGCGAAGTGGTTTGCCAGTCCATAGGGGAATGTTCATTTCGGCTTTCTCTGATACAGGATGTGAGCATCTCATCCTGATGCAGTTTACCAAGGCTTTTGTCTTTCCACAGGTGGTGAAACTGTTGCTACATTATGGAGGAAACGCTCATCAGCTTAACAGGAGAGGAGAGACGCCGTTAAAAGTAGCGAATTCCCCCACCATGGTGAACCTGCTGCTTGGGAAGGCCACATATCCTTCCAGCGAAGAGAGTTCCACAGGTGAGACTGTGGTGCGAAAGACCCAGCATAGGTGTGGCTCAGACAAGGGGGTGTCTGGAAAGGGCAGCCTCTCCAGAGCGTGGCTATTTGGGGCCTGTCCAGCAAGTCGCATCTAATTTGCCAAAACCAAATAACTCACACAACTGCCTAGATTAATCAGATCAGCCAGTATCATAATATCAGCCAATATCATAATGCCCCTATATAAATCAATGGTGGGACCTCATTTGGAGTACTGTGTACAGTTCTGGTCACCACACCTCAAAAAGGATATTATAGCTTTGGGAAAAGTGCAGAAGAGGGCAACTAGGATGATAAAAGGGCTGGAACACTTTCCCTATGAAGAAAGGTTGAGGCGCTTGGGGCTCTTTAGCTTGGAGAAACAACAGCTGAGGGGTGGCATGATCAAGATTTATAAGATTATGCATGGGATAGAGCAGGTAGAGAAAGAGGTACTTTTCTCCCTTTCTCACAATGCAAGAACTCAAGTGGGCACTCAATGAAATTGCTGAGCGATCAGGTTAGAATGGATAAAAGGAAGTCCTTCTTCACCCAAAGAGGGATTAACACCTGGAATTCACTGCCACAGGAGGTGGTGGCGGCTACAAGCATGGACGGCTTCAAGAGAGAATTGGATAAACATATGGAGCAGAGGTCCATCAGTGGCTCTTAGCCACAAGGTAGAGATAGGGACTCTGGGGCAAGTGAGGCTCTGTACTCTTGGTGCTTGGGGGGTCAACAGTGGAAGGGCTTCTAGTGTCCTGGCTCCACTGGTGGACCTCCTGGTGGCACCTGGTATTTTTGGCCACTGTGTGACAGAGTGTTGGACTGGATGGGCCACTGGCCTGATCCAGCCCTGGCTTCTCTTATGTTTTTATGTTCTCTTATGTTCTTAATTCCCCCCAGCCTGCCACCAGTCCAAGAATGCGGAAGGATTTCACCTCCAAGCCTTTGCTCATGAGCTTTCCTCTCTGCCAGGGCCTTTCCTGACGGCCTCAGCCCCTTGACTTTTGCCTTTATGCCCTGTTCTTGGGTACCCATCGTTGGAGGTCAGCGCCTGACCAGGAAAGGCTCCAGGGCCGGTTGAAACGGGGTGCTGCACGGTCCTTTGTCCTGGAGTTGACGGCACAGAAGGGAAATAGGATTGCGTGCTTTAGTGCTTTGCCCCAGTGTTGAGGAGGCCCCTGTTTCGGTGCTTTGCTTGCACCCCTCACTTTTTCTCAGCGCCTCACCTCCTCTGGAGGCCTCCCCACCAGCTAAGTGTGAAAAGTGGAGGGGGAGATGACTTAGTTCCAGTATTTCCCACTGACTGCCCTGAACTGTGCAATATGCAGAAGTGGCACGGCCACCGTATTCATACAAGAGCATGGTAGAAATGGGGGAAGAAACTTGCTTGGTGTCTTTCTCCTGTCCCGTCCTGTGCCCCTCGAGTACTCCCTTAGCCATCAACTGCACTGTTCCCTTGTCTACTTGCCAGCATCACCGATAGCCACGTGGTAACTTCATGCTTGGTTTACCAGCATGGTAAAAACGACCTTTCCCTAGGCCAGGAAAGGCGCAGAGGGCGGGCAAGCATGCACCATCTCTTGCCGGGCTGCACTGGCTGAGAGTTGTGTTGTAGTATCTGTAGGTTTGAAAAGACGATGGTGATGGGCTGGAAGAGGGAGTAGAAGAGGAAGGTTAAACTGGAGGACACCTGTTGCCAATTGAGGGAGTCGAGACAAAGAAGGGGAGGGCAGGGTAAAAGGTGTGAAGTCCTGACGGAAGTCTCACTGCTGCCGTCCGTCCTCTGGGCTGTCTTAGGCAGGTCGCCCTGCCCTCTCCACCTTCTCGCCCAAGAGACGGGGATGTGTGGTGGGGGCTCAGTTGTTCTTCTGTAGCTCTGAGGTGCCCCAGAGATGGGCCCTGATCTGCCACGCAAATGCAAAGCTTGACCAATACTCAAGTTAAAAAAAACAACAACACGCGGGTGCCTCCCATGGGGAATGGATGCGGCGTGTCTCTGTGGTGGTCGAGTGGGCCTGGCAGGCTTTTGGCTGTGCTGCAGCTTTTTGGGTGCAGTCCCCTGTGGAATGAATGAATGTTCCCGAGCCACGGCTCTCACTGGATTTGCACCCTCTCTGCCCAGATGCTCCAAATGGACTCCTGCCGTTGACTCCCTGCGCAGCTCTGGCCTTTAATTCCAGAGGACCTCTCTGACCGCTGTGTAGGTAGAGCAGCTGCAGCTATGCTTTGCACGTGGAAGATAGATTATCCGTGCAGGTATTGTGGGCAGGTTCTGTAAAAGATGCCGCTAGCTCAGGGGGAATGGTAGCGGTTGTGCCTCGCCCTCACTTTGTGCTCTTGTTTTCCCAGAGAGCTCAGAAGAGGAAGACGCTCCTTCGTTTGCACCGTCCAGCTCCATCGATGGCAATAACACGGACTCTGAGTTTGAGAAGGGCCTGAAGCACAAGGCCAAGAATCAGGAGCCACCCAAAGCCATCACGCCCGTCAAGGACGAGTACGAATTCGACGAGGACGACGAGCAGGACAGGGTCCCCCCAGTTGACGATAAACATTTGCTGAAAAAGGACTACAGGAAAGAGACTAAAGCAAATAGTTTTATTTCCATCCCCAAAATGGAAGTGAAACCCTATCCTAAAAACAGCACAAACACACCAAAGAAAGCAGCCCATCGCATCCTTTCAGACACGTCCGACGAAGAGGACGCCAGCATCGCTGCAGGGGCGGGGGAGAAGCTGCGGCTGACGACCCACTCCGTCCTTCCCAGCAGCAAGACTCGAGAACCGTCAAATGCCAAACAGCAGAAAGAGAAAAACAAAGTGAAGAAGAAGCGCAAGAAGGAGGCGAAGGGCAAGGAGGTTCGGTTTGGCAAAAAAAATGACAAGTTCTGTTCTTCTGAGTCAGAGAGTGAAAACCTGGAGAGCGAAAACCTGGAGAGCGAGGAGGAGGATGACAGAGACTCTGTACAAAGTGCTACCTGTGTAAAAGACTCTAGGTTGGTGTTAAAGGAGTCATCCTTGTTTAATTCCCTTTCTGCCTCCTCCGCCTCTTCCCACGGGAGTCTGGGGTCACAGAAACATAACTCAAACCTTACAGACCAGCACTCCAAGCACTGGAGGACAGACAACTGGAAAACTGTCTCTTCTCCTGCCTGGTCGGACGTCAGCTCCTTATCGGATTCAACACGGACGAGGCTGACCAGCGAGTCGGACTACACGTCAGAGGATTCCAGCTTGGAGTCACTAAAGCCCGTGCGAAAGAAACAGGAGCACAAGAAACGAGCCCAGCACGGGCCGGCGATGGTGGTGGAGAAGAAGAATTCATTCCATGCCAACATTGACGGGGCAATTCCAAAGCTGGACAAGGAAGGGAAAGTTGTAAAAAAGCATAAAACCAAACATAAACACAAAAACAAGGAGCGGGGCCAGTGCCCCGGGGCCCAAGACATTAAGCTAATCAAGGCCTTTCCTTTTGAATATGAGGACTCTAAGCAGAAACCTGAAAAGGCTTTGATTTTAGAGACTGAAAGCTCCGTTGAAAGCAAACTCAAGGTGCTGAAGCACGAGCGGGAGCAGTTCAAGAAAGAAGAGAAATTCCTCAGAACTAAACCCGAGGAGAAGGAGTGGCTGTTTAAAGATGAAACTGGGAAAAATTCCAAAGAAGAGAAGTCACTGAAAAAAGCAAAGGACACCAATAAAGACATCAGCAAATCTTTCAGAGAAGAGAAGACTGGCAGATTGGAAAAAGAGAAACCCCTCAAGGAGAAGTCACCTAAAGAGGAGAAGCCTCGAATGCACAAGGAGGACCGGAAGAGGAAATCCAAAGACAAGCAATCCAAGGCTGAAAAGAAGAACGAACTGAAAGAAGAAAAACTGGCAAAGCCAGAGAAAGAGAAAACCATGAAAGAGGAGAAAGAGAAATGTAGAAAAGACAAAAGTTATCGAGAGGAGTCCAGCTTTGAAGACTTTACTACCAAGAACCAGTTTCAGGAAAGCGAAGACACCAAGTGCAGCCTCTCTGATGACCCGCAGGACCGGTGGTTCTCGGATCTGTCGTCCGATTCGTCTTTTGATTTCAAAGGAGAGGACAGTTGGGATTCGCCCGTGACGGACTACAGGGAAATGAAAAATGACACTGTGACAAAACTCATCATCGAAACAGTGAAGGAGGAGGCGAAAGAGAAGAAGCGGGAGAGTAAAGCAAAAGATAAGAGAGAATACAACGAGAAGCGCAACGAGAAAGACAGTTTCCTGAAAAAGAAAGACAGAGAATATATTGAGAAGAACTCAGAAAAGAAGAAGGACCAACCTGAAAAGCATAAAGGAATCCCCAGTTATCTTCCTGAAAAGGACAAGAAAAGGAAGGATTCTGCCGAAAGCTTCAAGGAAAGGAAGGAAAAGGATGCTGGTGAAGCCAACAAAGAGAGAAGAGACTTGTCCGATGGCTCTAGGGACAGGAAAGAGATTAAAATTAAACAAGACGACTCTTACAGGGATGAATTCAAAGACTATGGCTGTGACGCATTCTTCAGAGAAAAACCTGATCCCGAATTCATTGGGAAAAACGTGGAGTCCTGGGAGAGGCATCATTCTGGGAAGGAGAAGAAGGACTTGTCTGAGAAGGACAAGAAGGAGAAGTTAAAATCGGAAAAGTATAAGGAGAAATCCAAAGCAGAAGACAAAGAGAGAAACGAGAAGGCTCTGGCTGAAAAAACCCAGAAAGACAAAGAATTGGACAAGGGCTTTAAAGAGAAGAAAGATGCAAAGGAGAAATATAAAGATCCTCACAGCAAAGACAAAGAGAGGAAGGCTTCCTTAGACCAGCTCAAAGAGAAGAAGGAAAAGAACTTTTCTGGGGACAGAGAGGACTTCCATGAGAGAAGGGAGGAGAAGAAAGGCCGGGAGAAGAACTGGTACAGCATCCTCGACATCTTCACGGATGAAAGTGAGGACGAGAAGGAGGACTACGGCTTGGGTGGGTTCAAGCTGGGAGAGAGCCTCGGGGGCGACCCGCATCGGCTGGAGAGTCTGGCAGACAAAGATGATGGCCTGGCGGCCGAGAGGGACCTTTATCTCCCTGACAAGCACAGGAAATACTCCTCTGATCGGCAGCATTCTGCCGAGAAGCAGAAAGACAAGGAGTCCAAAGAGAAGAAGAAGGACAAAGGACTGGCCGAGGGCGGGAAGGAGAAAAAAGACAAATGTTCCTTCGAGAAACATAAAGAGAAAAAGGACAAAGACTCCGCAGAGAAGTACAAAGAGAGGAAAGACAGAAGCTCGGTAGACTCAGCTCCGGAACGGAAGGCCAAGCAGAAGCTCCCCGAGAAGGCAGAAAAGAAGCATACGGGAGAAGAGAAGGCCAAAAGCAGGCACAAGGAGAAGCCGGAGAAGGAGTACGCCAAGGAGAAGCGGTCTTCAAAAAGCGGAGAGCCGGAGAAAAGCTTGCTGGAGAAACTGGAGGAAGAAGCCCTGAATGAATACAGAGATGACTCCAATGACAAAGTGAGTGAGATTTCTTCTGACAGCTTCACCGACCGAGGGCAAGAACCGGTGCTCACGAGTCTCTTCGACTGTGCCAGCCTTTCTCTTGTCGATGCTTCTGAGGAGAAATGCAAAGAGCCTCTGTCTTGCTTGCCAGATAAGCTCAAGGAGCGGGAGAGGAACCGGCACTCCTCCTCCTCCTCCTCCAAGAAGAGCCACGAGAAGGACAAAGCCAAGAAGGAGAAAGGCGAGAAGAAGGAGAAGGCAGAGGAGCTCAAGGACTCCAGCCGGAAGGACTCTGCTCAGTACGAGCGAGATTTTTCTCTGGATGGAGAAGGCTTTGGCATTTCCTATGGCATGAAGACCGAGGCAGAAGACGAGCTGGACAAAAACATGGACTATTTGTTTTCTGACAGGAAAGACAAGAATGACTCTGAGAGAGAACTTCCCAAGAAGGGAGAAAAGGACAAGGCCTACGGCTCCAGCGTGGTCAGCACGGCCAAAGAGAAGAAGAAGAGGGACCGGCACAAGGAGAAGTGGAAAGAGGAGAGGGAGAAGCACCGAGACAAGCACGCCGAAGGGTTCGTCAAGCACCACAAAGAGGAGCAGAAGTCGGCCAAGGAAAAATCGAAAGAGGAGCCGCCCAAGTTTAACGATCTCAAAATGAAGGAGAGGCTCAAGGAAAACCAAGAAAAGGACAAAGCGGAGAGTCTTAAAATGAGCAACGGGAACGATAAAATGGCCGTACCCAAAGAGGGCAACAAGAAGGACATCAGGCCCCGGGAGAAGCTGCTGGGAGACGGGGACTTGATGATGACCAGCTTCGAGCGGATGCTGAGCCAGAAGGACCTGGAGATCGAAGAGCGCCACAAGAGGCACAAGGAGAGGATGAAGCAAATGGAGAAGATGAGGCACAGATCCGGGGACCCCAAATTAAAAGACAAGGCCAAGGCCAGTGAGGACATGCGCAAGAGGAGCCTGGATCTGGCCCCAAAGAAACCAGTTGCGCTCGACCCTCAGCTGAAGGACAAGAAGCTCAAGGAGCTGGGGCCGCTGGCTCCGGTCGTGTCTCCGGAGAGCAAATCTCAGCCCGCTGTCGGGGCGGATTCCAAGGACTGGATAGCGGGTCCTCAGCTGAAAGAGATCCTACCTGCTTCTCCAAGGCCGGATCAGAGCCGGCCGACGGGGGTCCCGACCCCAGCATCCGTCGTCTCTTGCCCGAGCTACGAAGAGGTGATGCAGACCCCCAGGACACCCTCTTGCAGCACCGAAGATTACGCAGAACTGATGTTCGACTGTGCCGACTCCCAGCATTCCCTGCCCATCTCCACCATGTCCATGAACGCGTGCTCTCCATCCTTTTTCGACAGATACTCCAATCCTTCGAGTGGCTTCCCCGAGAACCCAAGTCAGACCCCCACGAGGACCATTCCCTCTACAAACCTTCACCGCTCAATGTCCGTGGATATCCGGAGAGCCCCAGAGGAAGAGTTCAGCGTTGGGGACAAATTCTTCCGGCAGCAGAGCGTCCCGGCCACCTCCAATTATGACTCCCCCTTCAGCACTTGATGGAGGAGAAAGTCCCTCTTCCCTCCGTCCCCCTGGAGAAGTTCCCGTGTTTGTCTCCAGAGTATTATTCCCCTGACTATGGAGTCCCATCTCCCAAGGTAGACTCGTTGCACTGCGCGCCAGGAACTGCCGGCAACGTTGTCCAGTCCCCTGAAAGTGTCTTTTCTGGCTTGCAAGCAAAATCGTCCCCTTCCCACAGAGATGAGCTGCTTGCCCCTTCTGTGGAAAGCGCTCTCCCACCGGACCTCGGCCTGCCTCTGGAGGCCACAGAAGAGCAGCAGGCAACGGCCTCTATCATGCCGCCAGAGTCCAGCTTCCTGCCGCCGGCAGAGGAGAATCCATTTGGCTCTGGAATTCCAGAACAGAGCAGTGCTGAGTGGGACTCCCCTCCTGCAAGGAATCTGGACCCGCCTCTTCCTCCAGGCTTGATGGGCAGTGCTTCTGACCACCCTGTGAGCTGGCTGGTGGGATCGGAACTCCTCATGAAGTCTCCCCAGCAGGGCCCCGAGTCCCCTAAGCCCTTCTGCCCTCCTGACACTGTGCATCCCGCTCTAGGGCCTGTCACTGCTGCCGAGTCTCCTTACCCCATCTCCCCCGTGTCATACCCCTTGGCAGTGGCCGAGCCAGGACTCGATAAGGCAAAGGAAGATGCCGGAGGGGCCATCCCGGTAGAAGTGGTGGCCACAGAACTACAGGCTCCGTTTGCCGAGTCCCCTGCCAGGCTAGACACGTTCTTCAGCGGCTGCAAGCCCAGCCCAGAAGAAGAAGCAGCCTCTGATATGCCTTTACAGACTCTGCCTGTTAACCTGCCAGCAGAGTCCCAGGCGGAGGCGGTGAGTGCTCTGGAGAAAGCCCACGCGGAGGACAGCGCTGTTGCCCCAGTCGGTGCCGAGGAGCCGGTCTCGTGGCCGGACTCGTTCACAAATTCGGAAGACGACTTGGACCTCGGCCCTTTCTCATTGCCAGAGTTGCCCCTGCAAGCGAAAGACGTTCCTGAGGATGAAACGGCAGGGGTGGTGGCCGAAGGCACTCCAGAGATGGCCAGAGCTGGGCTTGCGGACGGCGGGGGGGCCTCGGGGGCCGTGACTGCGCAGGAGGAGCCGACTCTGACCCAGCAGACTGCCCCGCCCAGGGAGCCAGAGCCACCGGCAGACGAGCAGAAGTGTGAAGGGGACGTGCTGGAAGTCGTGCCCGAGGTAGCCGTGGCCCAAGAATTAAAGGACCTGAAAGAACCTGAGGCTCTCCAAGATCTGCAGGAGGCCACGTTGCCCAACCCCATCCAGCCGGAGGGCAAGGGGGCGGAAGGGGGGAGGAGGCGGCGGAGGAGGAGGAGGAGGGGGGCTTGTCCACAGCCGCTCTTCCCTCAGACAGCGGCTCTCAAACTGGCGCGAGCCAAGCCAGCCGCATCGAGAGTACGGAGGCGGAGGATGGGGCACCAGCCAAGGGCGCCAGCCAGGTCCCTGCCTCCCAAGCTGAGGCTCCGCCAGAGGCCACAGAGCCACCGCCTCCGCCACCGCCCAAACCGGTGGTCGAAGCCCCCAAGCCCCCCAAAATCGAAGAGATCCCCCAGCGCATCACCCGGAACCGAGCCCAGATGCTGGCCAACCAGAACAAGCAGAACGCCGCAGCCTCCGAAAAGGAGTTCCCCCCACTCCGGCCCCCACCACGCGGGCGAAGGGGCGCGCCGCGGAGGAGGAGGACGCCCAGGCGCAGCACCCGCGGAAGCGCCGGTTCCAGCGCTCCCACCAGCAGCTGCAGCAGCAGATCCACACCTCTACCCAGCAGACGCGCGAGATGATCCAGCAGACCTTGGCCGCCATCGTGGACGCCATCAAGCTGGACGCCATCGAGCCCTACCACAGCGACCGCTCCAACCCGTACTTCGAGTACCTGCAGATCCGGAAGAAGATCGAGGAGAAGCGGAAAATCCTCTGCTACATCACCCCCCAGGCGCCCCAGTGCTACGCGGAGTACGTCACCTACACGGGCTCCTACCTGCTGGACGGCAAACCTCTCAGCAAGCTGCACATCCCGGTGGTAAGTAGCTCTGAAGCCCTGCCTCGTCAGCGGGGGGGGGGGGGAGGGGGAGTGTGGTACATGGTATGGAGTGCGGGCGCGAGGCTGGGAAGGCCGCCCCCGGGATCCGGCTGAAGGCCTCTCCTCCTCCTCCTCCGTTAGGGGTGGCTTGCCCAGGCGCGCAGGCGGGGCACAGGGGCCGGGAGCCGCACCTCTTCTGGGAAGGGCATGCTTTCCGGGCTGCTCACTGCCGGCGGCGCAGGCTTAGGGGTGCTGCAGGAGAGGCAAAGGCTGGGAGGCGCTTAGCCGGGGTCCGGAGCAGAGCGACTGCGCGGCCAGCAGGGGGCAGGTGGGCGAGTACGAGCCAGAGTTAAAATATGCTGGATCCAAAACGAAATGTCAGAATCCACACCCTGAGAGCAAATCCAAGGAAATGGCACCTGACAGTCTAGTCTGCGTTTGAGCCCACCTGAGTGTCAGAGTTCAGACAGGAGGCAGTTTGAGCCGCGGAAGAGCCAAAGCATCTCCCCCCCCCCCGCCCGCCCCCAGTTATTCAGCCAGGTGGAAAGAGGGGGCTGGTTTGTCTCCCCCACTCTCTGGGGACGATGCTTTTGTGGCTTCACCTCTTTGTTACAGTCTGCAGCAAGGAAGCCTTGCAGGTGGAAATCTGTCTGTGGGCAAGCCTGCACGCCTGGCCCGGAAGGAGCTCCCCTCGAGGCCTCCGTCCCGGGCCAGCCCCACAGTAGCCACGTCCTGAGCAGCCGTCGGCAGAGCAGAGTGGAGCCACTTCCCTTCCCTTCCCTTCCCTTCCCTTCCCTTCCCTTCCCTTCCCTTCCCTTCCCTTCCCTTCCCTTCCCTTCCCTGTGGGCTCGTGGGAAGCATCGCCGTCAGCTAGTGAGTCGGCAGCAGCCACGGCTCCTCCCTCGGCCAGAGATTGATGGGGAGTTGCCCCAGACATGCCGCCTTGTGCCCTTCTCAGAATTGTGCCCCACGCCACATTTGGGCTGTTTCAGGACTCCTTCCCTCCTGTCCGCAATGGAGCAAGGCTCCTTGAGGGTGGCCGCTGGGAGCCTCCCAAGGTCAACAGAGCCTCTCCCCAAGCCTGCCTAGAAGGCCAGGGCTCGAAGGCCCCTCCCTGCCCTCGGAAGCCAAGGGGAGGGGGATATCTGGTGACTCGTTGGGCAAAAAAGGATCCTGAGCAGTGGTCCCTCTAAGCTGAGTGAGTGTGAGCTAGCTCACAGTTCTTTAGCCTCCGGCTCACGCGTTTTTGTCTCAGCTCAGGAAGGAGGGCTCCAGAGCAAACTAATTGATGCAGCAGCCAAATCACCTGCTCACCACTTCAATGCCAGGAGCTCCCAAAGCAGGATTTTTTGCTCACCGGACTCCCTGGCTTAGAGGGCGTGTTGATGCAGAGGTGCTTGTTCCACGGATGCCCAGTGCAGGAGTCCTGGGGAGGGGCAGGAATGAAACAGAACGGCCTGTTGCGAGCTTTGAGAGCTACTTAGGTGGGAAGGCAGGGTGGGAAAGTGAGTCCCAAGTCCGTGCTCAGCAACCTCTTGGCGAGAGATCAAGAGAGCCGTGGGGGGGGGGAGGCGGGTGCGATCAGAGCAGGCCTGACTCGGGCATCACCCCCACCCCCGGCTGCATCTTGTCCGACCCGTTCAGAGGGCGGCTGCCTGTGCTGGGAGGGAGGCGGGCCTGGGCCTGAGAGGCGAGTGGGGGGGGGGGTCCACGAGCGCCTCTCCCAGGCCTGTCTGTGCCCAGCTGCCCTCCCGCCATGGGCGCAGGGGGCGGCTGACCCACCGGTGCTTCTTCTGCTGTTTTCCAGATCGCTCCCCCTCCGTCATTGGCCGAACCCCTCAAGGAGCTGTTCAAGCAGCAGGAGGCCGTCCGCGGCAAGCTGCGGCTCCAGCACAGCATCGAGCGGGTGAGAACCGGCGGTCTGGGGTGCCCAGGGCCCCTCTCTCCCTCCCGGAGGCTGTACTCCCCCCTCCCGCCCCGCAGGAACAGCAGGGGGCTTCCTCCCCTGACCGACTGACTCTCCCTCCTTTCCCCAGGAGAAGCTGATCGTGTCGTGTGAGCAGGAGATCCTGCGGGTGCACTGCCGGGCGGCCCGGACCATCGCCAACCAGGCAGTCCCCTTCAGCGCGTGCACCATGCTGCTGGACTCGGAGGTGTACAACATGCCTCTGGAAAGTCAGGTCTGTGCCTCTCTTCTGGAGGGCGTGGCTCTCTCTCTCTCTCTGGGCTCTCGCCCCCTCCCCTCCAAGGAGCTGGGGGACGCTGGGGCAGAGGAGAGGGCTCCGACCTCACCCCCGGTGCTTGGGCCTCGCGCCTGAGATGCTGCCCTCCGGGCTGAGGAGAGGGGGGTCGCCTGTGTGCACGCGGCGGGGGAGTGCTGGGGACCCGCGTGCAAGCCACGCCCTGTGACCAAGACTCCAGCCAACCGACCGGCAGCAGGTCTCTCGGTCATTCTCTGTGGCCCGGCTAGTCACGCGGCCTTTGGACTCTGATCCAGTAGAGGAGGGATGCTGACGGGCCCGGCTCTGAGCCTCCGACAGCAGAGGCGGCCCCCCCCCCCACATCGCTCCGCGCCAGACGGCAGGAGGGGCTGCTGCTCTGCAGCAGGAGGAGAGTTGGCAAGCGGCTGCAGCCAAGCCCAGCAGTGGCATCAGTGCTTCCTGCCGGCTGGCCGGCCACGTGGAGAGACGGCTCTGCTTGCCTGCCATAAAGCTGTCATCTCCGTGGGAAAGCAGAGTGCTGCATTGCAGGCGTCAGCCCCCCCGCCCTGAGCAGGAGGGGGGGGGGATTTATTAGCCGTCCCTTCTATTGATCTGTGGATCTGATTTACAGCACAGCGGTTCCCAGCAGGCAAAGGAAAGAAGGAAGGAAGCCAGAAGCTCAGAGTTTGGGGTTTGTCCAGCTCAGGAGAGCCAGGAGGGGGTGGTTCTTGCAAGGGGCGGGCGGAGGCTGAGGCTCCTGCTCAGGGAGGCGGGGATCTTGGTCTGGTCCTAGGCGCAGAGTGTCGGGCGGGGCGGGGTGGGGGGAGGACCTGCACACTCAAAACTTTTCTGTGCTGGGGAAGAGGAGAAGGGGGACTGGGCGTCCGATCTGATCTCTGCCCCCCCCCCCCACTTCCTGTGTGTTTCAGGGAGATGAGAACAAGTCCGTCAGAGACCGTTTCCAACGCTCGACAGTTCATTTCCTGGCTGCAGGACGTCGACGACAAATACGAGCGCATGAAGGTAAGGGGAGGAGGAGACCCGGGGAGGTGGGGGGGGGGCACAGCCACGCTGGGGGTCTCTGGCCGCCCTGGACCAGTTCTGCCTCTTAGGAAGGAAGTGGGCTGGGAGATCCTGCCCTTTTCAGAGGGGGAGGGGGGGCGTTCTAAGGAGGAGAGGGATTAAAGCACCCCCCATCACGCTCGTTGGAGGCAGGAGCTGATTTGGAACCTAGTCGGGAATGACTTTTCCCGCAGCAGAGCGAGATGGGTAGGTAGGACAGGGGAGGCCACCGTGGTCCCGTCTTTGCAAAGGATGCCATCCTGCCCCATTGGTTCCACCCAGTGAAGGTGCTGTGCCTCCACATTCTGCGCCAGAAGCCCTTGCCCAAGAACAAGAATGTGCACATGAACTCATTTTCCCCACGTGAGGCAGGTACTTCCCCTCCGCGGGAAGGAGCACTACGCAGGCCTCTTCTGGCTTTCTCAAAGTGCCTCTGCCTCTTTCCCCACCACCACCACCACCCTGGTGCTCTCCCCCCTGCCCAGCCTCTCTCCCCCAATCCCCCCCCCCCATCTCTCCTCCTTCCTGGGGGGTGAGCTAGGGAGGGCTGGGGGAGGCGGTCCACCCACCTGTGCTTGAGCTCTGGGAGCAGAGCCAGCCACGACTGGGTCGCCCTCCTGGCCAGCCTTCCCAGCATGCCCTTCGTGGGGCCCCTCCCTTTCAGTACACAATTTTTCTTGGCAAGCTCACTTGTAAGTGGTGGAGAATATTGACCTTTCCGATAACGGGCCCTCTGTGCGGCTCCGGAGCCGGTGGCTTTCCCTGGGACTGGGCCCTCGGCTGATTCCTCAGTCCCTCGTTTCAGCACTGCCAGCAGCCGCTTCTCAGCTGCGCAGATGGTTTCCGGCTTGTGTGTGCGTGAGACCCGGGTGCTTGTCTTTCTGGGCTCCCCCCGCCCCAAGCGGTGGTTCTCTCTTTGGTTTGATCGTGTTTTGATAGAGAAAACTCTGCAAATGTCCCTGTGAGGAAGGCCAGCCATTTTGACGGAGGGGGTGTTCTCTGCCCCAGAAGATGCCCGTCCCTCCGGTGTTGGGGGGGGGCCCGAGGTGCTGCATTAAAAAAAAAAAAAAACGACTCCCCCCCCCCCCGCACACTCAATGTTCCCTCTAAGCTGTGGAGTCTTGTGAGCAAGAATTCTACTTTGGGAGCGACTGGCCTTAAAGTCATGAGCGAGCAGTTGGGCTACTGCATAAATCAGCTTGCTCCGGAGCCGTCCTTCCTGAGCCAAGGCAAAAATGTGTGCGCCGGAGGCTAAAAAACTGTGAGCTGGCTCACACTTAACTCAGCTTAGAGGGAACATTGCAGTGCTGCTGCCCCCCCGCCCCCCGGCTAACACTGCTGTTGTCACCCTTGACTCTTCTTGAGCGCGAGCTGTGCCCATGGCGGCCTTGCATTGTGGGTGGCCCAGCCGTGCTCCCGGCCCCGCCCGGCTGACTGCACTGGGCTTTCTTTCCCGGTCTAGACGTGCCTGCTGATGCGGCAGCAACACGAGGCGGCGGCCCTGAACGCCGTGCAGCGGATGGAGTGGCAGCTGAAGGTGCAGGAACTGGACCCCGCGGGCCACAAGTCGCTCGGGGTGAACGAGGTGCCCTCCTTCTACGTGCCGATGGTGGACGTGAACGATGACTTTGTGCTATTGCCGGCATGACAGTTCCGCACCTGGGGACATTCTCCCTGCAAACTGGCGTGGGTGGGTGCCCCCCGAGGACGGGCGCAGGTGCTCACACGCCCCCCAACCGCTTGCTGATGAATCCCTGGTCAGAAGAGGAGGAGGCGGAAGGAGACCCACGAGGACACGGACGGCACTTTCTTCACAGCACGTCTCCCGGCGCGCCAGGCAGCAGGGAGCAGGAGAAGGGAAGGGACGGCTCCTCCCCCACCGAGTCGCTGCGGCGGAAGGCGGGCAGCGTGGACTGGACGGGGGGGAGGGCAAGAGGCCGACGGGAGCAGGAGTGATTCTGGGACACTCTCCCGAGGCTGTGCCGGCCGCCTTGCCGGGGGGGGGCAGCCAGCCGGCGCTGGTCACACACTCACAAGAGCGGCAACGTCAGGCGCTTTGATTTTCCCATCTGGCTGCAGGTGGATCTCCCCTCGGAGAAGCTGCGGAGTGAAACCACGGGGTGGGGTGGGGTCCTGGGGGTGGGGTGGGGGGCTTCCTTCGTTTCTCTTGTTCCATCCAGACTACGGCGAAATCAGTTGGCCAGGAAGGCACCCGGCTGGGCCCCAGAGCTGGAGCAGGGGAGGGCCCAGCTACTGGCCCCCGCGACCCAGGATGCGTTCCAGGTAGCAGTCAATCCGTGGGGAGACAGCAGCCACCGGGCCCTATACAGGAACGTGGCACCGAGCAAGGACTTGGCCACACTGTTTTTAAATGGAGTAAAATCCATACGGTTTATATATATATATATATATAAATATATATAAATATATATATTTTTCCTTTAATCTTGGGCATTTCGTTTCTCTTTCTGAGAACATAACTTGAAAGAAAAAAAATAAAACACTACAAGAGCCAATACTCATATAAAGAGAAATTGTATCCCATGAAAGCTGTACAGTTTTTATATACATTAACAATGTACTTTTTGCTGCCTTCTAGATAATTTATTTTGCAACACGTTACTGCACAGTTGTAAATAACTTATGTACTGTAACATCACTTTCAGTCATGTGTAAAGAAATAAATAAATTAATGAAATTATCTTTGTATGTATAGTTCACCCTAGGCAGCCCTCTCGCCCCCACACACACACACTTTCTTAAACCCCCCCACCCGGGGGGAGGGGGACAATTTGCCAGGCCAAGGGCCGACAGCAGTGCATGGCAGACTTCCACCTGCCCCCCCCCAGCACAGCAAGTGGCGTGTGCCCTAGAGAGCCCTTCCCCACGATAGCTTCCCACTGCAGGGTCAGGGCGTTCTCTGCAGGTTGCCTGAAGCCGCCACGGGCTGGGCTCCAGCAGGGTCACTCCAGAGCGGAAGGGGCCTCCCGGCAGCTGCCGGAGACCTCGTTCTCCTTGATGCTCGGGAGCAGACAAAGCCCCCTCCCCCCGCCCCCGGTCGGGAAGGGGAGGAGCTGCAGCCATTTCTTTAGCCAAAGCCTTAAGGCCCCCCCCCCCCCCGGTGCGTCCCGGGAAGCAGCGAGTCTCCGCCCAGGCAGGGCAGGTGCTGCAGCACCCCAGAGTCTCTCTCTCTCTCCTTGCTGGAGAGGGCTTGGGCCCTTCATTTCTCAGGGTACGGTGGAATCTCTCTGCTGTGTGGCAAAGTCCAGTGCGGAGTTGCATCGGGTGGTCAGAGGCAGCCGGGTCTCCTGTGACAGTCTGCGGGCAAGAGAGCAGTGTGGTGTGCAGGAGGGATCTCAGAGGGACGGACCTGGCTGGAGCTTTCTGGAGGACTAGAAAGAAAGGGGGCTGCAAAGGGGTCTCTTTCCTCCAAACGAGTGTCGGAAGGCGGCTTTTCCCCAAGCGAGCTCGGTTGGCTGCAGGGTCTCATTCTTGCCTTCTGGCGCTCTGGACAGTTGAAGAAGGCCCATCTGGGAAGACACCCTTTCAGCTGAGCACCTGGGATCTGACGGCTTCTGGGTCTTGGGGGACTTTTCCTGGCTGTGTGGCCAGGCAGTGGTGAGGGACAGGCCAAGGGCAGCCTCCCCCGGGGGGGAGAGGCGCAGGAATGGGGCAAGGGGGGCAGGTGAGCACCATTTCTTTGCTCCTGTAACAGCTCTCTGATCGGGCAGAAGCCCTGTGACGTGTGTGCGCTTGTGCACATTTGCGTGCCAGCAGTAGTGAGGCAGTATTGAAGCGACGGAAGTTGAATCCGGTTGACCTGGCTTCTGCCCGCACACACGTGACTGAAAGCTGTGGCCGCATCAAGCTCCGGCGTCTCCTGCCCTTTGTTACAGGCCCCCTTGGGAGGAGAAAAGAGCCGTGGAGTCCAGCAGCGCCTTCAAGACTAGCAAAATGTGGGGCAGGGAGGAGCTTTTGGGCGTATCCCTGCTCGCTTCTTCAGATACCAGCGATATGCACCCAAGCTCCTCCCCTCCCGCAAATTGTGTTAGTCTCAAAGGTGCCGCTGGACTCTGGCTCTTTCCTCCTGCTACAGACAGAGTAACGTGGCCACCAATCTTGGTCTGTCTCTTTTGGGAGGGTTCGTTCTTCTGTTGCATCGTCTTGACTAGACGTACCTTGGTGCCATTTCCCCATCATTCAGCCGATGGGGGCCCGATTCAGGTTGCAGGAGTGCGGTAGGGTGTGGACCACTGGCAACTCCCGGTCCTGGGGCAGGATTGACAGGCACCAGTGTTCCCTCTAAGCTGAGTTAGTGTGAACCAGCTCACAGTTTTTTAGCCTCCGGCTCACCCATTTCTGTCTGCGCTCAGGAAGGAGGGCTCCAGAGCGAACTGATTTATGTAGGAGCCAAACGACTTGCTCACAGCTTTAAAGCCCCTAGCTCACACAGTAGAATTTTTGCTCACAAGACTCTACAGCTTAGAGGGAGCGTTGGCGGGCACCCAAACACTGAACTGTGCCAGGCATGCAAAGCAGGGGTGTCAGCTGGAGGCCGTTCTCCATGGTGCCTGGTCAGTCCCTCCTCCCGCCCAGGCTGAACCACACGCTCTCCTTTAAATGGACCCCAGACCGGATGCTCCCTTGGCCCTCTCCTGCCCGACTGGAGCCAGTAAGCCGGCCAATTGGACCGCTTTTCTCTAGAACTAGAAGGAGGGGGTGAGGGGTGAGAAGAGGCCAGAATGTCCCGCATTACCCAGCAGCAGCAGCAACAGAGAGGTTCCCTTTCAAATTCAGTTTTGAACTGGAGAAAGTCTCCGTAGACATTTCAAAGGGGAAACTTGTACAGTAGCTGGGTGCCAGTAGGATGTATAAGAAACCTTTGCAGAGTGAGTCCACCAGAATTTGCTTTGGCAAGTGTTAACTTGTGCAAAACTAACTGCTGCATCCTCCTCTGCTGTGGAAAGCCCGCCTGTCAGCTGTTATGGAAAACCCTTGTGATTCTGGCTGAACTCTCTTTCCTCTTGGGGAGGGGCGTTTCCTCCTGGTCTGAGGCTTTGGCAGCCTCCTAACATCCATGGGCTCGTGACGAATCGGGTCCGTGCCTTTCGCTGCCTGTGCTTTGTACAGACCACCTCCGTGTTCCTCACAGTTTCCTTGCTTGCGGCCAGTCAGTGCCTCCCCAAAGCAAACTGGTTGGTGCTGGTTAGCAGAGATGCGCGCGCATGCACAAGAGAGGCATTTGGCACATCAGCATTGCTCTGAACCATTTAGGGCAAGCATTCTACCCAAGTAAACCTTGTTTAGATTTGCACAAATCAGCCCAAAAGCCTTGTGCAGCTTTCTATACGAAGCCCGGGGGGGGGGGGAGCTAAAGATAAGGAAGTCTAGGTCAGCAAGTTTGCCCTGTTCAGAAACCACAAAATTAGGCCCCTTCTGGTGCCACTCTGAGTAGCAGGTTAGGCCATCCTTTTCCTCTGCGCCCCGCTTTTGATCACCACCGTTGGTGGGAAGACTCTGGAAACTCCTCCATTTGCAGTGGAAGGAAAACACGTTGGGCAGGTGCGCTCTGCGGACTATGGCCCGGGTGTCGGCATCCCTCCTGACCGTGCTTCTACAGACAGTGTGTATATATCCATGTAGATAACTCTGGCAGGTCGATTCACTCCCTTCTGTTTGTACTCGTGCAACTTGCGTAGAATGTGGGGTGAGAAAAGCAGCGGGGTGCGTGGTCTGTAATGTACCAATGTACTTTCTTTCCTTTCCTTTTTTTTACCATGTAGTTTGTGTACATACTGGTTGGGCAGGGCTGGTTCTGCTGCCACCACCGCGCTGCCACCACCCAGCTGTCCTTTAGCTGTGCAACTTCCTGCGGAAAGAGGCAAAGTGAATACAGATGTTATTTTCTACAGTTGCATGTACAGAGAGAAGCACAGAGATGCTGTTGTCCCTCGAGAGATAATGTTCGTAAATAAATCCTTTTTTTTTAATAAAAAAAGATGTGGAGGTGATTCTGGATTCTTTCATTGTGGCCGCTTTGCACGAGGTCTTGCAGGGAACGTCTCCTTTGCGGATCTGTCCCCAACTTGGCAGCTGCTGCCCACTCCCTTCTCCTCGTGCCAGGCACTTCTGACAGGCAGAGAATGAGGGGTGTAAGTAGCAGCCAGGGAGGGACTTGAACCCAGATCCCTGCAGGCCCACCTCTCTCCCCAGCAACACACAAGCTTCCACCCGTGTTACTCTAGAACAGGGGTGTCAAACTCATTTGTTATGAGGGCTGGATCTGACATAAATGAGACCTTGCTGGGCCGGGCCGTGTGCGTCATAAAATGTAATGCCAGGTAGTGGAGATATAAACTTTATAAAGGACACAAACACAAAGGGGTTTTTTTTAACTTAAAATAAAAACATGCTTAAAACATCAGCCCTCTTGCAATATTTTGTCTGTTTAACAGTCTCTGAAAACTGACATCTCTTGCTCTGAATTATTGCATCAAAACGTCTGTGCTGTTGCAATCATGAGAATGTTGTTCAAGTGCGTATCTGTAAGCTGCAAAACTACTTTTGATTTATCGACACTCACCACAGGAATCTCATGCTCAGAGTTCTGAGTCTAGGACCCAGGTGGTTAAGACATGAAATGGCTGAGTGATGAAGAGAGTCTGGTGAAGCAAGCTGTGATGCAGCAGCAGCAGCAGCGGAACTGGGAGCAGGAGGTTCCACTGTGGGCCTGATGGAAGCCCTCCGGGGGCCTGATCCGGCCCCTGGGCTGCATGTTTGACGCCCGTGCTCTAGAAGGTGCAAAGGTGGCCCAGGTTCTACTCCCTGCGGTGGGACCAATCCACCTCTCGCTGGGTTCTGCTTTCTACCCCTCCATTACTAGTGACAACTATACGTTCTGAAACGTTGTGTAAATCTGCAGAGTTCACCCTACATGGTGTGCAGTTTGGGTGTTTTCAAAAAGCTTTTGCTTAAAAAGGTCATGAACTGACACTCCCTAAAACAGAAGTTTAAAGGTTCCAGAAGTGGCCGGCCCGCTTAGAAGTCTGCTGCCGGCTTCTGCAGAGCTTGTATTCTTCCCAGGGGCCTTGGCCTCTCCCCCTGGCAAGCTGATCCCCTCCTTTTTCTACTTGGCACCTCCAGGGTGCCAGGACTGCACTGTGATTCCTCACTGGGGAGGCACCGTCACCTCTGACGTCCCTGGCACGACTCCTCTTTTCCCCCTGGAACTGGAGTGAATTCTTTTTCTCCAGAATGTAAGGCCAATCAAGGGTGGATGATGGTCCTTCCATTGGTTCCCTCGTGCAATGGCAGATTCTCTTGGAAGATGCCAAGTTAAATTAGTTTTTTGGGGGGACACATGTTCCTGGCATCCCCATGGCATACCACTGTTGGGGGGTGGGGTCACAACTGCTCTTGCATTTGATAAACAAGGTTTAGAACTCACTGGGTACCATGTGCTGTGCAGACTCTGGGGAGAGATCCCCTGCCCCAGGGGGCTACTGCTGGCTGAGTAAGATGGCCAGGGAAGGTGAGGGGAGGAGGGGAAGCCATCCTCCAAGGTAGAGTATCCATACGTCCACAGCTCTCCCGTGTCTTCTGGTTGGCCATGGCTGCCCAAGTTCCCAGGCAGAGAAAGGCCCTTCCCGAGAGCTGGCCTTCTGAGATCTTTCCGCTGGAGCTACCAAAGTACGACGCTGTCCCTTTCCATGTGCCAACCATGTGTTTTGGACTTCAGTGGCTTTCCTTGCTGTAGCAGCAGAAGCGGTGTAAGGCAGTGTCTGAGGTGGCGCTGGGAAAGCAAGGACCCAGGCAGAGGAGGGCACGGAGCCTGCCCCAGGCATGGCACACACTGGCAGGCCCAAAAGAGTAGGTGGCTTTGACCGTCCCCAGTGAAATCCAGAAACTCGAGGCCTGTCTTTCTACGAAGAGCAGCCAGCACAGCACAGCACATTGTGCTGACTTTTGAGTCCTCTAGAACTCTGTCATCCGGCTGGATGTTAAAGGGGGTGGGGGTGGGGGGAGAGATGCCAGTCTTTTGGAAGCCGAGCTTAAGATCTCTCTGCCTCCTGTCCAGGATGCTGTGCTGACTCGGAACGTGTTGTGATTTTGGTTGGCCTTAACCAAATGCATTGTGTAGCTTTTGTTTTAAACACCAGTAGGTGACTCGGCTAATAAGGTTAAGATTCAAGCCCTTCATTTCAAGTCCCGCTGGCAGTCATTTGGCAAGCTCGAATTCCAGCTTGCCTGCCAGGTAAGTTCACCTCCGTGACTTCTGCACAGTCCCCCAGGTGTGCCTGCACAGAAGGCCACTCGGCGAGCAACTTACCTCCTCCCACTAACTCAGCCTGGCTTCATGACCCTGCTGCACCCACCCCGCCAGTTGCCCAGGATGAAGCCGAAGCCACTTCTTCTGGGTGTCGAAGCATGCTTCTGGGTGGAATACGAATCCGCACACTTAGTGATTGCAAAGACAACCAGAGGTGGCTGGCTTTGTTCGGGGTTAACCCACATACGGCATGGGCTCTTGATGGGTGTCCTCGTGTGCATGACAACCTTCGACCACTAGGAGTCACCAGAGGTCCACAGAAGCAAGGCAGAGCCTCAGCGGAGACTTCCTCAAACAGGTAGGGAAACAGGCCTCCTATTGGTCGGTTCACAATCCACAAACAAGACTGGAACATACATGTGGCGGCTTTGAATAGGGCCATCCAAATTGACACCAACTATTGTACAAACTTTTGCGCTCACCGGAGCTGAAAGAGAGATTCTTCAGGCCGTGGTGTTAAAGGTCCGATCCTGCGTGCCTCTGAGGGACGAAAACAGGCAATTACTCTCGCTTCACTGTCCGCGTGGCTTCATGCTAACAGCACATTCTTCATCATACAGAAATTCATTCTTTGTTCTTTCACTTAAATACAGAAAACAAAATAGGATGGACGTGGGGGGTGGTTTGAGTATTTGAGTCAGAGGGCGGCGTTGCTAGCAATAAAGCCGATTGCAGCGGTCCATCTCTCCGAGGAAGCCCGCGATCTCAGGCCTTCAACACCATGGCCTGAAGAATCCGCTCTCCACCTTTCTGTCATTTTAAATTTCACTGCCATTTATTTATTTAAAACAGCCACCTTGCTACTATGTGGAACGCCAGGCAGCTTACAATGTAAAGCACATAAAACAGAATGCAAGCAAAAAATACATTAGAAACCAAAAGTTAAAATGATAATTTAGGACTGCAAGTAAATGATCAAATGGAGCCCTAAACAAAACTGCCTTTGCTGGTCTCCTAAAGATCAGGCATTACCTTTAGCCTGACATTCTGGGGAGCTTGAAACCTTGCACACAGTATTTCCTGTCAATTTGGCTTGTCCGGACAAAAGGCATTAATGCCGATTTCGTTCTTGTTTGTGGATTCCTCCAACAAGCCGTGTCTTCGGGCAAGTATGACTCTCAGAACCAGATCTGCCTGGGAGCCAGGGGCATGTCTGTATCAGAACGGCAGGGCAGGGGGGCAGCAATGCCAGGAGCCCCTTTGAGAAGGAGGAGGCTGCTGCTGCTGCTGCTGCTACTTGGGAGAAAACTTGTTGGCCTGCAGTGAACTCACAGAGTCTGCAAAGTGTTGGTGGAATGCAGGGCCCCAGATTTCTCCCTGGGAGCAGTGGCCCACACACACACACACACACACACCCTGGGTCTCTGGCTGGTTGCCCTGGGTTTGCAGGACTGACTTCCTCATGGTGCCGCTTCCCTCCTCCAGCGCCCTCTTTGCCCTGCCCAGTTTGCTTGGAAGGGGCTGAGCCCTCCCTGCCCCACTCTTCCTGTCTGCAGGAGGCACAGAAGGCAAGACTGGCTGCCAGTGTCTTCCGTCGGCACCCACGTGAGAAACACAGAGCGGGAAGGGAGCCCAGCCCCTTGTGCAAAGCAAGAAACCCACAGCTATCCCCCCCCTCCCCCAAAAGCCCTTGCTCTGTGCCCAGCGGAAACCGGTCTGAGCCATTCACCTTTCCTCCTCCAAAACGCCAGGAGAGGCAAGCCACCCGGAACTCCTGCTCTGGCCTCATCGAGGAAGCAAGCACGGGATGCAGCCCAGAATGCAGCAGCAGCAGCAGCATGTGTGTCTGTGTGTTTCCCACGTGCCTTGCATGAGGCTGGCCCCAGTGCAGGCAGGTGGGGGTGGTGGACAGGAGCCCCGCTCCAGCTCCCTGTCTGCCTAGAGCACGGCAAGGTGTGCAGCACAGGGCAGCAGCTGTTACCTGGGCAAAAGGCCAGCTGCCTCCCTGAGCTGCTCTCTCGAAGGGTGGAGGGGGCTAGAGAGCAAGCCTGGGGTGGGGCTCCCCAAGTGGGTGGTGCCGCCCCCTAGGGAGCAGTGGGTTACCTGGGGGGAGCACTGGAGGTGGTCCCCTTTGATGACATTGTTCACTTATTTAGCTTCAGATCGCCTTCCCTTCCTTTCCCCACAACAGGCACCTGACGAGGTGAGGCTGGCTGAGAGAGCTCTGAGAGAACGGTGATGGGCCCAAGGCCATCCAGCTGGCTTCATGGGGGGAGGAGCGGGAAATCGAACCTGGTTGCCACCCTTAACCACCACCCCACTTTTCTCTACCTTAAAGAGTCTCAGAGCAGCTTACGGTCGCCTTCCTTTCCTCTCCCAACAACAGACTCCTTGTGAGGTAAGGCAGGGATGAGAGAACTCTGAGAGAACCGTGACTGACCCAAGGTCATCCAGCAGGCGTCCTGTGGAGGAGGAGTGGGGAATCAAACCCAGCTCTCCGTCTGCCACTCTTAACCACTACACCACTTTTCTTTACCTTAAGGAGTCTCAAAACGGCTTATCATCGCCTTCCCTTCCTCCCCCCACAACAGGCCCCTTGTGAGGCAGGTAGGGCTGAGAGAGCTCCGAGGAAGAACCGTGACTGGCCGAAGGTCACCCAGCAGGCATCTTGCGGAGGAGGAGTGGGGAATCAATCAAACCCAGCTCTCCAGATTAGAGTCCACTGCTCCCAACCACCACACCATGAAGGCTCTCTCTTGGCCAGACAAGATGCTGCAGTTTGCAGAGGGCGAGAGATGCTTGTGGAGGGTGACGAGGGAGATTCCTGCCCCAGATCCCACAGAACAGTGAGGGGGCTCACCAACAGGCATCCTGTGGGCACTTTCCCGCCACCAGAGGGCAGCTTCCCTTGCTCTGGCATCTCCGGAGGCCGCTGTTCCGCCCAAGCCAGCGCCAGCACCACTTGCTGGGAGAAGGTCTGGGATGAGATCGTGCCAGCCGGGGCCGTCCAGGTCAGGATACCTTAGAGAGGCTCCCCCACCACCACCTCTGCTTGTACTGTTTTCCAGTTCTTCCGTCCTGGCCCCACGGCACTGGTTGGCTTCTCAGAGATCTCTGTTGTATGGTTGGATCCTTTTTCATATTTTTGTAATCCACCTTAGTAAGAAACACAGGCTATAATTGAAGTGAGCCAGTTTGGGGCCGTGGTGAAGAGCGCGGACTCTCTTCTGGGAGAACTGGGTTTGATTCCCCACTCCTCCACTTGCAGCTGCTGGATGACCTTGGGCGAGCCATAGTTCTGACAAGAGCCGTTTCTGTCAGAGCTCTCTCAGCCCCACCTGCCTCACAGGGTGTCTGTTGTGGGGAGGGGAAGGGAAAGGAGTCTGTAAGCCGCTCTGAGACGCTGAGTGAAGGGCAGGGTATAAATCCAATCTCCTCCTCCTCCTCCTCTTCTTCTTCTGTTGTTGTTGCTGTTGCCACTACCACTAATAATAATAATAAAAACAACAACAACAAGAATAACACTAGGATTAATGAACTTGACTTCACTTGCTAATCATTTTTTTTTCTGGAATAGACATGATTTGACAAACTATTTATTAATTTAAGGTTAGGATGCTGAGCTGCAGACCAGAAGGTCTGTAGTTTGGCAGTTCAAGACCCGAGTGCCGTGTGACGGAGTGAGCTCCAGTCTCTGGCTCCAGCTCCTGCCAACCTAGCAGTTTGAAAGCAAGAAATTGCAAGTAGATAAATGGGTACTGCTTCAGTGGGAAAGTAACAGCGTTCCGTGCACCTCGGCATCTAGTCATGCTGGCCACATGACCACAGAAACGTCTTCGGACAGTGCTGGCTTTTCAGCTTGGAAATGGACATGAGCACCGCCCCCCAGAGTCAGATTTGACTGGCTTTTGATGTATCAATTTGGAAACATTTCATTCAGATTTCATGGGTAATCTAGATGATTCCGTTGTCGAATTATTGCATTCTGGCATTTGTGTAGTTTCCCCCCGCCCTAATTTTTTAGACTTGCTTTGTGGTGTTCCTCCCCCCATTTAAAATGCAATCACAGTTTTTTAAGCCATTTGCAGCATCAATTAAAATGACACAGAGATTCACCACTGTGTGAAAGCAGCCTGTCCACAAGTTAAGTACTCCTGTCCTTTAAAATTTTCTTCCTTCCCTCTCTTATAGCAGCTTCTGCTTTTCAGCCCAGTTATTTCCTGATTACTCACCAGGCATTCTTGAATGCACCTTTAATCAATTATCCCAAAGCTTTGATTACTGCTTTTCTCTTTGCAGCAAAAAGCCATTGTTCATTAGTTTTATATTTTATTTTCCTAACTGCACAATTAAAAACTACAATCCAGAAAAAAAAATCATAAGGAGCAGGTATTTTGGCTGCCAAGGGGAAAGTGGCAAATACTGGCTCCTTTCCCCTCCCCTCCCTGAAAAGGAATTGGTTCAGGAATGCCCAGGGTCACCGTGAATTAAAAGGGAGTAATTAATTAAGCGTGGAGAACCAGCTGTGCTCTGAAACAAAAGAAGGAGGGGCCGACATTTAAAAGGACAGTTGCAGGGGTGAGGAGGACCTTCCCTGAAAGAAACGGACTTCTTTACTTCTACGTAAACTGTAATGTATCAAGAGGGCTGTGACCACGTGTGCCTGGCCATGTGGTCAAATGGACCTACAGACCTTCGGTCCTAGAACAATAGACACCGTGAATCGTAGGTACGGACCAATGGGAGCGCCAGGATCCTGCAGGGAACCTATAGTTTCTGGGCCATGTACATAGAACCCATTACGGGTGTTGGGGGGTGTTGGGGGTGGGTGCTGACAAGGATATAAGCCGGGTGTGGACCGGCTGTCTTTATCTTCATTCAGATGTGACTAAATAAACTTGAGCTGATTTCACTATGCTGAGTCTCCGACCTCAGTATTTTTCATAAACACAACAGCGGGATCTTGCCCGTGGGCCACAGTGTGGGGAACACAGCAGTGTCTTAGATGCAGATTCCATCTCACTTTGATTGCAAAAAAGCTGCCTGAAGAACTGTAGCTGAGAATGCGGGGACAGGGTGAAAGAACAAACATTTTTTTTTTAAAGCCCCTCCCGCAGTGCAAAAGGCTCAGGGTGTGGAAGGAAGCCATCAGCCCCCCTGACCAGGCATCTCTGTTCGGGGCTGTGCCACGCCGGGCGGAGAGTCCAGATTCACGGGCAGAGAGAGCCAAGCGGGAGAGGTGGGGGGAGGCTGGTTGCCAAGACAAACACACTTCCCGCTGGGTGGGTTTTCCAACCAAGAGGTGGAGAGGGGACCTCTTGAGGTCACCGCCCAGCAGGCAACAGACCTGGATGAGCCCTGCATGCCCCTCCCCCCTCCTCGGACACCCTGGGGGTGAAGAAAGACTCCCTCTTGCTTGTGGCAGGATTCCTGCCCGCAGCTGTTCCAAGGCATCCCAGGCTGACAGGCCCCTGGCTTGCAAGGAGGGAGGGAGGGAGCAGCCGGTCACGCTCTGAGGCTCTGCAGAGGCTAACCAGGCCGCCTCCCCACCCCAGTGCAGCCCTGCCCAGTGCCCGCAACATCTCTGCCCTGCCACCTGCCCTGCCTCCTTTCTGCCCCCAACCCAGCTGTGCTTGGCTATGTCAGGGAAGTCCAGCAAGAAGGCCCGAGAGTCCGGCTGCTGGCGCTGGTTGCGGCAGGGACCAGAAGACGGCATCCTGTCCGGGCGGCCTCTTGTGCCTCCTGTCTTTGCTCAGTCCCCGGTGTAGCTCGTGAGAGTTCAGAGGAAGGTGCCCTGATCGGAAACCACCCGACTGGGACCCAAGAGGGGTCCAGCAGCTCACGAAGGGGCCCCAGGGAACAGGCCGGCCCTGGTCGGCTGGGGGCTCTGTCCAGAATGAGGAAGTCTCATGAGAATGGCCTCCCCAGCATGCTCAGGGCTTAGGGAAGAAGAAGAAGATTTATACCCCACCCTTCACTTGGAGTCTCAGAGCGGCTTACAAACCCTTTCCCTCCTCCTCCCCACAACAGACACCCTGTGAGGTAGGTGGGACTGAGAGAGCTCTGAGAGAAACTGCTCTTTTCAAGGACAGCTCTTGTCAGGACTATGGCTTGCCCAAGGTCACCCAGCAGCTGCCAGTGGAGGAGTGGGGAATCAAACCTGGTTCTCCCAGATTAGAGTCCGCGCCCTTAACCACGACACCAGACTGGCTCTCTCCTGTCCTGCCAGAGGCCCACAAAATGACCCTGAGGTGCCTGCGGTCCACGAGGTGAAGTGGGTTTGCCCTGGCCGGGCCCTGGCCTGGGTGAGACTTCCTCACCTGGGAACTTCTGGCTCCTGCTCGAACTTGCTTGGAAGAAGGGCATCATTTTGCCAGTGAGGAGCTGGGGGGGGCGCTTCTTCCGGCCCTGGGCTTGCGGAGGGGGGACCCACCCAGTCATCCACGCCGCCGGCGTCTCCTGTTTGGGGTGCTTCTCCCCCCCCCGCCATTCCTGAATCCCGAATCCGGCCTTGTTTCCACCGGCCAGGGAAGCAGCTCACCATCTGGCCCACTGAGAATGAGCGACCAGCGGAGGGAAGGGGCAGAAATAGGGTTGCCAACCTCCAGATGGGAGCCTGGAGATCTCCCGGAATTATAACTGATCTCCATGCCTACAGAGGCCAGCTCCCCTGGAGAAAACGGGCCTGTTGGAAGGCGGCCTCTGTAGTATTAGACACCCCCAAAGTCCCACACCTGCCCAGACCCCACTGTTCCCCGGTTCCCCCCACAAATCTCCAGGAATTCCTGAACCTGGAGCAACTTCGGGCAGAAAGGAGAGGAACTCCCCCTGCCCTTCCCAGAGGAGGCGCTTTGGCCCATTCTCTGTGTCCCGGTGTGGGGAGCTGCCAGAAACGGTGGGGCGGGGGGTGACTCTCTGGGAGCCGGCCGAGCAGGCGTCATTTCTGCCTCCGCCGTTCTCCTTTCCCAAGGAGGGCTGTGTGGGCAGGGGGGCTCGGCAGGCCTCGTGGCTTCCAGGCGACCCCCACCTCCCCGCCCGGCGTTCCTCTCCCAGGCCCTAGCAGAGCCCCAACACATGTGCTGTCTGTCAGAGCTGGGCCTCCTCCTCCTCCTCCTCGGGGAGTCGAGTTGAGCTCCGTCCAAAGCAGAGGCGCTCTGCCTGCGGGAAGGAGGGGACAGAGGCCATCCGGCGCAGAGACCTACCCGAGGCACCAGACACAGCCAGCCGGCCAAGATGGGCGCCCCTTCCTCGCTTGTTGCGTTTCTCCTGGCAATGCTGTGGGCACAGGTAAGGGGGCACGGGGAGAACGGGGCCCCTGGATGATGGGACGGGACTGGGCTTCCTTCCCCTTTCTTCAGAGCGTCCGACACTGCCCTGATGAGAGACGGGATTGCGGGGGGTCCAGGGACTCACACTTCCCCTGCCCAAAAAAACCCTTCTGGAGTGTCAGTGTGGCATCCACGATCTCACAGGTCACTTTGCCTGCCATTCAGAGAGGTTTCTTCCACCTTTCCTTCCTCCTCCTCACGCCTTCTAACAAAGCTTATTTTTGAGGCAAGCTGTCTTCACGGCTGTGGCTCAGCGGAAAGGCTCTGCCTGGCATGCAGAAGGTCCCAGGTTCAATCCCTGGCATCTCCAAGCAAAAGGATCAGGCGCTCGAGTGGTCTGAAAGACCTCCGTCTGAGACCCTGGAGAGCTGCTGCCAGTCCGAGTAGGAAATACTGACCTTTAATGAACCAGTGGTTGGAATCAGTACAAGGCGGCTTCATGTGTCTCCGTGGCTTAGCTCCAGGGACCCGGTGTCCAAAACCAAGATTTAGCCTTGACAGAGGCAAAGCAATAATAAAGCAGGAGGTACCTCTGAGCATGTGCAAAGTACCCGTCCTTTCCCACCCACACCTAGGTGGGGTTTTCCCCCTTCTTATCTCAGCATCTGGCACAGTGAGGTCATGACTGGGTGTGTGTGCACAACACGTCTGAACGCTGTGGTGGGTAGGTGGTTAGTTCTTTCTGGGGTCCTCACGGGGCCAGGCTTGCTAAGAGTGAGGTTCCCACGTGTGTGTTCATCCTGCAACCGCTCTGCTTGTCCCAACCACTTACACGGGCACGTGTGTGGATCCCGTCTTTTCTTGCAATGCCCGTATGGACACCGCAGTCCGCTGAGCCCCTGTTGTGTTGCATTCACAGAAACGCCTGGCTTATGCACGAGCACATATTTGGGGAGGTGCGCTGTGTGATGGAAACTCCGCAGGCTTTTGCGTGAGACCCCTTGAGAGGCTGTAAGTGCATTGCTGGTAGGAGCAGCTTGGATTGGGGTGGGGGCAGCTTTGAGCACATCGTGCCCCAATCCACAAGGGCACTGCGGAGCCGAAAGACTGTTTGTACCTCATTTCCGGTATTTGCAAGAGGGGCAGGATGAATATCTCTGTTCAGGTGCAAGGAGACCTCTGACTGACCGCCCAGCACAGAGCGCCTGCCTGCTTCTTTTAACATCTAACTGTTACCTACTTTCCTCTCTGTGGTGGAAGACTTGGGGGGGGGGAGTGGGTGCATCTGCTGCCCCCCCTCCGCCCGCCAGAGCCCACGGAGAGCCCTCTGCTCAGCTTCTGTTCAGCTGGCATTTATAGGGGAGGCCTCTTGCTGCTGCTGCTGCTGCTGCCCCTGAGGCTCAGGGAGTGGCCGAGGTCCAGCACAGGCCAAACCCTTGCTGTTTCCTTGTCCCGGAGCTTTTAAGGGAAAAGGTAGAGACCTCCCCCCTGTCCCTCCCCCCACTGAAGGTCCCCTTTGTCCCTGCAAAGTAGATGGGGTGCATGGTTGCCAACCTCCAGGTGTGGCATTGACCAGAAAAGTTTTGGCAGTTATTGCTGTTTTGGGAAGCTACGACTGACCGCCCCCCCTTGATCGGATGAATCTTTGAGGCTTGAGTTTCACGATTTCCCCCGAAGAAGCTGTTGGCTGGAGAAACAGGCATCGTGGCTGGCCTGCTGGAGTCGTGTTTGCGGGCTGTGTGGAAGCTCAGAATGGAAGATAAGTCGGCTGACAACCTCCGTTGCTTCCAGCTTTCAGCAAATTGTAGCGAGGGCATTTGAGGGCTGGAATATCTGGAGTTCACCTGTGGAATGAAAGGATGTGACTGTATCCGCGGTTGAATTACTGGCACATAGAAATTGAGGTCTTAGTTGCATGACATCAATTCAGTTGTTTGTATAATTTGTAATTTCCCTCATTTTTCACGGCATCTGTATTTTGTTTGATGACAACCTCCAGGCGAGGCCTGGAGATCTCCCGGAATCAAGACTGATTTCCAGACAGCAGGGATCAGTTCCCTGGAGGAGACAGACCCCGTCGGAAGGTGGATTCTGTAGCATTAGACCCCACTGAAGTCCCTCCCCTCCCCCAAACCTGCTCCCCCCAGTCCCCACCCCCAAATCTCCTGGAATCCCCCACCTGGAACTGGCAGCCCCAGGGGAGAAGACACACAGTCGGGGGGGGGGTCTTGTACCTGCCCTTGAGCTGTGGGGAGCCGGACTATGGAGACGGTGTCATCCCTCCCCCTGCTCCTTGAGCGCTTCTCTCTGGGACTGATCCCTTGGCTTCCCTGGGCCTCGGGGGGGGGGCTGGGGCTTCCCCAGGGCTGGAGGGCCAGGAGACTCTTGGCTCCCATGAGACAGCAGGTTTGGGGTTCTCACCCAGGGTGGGGGCTGCTCAGGGCCTCCCGGCCAGCTGCTCAGCCCCCCCTAGCTGCCAGAGAGGCCCCCTTCCCCTCCCTCCAGCTGCCCCCTGAGCCCCCCCCACACCAGCAGCACGAAACTCCAAGGGGAGGCTGGACGCCTGGCAGCTGCCAGCCGCCCTGCTCAAGCCCGCCCACTGGCCTGGGGAGGACCGCGTCAGCTCCAGGTGGCCTGCATTAACGACACCCCGTGCGACGCTTATCTCTCAACCAATGCTCCCTCTCTGCTGCGGAGTCTTCTGATCAGAAATTCTACTTTGTGAGCTCCTGGCATTAAAGTTGTGAGCCAGCGATTTGGCGACGGCATAAATTTAGTTTGCCTCTGGAACCAACCCTCCTGGGCGAAGACAAAAATGTGAGAGCCGGAGGCTAAAAAACTGTGAGCTGGCTCGCACTAACTCAGCTTAGAGGGAACACTGCTTGCCACTGGGGGTGAGGGGCTGATGGGGGGGGTGAGGTGAGCCACACGCGTGAGGATGGAGCACGGCTATGGCTCGGCTTCTCAACCTGCTCAGCTCCTTGAGCAATACCCACGGTGCCTGCCCCGTCCTCCCTTCCAGCTCCTGGGGAGGGGCCGTGGCTCAGTGGCAGAGTGTCTGCCTGGAATGCAGAAGGCCCCAGGTTCCAGCCCCACTGGCATCTCCAGCTGGAACTTAAAAGATCAGGTAGGAGGTGCTGGGAAAGGCCAGGACCTGAGAGTCCGGAGAGCCGCTGCCAGTCTGAGTAGACGGTGCTGGGACTCTGGAGGACCCGGGGCCTGAGGCAGGAGACGGCTACTTCGGGTGCACTCATAGGGGGGAGGGGGTGAGCTAGGGCCTCTGCTTGGCACCCAGGTTCAATCCCCAACATCTCCAGCTAAAAGGATCAGGTGGTGGGCGATGCTTCCTCCAAGCTGTGAAGTCTTGTGAGCAAAAATTCTGCTTTGTGAGCTGCCAGCATTAAAATTGTGAGCGAGTGATTTGACTGCTGCATAAATTAGTTTGCTCTGGAGCCATCCTTCCTGAGCTAAGACAAAAATGTCTGAGCCGGAGGCTAAAAAACCTGTGAGCTGTCTCTCGCTAACTCAGCTTAGAGGGAACATTGGTGGTGGGTGATAGGGAAGACCTCTGGGTTGCCATCCTCCTGGCGATGGCTGGAAATCCCCCACTATTAGAACAGTTCCCCTGGAGACAATGGCTGCTTTGCAAGGCAGACGCTACGACCTTCTACCTGCAGAGTCCCCTCCCCTCCCCAACCCCGCCCCCCTCAAGCTCCGCCCTCACAATCTCCAGGTATTTCCCAACCCAGAGCTGGCAACCCTGGCGGAGACCCTGGAGAGCGGCTGCCGGTCTGAGCAGACAATACAGACCTCGATGGACCGAGGGGGGGGGTCTGACTCAGTAGAAGGCCGCTCCGTGTCTTCTCCAGTCCCCAGACCGGCAAAGGCTCTGGCCTCGTTTCCCAGTGCTCCTGCCACAGCTGGTGAAGGGAGGGGACCTCTCCACATTCCCGTCCCTCCCCGCTTTAGCTGATGAGCTTCCACGGGGCTTTGCCATTTGCAGGCTGAAGGGGCCTCTTGGGCTGTCTGAGCCGAACAAGAAGGTGTCCTCTTACGGGGGTGGGGGGGAGGAATGATTGTGGTGGAGGCTGAGCGTCTCTGTGCATGTGTGTCTGTCCACGTTTGGCCACCTGCTCCTGTGGAATCCAAGGCTGGGCCCGGTTCCATTTCAGGGCGAGGGGAAGGGGGGGTCCACACACACACACACACACACACACACACACACACGACAGACAGACACACACACATTCTTGTTGGCTCCGAAGGCATCTCCTGTGAACAAAAGAACAAATCCCCGGGGACAGCTGCAGGCTGAAGCTCCCCGGGTAATTCTAGTGGGCCGGCCACATTCGTCTTCGGTGGCACAAGAGAACAGAAGTCCAGTTAAACACTAATCTCCATCGTTCCCCGGTGCTCCGACTGAAATCAGTCTGGTTTGCCTGGGCTTGGGGGAGGAGGAGGTGGAGTTGGGTGACAGGCGTCCTTTAAAGGGGGAGAGGGGGAACGATTTGGGTTTTCCTATTTTTTATTTTAATGGAAAATGTTTTAACTCTAAGCCACCTTGAACCATGAAGAGGAGAGGAGGAGATTGGATTTATACCCCGCCCTTCACAACGCAAAGGAGTCTCAGAGTGGCTTACAATCTCCTTCCCCTTCCCCTCCCCACAACAGACACCCTGGGAGGTAGGCAGGGCTGAGAGACCTCTGACAGAAACTGCTCCTGAGAGAGCAGCGCTGAGAGAACTTGTGACTGACCCCAGGTCACACCAGCAGCTGCACATGGAGGAGTGGGGAATCAGACCCAGTTCTCCCATGCTCCTAACTGCTTCACCAGACTAGGGTGCCACTGGACGTTTTGCTTTGTTTCACGCAGCTCCTTGGCTACTGGGAAGGGCACATGAGCAATGTTCCCTCCAAGCTGTGGAGTCTTGTGAGCCAAAACGCTACTTTGTGAGCTACTGCCATTAAAGATATGAGCAATCAATCTGGCTACTGCATTCAGTAGTTTGCCCTGGACCCATCCTTCCTGAGCCAAGACAAAAATGTGAGAGCCAGAGGCTACAAAACTGTGAGCTAGCTCACAATCACTCAGCTTAGAGGGAACACTGCACATGAGGCCTGCAATTTCAGCCATCCAAGCCAAGGAGGGGCTGAGTCCCCGAGAGATGTGCGGGGGGGGGGGGGCTCAGCTTGGCCTCTGTAGGGAACACAGTGCAGGCGCTGCAGGAGAGAGAGAGAGCCGTTCCATGGAGCAGCCAGAAACTGAGCGCCAGGGACCTCTTCCAGAGAAAGAGCCCAAGAATGTGGGGAAAGGCGGCTTCGGCATCATTTTTTCCCAAGCGGAAACAAAAATAGACCCTGCCTGGGAAGACGGAGCAGCAGGATGCCCCCCCCCCCCCGCGGGGATGGGAGCTCAAGGCAGCCCCGCCGGGCCAGTGCCAGAAGCCGGGCTGGGACCTGGGCCTTGGGAGAATGAGGGGGCCAGAAATCCCACAGCCCCCGTGCAGCTGTTGTGGGGGGGAGGCCGGGAAGCAAATTCCTGCCCCACAGTTGCCTTTCTTTTTATAACTGCCAGGTTCGGTCGACCTCCACGCACTAGCAGGGCTGGGGGGGGGTGTCTATTGTGCCGGAGGAGACAAGACTCCCCGACGGAATGCACTAGAGAAGACCCCCCCACCGGCAGCCCCAGCCAGGGTCCCTCCATGTGACTTGCGCCTCCCAGGTCAGGATGCGGTCCTGTTCTCTGGGGGCAAACCGAGGCCTCTTCTCCCAGCGCCCCCCCAAAACAGGAGCCCAACGGGTCAACGGTGATCTGAGACACAGTTGTGCCACCCCCACCCCAAGCATAAAGCCGTCTCCTTTTTGTGCTCGAGGGCAACAGAGCGGGATGCTGCCCATTCCCGTCATGTCTCCCAAACCCTTCCCAGCCCCCCCCCTCCACGCAGCTGCTCCGACCACAAAAAAGTCTTGTGTTACAAGAGGAATTTGCCACACCTGCCACATTCGGCCTTCTGGGGGCCTGGGGGGAAGGCCGGGCAGGGCTCCCTGGAGGAGAAGGAAGGGGAGGCTGGGGGGGGGGTACGGAGGGCATCACGGGGGTGGGGGTGGGCAGCCAGAGGGGGCCAAAGGAATGCCACAGCGAAAGCAGTGTTGTGGTAAGATCCTCTGAGGGCTCAGCAAACCTTGGTGGCTACAGTTATGGCGAAGTGCAAACTGGTCTGTGAACGAAAAGGAAAAACCCGCTGCCCCTCGGCCTCACGGGTGGCGAGAACACCGAGGCCCAGAAGGAGCTTGGTTAGGGGTTCTGCCACTTGGGGGGGGGGGACATCGCAGAGGGCATTTGGCCAAGCACAGAGCAGCTGCAGTCTGCACAGTGCATGAGACCGGGAGGGATGGTGGATCTAGGGGTTGCCAACCTCCAGGCGGGGTAAACGTGGAAAGACACCGTGTTCAGACAAAACACACAATTCTAATATGCTGCTCTGCCTTCAGTTAGTTGTTTAAATCATATACTTAAATATACAATAAAGACCCCGGTGTATCTTATTAATTATAGTCCATGGAGAACAAAAACCTAAAGAACAATATATATCTTGTAGAAAAGCCCACAGCTACAGAGATGGATATGCAGACGGGATTCAATGCCGTAGACTATCTCGCTTTCCAATGAGTGATGCCGCGGTGGTCCATGCCAACGTCGCAGGCTGTTTTGCTTTCCGAAAAGAGATGCGGCAAGCATCAATGCAACATGGCCCCCCCAGGCAAAAGTTGCATGTTTCGAGAAGTTCTTCTCCAGGCAAATTATTTTTCCTGGAACCGAAGCTCGCAAGGCTACAACGCACAAGCCAAACAACTCTGTCGACGGCTGCTCCGGTTCTCTCCGGAAGGCGCCAACCTCCGGGCGGGGCCTGTAGATATCCCAGAATCTCAACTGATCTCCGAGTGACAGAGGTCAGCTCCGCTGGAGCAAAAGGCTGCTTGGGGGGGGGGGGCTCTGTGGCCTTGCCCCCTGCTGAGCTCCTCCCCCTCTGAAACCCCGCCCCCCCAGGCTCCACCCACAACCCCCCCAAGGATTTCCCCATCTGTAGGTGGATGTCAGGTCAGCAGTCGCTCCTGCCACCGGTTCCAGCCATCCTCCCCGGGAGGACAAAGATTTTAAGGGGATGGGAGGCTGTCCCATGTGCCTTTCTCTAGCCAATCAGAAGGTGCGCGTCTCAGAAGTTGCCCGGCCAGGGCGAGCAGGTGGCTGGCGTCAGCTGGCAGAGGGCAAAAGAGCGGATGTCCCCGGTCAGTTCCTCAGGCACGGAGTGGGTGGCACTGAGACGTTTATTTCTTCTCTTGGCAGGACGTCAGCTGCTCTGCAGGGGCCGTTCCTGCTCCCCCGGTCCTGCACCTGAGGCAGCAGAAGACCGGAGCGGGAAGGGTGAAGCGGGCCTGGGTGATCCCTCCCATCAGCGTCTCAGAGAACCACAAGCGGATCCCTCACCTTCTGGTGCAGGTATGGCCCTGGCAGGGCACAGCACGTGGCACTGCAGCTGTGATGCCCAGCAGCGGAGGGCAGCGGGGACTGCAAGGGCAGCTCTCTGCTCCTGGCGCTGAGCCGTTGCCCGCTGCTCCTTCCCTGGCACGGAGGATCGGCTGTTGATTTCCAAGGCGAAGTTCCCATGCAAGAGGCTTCATTCGGAGCCTGAGCCAGGCCTGCATGCTTCCCGACCTCCCCCCAACACCCCCAGGTCCTGCCCAGAGACCCCCTCCGCCTTTAGGACCAGTGTTCCCTTTAAGCTGAGTTGGTGCGAGCTGGCTCACAGTTTTTTAGCCTCCGGCTCACGCATTTTTGTCTTCGCTCAGGAAGGAGGGCTGCAGAGCAAATTAATTCATGCGGCGGCCAAATCGCTCGCTCGCAACTCGAACGCCAGCAGCTCACAAAGTAGACGTTTTGCTCACAAGACTCCACAGATTAGAGGGAGCATTTGCTTATGGCCCCCCCCCACACACACACAGCTGGCCAGAGTCTGCTGCCCTTCTAGACAGAGCAGCGTGAAAGTAAACTCAAACTCCCCAACCCCCCATGCCGAAGCCCAATCTGCCGACACGACACCCAGCAGCTCACCCACACGCCCACCTTGGTGACGGTGGCATCAGTGCTGACGTGCTCCCTCGTGCGCCCGTCGTCCTGCTGGCACAGCGGCAGCAGCCAGTGCCCATGCAGGGGCACCCCTGGTTTGCATGTGCCAGTGCTCCACCACACATGGCCTTGTTGATCGCAGGGTGTGCCCTCCTTGGGCCCCCCCATCCCCTGCCGGGCCCACACATTCCAGGGACATCGGAGCACCTGGAAATCTTGATTGCCATTTTGGGGTCAGGAAGCAATTTTTCTCCAGGCCAGTTTGGCCGGGAACCCTGGAGGGATTTTTGTCATCTTCTGGGTGTGGAACAGGGGTCACTTGGGGTGTGGGGGAGAGGTATTTGTGAATGTCCTGCCTTGTGCCGGGGGTTGGTCTAGATGACCTTGGAGATCCCTTCCAACTCCATGTTTTGAAGTTTGGTGGGCCTCCCCGTTGGGTCTGGGAACAGGCAGCGAAACACTGACACCCTGCCAGTGAGCTGCCAGCCCTTCCCACCTCGCAAGGCTGGTCTTCCTTTGCAGATTAAATCTGACAAGCAGCAGCCCGGGGGGGTCGTCTACAGCATCAAGGGGCCCGGCGTGGACGAGGAGCCCCGGGGCGTCTTCTCCATCGACAAGCTCACCGGGAAAGTCTACCTCAACACGATGCTGGACCGGGAAAAGAACGACCACTTCCGGGTAAGGACCGCCGGGCCAGGATTTCCCGAAGCATTTGGGGTAACAGGCCCTGACTTGCCAAGCTGGAGGGCGTGGATCCCGAAAGCCCCTGAGCTGGGAGAGGGTGCAAACTCTGGCCACGGGAAGGGAAGGCCGAGCCAGTCGTTGAGGTGGCTGATGGCTTTCTGGGGGGCCTTTGAACGTTTGCGGGGCTTGACTTTCGTTGCCGGGAACTGCAGTGCAGAGGAGGGATAAACAGACTTCGAATAAAGAACGCCCCCCCCCGGCCCCCTGCGCCCATCGGCCAAGCAACAGGAAAGGGGGGAATGAAACTTATGAACTGCCCAGCAGAAGCAAGGAAAGGTCATTTCTGAGAGAGAGAGAGAGAGAGAGAGAGAGAGAGAGAGAGAGAGAGAGAGAGAGAGAGAGAGAGAGAGAGAGAGAGAGAGAGAGCTTGGCAAAGGACAGGATGGTGGGCGCTGGGAACAGGGGCAAGCAGGTCAGGCCCCATGGTGTGTGGGGGCAGCAGGGGGTCTCAGGACAGAGGGCTCTTCCAGGACTGGAACCCCAAACAGGTGACCAGGGTGGAAATGATGAGGGGGGCCCCAAGAGCCATCCCAAGAGCCACCACCCAGAGAGCCAGCTTGGTGTAGTGGTTAAGTGCCTGGACTCTAATCTGGGAGAACCGGGTTTGATTCCTCATGCCTCCGCTTGCACCTGCTGGATGATCTTGGGGCAAGCCGTAGTTCTGACAAGAGCTGTTCTTGAAAAAAAAGGGCAGTTTCTGTCAGAGCTCTCTCAGCCCCACCTACCTCATAGCCAGGGTGTCTGTTGTGGGGAGGGGAAGGGAAAGGAGTTTGCAAGCCGCTCTGAGACTCCCTTGAGTAGTGAAGGGCAGCGTATAAATCCAGTCTCTTCCTCTTCGTTCTCTTCCTCTTCTTCCTCTTCTTCTTCTGGTTGTGTGAGCCACGGGTTGCTCCCCCAAGCACGGGCCCCCTCAGCCCCAGAGCCTCCCTTTGTGCTGGGCCCTGAGCCCCCCACAAGGCAAGTTGCTCCCTCTCACCTGAACTCCAGGCCCCCCCCCCGAGAGGGTCCCACCTGGAGGGAGCTGGATCAGTGAACCACCCGCCACCCCCAAAATGCGCCTCCTCCTCCTCCTCCTGCAGCTCAAGGCCTTTGCGCTGGACCTGGGCGGAGTGACCCTGGAAGACCCCACCGACCTGGAGATCGTGGTCATGGACCAGAACGACAACCGGCCGCTCTTTCGGCAAGACGTGTTCTCGGCCCGTGTGGTGGAAGGAGCTGTCCCAGGTGGGTGGGCTGGGCTCTCCGGCGGCTCCTGTTCTACGGGGCCGGGCCACTCATAAGAACATAAGAACATAAGAGAAGCCAATGTTGAATCAGTCCAATGGCCCATCTAGTCCAACACTCTGTCACACAGCGGCCAAAATATACCAGGTGCCATCAGGAGATCCAGCGGTGGGGCCAGGACACCAGAAGCCCTCCCACTGCTGCCCCCTCCAGCACCAAGAATAGAGTGCATCACCTGCCCCAGACTGAGAGTTCCCATCTATACCCTGTGGCTAATAGCCACTGATGGACTTCTGCTCCATATGTGTATCTGAATCCCTCTTGAAACTGTCCATCCTTGTATCCGCCACCACCTCCTGTGGCAGTGAATTCTACGTGTTAATCACTCTTTGGGTGAAGAAGGACTTCCTTTTATCTGTTGCAACCCGACTGCTCAGCCATTTCATGGAGTGCCCACGAGTTCTTGTATGGTGAGAAAGGGAGAAAAGGACTTCTTTCTCACTCTTCTGACTCCTGGCCCTCCCAGATGGCTATAACCACGGGGACACGGAGGCACGATGGCGTTGCACTTCCCATGGCAGCAGCCCAGTCCGAGGGGCCGCTGTGACCCACACCAGCCCCCCCCAGCAGTGTGCATGTGCATGGTTGCAGGATGTGCAGCCCAGTCCCAGGCGCTTCTTACTCTGAAGTCCAGTGCCGTGAGTTCAAGGGGGCTTGCTCCTGAGTAGGCATGCCGGGGCTCCGGATCTCCGTTCCAAGGTTGCCAGCTCCTGGTTGGGAAATTGTTGGAGGTTTTTGGAGGTGGAGCTTGGGAAGGGCGGGGCTTGGGGAGGGGAGGGACCTCGGCGGGGTACCATGCCCTCGAGCCCACCCTACCAGGGAACTGATCTCTGCTGTCTGGAGAGCAGCTGTAAGCTCATGCCTGGAACTTGGCAGCCCTTGTAGGAGTAGCTGGTTGCTGAGGAGGAGGAGGAGGAGAAGGGGCCCAGTGGAGGCAGGAGGCACCACCCAGGGCCTCGGAGGGTGGCTGGGCCGTGAGGTCAGAGGCCTCGAAAAGGAAGGCAGAAGGAGCCGGATCCTCCCGAGTGAGAGGCCAGAGGCTTGCAGCGTTGGAAAACATGTGGAACTTCTGTTGCCCCAGAACCAGCGGGTTGAAATTAAATCAGAAGAGGTTTTGGCCGAATCAGAAGAATTTCCTGACAGAGCGGTTCCTCAGTGGAACAGGCTTCCTTGGGAGGTGGTGGGCTCTCCTTTTCTTTGGAGGTTTTCAAGCAACTCGTGGGCACTCCATGAAATTGCTGAGCAGTCCGGTGAGAACAGATAAAAGGAAGTCCTTCTTCACCCAAAGAGTGATTAACACGTGGAACTCACTGCCACAGGAGGTGGTGGCAGCTACAAGCATGGACAGTTTCAAGAGGGAATTAGATAAACATATGGAGCAGAACTCCATCTGTGGCTATTAGCCACAGGGTATAGATGGGAACTCTCAGTCTGGGGCAGGTGATGCACTCTATTCTTGGTGCTGGGGGGGGGGGGCAGCAGTGGGAGGGCTTCTCGTGCCCCACTGCTGGACCTCCTGAGGGCACCTGGTATTTTTGGCCACTGTGTGACACAGAGTGTTGGACTAGACGGGCCATTGGACTGATTCAACATTGGCTTCTCTTATGTTCTTATGTTCTCTTAAGCAGAGGCTAGATGGCCATCTGTCAGCAATGCAGATTCTGTGGACTCAGGCAGATCATGAGAGGGAGGGCAGGAAGGTTCGCATCAGTGCTTAGTTCTCATGGCCCTTTCTTACATGCCCAGGGAAAATGCTGATCGCCACTCTGAGGTCAGGAAGCAATGTTTCTCCAGGCCAGTTTGGCTGAGAATGGAGGTTTTTTGTCATCTTCTGGGCGTGGAACAGGGGTCAGTAGGTGTGTGGGTGGGGGAGGTATTTGTGAATTGCCTGCCTTGTGCCGGGGGTTGGACTAGATGATCTTGGGGGAATCCCTTCCAACTCTGATTCTATGATTCTATCTGAATAAGAAGTGCAAGATCCCTGTAAGGTAGGCCAGCACTCAAACCAGAGATTAGCTAGATTCGAGTCCAGGAGAGACCAGCAAGGTTTTTCGGGGTGTGAGCTTTTGAGAGTCAGAGGGCTCCTCACTGGGCACAAACTGGTCGGCCGGTCAGGTGCTCCTGGATGCAAACCGGGCTCTTCTGCTGCTGACTGACAGGGCTGCCCGCTCTGGGACAAACTAGAGACTGTGAACCTGCCGGCATCTCAGACTGAACCAGACAGGCACACAGGAGGCTCTCTGGATAAGGAACTGGAATAGCTGCTTCCCCCCCCTTCTGTTTTTAAAATTTTTGTAACACCTGCCTGATGAGGGGTTCTGAAGGACTCGGAAGCTCGCACGATGCTTTAGTGTCATTTGTGTTGGCCTCCATAAAAGGTATTACGTGATTTTTTCCCTTTTGTTTCCCCCGTCTTCTTTTTGCCCTTTTATGTCACCTGATGGAGAGTTCAGTAGCGGCATATGAGAAATGGGAGCTCGTCCCTGCTGAGCCAAATTCCAGAGGAGGGGGCTTGTAGAAAGGCCTTCAGCCCCAGCCCCCTTCCGCATGGGAAATTGGTACCCTGGGAACATCAGAGTGATGTTAAGCCCCCCTTATTCCCACTCTCAGCTGTCCAGAACCAGCTGCAAAAGATAACTGAGCTCCCAAGGAGCCCTGAATTCTCACCACAGCTCGCGACCTTCTGGCTTCTCAGGTACCTTCGTGATGAAGGCCGAAGCGACGGATGCAGATGACCCCGAGACTGACAACGCGGCGCTGAGATACTCCATCCTGGAGCCTGCCCTGAATGGCATCTTTGAAATGAATGAGCTCTCTGGGGAGATACGCACAGCTCAAGTCCGGCTCGACCGGGAGGTACCCACCTCTTTCCTTGGGCTTCAGGGGGGGCGGCATGACTTGGGGGCCACGAGGAGGAGGCACCACACCTAGGGCCCTCTCTGTTTTGCAGCTACAGCTATTAGCTATGTAACTTTAACAACCTTGAAAAAATATTAGAACCCCCCCGCAACAGAACAGTATAACACCAGAACACTAAAACACTGTAACAAACATCAACAAGAACCAACTGTACGATTTCTAAACTTATATTAGTCCTTATTATACATCAACTTTACCATTACACACACACACATAACACACACTAAACATATGCAGGCCTCTGTTGGGGGCGGAGTGCTCAGGAGCAGTGCTCTGGAAGTAAGGCGCTTAGGGGGCAGGCACATGACCAAGCCCCGCCCCCTGCTCCCAGCAGCCCTCAGGCCAGGAGGAGGCAGAAGAAGGAAGGTAAGTTGCCTGCCTCCCGCCCCATCCTGGCTTCCTCTGGAGTGCCCCCCGCCTTTCTCTGCTTGCCCGCTTTCTTTGCCCTCTTTCCCTCTCTCCCTTTCTCTTCCTTCCTTCTTCCCCATCTCTCTCTCTCTTTCTCCCATTTCTTGCCCTCTTTCCCTCCCTCCCTCTTTCTCTTCCTTCCTTCTTCCCCATCTCTTTCCCTCTTTCTTTCCTTCCCTCTTTCTTTCCTTCCCTCTTTCTTTCCTTCCCTCTTTCTTTCCTTCCCTCTTTCCCTCTTTCTTTCTTTCCCTCTTTCTTTCTTTCCCTCTTTCTTTCTTTCCCTCTTTCTTTCTTTCTTTCTTTCTTTCTTTCTTTCTTTCTTTCTTTCTTTCTTTCTTTCTTTCTTTCTTTCTTTCTTTCTTTCTTTCTTTCTTTCTTTCTTTCTTTCTTTCTTTCTTTCTTTCTTTCTTTCTTTCTTTCTTTCTTTCTTTCTTTCTTTCTTTCTTTCTTTCTTTCTTTCTTTCTTTCTTTCTTTCTTTCTTTCTTTCTTTCTTTCTTTCTTTCTTTCTTTCTTTCTTTCTTTCTTTCTTTCTTTCCCAAAGTTCTTTGCCCTCTTTCCCTCCCTGCCTTCCTTCCTCCCCATCCCTCTCTCAAGGCAGTAGTACTAGGATTACATGTGAGCAGGTGCTGTGAAGTCACAACCGATTGATGGCCATCTCAGCAAGGGGGTCTTCAAAGCCAGTGAGAAGCGCAGGACTAGGAGGACAGAACCGGAAAAATAGTGCAAATGAAAACTGGTCTAAGATACGACCAGCCGCAGTGACTAAAGGGGGTCACAAAGGGAGAGGATTGGGCCTTAAGAAGTACCCCTCCAGGGGAGACTGGTCAGGCTGGATTGGAGGGGGTTAACATGTCCTGTGGCCACCCTCCGTTTCCCAGGATGGAAACGACCCCAGAAGAAAAAAGGAGACAGGCACAATACAGACCTCAGACGTTGTTCCCATCTGGTGCTTCCCTCCCTGGTGGGAGCAATTTCAACCTGGGAAATGGTGCGGGTGGGGAAAGAGTTAAACCAGCACCACAACCCGCCCCCCACTCCAGAGCCAAATTAGGGTTTGGTGTCTCAGTCATGCAACTCCAGGGTCAATTTGTCCCGTTATGTGCCTTGACTTCGCTTCTCATGGTTAGGGGGCAGAGAAGCCAGCTTTGGCCCCTTGAATAGGGTGCATAAGGGGGGACTTAGCTCCTCCCTTCCTCCGGGGCCCCTGACCCCTGTCCGGCCCTGTCTGCGCAGGTCATTGGCGTTTACAACCTGACCCTCCAAGCGGCCGACATGTCTGGGGAGGGGCTCACCACCACAGCCAGCGCAGTGATCTACATCGACGATATCAACGACAACCCCCCGAGTTCTCTGCCAAGGAGGTAGGGGAGCTGGCCCGCGTGGCCCAACAGAGCAGTGTCGGGATGAGATCCGGGGTGGGTGGTGGGTGGGAGATGGCGTGCAGGGCCCGGCAGCCTTTCTCTGCAGGCTTGGTGGCTTTGGGGGGTGAGGGTCATGGCAGGAGGGGCCTCCGTCGCAAGACGAACAGGAGACTAGCAGTGCGGAAGGGTCACCGCCGACACTCCCTCTACGCTGTGGGGTCTTGTGAGCAAAAATTCTACTTTGTGAGCTAGTGTGGCATTAAAGTTATGAGTGAGCGATTTGGCTGCTGCATGAATCAGTTTGCTCTGGAGCCCTCCTTCCTGAGCTAAGACAAAAATGTGTGAGCCGGAGGCCAAAAGATGGTGAGCTAGCTCACACTAACTCAGCTCAGAGGGAACACTGGTCACCCCCTGCCACCCCCCACCCATCAGACAGACCCAGCAGTGATCTGGTGCCAGAGTAGCTTGCGTGGATGTCGTGGCGGCCCGAGCACACTGGTTGAGGCCCGTCTTCAGCCTCCATGCCAGATGGCACCTGGCCAGGGCACTTTCCAGACGAAAACACGGTCCCGGAGCACCTGAGACTCCAGCCTGCCCTCCCCAGGGGTGCTCAAAGCCCCCCCCCCCCCCCATCTCTTGCAGTTCCTCCTGGAGGCCCCGGAGGACAAAGAGGGTGTGGTCGTCGGGCGGCTGATGGTCCAAGACAAGGACCTCCCCGGATCCCCCAACTGGCTGGCCAAGTTCACCATCCTGGAAGGGGACCCCGAGGGAGCCTTCGCCATCCAGACGGACCCCCACACCAACGACGGCATCGTCTCCCTCGTGAAGGTGAGGACCCCTCCTCGAGCCCGTCTCTGCTGTCAGGCTCAGACACGGAATGTGGCAGAAGCTGTGCGTGTCCCTGAGCATGTGCAGGGCACGTTCTGCCTCTCGTGAAGTGAGCACAGATTCTCTGGAAGACGCATGAGGCTGCCTTACCCCAAGTCAGACACACCCTCCCTCTGTCCATTGAGGTCAGTATTGTGTACTCGGACTGACAGTGGCTCTCCAGGGTCCCCGGGCAGAAACGGCTCTTTCACACCACCTGTTGCCCGATCTTCTTTAGCGGGAGTTGCCAGGGATTGAACCCGGGACCTTTGGCATGCCAAGCTGATTACCTCTAAGCCACAGCCCCTCCCTTCTTTCACCCCCCCCATCTGGAGTTAGAAGGAAGGAGAAGAAGAAGAAGAAGAAGAGATTGGATTTATACCCTGCCCTTCACTGCCCAAGGCAGTCTCAGAGCAGCTGACAAACTCCCTTCCCTTCCCCTCCGCACAACAGACACCCTGGGAGGCAGGTGGGGCTGAGAAAGCTCTGACAGAAACTGCCCCTTTTCAAGGACAGCTGTGCCAGAACTGTGGCTTGCCCAAGGCCATCCAGCAGATGCAAGTGGAGGAGTGGGGAATCAAACCCGGCTCTCCCAGATTAGAGTCTGCGCACTTAACCACGACACCAAACTGGCTTTCATACCGAACCGACTTTCAGTGCTTACCTCTTCCTGCCCAGCTGGAGCCCTCAAACGGGTCAATGCTGGAGGTGCCAGGATATCCCAGCATATCCCTACCACCACCGCCTCTCCCTCTCTCTGCTCCCCTCGCCAGGCCCTGGACCACGAGCGACAGGACCATTTCGAGCTGCTCGTCTCCGTCCAGAACCAAAGTCCCCTGGAGCTCTCCGCCCCGAAGGCTGCCCGGGCTTTGGCTACCGTGCGGGTGCGGGTGCTGGATGCCAATGAAGCCCCCTTCTTCCGGGAGAATCCCTGGAGGGGGAAGGTGGACGAAGGGGCGCCGCCTGGCACCGAGATCACTGTCTACCGCGCAAGCGACCCTGACACCCACCAGGTGCAGGAACTCAGGTGAGTCTGACCTGGAGGGGCCCGGAAGCTTCCAGGAACTGCCAGCCCTTGATCAATCCCAAGATGCACTGTGGGGTGGAGTGGGGAGACGGCATGATTCCTAGGAGGGAGGAAGAAGAAGAAGAGGAGATTGGATTTCTACCCCGCCCTTCACTACCCGAAGGAGTCTCAGAGCGGCTTACAAACTCCCTTCCCTTCCCCTCCCCACAACAGGCACCCTGTGAGGTAGGCGGGGCTGAGAGAGCTCTCCCGAGAACTGCTTCTGAGAGAATAGCTCTGAGAGAACTTTTAACTGACCCAAGGTCACACCGGCAGCTGCATGCGGAGGAGTGGGGAATCAAACCCAGTTCTCCCTGATCAGAGTCTGTGCTCCTAACCACAACACCAAACTGGCTCTCAGTGGGAAATACTCTTGCTGTCGCTTAGGGGAGGGCAGGGAGCCGTTCCTGCCTGCAGCAGAGGAGAGGACTCACAAGAATGGGTTTAAATTAAGGGCTGGAACGTACCGGCTGGATGTCGGGAAAAACTTTTTGACAGTCAGGGTTGTGCAAGAGTGGAATGGGCTGCCCAGGGGGGTGGGTGAGTTCCCCCTTTGCTGGCAGCAGCTGGACAAACCCTTTGCCGGGGTTGGACTAGATGGCCTGTAGGGTCCCGTCCCACTCTTGTGATTCCGTGGTGCTAAGAATCCTGGGACCGGCAGCGTGGACGCTCCTCCTGGGCTGGGTTGATTCTGTTCTATGTATTTATAGGGAATTTCACATTACCGAGATTCTGCCGGATTGAAGCCGTTTCTGATTCGTCTTGAAGTAAACTGGTACAGGGCTGCCATTTCACACATGGCTTTCCCTGACCGGAAAAGAGCCGAATCAGAAGCGGTTTGGCAATTCAGACTGCACCGCTTTGTTTTCCCGCCATTTCCCGCCGTGCCTTTTTAAAAAAAATGTTCGCTTTAGAGCGCTATAGCACTATAGTGCTATAAAAAAACACTGCAGGCATTCCAATGGGGTTGCTATGATGCTATTGCGCTATAGCGCTATAACGCTCTAAAGCGAACGTTCAAAAAAAAAAAAAGCTGGAGATGCGCCCGCGAGGCGAAAAGGCGGGGAAAAAGCGTATCAGATCCGGGAGAAGAAACTGACGACTACCTGGAAGCGGTTGACAGGTAAAACGCTTCAGCCCCGTTTCCTGAACGGGACAGAAGCGATTCTATGTGAAATTACAAATATATTCCGGTAGGGAACCGGTTCTAAAACGGTTCTGTCTGAAATGCCAGACCAGAAACCGTTTGGGAACCGTTCCTCTTCCGGATTATATCCTCTGTCTGAAATTCCCCTATGTCTCTGAGTTCATCTTCCTGCCCCGAATAACCAGTGGCCCCACCTCTATAGCGGGGACTAGGAAGGCCTTTGGGGTCCTTGAGGGGGCTTCTTCTGGGGGGGTGATGAGTGGGCTGACTGGAGAACCAGCACCTCCCCCCCAGCCCGCCTCTGCCAGCATCTCTCTCTCTCTCTCGCCCGCCTGCCTCCCCAGGTACTCGGAGGCCTTTGGCCTGGACAGCTGGCTGCAAGTCGACCCCGAGTCTGGCCTGGTGCGCACACGCCAGACGGTGCCTCCACGGGCAACCTTCCCGGAGGGGTGGTACACCGTACAGATCCTAGCCTGTGACAATGGTAAGACGGTCGCTCCAACGGGAGAGAGGAGGAGAAGCCGGAGCGGTTCTGGCCCGGAAACAGGCAGGGGATGGCTGCCGATCTTGGGTGCAGAAAAGCACAAAGGAAAGCCACGGGGAGGTGGGTGGGTTCTGAAAGTCCAGCGGCTTCATTGGGGCAGAGGCCTTTCTCAGCCAGAACCCACTTTTTGTCAGATACGTGAAGTGGCAAGTTCTGTTAGCAGAGGTGTAGCCAAATAGATGCGCGCACGCAGAAGGCGGCTTATTGCACACAATAATGCGACTAGCCTTTCTGGCACCACAAGCCTTCCTGTTTTGGCCGCGGCCAGTCTTCCTGGCACCCGTCTCTCCAAAAGGCTAGGGACAAGCGGCCCTGTCCGGCAGCCCTGTTTGGTTCAGCGGGGCTTCTTTCCAGGGATGGGCGCCGATCATTGCAGCCACAGGAGGCCACGCCACAGAGCCACCGTTCTCTGCGCTGCACCCCAGAGGGGAAGAAGCCCCCTTCTCTGTAGCGGGTGGAGGCACTTTGGGAAAGCCGAGTGGGGAGGAGACTTGGCCACTGCAAACACTGCTCTTAAGGCCCAGCCCCTGCTGCTGAGCAGACCAGGCTGAGGCTGCAGCAAACTGACGGGGCGAAGATACCCGGAACGGCTCCCTTCAGAGGCATGCGCTTCTCCCACCCGTGAGCACAAATTGCCACAGCCGTGCTACTTTTTAAAAAAATGTGGGTCTACTTGGCTGGGCACAGCCTCCAGTGGCAGCCTGCCCACTACTGCTGTCAAAGAGACCGCTGATCGCTATTGGACTCTAGCACCCGGTATGCAAAGCTAGACTGCCCCTGCCTGCGGAAGTTCCACCCCACCATCACCATGAGCCTTGTTGGTCCTTGGCTTCGTGATGAGACAGGTGGTACAGTTTTGCAAGTAAGCGTGAGTCCAGGCTGAGAACTTTCTCAAGGAGGAAAGCCTTCACTTAACTTTCCAGTACAGAGATCAGGGCAAAGTTACTTGGTAGACTGCTCTCCTGCCAGCAGCAGATCAAGCTAACACTCAAAGAGGGGAAAGGCAAAGCAGAAACTGGAGGAAGAGACTTCTAGGCCCCAATTAGTTACTATAGGTAAAGGCAGAGGTTTCACTTGTTCAAAAACCAGTCGAATCTGCCTCTAGGTGTGGCGGTGCTCATCTCCATTTCCAAGCTGAAGAGCCAGCGCTGTCTGAAGACGTTTCCGCGGTCATGTGGCCAGCATGACTAAATGTTGAGGCGCACAGAACGCTGTTACCTTCCCACCGAAGTGGTACCTGTTTATCTACTTGCAATTTCTTGCTTTCGAGCTGCTGGGCTGGTAGGAGCTGGAGCCAGAAGCGGGAGCTCACTCCGTCATGTGGCACTCAGATCTCGAACTGCCAAGCTACAGACTGTCTGGTCTGCAGCTTGGCATCTTAACCTCTGAGCAACTGGGAACCTAATTAGTTACTAGGGAACATCGTAACACCCCCCCCCGGCACACACACACACACACACACAATATGTACTGTGTAACTTTGCAACTGAATTAACACTTTAAATCTCTCTCTTGCCATTTGTGGTGTGTGATCAGTCGCTGTTGCTCTCCCCACACACGAAAGAGTCCAACCTTTTCTCCCCCCTCCCTTCTAGGGAGCCCCCCTCACGGCCACAGGGACCCTCTCCATAGAAGTGGTGGAGGTCAACGACCACGCTCCGCTCCTGCTTCCCGGATCCGGGGAACTGTGCCAGCAGGGGGGCAGCCTGGTGCTGAGCGCCACTGACCAGGACCTGGCCCCCCACGCCGAACCCTTCCACTTCCGTTTTGGCACCAGCGGGACCCCTCTGGCCCACAACTGGAGCCTCAGTCACTCCAACGGTAGGTTCGGGGGGATCCCGGCTTCCTGCATGCCCCCAACTGGCGCGTGTGCTTATCACACACCTAAGCTAGAACAGTGAACGGAACAGGCTAGGCCCCCCCGCCCCCCGTCGAGTAGTGCCCCAAGGCAAGGGGAAGAAAAGAGAGGACTGGATTTCTACCCCTTGCCTTTCACTGCCCAAAGGAGTCTCCGAGCAGCTCACAAACTCCTTTCCCCTCTCCTCCCCATAACAGATGCCCCGGGAGGGAGGTGGGGCTGAGAGAGCTCTTTTGAGAACTGCTCCTAAGAGAACAGCTCTGAGAGAACTGTGGCTTGCCCAAGGTCACACCAGTGACTGCATGTGGAGAAGTGGGGAATCAGGCCCGGTTCTCCCAGGTTAGAGTCCACGCTCCTAACCAGGACACCAAACTGGGCCTGGGTGTGGGACGCAGGGGCAAAGGGGCGATCGAGTGATGATCAAAGCAGACAATCCGGGCAGTGGGGAGGGGGCAATTCCTCACTCTCACACACACACCCCATGGACTCTTGGCACAGCAGCTGTGGTTGCAGGGCTGCCAGCCTGGTGGGGCCAGGACCGGTGTTGGGATGCTCTGGGCTGGGCCTCTCTGGACACCGGGGGCAGCCCCTTGAAGCCGCAACGGGATGCCTGGGGGGGCCGCGGAGCCCCCCACCTGCCTGATGCCCCCTCCGCCCCCCCTCCAGCCACCCACGCCCTGCTGCAGCCCCAGGGAGAAGTGGCCGAAGGGCTCCACGTCCTGCCCGTCCTCGTCAGCGACTCGGGGCGCCCCCCGCGGGAACGAGAGCAGCTGCTGAACGTCTCCGTGTGCGCCTGCAACGAGGAGGGCACGTGCCAGGCCCGTGCCGTGGCGGTGGTGGGCACCGTGGCCGGCCTCAGCTTTGGGGCCCTGATGGTCATCCTGAGCAGCGCTGCCCTACTCCTGTGTAAGTGTGCTGATACAAGACCTCCCCAGGCTGATATGGAATCGGGGGTTATTCGTGGCAGGCGTGCGGAGTTGGCACTGAGTTTGCCCTGCCCGCTGCTGGACTCCAGGAAGACCAGGGGGGACCCCAACAGGCACTGCAAAGTTAGGGGCATGAGCCTCTTGTGTCGCCATGCCCCCTGCCCCCCCGGTCTTTTGCATGTGCCTGCAGCTACGCCCCAACAGCCAGAAACCCAGAGCTGTGTGCCCCTTAAGCGGTCCCCTCTGGCATTCCCCCGAAGCCAGCGGTGGGGGCAATGGGGGGGGGATGGGCAGTCCAGGGGCAGGGGGAGGCAGGAGCTGCGACCCAGGTGCCCGACCGGGCCTCTCATGCCTCCTTTCTGCCGGCAGTGCTGGTGCTGCTGGTGGCCGGCCTGGAGCACTCCCGCCGCCGGGCGTTCCGCAAGAGCCTGCTGGGCGGCTCGCAAGATGACTTCCGGGACAACGTCCTCAACTACGACGAACAGGGAGGAGGCGAAGAGGACCAGGTGAGGGAGGGAGAGGCTGCAGCGCCTTGGAAGCGACGGCAGGGGCCTGGCGGGGGCACCACCCCAAGGAGACCCCCGGGAACCCACCCCGGAGATTTCGGTGTCTGCCAGTGTTCTCTCTAAGCTGAGTTAGTGTGAGCTAGCTCAGTTTTTTAGCCTCCCGCTCACACACTCTTGTCTTAGCTCAGGAAGGAGGGCTCCAGAGCAAACTAATTGATGCCGTAGCCAAATTGCTCGCTCATGACTTTAATGCCAGGAGCTCACAAAGTAGAATTTTTGCTCACAAGACTCCATAGCTTAGAGGGCACATTGGTTTCTGCCCCGCCCCCAATAGTCCCCGCAGGAGAGCCGGCCAGCTGCTGGAAGGTCCCTTCTTTCCGCAGGATGCCTACGACATCAACCAGTTGCGCAACCCAGACCTGCTGTTCCCCCCTCCCTCCCCCCGGATCAAGTCCCCCCTCCGGAAGGACCACCCCTACGGCTATAGCCTGCCTCAGTATCCTCGCCGAGTGCCTGCCGGCCCTTCGGACATAGAAGACTTCATCAACGAGGCAAGACTGGGCTGGGACGTTGCTGGGGGGGGGGCAGGGGGAACTGCTCTGGTCGGGGAGCAGAGGTGCAAGGGGGCTGAGCCCCTCCCCTGGTCCTGGAAGGCTACGGCCGGGCTCTGCCTTTACACGGTGCCAAGTGTTGCAATCCTGGCTCTATGGGCCAATTGTGCATTGTTCCCTTTGGCCTCTGGACAGTGCCGCTGGGCAGTTCTGCTCACTCAGGAGAGAGCTACAGGCCAGTCCAACTGGTTTTCCTTCTCCACTGGGCAGGGGAGAGGTATGGAAGGCCCAGCAGAGAGCTCCCTCCCCAAATCACTGCTCTGTGGAGTCTTGAAAAAGAAACAGGATCAGATTTAAGTGGAATTTAAAAAAAATAATCCCACCAACCCACACAAATTTGTAGGTATGTGATGGACCTTTGCCCAACATTATCCACACTTTTTCAGCCACACCTAGAGCTTGAGGCTGATTAAGGACAAGGGAAAAACAGAGTGGAGATTGTCCAACTATGGGGTGGTGCCCCGTCTCTCCGAGTCCCTGCAGGCTGGGCAAAATCAGTAATCCCACCAAACTGAAAAGTTGTAATTTGTGTGTGCATGGATGCCAGAGACACAGGTGGGAGCAGTGTCAAAACCTCCTAAATAGGAGAGGATTGGATTTATACCCCACCCTTCACTGAGAACAGCTCTGACAAAACTTGTGAGTGGCCCAAGGTCACACCAGCAGCTGCAAGAGTGGGGAATCAAACCTGGTTCTCCCAGATTAAAGTCTGCGCTCTTGACCAAGGCCTGTCTCCTGTCTCCTTGCTGCAGGGCCTGGAAGCGGCCGATGCCGACCCCGGCGTGCCTCCCTACGACACAGCCCTCATCTACGACTACGAGGGGGACGGCTCGGCTGGCGGGTCTCTCAGCTCCATCCTCTCCAGCTTGGAGGACGACGACCAGGATTACGACTACCTCAACGAGTGGGGGCCACGCTTCCGGCGCCTGGCAGAGCTGTACGGCCAGTAAGGAGAAGCCACGGGGGAGGAGGGAGGGGGGAGAGACAGTTTGAGGGGCGCCGAGACACTATGTGGACATCCCAGGACCATGGCAAAGCCCAGGACTTCACCAACCACCCAAGACAGACTGCAGCAATCCTCTTTCCTCGGGCCTTGGCTGGGTGTGAAACCGGCCCCTCCTCCCCCCCCGTGCAGCAACAGCCAGGCCGCCCCCCCCTTGGGGAACAGCCCCCTGCCCTCTGGGGGAGGTGGCCGTGGGCGCACCGGAAGCAGACCTCCCTTGGGTGTCAAGACCGGTGCCAGGGGGGGAAAGACCTGATGCCCGCAGGGGGCAAAAAGCTGGTCAGGGCATTGCAAAAAAGAGCAGAGCACCCCCCCATGGGAATGGAGATCGGGGGGCGGAGCATTCCTCTTGCCATCCAGCCAAAAGAGAGCGAGGGCATGAAGCGACTGGTTGCAGGTGGGTCAGGGCAGGAGAGCTGGAAGAGGACAGATCCGAACACTTGGAGCCAGCGGAAGACGAGGAGAAAGTGGTTGGGCTACGGCTTTAGTTCGAAAGGGCAGGGGGATGACAGGAACCCAGCTGGGAACCAAGCCAGGCCAGATCCTGGGGGCGGGAGAAGACTCTGGCCATGAGCTACACTGCAGGGAAGGGCACGCCTCCTTTCTGCATACACCTGGCCACCAGGGACAGGACGGAATTTGTCCAGCCTGCAGGGAGCCCTGCCCAGAGGGGGTATTCCTGGGCCCTGCTGGGGAGTGCTTGCCCCTGCTGGCCAGGCAGCCTACAGTGGAGGGGGGGCAGTGCTTCTGGGTCTCTCAGTGCCTGCCGTTACAGAAGGTGCACCCCCCACACACCACTCGGCCTCTCCTGGAATGCAGGCTGGGCGGGGGGGAGGGAGGACAAGGACAAGGACAAAGAAAGGACCGGGGGTGCCTCTGGAGCGACGGTGGCAGCTGAAAATAAAAACATGAGAAGCGGATGAACTAGAAACAGATGCGCTGGTTTATTCGCCTTCCTGCTGGTGGCAGAAACGGGGTGGGTGGGGGCACCCTGCCTCTGCACAGCTGTGCTGGCTGCTTCGAGAGGAGCGGGGCCCCCCCTTCCATTTACACCTTTTCAGACACACCTGACTGGGGCAAGACAGGCTGCCCTTCCTGCCAGGGGCACGCCGAAGAAGGTTCAAACACAGGGCACCAAGGCGCCTGTGACAGCCCCCTGCCCAAATCTACTCCAGTTCTGCCCCCTTGTGCCCCCACAGCCGGGGGGGGGGCGTTGTCCATCCACTACATTTCCTCCGCTGGGCTGTCGTGGGGCGGGGGCTCCGGGAGCAGCTCCATCCGGAGTTGGGCATCCAAACCGCTGTGACCTCCCAGCATCTTCTTGGTGGCCGCGACCAGTCGTGCGTAGCTAGCCGGATCATAGGCCCCGCCCCCAGGCCGGGGAGAGAGGAGGGGCAGGTGGTCCCTGCGGCACCGGGTGGAACGGAAGAGGGGGGGCCGGCGCTGGCTCTCCCCTTCGCGCATGGAGTCCGGCAGGGGCCTGCCACTGGTCTCCGGGAGCAGCATGATGCTCAGCACCGACAGAATGGCGAAGGAGGCAAAGACCACGTGGTGCAGGAAGAAGCCCCGGCTGGGGTGGATGTCCAGGATGGGGGTGGCGGCCAAGCCCACCGCACTGGCGGCCAGGATGAGGCCCAGCCCAGCGCCCCTGCAGGAGGGAGGAAAGGAAACACGCTCTGCAGCCTGGCCAATGTTCCCCCTTTCCCCTATTCATCAACCTCACAGAGCGGCAGAACCTTACAAAGGACTTAAATTGGTCCCGGAAAGCCTCGGGGGGCAGCCACAGGCGGGGGGGCAGCCACGGGTGGGGGTGGCCCCAGGGGGGGGGGCCGGCCATGGGGGGGCAGCCCCAGGGGGTGGGGTGGACACCCCCCCAGCATAAGGCAGCAGTCCCCCTGCTAGTCCCCATGTCCCAGCCCAGCAGGTTTCACCTCACAAGTAAGTGCACCCATTGGGTTGCTTTCTCACCTGACCACAGTGGGCAGGACTTCACTGGCAAAGAAGATGCTGAGGGCCATGACGGCTTGGGATGCAAAGATGCCCAGGATGGAGAGTGCCAGGATAAGCCAGGCCATCAGGTCTAGAGGAGAGGAAGGTAAATCTTGAACCCACAGGTCTGCCCACCCCTAACGCCCCACACAGGGGTCATTTCATAGAAAAAGAGGTGCAGGAGCTCATTTGTATAACTCAATTGCATATGCCACACCCCCTGACAAAGCATGCCTGGGTTCCCTGTCTGATCTCCAGGTGCCCTGCGGAGAAGACTGGGCAGAGAACCCAGGCATGTTAATGCCTTCTTTCCCTCCCCAGATGGGAAGGAAAGAAGGCATTATTCCCCCACTTCACCGAGTTTCTCCACAAAAGCGGAGAGGCTCAGGGAAAATGGGGGGGCATGTCTGCCCGCCTCCCCTTCCCCTCCCCAGCCAACCTGCTGTGGTGGGCTGGCTGAAGAAGGGAAGGGCGGGCACGCAGGCAGACATGCCTGGCTTCCCTGCCCAATCTTCTCCAGGTGCCGGGCAGGGAACCCAGGTATGTCTAGAATAGCTTTCTTTCAGTGGGGAAGGGAAAGAAAAGCATTTAAATCACCCCAGGTGGCAGCAGGGGGGCTGCCCCTGGGCTCCTTACTGCCGGAGCACTGTTCTGGCACATTCCGGCAGGAAATGACCCCTGGCAATCCAGGCAGAAGCAGAGCAAATGGGGGTCGGTCACTCGAGCCATGAGGCCAAGCCATACGTGCAGTTCCTGCACCTGGGAAAACCGACAGAGCGGGAGGGAGCATATGGAAAGCAACTCTGTACATTAGATGGGCTCCAGGAATAAGAAACCCTGCCCCGTGGCAGTCGGCTTGCTAGCTCCGGGTTGGGAAATACCTGGAGGTTTGAGGGGCAGAGTCTGAGGAGGGCAGGGCTTGGGGAAGGGAGGGGCTTCAATGCCACAGAGCCCACCTTCCAAAGTGGCCATTTTCTCGAGGTGAAATGATCTGTATCGGCTGGAGGTCAGCGGTAATCCCAGGAGATCCCCAGCTGCCACCTGGGGGGGGAGGGTTGGTGACCCGATGTGGCAGAGTGGAGGCAGCCCATCTCCCTGGCTAGCCCACCACGGGGCTCATTTCATAGCTCCTGGAGCCCCCGACCCACAGAGGCTTCCACCCTTCTCCCAGGAAGCCACATGACCCGTCCCCCCAGCCCTCTCCTTACACGGCGTCAGGGCCAGCAGGAGCAGCGCAGAAATGCCCATCAGGATGGTGCTCAGCAGGAGGATGGGCCGGCGCCCGAAACGGTCCACAGTCAGGCAGAGGAAGAGGAGAGCCACCGCCTCCCCACCGGCCACCAAGAAGTAGGGGAGATAGAAGCGCGGGGGGTAGGGGGCCAGGTTGCGGGTGAAGCAGTGCCGGATCCCGCTCCCAATGAAGCTGGTGGGGGGAGGGAGGGAGGAGAGAGGCCATTAAGAAGTCTGGCATATTGAAAAGCTATGGCGACAATGCACCGGTCAGGACAAGTTCCAGGAAGAGGAGTTCCTGTCGGCAGCAGAGGAGAGGACTCACAAGAATTAGTTTAAACTAAGAGCCGGAAGGTACTGGCTGGATCTTAGAGAAAACTTTTTGACAGTCAAGAGTTGGGCCACAGTGGGATCAGCTGCCTGGGGAGGTGGTGAGCCCCCCCTCCCTGGCGGTCTTTAAGCAGCGTCTGGACAAACACTTGCCGGGGATAGGCTGATCCTGCATGGAGCGGGGGTTGGACTAGATGGCCCTTGGACGGCCCCTTCCAACTCTGTAATTCTATGAGTCTATGCGTTATGGCTCTTGGGGGAAAGGATCAGGGCCCAAAGGGAAGTACACCCCCCCCACGCGCATGACCACAGCCCCAGTGACCACCGAATGGCTGCTGTCTGACTCCTTGGATCTAATCCCCCTCTCCCACGCCACCGCGGGCACCCCTTTGTCAGGTCCTCACGCGCTGAAGCCAAGGATGAGGCTGTTCTTCCAGATGACGCGGGTGCAGAAGATCTCCCAGATGTGGTGGAACCGGGGCTGGGGCAGCTCTTCAGTCTCTGGGGAGAGAAAGGGAGGCGGGTCTCCTCAGAGGACCCCTCTTGGGTGTGGCCGAAAGGGCCGTCAGGTCTCGCAGCCAACTTGGGGTGACCCTGCTGGGCTTTCAAGGCAAGAGGCAAACAGAGGCGGGCCGCCAATGCCTGCCTCTGCGTCACGGCCCTGGGCTCCCTTGGTGGCCTCCCATCCGTGTCCTTGTGAGGGCTGACCCTGCTTAGCTTCTGAGGTCTGATGAGAGGGGCTAGCCCAGGGCATCCCGGTCAAGGGCCCCCCTGAGGCAGGCTAAGCCTATCAGCCTCTTCCGGCGGGCTCTTCCACCAACTCCCCATTCCCGTTCAGATGCTCTTCACCCGACAAGTGAGATCAGCTACCTCTATTTGATAACCACTTCCAAGTCCTTGAAGGGCTGTCCTATAGAGGGTGGGAGGGAGTTGTTTTCTGTTGCCCCAGAAGGCCAGACCAGGCCCAATGGGTTAAAATTGAATCAGAAGAGTTTTCGGCTAAACATTAGGAAGAACTTCCTGACAGTGAGAGCGGTTCCTCAGTGGAATTGGCTTCCTCGGGAGGTGGTGGGCTCTCCTTCACTTTTGGAGGTTTTCAAACAGAGGCTGGATGGCCACCGGACAGCAGTGCTGGTGCTATGAACTCAGGAGGGCAGGAAGGGTGGCCTCAGGGCTTAGTTCTTCTGGCCCTTTTTTACACCCCCAGGGAAACGCTGATGGCCACTTTGGGGTCAGGAAGCCATTTTTCTCCAGGCCAGTTTTGCCGGGGAGCCTGGAGTGGTTTTTGCCACCTTCTGGGCATGGAACGGGGTCACTGCAGGTGTGTGGGGGGAGAGGTATTTGTAGATTTCCTGCATTGTGCAGGGGGTTGGACTAGATGACCCTGGGGATCCCTTCCCACTCTATGATTCTATGATCCCATGAACTGCGGCCAAGAGAAACCCCTTCCTTAGAGCTCAGCTCTTGTCTGGGCGGGCCCTCTGGTTGCACAAGGCAGACCCCGGCAGGCAAACCTGGCAGGAGGCCACCGTGGGCAACACCCCAAACGCAAGTGCCAGGCTTGGCCATCCAGCCTTCGGGTGCCAGAGGCCTTGGGACACCCAGCCGGGTATTTCCAGGGAGAGGCAGCAGGGCTGGGCTGAAGCACCCCCACCCCCATCCAAAACAGGGGGGGAAACCCCGCTCCGTCCTCACCGGCCAAGAGGTGCTCCGCAGTGTAGAAGTCCTCCTCCAGGGAAAGGCCGTTGCCCTCTGCCAGGCTGCGCAGGGCCCTCCGGCCTTTCTCCAGCTGGTAGGTGGCCAGGAGCCAGCGGGCCGACTCGGGGAACAGGGAAGGACACCTGAGCAAGGGAGAGAGGCGGCAGAGGGCTCACCGGGGCACCAGAGTTCCCTCTAAGCTAAATTAGTGCGAGCTAGCTCACCGGTTTTTAGCCTCCAGCTCACACATTTTTGTTTTGGCTCAGGGAGGACGGCCCCAGAGCAAACTAATTGATGCAGTAACCAAATCGCTCGCCCACAGCCTTGATGCCGGGAGCTCACAGAGTAGAATCTTTGCTCACAAGACTCCGCAGCTTAGAGGGAACATTGGTCTTGACCAGTGTTCCCTCTAAGCTGAATTAAATGTGAGCTAGCTCACAGGTTTTCTAGCCCCCGGCTCACCCATTTTTGTCTTCGCTCAGGAAGGAAGGCTCCAGGGCAAACTAATTTATGCAGCAGCCAGATCGCTCGCTCACAACTTTATTGCCAGTAGCTCACAAAGTAGAATCTTTGCTCACAAGGCTCGGCGCCCCGCCCACCCGTCTGCCTCCTGGACAGAAGGGTGGCCAGTTGAAAGGACACACCAAAGGCAGGTAGAGACCATCAAGAGCAGCCACAGCGGGGGTGGTGGTGAACGGTCTGCTTCTTACCCCCCCCACACACACATTGCTTCTCAGAGGCCCATCAGCCAGGAGTCGCGGACCCCCAGCACACAACCCCCATTTAATGGGCGGCCTCTCGTTACTTTCTCAATCCAACTCAATTCGCACAAATGGCTGTACAGATGAGATGATGCCAACTTTCAAGCTACAGATTGAACCAGGGACCTTCTGCATGCCAAGCAGAGTCTCTGCCACTGAGCCACGGCCCCAGCAAATGTGCAAGAGAACCCATGAAGCTGCCTTATACCTATTGGTCCATCAAGCTCAGTCTTGTCCACTCAGCCTGGCAGCGGCTCTCCAGGGTCTCAGGCAGAGAAAGGTCTTTCCCATCACCTCCTGCCTGGTCCTCTTTAACGGGAGATGCTGCCGGGGACTGAGCCTGCATGTCGAGCAGATGCCCTCCCTCCGAGCCACAGCCTCTGCCCTGGTTCAGTCCCATTCAGCAGGACAGCAAGCCTTATCCGGGTTTGACGCCACAAAAACAGTCCTCCTTGGAGTCCCCGATAAGTCTAGTAGCCCTCCCAATGTTGGATCGTGGCCACCGCACGGGACCCTCTCTGCCCCCCCTTCCCACTGGCCACTTGGCAGGTTTGGCTCACAGCCCTGCTGGCAGGGGAAGGGCCAGTCCAAATGCCGTGGCCCTCTCCTGGAGGACGGCCGGAGTGTGTTTGCCGGCTGCCGTGCCGAGCAAACGTTCTCTGCTGGAGGGCTGCCAGGGCAAAGCTCTTCTGTTCCGGGAAAGGCCACTCCAGCCAGCCACAGCCCCACACTCCTGAGAACTTGCGCAATATCAGGTGTGGAGACAAAGGTGTGGGTCTTGCAACATGGCTGGGACTCAGCGAGCAAAAGGCGTCAAGGCCCTGGACACACGAAAGCACCCAGCACGGAAGGAGCGGGGCCCTTTCGCCCGGGCCCCCACCCCCACCCCCCTTCTTCCCGCACACATCCTTGTCCTGCACTCTGGATTTTAAGCTCTCTTCACTGGGCTGCAGGAAGTCCCAGCAATGCCCGCCTGGCAGCAAAGGCGTTGGGCTCGACTTTTTCTTCAGGAAGCCGGGCAGCGGGGCTTGGCGCCGCTTCCCTGAGAGGAAAGGCTGAAGCACTGGGTGGGGTTTGGCGGAGGAGCGACATAAGTGCTCAGTGCTGCTAGCCACACCTGCTCCTCTCCAAGAGCCACACGCCCGACCGCCCAGGCCTCTGTCCCTCCTCTTAGCGCCTGCAGGCCCCACAAGGGGCACACTTACCAGTAGCAGAGAGCCGGCAGTGCCAGGCCCAGGGTGATCGCCCCCTGCAAGAGCCGCCATTCCTTGCAGGCCGCCGCCAGCCCTGGCAAGAGCAGCTCCCCAAACACCCAGCAGAAACCGGCCCCCATGGTGACGCTCAGCCGGTGGGGAGGGTCGCACAACTCCAGCCCTGGGGAGGAAGCAGAGCGGGAGGCAAAACCAAAGAGGAGAGCAGGGGGGGATGAAGGGGAGCCGGGGTGTGTGGCAAAGGTGGGTAGCAAACAGCTACGGGCAAGGAAGTGGGTAGCTGTGCCAGTTGCAGTAACTTAAATCTAGCAGCTGACAAACCGACAACATTCCCTAAGGTGTACAAGCTTGCAAGGGTCAACGCTGACTTTGTCAGATGGTCTGAAGGACACAGCTTTTACTCTGGAAAGAGAGCCAGTTTGGTATAGTGGTTAAGTGCGCGGACTCTAATCTGGGAGAACTGGGTCTGATTCCCCACTCCTCCACGTGCAGCTGCTGGTGTGACCTTGGGTCAGTCACAAGTCCTGTCAGAGCTGTTCTCCCAAGGACAGTTCTGGAAAGAGCTCTCTCAGCCCCGCCTACCTCACAGGGGGTGTCTGTTGTGGGGAGGGGAAGGGAAGGGAGTTTGTCAGCTGCTCTGAGACTCCAAGTGAAGGGCAAAGGGGTATAAATCCAAACTCTTCTCCACACCCCAAAAACCTTGTCGGTCTCTCAGCTGTGGCTGCATTCAAGTCTGGCTGCTCTACTGCAGCACAAGACGGGAAGCCCTCTGAAACTTATTTGTCAGCTAGTTGTTACCCATCTTCTGCTAGCAGCCCAGAAACTACACGGGTCCCCTTTGGGGCACAGGGAGAACTGATCAGCCGCCGCTGCTGCACCAGTTCCTTTGCCAGCTGGTGGCCTGTTTATCCTGGCTGCCAGGGGCATGTGTTCCCGGCCTGCCTTTCCCGGCTCTGCCCATATTCCCCCGTCCCCAGAGGAAGGAAGGAGGGAGGGAGGGAGGGAAGAACCCTGCCGGGCTTGGTTCCCGCTCCTCTCACAAAGCACGCGGCCCCTTGCACCCCTGAGTCGGTGTGTGCCTAGGGGGGCCAGCACAGGCCCAGTAGCTTGCCCGCCCTGCCTTCCCCTGCAGAGAAGGGAGGGAGGGAGCGACAGCAGGTGACTGGCAGCTCCCCTGGTCCTGAGCATGCCTGGGTGGAGGCAGCTCTGTGTGCATTTGGGCCGTGGCAGGGTGGAGGGTGCCAGGCTAGCAGCTGGCCCAGGACAAAAAAACACCTTGGAACCGCCCTGCTGCCAATCCCGGAAGCTCCAACGGGTGCAAAGACTCCGCCTGGGGTCTGTGGCCCCCCCTCCTCCTGGAAGCCGCACAGGCCAACGGAAGCCAGAGGTGCCAAGCAAAGGCACGAGGCTTTTAGGTGCATGCAATGAGGGTCTAACTTGGGCGCCAGTGGGAGACGGCGTCCTGCTCTGGGGCACCGCCAAGCGAAGGCGTCCTCCTTTCATGCCCTGCTCAGAGGACATCTCCAGCTGATGGAAGGCTGACAGGTCCTGTTCCCAGGTGCCAACCGCCTGCCATGCCAGCGTCCCTCTGAGAAGGAGCCCGGGGAAGCAGAGGGCCACTCACTCGCCACATAGAGAGAGAGGAAGGTGCCCGCCAGCATCGCCCCGAAGAACAGCCGCAGGAGCGCCAGCATGACGTAGTTCACTGCCAATGCCACGGCAACGCCCAGCGGGATGGACAGCATCAGTGGGGAGATGAAAGCTGCCCGGCGACCAAACCTGGAAATTTGAAAGGGGGGGGAGGAAGAGGTAAGCAAAGCTACAAAGCTGCCAAACATCCAGCCCCTGTTGTGAGTGCGTGGGGGAACGAGGAAAGGGGACCGGACTGGCAACGTGGGTTTTCAGGCTGCCCATCATGACATGCTGCGCTTTGCCACAATGCGGGGTGTCTGTATGTTAACAGCTGCTGAAAGGCCCAATCGCTTCGGAGAGAGGGCATCCCTGTCAAGACGCACCCCGGCTGCCCCAACTTCCCGTTTCCAGGAAACAAGCAGCCATTGCAAGCTCTGCAGAGAGGACAGGACCCCCCCCCACTCCACTTGGGCGTCCTTCCCCAGAGGCCCCCGCCTGGCAGTCCCTTTCGGCCCTTCCCAAAGCACCCTCCTCGTCTCTCCCATCCAACGAGCGGGAGCCCGTCTCTCTCTCTCTCTCTCTCTCTCTGCCCTTCATCTCAGGAAAAAAGAGCCAGCGTCCAGGAGCCCCTTAAAGACTGACGGAATATGTGGCGGGGGGGGGAGCGTTTGTGAGTCACTTCGCACCTCCTCAGATTCTCCTGCTACGGACAGACTAGCAACACAGCTGCCCATCTTGCCCTTCGTTTTGAGAGCCTCCAGGTGGCCCTTTCAGATCCACAGGAGACGTGCCCACAAGAAGAAGAGGAGATTGGATTTCTATCACGCCCTTCACTACCCAAGGGAGTCTCAGAGTGGGTTACAAACTCCCTTCCCTTCCCCACCACAGACACCCTGGGAGGCAGGTGGGGCTGAGAGAGCTCTGACAGAAACTGCTCTTTTTCAAGGACAGCTCTTATCAGAACTACAGCTTGCCCAAGGTCACCCAGCAGGTGCAAGTGGAGGAGGAGTGGGGAATCGAACCTGGTTCTCCCAGATTAGAGTCTGCGCACTTCACCACGACACCACTCCACCAAACTGGGAAGATCTTCCTTCCCCTCCTGCTTTGGCTGCCTCACAGGCAGTGCTCCCTCTAAGCTGCGGAGTCCTGTGAGTAAAAATTCTACTTTGTGAGCTCGTGGCATTAAAGTCGGGAGCGAGCGATCTGGCTGCTGCACAAGTTAGTTTGCTCTGGGGCATTAAAGTCGGGAGCGAGCTATCTGGCTGCTGCACAAGTTAGTTTGCTCTGGAGCCCTCCTTCCTGAGCCGAGACAAAAGTGTGTGAGCCGAAGGCTAAAAAGCGGTAAGCCAGCTCACATTAACTCAGCTTAGGGGGAACCCTGCTCACGATTACTTTAGGTGCCCGCCTTCTATGGGTCTCCCCGCCCCCACAGCCCCTACTGAAAGGCAAGCAGCCCACGGAGGCCAGCATGGGGGCCCTGGATGGCGTGACCGGAAGAGCGACGCGTCCTCCTGGTGAAAAGGGTGGCAACCGGTGGGCCGCCACCCACCCACCTGCAAGAGGTCCCAGGAAGGGCGATGCTGGGAAGGGGTGGGGTTGGGGCTGGGTGGGGGGCGGCAGCCCTACCTGTCGCAAGCGGCGCCGAAGCCCACGTAGCCGAGGACCCAGCCCAAGAGGTAGGTGGTCTGCTCCAGTGGCACCTGCCAGCGCTTCGAGCACACGAGGTCCCACTGCCAGGGGAAGAGGAGGGGAGAAGAGAGGAGACGGTGAGCCCCCAGGAGGGGAAATGCGCCCAGCACTGGCACGCCCGCCCTCCCTCCCTCCCTCCCGCCGGGCGTCTTGCCCCCGCGACAACAACCCCGCGAGGTAGGCCGCCGGGACCTGGGTGACGAGGGTGGAGCGGAGGCCGGCCTCGGGCAGGGCGTAGTAGTCCCAGCCGCGGGTGCAGGGCCCGGTGGCGTTGCGGGGCGGCGGCGGGGCGCGGCCGGGCGGCGGGTAGCGGTAGAGCAGGCAGGGGCTCCAGGCGCCGTCGGGGCGGCCGCGGGGGACGGCGGCGTCGAGCAGGCGGGGGCCGGAGGCGTTGCGCAGCGCCGGGGGCAGCAGGGCCGGGTCGGGGCGGCAGCGGTGCGGCGGCGTGGCGGCCAGCAGGAGCCCCGCCGCCAGACCCAGCGCCAGCGGCACGGCCGGCAGCCCCGAGGCCGCGGCCACCAGCCGGGCGCGCCGTCCGAAGCCGCCCACCGCCGCCAGCAGCCGCCCGTCGAAGTCCATCCGCCCTCCAGCCGCGCCGGGCCGGGCTTGTCGTGTCGCCGGGGCGCTGGCCAGAAGCGCCGTCGAGGGGCGGCCGGCGGCGGCGGGGCGCACAGGCAACTGGCGGCGTCCCCGGAGCGCCGTTTTCTGGTGGGCAGGCCCGGCGCCCCGCCCCGCCCCGGCCGCCTCGGCTTGCGGGAGAGGAGAGGAGAGGGCGGGGAGGGGAAGAGCCTCTCCCTGCCGGGCTCAGGCCCGCGACGCTCCCGCGGAGAAAGGGTCCGCCTGGAGGAGCGGCGAAAGAAAGGCCCCTTCCCCCGGGAGGCCTGGCCCTGCAGAGAGGCGCTCCCTGTGCGCGCAGCAGAGGTGAGGCTCCATAGGGTTGCCACCCTCCAGGTGGGGCCCAGAGGTCTCCCAGTAGTCCAACCGATCTCCAGGCCACAGAGTTCGGTTCCCCTGGAGGAAACAGGAGGAGCAGAGGTCCATCAGTGGCTATGGGCCACAAGGGATAGATAGGAACTCTCGGTCTGGGGCAAGTGAGGCTCTGTATTCTTGGTGCTTGGGGTGGTGGTCAACGGTGGGAGGGCTTCTAGTGTCCTGGCCTCGCTGGTGGCCCTCCTGGTGATCCCTGGTATTTTTGGCCACTGTGTGACACAGAGTGTTGGGCTGGATGGGCCATTGGCCTGATTCAACACAGGCTTCTCTTATGTTCTTATTATGGATAAACATATGGAATAGAGGTCCATCAGTGGCTATTAGCCACAAGTTATAGATAGGAACTCCTGTTCTGGGGCCAGGGATGCTCTGTATTCTTGGTGCTGGGGGGGGCTCCTAGTGTCCTGGCCCCACTGCTGGACCTCCTGATGGCACCTGGTATCTTTGGCCACTGTGTGACAGAATGTTGGACTGAATGGGCCACTGGCCTGACCCAACATTGGCTTCTTATGTCTGGGGCAAGGGATGCTCTGTGTTCTTGGTGCTGGGGGTGGCAAGAATAGGAGGGCTTCTAGTGTCCTGGCCCCACTGCTTGACCTCCTGATGGCACCTGGTATTTTTGTCCACTGTGTGACAGAGTGTTGGACTGGATGGGCCATTGGCCTGACCCAACATTGGCTTCTCTCTTATGTTCTTAAACAGCTGCTTTGGAGGGCTGACTGTAGGGCATTGTACCCCAGCCCCTGCTCTCCCCAGGTGCCATCAGCAGGAAATTTCCAATTAGTTGGCAACCATACTTCATGAAGCACCTCAGCATCCTTGCAAGTTGTCCATCCTCCCTGCCCACTTGCCAGGGGGAGGTCCAGTCCCTGAACAGAGGTATGGGACCCACACCTGTATGGAAGCTCTCTTTTCTCACCTGAGCATCTTCCTGATCATTCCAGGTGTGTAGAGATTGGCACATTGCCCCACCTTGTCAAGGAAAGACACTCTGCAGGTGCTCAGCGGCACCTTTTACAGCTGGGCACCTACTGATGTCCTTCCTTTATACCTCCCCTCTGGGGTCTGTCATTCCAGTCCCAGGACACAACTTCTTCTCCCAGTGGCTGTCATTCCACTCTGGGGGCTGCCATTCCAGTCCCAGAGTAGTCTATTTGGGCAGAGAGACCTTAATGGAAAATCCTTTCCGCTTTTGTTTTGTTCTGTTCAACATCTTTATAAATGATTTGGATGAAGGAATAGAGGGAATGCTTATTAAGTTTGCAGATGGTACTAAATTGGGAGGGGTAGCAAGTATGGTGGGAAGACAGAGTCAGGATACAGGATGATCTTGGCAGGCTGCAAAACTGGGCTAAAACAAAATGAATTTCAATGGGGATAAATGTAAAGTTTTGCATTTAGTAGGTAGGAAAAATCAAATGCATAATTATAGGATGGGGGAGACCTGTCTTGGCAGTAGCCTGTGCAAAAAGGATCTAGGGGTCTTAGTAGACCACACACTGAACATGAGTCAGCAGTGTAGTCTGGTAGCTAAAAAGGCAAATGTGATTTTGGGCTGTATCAACAGAAGTATAGTGTCCAGATTGCACAAAGTGATGGTATTGCTTTGCCCTGGTTAGGCCTCACCTAGAGTATTGTGTTCAGCTTTGGGCACCGCAATTTAAGAAGGATATCAACAAGCTGGAACGTGTCCAGAGGAAGGCAACAAAGATGATGAGGGGTCTGGAGACCAAGGCCTATGAAGAAAGGTTGAAGGAGCTGGGTGTGTTTAGCCTGGAGAGGAGACGACTGAGAGGTGGTATGATCACCATCTTCAAGTCCTTGAAGGGCTGTCCTCTAGAGGATGGTACAGAGTTGTTTTCTGTTGCCCCAGAAGGTCGGACCAGAACCAACAGGTTGAAGTTAAATCAGAAGACTTTGCAGCTAAATATTAGGAAGAACTTCCTGACAGTTAGAGCAGGTTCCTCAGTGGAACAGGCTTCTTTGGGAGGTGATGGGCTTTCCTTCTTGGGAGGTTTCTGAACAGAGGCTAGATGGCCATCTGACAGCAATGCGGATTCTGTGAACTGAGGCAGATCACGAGAGGGAGGGCAGGAAGGGTTGCTTCAGTGCTTAGTTCTCATGGCCCTTTCTTGCACACCCAGGGAAATGCTGATCACCACTTTGGGGTCAGGAAGCAATTTTTCTCCAGGCCAGTTCTTTGCCATCTTTTGGGTGTGGAACTGTGTTCGCTGTGGGCGGGTGTGGGTGGGAGGTATCTGTGAATTTCCTGCATTGTACAGGGGGTTGGACTAGATGACCCTGGACGTCCCTAACAACTCTGTGATTCTGTGATTTTCTTTGCAACCCTTCTTGTGCTGTACTGTATTTCTGTGGCGCCCATGCAAGTCAATTGGCATTCCAATGGGCAATCCTGTCCTTCCTTTTAGTACATCCCTCATTCCACTCTGGGGACTGTCATTCCAGTTCCAAGACACATCTGCTACACCCAGGGGCTGTCATTCCAGTCCCAGAGTAGTCTATTTAGGCCCAGAGACCTTAATGGAAAATCCATTCCACATTTTCTTTGCAACCCTTCTTGTGCTGTAATGTATTTCGGTGGAGCCCATGCAAGTCAATTGGCATTCCTGGCTCCCGTTATTTCCAGTGGGCCTTCAAGCCACCCCCATTGTTTCCAGTGGGCGATCCTGTCCTTCCTTTTAGTACATCCCATGGAAGGACAGCCCCTGGGAGTAGCAGAAGTGTTCTGGGGCTGGGATGACAGCTCCCAGAGTGGAATGACAGCCCCTGGAAGTAGCTGAAATGTTCTAAAGTCTATGCCACCACAAGGAGTACTTCTCTTCATACGGCAGCAAAAACAAAAACAGAAACCTAATGTTTCCGTTGCTATAAGGGTCCTTCTCACACTTCCAGTGCCAGTGGCAAGTGGCGAACGCAGTTTCTCAAAGCCCAGACTTACAAAAACAAACATACGCTCAACAATGCCGCAAAAAGAGACGGCTTGGTTTGGTAAGTATATCAACTGAACACGCAAAAAGCATTAGCACTTGACCTGAAGGAACGGGTGACAAAATTCACAGAGGAAAAGGCACACCAAATAAGATTTTGATGTGCTTGAAATGGAAACACTCAAGAGACTTAAATTTTAACATCACAATTCACAGGTTTATTCAAAATGACTTGCGATTTGTGTGCTAAAACTGTTTTCTGTTTGAGAAATAAAATCAAAGATTGTTGTATTACTTATTCTCACAATTTTTTAAAAAAACAATTAGCAATTATAAGTCTTATGATTTTCATTTCCCCTACAATTCATTTGTTTTTGAAAATTGGTTAGCAGCTGGGGGTGGGGGGGAGCGCAAGTAGTTAGCCTTGCCCTGGGCACCAAAAAGCCTGGCACCAGCCCTAGCTCTGTGTTGCAATCACAGACTAGCGGCATTGGACTGAGGGAGGTGGGGATGACTGGGCTGCGTGTGGGGCAGGCAAGGAAGTGAGGGAGAGCCGACCCAGGGAAGGAAGAGGAGGGTCATTGACTCTCTCCGCGCTGGCTTGTTTCTCACTCTAGAGCGCCTCCTGGTGGCCAGCTCCTGTCTTCAGCTTTCTTGACCTGCTCGCCACAGCCCCAGCCATCAAGGCGTCATTGTTCCACTCCTACCATCTGACTGATGCTTGGAGACCAGTGGGTCCCGTCCTGCCAACTGGGGATCAATGGCGGGTCTAAGGTCCCATCATGTTGAAGGCCACGGTATACGCTCTCAAGGACGTGAGCACCCTCATTTTCTTCCCTTTACTCTCTTAAACTGATTCATGGCTACCCTTGGCATCCTGTCAGTTCTTGAGCACTTTCCAATCCTTTTTAGGGATTTTCCTCTCATGTTTCCTGTGTAACTGGGGAATCTCCCAAGCTGGCTTAGGTCACTCCCTTGCTTGCAGGTACTGCCTCTAGCCCTGTTCACAAGCTACAGTGAATACATGTATGAACTATGTACAGCGTACGCTTGGTTTTTAAAAAATACATGCATTTTTGCCACATCAAACACATTTACAGATGAACATGTGATTGAAGCCAGTTGGAGAGCCAGTGTTTAAGTGCGCAGACTCTGATCTGGGAGAACCGGATTTGATTCCCCCACTCCTCCATTCGCAACTGCTGGATGACCTTGGGCAAGCCACAGTTCTATCAGAGCTGTTCTTTCAAGGACAGTTGCTGTCAGAGCTCTCTCAGCCCCACCTACACAGGGCATCTGTTGTGGGGAAGGGAAAGGAGTTTGTAAGCCACTCTGAGACTCCGAGTGAAGGGTGGGGTATAAATCCAATCTCCTCCTCCTCCTCCCAGATACTTCCTTCTCTCAGAATGCTCTGTTGACTAGTTTATTTCTAGCCCGGCTCACTTCCGGTAGGAGAGGCAGGCTGGGAGGAACGTGTGTCAAACAGTGGGAGGTGCTCAGTTAAGGAGGGGGCAAGGGTTGAGCTCCCCTCGTCCCCATTCTGTTTTTTTCTGGAAAAAAGCAGGCACCCTACCCCCAACCTGGTATAAGAACGTGACTATAAATAATGTAAATAAAGACTATAAGTACATGTTTCCCTCCTGTCAAGGCTTGTGTGGCCCTCAAGTAAAGAAGTAACCTAATTTCCACTGAGATGTCAGCAAGTGTGGATAGGATTGTAATCGTCATCTCTCCAAAGGCAAGCAAAGCAGGGCAGGCCCAAACACACGGGTGTCTTCCCTGGGCCAGACAGTACCTCCAGGACCGTTTCAGGTTAGGAAAACGGCGCAGGGGAGAAGAGGGGAGCCCATATCCTATGCATACGACTGTCCTAATAATAATGAGATTGTGTGGGAATTCAGAAGAACCCGCAACTCACGTCTGTTACCCAAGCATACAGACCCTAGACCCAAACGGTGTACCCTGTAACATATGAATTGGCCCTCATTAACCTCGAAAGTCTTTGGGAGCTAGTCTTATTACAGAAGGGAGCCCTCACTGGAGAAGACCCTGATGCTGGGAAAGATTGAAGGTCAAAGAAGAAGAAGGGGACGGCAAAGGATGAGATGGTTGGACTGTCACCGATGCAACGAACATGAAATTGAGCAAACTCTGGAGGATGGAGGAGGACAGGAGGGCCTGGCGTGGTGTGATCCATGGGGTTGCGAAGAGTCAGACTCAACTGTGCAACTGTACAACAACAACAACGTATTACGGTATGCAACGCCATGGGGTCCCAAAGAAAGTTTAAGTGGTTGTTTAATTGATTACTCTCAAATGGAAACCTGAGTTTGTTTTAAGCCTCTGGTTTATTTATTTGCTAAAAGGATCATTTAGGAGTTGAAGGGGTTTGCTTTTTTTCCCATCGAACCTTGATGGGTTTAGGGCAACTGAGTTTTGTGGTGAAGGTTGTCCTTCACATATCTTAGATGACTGCTCCATCCCAGTCTTACACTCCGTACAGGGTGTTAATCGAAGCGACTTGGATATGCACGATCCTGTCTTTGTTGCCAGTCTTGCATGAACATCTTATTTCTCTTCTTTCACCACGCCCTTCTCACATGGGGAACCATAGTTAGAAACAAACTCTCGCGTCCCGTGACACTCAAATGTATACATCCAGGTTGACCCACGTAAACGTACAAATCGGGACACTAAACCTGGATTAAATGCTGGTTTCAGATCCTAGTTGAGGGCAGCACTCCAGCGTTCTGTCAAATCTCTTTGCAGTATCTCTTCGCTTTGAAACAAATTTCCTTTTCCCGCTCTAGTTTTCCTCCAACACAGCATTAATAACGATATTCATCCAAAATAATACAACAATACACAAAACTCCTGGAACAATCAATAAAAACAACAGGACAGCCCAGTCCCATAAACACACACATTTCAACCACACATTCTTTCTCATTCAGATCTTGGAACTAGTGAGCTTGCCCTGAAAACCAGCAGGGAGCTAGGATAGGTGGTGTTCGGTGTACTTAGCTGAAGGGGAACCTCTAGGATTATAATTGGGGCACAGAGACACACACTTTCCCATCTCCCAGGGCCTTCCTTCCTTAAGTGCAAGCACAATTCGGTTTGCCTTCCACCTGTGACTTTTCCTGTTAGAACAGAAACCTCCCTGAAGAAGGCAATCCGTGTCTCTCTCGGACATGGATCTCAAAGCAAGACTCCTGTTTGAACACAACACACCTGAGTCCTTGATCCCGAAGAGCATTAAGCTCCCTTTGGGATGGGCAATTGCCTCTGCTGACAGGTGACCCTAAGGAGCTGCCCTGGGTCCACGGTCCTTCCCAGGAAAGGGGGATGCTTATTATGGCTGCATTCACACCTTAATTCGACCAGATAGAACACAAAACAGAGGGGACGGGGAAGCCACACAAAAGGGACTGTGCATTGTGGGCATGAGGGTTTTTCACCAGGTTTGAGACTTATAACCAGAGGCCCCTGAAGGCTCTCGGGGAGGACCTGGGGCTCAACCTGGGATGATTATACTCGGCCCGGGTGCCATGCACTCATGGATCTAGGACACATAACGTAGATCTGTTCATTAATAACTGTGTGTGTGTATACATGCCTGCAAGAATCCATTAAATTCACTAGATGGAGCTTTCAGCCTCACACATTCAGCATACCGACACACCACACAATCAATGTTCCCTCTAAGCCATGGAGTCTTGTGAGCAAAAATTCTACTTTGTGGCATTAAAGTTGTGAGCAGGTGATTTTTGTTGTTGTTCAGTCGCACAGTCGAGTCCAACTCTTCACGACCCCATGGACCAGATTACACCAGGCCCTCCTGTCTTCCGCTCTCCGCTGAAGTTTGCTCAATGCAGGTGATTTAGCTACTGCATAAATTAGTTTGCTCTGGAGCCCCTCCTTCCCGAGCTAAGGCAACCATGTGTGAGCCAGAGGCTAAAATACTGTGAGCTAGCTCACACTAACTCAGCTTAGAGGGAACACTGCACACAATTATTCAGACATACCCCAAGCCTCTTTAGTGGATGACTGGAGTTGGAACCACAGAACCACTGGATTACCGGGCCATATGGGGCCAGAAATTTCTCTGGGCTTATCCCAGCTGGGAACACACCATTCTTTCCTGATATGCCAGCAAAATTCAGCTGCCTCTTTACAAGAGGGCTACCAGCCGATACTAGGCTGGGTTTACGCTCTCCCCTTGATGACGCCTGGGATTCCCAAGGGCTTACTCAACCGTTCAAAGCAAGTCTCTTGTTCCCCCTCCCACACACTTGGTTCCTTTATCAATTGCTTCAGGAATGTTCCCTTCCCCCCAAAAAAAAGTACAAAGGAAAGCAAAGGAGGGCGGTGGTACGTGCGTGGCTGCCTGGCCGTGGTCAGCTTCGGTGGAAGTCCGGGAGGGTTTGCTGTGCTCAGGTGGGTTTGGAGGGAGGGGACCCATGATGGGGAGGCAGCTGGGGAGTTGTGTGAATGTGTGTGTTGGGAGGGGAGGGGAGGGGAGTTGTGTAAGCGTCTGCATGTGTTGTGTCTTTACTGTGTTGGGAATCTTAGTTTGTTGATTCCTGGATAGGTGGTGGTTGATAGAAATAAATAATTTGTGTACTTTGTTTATAGTCAGCTTTTCTTCTGTAGGGTAGCCCCGGGAGCCCTTTGCAACGGAACCTGATGCCTGCAGGTGTTTCATATACTGTAGGTTAAATATATAAATACATAAAATATAGAAATATAAAATTGGGGAGCTGAAAGGGTGGGGAATATTTTGAATAACACTAAATCGTTCTTAAAGGAGCAAAAAAAAAAAAAGGATTTTGTGCTGTGTATTTTTGTAAATGCTTTTTTCAAAGTATTGGTTTCTGATATCCTTTGCTGCCCTGTAGAAGAAGAAGAAGAAAAAGAAGAAGAAGAAGAGGAGGAGGAGGAGGAGATTGGATTTATACCCGCCCTTCACTCAGAGTCTCAGAGTGGCTTACAAACTCCTTTCCCCTCCCCTCCCCTCCCCTCCCCACAACAGACACCCTGTGAGGCAGGTGGGGCCGAGAGAGCTCTCTTGAGAACTGCCCTTGGGAGAACAGCTCTGACAGAACTATGGCTTGCCCAAGGTCATCCAGCAGCTGCAAGTGGAGGAGTGGGGAATCAAACCTGGTTTTCCCAGATTAGAGTCCACCCACTTAACCACTACACTAAACTGGCTCTCCTACAATGAAGATCACCCCAAAACAAAAAGGAGCCAAGTGCGTGTGTGTAGGTAAAATGGCAGGGAAGACTTTATTTGTATTGACTGGAATGATTTTCAGAAGGCTGTACAAGGACTTTTAAAATTCATTTTTAAAAGTGCCTTCAAATTCCTCAGGACATTTCTCAGGAACGGGACCCTCTGAAGTAATTTCAGATTTTGACTGCAGCACAATTTGGTGGTGAATTTAATTTTATTCCATTGATATTTACCAATAATTTCCATCATCTGAATAGTTGTTCAAAGTTGCCAACTGCGGCTTGCAAAGTCCCTGGCAGTGGGAGGAATTTGGTGGCAGTGAGGATGTGGTGCTATTGATTTATAAACTCATAGAGTTGAAGGGGACTCCGGGGTCATCTAGTCCAACCCCCTGCACAATGTAGGAAATTCACAAATACCTCCCCCCACCACCCCCAATGACCCCTGTGCCATGCCCAGAAGATGGCAAAAAACCATGCCTCCATTTCCTCCAGGGGAAGCAACCTCTATCTTCCGCTGATGGGTTGTAATTCTTGGAGAACGCCAGGCTAGAATATGTTATATTCATTTTAAGGTGCTCTTGGTCTTTAAGGTGTTACTTAGGTGATACCGTGCGCTATAAATCTGTCATGGTAATAGTTATAAAAAGGTTATGGTGATAATCTTATAAAAAACTAATTTACTCGATAGTCACCTTAGGCCCGCTGGCAGCTTTAATGCGAATAGTTCTTTTGGCTCATGAATTAGAATTTTTGCTCACAAGTCTCTGCAGCTCACAGGGAACATTGCTTACGACCTTAAAGCATCCCAGAGTGGCATTCGTTAGTCATCCATCTCACCTGTCCTACAAAGTATGGGGAGGCCTCTCTATGCTCAACAGGTGTCACATCGGGCGTGCCAGGGTGAAAGAATGATCTGTGTGCATTGAGAAGCCCTCACTGGGCAACTCAACCGCCAGTCAGAAAACAGTTAATTTGCGTTTCAGTTGAGAGAAGGAAAACTAGGGAGGACAGAGCCCACTCCCAAGGTCACCGAAAACTGCTGTGCAGGTGGTGATAATCAGCAATTCTGAGTTGGCCAGAAGCCGAACGACGCTTAGAGTTCTACACCAAAGTTCAACCATCTTATTAGAACCTGGAGCTTGAGCCATCGAGTTCATGATGGGGGGTGTCTGTGTGTATTTAAATACCCTTTTTGAACTTTCACCTTTTTTTGCACACGGGGTGGGGTTTCCCCTGAAGTTTGCAGAAAATTGTCCCTTCTCTCTACATGGCTGTGCAGATGTAAGTATTTCCAGATGGGTGATGTTGAGAATTGGGTATCTTGCTTGCCACACATCCTGGGATGGACCAGAAGGTTCACGAATGTACCACCACGTCATGTGAAAGCACAAGGGCTCTTTTTGAGGCAGGAACTCCTTTGCATATTAGGCCACACGCCCCTAATGTAGCCAATCCTCCAAGAGCTTACAGAGCTCTTCTTGCAGGGGCTACTGAAGGCTCTTGGAGGATGGGATACATTACGGGCGTGTCGCCTAATATGCAAAGGACTTCCTGGTACAAAAAGAGCCCTGGCAAGCACTAAAAACGCTGCTGTAGTTTTAGACCAGGGGTCCTCAAACTTTTTAAACGGGGCCAGTTCACTGTCCCTCAGACCGTTGGAGGGCCGGACTATAGTAAAAACAAAAACTATGAACAAATTCCTATGCACACTGCATATATCTTATTTTGAAGTGAAGAAACAAAACGGGAACAAATACAATATTTAAAATGAAGTAAAGTTAAATCAACAAACTTACCAATATTTCAATGGGAACTATGGGCCTGCTTTTGGCTAATGAGAGGGTCAATCTACGGTTCCATATTTGTCACTGCTTCCTTCTCATGTAAAAAAAAATGACAGGCAAGCAGCAGCGGCAAAAACACCCGGCGGGCCGTATAAATGTCCTCGGTGGGCCGCATGTGGCCCGCGGGCCGTAGTTTGAGGACCCCTGTTTTAGACCCTAGCTAGACCAAAATGCCTATTTGGGACTGACCCAACCCCAGCAGCAGACACCCCCCCCCATCCTTGACATTCTTTCTTTCCCTCTATTTCTATTACTGTTCCTTGGCTGCAGTCCTAAAGATACTTTCCTGGGAGTAATCCCCATCGAATCACATGATATCACTTACTTATGAGTAGACCTTAGGATCGCTCCCCTCTTCCCCAAGTTCCTCCTACAGGCTTTCTTCTTCTTCTAACGTGAGTTGTTATGGCTAGAAGGAGTGGGCCGAAAAACTGGGGGGGAGGGGTTATCGTTGTAGCGCGACAAGAGCAGAAGACGGAAGAAGAATCTTTTGTGTCCCATTTGGGAGAACAGAGCTGGATAAGCACCAACAGCCTCAGATATGCAGACGAGCCCGTTCTCCGGCAAGGCGGGATACACATGGACAATAATAATAATAATGCCACTCTAATGGCAGAAAGTGAAGAGGACCTCAAGAGCCTCTTGCTAAGGGTGAAAGAGGAGAGTGCAAAAGTGGGCTTGAAGCTCAACATCAAAAAAACGAAGATCCTGGCATCCGGGCCCATCACTCCTTGGCAAATAGAAGGGGAAGTCGTGGAAGTAGTGACAGACTTCATGTTCCTGGGATCCAAGATCACTGCAGATGGTGACTGCAGCCATGAAATTAAAAGATGCCTGCTCCTGGGGAGGAAAGTGATGGCAAACCTGGACAGCATAATAAAAAGCAGAGACATCACCCTGGCCAACAAAAGTCCGTATGGTCAAAGCAATGTACAGCTGTGAGAGTTAGAACATAAGAACATAAGAGAAACCAATGTTGAATCAGGCCAATGGCCCATCTAGTCCAACACTCTGTGTCACACAGGGGCCAAAATATACCAGGTGCCGTCAGGAGGACCATAAGGAAGGCCGAGTGCTGAAGAATAGATGCTTTTGAATGATGGTGCTGGAGGAGACTCTTGAGAGTCCCTTGGACTGTAAGGAGACCGAATCAGTCAATCCTAAAAGAGATCAACCCTGACTGTTCCCTGGAAGGCCAGTTACGGAAGCTGAAACTCAAATACTTTGGCCACCGAGTGAGAAGGGAGCCCTCGCTGGAGAAGGCCCTGATGCTGGGAAAGACAGAAGGCAAAAGAAGAAAGGGACGGCAAAGGATGAGATGGTCAGACAGTGTGATTGAGGCAACCAACGTGAAATTAAGCACACTGCGGAGGACGGCAGAAGACAGGAGGGCCTGGTGTGATGTGGTCCATGGGGGTCGCGAAGAGTCGGACTCGACTGTGCGACTGAACAACAACCACAACAATAATTTAAAGGAATTCATTCTGAGATTTTTACCAGGCGACGGAAGTAATCTTCTAAAAAACCAAGTTATGCAGTAGTCAAATGTAGACACGCTCACAAGTTTAACGCTACCAGCTTCTGTCGCTCACGAGGCAGAATTTCTGCTCACAACGCTGTGGAGTTTGGAGGGAACACGGTTAGGCCTGCGACTTCCTCTTGCAGGGGATACTCTTGGAGTTGCTGGAGGTCAGCAGGAACCACCTGGGTAGTTTTTCGCACCTCGCGGAGTGAAGAAGAAGGGAGCAGCTTTGCTTGTGGGGTCTGGTGGTCGAGAATTCCAACCAGCCACCAGGCTACAGAAGTCAGTTCCCCTGGAGAAAAGGGCTGCTTCGGAGAGTGGGCTGGGGCCAGTGGCGGATTAACCCTTAAGCAGACTGAAGCACGTGCTTAGGGCAGCAGGGCCAAAGGGGGCACCACAAAGTTGGGGAAAGGGTGAAAAAAATGTAGAAAAATGCCTTTCAGAGGTCATGACTATTGGGACTTTGATACATTTAACTTGTGAAATATTAAAATAGATGTCATATTGCATTTTTGTAGAACTTGTATGTAGCCAAAGCTTGGCTTAGTTTGCACAGTATATTGTGTGATCCTATGAATACATTTTTGTATTGCTGCAACCTGCATTGTCTATCTGGTCAGACTGGTCAACCACTAAAATGGACAGGGGGTCAGTGTGGAAAGGGGGGCACCAAGATGGGTCAGTGCTGCTGAGGGCACCACGGAGCCTTAATCCGCCCCTGGCTGTCGGGTGTTATACCTCACAGAGGTCCCCCCCTTTCCACCACCACCGCCAGGCTGCACCGCCCTCCCAAAAAAAGTTCCAGGAATTTCTGAACCCGGAGTTGGTAACCCTGGCTGCACCTCCGTTCTCCGCTGCCCTTCTCTCTAAGATCACAGAAAGGCTGTTCTAAATCCAAGGGCCGCTCCGTGGTTACAGAACGGTTCGCTCGAGAGCAATGCTCGCCTGTGGCCAGCAGATGGCACCCACGCACCAGCAAAGCGGGCCTTGGCGAGGCGGCCGCTGGACTCCGCTCCCCTTCCCCTGGCGGCGGCCGCCCACGTCGCGGCCATCCGAGGAAAGTCGGTCAGTGGCGCAGCGCAGGTAGTACGGCCTGCCCTTCTCTCTACTGGCACATCCCTCCCCAACCCCGCCGCCGTCGTCCCGTGGATGTCTTCACTGAAGAGGTTCGGGGAGTGTAAGCCCCCCCGCCGCCCCCGCACATGAGATTGTGTGGTTTGTGGGGTGAGAAGTGCTTGCAATTATGTTAATTCTGAAGGATATGTTTCAAAATCAAGCCGGCGCTCTTTAAGTGTTTTCGAGGCATTGGAGGCAATCGGTGCTTTCAACGGTTCTTGAATGCATTTGCAAAACGTGGTACTTTTTACACCGTCTCCCCCCGGCAGTCCAAAACGTCTAAGGAAGACAACAGCCATGGCTGAAATGTTGAGATTTTAATTAGGAGACTATAAATTTTAATTTCTGCAGGAAAGCCCAATCGGGAGTAGCTCAGGGGCTGGCCCTTGGTTGGCACATGTCCGGGGGAGGGGGAGGGGCTGGGGCTCAGTGGAAGAGTCTCTCTGCCTGGCCTGCGGAAGGTCAATCCCCCGCAGGGGCATCTCCAGTTAAAAAGGACCAGGCAGGAGGTGATGGGAAAGGCCTCCCTCGGCCAGGGACACCCAGGAGAGCACCTTTCAGTCCGAGGAGACAAGACTGACCATCCGTGATGGACCAAGAGTCTGATTCATAGAATCACAGAATGTTAGAGTTGGAAGGGACCTTGCAGGTCATCTAGTCCAACCCCCTGCACTCTGCAGGAGTGCAGACTCACTCAGGAGAAGGCAGACTCATGTTGTGGGTTGGGATTCTGTTTCCAGCGGTAGAAGATCTTCTTTGCATGCAGAAGGTCCCCAGTTCAATCCCCGGCATCTCCCGTTCAAAGGAACAGGCAGGAGGTGATGGGAAAGACCTCTGCCTGAGACACCCTGGAGGGTCTGCTGCCAGCCTGGGTAGACAACAAGAGTGACCTGGATGGACCAGGGCTGTCTGTGTGTCCAATGCAGCAGAAGGCTGCTTCTGGAGTGTTTGTGTTGGGAGCTGCAGAACTCTCTGGGTGGGGGGCTGTGAGGAGCCAGGCTGTGGGTGGGCTCTCCTCAGCCACCCTGGGGTGCATGAATGGCTGGCCTGGCGCCCTCATGTGCTGATCTGGAGGCCTGTTCCAGGGAAGCCCTGCCTGGCCCAGTTTTGACCCTAGTGACTTCTAGAAGAGGAGATTGGATGTATACTCCACCTTTCATTCAGAGTCTCAGAGCGGCTTACAAACTCCCTTCCCTTCCCCTGTGAGGTAGGTGGGGGCTGAGAGAGCTCTGACAGAAAATGCTCTTTTTCAAGAATAGCTGTGCCTGAACTACAGCTTGCCCAAGATCACACCAGCAGGTGCAAGTGGAGGAGTGGGGAATCAAACCCGGTTCTCCCAGATTAGAGTCCGCGCACTTAACCACTACACCAGACTCCTGCAAGTGGTGGGAGGGACATAGGAGGGCCCCCTCCGTGGGGGAGGACGATGGGAGCAGAGAAGCAGCGGGAATCTTCAGCCAAAACCTTCAGGCCAGGAGGTCGCGTTGGGGTTAAGGACACCCCCAGCCTCCTGCTGCTGCAAAGAACTCTGCACATGCTCTGAAGAACCTGCTTCAGCCTGGGTATTTGACAAAGGGAGTACTGACCCTTAGCAGCAGACCCCCCCCCCAACCTGGTTGGTCTCTCGGGTGTTCCTTGACTACCGCCTAGCCAGCCTAGGTGGCGCATGATCCGTAGCTGAGTTAGGTCGACTGTGCTTCTTTTTATTTTGGACGTCTGTGTGCCGTGTTCGTGCGTGAGTGTGTCCCCCCTCCCTCGCCTGTGTTTTTGCTCTGCCTTTTCCCCACCCTCGATGACCCACCCTTTGGTGCATGTGTGTGGGCACGTGTGTGCGTGGGAGGCGGAGGAGAGGCGGGAGGGCCTCCCGGGGCAGGGCCGAGGCCATCGATGGCACCGCAGGGCCCTGTCTGTGCGGCGGCTGCCACTTCCCATGTCATCAAGAGGACCCACTGATCCGTACCACGGTGGCTAGTGGCGATGCTGCCTTGTCAGCCCACATATGCCCGTCGCCGGTGATCAGAGAGTGATGTGCCACGGAGCAGACGCGATGCCAGGCGAACCAGAGGCAGATGGGGAGGGCCCCCAGGTAGAGACACCTCACTGGGGAGGGGCTCACCTGTCACATGGAGGCGGCACAGTGGGGAGGGTCAGCCTTCCTGGAGTGTCTTGAGCCTCGGCTTGGAAAAAGTCCACCGGCTGCAGAATGCGGCCAAACAAAAGAGCCCGGGATCAGAGTCTAAAATCATAGAATCACAGAGTTGGGAGGGACTTCCAGGGTCATCTAGTCCAACCCCCTGCACAGTGCAGGAAATTCACTGCTATTTTCCCCCACTCACATCTCCAGTGGAACCCCTCCCACCTGTTCCACGCCCAGAAGATGACAAAAAACCTCCAGGATCTCCAGCCAAACTGGCCTGGAGAAAATAGCTTCCTGGCCCCAACATGGCAGTCAGCATTTCCCTGGGTGTGTAAGAGAGGGCCATGAGAACTAAGCACTGAGGCAACCCTTCCTGCCCTCCCTCTCACGATCTACCTACGTTCACACAATCAGCATTGCTGCCAATGGCCATCCAGCCTCTGTCTGAAAACCTCCTAAGAAGGAGAGCCCAGAAGAGGGCAACCAGGATGGTGAGAGGGTTGGAATCCAAGTCTTACGAGGAAAGGCTGAAAGAGTTGGGTCTGTTTAGCCTGGCTTAGAAGGCTTAGAGGGGACAGGATTGCAGTCTTCCAATATCTGAAGGGCTGTCCTGTAGAAGATGGAGCAGATCTGTTCTCTCCCCTTCTCGCTCACAGATTTTTGTCTTTGCTCAGGAAGGAGAGCTCCAAAGCAAACTAATTTATGCAGCAGCCGAATCGCTCGCTCACAACTGTATTGCCAGTAGCTCACAAAGTAGAATTTTTGCTCACAAGACTCCACAGCTTAGAGGGAGCATTGGTTATGGTATGGGTTATGACGTTCAGGAAACAGTAGAGTACAGAGAATCAACTAACAATTTAAACCACTGAGATCGAGTTTTACAAACAGACATACATCATTCCTTTGCTAACACATGTTTTCTAGTTATCATTGTAATTTATACGTTCAGAGTCCATCTCTTTAATCTCTTGTTTGTATCCCCCTATAAAATGGTTTCCATGCCGCTTCCAGCTCTCGGTCTTTTAGCCTTTCCGATAAGATATCCATTTTAGCAACTTCTAGATTTTTTTCAATCAGTCCATCATCTGTTGGCACCTGGTTCGCTTTCCAGTATTTCACATACAAAATTCTCGCTGCTGTCACCACATGTATGTTGTAGGTCTCTCTTTCGGCTCCGCTCCTGCAGAGTGCAGGCGGTTGGACTAGATGACCTCTAAGGTCCCTTCCAACTCTAACATTCTAGGATTCTATGTACAATTTTATGTTTTCGTTTCTTATCTAAACATTCTGGTAATATATTTAACAGAAACAGTTCAGGTTTATATGGCACATTGGGCTAGTTGTATTTTAGCAGCTACGCGGACACTAACTGGCATGCCGGCTTTTGGGCAACACCTCGAAACACTCTGAGACTTTCTAGTTCCGAACTCAGGGCTGGAGAGTCGGGGCAGGGCAAAGAGCCTGGGGACTCCTCCCCACACAACCTGCCCCTGGAGCCCAGCAGGAGGCCCCAGAGGCACCCACGGCGTTTCAGAGATCTTTATTATGGTTCATAACCAGCACAAACCGTCCAACCAAGCATATATACACCCACAGCATTTCCCAGACGCCAGGGCTCGGGGCAGCCAGCCCTCGCCACACCAGCCAGCCAAACTACAAAGGGAGCTTTGCCCCACCCTCCCCTGGCATCTAACTGGCGCGTGTCTTTCCTGTCTGCCATGAAGGCACCACAGGGACGGATCTTCCCTGGCAGAGGGCAGGAGCGCCTCCACAGGGCTGCTGTAGTTCCCCCGGGGCCTGTGGCCAAAGACGGCGGCCTCTCCTTCTCCCTCCCTCCCTCCCTCCCTCCCTCCCAGGAGGCCCCTTGATCCTCTGGCGCCCGTCTGACCCTAATGCGCGGTGGCAGGAGGGGAGGCGAGCAGATGTTCCCTGCCACTGGCACCCAGGAACTTGGGTGAAGTCGGTCAGGCTGAGGCTGGTGTGTTGGGAGAGGGAGGGGAGATCATGTCAAATCGCCTTTGACAAGGGGAGAAGCAGAGCATTCGCAGCGCCACTGGGGGAATGGGCGCAAGTGACGCATGTCCTCCTGGCCGCGGGCTGGCTCAGTTCTGGGGACTTTTCATGCCTCCGTCCAGGCCTGTAGTGAGAAATGGGGAGGGGGGGATTGGTTAGGTGGCAAGCGAACTCAGTGAACGTCAAGCTGCAAAAACCTACATTTCTGCTGCCTAAAAGGGGCTTTTAAAATTAATTTAATTTCCTTTTCCTAAACTTCTCAACAGGGCCACATGCTGGTCCATCATACCAGGGACTGGACAATCCTTGGAATGGCCACCTGATGGAATGACCCCCCCCGGAAGCGGCTGTTGCAGATGGTTTTATTCAGGGCAGCATTTGACCGCTTTAGTTTTTATTCATTGGCAGTCCTGATTTTTAAATGGTGGTCTTTTAGGTGTGTTTTATCATTGTGGTTTGATGTGCAGTGTAAGCAACGCTCCCTCTAAGCCGTGGAGGAGTCTTGTGGGCAAAAATTCTACTTGGTGAGCCACTGGCAATAAAGTTGTGAGCGAGCGATTGGGCTGCTGCATAAATTAGTTTGCTCTGGAGCCCTCCTTCCTGAGCCAAGACAACACGGTGTGAGCCGGAGGCTAAAAAACCATGCGCTAGCTCACACTAACTCATCTTAGAGGGAACACTGATTATAAGCTGCCTCGAGTTCTGGAAGGTCGGAAGGTGGCTAAAAATGTTTTAAACTGATGAAATAAATATTGGCTCGACCCCCCCCCCAAAGGTGGGAGCTGCTCTACTCTTTCCTTCCCAATTGGCGAGTAGGACCAAGATGGGTGGTGCCGTGTCCATCCGTCTGGAGCCGCAGGAAAGAGCCAGCGCCCAGCAGCACCTTCAGGACTAACACAATTCGCGGCAGGGGAGGAGATTTCATGCATCGCCGCTCACTTCTTCAGGCTGCCGGCAGGTTTCCCCTGAAATCTGGTTTAAGGAACAGGGCTAGGGAGTTTTTGTTTTTATGGTAAAATCAGAGCTGAGGACTTTAGAGAAGGGCCTGCAGTGTTCCTCGATGCAGGGCTATTTTGGGGCAGGAACGCACAGGAACGGAGTTCTGGCTGGCTCCCGAGTTGGCCACACCCAGCAGGAACTCATTAGCATAACAGGCCACACCAAACAGCAAAAACTCATTCGGACTGGCTGCATTAGGGGTGAATGGCCTAACATGCAAAGGAGTTCCTGCTCCAAAAAAAGCCCTGGGTTTTGACAACAAACAAGGTAAACTGAATAAGGAGCAAAAGGTGGGTGTGGCTGGATGACCACACTTCTGGTGACATGGGGGTGTGGCCTAATAGGCTAATGAGTTTCTGCTGTTGGGTGTGGCCTATTATGCTAATGAGTTCCTGCTGGGCTTTTTCTACAAAAAAAGCCCTGCCTAGATGGATTTTGACAGAGTTTTTGGAGCGTGGAGATGGCCACGTATTTGGTATGAAGGACAGTCTGTGTGAGCACTCTAACCTTGCAGCCGCGGGGAGTTCAGTTTGACGTGGTGCCTTGCTTGCGTGGCTTGTCAGCCCATTCACCCCAATGACCACTGCAGGGCACAGCCCTGGAAAGACACAAGAGTTTCCCACTAGGAGGGAAAAAACAGGCAACGTCTGTGATGCCCCCAGGAAAAGGGGTGGTGGCAGCAGCAGAAGGAACAGGTGCCCTACGCAGGGGCAGCAGCCTTGAGCCCCGGTGCTCCTCGACACCCCCTCCCCCAGAGGTGCAATTCAGCTCCCTCCGCACATCACACCCAGATAGCGCTGCCGTGGTCCCGGTGGGCCCAAGCTGGCTGTGTGTTGCTTTCAGGCAGAGATGCAAAAATGTGGATCGCAAGCGAGGAGGAAGTGGCGCCTGCCGTCTTCACAGCACTTAGCACCCTGTTGGCACCGAATAAACAGGAGGCAACTCGAAAGCGTTCCCGTCACTACAACTTAGGGCCTGAGGACGGGACCAGAAAGGAAAAGAGAGGGGCTTTCTTGCAAGCTCCCTGCTGCTTAGACGGGGACAGAAAAGCCCTCTCTGGGGTCCGGCCTGCAGGCCTCCTTCTGCAGCCCTGGTCCCAGGAAGCTCCCGATGGGCAGGCCGAGCCCCAGCTTCAGGGGGTGCCCAGCATATACCTGGCCCACCAGTGGCTGTGTGGGATGGGGGCCATGGGGGAGCCTGGGCCCAAAGGGCTGCTTGGCTCAGCTCAGCCCTGGGCTGTGTGGACAGAGCCGTGTGTGAACTGGGACGGCCTACGGCCAGCTGCACAGGCAGGTCTCTGCCCCAAGCTGCTACCAGTCTGTTTAGACAGGAGGAGGGAGGGGAGAGCCAAGACTGGGATGAGGATGCAGCCAGAGGGGCGGCCGGGTTTCTCTGCCACAGCAAAAGCAGCCAAGTGCCGTGTGGTGCCTTCAAGATGACCAGGCGGATTGGAGCAGAAACATTTGTGGACTAAAGCCCACTGCACAAGGTGTTGGTTTCAGCTGGCACCGGGGTCTATGTGTGTGTTTGTGTGTGTGTGTGTGTGAGAGAGAGAGAGAGCACGGTGGGGTCAAACAGCAGTGCAAGCAAGAGATGCAAAGTGCGGCACTCCTTGTTACAGGTGAGCATGCAGGCCGGCCTCTTGGGAGGGGCTATGGCAAGCTGAAGCCGGGCTGCTTGGCTTAGGGGATGGCTTCCAGGTCCAACAGCAGACACTCACACCTCCCGTGCAGCAGTCCATACAGACCTCAAAATACCTGGAGACTTTGGGGGTGGATCTGGGAGAGGGTGGGGTTTGGAGAGGGGAGGGGCCTCAGCATGGTCCAATGCCATAGAGTCCACCCTTCCAAGCAGCTGTTTCCCCCAAGGGAGCTGATCTGTCAGCTGGAGACCAGTTGGGAGATCTCCAGCCCCACCTGGAGGCTGGCAACCCTAGGACCACTGGACTTTAGCATTATGCCCAAGCCCCATCCAGGGCAAAGGGGCGTGGGACAGCCGTGCCCATTCCGTCCAAAAGGGGCCAGCGGGACCTCCTCCTTCGCACCACTGCAGTCTAGTGTGGTGGCAGTATCAGAGGAGAGTCGACGGGGGGGGCTCTGCCACCAGGCTCTCTGGATGACCTTCAGCTAGTCACCCTTTCGCAGCCTAGCCTACCTTTCAGGGTTTGTGTGAGCATAAGACGTGGGGAGGGGGAACCTTGGAGGAAGGCTGGGAATGCAAAGCTCCCTCAAAGCTGTGAAGTCTTGTGAGCAAAAATTCTACTTTGTGAGCTACTGGCATTAAAGTTGCGAGCAAGCCATTTGGCTGCTGCATGAATTAGTTTGCCCTGGAGCCCTCCTTCCTGAGCCGAGACAAAAATGCGTGAGCCGGAGGCTAAAAAACTGTGAGCCAGCTCACACCAACTCAGCTTAGAGGGAACACTGGTTGGGACAGAAACGAGATTGACTGATAGGTTGCAGGGAGCGGGAAGTCAGTCCTCCTGGTCTGAAAGGTGCCCCGGGGACTCTACATTTGTTCTTCTGGGCACAAAGGCAGTCTCTAGCATGGGAGCAGGCTGTTGGCTGGCACGCGGCCCCCTCCCAGAGTAGAAGCAGCGCCAGGAAGGAGGTGAGCACACACACACACGGAGTGCAGAAAGAGAGATCCGCAGCCGTTCCTGGCAAACAACCACTCTGCCACTGAATGCCGGAGCAGAAGTAGCAATAAAGGCACCCGAGCCTAGAATTTTATATGGCAATAAAACATAATGTCAGCCATAAAGATCGCAGGCAGCTCCCATCACTGGAGGGGGGACTGGCTTCCCTTCCACGCACAAGCAGAGACGCCAGCAGCAGCTGGAAAGAAAGGGCTGCGTGGGGCGTGGGGGGGGAGTGGAGAGGAGAGAGAGAGAGAGAGAGAGAGAGAGAGAGAGAGAGAGGGAGTTCCCCCGATGTCCAGAAAGGGATCTACCCCCCAGGATGGGGCCAAGGTGGAGGAAGGGCTCATCATACCCATTTGCCAGTTAGCTGCCCGCAGGGGCTGAGGGTCTGGGGTCCCAGACGCCGAGCACCAGGCAGGGCAGCTTTCTCTCCCCACCAATCGAAAAGCAAAGCTCCCCTGCAAATGTCCGGCTCCTCTGAGTGCTCTGGCCCTGGCCAAAGTGCTCTCAGTCTGGCCGGGAGGCCAAGCTGGACGTAGGAACGGCGAAGTGGTCAAAATACTGAGCGGCTCATTTGCAATGAGTGCCAGTCCCCTCTGCCCCCTACCCAGTATGTTCCTACTTCCATTCGTCTGGGACCAGATTGCCCTCCCCTGTAAGTTCTGTGCTGAAAGGTCTGTCAGATTTATTGTTGCGCATGCACATTTGTGTCACATGAGAGTTGTCGCAGAGTGGGATCCGGCTCAGGTGCAGGACAGGGGCCGTCTCGCTGAAGAAGGCAACGAATACGGAACGAGCATTTCTGGAATTCAGAAGCACTGAGAATCCCCGGGATGAACGTGGGTTCGAATTGCCAAACGCACGGTGCATTTCTGTGAGGCTGCCCAATTCGGAGTGGCCAGAACCCCGTGAATCCAGTGGTCCAAACTGCAGACCATTCCGGTCTCCCCCACTTAAGCCTTGGAACACTGGTCCCCAGAACTTTATTTGTTTGTCTGTTTGTTCGATCCATACCCTGCCCTCCCTGCCGGAGCAGGCCTCAGGGCGGCTTGCATAAAATGCAGTAGTTAAAACAACAATATGAATAAAAGCATAAGAACACAACATAAGGGGCTAGTAAACAATTTAAATGGCAATGGCGACAGCAGGGCAGCATCCCCATACGAATAAATGTCGTCGGCCATGTTCCCTCTAAGCTGAGTGAGTGTGAGCTAGCTCACAGTTTTTTAGCCTCCGGCTCACAGATTTTCATCTTGGCTCAGGAAGGGATGGCCCCAGAGCAAACTAATTTGTGCAGTAGCCAAGTCGCTCACTCACAACTTTAATGCCAGTAGCTCACAAAGTAGAATTTTTGCTCACAGGACTCCACAGCTTAGAGGGAGCATTTGATTTTAAAGCTGGCGAAGCTCGGGCCTTTGGTGGTGGTGCTGGGCACAGGGCCTGCGTGCGCTGGGCGTGGCTCCTTAACTAAAGGCCTGGTGGGAGAGCTCCGCCTCGCAGGCCCTGCGGAACTGTAAGCTAAGGGCTGTTTGGGTCGAGGGGGTGGTGATCTGGGCTGAGGGGGCAAAATCAGGGCCTTCTTCCTTCAGTGTAGCTCCCCTGGCGGAAAAGGTGGGAGGGGTGATTCTGCCCCTGACCCCCATCGCTATCAGTCCACACCAAGTCCTATCAACCCTGGGAATCAGAAAGGAGTGAGAAGAAGAGGAGGTTGGATTTATGCCCCGCCCTTCACTACCCAAAGGAGTCTCAGAGCGGCTGACAATCTCCTTTCCCTTCCTCTCCCTGCAACAGACCCCCTGTGAGTTAGGAGAGACGGCTCTTTCGAGGACTGCTCTTGAGAGAACAGCTCTGAGAGAACTTGTGACTGACCCAAGGTCACACCAGCAGCTGCATGTGGAGGAGGGGTGGGGAATCAAACTTGGTTCTCCCAGATTAGAGTCTGTGCTCCTACCCACTATGCCAAACTGGCCCTCAAGAAAGGGAACAGAAGAAAGATCCACATCCATCAGCTCCTTTTGCTGGATCCAACCTGTTGTCTCTTCTGCATTTTGTAAGAGGCAGTAAAGATGAACTGGAAAAGCTCTGCCCACTTCTTGCCTTTGGAGAATGAAAGCAAAACTGAGAATGATGATAAAATGAACTAATAAGAGCCAGTTTGGTGTAGTGGTTAAGTGCGCGGACTCTAATCTGGGAGAACCGGGTTTGATTCCCCACTCCTCCACTTGCACCTGCTGGTGTGACCTTGGGTCAGTCACAAGCTCTGGCACAGCTGTTCTCTCAAGGGCAATTTCTGTCAGAGCTCTCTCAGCCCCACCTACCTCACAGGGGGTGTCTGTTGTGGGGAGGGGAAGGGAAAGGAGTTTGTGAGCCGCTCTGAGACACCTTTGGGTAGTGAAGGGCGCCACCTGAGTCACTCTGAGACCGCCTGCTCCTTGCTGCCAGCCCTTCTTCTCCCCTCCTCTCCCTTGCCCTGCCCCACCCAAACTGCCCTTATTGTGCCACTGGTGGTGTGGCTGGAAAAGTAGCGCCAGCCCTGTGGTGGCACCCAGCCAACTGTCAGGTGGGTAGAAAGCGGCTCTCTCCTCCCTCTGCCTCCTCCAGTGCTTCTGTGCACCCCGGGGAAACGGCGTCCTTGGTGTTAAGGAGCCCTCAGCATCAAGAAGTCTGACATCCCCAGGCCCCCATTCCCAGAGTGCGCAGGAAGCCTCAGACACCTCCAGAGCCGTGTCCGAGCAAAGCACTGGGTGCGGGGGGGAAGGCTCGTGTGGGTAAGGGGAGCGCCTCCCTCCCTCCTCCCCGGCTGCTTGGCTGCATTTGCCGTGGTAGCTGGCGCACCCCACGGCACAGTGAGTACAGTCGTGGGAAGGAGGAGAAGGAAAAGGGTTTCTTTTGGCTTAAACAGAAACCAAAAAGGAATGCGACAGCAGGAACAAAAAAGTGTTAAGGGCAAATAGACGGACAAGCACCAACGCATCTAAAATGAACACAAGAGCAACGCACGTCTTTATGCGGCCTCCCTGAGGTGGTTGTCATCTGTCCATCTATTGACCCAAATAATATGCTCAAGAGCTGTACAGCCAGTGACTGTCGGAAGCGTGGCTGAGTTTTAACGTTTATTATTGCTTGAATCCCTAACTTGTTTAATTTTAATTGTAATTTATTGTACTGTGTTATGATGTTACCTGCCCTGAGCCCACTTACGGGATGGGCAGGCTATAAATACAAATAACAAATGAACAAAGAAAGAACTGCCCCTCCTGGCTACCCTGCTGTACTTTCTTCCCAGTGCCATCGGAACCTGTGGCAAAGGCCAGGGCACGGGGGGGTTCCGATCTGCGGTGTCAGAAGTGTGGGGACTGCTCGGGCTTTTCAGGGAGCACGCAGAGAAGAGACTGGTTCTTGCATCTGCTGGCACAAACCTCAGCCCCATGGCTTCCGTGTGGCCTCAGACACAAGAGGCACAGGCCGCCCCGGGGGCACACCTTTTTTTTTTAAAAAAAATGCTCCACAGTGCACAGATTGAGCACAAGCTTAAGGATGCTGCGTGGAGACAGTTCAATTTCAATTTGGCCGTTTTAATTCCTGGTGCTGAGCACGAGCGGATCAATGCCAGTCTGGTTTCGGGGGGGGATCAATAGTGGGGGAGCCAATGACAAATTTAAGAGCAAACCGTGGATAGCAGGTGTATCTATCACATTAACGATCTGCCCAGCGCAATAGATGGCGGAACGGGAACACTCGCCTTGGCCACCTCCTTTACCCTTTGCAACCGAAGCACCGTCTCCTCTCGGAAGTGTTCCTTACTGGCGTCGCGATTAACCTCACTTACGGCAAAGAATGTGGGAACTTGGTCATTAGGGGAGGAAGCCCGCAGAGTTCTCCTCATCTGAAACTCTCCCTGATTCCTGAAGTTCCAGAACACTCGGTCCAGTCCGGTCCCTGGAGAGGAACCGATGCAATAAGAAGTGCACGCTGTTTCGTGGTGGTTTTAAATTTCCAAAGATTGTACAGAATGTGCCAGAGCAATAGTTTTGGTCCTCCACCTCTGGCACAGAGTTACAGTTCTGCACATCAATGAAACGTTGCAACAACAGTATTGATACGATCATACATAATGGCTGTGTCCCGTTTTACCAGTCTGTGCCAGAGCGAGCATATGTCACATCAATAAAACTCAAGGGCACAAAAGGGGCCAGCAAGTGACCTTTTCACCTCAGGCAATGTCCTGACTGTAGGGGGTGCCAACCTCCAGGTGGTGGCTGGAGATCTGCCACAATTACAACTGGTCTCCAGGTTACAGAGACCAGTTCCCCTGGAGAAAATAGCCGCTTTAGAAGGTGGATGCCAGGGCGCCAAGGCCCCTCCCCTCCCAAACCCCACCCTCTCCAGTCTGGTGTAGTGGTTAAGTGCGCGGACTCTAATCTGGGAGAACTGGGTCTGATTCCCCACTCCTCCACTTGCACCTGCTGGATGACCTTGGGCAAGCCATAGCTCTCTCAAGGGCAGTTCTGGAAAGAGCTCTCTCAGCCCCACCTACCTCACAGGATGTCCATTGTGGGGAGGGGAAGGAAAAGGAGTTTGTAAGCCGCTCTGAGACTCCTTTGGGTAGTGAAGGGCGGGGTATCAATCCAATCTCTTCCTCTTCTCTTCTTCTGAAAGGGTAGGTGGTTAAGTGCACGAACTCTAATCTGGGAGAACCGGGTTTGAGTCCCCACTCCTCCTCCACTTGCACCTGGCTGGATGACCTTGGGCAAGCTGTAGTTCTGATAAGAGCTGTTCTTGAAAAAGAGCGGTTTCTGTCAGAGCTCTCTCAGCCCCACTTACCTCACAGGGTGTTTGTTGTGGGGAGGGGAAGGGAAAGGAGTTTGTAAGCCGCTCTGAGACACCTTTGAGTAGTGAAGGGCGGGGTATAAATCCAATCTCCTCTTCTTCTTCTTCTACCCCCCCCCCCCAAAAAAATAAATAAATCTGCAGGTATTTCCCAACCCAGAGCAGGCAACCTGACCCAACTGCCTTCTGGATGCTTCTTTTGTTCTGGGCAGGGGTCACTTCTGCTCCCTTTTCTCGAGCGGCACAAACGCAGGGACTTCAGGAGTGCCACAGCAGGGTGGTGTTTCCAAAATGTTGCTTTACAGATTGCAGAGAAATTATATGAGTGGAGCAGGAAGCGCAAGGGGTGCAAACGAGGACAGGGGGAACAGGGCCCAAACTTACATGCAGCGCAACCTAGAACTCTTCTGAGTGCTGATGGAAAGCGGGCAGTCTTTTGGAAGGCTCTGACATTGGCCATCGAAGCTGTGATTCAGGCAGAGGCTCACGCAATGCTCCCTCTAAGTTGCGGAGTCCTGTGAGCAAAAATTCTACTTGGTGAGCTCCTGGCACTAAAGCTGTGAGCAGGTGATTGGGCTGCTGCATGAATTAGTTTGCTCTGGAGCCCCTCCTTCCTGAGCCGAGACAAAAAAATTGTGTGAGCTGGAGGCTAAAAAACGGTGAGCTGGCTCACACTAACTCAGCTTAGAGGGAACACTGCTCACACATAACTGTTGCCCGGTGGGTCCTAAACTGGGCTCCCAGGGGAAGATTGACAACTCTGGGTCGGGAAATACCCAGGCCCACAGCCAGACAATTTTTGTTGTGTTTTTTTTGGATTTTTTAAATTATAAGTTTATATACAGAAAGGGGGGAGGAGGAAAGGAAGGAAGAAAAGAAAAATACAGAAATATTTTAAAATTCCAATTTAGCATTCTGCATGCATATTTAGCATTCTGCATGGTGCTGAAGAAGACTCTTGAGAGTCCCTTGGACTGCCAGGAGATCAAATCAGTCAATCCTAAAAGAAATCAACCCTGATTGATCCCTGGAAGGCCAGATCCTGAAGCTGAAGCTCAAATACTTTGGCCACCAAATGAGAAGGGAGCCCTCACTGGAGAAGACCCTGATGCTGGGAAAGACTGAAGGTCAAAGAAGAAGGGGACGGCAAAGGATGAGATGGTCAGACAGTGTGATTGAGGCAACGAACATGAAATTGAGCAAACTTCAGCGGACAGCGGAAGACAGGAGGGTCTGGCATGATCTGGTCCATGGGGTCGTGAAGGGTCGGACTCGACTGTGCGACTGAACAACAAAACAAATGCATATCTTCTCATTGCAATTTTTGCCGGTGGTGGGGGCACCGGGGGTGGGGCACAACGTCACTTCCGACATCACAAAAATAATAAAATCAAAATAATAAAATTAAAATAAATCAAATAAAAGGGCAACAAGGAGAGCCAGAGAAAGGGCCCCTCCCCCCCCGCCAGAAACCTGCGGTCTCCTCCATGCTCAGAGCAGGCAGCAAAAGCCACAGGGGCAGCAGCTGGCGATCCCGGGGGGAAAAGGAGGCATGGGGGTTGCAGTGCCCCCCCCTCTACAAGGGAGCCGTCTACCTGCTGAGCTGAGTGCGGTGAAGGAAGCCAAGGTGAAGCGGTTGCGGTGGCACCCGGGTGTGCCCACGCAGCCAGGAGAGAGTGGCCCGCCTGTGCAGCCAGCCTCCCGCCCCTCCCTGTTTTGCTTTGGGGAGCCAGGCACTGGCAAAGCCCAGCCAGGCTGTGAAAAAGAGCAGCCAGCGTTCCCTCTAAGGTGAGTTAGTGCGAGCTAGCTCACAGTTTTTTAGCCTCCGGCTCACACATTTTCATCTTTGCTCAGGAAGGAGGGCTCCAGAGCAAACTAATTTATGCAGCAGCCAAATTGCCAGTAGCTCACAAAGGAGAATATTTGCCCCGAAGACTCCACAGCTTAGAGCAGGGGTGTCGAACTCATTTGTTGGGAGGGCCAGATCTGACATAACTGAGACCTTGTCGGGCCGGGCCATGGGTGTGTCATAAAATGCAGTGCCAGGTAGCAGAGATATAAACTTGATAAAGGACACACACACAAAAGGGTTTTTTTTAACTTAAAATTAAAGCATGCTTAAAACATCAGCACTCTTGCCATATTTTGTTCATTTAACAGTGTCTGATCACTGACACCTCTTGCTCTGAATTATGGCATCAGAATGTCTGTGCCGTTGCGACCTTGAGGATGCTGTTCAGGTGTGTATCTGTCACTGCAAACCTACGATGATGCCACAGCGGCAGAACTGGAAGACAGCCAGTTCCACTGCGGGCCTGAGAGAAGCCCTCCAGGGGCCTGATCCAGCCCCTGGGCCGCATGTTTGACACCCCTGGCTTAGAGGGTGTGTTGGTGGCCGCTCATGCAGGCTCAGGAGGGATGGGGAGAGGAGGGGGGCACAGGAGTGAGGGTGCAGGGCTAATTTGGCGGGGGCATTGCCCTCAAATGCCTCCCGTGGCTGCTGGTCTAGAAATACCTGGAGATTTGGGGGCCGGAGCCTGAGGAGGGCGGGGTTTGGGGAGAGGAGGGGGGACTTCAATGGGATACAGTCCCACAGAGTCCACCTTCCAAAGCAGTCCTTTTCTCAAGGGCAAGTGATCTCTGTTGCCTGGAGGCCCGTTGTAATCCCAGCCACAACCTGGAGACTGGCAAATCCAAGCAGGCCCCACCCTCTAAGCATGACAGACAAGAGGCTGGCCCCTCCAGGAAACAGTAAGCCCCTCACCCCGGGATTTCAGTCTTTTCAAAGAGCGCCGAGCCACAGAGAGCCCCTCCAGCAGGGCCTGAGTCCGTTCCCTGTACTTTAGCTAGGCGACAGCATTTCCAGGCTAACCAGGTCACTGTTAAAGGGGATGGTGTAGATTTGTTGGGGGGGGGTGCTATTTTTGAGATGGTGGAGCCTTGCTCGTAATTGCTTTCACTGCAGGGTGTCACCGAAGGGCCTGACAGACAGATGATGGAGTTGGGTGCAACCTGAAGGCCTGGCTAGGTACGCTCAGACTGTCAAGGGGACGCACGAGCTGGGAGCTGCAAGAAGAGAAGGAGAAGAGATTGGATTCATACCCCGCCCTTGTCTACTCAGTAGACTTGTCTACTCAGACTGGCAGCCACTCTCCAGGCTCTCAGGCAGAGGTCTTCCACATCACCTCCTACCTGTTCCTCTAACTGGAGATGCCGGGGATCAAACCTGGGACCTTCAGCATGCCAAGCAGGTGCTCTGCCACTAAGCCACAGGACCTCCCCACCCTGGTCCACCAACGTCGATACTGTTTGCCTGGCAGTGGTTCTCCAGGGTCTCAGACGGAGGTCTTTCGCATCACCTGCTCCTTGGTCCTTTTCTACTGGAGATACTGGAGATTGAACCTGGAGCCTTCTGCATGCCAAGCACAGGCTCTGCCCCTGAGCTACGGCCCCTCTTTACAGCTCTCCAGGGTCTCAGCCTGAGGTCTTTCCCATCACCACCTGCCTGGTCCTTTTTAACTGGAGATGCTGGGGATTGAACCTGGGATCTTCTGCATGCCAAGCAGATGCTCTACTGCTGAGCCACGGCCCCTCTTTACAGCTCTCCAGGGTCTCAGGCAGAGGTCTTTCCCATCACCTCCTGCCTGGTCCTTTTGAACTGGAGATGCCGGGGACTGAACCTGGGACCTTCTGCATGCCAAGCAGATGCTTTACTGCTGAGCCATGGCCCCTGTTTACAGCTCTCTAGGGTCTCAAGCAGAGGTCTTTTGCATCACCTCCTGCCTGATCCTTTTAAACTGGAGATACTGGAAACTGAACCTGGAGCCTTCTTCATGCCAAGCACAGGCTCTGTCCCTGAGCCACAGCCCCTCTTTACAGCTCTTCAGGGTCTCAGGCTAAGGTCTTTCCCATCACCTTCTGCCTGATCCTTTTGAACTAGAGATGCCGGGGATTGAACCTGGGACCTTCTGCATGCCAGGCAGAGGTTCTACCACTGAGCTACAGCCCTTGGCAGTCACAGCCTGACCCTGATCTGGACACAGCTGGTACAAGGCTGGCATTTGGTGCTGCACCTTGCACAAAACTGGCACTGAGCCAACGTTAAGTTGTGGCCAAATGAGTGCCCACCTGCTGGCTCTCACTCCATCCTCGCGGCCGCCCCTCGTGGTGTTCCGAGCAGCCTCCCTCCCAGGTGCGGGGGGGGGGGGGGCTCAGGTGCTGAGTTCAAACGCTCATTGGCAAACACTGAACGGCTCTTAAAGATCTTTCTCTTTTAAAAAAAGGCCCCAAGGAAAAACGGTGCGGGCCCCGGTGCCCCTCCTCGGCGGAGCTCGCATTCCTCACCCAAGCATGACAGCCAGCTGTTTTACTGTATTTGGTACCTGCGCTCATCCATCAAACCCATCGATCGGGCAGCGGCGGAGTTTTATTAATGATCTTGTCAGCGGCCTGGCGCAGGGTGCAGGGGCTTGTCGGGAATGATAGATCGCGGGGTGCACCGGTTGCTATTTATTCTCCAGTGACCTTGTCTCCCCCTATTGTTGCTCGCTAAAGAGTTATGAATGTGCGACATGATAATTTGATATTGATCTATACGGTAAGTGAAAAAATTTACTGCACCGCTGATGTTCTAACAAAGGGACGGTGCCGTCTCCCCTGTAGGATGGTCCAGCGGTAAGGGCCCTTTCCTGGTACCGGCGGCAGCTGGGCTAGTGAGAGGCCCCATTGCTGGGCGGGGGGGGGGAGACGCACGTTGGACTCCTCTTCCGCTGTAATGAAGAGCTGTTATGTGGCCGTGAAAGGCAGAATCCGGCCAAAGAATTGCAGCTTCTGTCACAAGGGCATTCTAGTGTTAAGCGGGAGACTGGGAGTTTCCCGCTTTAGGGTGTTTTTTCAAATGTGTATTCTGCAGAAAATATTTATCTCGTTGTCAGCGGCCCTCTCCTTTTCCACCCTCTGCTACAGTTGCGTCTCCAAGATTTTCCTCCCAACCGGAAACACTGTGGGCCACAACCCGCCATTAACCTCGCCTGCAGTGCAGCCCAGTGAAAGAAAGCGACAGTGTTGGCCGGACCTTATTCTGGAAGGGCCAACAAGAGAAACGGCTGGAGAGTAAGAACGGGTTATGTTCTGAGTTCGGAATGCACTCGCACTCAGATCCAGGTGGGAGTTAAAATGCTTGGGGCTCTTCAGCTTGGAGAAACGACGGCTGAGGGGTGACATGATCGAGGTTTATAAGATTATGAATGGGACTGAGCAGGTTGAGAAAGAAGTCCTTTTCTCCCTTTCTCACAATACAAGAACTTGAGGGCACTCCATGAAATTGCTGAGCAGTCGGATTAGAACAGATAAAAGGAAATATTTCTTCACCCAAAGAGTGATTAACGTATGGAATTCACTGCCACAGGAGGTGGTGGCAGCTACAAGCATGGAGAGTTTCAAGAGGGAATTAGATAAACAGATGGAGCAGAAGTCCATCAGTAGCTATTAGCCACAGGGTATAGATGGGAACTCTCAGTCTGGGGCAGGTGATGCACTCTATTCTTGGTGCTGGAGGGGGCAGCAGTGGGAGGGCTTCTGGTGTCCTGGCCCCACTGCTGGACCTCCTGATGGCACCTGGTATATTTTGGCCGCTGTGTGACAGAGTGTTGGACTAGATGGGCCATTGGCCTGATTCAACATTGGCTTCTCTTATGTTCTTATGTTATGTTCTTATGAGTTCTTCTGACCCGTGAACCTGTGGACAACAATTTGCCAAATCAGCCAGGACGAGGTGTTCTCTCGATTCAGGAGTGGTTGTGAATCAGGCCTGACTGGGAAGCAACAGACCTGCAGTCTTTCAGAAGGGCCTGGCCCGCAGATCAGAAGATACCGGCCACAGGGAGGGTTGTTTGGTGTAGTGGTTAAGTGTGTGGACTCTTAATCTGGGAGAACCGGGCTTGATTCCCCACTCCTCCATATGCAGCTGCCGGTGTGGCCTTGGGTCAGTTACAAGTTCTCTCAGAGCTGTTCTCTCAAGGACAGTTTTCAAGAGAGCTCTCTCAGCCCCGCCTACCTGGGGAGGAGAAGGGAAAGGAGTTTGTAAGCCGCTCTGAGTGAAGGGTGGGGTATAAATCCAACCACTTATTCTTCTCTTCTCAGCCTCTAGGTGGTTAACAACCACACAAAAATGGAAATACGGTGAATGCGGTTGTACAAACAAATAACCAGAATAATCTGTCACGCTGCACAAATCACACTCGAGACGGCTGTCTTCTTATATGGTTCTACTTACAACCATAAATGGCACACAGAACAAATGGTTTTGCCACCCTGCATCAGTGACATCTGATCCCTAGCTATTTGGAACGTACTTGTGGACTTCATGTCATTTTGAATCTTGCCAGAGCTGGGCTGGGCTCCGTATCACTAAGAAAAGCGGCCTGATGAAGCCCTAACAGACAGCAAAGCAACCTGGGCATGCCGTGGCTGCGCCTTCGATTCGCGCTACAGCTAGGCTGATTTCCCACTACAGCTGCCTCGGGGTTGTGCCGCCGTTTGCCCCGATACTATTTGTCAATTTCACACCTGAAGCCGTGGGGCTGCATTTTGACCCGCGGCTTCGCCCGATTTCCCCCGCAGTTTCCTGATCCTGTTTTTTGAGGATTACTGTAGGAAATCAGCCCTAGTCTCTTGCTACTGTCCATGGGGTTTTCTTGGCAAAGATACTGGGGTGGGTCGCTATTTCCTCCTCCAGTGGATCACATTTTGTCTGAGTTCTCTGCTGTGGCCTGTCCGCCCTGGGTGGCCCTCCACGGCATAGCCCACAGCCTCATCGAACCACGCAAGCCCCCTCGCCACGACAAGGCAGTGAGCCATGAGAGAATGATCCATGAAGCTCAAATCCTTTGGCCACCAAAGGAGAAGGGAGCACTCCCTGGAGAAGAAGACCCCAGTGCTGGGAAAGACTGAAGGTCAAAGAAGAAGGGGACGGCAAAGGATGGAGATGGTCAGACAGTGTTATCGAGGTGACGGACATGAAACTGAGCAAACTCCGGAGGATGGCGGAAGACAGGAGGGACTCGACTGTGCAACTGAACAGCAGCAGCAACAACAACACAGCTAGTCCTGAGCCCATGCTGTCTACTGCATGATTTCTTTTGGAAACTCTTCTCTGCACCAGGAGCCGGTGACCACATCATTCCGAAGAGAGACTTGTACTTTCAAGGACGATTAGGTCACTATTCAACTGGTGCAGATGTCGTTGATGCATGGTGGCAAAACCATTTGTCATGTGTTTATGGTTGTAAGTAGAACTGTATAAGGAGGCAGTAGCCTCGAGGCGGTGGCTGGAGAAAACCAGCCGCTTTGGAAGGTGGGCTCTGTGGTATCCCACCCCACTGAAGTACCCCTCCCCGTTCCATCCTCCTCATTCTCCACCCTCACCACAACTCCAGGAATTTCCCAACCTGGAGCTGGCAAGCCTAGGCACCGGACGGGGGGGGCACAGACTCCAGCCCACCTAGCAGTAACCACCTGGGGTCTGCAGGGTCTTGGGACGGAAGGGGCGCCTGCCTTGACTCCCCACTGTGGGAAGCCTGCCGGAGAGGGAGGGAGGCGGAGGCGTGCCTGACTTGTTAAGAGAGGCTGGTATTTACTTGCACTCCCTTAATTATTCCCTCCTCTGCTTCCCCACCCCCCCACAGGCGTCTGCAGCCAAACAGAAGGAGGCATGTGGCAATGGAGCATGCAAAGGACAGATCGCAATTTACGGTGGGTTATTAGTTGTCCGCGGCATGGAGATTACACTCCCCTAATGAAGGACTCTTTTACTGCCCCGTTAAAAATAAGCGAGTGCGGCGAGTGTGTGTGTGTGTGTAATCCCCCCACTCCCCCAAGAGGCAGAAGAGCCGGGAACGTGAGCGAGAAGCAGAAGAAAGCCCGGCAGGAGGACCAGTGCTAAGCGTGGGCAACCCTCACTGTGACAGGTGGGAAGAATTCTCTCCTCTGGGGCCAGCCACGTACGGACTGAGGGGACGGCAAAGTCAGGAAGGGAGCTCCGAATGGACCGGCCCCACCGGAACCTTTTCTGCCACACCGGAGGAAGGGGCGGTAGGGCCAAACAGACCTGATTCAGAGCAGCCACGTTCCTGCCTCTGCCCCCCTCCCCAGCCCTTGGGTCCTGCTCCAGCGGGGGAGGCACCTCGGTACGGGGTACGTTTACTAGTAGGGCATGGCGGCCCGGAGGGACCCTTCAGCAGGCATCGAGATGATTTAAAAGAGGAAGGCAGCAAAAGAAAGGGATCGAGAAGCTTCCGCAATTAGCCAAAAAACAGAGATTTCATTTTGGGGGATGTCTTTTTTTAAAAAAACAACAACAGATGCTACAAACTTTTCTAAGAGAACTGGACTCACCAGCATAAAGGGTTCGGGGTGCAGCTTTGTCGGTCCGAGGTCACTGGGTATTCAGGTGTGAAAGCGTACGAGTCACCCCTCTACGTTGTGGAGCCTTGTGAGCAAAGATTCCACTTTGTGAGCTGCTGGCATTAAAGTTGTGAGCGAGTGATTTGGCTGCTGCATAAATTAGTTTGCTCTGGAGCCCTCCTTCCTGAGCTGAGGCAAAAATGTGTGAGCTGGAGGCTAAGAAACTGTGAGCTAGCTCACACTAGCTCAGCTTAGAGGGAACACTGGTTACCAGTTCCCTGGGCCCTTGGCTCATTTCAGTATCTTTGGCCCCTCATCTGAATTACTCTCCTTTTCCAGTGGTGTCGTAGGAGCCCAGCTCTGGTTGTTCAAAAATGAGAATTCTGCTATAGTTCTGGATCTGACATAAATGAGACCTTGTCGGGCTGGATCATGGGTGTTTCATAAAATGTAATGCCGGGTAGCGGAGAGATAAACTTTATAAAGGACACAAAGAGTGTTTTTACTTAAAATAGAAACATGCTTATAACATTAACACTCTTGCAATATTTTATTTATTTAACAGTGTCTGATAACCGACACCTCTTGCTCTGAATGACGGCATCAAAATATCTGTGCTGTTGCAGCCTTGGGTATGCTGAGCAGGTGGGTATCTGTAAGCTGCAAACCTATGATAACATAACAGCAGCAGCAGAAGACAGCCAGTTCCACGGCGGGCCTGATAGAAGCCCTCCGGGTTTAAAAGGTGCCTATATTGTCCACGAGTCCTTTGGTGACTCCGCCGTCTGTCCACTGCTCCACCCGTGTTCTACAAGAAGGGCAGGCCCAGCTGGAGGAAAACGAATACTGGAGTTCCAATCCCTGTCTTTTGGTCAATGCACCACAAGCACAAGAGCAGGGGTCCCCAACCTTTCCGAGCCTGTGGGCACCTTTGAACTTCCGACATGGTGTGCTGGGTGCAGCCACAAAATGACTGCCATGGGAGACGAAGCCAACCACAAAATGGCTGCCACGGGAGGCGGAGCTAGCCACAAAATGGCTGCCATGGCTTACCTGAGAGCCAATTTGGTGTCGTGGTTAAGTGCGCGGACTCTAATCTGGGAGAACCGGGTTTGATTCCCCACTCCTCCACTTGCACCTGCTGATGTGACCTTGGGTCAGTCACAAGCTCTGGCACAGCTGTTCTCTCAAGGACAGTTTGTGTTAGAGTTCTCTCAGCCCACCACCTCACAGGGTGTCTGTTGTGGGAAGGGAAGGAAAGGAGTTTGTAAGCTGCTCTGAGACGCTCGGGCAGTGAAGGGCGGGGTATAACCAAACTCTTCTTCTTCTTCTTCTACCTTCAGCCACGCAGTGAAGCTCTTTGTGCTGTGGTGGCAGCTGCTGCCAAAAGCAACGCATTTTAAAAATCTGGGCAGCCAATCCAATCTCCAGTGGCCAATCAGAAGCCCTGCTGGGCAAAAGCCCCGCCTCCCCCCTCCCATTTCCTAAAAACATTTGGCGGGTGTCAGGAAAGGTGTTTAGTGCACTGTGTCGAGGACCCCTGAACTAGAGGGTGGACTTGGGATAAAAATAGTAGCTACTGCCCTAAGAAAACGAACAGCTCCGTGTTCAACTGGTGCCAACGTGCTCAGAGGCCTCCTGGGGGCGAGGGGTGCTCCTGCGTGGAGGGGAGACTTCTTTTTGGTGGGACGCAGGTGACTCCTTCTGTGGGCCAATGAGCAGAACCAGAATTCATCAGCATTTAAGCTCACACTCACACTGCTGCTGCTGCTGAGCCCAGACGTCACAACAGTAAAAACATACTGGCAGTGAAAAAGAAGAAGAAGACGACGACGACCAGAGTTTATTTGATTTACCGCTAGAAAGACCAGTCCTGGCCAGTGTCCGTCCTCATGTCCGATGAGCCATGGGTGTGCACGCGGTCCGGAGGAGGGCAACCAAGTGTACCCACGCAAAGCCCCTTCGCACATCTCCCACGGTCCTCTACAGAGCGTGAGGCGGCTGCCGGGAAGTCCTAGCTGTGCGGGTTGACTCCCACTGGGTGCCGCCGTCGCTAGGCGGAGTAGAACTGCTTGAGGAGCTGTTTCTTGTCCACTTTGCCCATCTGGTTCCGCGGGATCTCCTCCACCAGGAGCAGCTCGGAGGGAATGGTATAGGGTGCCATGGACTCCCTGGGAGAAAAACTTTCCGATTAACACGTGCGCGGCTGTGGCTGAATGTCTCCTCCACACCTCTAAGTTCCCACCCTGGGGCAGATCCCCGGTTTGGTCCTTCCTGAAGCCCCCACCTCTCTCGCAACACCTTGCCGGACAACGCCCTTTCCCAGAGCAAGGAATCCGGAAGCAGCAGCAGCAGCAGCTGCAAAGTGCCCGAGCAGAGGCCTGAATCCAGAAGTCAAATGAGGGCCCCTGCTCCTCACAGCAGCAAAAGGCTGTCCGCAAATCAACTAAGCCTTTCCCTATATCCTGCTGTCCCATGAACACACATGAAGCTGCCTTCGTCCATCCAGGTCAGTATTGTCTACTCGGACTGGCAGCAGCTCTCCAGGGTCTCAGGCGGAGGTCTTTCACATCACCTACTACCTGGTCCTTTTTAACTGGAGATGCCACTGGGGACTGAACCTGGGACCTTCTGCATGCCAAGCAGAGGCTCTTCCACTGGCCATGGTCCTCTTTACAGCTCTCCAGGGTCTCAGGCAGGGTCTTTCCATCACCCTGCCTGGTCCTTTTGACTGGAGATGCCGGGGCAAACCTGGGACCTCTGCATGCCAGCAGTCTCTGCCACTGAGCCCAGCCCCTCTTCCAGCTCTGCAGGCTCAGGTGGAGGTCTTTCATCACCTCCTGCCTGGTCCTTTAACTGCAGATGCTGCGGGGACTGAACCTCGGACCTTCTACCTGCCAAGCAGACTCTCTGCCACGAGCCATGGCCCCTCTTCACAGCTCTGCAGGGTCTCAGGCGGAGGTCTTTCACATCACCTCCTGCCCGGTCCTTTTAACTGGAGATGCTGCCGGGGACTGAACCTGGGACCTTCTACCTGCCAAGCAGACTCTCTGCCACTGAGCCATGGCCCCTCTTTACAGCTCTCCAGGGTCCCAGGCAGAGGTCTTTCCCATCACCTCCTGCCCGGTCCTTTTAACTGGAGATGTTGCCGGGGACTGAACCTGGGACCTTCTGCCTGCCAAGCAGAGGCTCTTCCACTGAGCCACGGCCCCTCTTTACAGCTCCCCAGGGTCCCAGGCAGAGGTCTTTCCCATCACCTCCTGCCTGGTCCTTTTAACTGGAGATGCTGCTGGGGACTGAACCTGGGACCTTCTGCATGCCGAGGGGAGGCTCTGCCACCAAGCCATAGCTCCTCCCCCGTCTCCAGAGCGGGGGGGTGGGGTCACAGAGGACTTGGAAGGTCCTTCTGCACTCAAGCCCTTCCAGCCCGGCACATAACAATGCACCACAAACGGCGTGTGTATCTGAGAGTGGCGAGACGGAGCACCTCTAAGAAAAAAGGATAGATCACTTTTAATGGGTACTCATCAATCCTTGCAATTAGATATGGCAGGGAGAGCAAGTGACAAATTGGCCCCATAAGCACGGAGGGAGCTTGGCCAACTCCTGCTTCTCGGGAAGAGTTCCGGGCAGGCAGGCAGGCAGGCCCCCTCTCCCCCCCATCCACAAAGCTGCACTCACAAGTGTGCCTCCTACCCTGCCCCGCTCAACAGGAGGGGCACCAGGCAAGCGGAGACTCACTTGAAGCCTCACGGGGAGCCCCGGCACGAAGCAAAGTCACCTTGCCCTTTGCAAAGCCTGCGTGCGAGCCTCCTCCCGGCACACGACTCACCGAGGGCCGTGCCCAGCTCTGACAGGCAGCTTCCCTGGCACCGTATCTGACGTGACGTGCCGCCCCCGTCGGCAAGGGAGAGCTACTCTCCTCTCGCGGCCCACCCCGGCGTTCAAGCCGTCCCCACGCGTCCTGCCTCACTCGGGACCGACTGGGAGACAAACGCCAGGGCGTGAATCACTCTGAAGGGGGACATGTGTCTCCTGCCAGAGCGGGGGCAGGAGGGAAGAGGCGAGAGGAGACAAAGACAAGTGTTGACGTTGAGGATAAAGAGGAGAGACAGGGCGAGTGGCAGAGACGGATGCCAGTGTGGGGGGGGGAGGCCCGGGAGGCAGTGTTCGGCTCGAGGACCAGGGACTCTTCCCGAGGTGAACCAGGCTGGCTTTGAGACGTCTGAAGTCCCAGATGGATTCCTGCTCTCCGGGGAAAGCAGACTGCCCTCCAGTCCTTGCAGAAAGGGAGCAAGCAGAGGTTTGCAGTGATACAAAGGCAGACGAGGGACGTTTCCTTCCTTCCTTCCCTCCCTCCAGACAGGTGAGCGGGAGGAGCTGATGAAAGCAAAGGACAGGAAAGCCCGGACAGCCTGGCCTGCAGAGCAATGCTCCCTCTAAGCTGTGGAGTCTTGTGAGCAAAAATTCTACTTTGTGAGCGACTGGCATTAAAATTGTAAGTGAACAATTTGGCTACTGCCATAAATCAGTTTGCTCTGGAGCCATCCTTCCTGAGCTGAGACAAACAACTATGAGCTGGAGGCTAAAAAAACCGTGAGCTGGCTCACACTAACTCAGCTTAGAGGGAACACTGCTGCAGACCCTCCCCCCTGCTTTTCTGGGCGGGGGGACGCATTCCTTAAAGACTCTGCTCATTACTGATTCTTCATTTGCTGGCCTGCCCTCTGGTACCCCATGGCATCAAGCCAGAGAAGAAGCCATGCTCGGCTGGTGCTGCCCGCTTACCTGGCCCAGTCCTTCAGTTCCTTGAGAGACAAGGCTTTTCCCTCCTGGAGCTTCACCACAGCACTGACTCTCTGGCCCCATGTGGGGTCCGGAGGACCAATCACAGCCACATCTGAGAGGGGGAGATTGCACGTGAGAAAGGAAGGCTGCAGAAGAATCCCACCAGAAAAGAGGCAGGCCGAAGTCACCCAGTCTAAGGGCCAACCAAGAAAGGGGGCTGCAAGCGGGGGGGGGGTGTCGGAGCAGGCAAGCTTGACTTTGGTTAGGGAGTCCGGCATAGAATCCCTGCCACAACAGCCAGCCAATCAGCAGTGTGCATGAACCAGTCCTAAGAAAGGAGGAAGTCGGTTTTAGATTGACACACAGCCAGCCAATCAGCACTCTTCAAACGAGGCTTCTCTTAATATGAGCGGGGTGTGTTTGGGTGTGTGTCCCTGATCCCAATCCTGGCCAATGCATTACATCAAACAGGGGGGCTCTGCCACCAAACACAGCAGCCACAATCCATGTGTGATGCTGACGACAACCTTGCCCCATGTTCCAATATCACTACAGTGTCTGTTTTTCTGTCCCTGTGGCATGAGGCTCAGAAATGCACATTCTCAGGACGTGGAGTACGTTAGATCAGAATTTGGTAGGGGAGCATCGGTAACTGCTGTATCGGGAAGTGGTGGTGTGCAGTTCTGCCCTTGGGAAAGCAGCTCAAGATACGACCAGGTTGGCGGGGGGGGACAACATTCCATAAGAACATCAGAGAAGCCAATGCTGGATCAGGCCAGTGGCCCATCTAGTTCAACATTCTGTCACACAGTGGCCAAAAACACCAGGTGCCATCCAGAGGTCCAGCAGTGGGGCCAGGACACTAGAAGCCCTCCCGCTGTTGACCCCCCAAGCACCAAGAATACAGAGCATCCCTTGCCCCAGAGTTCCTATCTATACCTTGTAGTTAATAGCCACTGATGGATCTCTGCTCCAGATGTTTATCTAATTCCCTCTTGAACCTGTCCATGCTTGTAGCTGCCACCACCTCCTGTGGCGGTGAACTCCAGGGACTCTGTTTACCTTGAGAGGCCGCAGAAGTGGGCAACTCATGCCATTCGCTTTCAGATGATGGTTGGGGTTGGGTCTGAGTGGCCCAAAGGACATTTTTTGCCAGGGGTGGTGGTGGTGGTTGGTCTGCGGCACATGCCTTTCTTTATTTTAAATATTTATATCCCAGTCTTCACCCCAGTTCAGATCCAAAGCGGTGCTCAGCACATTGTTTCCCCCTCCTCTGTCTTCTCACAACAAGACCCCTGTGAGGTAGGCTGGGCTGGGAGCCTGTAATAGGCCCAAGGTTACCTAGCTAAATTCCACAGCAGAAGCCGGGATTCGAACCTGCATCGTCCAAGGTCCTAGTCTACCTCTCTGTCCACTACACCACACTGGTGGCTCTTGGTGGTCCTGATCAGGGCCAAGAAACAGTTAAAACATGCTGAATGCACACCCAGCCACTGTGGTCATGGGTTTGAGCATGCAAGACGTGGGTTTCTGTTCTCTCTGTGCCCTGATTTGAAACGGGTGCTGCAATCAAATCCAGAAGGACAGGCTGCTGGTCTCTGGGAGATGGAGACAGGCCGATACTGGGGCTGGGTGGGTTGTAGGGCTGCCAAACCCCAAGTGGTGTCTGGTGATTGCCCGGAATTGAAATGGCTCTCCAGTCTACAGCAATCAGCTCCCCTGGAGAAAACGGCAGCTTTGGAAGGTGGACTCTGTGGCATCACACCCTGCTGAAGTTCTTCCCTTCCCCAGATTCTACCCCCCAAATATCCAGGAATCCCCCAACCCCGACCTGGCCACCTTACTAGGCGAACACCTGCTGCTGCAGGGCATGAATGAGGCACCCCCCCTCAGCTGCTCTGAGCATCTTTCAAGGCAGACCAAGATAGGAACATACCGAAATACAGGAAAGAATGAACAAACCAGTTTGTTGTAGCTAGTTTGGTGTAGTGGTTAAGTGCACGGACTCTAATCTGGGAGAACCGGGTTTGATTCCCCACTCCTCCATTCGCACTTGGCTGGATGACCTCGGGCAAGCCATAGTTCTGATAAGAGCTGTTCTTGAAAAAGAGCAGTTTCTGTCAGAGCTCTCTCAGCCCCACCTACCTCACAGGGTGTCTGTTGTGGGGAGGGGAAGGGAAAGGAGTTTGTAAGCTGCTCTGAGACTCCTTTGGGGAGTGAAGGGCGGGGTATAAATCCAATCTCCTCCTCTTCTTCAAACGAATGACTTCCCCAAGTGGCAGATTATTGGGAGGGGGCTACGCCTTACCAGCAATGCTGGGGTGGGCCAGCAGATGCCGCTCGACTTCGAGGGCGCTGATTTTGTAGCCGCCCGTTTTGATGATGTCGACAGAGGTCCGGCCTCTGATCCAGTAGGTGCCCTCCTTATACACGGCTGTGTCACCTGGAAAAGAAAAAGGTGATGTAGGCACGATCTCCAAGGGGAGGGACCGCCTCTTGTTTCTCACTGTAATCACTGTTGGAAGCACCAGCAGAGCCCCACGGGAAACATGGGGCCTGGGACTGGCAGCCCCCAAAAGCAAGACTTGGACCCACAGCCTGGATTTTTGTGGAAATGAGTAGGGCATGCCTACCTTGAGGGAAAATGCACCTTACTCACAATCCAGCAACTGGTTTTATAAGTGCATGGCTGGAGGTGTGTCTCTGAGTGAACAGAGGCCCTGCTGAACTAGAGTTACCCAGGAACGTCTCTAGCTGCATATGCATGCGTCTGTGTGCCTCCTTCTCCCAAACACGGCTCAGCTCACCAGGCATTCACTGCTGTGAGGAGCAGTGTTCCCTCTAAGCTGAGTTAGGGTGAGCCAGCTCACAGTGTTTTAGCCTCCAGCTGACACATTTTTGTCTCAGCTCAGGAAGGGTGGCCCCAGAGCAAACGAAGCCAAATTGCTCACTCACAACTTTGATGCCAGTAGCTCACAAAGTAGAATTTTTGCTCACAAGACTCCACAGCTTAGAGGGAACATTGGTGAGGAGCTGTTGCTGCTGCCGATACCAAGCCAGGGCCTGCAGCCCAAGAGGAATGGGATGTCCACCTTACCTCCACTGGCATGTCCAGCTAGTCACTGGGCTTTGAGCCATGAGAAAAAAAACCCAAACCCATGATGAGGTCGAAGGCCAAGTTTTGCAGCCGCCAAATATGCATGTTATCACAACTTTGCGGCCAAAGTATCTAAGGGGCTGCCTCCGTCCAGATGTTCCTGCCCAAGGCAGTTTGCTACGGGAGCCCAAACTTCACAAAGATCTCTAGTCAAGACCTTGGCGGAGGCCTTCTGGGAAGCTGCCCCCAAACTGCCACTCATTCTCGTGGGCCTTCCAGTGTGAACCGAAGACTTATCTATACTGGGAGGTTTTCAACGAGTCCTTTTATCTCTGGCTGTTATTTGAATTTCTTTTATTTGCTGTATTTCTGTGCCCCTCGTCCTCGCTGCTCAAAGTGGTTTACGATAAAACAAATAAAGTGAAGCGTGCTTCTGCTGTGTCAGAGCATCGGACTGTGAAGGTCAGTCTCATCTCCTGTGACCGACAGCGGCTCTACGGGGTCTCGGCTGAGGGCCTTAATGTCACCGAGGACTGGAGATATCATGGATTGGAGGTCTTCCTGTTGGGATTCTTGGTAAAAATATATTTAAGCAGAGTAAAGATGGAGAGATTGAGTCCATGTGTATGCAAAATATAAAAGTTTACTATAACCCTGACATGGGGAAAAGGTAAACAGGATACAAAATAATAGAAAGAACTAGATTTCTACATCCTTACAGCTAGAGAGATAAAAAAAGGAATGGCGTCTCCTTCTCCAGCAAGACAAAAGGCAGGAAGGAGAACCTCAATATGTTAAATACCTGATACATTGTTTTCCAGTCAGAGAGCTAAGGTTCTTGCAAAATTCCCAGGCTTTCTATTGTGTAAACAGACTGGAAACAAACAAACATGTGACTTCCTGTTGTACCATTACAAAACAACATTAACCCTGTAAATACTGAAGTGTTTTAGACTTGTTACACCCAACACTTCCTCATGCAACCGGGACTCTGCTTTGGAGCCACGGCCCTGATTATTGCGGCTTCAGTGTGTTTCTGTGGATGGGGGTGGAAAGGACCGTCAGGTTGCAGCCGACTTGCGGCGACCCCGGAGGGTTCTCAAGGCAAGGGCCGAGCCGAGGTGGTTTGCCGTTCCCTGCCTCTGCGTAGCGGCCCTGGACTTCCTTGGTGGCCTCCCATCCAAGTGCCAACCTGGGCTGGCCCCGTGTAGCTTCTGAGCTCTGACGAGGTCGGGCCAGCTGGGCCGTCCAGGTCAGGTCTGATTTTGCGGATGCAACACACTGTCCCCCTTTTTGCTTTCCTGAGCCACTTCGGGCCTATAAATGTGCAAAGTAATTATCACCTCTTTCTCTCCCCCACTCCTTTGCAGTTCAGAAGAGGGAGCAGCCTTGCTTAGCAGCTCCTCCAAGCTCTCCCCAGCGCACATGAATCATAGAACCATAGAGTTGGAAGGGGCCATATAGACCATCTAGTCCAACCCCCTGCCCAATGCAGGACCAGTCTAAAGCATCTCTTGACAAATATCCATCCAGCCTCTTCTTGAAAGCTGCCAGTGAACGGGAGCTCACCACCTCCCGAGGCAGCTGATTCCACCTTTGGACCACTCTGACCCTGAAAAAGCTTTTCCTAAGATCCAGCCGATACCTTTCTGTGCGTAATTTAAGCCCGTTGCTTCAGGTCCTCTCCTCTGCTGCCAACCAGAACGGCTCCTTGCCCTCCTCCAAATGACAGCCTTTCAAATATTTAAAGAGAGTAATCCTGTCGTCGTCCCCCAATCTCCTCTTCTCCAAACTCAACATTCCCAAGGCCCTGAGCAAGGACCTCTCTCCCAGTTCCATATCCAGGGGGCACACCAAGCAAGTGCTGATCATCAGAGCCTCGCCTCTCTGTCGGTGGCTGCAACAGTGAAACAGCCGCCAGCTCGGGGTGTGCAGGCCCACGACGTGACCCGCGCGAGTGAGAACATGGGCGACTCAGGGCAGCCGTAAGTGGCCTTCCCAGAGGAGAAGCTCCCCAGGTGTCTGCTGACATTTCTCTCTGCCGGGGTGGCCTTGCTTCGCCCCCCCACCCCCGGAGGTTCTGCTATTTAATTACAGGGGAAGGGGTGGGTGGGAATGTCGCACTCGGAGACAGTTGGAAGCCGGGCAGGATTTTACTCCAGTCCCCCTCATTATCTTGTGAAAGGTGGGAAGCCGTTGCAGACACAGCAGAAGAAGTGTTTCTTTCGCGGCAGTTTGAAGATTCTTGCCAGTTGGGGTTTTTTTATTGCATGTGAGGATTCCGAGGTGTCACAGCGATATCTTTTGGGGTGGGAGGGAGAAAGGTGAGGCGGGTGAGCGTCAATATCTGGGAAGGGCTGGGTGAGCTGGACTTCGGTACTTCCTAACTCTCTTGATGCCCCCTTGAAAATGCCCTCTGCCTCCGCCTCCTGGCACCTTCTACTCCAGGCTGCAAAGAGTTGGGTGTGGCACGAGCTTCCTGGGTCACCTTGCGAAGATTGGTGGCTCTCTGCCGGCCCTCCGCTTCGGAGAGCACACGTCCTCCTCTGCTGCTCACAAGAATCCCCCCAGCTCTTTCAGAGGCGGCGGTGGGGTGGGGGGGATGAGCCTTCACTTTGAGCAGGTACAGACAGAATGAGGCAACTTCCCTGCTGGCTTCCCTTCCAGCAGACTGCTACCTGGAGAGCCCTCTGAATAAGCAGCATGGACCCCGGCTCAGAGACTGTCTGGGAAGTCCTGCTTTGAAGCCGTCAGAAACCACAGCAACGCCTCGTTGGGGGCTTTGGTCAGCGGGACCTCCGTAGGCCTGGCTGCTCATTCAGATGAGAGAGACGCAGCTGGTGGGGCAGCTCTGGTAGGACGGGGAGGGGGAAGGAGGGTCTCCCCAAGTCTTTCAGGGCATCAAGGGACCCACGACAAGCATAAGAACATAAGAACATAAGAGAAGCCCATGTTGAATCAGGCCAACGGCCCATCTAGTCCAACTCTCTGTCACACAGCGGCCAAAATATACCAGGTGCCCTCAGGAGGTCCAGCAGTGGGGCCAGGCGCTCAAAACCATCAACTCTAACGGGCGCCCTGTCCGTGTGAATGAGCCAGATATCCAGGCATATCCGTCTAGTGGGACTCCACTAGGGTTTGCCACTTACTCACCCAGCTGTCTTTGACCAACACCATGTGGCCACTGCCAAGAATGCCGGTGGAGGGCTAGCTCGGCTCTCTTAAAATTCCAGGGTGGTAGAGCCCTCAGAGCTCCGACCTGGGTGGCCCAGGTTATCCCAGTTTCGTCAGGTCTCGGAAGCTAAGCATGGCCGGCCCAGGTTAGTTCTTGGATGGGAGACCACCGAGGAAGTGCGGGGTTGCTACGCAGAGGCAGGGAACGGCAAATCAGCACTGTGCATCTCTTGGCTAGAAAGCCCTACGGGGTCGCCGTATGTCAGCTGCGACTTGACCACGCTTTCCATCACCACCGCCACCACCACCGCCGGAGCCCCCAGCTAAAAGGCATTCCACACAAAGCAAAGTTCCCAGCTCCTGGAGAACAGGTGCAGGAGGGATGTGGAATGACAAACAATTAGAGGGCAGGCGTAAGAGATTAATGAGGGGAGGGGAATCGGTTGTCCCCGCAACAGCCACGCGAGGTGCACGGTTTATGACATGCGAGGGTCCGTGATGTGTGTTGGTGGTGTGTGTTACGGACATAAACCTCCCCGCGCTCCCCAAACGAAAGCCGCATCAATAGTTCCCCATCTGCTCACATATATCACATACTTCATTCCAGTTTATTAGCCGGAATAAATCATAAATATTTCATTATACATCAACGGTGCTCGACTCCGGGAAGGCACCATCCATCACCCCGATGCTCCCCGCGACCCGCCACCACGCATTAAGCTTTCCAGTCTATTAAACAAGATTGATACAGTGTGCTGGGATGGACTAAGGGAATTTATTTATAGCGCACCGGGGGAAAGGGAGGGCACCGGGAGCACGCAGGCAGCTCGGACGAGACGGAGACCGAGCTTCCCTCCGACAGCACTTGGGCCGGGCAGCTGCGGAGCGGGGGAGGGGAAGTAGCCCGTTCGTCAGGCAACGAGTCTCCCGGGGGCTGGCAAACGATCATGCTAGGCTGGGCTTCTCTAGTGCAGCGCTAATTAAATCGCAGGGCTGACCAAGCCACGCCCCCCCCAACCTGCTAATCCCTTGAGCCCCATTCTCAAGACAGGATAAAATCAGAACAAGACGGGGAAACCGGTGGATCCCCTGAACCCGCTTGTTATCTCAAGGCCCCGCCGACAGATCTCAGATGCGTTTCCCAATTTTTCATCAAATCTCTGCAGGGGGAGACTCCGTGGCCCCCCTTGTACACCTAAGCTTCTCTGACAAAGCCCTTCTTAAAATCTAACCTTAAGCTGCCTGCTTGTAGTTTATATAAAGTCACCCTCTGCCTTATCCTCAGGGGAGAAGGCGAGCCCTCTGGACCTGATCCAACCACACAGCTGAGCATCAGTGGGTTTTTAAAGCCAGGCCATTTCCAGCCTCCCCATGCCGGCTGAACTGTAGTTGCAAACAAAATATAAACAGGGCAGCTTGGAACTGACTCCCAGCACTGGAGGACCACAAGCAAAGACTCTCCGGTGCCACCATCTAGTTAAAAAGGACTTGCTTTTGAGTAATCATCCTACGAACACATGAAGTGGCCTCATACTGAATCAAATGCTTGGCCTGTCAAGGTCAGTGCCATTTACTCGGGCTGGCAGCGGCACTCCAGGGTCCCAGGCGGAGGTCTTTCCCATCACCTGCTGCCTGGTCCCTTTAACTGGAGAGGATGCTGGGGATTGAACCGGGGGCCTTCTGCGTGCCGAGCAAACGCTCTGCTACTGAGCCACGGCCCCTCCTGTCCCTGCCTGGGTGTACGCAAGCCAAGCCTCCTCGCATCAGTGCAACCTGGGCCAACATCAGGAAGCCCCAAATATGTGAGGGGAGAGGAGGCTAGTGGGGGGGGGAGAAAAACCCACAGATCTCTGCAGGTACCTTTAATGCCTCCGCCTAAGAAGTTATCTCACTCATCAACTGGCACGGCTCCAGACCTCGGCAGGTGACGTGATGCTCCCGACTAAGAAGCTCTACATCACTCATCTATTTGCCAAGACCCAATTTTAATATTAGCCAGGCTCCGTGCTTCCCCGTGACTAACTCTGGGGTGGTCAAAATTCTCCTCCTAATTGCCAGTCTGGCTTTATTCACAGCCAGCCTGCAAGCGTCTGTTTGGTTTAATGCACATTTCCATTAAGTGGAAACACCTTGTTTCTGCCCCTGTGTTTACAGCCCATCCCCACCCCACTGTACGCGAACGAACGGGGCGTTTTGCTTTTCATGTGTGCCGGGCCTGCAGTGTGGGCAGTGCTGGACAGAACAACTCAAAACAACAAAAGGGCAGGACGCAGCCTTTCTTTGCGGTAAAAGGCCTGGGAAGTGCAGTCAGGTGGCAGGGAGCAGCAGGTGCGGTGATGCTGAGATGTCTCCGGACAAGGTGTGCTCCACAAGTGGGTCTTGCAGGAGGGGCCAAAAGGGGGAGAGGGAATAGGATTGCCGCAGGGTTCCCTCTAAGCTGAGTGAGTGTGAGCCAGCTCACAGTTTTCTAGCCTCCGGCTCACAGATTTTTGTCTCAGCTCAGGAAGGAGGGCTCCAGAGCAAACTAATTTATGCAGGAGTCAAAATCGCTCGCTCACAACTTTAATGCCAGGAGCTCACAAAGTAGAATTTTTGCTCACAAGACTCCACAGCTTAGAGGGAAGCATTGGTTGCCAGGTTCTCTCGTCATGCCAGTGGGGGGATTGGGGAGTGCGTTCTAGAGGTGGGCGGGGATGTTGAGCAACATGCTGTTGTCACCCGGAAATGATGTCAGTGCGTTGGCGACATCAGGGGCAACGCTTTGCTTTTGGGGCAAGCTCTATGGTAAAAACTGCCTCGGGCTATAGAGTTTTGCCCCAAAAGCACAATGTAACCCCCCCTCAACATCACCGAGGCACTGACATCAGTTCTGGGTGATATCAGCGCATCGTGCATGGCATTGGGGGTGGAGGGAATTTCCCCCTCGCTGGCCAGCCGACCACCGGCGCACAGGAGCCCACAAAATCAGGGGAATGGGAACCCTAAGAGGGAAGCATCTTCACCGAAGCTGTGAGTGTAGAGCACGGTTCCATAGGAGGGGAGTTGGAGGAGGGCAACGGGGTTGAGACAACCCAGAATTTGTAGGCCTGGCGATCCCAAGGTTTCTTAACACGGCACCTGCCAGCACCTTTCCTGACACCTGCCAAGTGTTTTTATAAAGCGATCCAGTCCTGGCACAATCGTATTTGGGACCACTTCATTATGTCCAAAATACCACTTAGCACACTCAATCTCTCCTCCAGCAAATTTGAAGAAAAATTTATAGCATCCTGGTATTCACTCATTAACTTCATGGTTGAAACTGATGTAATTCCAGCAAATCCTTTATACAAATCAATGATATACTTTTGAAACCTGAACCTGAAACGTTATTTGGCTTCGATCGAAGAGAATATCCGAAGTTACTTTCAGAACACTTATTTAAAATCTGCCTGTAAAGATATGTATTTATTACACGACCGTTGCCTTAAGAGATGTTTTGTAGTGTGGAATACAGTTCTCTGGCGTCTTCAGCCTGGACATAAGGTAAAGGTAAAGGTTCCCTTGCTCGAAAGCCAGTCAAATCTGACTCTAGGGTTGCGGTGCTCATCTCCGTTTCAAAGCCGAAGAGCCAGCACTGTCCAAAGACGTTTCCATGGTCATGTGGCCGGCATGACTAAACACCAAGGCGCACGGAACGCCTTGCATTAATGTTTTTGCTAACCCTATTTCTGTCTTTCATTTGCAGACATCTATTGTACTTACCTTGTATTGTTATTAAATTCTCAAATAAAAATTATAAATTAAAAAAGTGTGTGTGGGGGGATCTTGCCCAGCAAGAGTTTCTGAGGGACCACTGGAGGTTTGATTGGCTCTCAGATTACGTGTTGCATCGGCGGCAGCTGCCAGGATAGCGCATGGATCTCCACTGTGTGTCTGAAGATACACGCTGCAGCAGCCATTTCTGTGGCTGTGCCCTCTCTGCTGTGTCAGAATTCCAGAGGTGCCCACAGGCTTGAAGAGGTTGGGGAACCCCGCCTTACTCAATGGGTATGAAGAAAAGCCGACAGAGAGCCTTATTTACTGCCACGCCCCCTTGAAACGGCTGGACAGAGTCAGGCAGGAGTCGTGCATGCCTCAAGAAGGGCACCTCCCCCCCAGGAACCGTGGGCCTGAGGCAAGAGAGGGCCTGGACCAGAGACTCCCACTGCAGATTCTCGTCTAGGCGGCCATCCTTAATAAAGCATCAAAGGCTGCCCAAAAGGAAAGTCCAGAGCTCTTCCAACCGCCCACACGCACAGATCTCTGTTTCGATTCTTTGCCTCCCCTGCCCCCCCGCTCCAGCCTTCCAGGACGTTCCATTTAGGTTAAAGGTCAAGGTTTCCCTTGCTCGAAAGCCAGTCAAATCAAACTCTAGGGGGCGGTGCTCATCTCTGTTTCCAAGCTGAAGAGCCAGCGCTGTCCAAAGACGTTTCTGTGGTCATGTGGCCGGCATGATTAGATGCCGAGGCACACAGAACGCTGTTCCCTTCCCACTGAAGTGGTACCAATTTATCTACTTGCAATTTCTTGCTTTCAAACTGCTAGGTTGGCAGGAGCTGGGGCCAGAGACGGGAGCTCACTCCGTCACGCGGCACTCGGGTCTTGAACCGCTGAACTACCGACTTTCCTATCTGCAGCTCAGCGTCTTAACCTCTGAGCCACCGTGACCCCATTTAGGTGGGTCCGGGTTAAAAAGGACTGGCACTGGAGACGAGAGCGAGACAGAGGAAGCCGCTGAGTCTTTTAATACCTGTGTCCCAAGGGACCCTTGCAGGCATTACGGCCCCGGGACAGGAGCCAGGTTCAAGTCCAGGAGTACCTTAGAGGCCAACAAGTCTTTCAGGGAGTGAGCTTTTGAGCATCAAAGTATCTGACAAAGAAGGGGGCTTGGACTCTGGAAAGCCCACGCCCTGAAAATCTTCCTGGTCTCTGAGGTGCCCCTGGATTTGTCTACTGCGCATCAAGGTCGCCACCCTCCTGAAAGGATTCCCAGGTCAGACAGGCAGTGTGGCAAACCTGGCGGGCCAAGGAGAAGCAGCCCCCTCATAGCCCCATTGAAAGGTGCACCCCACAGCAGGAGAACAGGGAGGGCGAAGGGGGTGGTGGGTGGCCAGAGGGGGCGCTGGCTACTTGCAGCCATCCGTGCCCAAACCGGCAACCCAGAATCCATCAGAGTTGCTTCAATGCTGCTGCCCCCGACCCGCCCGGGATGGGACGGTCCTGAAACTGCCCTCCACAATCAGCCCAGCTTTGGAATGATTCCAAAAGTACTTGTTGGAGAGTAATCATTCACGGGAGCCGGAAAACGCAACGGCGCAAGCATCGCTAGGCGCCCGATCTCCTTTGGCTTTCGGGCCCCGTTCTAAAAGGGAGGCGTCACCCCAGCACTGGTCTCGCGCCCACTCCCCTTGGTGGATGTGGGTAGGAGCAGCCAACCTCTGGGAGGGAAGGAGTTAACCAGGCAGCTCTGGCCCCAGCGCCATCCAGCATCCTGCCCGCCCGCCTGCCTGCCATGCGATTCTCGTCAGGTTCTGAACTCTGGGAGTCCTGTTTGTATTCTGTGCACAGAGCCTGCTGTCAGAGTCACACTGCGAGGAAGGGCAAAGCCCTGCCGAGATGAAAGAATGTGAGGAGGAGGCGCTGGTAGAGCCTCCCCTGGCATTTACACCTGGAAAAGAGAGAGAGGGAGGGAGAAAGATAGAGGGGGGGGGAACCCACCTGAGGGCATTTTGCAGAAAGGGTAGCTCAGAAGCAAAAGGCAGGCTGGGCCTGGTGCTGGGAGGCCAAAGCGGCTGTAGAGGAGGTGGCTTTTGGGGACGGCATTGCTCCATTCCACCCACCTGGGAGGCAGAAGCCTCCTCCGCTGAGCCCACCCCGCCTGGAAGGGCCAAACAGCAAGCCCCCACATTTGGCTTCTCGCCAGGGGTGCTTTTGGTGCACCTGCCCAGCAGCTTCCCATGAAACATTCAGGAAAGCAGGAACAGTTAAGAGATTGAGGAGGTGGAAAAATCAGGCGCCTGCCTAAAGGACGCCCACGGTCCTGGGCACCTGCTTCAAAGGGGCACAGATCTGTATGCCCACCTCGTGCCATCAAGTTGCAGCTGGCCTATGACGGCATGCAGAGACGGTTGGCCATCGCCAGCCTCCGTTGTACCAACTCTAGACTTCCCTGGTGGTCCCCCGACCAATCCTCCCTCTGAGCTGTGGAGTCTTGTGAGCAAAATTTCTACTTCATGAGCCACTGGCATTAAAGTTGTGAGCGAGCGATTTGGCTGCTGTGTAAATCAGTTTGCCCTGGAGCCCTCCTTCCTGAGCTAAGAGAGAAACGAGTGAGCCGGAGGCTAAAAAGCTGTGAGCCAGCTCACGCTAACTCAGCTTAGAGGGAACACTGCCCCTGACCCTGCTGAGCGTCCCAGTTCTGATGAGACCAGGTGAGCCCGGGCCATTCCAGGACAAGGCAAGAGACCTCCAGAGGTGATTTGCTATTGCCTGCCTCTGCACAGACTTCCTTGGTGGGCTCCCATCCAAGGACTAAACAGGGCCGACGGTGCTTAGTTTGGGAGATCTGTCCAGATCAGGCTAGCTTGGGGCACCCACGCCAGGGCATGCCCGCTTGCCCTCCCTGAAACGCAAGACAGAAATGCCCCACATTGATGTCCTTCCTAACCGGGCAGGAAACTTCACAAAGCACACTCACATGGCAAGCTGTGCCATCCGTAATAACCAGGCCAGTCCGGAAAAACAGCAAAGCCCCCTCCTCCCTGGAGCCACATGCTGAGTAAAGGTAAAGGTTTCCCCTGCTCAAAAGCCAGTCAAATCCGCATCTAGGGGTATGGTTTCCAAGCCGAAGAGCCAGCGCTGTCCAAAAGAATGAATGAGATTAGTTTTATTCCCCGCCCTTCGCTTGGAGTCTCAGAGCGGCTTACAAACTCCTTTCTCTTCCCCTACTCCCCACAACAGACACCCTGTGAGGTAGGTGGGGCTGAGAGAACTGTAACACAAACTGCGCTTTCAGAAACAGCTGTGCCAGAGCTTGTGACTGACCCAAGGTCACATCAGCAGGTGCAAGTGGAGGAGTGGGGGAATCAAACCCGGTTCTCCTGGATTAGACCACTTTTAACCACTACACCAAACTGGCTCCAAAGTCTTTTCCGTGGTCATGTGGCAAGCATGACTTAGACACCGAGGTGCACGGAATGCTGTTACCTTCCCACCGAAGTGGTGCCTGTTTATCTACTTGCAATTTCTTGCTTTCAAACTGCTAGGTTGGCAGGAGCTGGGACCAGGGATGGGAGCTCACTCCATCTTGTGGCACTCGGGTCTCAAACTGCTGAACTACCGACCTGCCAGTCTGCAGTTCAGCGTCTTAACCACTTGAGCCACTGCAGCCCCTCGCCACACACTGAACCTGTTCATAAATCGGGTGCAGGGGCTTCCTGCAACAAGGCCCTGTTTGATTCATCCCAGGAGGGGATATCTCGGAATGTGTTAAGCAGGGAAAAACCCCATGCATCCCGCCCTCCGCCACCCCTCTCTCCTGCCTCACCCCGTCCTTCTGGCTAATGCTCGTACAGCAAACCTGGAGGGTGACGAAGTTAAATCTCGCTTCGTTATCGGGATGGGAACGGGTTTACAAGCAAGCAGGCAGACAGCCGCCTCCAGAGAGCCCGCGGAACAGCTCACCTTCCCTGCCGGCAATCCCGGGCGACGCATAGCTCGCCTCCCACAGGGAAACATGATTAAGGGATGATCGCTATCTCCCCACACGCTCTCAGGGGGGATGAAAGGTAGCTCTCTTCCGTGCCATCTCAAAATTGCCACCTCTGAGCTCTCGGGTTTGCTCAAAGGCGGTATCACTGACAGCCTCTTCTCCTTGTCTCCCTGTGACAGACACTACCCGGATCTGTGCCACGGGGCTGAACACTAGCAGCATGCACATTTGATCTCATCTGGACAAGCTGAGGCGTGATCTGTCATCCCTACCATGGGAGAGGGGTCCTTGATCTTATTCAGCACCAGCTCTGAGAGGTCAACAATTAAGCCGAGAAAATGTGTTGCACAAAAGCGGAATAAACTATTTCTCCCAGGCCGGCGCAGAAGATGAGTTTTGCCACCCGTAAGAGAACATAAGAGAAGCCAATGTTGAATCAGGCCAATGGCCCATCTAGTCCAGCACTCTGTCACACAGTGGCCAAAAATACCAGGCGCCACCAGGAGGTCCAGCCAATCTTGCAGTCAAAGGAATTCCGCCCAACTCGTGCTCTGGAGCTCGATTTTATTAAATGCCTTTCCTTCGGAAGACCGTGTTCAGTGGCAGAGCACCCAGGATCCCAGTTAAGACGCATCTTCTGGGCATGGAACAGTGGTCACTGTAGGTGTGGAAGGGGAGGGATTTGCGAATTTCCTGCACTGTGCAGGGGGTTGAATTAGATGACCCTGGAGATCCCTTCCAAATCTATGGTTCTATGATTCTATGTGAAGGACCCTGGAGCCCAAGGCCTTGAAGAGCCACTGCCGGTCAGAGGGGACCAGTCTGACCTTGACAGATCGACAACCTGGCTTGCCAGAAGGCAGCTTCACGTGTGACCATCTCACTTGCCCAAATCACCTTCACTAGTTGCATCTGTATTCTGCCCTTCCTTAAATGAATTCAGAGCAGCATTTTGGCCCAACACCGGCCCTGTGAGGTAGGATAAGCAGAAAGGTAATGAGACATAGCGTGCCAGGGGACAGCCCACTGGTCACTTCCAGCTCTTGCCCTGTGATTCTGCTGGCATTCAAAGCGAAAGCGCCAGCCGACACCCTGGCATGCTTGCAGAAAGTGCCCAGTTTCTCAAGCATACGGAGGGCACTTGGCTCGTAAGGCCTAAAACTTGTGGTTCCACCTCTGACCAGGAAGGAGAGCCCCGAGGATGCTGGCAGGGCAGAGGGGTCAGAGTGCCAGACCTGGATCTGGGAGAACCGCGTTCAAATCCTCACTCTGCCATGGAAGCCCGCTGGGTGACCTTGGGCTGATCACGCACTCTCAGCCTTACCGACCTCATAGGGTGGTTATTGTTGTGGGGATAAAATGCAGGAGAGGAGAATTATGTCAGCCACCCTGCGTCCCTGTTGGGGAGAAAGGTGCAGTCAAAATGAAGTGAGCAAGCAAGTAAATAGATGAATAAGAAACGCTGCGTATCAAAAAGCTGAATGGGGCAGATCCCTAAATCAGATACGAATTGGATAACCTGTCACAAGGGGAACTGCTGCTGATCCCCAGCAATGTACAGGTGAGGAGAGTGAACAGGAGCAGACCAAGGAAGCCTTGGGGATGGGCATTGTGCTGCTTTGGAGGTGGAAGATGCCGCAGTGACCAGTGCTCCCTCTAAGCTGTGGAGTCTTGAGAGCAAAACTTCTACCTCGTGAGCTACTGGCATTAAAGCTGTGAGTGAGCAATCTGACTACTGCATAAATTAATTTGTTCTGGAGCCCCATCCTTCTTGAGCTAAGACAAAAATCTGTGAGCCGGGGGCTAGAAAAACTGTGAGCTAGCTCACACTCACTCAGCTTAGGGGGAACACTGGCAGCGACCTTTGCCCCAAAGAGAATCCGGAGCAGACAGTGGGAGAGCAGGAGCCCTTCCTCTCCCGTTCGCATCTAAGTATTTATAGACTTCCCTGCAGATGGTGAAAAGGAGCCTGCCCCTCTGCAGCGTGAGAGGCCGCATCTTGGCAAAAAGTAATTGCAATAACTAAGATGCCGGAGTTAAAACCCCTTTGCTCAGCGCCTGCCCTTTGCAGAACGGCTGTGGGATCAATTACACGTCTCGCTAAAGCAAGCAATAACTCTTTCTCCCTGCGCAGCGACCTTCCGGAGTCTCTTGTGAACAAGATTATTAAATAATCCAGCAAGGTAGCAATGGGTGGACGGCGGAGAGCGGTGGCGGCGGCAAGGATGACGGGCAAAGGATTTCCAGGCAAGCCTTTGTTTAAACAGACAGAAGCCTCCTCCGCTGGCCCCCCTCCACCGCTTCCGTCACGATGCCATTAGTTCCGAGTAAATATGTCCTCGATTGTCTCGAGTGAAGCCCACAGGGAGGCTGCCGTTGACAGCACAGGGCCGGGGGCTATCAGTCCCCAACGATGTTATCTGCCCAGGATTACAGAGCGGGAGGGGGAGGAGGGAATCCAGAGCCATCAGAAGTTAGAAGTCATTTGGCTTCTTTTGATACCCTCTTATCACTTGGCTGGACAAATAGCTAGTTAAAGAAAGAGTGGTTTCTAACACAGCCTCTTGGCCTTGGATTGGAGAAGGGGGGCTTAAAAACAAAGCCCCCCACTCCAGATATTAGGGCAGCGGGGTGGGGAAGCCGGGTCATCAACTGAGCAATCCAGTTAAAAAGATCTTAGAAGAAGAAGAAATTGGATTTATACGCTGCCCTTCACTACCCAAGGGAGTCGCAGAGCGGCTTACAAACTCCTTTCCCTTCCCCTCCCCGCAACAGACACCCTGGCTGTGAGGTAGGTGGGGGCTGAGACAGCTTTTTTTCAAGAACAGCTCTTGTCAGAACTATGGCTTGCCCAAGGTCATCCAGCAGGTGCAAATGGAGGAGTGGCGAATCAAACCCGGTTCTCCCAGATTAGAGCCCGCGCACTTAACCACTACTCCAAACGGCTCTTAGAAAGCCTGGATAGGAATAGAAAGGCCTAAAGAACACAAACTGGGCATCCAAATCCTAGAAACAACAGAGACCCCGGGCTTCTCAGTGCCATGGAATGTCCAGGTTGTGTTCATTTGTTCCCTTACAGAGAGATGATCCTTTCGGTGATGCCGTTAAATAATTCTGGACTCGAGTGTCAAAGGCTTTTATGTCCTTCCCCTTTCAGTTGGTAATATACTCATCAAATGCAAAGTTACAGCTTGCTTTTGGGACCCCTGTGAACCAGGGCACCAGACGCGCCTCCAAGTCCAAACCCGAAGGCACCGCTGCATCCTTTTGGGCCTAGGCACAGTACAGCAGAAGTGGATGAGGGGGTGGGGGTGGTGAGGGGAGATTCCTTTCTATGCCATTAGGACCCAGTGTGGTGTAGTGGTTAAGAATGTCAGGCTAGTGTCTGGGAAATCCAGTTCTGAATCCACACTCGTGCCACGGGAGCTTGCTGGACGACCTTGGGCCAGGCACACTCTCAGTCTAGCCTACCTCACAGGCTTGTTGTGAGTATAAAACGGAGGAGAGGCGATCGATGAAAGCCACTTCGGGTTCCTATCGGGGGTCAAAGGTGGGATGTAAATAAATAAATGGGAGTCGTCCATGTAAAGTGAATAAGCTCTCGTTGGGGCAGCTGACGACCAACTCATAGGGTCCCTAAGAGCAGGTCAAAGGTCAAACCGGAAACCAGGCTGAGTTCCTCGGCTGGATGGCCCGTCGCTGTGGAAAAGGCAGTTATGGGTGTCCTGTTTGCCAACAAGGATCAACTGAGAAAGAACATCTTGCCCAAGGCCACCAAGAGTTCCAGGTCGGGAATGTGGGAGCAGGATGTTGACTGGAGTGGGCCATAGAGAGGGTCTGGCTACAGTCTTGGCCCGTCTACACTGGTCCCTGTCCAAGGTGCTGACGTAGACCTTCAGGGACGGCCTCCTCCCCAGCTCTGGGGGGCCCCAGTTTCTGGAGTTAGACCAGTGGCAACCTGCATTGGCCTCAAGGTGCCAAAATTATGGAACTTGCTCGCCAAGGACATTTCTCCCCACCCCCCAGCACCATCTTCCACCAGTAAGTAAAAGACTTCTCTTGTTTGGTCTGGTGTTCCCTCAATGATCCCTCTCTTCCTGCCAGTTTGGCGTAGTGGTTAAGTGCGCAGGCTCTAATCTGGGAGAACCGGGTTTGGTTCCCCACACCTCCACTTGCAGCGGCTGGATGACCTGGGGCAAGCCATAGTTCTGACAAGAGCTGTTCTTGAAAAAAGACCAATTTCTGTCAGAGCTCTCTCAGCCCCACTGACCTCACAGGGTGTCTGTTGTGGGGAGGGGAAGGGAAGGGAGTTTGTAAGCTGCTGTGAGACTCCGAGTAAAGGGCGGGGTATAAATCCAATCTCTTCTTCTTCTTCTATCTCACAGGGTGTCTGTTGTGGGGAGGGGAAGGGAAAGGAGTTTGTGAGCCGCTCTGAGACTCCGAGTGAAGGGCAAAGGGGTATAAATCCAATCTCTTCTTCTACCCAACCTGCCAGGTCTTTGCCTCTGATGGTGCTGGAAGCGGCTGTCAAGTCATAGCCAACTTGTAGTGACCCTGCAGGGGTTTCAAGGCAAAAGACATTCATTGCCTGCCTCTGTCTAACAACCCTGGACTTCCTTGGTGGTCTCCCATCCAAGTACTAACCAGGGCGCACCCTGCTCAGCTTCTGAGCTCCAGTGAGACGGGGCTCGTCTGGTTCGCCTCCAGAATGCTACAAGAAGTAATCTGTCCTTGAACCTCTCAAGGGAAGCCTGTCTGTTCCCTGAGTCAGAGCCAACATTTGCCAGAGATCATAATTAAGCAATAATTTTAAACAAAAAAAATTGTATTAATTGAATTTATGACTGGAAGAGACAATGTCAACAAAGGGGGGGGAATTGTGTGCCAGAATCCTAATTAAATGCGTGTATATATATATATATATATATATATATATATCTTTGCTGAGCAGGGGGAAGCAGCTTCCACCTCAGGTGTGGGTGTGAATGCCCACAAGTGGAAACAAACGCCTGCCTGGGGAATGGGGACATGCAAGAGGAAGCCACTGCCAGCTCACAGCGTGGGCACTGCAGTGTGCCAGCTGTTTAACTCCCTCTGTGCTGCCTGACAGCCAAGCTCAAGGGAAAGGGCTGGACGGCCTTTCTGTGTGGACGGTGGGCTTCAAGGAGCCCCCAGCTTTGGGGGGAGTTAAAGAGGTCTGTAGCTGCAGCACGAAAAACAAAGCAAATTGTACATCCTTGTAGCGCTGATTCTTTACAAGAGTAAATTAGGCACAATATGCAGATGAGCTAATTTGCATAACCCAGCCTGCTTTCTGGAGGGTACATTTGTGTGCTCCAAGTGCTGAAAATCCTGGTTGTGCAACCTCTCGCTGCTGAGACTGGTGAGGCAATGCGTTCAGGATACAGTTGCCAACTCCAGGTTAGAAAATGCTGGGGGCAGAGCCTAGGGGAGGTGCAGTTTAGGGAGGGGAAGGGCCTCAGCGGCACCTAATGCCATATAGAGTCCACCCTCCAAAGCGGATATTTTCTCCATTAGAACTGATCTCTGTAGCCTGGCGATTCGTTAAAATTCCAGGGTTCAGGAGGAACCAGAAGATGGAGTTGATCCAGCAGGTTTCAGTGATGCAGCCAATTACTTGAAACCCTCCTTCTGTGCTACTGACGCTCCATCAGAAAAAGAAATTGTCAGTGGGTGGGTGTGCAAACAGTTCCTAAAAAGCTGAGACATCCAAGACCACCGGGGGGGGTGGGGGTTATGAACAGCAGAATGCGGTGTGTGTGTGTGTGTGTGCAGGGCTTTTTTTGTAGAAAAAGCCCAGCAGGAACTCATTAGCATAATAGGCCACACCCATCAACAGACTTATTAGCATATTAGGTCATGCCCCTGACAGTACAGCTCATTGGCATATTAGGCCACACCCCCATGTTACCAGATGTGTGGTCATCCAGCCACACCCACATTTTGCTTCTTTATTCTGTTTACCTTGTTTGTTATCAAAACCGGGACTTTTTTTGTAGCAGGGACTCCTTTGCATGTTAGGCCACACACCCCTAATGTAGCCAATCCTAATGAGTTTCTGCTGTTGGGCGTGGCCTATTATGCTAATGAGTTCCTGTGGGGCGGGGCCAACTCAGGAGCCAGCCGGAACTCCGTTCCCATGCATTCCCGCCCCAAAATAGCCGTGTGTGTGTGTGTGTAAATAGAGGGTAAGTGTTCACACAGCTCTAGGCAAAATGCTTTTTTAAAAAACAACAACTAAGTTTCTCCAAATACTGAAGCACTCATCTCTACGTCTGCACAACATGCTCATAGAGGCCTGGAATGTTTTGCGCCCTGTTTCTGACCCTACACGGAATCTATGCAAAAGGCAGGGGTTCGGACCCCTGTGAAGGACTCTACCCCAAAGCTCTCCTGGCTTAAAAAGCAGGATTTGGTGGCACGCAAAAAGAACTGCATTGATTCCACTTTGCTCTTCTGCACCACTCGAATGTGGGGAAGCTTAACAGAAAATGAGTCATCGTTTTAAAGCCCGCATCAAACAAGTTAAATAACTCTCACTTTCTTAACGACATATTAATCAAAGAGCATTGATTTTTGAATCAGATTCCGTTACCAGCCGGGGCCCTCTATCTTCTCGGCCCTGACGCCGGCATTAAGGGAGTTTTATTCTGACAGATACAATACAGCAATCAATAAAGTCTTATTATATGGAGCTGATATACATGGATTTGCTCGCAGGATTTATGCCCCACTCTGTAAGCCGGCGCTATTTCACGTCTTGCCTCAACCTGTAATTGAAAATAAATCTCCCCAAATACTCCAGGTTCTGGTCGCCTGGATGTGTGGGCAACATCGGAAGAGGAAGCCGGTCTTCCCTCGGGAACAGGTAGCTCTCTGATCCCTGCCATTCATGCTCCAGTGCGCTTTGACTCAAAGGGGAGGGGACGGAAATAGCCCTTTGCACGGTGGAGGGGCGTACGTATGCACAGACTCAAGGCGGAGGCCAGGCACGTCGGTCGGGCTGCGCTATACGCTCGCATTCTTTCCGACAGGGCTCAAACAAGAGACGTTTCTGGCAGATGGCACCCCCTATGCCTCTTCGCACCACAGACGCGTCACTCACTCGTAAGCAGCCTCTAATGTTCTGCGGTTCTTTTGTCATGACAGAAGCAGCCTTCCACACATACTTCAGAGCCTTGGCGCAGAAAGTCCTCCATTGGCTACAGGCGGATTATAATGCTAGTCTCCCTTGCAGGGTTGTGGTAAGGTTTTTATCTGGTGTAGTGCCGGTTTGGTGTAGTGGTTAAGTGCCCGGACTCGAATCTGGGAGAACCAGGTTTGATTCCCCACTCCTCCACTTGCAGCCACTGGATGACCTTGGGCAAGCCATAGTTCTGTCAGAGCTGTTCTTGAAAAAGAGCCGTTTCTGTCTGAGCTCTCTCCGCCCCACCTACCTCACAGCCTGGGTGTCTGTTGTGGGGAGGGGAAGGGAAAGGAGTTTGTAAGCTGCTCTGAGACTCCGAGTGAAGGGCGGGGTATAAATCCAATCTCCTCCTCCTCCTCCTCCTCCTCTTCTTTACAACATTTCTAACCTGCTTTGCTCCTCAACATGGGACCCAAAAGATGACAACAAAATAACGTGCTGGAGGGACTCTATGGATGTCCCTTGTGGGCAGACATTGTTTGAGTGTTATGGAATGTCTGTGACAACATGGCAGCTCAGCCAATGGCCAGGGGGGGCATGCACACAGGTAGGCAAAGCCAGTTTTTAGCTGGGCGGTGCTGGATTGCTTGGCAAGATGCAGAAAAGGCAGTTCCGTGTCACGCAAAGCAGGCAATTGAAAGACTACAGCTCCCATCTCGATTCTGTTGGCACGCACAGTTGTAAGACGAGCTAGAGACGTCTGTGCAGACTCCCCTGCCCTCTGGGCATCTGCCCCACTTCTGGGCACTCTCCAGCTCCCCGACCTGCCCTAGAAGTCTGGGCCGCCGCTCCCTCCGTCACAAGAAGCAGCCGCAGCAGCAGCGTGTTAGCACTGCCGTGCGCTTTTGCTGCGGGCAATTATTCTTCATTTGCTGACCTGCTGCTTTCCAGGAGTGTCGTTAGCAATCAGCAGAATGCTAAATTATGGCTCGGAGTCAAGAGCGCCGGAGCTGTGTGCCCTCCCCAGGCTCACTCTGCTCCCGGTGTGCTCCTGCCCCAACCGAGCGCCTGCTTCCTTCCACATGTCCTTGAAGAACATCCTGCCAGCAGCCTCAGGACACGGGGCCCGCCTGCCACAAGACAGGGGGGGCACCACTTACAGTCTGAGGGACACAACTGAGTCGCCACCTGCTTTTGGGGGGCTCTGGGCCGGACCCTGGCTCTTGCCGCTTCTCGGGCTGGAAACAGGACACCACTCGGAGCCCTCAAAGGCCAAGAAAGCCCCAGAGCCCTTTGCCGCGTCCACCCTGCTGGTCTTTGGTGGCACAGCCTTCAAGCCGGGAGCATCAGCCTGCTAACCAACACAGCAGTCTGGTGGGCTGACAAAGCATTCAGCCAGGCCCGTAGCTACAGCGGGGCATCTTGGGGCTAGCCCCCCCAGCTTACTGGCAAGCCCCCTCAACATCCCATCCAGGCTAAAGGCCCCCAAATGGTGACTGATGCAGGGAAGGAGCCGGGTATTCCTTTAATTTGAAGAAGAAGAAGAAGAGCAGGAGGAGAAGGAGGAGGAGTTTGGATTTATACCCCGCTCTTCACTTAGAGAGTGGCTTACAAACTCCTTCCCCTTCCCCTCCCCACAACAGACACCCTGGCTGTGAGGTAGGTGGGGCTGAGTGAGCTCTTGACAGAAACTGCTCTTTTCCAGGAACAGTTCTTATCAGAACTACGGCTTGCCCAAGGTCATCCAGCAGGTGCAAGTGGAAGAGTGGGGAATCAAACCTGGTTCTCCCAGATTAGAGTCCGCGCACTAAACCACGATACCAAACTGGCTCAAATTTGATTAGCCAGTGCCCCCTAAGAAATTTAAATGCCCCCCGACTGAAAAAATCCTGGCTATGGACCTGCATTCAGCATCTCAAGAGTCCACCATCTGAATCCCGTTCTAGTCTAGACACAAGAGCTGTGGGAGAGGTGCCGGTGTGGAAGGTGCCCCTTTGACAGCACTCTGTCTGGAACAGACCCTTGGCTGGGTCGTGCCTGCATGGCTCATTCTCTCTTTCGACATGAGATGTACTTAAAACACTTTGCTGCACAGGGCCAGAGGTCAGGGAGTCCCGGCAGCCTGGGCACTTGCTCACAATGAAGGCTCCAAACCTGGCACGCAGGGTTCGGAGATCTGTTTCCCAGCGTGTTCTCCGCACACGCCCTTGCCATAGCTACAGCCCTTCTCTCATTTGCATTCTTCAGGCTTGCTATGCCAGTAATTAACTCTGTTTAACTCATTCACATGCATTCTCTAGCACTCACTTAGTAACAGCCATTTTGCTACTCCACATAAAAGCCTGATGAGTCGGCATCTCCCTGGGATGCATCAAAAGTATGGAGAGAGCCTGGCCCACTGGGTCACACACGGTGTGAGCCAGGCTTGTTCTGTGCATCTGACAGCCAAGCGCAAGTGGAGAAACCCATGTCCCAAACACCTCAGCACCCCTCCAATTTTTTTTTTAAAATAACCCTTGAGCCCTAACCGCTGCAGAGGGCGGTTCAAGAGCATCATAGCCCACACCTGTGAACTCTGGGGAACCTGGGCCTCTGCAACGGCAGAACCGGCCTCATCCGGATTGGCACGTATGCGGAGCAGGGTAGCTAACCAGGCAGCTCCTGTCTACACTGCCTACAAAATTAGGTGCAAAGGATCCAGAAGAGGGAAACCGGAGCTGAGGGGACCCTGAGAGAAAAATGATTACAACACCTCCACGGCCCCAGCCACTCCCAAACGAGAGGAAGGATGAAGCGAGAATCCCGGCGACAGAGCTTGCCTCTGATCTGCACCCACCCCGCCGCCGCCTCCCCCTCGCGCTGCTAGCTTGGAAGTTAAATTTGGTCCGCGAAAGGGTTAAGTTTAATTTATACTGATTTCCATTTAATATCATTCTCTCCCCGTAGGAGCCAGCAGCTGTGAGCTGATTGTAGTTTCTCATTATGCAGTCTGTATCGCTAATGGTCTGTGACAAAGGCATGCCATCTTCCAGGCCGTACCCCCGAGAGCCAATTAAACACACATACTCCCTTCCTGTTTGCAGTGCATTACAATGAAATTAAACTGAATTTCAAAATCATTTTCTCCTAAAGACATCTCTTTACAATAATTAATGCATGCTATTCCTTTGCATCTGAAATACTCATCAGGAGGGTCGATCCCACCCACCCACCCCCCAAAAAAACCTTTTTAAAAAAATATCCGGATGATCCCCATCTCTGCATCGCCCGCTGCTATCGAGCTGCCAAATCGTGCCCCTTGCCCAAGGACTGTGCCAGTCACAAGGCTTGCCCGAGCGCAGGGTGTGTGTTTTTGCTGAATTAAAAAGAAAAGGTCAGAACAGACATAAAAAGGCCACTAAGAGCGCACCAAAAAGCCAACTTGGAGCATTTGACTCTTCACCCCAACATCATCTTGCATGTACATCACACCTCAAAGCTTCTAAGGCAGGGGGGTCGAACTCATTTGTTAGGAGGGCCGGATCTGTCGGGCCGGGCCATGTGCATCATAAAATGTAATGCCAGGTAGCGGAGATATAAACTTTATAAAGGACACAAACACAAAGATATATTTTTAAACTTAAAAATAAAAACATGCTTAAAACATTGGCTCTGTAAGCTGCAAACCTACTTTTGATTGATTGACATTTCACCACAGAAATCTCATGCTCAGAGTTCTGAGTCCAGGACCCAGGTGGTTAAAACATGAAATGGCTGAGCGATTGAGAGAGTCTGGCGAAGGAAGCGATGAGGCAGCAGCAGCAGCAGCAGCAGCAGAACTGGAAACTGGAGATGGCCAGTTCCACTGCGGGCTTAATGGAAGCCCTCCGGGGGCCTCACCCCTGTTCTAAAGGATTCACATGTTATCTTGCTGCAAGGTTTCAGATGGAAAAAGCACCTGACTGAACCAGGGCTTTTCCCCTGAGGGAACATGCCGGAAGGGGGTTCCGGAACTGACAAAATCCTTTTAAAAATGTTTAAAAGTCTGTGAGTTTCCAGAATACAGATTACATAAGAACATAAGAGAAGCCAATGTTGAATCAGGCCAATGGCCCATCCAGTCCAACACTCTCTGTCACACAGCAGCCAAAATATACCAGGTGCCATCAGGAGGTCCAGCAGTGGGGCCAGGACACTAGAAGCCCTCCCACTGCTGCCCCCTCCAGCACCAAGAATAGAGTGCATCACCTGCCCCAGAATGAGAGTTCCCATCTATACCCTGTGGCTAATAGCCACTGATGGACTTCTGCTCCAGATGTTTATCTAGATTGAAAACTTCCTTTCCCTCTTGAGAGTTCCGGCACCTCTTTTCCCATAAGGCCATCAAGTCAGTTCAGGACAAGCTGAGATTTGAACCAGGGACATCTGCATTGGCCACTCAGTTTCTCAGCTACTCTCCTACAACGGCCCTCTTCCTTGCCAAATGACTTGGATCAGGCAGGAAGCAATATAGGGTCATTCCACACTACCTAACCAGGCAGCAGAGCTTGTTTTGCCACCCAAAGACTGAACGTCCAGGGCCAGACAAAGAAAGCACATCTCCGAAGAGGCGGCATATCAATGCTTTAAATAAATAAATGAAGGGCTGTTGTGCTGCGCATAGGTATTTTTACTGCTGTAACCCTGGCCTGGCTGGACACGAGTTCAACTTAGATGGTTTATTCTGGGCATTAATTTGTTGCCTCTGCAGAGCCTTGCCTAATGTGGACTAGCGACCTGGAGCAGCTGCTGAATGTGGTTTTAAGCTCATTTGGCAGAGTTGTTGGGAAGACAAATCGGGTAAGAGACATCAAGGGCTCTGTGCAGACAAAAAGTGGTGGGCAAGTTAATTTCTCTGCACTAGCAGCCATAGCCCAAGTTGAGGCCAGGCAAAAGAGGCACCCTAGTTTCTTGTTTCCAGCTGAGCAGGCTGGGACAGATGGCCTCCCTCCAGCCTGGAGCCACTGACCGATCGCAGGTGAACAAAAACTTCCAGGAGGCCCTCCCACAGACCCCGAAGCGCAGTACCTGTTCTGAACCAGCCGTCCGGAGTAAAGGCGTCCCTGGTCTCCTTAGGTCTGTTCCAGTATTCCTGAAACACTGTAGGCCCCTTCACAAAGAGCTCCCCTTCTTTGTCTTCCAAACCTGGGGTCACCTGCGGAAACAGAGATGGTCTCGTATTCTCCAAAACAGCCAGCCCCAGGACACTACTGCACAACGAGCAAGACCCCCCGGACCAGATTAACCCCTGTGAGACTGTGAACCTGTTCCTGTGTCTTCCTGCAGACTCCACTGGCTGCTTTCCAGGAGAAGCAGAAGGCTCAGGACTCCAAGACGGGGCCCAGACCTGTCAAGCAAGAACCACCCTCTCGAACCCCCGCCTGCCAGGCATGACCAGAGATGGAATGGGTGGCTGGCTGGCTGGCCAGGCTGCAGATCCAGTCCTCCCTGCCACAATTCCTGGACTGCAGGGCCGAGGCTGGCAGAAAAGTGGCCCACGGTCAGCTGCCCCAGTGATGCCGTCTCAGGCCACATTGCACCCGTTGGAAACTCAGTGTGGTGGAATAGATAGAGGGGTGGACTAGGACCCTGGGCAAGCTGGGTTCGAATTCCCACTTCTACCATGGAAGCTCACTGGGTGATCTTGGGCCTGTCACAAGCTCTCATCCTAACCTGCCTCATGGGGCTGTTGTTGCAAGAAACTGGAGGAGGGGAGAAGGATGTTTTAAAAGGTGCTTTAAGCCCCGACTTGGGGGGAAAGTGGGATGTAAATAAATGGAAATGCTTGGAAATGCACACATCTAGAGGATGCGCCCGCTTTCTCCCCCCCCCCGCAACCAACACGGTGATGTGACCCTTTCCCCTTTTTCTGTGCCACCCTCTCTGCCCTGGAAAGGTGGCAGCAGCCCGAATCGCCAAGCTCCTTCTGCCTGCGAGAGCGAGCTCCTCCTGGTGTGAATCAAAGGTTGGACGGGCTCCAAATTCCTTGTCACCTCGGCCCCAGCTCTGGCACAGGCTCAACCCCGTCTTATCTGGAGCGCAGCTCCTTGGCAGCAGGCGCATCCCTGTTGTGCTATTTCACGATACCATGGCTGGCTTGCAAACAGTAAAACAGAAAGCCCGTGACGTTATCTTAATAGGATTTTGCTTCCTGAACTCGCGGTGTCGGTAGCTGTGCTCCCCAGTGCCCGGGGAACATGTGGGCCAGTTCCGTGGTATCAGCTCGATAACCAGGGGTGTGTGGGGGGGAGCGCAAAATGGAGAGTTCAAAGGGCTTCCTGGCTTACTCGCCTACAGCAACCCCCCCCCATTAGTCCCAAGGCACACTCCCAAACTCGAAGGCTGCTCCTTTTCCTTGATGGGGGGGGCTCCAGTGCAGTCTGCTCGCCAGCTCCTTTCTTCTGCAAAAATCTCCAAGGTATCCTTTCTGTTGATGCACCGGATCTAACTTACAAGCAGCTGTTGAAAGCATCAGATGGCTAATTGCATAGATATCCTATTCTCCCAGTGCCATATTTTAATGCACGTTTCAGCTGCTTTAATGCGTTCAAGCAACTTTAACATGCAGACATGGCGTGCCCCTGGAAGGGCTGGCATTTGATCGCTTTCCGCCACAAAACGGATTCAGCAGGCTGAGCTAGGCCAGCCGGCGCAGCCAGATAAGATTACATTTGCCACGCATGAAAATAAAAAGGTTGTAATAAACTCTCTGAAGGAATAAATCCGGGTGATTATAAAATGCATATTTTCAATGCTTCGATTTTTACCTCTCTATTAGCGGGCAGCCCAGGTAGCTTGCAAAACCGGTGAGAATCAACCTCTGACATCCTCCCCCCCCTCGTTACCAAACACTCAAGTGGTGCACGGCTCTCCAGGATAACCGGACCTTTCAGCCTGCTGCCCTGGATGAACTATAGTGGAGGAACTGGGGATGGGCAAGAAAAGTGCTTGGGAACAGAGGGCAGTCCTTGTGCAATTACTGAACAGGCTATGCCTCAGTTGGGACCACTTTAGTACGACTCACGAAAGTTGGGGGCTTGGATCACACATGCCCTTGGATCACACCGGCTACCTGAGCATGCAGAACTGTACAGCAACACTGTTCTGGGATCCTGTGATGATATTCTAAGGCAGGGGGGTCGAACTCATTTGTTATGAGGGCTGGATCTGACATAAATGAGACCCTGTTCGGCCGGGCCATGTGCGTCATAAAATGTAATGCCAGGTAGCGGAGATATAAACTTTATAAAGCACACAAACACGAAGGGTTTTTTTTTAATTTAAAATAAAAACATGCTTAAAACATTGGCTCTGTAAGCTGCAAACCTACTTTTGATTGATTGACATTTCACCACCGAAATCTCATGCTCAGAGTTCTGAGTCCAGGACCCAGGTTAGAACATGAAATGGCTGAGTGATTGAGAGAGTCTGGCGAAGCAAGCGATGATGCAGCAGCAGCAGCAGAACTGGAGGCAGGAGATGCCCAGTTCTACTGTGGGCCTGATGGAAGCCCTCCGGGGGCCTGATGTGGCCCCCGGGTCGCATGTTTTGAAACCCCTGGTCTAAGGTACGGAGGCTCACTACCACACGGGCATGGCCAACCACACAGTTTGATGACAAGGATAAAGATGGCCTCACCCATGCAGTGGTGTGACCTTTAAACATTAGAGTAGCGCCACGGAATTTAGCCACGGAGAAACAGTCTCCCCACAGGGCTGCTGTTGCAATGTGGATCGGCCCTCTCCGTTGCTACCAGGCCAGCCAATCACGTTTTCAGGAATCACACTGAAAAATGAAAAATGGTGACGGATGCTCTGGCGGTACCAGAGCTTTTGGTGGCTTTACCTGGTCCTGCTACAAGAAGATGGCGACTCGGAAAGGGAGAGTCAAGCGAGAGTGGGAGAGGCTTGCCGGGGAGGGGTCAGGAAATTCTGGCCTGGTGAGGACGGAGGCTGCGTTTTCTGCACCTGTGAGAGCTCAGTGGAACCTCCTGAATGCTGGATATTGGAGAGCCATGTCAGGGGAAGACCACCAACTCGTGTTCTATTTAGTGAAAAAAAAAAACCAAGACATCTGGCAGGCTGGCTCCACCCAACTGGTCTGATCCAAACAGGCAGTTCCGATGCTCTATTGCTACGGTTCTGTCCCTCACAAGAGTTCTGCAACCTGCTGTTGCTTACAGAGCTTGCCTGGAGACTGTGTGGATCGTCAGCAGAGACCTCTCGAGGCAGCATGGGAGAAGCATGGAGTTCAGATCCCTGGCAACGCAACTGAGACACGGGCAGAGTGCCCTTGGGCAGAAGCCACACCGAGGACAACTCAAAAGGGCACATCCCCTGCACTACGAAGTCAGTGAGCACGGCACAAGAACTGCACGGCATTCTGGGAACTTGTTCAACTCTCCCTCCATTGCCTGGCGTGGGAGCGGCTCCTGCCAGATTGTGCCCTTGCTCTAGAGGAGAGTCAAACGCGGGCCCGGCGTATGGACATCAGCATCTCTGCGAAGAGCAAGCGAAGGCAGCAAAAGTACAAACGTGGGCTAATTTTTCTAGTGGGACGCGTTGTAAACGGGCCAGCTGTGCTCTCCGAGATCACCAGCAGCAATGCGCAGGAAAAGCCATAAAATTTAAATTTTAAAGAAGCAACTCCATCATGGCGTATTCCCACTCCCGCCATCATCTCCGCCTGGCACTGGTTAAAAATGCAAAGGGTTTGCGCTGCTGGTTTATATTTGCAATTAAATGATTACCTGAATCAAAGTACTTAAGGAACACGGGGAAGGTTCTGCTTCGTGGGGGCGGGCGGGCGGGTGGGGTGTGTTAAGCGGGAGAAAATCACGCGTGCCCATGCTGTCTGCATAAATGAGCCCTTTATTAATCCATTTGCCCTGACAAAAATCAGAATCTGAATAAACAATTTCTTAATCAAAGCGAAGGAACAGCGGGGTCTCCTACGCCAGGCCCCATCCGGGTGTTACGGGGCTGTGAGACGCTGGCCACACAGCATCCGAAATACTGCAGACAGGCACAACATCGCCCCCATGAAAATGTCACCAAAGCAGACCCTCCCCCAACCAAGGACAGATATGTAGTGCAATCCGGCTAACACTTTCCCGGGGGTTAAGCCGCATTGAATAAAATGAGACTGACTTCTGAGTAGACCTGCTTAGGATTGAAGAAGAAGAGGAGACTGGATTTATACCCCACCCTTCACTCGGAGTCTCAGAGCGGCTTAAAAACTCCTTTCCCTTCCCTTCCCCACAACAGACACCCTGCGAGGTAGGTACAGCTGAGAGAGCTGTTTCCAGAACTGTCCTTGAGCGAAGAACTTGCCCAAGGTCATCCAGCAGCTTCGAGTGGAGGACTGGGGAATCAGACCCAGTTCTCCCAGATTAGAGTCCGTGCACTTAACCACTATACCAAACTGGCTCTTCCTAGATTGCTTCCCTGGGATTGTCCCTTGCAAAGGATTCGTCAAGGGCAAAGTGCAAGAACCCATTCTGCCTCCCCCGCCCCATCTACATTTTGTTGTTCGAAAAAAGCCGGAAATGGACCTTGGAAATGGAGACAGAAGAAGGGGAGTTGTCCTGGAGAACTGCTAGGTTAGAGTCCAAGTAGCACATTAGAAACCAACAAGATTTTGGGGCGTATGAGCTTTTCAGCATGGAGAGAACGTTTTGTCCCTCTACCAAAATACTAGAACTTTGGGGGCATCCAATGAAGCTGATGGGCAGTAGGTTCAGGATGGACAAAAGGAAATACTTCTTTACACAGAGAAGGATTCAAGTGTGGAATTCACTGCCGGAGGAGGTAGCGACAGGCCACAGGCACAGAGAACTTTAAAAGGGGAGGAGGGGGTCTATCAGTGGCTACTAACCATGGTGATTAAAGGGAACCTCCACATTCAGCCTCTGAATCCCAGAGCCAGGAGGCAACATCAGGGGAAGGCCTCAGCCTCTATGCCCTATTGTTGGCTCTCCAGAGGAACTGGCTGGCCCCTGTGTGAGACAGAATGCTTTGCTAGATGGACCCTTACTGGTCTGATCCAGTAGGGCTCTTCTGATGTTCTTATGAAGGCCTCTGTGCCCTGTTGTTGGCCCTCCAGAGGAACTGGTTGGTCATTGTGTGAGGCAGGAGGCTGGACTAGATGGACCCTCACTGGTCTGATTCAGCAGGGCTCTTCTGATGTTCTTATGTTAAACAAAACTCCCTTTGTCAGATTTTTGACTCTCAAAAGCTCATTAGCACCCCCCCCCCGATTTTTTGTTCATCTCTAAGATTCTACCAAACTCAAATCTAGCTCTTCTAGAAGGAGGAGGAGGAGGAGGAGACAGAGATTGGATTTATACAACATCCTTCACTTGGAGTCTCAGAGGGGCTTACACACTCCCTTTCCTCTCCCCACAACAGACAGCCTGTGAGGTAGGTGGGGCTGAGAGAGCTCTGAGAGAACTGCTCTTTCAAGGACAGCTCTGACAGAACTATGGCTTGCCCAAGGTCATCCAGCAGCTGCGTGTGGAGGAGTGGGGAATCAAACCCAGTTCCCCCAGATTAGAGTCCACGCACTTAACCATGACACCAAACTGGCTCTTCTACTGCAGACCAACACGGCTACTGTCTGAAATTGTCCAGGAATGGTTCTCGGAAGACAGGCCAGCCTCTAGGTGGGACCTCGGGATCTCCTGGGATTACAACTCATCTCCAGACCATAGAGATCCATTTCCCTGGAGAAAGTGGTCACTTGGGAGGGTGGACTTTATGGCCTTGTACCCCACTGAGATCCCTGTCCTCTCCAGGTTCCACTTCCAAATCTTCACCTCCAAAGCTTCCCAGCCTGGAGCCAGCCACTCCACCCCACCCTCCGGTCCCCCCTAGTGGCCAGGGGGACCCGGTAACCCTACTGGAGGACTCTGCCTGCAATTGGGGGAAGCCACCAGAGAGCTCAGCAGTACAGCCATCCATCTGCCAGATCCCACCACAAAGAAGCCCTCCCCATCCACCCTGACCTGCGTCCCAAGGGACTGGCCCTGGCCGGCCAACTGCATTCCTCTGGTGGCCGGTGGCTCTGCGAGGGGCGGGCCTGGGGGTTGAGAGCCCGGGGCCCATTTTGCATTAGGTTTCCAATCAGGTGCCAGTGAGCTATATAAACTTTTAATCGCCATCTATTCGGGCAGATTTGCTAGTAGTAAAACGCGCAGCGGCACATCACCGATCTCCTAGGCAACCCGGTCTCACGTACCCATTTGTAATTAAAAATTTCCCCATAAGCTCCCTTCCCGCACAAGCGGCATTATCTCCGGTCTGTGCTGCTGTCCTGCAGCAGGCAACTGCGAGGCACCGCGGGTCCCCTCCTGCCGGAGAGAAGGCAGATTTCAGCTCCTTGGGGAGACAACTCTGAGCAAGGAATGGGGGGGGGGAGTCATCCAAAGCCCCGACTGTAATCTTCAAAAGCCACATTTCACATCTGGCTTTGCAAGGGCAACTTTTCATAAAGGAGGGTGGGAATAATGCGATCAATTCGCTGTTCCATTCTGAAAGGCTTCTCATTTGAAAATGAGGGGAGAAAGGGAAGGAGGGGGAGGGAGGGAGAGAAATTCTACACGGCGGGCCCGATTTGTAAATTGTTAAGAAACTTGACACTTATTCAAACAGGCACAATGTCGATAGCCCAAAAGCAAAAACCATTTGCCACAAAATTAGCCCAGACTTTCTTTTTTTGGCACCCTTATGGAAGGGAAGATGTCTGCATTGCCTAAGACATTCCCAAAGGGAGGGCCACTGACCCAGGAATTCCTGAACACGACTTAAACCACTGTCTGCTTTTTTGTTTTGTTCCAAGACACTGAAAGGCTGGACAACACTTCCAATTACCATGTCAGATTACATAAGGAAGCCATTGAAATTCATAAACATAAACACAATTCCAACAGGAAGGAAGAGAGTTGTGTCCTGAAAAACACAAAATGCTCTACATCTTACAATAGCTCTACAGATAAGATTAGAGTTTCAATAGCCATTCCACACACAAAAGAACCTCCTCAGGAAACAATCCATAGACAAAAGAACCTCCTCAGGAAAGCTCCTCCATTAGCATGTTCATAGCCTGGAGAATTACTACAAGATAATGACTCAGCCCTACCCCACCTTCTGGAGTAGATATAAATTACCTGCCTACCATTTTTCTGCTCACCTTGACACAGAGAGTCCTCCATCTTTCTGTGTTATACCTCTGAGGATGCCGGTCACAGCTACCGGCGAAACGTCAGGTCCTACAATGCCAAGACCATGGCCACACAACCCAGAAAATCTACAGTAACCGCTGTCTGCTCTGTTTTAAAAATGGAACTAATTCTTATTTGCGGGTACACCTTGAATGTAGATGTAAGAAAGGTAACTGTCATGCCCAGAACCCAAACACTCGCACGGTCCTACATCAAAACGGCATTGGTCAGTAAACAATCTCACAATTCTCTGTGCAACCACAAAAATAAGCATTCTGCAGGAAAAGCTGCCTCCTTTGGGCATGCCAGGACGGAATGCCACCCCTCCCACTCCTGCGGGGGAACCCTGGGTGCTGAGGAAGGCAGCGTTTCATGGGGGGCAAAAAGAGAGTCTACTTTGCTATTCGAACCAGTTCCCTGCAGGAAGGAAAAACACATTTCACATGCACACACACACACACAGTTTGTTAAATATTTTAACCCAGTTCGCGCTCAGCATTTTTGAGCTGCATCTTGGTGCACCAAGAAAATGCTACGGGCTGCCCAGAACTCAAGACCCCTTCTAAGAAAGTCCGACCCACTGGCAGAGAAATCAGGGAAAGTTCTCCTGCTTTAGCCTCGCAGGATGGTGAACTTGTGTGAAGGCGTTCGAGATGGCCTTGGGACGGCGGCGGAGGTTGGGGTGGCATGCTTCAAAACCAAAGAAGCTCTCTCCTCAAAAGGCCAGAGAGAAGGCTCGCTGTTTGAAATGGGGGGGGGGGGATATTTCAGCACAAAGCAACAAGAAGAGAATCTGCACACTCTGAAAAACTGATCCAGGGAATGAACTCCGGAGGCCTGAACAGGGACTCTTGGGGAGACTGCGCTTAACATGTTGCCGTTACCTACTGAGCTCTGTGTATCCCCCCCCCAACAGCCAGCAGAGACTAAACAACTTATGCTGGAGGTCAGGCAAACGGACGTTGATTGGCTTTGATTCACACTGTCCCCTACACGGAGCTCCGCATGGGTCTACGAGATCACCAGGGTGTGTCTGGACAGCAGCTTTTTGCTGGGCTCCAAGGCACAGGACCTGAAAAACATTTTGGGAGCGCCAGGTGCCAGGGAAACCACAGCACTCAGCTTCAGGAGCCAGCCGGCCACAGGTTATGAAGAATATATTGCTGGTCCATCTCAGACTGGCACCGCCCAGTCCCCAAAGCCTTGAGAAAAATGCCTGAATTTGGCAAAGTGCAGCATTGGAGGCTCTGCCCGTGTGGGGCGTCTGCCTTTGGTTCTGCATCTTTCTTAGGGTAGCCCATTCCAGGTTGGGAAATTCCTGGAGATTTCAGCAAAGCATAGAATATTTGGGGGGGGGGAGAGAGATTTCTGCTTACAACCAGGGGTTGCCAACCTACAGGTGATGGCTGGAGATCTCCCGCTATTACAACTGATGTCCAGGCAATGGAGATCAGTTGCCGTGGAGAAAGTAGCTGCTTTGGAAGATAGACTCTGTGGCATTATACCCCATTGAAAAAGGAGAAGAAGAGAATAAGAGATTGGATCTATACCCCACCCTTCACTACCCAAAGGTGTCTCAGAGGGGCTTACAAGCTCCCTTCCCTTCCCCTCCCCACAACAGACACCCTTTGAGGGAGGTGGGGCTGAGAGAGCTCTGACAGAAGCCGCTCTTTTTCAAGAACAGCTCTTATCAGAACTACGGCTTGCCCAAGGTCATCCAGCCAGGTGCAAGTGGAGGAGTGGGGAATCAAACCCGGTTCTCCCAGATTAGAGTCCGCGCACTTAACCACGACACCAAATTGGCTCTCCCTCCCCTCCCACCCACCCACCCCACTCTCTAGGTATTTCCCCACCTGGAGTTGGCAGCCGACTATGGTATACCATACTGTTTACCCTTTGAAGGTGTCACTTCCTCTAGCGCAGGAGTGGCCAAACTGTGACTCGGAAGCCACATGTGGCTCTTTCACACATATTGCGTGGCTCCTGGCAGGGCATCTGGGGAAGCGAAGGGGAGGCATGCCTCCCCTCCCCAATCGGCCTTCCCTTCCCCAGCCAGTGCTCCCCTGCCCGGGTCGGGTTGAGGAGTGGGGGGGGAGCAGTGAAAGAAAGCAACTCTAACTTTAAATGCGTTCTCAAAGGCCCCCCCACCACCTACAAATATCACTGGACAAATAAATGTCATTATCCATATCTATTTTTATGAATGTTCTAATGTAAGTGGTTACGTTGATAAATACTTATCCTGTAAATTGTTGGTATAATTGAAAATTGAATTTTTATATATATATATATATATATTATATGTTGTTGTAAAGTCGCACAGTCGAGTCCGACTCTTTGCGACCTCATGGACCAGATTACTCCAGGCCCTCCTGTCTTCCGCTGTCCGCTGAAGTTTGCTCAATTTCATGTTCCTTGCATCAATGACACTGTCTAACCATCTCATCCTTTGCTGTCCCCTTCTTCTTTGACCTTCAATCTTTCCCAGCATCAGGGTCTTCTCCAGTGAGTGCTCCCTCCTCATTTACATTTATTTATTTTTTCAGGGCTATTTTTGGGCAGGAACGCACAGGAACGGAGTTCTGGCTGGCTCCTCAGTTGGCCACACCTAACAGGAACTCATTGGCATAATAGGCCACACCCAACAGCAGAAACCCGTTAGGATTGGCTATATTAGGGGTTTGTGGCCTAACATGCAAAGAAGTTCCTGCTCCAAAAAAAGCCCTGGGTTTTTACAACAAACAAGGTAAACAGAATAAGAAGCAAAAGGTGGGTGTGGCTGGATGACCACACTTGTGGTAACATGGGGGTGTGGCCTAATATACTAATGAGTTCCTGCTGGTTTTTTTCTACAAAAAAAGCCCTGTCTATTTTTATCCCTTTTGTTTTTATTTTTGACAATCTCATTTAATGTTAACAAAAAGCAAATCTGCATATTTTTCCAATAAAAACACGTGTAATATTTGTTCATCGCATGCGGCTCTCAAACATCTGACGTCTATTCTACGTGGCTCTTACGTTAAGCAAGTTTGGCTGCCCCCTGCTCTAGAGGAACTGGTCTCTGCAATCCAGGGATCAGTTATAACACCGAGAGAACTCAAGACCCCACCTGGAAGCTGGAAACCCTAACCTTTCCACAGGCCTGGGCTGAAGCTACTCTGCTAGTGGACGGCCACAAGGCAGTGATGTGGAGAAGGCCTCTGCCTGCATTGGGAGATGTAAGCAGGACCCCTCCATTAGATCTGGCAGCCAGATGAGGAAGAGGAGGATTTGGGGGCACAAGCCGGCCCTACTTTCCCAAAGCTCTTGAACGCAGCCCTGCAGCCCAGTCCTTGTGGACACCCGAAGTCGCCTGATCGTGGTCCCCCTCAGCCTGGTAATGCCAACCTTCTCTGAGGCTTTTCATGTTCCTTTTCACTGCAGAGAACAGGGATTGACCCCCAAGACTTCTGCACCCTCTTCTGCTGAGTTATGACCCTTTGCAAGTTGCAGGCTACACTCTCTCTCTCTCTCTCTCTCTCTCTCTCTCTCTCTCTCTCTCTCTCTCTCAGAAGGCCTGTTGCACAGAAACCGCACACTCTCCAAATTTAACACTCTCCCCGTTAGAAGCGTGGCACTCTGAACAGCTGCAAAGATACAAACCCATTTTATCTGCTGACAGCGCGCCATTGTCAAGGCCTCGAGCTTAACGCTCCCATCTCAGCGAGCATTTCTTTCTTTCTTTCCTTTCTAAGGGGAGGGGGGAGAGTCATGGTGGTGGTGGGGGGGACATTAAAATAAATAGACAGACAATACCCGCTATGCTCCAAGAGTTTGCAGGCTCCTGCCAGCTGGGAAGCTACAGCCTATGAAATATGCATCGCCGTGAACAAAGCGAGCCGAAATATCCAGGGTTTGGGGGTGAGAGGCAAGTAACCCTTTCCTGCGTGCAGTGCTGTTGAGGTGAGAACGTGCAGGCATCAGCAGAGGTCACAGGGGCACACAAGTGCCAGCTGTGCCACAGCAAAGAAGCAGGAGATGGCAGGGAAATTACATTACCATGAAATATGCACTGGAATTAAACGCAGCCCTATGAATGAATCAGGATCGGAGAGGCATAGGAACATCAGAAGATCCCCTGCTGGATCAAACCAGTGGTCAATTCAGGCCAGCATCCTGTCTCACACAGTGGCCAACCAGTTTGGTCTAGCGGTTAAGTGCGCAGACTCTAATCTGGGAGAACCAGGTTTGGTTCCCCACTCCTCCACCTTAGCTGCTGGATAACCTTGGGCAAGCCATAGTTCTGACAAGAGCTGTTCTCTCATGGACAGTTCTCGAGAGAGCTCTCTCAGCCCCACCGGTGTCTGTTGTAGGGAGGGGAAGGGAAAAGAGTTTGTAAGTCTCTCTGAGACTCTGAGTGAAGGGCGGAGTATAAATCCAAATCCTCACAAGTATGCAATCTGATGGAAGAACTGATCTATAGGGTAACCCTGTCAGAGTGTGCCTGCACGCGTTTTTGTGTTTGTAAAGTGCCGTCCAGTCACAACTGACTTAGAGTGCCCCTAGTCTAAAGTTTTCAAGGCAACAGAGAAACAGAGGTCGTTTGCCATCACCTGCCTCTGCATAGCAACCCTGGACTTCCTTGGTGGTCTCCCATCCAAATACTAACCAGGGCCAACCCTGCTTAGCTTCCGAGATGTGACAAGATCCAGTTAGCCTGAGCCATGCAGCTCAGGGCAACCCCGTCAGTCCAGCATATAGATGAGTTCAGGTGGATAGCTGTGTTCAGCGGCACCTTTAATTCCAGCGGCACCTTTAAGACCAACGAAGTTTTATTCAAGGTATAAGCTTTCATGGGCACGCACTGTAAGAGTGGACTGTAAACTGAATATGAGCAGTCAGTGTGCTGCGGTGGCAAAAAAGGCAAATTCAGTCTTGGGTTAGCATCGAAACCATAGCATCAAAATCGCAGGAGGTCGTAGCCCCTCTGCATACTGCCTTGGTCAGGCCACATCTTGAGTCCTGTGTGCAGTTCTGGAGGCCTCACTACTAAAAGGACGTGGGCAAAATGGAGAAGGTGCAGAGGAGAGCGACGAGGATGATCAGGGATCTGGAGACTGAGCCCTACGAGGAAAGGCCAAGGGCCTTGGGAATGTCTAGTTTGGAGAAGAGGAGATTGAGGGGGGACAGGATTGCTCCCTTTAAACATCTGAAAGGCTGTCCTTGGGAGGAGGGCAAGGAGCTGCTCCAGTCGGCAGCAGAGGAGAGGACCTGAAGCAACGGGTTTAAATTACAGGCAGGAAAGTATTGGCTAGATATTAGGAAAAACTTGTTCATGGTCAGAGTGGTCCAAAGGTGAAACCAGCTGTCTAGGGAGGTGGTGAGCTCCCCTTCGCTGGCAGCTTTCAGGAAGAGGCTGGACGGATATTTGTCAGAGATACTTTAGGCTGGTCCTGCATTGGGCAGGGGGTTGGACTAGACGGTCTGTACGGCCCCTTCCAGCTCTACGATTCTATGATTCTATGACTCGAACTTAGTACAGCATATAAATGGCCAGTCTTCATTTTCACACACTGCTTGTAGCAACACAATGGATGCTGCAGGGGGGAGACTTTCCACTTTAGTTAACCCATACGAATGGTGTTATCTATTGCGTGACAGTAATTTCTCACTTTAGACGTACAACGAAGACCCCGACTACCAGAAAATCGTCTTATATTTTTTGAAGTAATGACTTGTAGCAATGGCAAAGCCCCAACTGGCACGGTCGCCTCCCTCCTCCTCCTCCTCCTCCTCCTCCCTGGTCTATCAAGGGCAAAAGTGCAGGCCACGGCAGAAGAGCCCAAGAGCTGCTGGAGCCCAAACGGAAGCTGTGCCAAGGTTCACGGAGAGGTTTCAGCTCTCTCTAATGAAGCAAAGTGGGAGAAGGGACGGCGAGCGCCAGCAAACTTCCCGCTAAGGAGATTATTGATCTTTGGCAGTGCCAGAAACTAGCTTTGCAAATTACATCCGCCCTCTGGCTCCACTCTTGCCCGGCGGCTCTCAGGCTGCCAAGTGAAACTTTCGAAGGCACGCTGGAGAAGCGATGGCTTTCTCGGCTGGCTTTCGCCTGGTGGATTACGATTTTGCTCCAGGGCGGGGTGTGTGTGTGTGTTCCTTCCAAGTTGTAAGGGGGTCTATCAGCCGTATAAGTTGCACAGAGGAACTTTGGGAGCAAAGGACCTGGAGCAATTAGAACGCGTCCAACCATGACGGGGGTTTTAAGCACTCTGGAGAGGGCAGGAGAAGGTAGGGTCGAAGAGATGCTGAGTGTTCTCTCACACGTATACGTTTCTGTTAGCACAAGCCTAAGTGTTACATTAGAAGTGCTTCTAGGAACGCCAAATAGAGATCTAAGAAATTTAGACTGAACCCTTTCAAGGGTCTTTAGATTGGCAGAAAGTCCAATTTGTGAGCCATACAGGAGTTGAGTCAATGATTTTGCCTGGAAGGTTTTTAAGGCCATGGGGAGAAAGCCCGCACCTTTCCTTCTAAATAATCGAAGAATGGCATTTGCACTTCTCTCTGCCAGGTTAGCTGATGAGGACGGATGTGCTGAGAATTTGGAATGATAAGAAAAGGTAATGCCTAAGTATTGAAAGTTCTTAACTTGATCTATGGCATTTACTTTAATATTCCAGTTGAACTCCCTGAACGAGTTACCAAAACGGACAATCTGAGTTTTAGCAAAATTAATAGATAGTAATTCGGTGTCACGTTGCTCTTTAAATTTTATCAGGGCTCGCTTCAGGCCAATCCTTGGTCTGGGATAAAAGAACAGCATCGTCAGCCTACATTAAGATTGGAACCTTTCTGCTACCTGAGAATGAGGGAGCATGAGTATCAATTGAATGAGGGCATGTGATTAAAGAGTCAACATAGATGTTAAATAAGTTGCACAGAGGAACTTTGGGAGCAAAGGACCTGAAGAAATGAGAATAAATAGAATAATTCCTGAGTGTTCTCTCACACGTATACATTTCTGTTAGCAAGAGAAGGAGACACAACAGCCACTGTGAGGGCAGGCAGGCTGGAAAGTGTCCCAAATCAGACTCTGGGATTCTGAGCCCAGCAGCGCCTCAGCCTATGGCCCAACTGGACCAGCAGCTCCATGTACTGGACCCCAAGCCTAGTCAGAAACCGGCCATAAAAGGATGGTGTGGAGGGCTTGGGAGCAACGGCAGCACACGGACAGAGGCGCAGAACACGCCGAGGCAACTCTCCCCAAACGCAATTCCTTCCTCCTGAACTTGAAAGGCTCGGCCAAGGAAAACAGACAGCAGGGAAATATTATTTAGCATTATGCATACAGTGATCAAGACGTGTGGCATTTCACAGGAAAACAGGGCCCTGCCCCAAGGAGAATACAATCTAAAATTTGAGACCACAAAGGGCAGGGAGGGAGGCGGAGAGGGGGATCGACGGGGCACCAGAAGACCCAGATCCCTTTCGCATGTGCTGCTGTCAAGCCAAGTCCCTTAAAAAGAGTTAATGAAAAGGCTGGACAGAGACAGCAGCCAGGACTCTCCCTCACAAAGAGGGCCATTGGGCCAATTCTCTGTGGGCAGACAACACCCTCTCCCCTCTTTGTGGAGAGAGGGGGTTCAGAAAATCCCTTGGGAAAACCTGCCGGGGGGTGGGGCGGGGCGGAATCAGCAAGAGGATTGGAGCCAAGCCCAGCAATGGGTAAACAAGCTGAATTAGTTGCTGTAGATTTTCCAGGTTGCATGGCCGTGGTCTTGGCATTGTAGGACCTGACGTTTTGCCATTAGCTGTGACTGGCATCCTCGGAGGTATAGCACAGAAAGACGGAGTACTCTCTTTGTCAAGCTGAAGCTTAATCCTGACAACAGAGAGGTTCCCTGGGTTAGCAGAAAGGCAGACCAGGGACTTCAGATCTCCGCTGTCTGGGATGGGGTTGTACTCCCCTTGAAAAGCCAAGTTGGCCGCTTGGGAGGGCTGCTTGACGCAGCGGTCACCTTAGGGAACCAGGCAGCTGCAGGGGCACAGAGCGCCTTCGTCCGGCTTCAGCGGGTGGGTCAACTCTGCCCATTCCTGGCCAGACCACCAGCCCATCCACAATGCTCCCTCTAAGCTGTGGAGTCTTGTGAGCAAAAATTCTACTTGGTGATCTACTGGCATTCAAGTTGTGAGCGAGGGATTTGGCTACGGCATAGATGAGTTTCCTCTGGAGCCATCCTTCACGAGCTAAGGCAAAAATGTGTGAGCCAGAGGCTAAAAAACCATGAGCTAGCTCACACTAACTCAGCTCAGAGGGAACGTTGCCGGCCATCCATCTTGGAACTGTCTGTTTTGACTGACGGCCTCTCTCCAAAGTCTCGGGCAGAGGAAGGCCTTTCCCAGCAACTGCTCCTGAGGTCCTCCAACTGGAGGTGCTGCCAGCGACTGACCTTTGCCATGCACAGCAGGTACTCTGCGGCCAATCCTGTTATTCATTTGGGAACACAAACATGTGATTCAGAAAATCAACCAGGAGCTGCCTGGCCCCCGTCCAGCTTGAGCCACATCTCTGCCCTCAGAGCTGGCAGAGCAAAAACCCAGAGGCCTCGACGCTTTCCCTGCTTGCCTTGCCCCTCCCTCGCCTCCTCTGGGCCCAGCCACCTTGGTACCTTGGTGCCATGCTCATCACCTTCAGCGTGGACGGTGTAGGCGGGGCCCTCCCACTGGGAGCTCTCAGTGGCAATGCGGACCTTCACCCCCGGCAGCGGAGTCCCTACCGAACCTGGGAAAAGAGAGGCAAGAAGAGGAACGCTAAAGCTGGGAAAAGGAGCAGCCCAAGTGCTACAGACAGCAGCGGGTGAGGAATTTGGGCTTCCTCAGCGGGATGCTTCCTTGCTTCAGTGCAAAACAAGTCCTAAGGTAGACCAAGAGGGGAGCCATACTGGTCTGCAGCGATGCTCTGTCTAAGCTGTGGAGAGCAAAAATTCTACTTCGTGAGCTACTGGCATTAAAGTTGTGAGCAAGTGATTTGGCTACTGCATCGATTAGTTTGCTCTGAAGCCCTTCTTCCGGAGCGGAGACAAAAATGTGTGAGCCGGAGGCTAAAAAACTGTGAGCTAGCTCACACTAACTCAGCTTTGAGGGAACCCTGGTCTGCTGGAGAACAGCGAGATTCGAGTCCAGAAGGGACAAAGGGAGCTCTGACCCTCGAAAGCTTTCCCCCAAGAACCCCAAAGGTGGAATTCCACTTTCTATAAAAGCCAAACACAAAACCACTCTTTTTGCAATTAAAAGAAACTGCATGGGATTTGCATGACTTGTTTTTTTAAATTTATACCATCACTGTGTTTTTAACACCATTATCTTAGCACGGACTTTGGGGCGAGGTACAGAATTACTACCAACCCCTGACATGGGGTTGCCAGCTCTGGGGAGGGCGGGGTTTGAGGAAGGGAGGGACCTCGGCAGGAGATCTCCAGGTGCCACCTGGAGGTGGGCGGGAACAGCGCGGAACAATTAGCAGGTGCGCTGGACTGGATCCCTCGCTTGCAGAAGCTCCCGGGGGGGAATGGGACTGGCTAGAGAGAGGAGAGCCCCTCAAGGGGCTCCAACACCCACTTCAAGGAGAAAAACAGTTTGGGCTTCCTGCCGAGTGAACCGTACACCTGCGCACGATTCCCATGGTGCACGGGTAATCTGAAGACACGACACAGTTTGGTGTAGCGGTTAAGAGCGCGGACTCTAATTCTGGGAGAACCGGGTACGATTCCCCACTCCTCCACATGCAGCCGCTGGTGTGACCTTGGGTCAATCATAAGTTCTGTCAGAGCTGTTCTCTCAAGGGCAGTCCTCAAGAGAGCTCTCTCAGCCTCACCTACCTCACAGGATGCCTGTTGTGGGGAGGGCTAGGGAAGGGAGTTTGTAAGCCACTCAGAGACGCCTTTGGGTAGTGAAGGGCGGGATATAAATCCAATTTCTACTCTCTTCCTCTTCTCTTATTACAAGGAGAAGGAAGGGTCTGCACCCAGGTTTCACAATGCTCCACATCCACGCACAGAGAGAGAGAGAGAGAGGGGAAAAAACAAACAAAAGTCGTCGTCCTCAATGCTTTAATTCAGTTCCCATATTGCCAAAATAAACCCCACACTTAACAGCAGCCCCTGCTGGGAACTGACTTATCACACTTTCTCCACAAAGGGTCTCTCCCTGCCCCCTCGCCCGCCCCCCCACCAAAACTGACAGAAAGCAGAGGTCTATAAAACGCTGGGAAATGCTGACAACGTTAATTATAGCGAGCAGCAGCACGACAGCGCAATTAAAGTCTTCCTGCGAAGACAATGACTTGTACTCCTCGGGCCTGAGTGACATTTCAGAACGAAGTCTGCACGGCTAACGGGGGTCCGATTCGGCTCCCTGGTGACACCAGCAGAGATCTGGGGAGGAGGAGAGGAGAAGGGGGTGGGGGGAGAGGAAGATCACATCCTAAGTGTTCTTTTTTAAAACTGCCACCATCTTGGTTGCTTCTTGTCCTCGGCCAGCACTGCTGCAGAACTTGGGGGGGGGGACACTGCTGCCTCTCTCCCCTTTGGCGTGAGAGCTCCCCCGGCCCCTTGGCGTGGTGCCCACCCGGCTGCAGCCGGCTCCGGCAGCCCAAGACAGGCAGCAGTCGGAGAAGGAAGCAACCCTATTAGTCCTCCACCTCCGGCTTCCCCCTCTGTTTAAGTTAGATGTCAGTTCTTCCCTGATAAATTTAATTGGCCCTGCGGTCTGTGTCCTTTGGTATCAGGGGACCTGGATGCCTGTTCCGCCTGGTGGTGTCCCGGGGGAATTGAAACAGGCCAACGATAAGGCTCTCCGCACTCTCCCTGTCAACAGCCGATGGAGTCCCCACTGCAGGAGCTATTAGCCGCCTCTGATCTAAACCTCCAATTAGAGTGGTGATTAGGCCCAGTGAGGCATTCGCCGGCCATGAATTATTCATCTCCCTTCACAGTAACAACACCGAGGGGGATTCAAGAGAGAGAGAGAGACAGAGACAGAGAAAGAGAGCGAGCTGCAGAAGGCAGAGGCATCTTAAGCAGGGCTTTAACCATGTACAAGCACAACATTTTCATCTCCTCTCCTTTCAAAGGTGCAGCCCGCCCGTACCTTCAGATCTCGGGCACCGGGAGAGCGGCAGTGTCAGGGGCCTTGCCGGTGACAAGAAACAGGCCCTCTGGCGTGTGTGGGGGGGGGGTCGGGGGGGCGAAGGCGGCAAAGGAAGATTTTTTTTTTCTTTTGGTCATGCTCAAAAATACAATGGAGGGGTTTTTTTGAATCTCCAGAATGCACATTTGCAAGCGTCAATGGAGGCAGGTGAAGGTGTGTATTCTGGCCACAGACACTCCCCCTCCTGCCATTCCAGCACAGCGGGTGGGACTGGGGGGGCACATTCCTTTGCACAGGCAGCCCTCCCCTGGAACGGAAGTGGCTTCCCGGGCACAGGTAGGCAGGCATCTGTTTGCCGGCCAGGATGAAGGAAGGGGGAGAGCGGCAGGCTTCCCCAAGCCCCTCCCGCCCGCCCAAGGCCTGGAAACCTGTGCAAGGAGAAGGCAAGCGGCCATGTGGACTCTGTGCCAATTATAAGCCTCCCCGAGAACTGGCTTTATGCTGGGCCCTCTTCTCCTCGTTCTGCCGCCCCACTCCACACCCCGTCCTGCCAGCTGTCTGGGCCTGACGCTTTCGGTTGTTCTAATTATTCTCTTTTGTCTGCCTTGTCTCGACCTCAGCATCTCCTTTCTGTTTCATCCTCGCCCGCCCCCCCAGACTCTTGGCACTGGTCCTGCTGAACAAGAGGCAGCCCGAGAGAGCCCGGCCGCTGGAAGTGCATTGAGGTTGCCGTGGCTGCTGTATGCAAAGACGCTCTGCCCCAGCAGAGGGGCAACAGACAGGCTCAGGCTACTGTGCCTCGCTGTCTCCCAGGGGTGGTCCTGAAGACCGCAACCGTTGCTGTTGCGGCCCGTGGGGTTGGCCACAGCGAGGTGTCTGCCAGAGTGGTGAGCCAGTGCGGTGTAGTGGTTAGAGCGTTGGACTACGATTTGGGAGGCCCAGGTTCGAATCCCCACTCTGCCTTGGAAGCTTGCTGGGTGACAGTGGGCCAGTCACACCCTCTCAGCTGATTATTGTTTATTTAATTTATACCCCACCCTGTCCCACAAGTGTAGGGGCTGCGGTGGCTCAGAGGTTAAGACGCTGAGCTGCAGACTGGAAGATCGGTAGTTCAGTAGTTCAAGACCCGAGTGCCGCATGACGGAGTGAGCTCCCGTCTCTGGCCCCCGCTCCTGCCAACCTAGCAGTTTGAAAGCAAGAAATTGCAAGTCGATAAATAGGTACCGTTTTGATGGGAAGGTAACAGAGTTCCGTGCGCCTTGGCATGCTGGCCACATGACCACAGAGAGGTCTTCAGACAGTGCTGGCTCTTCAGATTGGAAACGGAGAGAAGCACTGACCCCTAGAGTCGGATTCGACTGGCTTTCGAGCAAGGGAAACCTTTACCTAGGGAGGTCTCCCAAGAAGTATATTGCAAAAAAACAACATTTGTTCAAGCAGAGCCAGTTCACATGCAGGTTGCCGTCGGAAGAAGAGAAAGAAGCCGACTCTGAAGAGTGCTTTCCCTGTGACAAACGGCCAGCTTGCCCGGCATCATGTGTGTGGGAGTAGGAGGACGTTTTCTCTACAGAAAGAGAGACCTGCAGAGACATGCGTCTCCGTTCGGGTTACCATATTTTGAAAAGAGGACATATTTCACAACTGACTACTTATAACAAATGATAACTATGACAAATCTCATTTTAAATACCCCTACTATTTAAGCTGTGATCATTGCTACTATCTAGGAATATTCCTGGGGGCTGTGGTGGCTCAGAGGTTAAGACGCTGAGCTGCAGACTGGAAGGTCTGAAGTTCAGCAGTTCGAGACCCGAGTGCTGCATGACGGACTGAGCTCTCGTCTCTGGCTCCAGCTCCTGCCAACCTAGCAGTTTGAAAGCAAGAAACTGCAAGTAGATAAATAGGTACCGCTTCGGTAGGAAGATAACAGCGTTCCGTGCGCCTTGGCATCTAGTCATGCCATCCACATGACCACGGAGAATTCTTCAGACAGTGCTGGCTCTTTGGCTTGGAAACGGAGATGAGCACCGACCCCAAGAGTTGGCTTCGACTGGCTTTCGAGCAAGGGAAACCTTTAACCTTTACCTTTTATCCCACAAGTGGCTGCTTACAAGACAAGATTCATAAAACAATAAAAGCGGCAAAACCAATAAAACGACAGATGGCACCATAAACAACAACAGAAAGGACCCTGGTCTCATATGTTAGGTGAATAAAAGCACCAGTGCCCAAGAAATGTTGTCTGAGCAGTAGGGCACTGGGAAGGGGCCATGAACAGGGGAGGCCAGCATGGCTGAACATCCGCCGCTTCAACCGAAAACCTGGCGGAACAGCTCCGTTTTACAGGCCCTGCGGAACTGCAATAAGCCCCATGGGGCCCTGATCTCGGGTGGGAGCACATTCCACCAGGTTGGGGCAAGGGCCGAAAAAGCCCTGGCCCCAGTTGAGGCTAAGGGGGATCCCTTGGGCCAGGGATCACCGGGAGATGCTGATCGGAAGAGCCTAGCCTACCTCACAGGGGTGTTGCAAAGATGAAACCGAGGAGAACGATGTAAGCCACTTTGGGTCTCCTTTGGGGAGAAAGGCCGGATATAAATAAAGTCAATTAATAAGCAAACATTCTAACAGCCTGTGAAAGAAGTCCTGGTGTTCTCCGCCCCTCATCAACCATGGCTTTCTGCTCCGCCAGAGAACAGACCCTCAGGGTTAGCACAGTCCTGATTTATGCCCAGTTGTTAACACTGGACTGCTTGGTTGTGGCCACTGCTCCTCTTGCTGCAAACCAAGAGGGTCAAGCTAGAAAATAAATTATAATAAAAAGATACAAATATTTATTAGGGTGTACACATGATTAAAACATACATAAGGTTAAAAGAAACAGTCAAAATATCAGACTTAAAGCTTATATCGTTCAAAGCTGATTGTTATACAAATCCAATTGATGGGTAAAACCTTTGACCTAAGGACCAGACGCGTTTCGGCCCCTTCGGGCCTTCCTCAGTGGTCAATATTCTTTATTTTAAACTGATACACAACCAGAAATACATGCATAAAGAATTTTATATATATATATATATATATGACCAGGTGTTGCTTTCTTATATGCTTTGCATTTGCTACAGGTTTGTATATTGGGCCATAGATAGTAGCTGCACAAATTCTCCCAACTGTTTTGGTGGCGATTATCCCATTCATCAGGATGTGTGTCACTTCCATCAAAGGTAGTAGACTACTTATATGCAAAGCATATAAGAAAGCAACACCCGGTCATATATGCATGTATTTCTGGATGTCTGTCAGCGTAAAATAAAGAATATTGACCACTGAGGAAGGCCCAAAAGGGCCGAAACGCATCTGGTCCTTAGATCAAAGGTTTTACCCATCAGTTGGATTTGTATAACAATCAGCTTTGAACGATATAAGCTTTAAGTCTGATATTTTGACTGTTTCTTTTAACCTTATGTATGTTTTAATCATGTGTACACCCTAATAAATATTTGTATATTTCTATTATAATTTATCTGTTAGCTTGACCCTCTTAGTTCGCAGCCACATTTTGGGTTGAGTTCCCCCCCCCTTTTCTTCCGGCACTGCTTTAAACCTCCTAAGCAAGCCCAGGCCAGGCCAGAAAACCGTCTCTGGATTCCTACCGGGAACGCGGGCTCCGTGCAGTGGGTTGGAAAGCGCCATCCCAACCTCCGTCATCCCGTATCTCTCCAGCAGCGTGTGCCCAGTGATGCTTCTCCACCTCTCCAGGACAGGCACCGGGAGGGCTGCAGACCCCGAGACCATCAACCTGAAAGCAGAAACGCCAGTGGGACCCACTTTGTGGCTGTGCAGGGCAGTCTCATCACGGCCGCCGTGTCAAGTACCAAGCTCTGGATTCTGCTTTCAGTTCAGCAGCACGGCTTTGAACAGAGAAGCTCAGTGCCATGGTGTGGAAATTACAAGGGAGTTGATACTGGCTAAATATCAGGAGAAACTTCCTAACTGTCAGAGTGGTTGAGCAGTGGAACAGACTGCCTCAGGAGGTGGTGGAGGCTCCTTCCCTGGACGTTTTCAAGCGGAGGCTGGATGACCATCTTTTGGGTATGTTGTAGGGCTCTCTTTCGGCTATGCTCCTGCAGAGTGCAGAGGGCTGGACTCGATGACCTGCAGGGTCCCTTCCAACTCTATGATTCCAACTCTATGATTCCAAGGTCCCTTCCAATTCTATGATTCTATGATCCCCCGCACTCTGGGGTGGACGCCACTCATCACGCTGCATGAAACGACATTTGCACATGAGCTAAAGAACGACTGTGCAGGACAGGAAGGCAAGAGGCACGGACAGCAATGTCCTCTACTACCTGCCCGCCCCAAAGCAAAGTGCCCCTTAGCAAACACAATGCCCAAGGTGGGGGAAGCAGAAGGCTGCTGCCAAGGGGCAGTGGCCGGACCAGGCCTGGGCTCCTGCCAGAACAGAGAAGGGCTTGGCATCTGCACCCTGGGACCCAAACTGGGAGCAGAGGCATGACAGATGGCTGTTAACAAGACAGGAGGAGGCGAGCTTGGAGGCTGAGCGGGTGGCTTGGCTCTCCTCTCTGAGGCCAGACACACAGAAATGGAGAAACCAGCGTCATAGCGATGGAAGGGAGAGGACTGCCTAGCAATGCTCCCTCTAAGCTGTGGAGTCTTGTGAGCAAAAATTCTACTTTGTGAGCTACTGGCATTAAAGTTGTGAGCGAGAGATTTGGCTACTGCATAAATTAGTTTGCTCTGGAGCCATCCTTCCTGAGCCAAGGCAAAAATGTGTGAGCCGGAGGCTAAAAAATGGTGAGCTAGCTCACACTAACTCAGGTTAGAGAGAACACTGCTGCAACAAACACAAATTCAAGAACAGGAGCTCCAACAAGAAGATCTATCTTATGGAAGGAAATTCTTAGCTAAAGAGACTGTAAGAGATTATATAGAAGGAAACAATGGAGCTATTAAAAGCAACACAAGATCCAAAATTTTTGAAAGAGCAAAAGCGAACAGACTTCAGACAAAAAATAAAGAAATGAAATGACAGCAGACTGTTAAGATAAACTTCAAGAATAAGCAGGATCAAAGTAGTAGATCAGAAAAATATCTACATGAAAAGACAGTCTGATTTAAGAGCATTTAATAGTAAAGTAGAAATAATGATAGACGGTTTAAAGGCATGTTATAAAGGGAATATATAATATTTGACATATAGTGGTCTAAGGACAACAATGTTGTTTTCTGATGGAGTGACAAAATATTGGTTAACTAATAGAGTTATGGATGAGAAATTTCTCCCACTTTTCTCTTTTTTTTCTTTTTTGATTTTGTGGAAAACCTATATATATATATATATATATATATATATATATATGAGAGAGAGAGAGAGAGAGAGAGAGAGAGAGAGAGAGAGAGAGAGAGAGAGAGAGAGAGAGAGAGAGAGAACGAACACACTGCTGCTTAGTAGTCCAACAGAAGCAGAATATCCAACATGAAAAACTTCCTCCGTAGAGCGCTTTGCCCAGCCATCTTCCGAAAGCCTCCTGGCTCGGTTCACTATGAAACGGCTTCCTTTTTCTAAATTTTGTAATCCAACCGATGCATTATTTATGGTCTCTTTTTAGACTGTTTTTCTCAATTTGGAATCACCTCGAACCTCAGTGAGAGAGGTGGACTCCAAGTGAAGGAAGGAAAGAAGGAGCAGGGCAGGTCCCAGCAACGTTACCTGCGGCCAAAGAAGTCCACACCAGTGTTCCCTCTAAGCTGAGTTAGTGTGAGCTAGCTCACAGTTTTTTAGCCTCCGGCTCACAAATTTTTATCTTAGCTCAGGAAGGATGGCTCCAGAGCAAACTAATTTATGTAGTAGCCAAATCACTTGCTCACAACTCCAATGCCAGCAGCTCACAAAGTAGAATTTTTGCTCACAAGACTCCCCAGCTTAGAGGGAACATTGGTCCACACAGGTGCACACAAAAGCTTATACCCAGAATAAACCTTTGATAGTCTTAAAGGTGCCACTGGACTCAAACTTTGTTCTGTTGCTTCAGACCAACACAGCTACCCACCAATGCACTCTCTAAGCTGTGGAGTCTTGTGAGCAAAAATTCTACTTCGTGAGCGACTGGCATTAAAGTTGTGAGCGAGCGACTTGGCTACTACATAAATTAGTTTGCTCTGGAGCCCTCCTTCCTGAGCCGAGACAAAAATGTGTGAGCTGGAGGCTAAAAAACTGTGAGCTAGCTCACACTAACTCAGCTTAGAGGGAACACTGCTACCCACCTGAAACTATCATACATAATATGTGTGGCTTTCTCCCCCATCAGAGGAAGGGAGGAAGTTTCTCTCTGGCCAAGTTTCTGCACCTTGGATGAAGGCTTAATTTTCACCAGGGCATCTAAACATCCGCTCCAGAAACCAATGTTGGCCCCCGAACAGGAGCCCGTGTTGACTGGAACAGTCGTCTCTGTGTTCAGTCGGGTCTGGGGAGGTTCCCCTTAAGCATGTGCAGAATGCCTTGCTTCCACCACTTCCTGCCAGCCTTCACCTCCCAACAGAAAACAAAGCAGCAGGGATTCTGGGATGGAGAGGATGCTTACTTAAAAGGGAAAATAAAAGGGTATGGCCCGTTTTACAAGCCAGTGGGTGGGTGGAAGTGGAAGCACTGCCCCCCCACCCCTCGCTCTTGCCTGGAGTCCAGTGCAGGGCCCACTTACCGAATGTTATCTTGGCAAACGGCACGGACAAAATCCTGGACATGAGGCTGAGAGAAGTGTTTGTCGTAATACTCTGTCAGCTTAGCGTAAATGGTTGGCACTGCCATAAAGACGTTGACTCTGGGGGCTTGGGAGTCCAGGAACCGCTCCCAGACCTGGAACAGAGAAGCAGAGGGCCATGTCAAGAACCACGCTGGCCGGGCCCGGCTCCCGCTATGGGTAGGTTGTGGGCAACCCTTCATACCCTGCAGCAACCGGAGACTGAGGAGAGCCAATGCAGAAAGTCTTTGGAGGCGCTGAGCAGAAGGAGGAAGGGACAGCCTGGGTGGGAAACAGAACTGGATACAGCCCAGTCACACACGTGAAGTTGCCCTATACTGGTCCATCGAGGTGAGTATTGCCTACTCAGACTGGCAGCAGCTCTTCAGGTTCTCAGGCAGAGGTCTTTCTCCTCACCTACTGCCTGGTCTTTTCAACTGGAGATGCCACCGGGGACTGAACTTGGGACCTTCTGCATGCCAAGCAGAGGCTCTGCCACTAAGCCATGATTCCAGGCTCATTTTGGATCCATGCCACAGAACCACAAATAGGTGATCCCCTGTCTTTCAAGAAACTGGGCTGGCTTATGCTGTGGCCTTTGTGAAGGAACAGGGACAAACGCCAACCTGACTGATCAAAGTGTGGCCCCACTGGCAGCAGTATCACAGCTCACCTAACCCTCTTGGCCTTTCTTCTCTCCTCTTGCTCCCTTCTTTCCCCCTTTTGTGAATTGCAATATTAATTCACTATGTAGAGTCACTGGAAAAGCATTCCATGGCTCAGAGCTAGTGTTAACATTGCTTATTCCTTCCGGCCTACACAGACCCACGTGTTACCCACCTGGTAGCTTTATACGCTTGGGCTGCTAAAATAATTTGTGCCAAAGTTGTACCTGAAATTAAACTTTTTAGAAGAGGAAGATTGGATTTATACCCCGCCCTTCACTACTCAAAGGAGTCTCGGAGAAGCTTACAATCTCCTTTCCCTTCCCCTCCCAACAACAGACACCCTGTGAGGTCAGTGGGGCTGAGAGAGCTCTTCCGAGGACTGCTCTTGAGAGAACAGCTCTGAAAGAGCTTACGACTGACCCAAAGTCACATCAGCAGCTGCACATGGAGAAGTGGGGAATCGAACCCAGTTCTCCCAGATTTGAGTCCATGCTCTTAACCACTACACTTGGTTTTAGAGGGTGGAATATTGGAGGAGGAGGAGGAGATTGGATTTATACCCCGCCCTTCTCTTGGAGTCTCAGAGCGGCTTACAAACTCCTTTCCCTTCCCCTCCCCACAACAGACACCCTGTGAGGGAGGTGGGGCTGAGAGAGCTCTTGACAGAATCTGCTCTTTCAGAAGCAGCTGTGCCGGAGCTTGTGACTGACCCAAGGTCATCCAGCCAGGTGCAAGTGGAGGAGTGGGGAATCAAACCCGGTTCTCCCAGATTAGAGTCCGCCCACTTAACCACTATACCAAACTGGCTCTGTTTGTATTGTATTGTAACAATTATTCTCATACTTGCTTGGGTAGGATAAAGCTCGTTGCTTGACAAATGTTGTTTTGATTGCTTTTATTTGCCCTCTTCTCTCATTTACGTTTTACTTAGCTTAATTTTGTAATAGCCATCGGCCACAGGCAATAAAATCTACCTGCCTGTTATACATTGTAAAAGTAAAGTGCCCTGCCCTGGATGGCCCCGGCTAGCCCGCTCTCATCAGATCTCGGAAGCTAAGCAGGGTCGGTCCTGGTTAGTCCTTGGATGGGAGACCTCCAAGGACTACCAGGGCCGTGACACAGAGGCAGGCAATGGCAAACCACCCCCGAATTTCCACAGCCTTGAAAAACCCCTGAGGGGTCACCAATAGTCAGCTGCAACTTGAGGGTGCTTTCCACCACCGTGAAGATAAAACAACTAATTAAAAACAAACTCATGGTCAACACCACCCCTCCCTGGAGGTGATTTGCTCTCCCAACAGGCAAACACACAATGCCGACTGATCCCGAGTCAGCCCACTGGCCTCTCAAGGTCACTGTCATCTACTCGGACCGGCAGCAGCTCTCCAGGGCCAACTGAGAACGTATCCCTGACTATTTTAGCTGGAGATGCCGGGACTGAACCAGGGAGGAAGAAAAAGATCTCATGCCACTGGGAGGCTCAGGCCAGGACACAGGGAGGCACACAGGGAATGTGTCTGGATTATGCCGGGATATCCGCTTTCAGATATCACACAAAAGCACCATTAACTCTGGTTAACAAACCAGCTTCAAATGATGGTTTCAGGTCCTGGTTTGATGGACCCAGGCTAGGCCGATCTGGTCGGATCTCAGAAGCTAAGCAGGGTCAGCAGCCCTGGTTAGTACTTGGATGGAAGACTGCCAGCAAAGTGCACAGCTGCTATGGAATGGCAAACCACCTCTGTCCATCTCTTTGTGCGTGAAAACCCTATGGGGTCACTCTAAGTCAGCTGTGGTTTGACAGCTCTTTCCGCCGCCACTTAATCATAGTTAGTAGCAGGGCTATTTCTGGGCAGGAACGCACAGGAACGGAGTTCCGGCCGGCTCCCAAGTTGGCCACGCCCAGCAGGAACTCATTAGCACAATAGGCCACACCCAACAGCAGGAACTCGTTTGGATTGGCTACAGGAGGGGTGTGTGGCCTAACATGCAAAGGAGTTCCTGCTCCAAAAAAAGCCCTGGGTTTTGGCAACAAACAAGGTAAACAGAATAAGAAGCAAAAGGTGGGTGTGGCTGGATGTGTCTTATTACGCGAATGAGTTTCTGCTGTTGGGTGTGGCCAATTATGCTAATGAGTTCCTGCTGGGCATTTTCTACCAAAAAAAGCCCTGGTTAGTAGAGCAGCTCATATCTGGATGATCACATTGACACTAGCCAGATAGACCCGTGGTTTCATGTGGTGTTGGACCCATGCGGCGGAAAGTGCCTGTTGAGTTGCCACCGACTTATGACGACCCTGTAGGGTTTTCAAGGCAAGAGACACATTCACTTCCTGCCTCTGCATAGCAACCGCGGACCTGCTTGGTGGTCTCCCGTCCAGCTTAATAGCCAGGGCTTCTGAGACCCAACAAGAGAAGACTAGCCTGGGCTTCCCAGGTCAAGGTTTCTGACTCATGGCAGCAGATAATTAACTGATGAGACTCACTGCAACTCGGTGGAGTGAGAGTGGTTACCACTAACAACCCTCTGAACAAATACACAGAGGACACGTTCTACTATGTTCAGGGTCGAAATCAGTCAAAAGCACAACTACCCTGTTCAGAAAGGGCTTCTTCCTTTCCCCCTGCTACTACCGGGTGCTAGAGCCCAAGAAGGTACGCCTGCCAAGGAGTGACACCCATTGGGAACTTCTCTGCATAATCAGCCTGGCCAGAGGGATTGAGGGCAGTGTTCCCTCTAAGCTGAGTCAGTGTGAGCTAGCTCACAGTTTTTTAGCCTCCAGCTCAGAGATTTTTGTTTCCGCTCAGGGAGGATGGCTCCAGAGCAAGCTAATTCATGCATCAGCCAAATCGCTTGCTCACAACTTTAAAGCCAGTCGCTCACAAAGTAGAAATTTTGCTCACAAGACTCCACAGCTCAGAGGGAGCACTGAGGGTCCGATGCAGTGCGGTGATTCTGGTGCTTACTGGCCTTTGACGACTGAGCTCCCGTTGACTCGGCCAACCCAGCAGTTGCCAGAAATCTGCAGAGAGAGAGAGGAGGACTCCTTTCTTGAAAGGCAACCGGGGCCCTTGCTGTTTGCTGTGCCCCCGAACGGTTTGTGTGCTCGGCAGGACTCTGTTTTAATCATTTATTCATCCGTAGGGTCTGCTGCTCCCTCGGCGTCGCAGGCTACAGCTTTTAAACCCTCGCTACGCTGCAGGCATGCTGAACGGAGCAAACACTTTCCCCAGGATCCGAGAATCTAACAAAATATGACAGGCTCCGCTTCCCGTTTTTTTCTACCTCCCTAACCCCCCCTCCTTTTCTCCCCCTCACACATCAAAAAGCATTACTCTGTAACAGATGCTGAGGGAAAATGGCAGATCTGGCGAGAAGGAAAGGAAACCGATAACTTTCCCAAGCTGAGGTTGGTGAGAAATGATACGGCAAATTTTGTCCGTCGGTGACTCGACTCCTCCCACAAGCATCCCCCCCTCCTTTAGAGTCCAGAAAGAACGATAAACTCTCTGGGAACTAAGCCACTACGACTATCGACTTCTCCAGACAAAGTAAGATTTGTATTGCTTTCCCCGGCCTGCATTTATGGCCACCGTGTAGGGTATTCAAGGCAAGACAAGTTGAGGGGTGATTTGCCATGGCCTGCCTCCATGTAGCCCCGCTGGACGTCCTTGGTGGTCTCCCATCCAAGGACTAACCTGGGCCGACTCTGCTTAGCTTCCAAGATCAGGCTAGCCTACAGTACCCGGGTCAGGGTGGGTCTGCGTCCAGAGAAGAATTTTTCCTCCAGACTTTAGAAACACGCCCCACACAGCCTTACAAATCTATTTTGCCCGCTGCTGACATTGTGTTGTATAAAAAATAGCACCATTTCAGGGTACTGGGAGCTTTGTTTCAGGAAGAAGAAGAGATTGGATTTATACCCTCGCCCTTCACTCAGAGTCTCAGAGCGGCTTACAATCTCCTTTCCCTTCCCCTCCCCACCACAGACACCCTGTGAGGTAGGTGGGGCTGAGAGAGCTCTTTCCAGAACTGTCCTTGAGAGAACAGCTCTTGTCAGAACTACAGTTTACCCAAGGTCATCCAGCAGCTGCAAGTGGAGGAGTGTGGAATCAAACCCGGTTCTCCCAGATTAGAGTCCACGCACTTAACCACTACGCCAGACTTCCCATTTCTATGGTTGAGCCCTGAATGCCTGAACCCAGCTGAGTCCTGCCAGTACCACAGGAATGAGCCGGGATGTACAATATGCACTTCCCACTCAATCACAGCCACTTGCCAGATGTCCTTGGGCAGTCACTTTCTCAGCCTAAGCAACCTCGCAGGGTGGTTGTTGTGAGGATAAAATGGAGGAAGGGAAAATGGTGTGAGCTATAAGCAGGAAATAAAAATTACAAAATCTCTCATTCTTCGTCCGTGGGAACATGGGAACTCGTGTCCTGTTACTCAGATTTAACAGTGACATTTCTGGGGATCAGCACTGAAAAATCACGGCCCTTTCCTATGCAGCACGCTACACTAATTATATTCACGTGACAGACAAAATAACATTCTTGGCATCACTTTTTAAAGCAGCTCCGAGGGAACGCAGGGGGCAGTGGATAAACCTTTTATTAATAAATGATTAATGGGCAGTAATACCCTTTAATAACTCCCAATAAAAGGATGCTAGGAAGAGCTTTAGCAAGATACTCCTAACAGATGGTGCTGCCATGCCAAGTGAATTGCCACACGTGCCGCAGCTCAGGGGAGAGACGCACACCTTTCTTCAGTAAAGGGTGCCTGACATTCCACGGCTACGCTGGCGCTGCAGAGGGGCAATTCACAAGAATGGTTTGGGCGCATTTATCACTTGAAGCTGGCAAACTCTGCACCAAAATCAACCAAATGGAAACCAGGCAACCCCAAAGTGAAAGAACAGCAAGAGAAGCTGCCATTTCTGGGTTGTGGGTTCAGGAATCTCCTCCTGGGTAGAGGGAAGTGCAAGCCCAGAAATGGATGGAAAGCCTCCGAAAAAGAAATGTGCTTTCCCTCCCCCCCAAGATGATTCTCAAACATATTGCAAAAACTGGAAATATTTTCCTTTTCGGAATGAGTGAAATGCCCTTTAAGCCGAGCTTTGCTCATTCAAAATGCATAGTATGAAGACCTCTCTGTAAGACCATCTACATTAGAGAATAATTCCTGTACGTGTGGTAGACATATACAACAGATTTTCAAAAATATGTGTACTTTTTCAGTGCAACTAACTTTGAGCACAGTAAAGACATACGTGCATGACAATAACACACAATTGAAGAACTCAATGTCTTCAACAGTATGAAGAAGAAGAAGAAGAAGAAGAAGAAGAGTTGGATTTATATCCCACCCTTCACTCGGAGTCTCAGAGCGGCTTACAATCTCCTTTCCCTCCCCCTCCCCACAACAGACACCCTGTGAGGTCGGTGAGGCTGAGAGAGCTCTTGACAGAAACTGCTCTTTTTCAAGAACAGCTCTTATCAGAACCATGGCTTGCCCAAGGTCATCCAGCAGGTGCAAGTGGAGGAGTGGGGAATCAAACCCGATTCTCCCAGATAAGAGTCCACACACTTAACCACTACATCAAACTGGCTCTGTATTCTGTATGAAGTTTAACTCTGTATTCGAATGTACTGTCAATCCTGCTGTGGCCATGAGATTATTTCTGTCCCAATGAGAGCTGCTTTTAACAGGTTTTATCAGACTATAACCTTGTACCGATATCAGTTAGCTTTCACTTAATCTGCTGGTCTGTTCAAATCTTGGCACTCCCTTTGATCATCCAGTATGCGTAACTGCTAAAGCTGTTGATTCACTTCAACCCTTTCCACATCAACTCCCCGCCTCTCCCCCTTACATTAAGATTTACACTCGAAAGACTCAAAATGCTACAGACCTACTTCCTTATTGAATATAAAAATTTACTGCAATTATGGCTGAAAGGTTAAGGAAACGTATTACAGAAATAATCCATCTGGACCAGATTGGTTTTGTACCAAAGAGGTTTATGGAAGATAATATATGTTTCGTAATTAATGCAACAGAATTGGTTAAAAATAGGGGGACTAAAACAATGTTTATGTTTCTGGAGGCTGAGAAAGCTTTTGACAATTTGTCATAGACCTTTCTTCTAAAAATGCTACATTTGAACTGTGATTCCAGATTCATGAACTGGATCCAAGGCATTTACTCAAAACAGCATGCAAAAATTATAATAAATGGACTATTAGACAGATTTGATATGGGAAAAGGCACATGTCAAGGATGCCCATTATCTCTGCTTCTATTTATTCTTGCAATGGAGGCGCTGGCCTCCAAGAGAAGACAAGATCCAAACATTGAAGGACTAATAGCTGGCGGGGATGAATTTAAACTTAGAACCTCTGCAGATGATGTTGTTTTATCAATTGAGGACCCCCACATTTCATTGCCATACGTAATAGAATAAATTGAAAAGGCTGGGAACTTTTCAGGATATAGAATTAAGAGGAAAAAACAAAAATAATTACATTTTTCTTAATACAACAAGAGGAGGATTAACAGGAGGAGTGATTAACACGTGGAATTCACTGCCACAGGAGGTGGCGGCGGTGGCTACAAGCAGGGACGGCTTCAAGAGGGAATTAGATAAGAATATGGAGCAGAGGTCCATCGGTGGCTATTAGACACAAGGTATGGATAGGGACTCTCGGTCTGAGGCAAGGGATGCTCTGTATTCTTGGTGCTTGGGGGGGCAACAGTGGGAGGGCTTCTAGTGTCCTGGCCCCACTGCTGGACCTCCTGATGGCACCTGGTATTTTTGGCCGCCGTGTGACAGAGTGTTGGACTGGATGGGCCATTGGCCTGATCCAACATTGTTCTTACATTCTTTTGAGGATATGGTTAAGAGAATTACATGAGGGAAGATATTGTGTCCAAAGATGTGTTAGTGAATGACCACTTGAAGGCAGTGCTCCTTGAGTGGGCATGGGGGCACAGGTTCATTTTGGAACACCCACACACATCTTACATTAAAAAAAAAAACGATTTGGGGTTTCCCCCCCAGATTTTTTAAAAAATATATGCCTGAGGGGGCAGCACCCATCTTTGGGGGGCATTGCCTGGGTCTAAAAGTACGTAAAGACAATCCTTCTGCTCAAGACTCTGCAAAAGAAGGAGCATCATCATCAGAGAGAGAGAGAGAGAGAGAGAGAGAGAGAGAGAGAGAGAGAGAGAGAGACAGACAGACAGACAGACAGACAGACAGACAGACAGACAGACAGACAGAATGAATGAATGAATGAATGAATATGCGTGCTGGAGATGTTTTAGCTGAGGGTGACAACCAGGGGTGTTCTGTTACTTTCTCGGAGGGTCCTGTCCTATAGAAAGTGACTCCTCCAGATCTGTCAATCCGTCTCTATCTCTGCAGAAGGGTGTTGTAGTTTTAAGAATGTACGACATAAATGCTGCTAAGTTTCCATCTCAGTGATGCTAAGGACCACAGCAGATAGTCCGTGCCACATGTCATAGCCGGGGGAACTGCAGCCAGATGGCAGCCGTGTGTTGCCTGTGGGAATCCAATTCTGAAGTGCCGCAGGGATCCAATTGGGATCAGGACTGTGGCATGCAAGAAAGATGGGCTTCAGCTCCCTCATATGGTTTTCCCGACCCAAAATGGCCACAGGAAGACATTACTGGATACATGGGGGTGGCCCTGCATGCACACTGATTACTCACACATGCAGCCCCCTCCCAGGCAAATAACACCTCTTAGGGTCCTTTCTGGTCAGAAAAATGGCACGGGGCTGAAGTGTCTCCCTTACAGCACTTCAGAACTGAGTTCCCACGGGCTATTTCTAGCTGCAAGTTCCCACGGCAATCCCGTGTTCCGCATAATGTTTCATTTGGCCCTAGGGTAACTCCTGACCTCTGGGCCCGGCCACGTCCACGCGGTGAGGAGCACAGCCTGCCTGCCACAAAGACTAGCCCAATCAGACTGCCACCTGTATCAGCAACCGTAATGGCACGCTGCAAATTAAGTAATCTAATAAACACTGTAATAATAAAGTATTTATTGCATATAATGAAGTGTTAGTGATTAGAAAGGTTGGGCGCGCTGTTGTGGTTTCTCCTGAACCTGTGCCAGTATCACTCAGGGCTGATTCCGGCAGTGGAGGCTTTGGAGGCAAGTTCTCGGCTTTGTTTTGATCGGCATGTCAAGCGTTTGAGCTGCCGTTCGGGTTTTCTTTATATCACCCTGTAATTGACTGCTCTCTCGAGGTGCAGAGAAACAGAAATACAAAAGGCGGAAAGAAAATCTCAGGCTCCTTCGGCGAAATCCTCTGCTAAAGCTCTGCTGCTTTTCCAAGAGCTGATTTCGGTAGCAAAGGGCACTTTGTAAACAGCTGGAGAAAATGGACCAGAGCGAAAAGGTGGCTCGTGTTAAACTCCACGAGAAAGCTCGAATAACCCACGTGCGCTTCCTTTGAGGCATCAATAAAACCACTTTCCGGCTTCCTCGGGAGGCTGTCACAAAAAGAGGTGGTGATGGTGGGAAGCGATGACTCCAAAAAGCAAATGAGGTTCTCCAGGTGCCCTGCGGCACCAGAGATGGTGTCGCTCAGAGCAGACCAGGGAGATACTTTCCGGCCAGCCCCGCTTGGGCCCAGGTGACAATGGAAGGCAAGGGAGGGCATTGCTCAAGCGTTCGCACCCTTAAACGATATCCCCCACCCTGCTTGTCACACCCTACTATGTTTTCTGATGTCAGAAGACCACGTTAGGCTTCCCCTTCCCAAACCCAAAGGCAACTGACATCATCAGCTCTTTCTTTTGCATCTATTTGGGAAGTGACGAGGAGGCACTCATGTGTCCTAGGGGTGTTCACGGGGTGACACAGGAAGCAATAACATACCGGGGTCCTTCAGGTTGCCTTTCCTCCTTCAGGCAAATACCTGCCTGTATGTCCAGAGGCTTTGGAACATGCCAGCTGCAGTCAGCGCTCGCAAAGGCTGACCTCTCTGTTAGACGGAGGTAGATTCCACGTCAAATGGGGCTCAGACAGCAGAACGTCTCATTTGGAATACTGTGTACAGTTCTGGTCGCCACATCTCAAGAAGGATATTATAGCATTGGAAAAAGTGCAGAGAAGGGCAACTAGAATGATAAAAGGGTTGGAACACCTTCCCTATGAAGAAAGATTAAAACGCTTGGGGCTCTTTAGCTTGGAGAAACGACGGCTGAGGGGTGACATGATCGAGGTTTATAAGATTATGAATGGGATTGAGCAGGTTGAGAAAGAAGTACTTTTCTCCCTTTCTCACAATAAGAGAACTTGCGGGCACTCAATGAAATTGCTGAGCAGTAGGGTTAGAACAGATCAAAGGAAGTACTTCTTCACCCAAAGAGTGATTAACATATGGAATTCACTGCCACAGGAGGTGGTGGCAGCTACAAGCATGGACAGTTTCAAGAGGGAATTAAATAAACATATGGAGCAGAAGTCCATCAGTGGCTATTAGCCACAGGGTATAGATGGGAACTCTCACTCTGGGGCAGGTCATGCACTCTATTCTTGGTGCTGGAGGGGGCAGCAGTGGGAGGGCTTCTAGTGTCCTGGCCCCACTGCTGGACCTCCTGATGGCACCTGGTATATTTTGGCCGCTCTGTGACAGAATGTTGGACTAGATGGTCCATTGGCCTGATTCAACATTGGCTTCTCTTATGTTCTTATGTTCTTAACGTCCTGTTGGGTTTGGCTCCATGAACACGCCTGGCTCTTCTGCCGTTCCATTCCTCAAAGGATTTGGCTTCCATCCCCTCCATCTGCTTTCTTCGCAGCATCCTGCCCAGCTTGCCGTATCCTTCTTAGACAAGGGACCGCACAAAAGGAAACTCCAATGGTGGCCACATCAGTGAGGAGTATTAGCAAAAACCCTAGTTGGTAGAATTCCTTTTAATGACAAATAGCCCCTGTATTTCAGGATCAATGTGGGCATTTGGGGGGTCTTGAAGTTCAGCAGTAATCTCTGTGCTGGATTTGCACTAGGTAGTACTTCTAAAGAAATTAAGTCAACTGCAGCACTGTACTCCGTGAAAAGGGATCTCAGATGAAAAGCAGCCTGTTTTACAGACTTCCAGTTAGGCATCATACCCTTGCAGTGGCTCACTGTGATACAGACCTTATGAGCTTGCAAAGTCAAGTTGTAAAGTCTCCTACTACAGGTTCAGTGAGGAGTAGAGATGGTGTATGTTTGCTATTCAGAATAAGGTACTGCCCAACCGTGGCAGGTAAGGCCTTCCGAGGGGAAGCAGGAAGGGGCCCTCTAGCATGCCTAGATCCAGCTGAGAGCTCCCCTCTCTCCTGCTTCCAACTGAGGCAACAGCCAGCTAAGAATCTTCTCCCCGAGGAATATTTCCATTGTAGTAACTCCTTTCAGGTGCTGGAGAAGACTCTTGAGAGTCCCCTGGACTGCAAGGAGATCAGATCAGTCAATCCTAAAAGAAATCAACCCTGATTGTTCCCTGGAAGGCCAGATCCTGAAGCCGAAGCTCAAATACTTTGGCCACCAAATGAGAAGGGAGCCCTCACTGGAGAAGAAGACCCTGATGCTGGGAAAGACTGAAGGTACAAGAAGAAGGGGATGGCAGAGGATGAGATGGTCAGACACTGTTGTCGATGCAATGAACATGAAATTAAGCAAACTCCGGAAGACAACGGAATGCAGGAGGGCCCGGCGTGATGTGGTCCACGGGGCTGCGAAGAGTCAGTCTCGATTGTGCGACTCAACCACCACCACCACCAACTCCTTACTCCTATGAGTTGCTTTTTTGTAAGCCAACACCCGGCTGAGGTGCACGATAAAGCCATCGGGAATGAAAAGAAGCTGGGTGGGATGAGGGAAACTTGCTCTCTGAAACCTCTACCTATCCCGCTCTGGAAATTTCACAGAGGCTGCTTGGAATACTGCTGGACTTTTCTGCACAAGCATGAGAGATAGACTGATCTCATCAGATCTTGGAAGTTAAGCAGGGCAGCCCTGGTAAGTACCTGTGTGGGAGACCACCAAGGAAGCCCAGGGGGTCCTTACGCAGGGACAGGCCTTGGTAAACTACCTAAGAACATCTCTTGCCTGGGAAACTCTACTGGGTTGCCTTAAGTTGGCAGTGACTCTCTCTCTCTCTCTGATTCCAGAAGGCAGACCAGGAGTTCACGCAGTCCTGCAAAATGTGGAAGAAACAGGGTGTGAGTGTCGTGGCTACAGCCTTAAGAGAGGGGCCTTCTCCTCTTCTGCCACCCGGTAGCATCTGCTTTGTCTGAGAACGTCGATAATACATAACAGAGTTTTTGCCGTTCCTGGAGACGCTGTTCCCCCCGGGGCCTCGATATCCAGGCTCCTGATGGCTCCTGGGTGCAAATGTGTTGCCAAACGCTCGAGCCTCTTCATCTCCTTCCCCACCTTCTAGCATCACAAGCGCTGATGAGAGGGCCGCTGCCACGCTTTTCATCTGCTCCTCTGCGGCACCATCTCCGGGGACAGGCAGCACACATCAAAGCTGTCTCCTCTCCCAAAGCCATGATCTCAGCATCTGGCACGGAATCCCTGCTGTCGCAGGGACGGGTGGAAACACGGACACCACTGGGGGGGGGTGTAGGAGAGGCCAAGCAGGGTGGGAGCTCCTTTGTCACCCCATTACCATGAGGCACCAAAACGGCTAGAAGGAGCCTGTCTTGAAGCCCGGCCAATCTCTCCAGAGTGTGGTGGAGACAAATCCAGACAAGGACAAGCCAGAAGCACTGCCTCCTCTTCCTCTGTGGGTTCCTCCCATTCAAACCCCTGCTTAGGAGGGATTACTGTCACGTCTGTCCTCCCGGACAGAGAGATGGAAACAAAAGCACCAAAGTGGAGCCACCGGCAAGGGCAGTTTTGTCTGCAGCCTTTGTCCCCTTAGGAGCTGCGGTGGCTCAAGTGGTTAAGACGCTGAACTGCAGGCTGCGGAAGGTCAGTAGTTCAGCAGTTCGAGACCCAAGTGGCCGCATGACGGAGTGAGCTCCCATCTCTAGTTCCAGCTCCTGCCAACCTAGCAGTTCGAAAGCAAGAAACTGCGAGGAGATAAATAGGTACCACTTCAGTGGGAAGGGAACAGCGCTCCGTGCGCCTTGGTGTTTAGTCATGCCAGCCACATGACCACGGACACGGAAACGTCTTCGGACAGCGCTGGCTCTTCGGCTTTGAAATGGAGATGAGCACCACAACCCTAGAGTCGGATTCGACTGGCTTTTGAGCAAGGGAACCTTTACCTTTACTTTTACTTTGTCCCCTTGGCTCAAGCTCTCCCCTCTTAGGGCCTGAAGAAGAAGAGAAAAACCCTAACCTCCTCAGCTCACTAGAGCGGGATGGACTGGCCTATGCAGAACACCCTCAAGGCAGGGAGTGACACAGGGTTGCAAAACGGCAAGAGCAGCCGGCCAGTCTCACCAGGGGTAGCAGGAAGTTCAAGGCCCCTAGGCCCTCAGCACGCAGCACAGCCAAATCATAGCAACGAGAGCCATCAGAAGGCAGAGAATCTTACGTGGAAAGCCGAAAGGTACCAAACCAAAGCCTGGCAAGGCAGGGGTGGTGAGCGGTGTTCCCTCTAAGCTGAGTTAGTGTGAGCTAGCTCACAGGTTTTTAGCCTCCGTCTCACAGATTTTTGTCTCAGCTCATGAAGGATGGCTCCACAGCAAACTAATTGATGCAGCAGCCAAATGGCTCGCTCACAGCTTTAATGCCAGCAGCTCACAAAGTAGAACTTTTGCTCACAAGACTCCACAGCTTAGAGGGAGAATTGGTGGTGAGCCTTTTGCTGATTGGTTGATCGTTCCTAGAATGTGGAGGAAAACGCAGGGCAATGCTGGACATTTTCGCTTCCTGTTTCCTTGGCGCTGAAAAGTCACGGACTTGGAGCCAACTGTAGCCATGGCCAGCTGCGCTGCATGTCAGCATCCCCCAAGAGACTGGCAAAGTATCTTTGGGTAGCCAAAGTCTGCCGTCCTGCTCTGAACACCTGGGACAGTCAGGCAGCTCTGCAAATGAGGAGGAGGGGTGGGAGAATGCAGCTCCCCTCACCGGCTTGCCTGGACATCCACCTCCACCTGCCTCAGGTGCAGTGTTCCCTCTAAGCTGAGTTAGTGTGAGCTAGCTCACAGTTTTTTAGCCTCCAGCTCATAGATTTTCATCTTAGCTCAGGAAGGAGGGCTCCAGGGCAAACTAATAAGAACATAAAACATAAGCGAAGCCAATGTTGCATCAGGCCAACGGCCCATCTAGTCCAACACTCTGTCACACAGTGGCCAAAATATACCAGGTGCCACCAGGAGGTCCAGCAGTGGGGCCAGGACACTAGAAGCCCTCCCACTGCTGCCCCCCCAGCACCAAGAATAGAGTGCATCACCTGCCCCAGACTGAGAGTTCCTATCTATACCTTGTGGCTAATAGCACACAATCTAATCTATGCAGCAGCCAAATCACTCACTCACAACTTTAATGCCAGTAACTCACAAAGGAGAATTTTTGCTCTCAAGACTCCACAGTTTAGAGGGAGCATTGCTGTGATATCAGGGGCCGACTAGTCCACAGAGGAAACAGGCCCCCCGACCCACTTCTACTAATCTGTGTGTCTCGTTTGTATTTATTCCCTGAATTTCTCTCCTAAAAATGGAAGGAAGGTATAAATAGAAACAGATGAGTCCATGACAGCTACCAGCCCACGGGGTTTTCTCCTAGCTAACATGCACACAGTTTACTTTTCTCAGCTGCTTAAAGCACACCGGTGAAGGGAGTTTTGACTCCCAAAAACTCATACCCCCCAAAACTACACTGGTTTCCAGCTTGCAACTGGATTCAGATCTTAAAGCACACTGACACGCTGAACGAAGAAAAATATCACTTAAAAGAAATGACAAAGGCTTCCCTTCTTGCTCACCTGGAGAAAATCCTCCCCACTCCAGGTGAACAGATTCATAAGACTGGCCTGAGGGCCTCTCCCTCCATCACTGGCTCTGCTAAAAAAAAAAAATCCCCAGCGCCACTGCCTCGCAAAGGCAGGCAGCAGCCCACAATCCCGGCAAGCTTACCGTCTGCGCACTGAATTCGGGGAGCATGACGCAGGTGGCGCCAACCCAGAGTGGGCACAGGAGCTTGTTGACCACCCCGTGGACGTGGTGCAGAGGCAGCACATGGAGGATAACGTCATCCTTGGTCCACTGCCATTTATCAACCAGCCCGGTTATCTGGAAGGACACGGGGAAGAAAAGGAAAAGGTGGCATCACAAACGGAGGATCCACCCCTCTCTCTCTCTCTCACACACACACACACAAATGCACACGCAGGGCTGCTGTGCAGCCTCTATTTGTTTTGGGATGAGATTTTATGGGTGGGGGGGCATACAGGACTTCAGATTTCAGCTGGTGCCAGTGATGTTCCATAAACCAGCAGGAGGAGAAAACAGAAATTAGTAGTGCTGGAAAGTTAGTCCTGTTACTACAGCTGCCAAACAACCCTTCACCTCCACCTCCCCCACTGGCTGGCATGGCCCATCTTTCCCCACCCCCTGGCTTCCTTCCAACAGCATTCACACACCCCCTTCAGCCCCATTGGATCTCTCTCTCTTTCACACACACACACACACACAGTTAGACTCCTGCAGCAATCAGTTCCCAACAGCTTTCATTCAAAGAAGTAAAGTTTATTGAGACAATTGATGGTGTGCAGAGATCTTAACCATTTCGTGTTAGAACTGAATAAGAGCGCGCGAAGCAAGCAGTTATACATCATTCAAGGAGGCCCCAGCCCCTTAGCTAGGGATTTTTTGTGTGAGGGGGCCTTGGGGGGGCCCGCCAGCTAGTTCAAATGGGGGGAGCTTCCCTTCTTCCCAGCAAGGGCAGCCCTTCTCTGTACAGCGTCTGGCTCGCCACCCCCCCAGGAGCCCCAGTGCCCCTTCCTGCATCGCCGCCCCAGGAGCAGCCTGACTTCCACCCTCAGCTTCCTCCCAGGGCCGGGAGAGGCAGGGCGTGCAGTGGCTCCGCTGGCTACAAAGCTGTGGCATGTGGGGTCATTTTGTAGAAAAAGAGGTGCAGGAGCTCATTAGCATAACTCATTAGCATAACTCTTTTGCATATGCCATGCCCCTGACATCACCAGAAGTGTGTCAGAAGGCAACACCCACCATTCAGGCTCCACCCCTAGGGACTATCTTTCCACTCTGGGGGCTGTCATTCCAGTCCCAGAGTAGCCTGTCTGGGCCCAGGAAGAATGCTACATGTGCTGCTTTGCACTCCTTCTGGGAGCTGGGGGTGGGGCTTACTGCTGCCTGTGCTTCTAACTGCCGGAGCTCTGCTCCTGCGCTCTCCTGCTCCAAGTGACCCGTGTGGCATGTGGGCGCATTAGCGCGCCTGCTTGCCTCTTTGCCTTGCCTGGCTGGGCTTACCTGCTACTGGCGGGCCGGGCAGCAAGCATCTCTCAGCCCAGCCTCACCGCCTCTGCTGCTTGTCTTGCCCTCGTCCTTCCCGTCGACAGGCAATCGTGGCAGAGGGGGAGCCAAAACTCAGGGAGGGAGGCCCATAAAAACCACTAGGGGCAGGGCCCCGTGGGCCCTGTGCTAGCTACGGGTCTGGGAGGCCTCTGATGGACCAGGGCCAGTCAGGGGGCAGGTAGAAGCCTGCCGATATAATGGGCATCAGTTCCCAGGTGAAACACGACACCAGGCATTGAAGGTCAAGCAGAGATAATAGAAACACAGAAGACACAGGAGAATAGAAACGTAACATTCCAGAGTCACCCCACTCCCATGACAGCCAGGGCTAGACAGAGGCCTAGCTGACATTCTGCCCCCCCAAAGACCTCAGCCACCTGGCTTATTCGGATACCGGCTAATGCAGATACACCCACACAGAGCCACGTATGGCGAACCGGGAAAGAACTTGCAGAATTTCTGGAGGGTCTGCTGAACAGCTCTGATCACAGACACCCTGCTACCCTCCCTCACATGATGAGGAGGACGAATGTTCAAACCCATGTTTTGCAGGTTAAACTTTCTGTCTCCTTTCCAAATATAAGAGTGGCTGCTAACTCCTCCCACACCTCATTCCTGCCTTATTTCAGATCCTGCCTCCGTCCTACAGGCCTTAGCTGACCTCTCCCCCTCCACCCTCCCTGTGCCTGCAGGACACCCTACTGCCAGGTCCTACTAGCTGTACTCCGAATGCCTCCACTTTAGCCGTGAGCAGAGCCTGGATCTGGATTACCCCCTTGGGCATTTTGAGCACTGATCTGAAAAGTATCACCCCTCCGTCTAGACCCTGCCAAGGGGGCCAGCATGCCAGCTTCCCAAGAGCCACAAGAGAAGCAGTCATGTCACATAACTTATGTTAGAATGTAGTGACTGCAGTCGACGGAAACGAAAGCGAGCCCTGTTTCTTTATCAGGATTCACAAATGACGGAAATGTTCACTTTGTGCGTGATGAACGGCGAAAGGGGCGCTCTCTCTGATCAGCCGCAGCCAGGCCGCCTGGGCTTCCTGCATCCCGAAGGGTGTGGTTTGATCTGTTGCAGGCACAGACCCTGAGCAGCAGCGGCAGCCAGCAGTCTCCAGACTTCTAATCCTTTTTGGCTCAGGGAGCTAATGGGTTTTTTCCGCCTGGGGGATAGGCAGATAAAAAGCAAAACAGACTTTTCAGGATGCCTTTTAAGAAGACATCGTATCGCAACGCAACGGGAGAAGGGCCGCAACTGTTGCCTCTGCCCTCCAGGGGGAAAAAAGGACCCAGCAGGAGCACCGTGAAAAGAGAGATGCCGGGGCAGAGGCCTGCTTGGAAGACCCCCCCCCCGATCCTAAACGGGTGGGTGTTGGCCGTCCCCGAGAGCGAAGGGAACTGCTCTAAGCTCCTCCTCCTCGCCTTCTTCCTCTGCTGCCCATCCCAAGCAGGCACCCCTCTGAGGCCTGATTCAGCAGGAGAACCACGAACTCACCACAGCCTGGACGTTCTGGTGGGTGCTGAGGACTCCTTTGGGTCTCCCAGTGGTGCCGCTCGTGTAAATGATCATCGCTCCCCTGCCCTTCCACTCTGAAATGGGGCACACGGCTTCCAAAGCGGACTCATCCGTCGGCGAACACTTCCCAGAGCGCGGAAGGGGCAGCACGGGCACTCCGAGCCGCTCTGCAGTGGGCGCCATCTTCGCCATGTAGCTTTCCTCCGCAACCAGGAGAGCGCTCCCAGAGTCCCTGATGAAATACTCCAGCTCTGAAGCGGGGTGCTTTCGGTAGAGGGGGACGGCTATGCCCCCGCTCATCCACGCCGCCCACTGGGCGGTGACATAGGAGGCATCGTTGGGACACAGAAATGAAATCCGCTCACCGTTCAGGTCTCTGCTGGAGCACCCCAGCATCTGGCAGAGTTTCTGGGACAAGAGGAAGCTTTGAGCATACAGGTCCTTGTAGGTGTGCTCGCCATTCTGGTCAATGATGGCGACTTTCTCCCCAAAGGCCAAGGCTCTGGTGAAGACCGGGGCAACTCGCCCATAATAAATCACCCTGCTAGTATGCAAGCCTTTGTGGACGCAGAATGTTTTCCCGAGCCTGGAAGAGCGTCTTTCCCAAAGGGAAAGGCGGCAAGCAAGAAACTGGATTGAGCAGCTCCGGCTTGACAGTATCAATGATGGTAACATTTTCCCGCCGAGTCTCTGGGTCAGATGCAGTACTAGAAGAAGAAATCAAAAGAATCCTGAGTGAATTTTCCTAGATTATAACCAGAGGAACAGTCCACATGATGCCCAAGTAGAGGGTGACTTGACAGAGGTCAACAAGATTATGCAAGTCATGGAGAAACGGACAGAGAGGGATTTTTCTCCCATAATAGTAGAACTTGGGGTCACCCTGTGAAGCTGACAGGTAAAAGGAGTCAGTGCAAATGAAAGGAAGTATCACTTCCCACTGTGGGCAAATTGACCTGGGGAACTGACAGAAGAATTTATTTATTTTATTTATTAATTCAATTTATACCCCACCCTCCCCTAGAGCTATCAGGTCCCCCAGGAGGGCGGAGGTTCCCCAGCTAAAAGGGTCCCCAATTTGCTGGTCCAGAAAAGGCCCACCCTGAACTCCACCCCCAAAGTGCCTGGTTCAGGCCGATGTGCCCGGCACGATTATGTCACCTGGAAGTGACATCATCACACCGGGCACATCACTGGCTGATGCTCTAGCAATCAGCCTCAAAACTCTATGGTTCCAGGCTAATTGCTAGAGCGTCAGCCGGCGACGTGCCCAACGTGATGACGTCACTTCTGGACGAATGTCCCAGGCAGGGACCAACTCCCCCCCGCTATCAGCAGTAAATTACTTGGCAACCCTACCCTCCTTGCAAGCGAGCTCAGGGCGGCTTATAGCATTGGCACCAATTGCCAATAAAACCATAAAACATTATAAAATGTTTTATAAGATGAAGAAGAGGAGGAGGAGGAGGAGATTGGATTTATACCCCACCCTTCACTACCCAAAGGAGTCTCAGAGCGGCTTACAAACTCCCTTCCCTTCCCCTCCCCACAACAGACACTCTGTGAGGTAGGTAGGGCTGAGAGAGCTCTGACAGAAACTGCTCTTTTCCAAGAACAGCTCTTATCAGAACTACGGCCTGCCCAAGGTCATCCAGCAGCTGCAAGTGGAGAAGTGGGGAATCAAACCCGGTTCTCTCAGATTAGAGTCTGCATACTTAACCACTACACCAAAGTGCCACAAGATGTGGTGGCAGACACCACCCAAAGGAGTTGGAGGAATTGACAGAGGATGGGTTTGGCTACTCGCCACGAGAGCGGAAGGGGTCCAGAGGTGGGATGCCTCTGACGGTCAGATGCTGGGTGCAGGAGGAGCAGGGAAGAGAGTGGGTGAGGACTGCTGCCCAGTGTTCCGCTTCCCATGGCATCTGGCTGGCCACCGTTAGAAACAGGATGCTGGAGTAGAGGAGCCTGGAGTCGGATCCAGCAGGGCTCTTCTGATGTCAGAAGGAGAAGGGATCGGTCTTCAGGACAACCTCACAAGCATCCGTCCCTGCAAACAAAGAGCAACACGCACTCTGCAGAACCATGTTACCTCATTGTCAGGTTCGGACTTTTCTCTTGCGAGGTGATGCTTGTATCTGTGCCATGATCGATCCCCAATATCTGCAACCTAACACCTTATGCTCTTAACGCTGTTACTTTCACTTTTGGAAACCCGCTTGCTTTGCTGCTTGCTTTGCCCATCTGCCTAGCACCTTATCAGTCCTCCCTGACATTCCTAAGGGGAGCGGAGCGTGTGAATGAATGAGAGGAGTGTTGTAGCGGCTTTGGTAGTAACCTTTCCTAAGCAGCCCCCACTTAGCCCATGAGCCCAGCTGGGTCTATGGCCGGGGGAGACAAGAGCCTTAAGACAGCCAGCCGGGTCGTATATTCTCTCACAACCTGTAGTAGCCTAGGTGCCTGTGTGTGATGTATGCCTGAGGGTGGGACCCTAATCCCTTTCCCCTTGTTCCAAGCTATTGATTGCCAGTTCTGGCAAAGGCGTTCACCTGTCCAGAAGACATACCTTGCCAATATACCTAATCAAGGAATATTGTGTACTGAGTGGTTACTGCAGGGCCTGACACTCGTGCCTGGTTTGTGAGAATGGTGCAGTCATGGCAGCATCACTGGCTGGCTCAGTGGCTCCTCCCCTAAACTGGCCAGGAAGCGTCCTCCACGTTCAGTGTTCATTGGCCCAATGAAGGCCTTACCTCGCCTGGGCTACAGACAGCTTTGGTACAGAACACGCCCGAGAACCACAAAGCCTTGCCATGCCACACTCACACCGCTTCGTCCCACAGCACCTAAGTATTCATTTAAATCTTTTTTTAAAAAAATTAGGCATTTATTTTGATGCGTGGAGTTTGCTTGCTACAAGACCCACACAGACGGCCCGTGACTTAGCAGGCTCAGAGAAGGGAGCAGACATATGCATGGGGGGGATACGTGGACCAGGGGTGTCGAACTCATTTGTTATCTGACACAAATGAGACCTTGTTGGGCCAGACCACGTGTGCCACAAAATGTAATGACAGGCAGCAGAGATATAAACTTTATAAAGGACACAAACATAAAAACATGCTTAAAACATTAGCACTCTTGTTCTGAATTATTGCATCAAAACGCCTGTGCTGTTGCAGTCTTGAGTATGCTGTTCAAGTGTGTATCTGTAAGCTGCAAACGTACGTTTGATTTATTGACATTCACCACAGAAATCTCATGCTCAGAGTTCTGAGTCCAGGACCCAGGTGAAAACATGAAATGGCTGAGTGATTAAGAGAGTCTGGTGAAGCAAGCTATGATGCTGCAGCAGCAGCAGCAGCAGAATTGGAAGCAGGAAATGGCCAGTTCTACTGCAGGCCTGATGGAAGCCCTCCGGGGTCCTAATCCGGCCCCTGGGCCACGTTTGACACCCCAGATGTAGACCATGGCCAAATGGAACCTCCATGTTCAGAGGCAGCATACCTTTTAACCTCAGCTGCAGGAGAGCAACAGCAGGGAAGGACTATTGCCCTCACCCTCTGCTGGTGGCTTTCCAGTCTAATGTAGCTGCCCGCTATGCCAGGCCAGATGGGCCCTTGCATCTTTATAGTAAGCCTCGAAGGCATTGAAACTGATGTGAAGGGATGTACAGGAGACAAGCAGGGCTCACCCTTTCCAGAGAAATAAAAGCGGAAGCAGCAGAATAACCCGGCAGAGAGCACTGGCACAGAACAGAAAGCCGAAAGGGAAGGCTTGCAGCACTTCCCAGCTTCCAGGGGACTCATCTGGGGGAAGACAAAGCCGCAGGATATTATAAGCTCAAAGTCTAAACAGAGCCTGAGTGGAGGGAAGGTGAAAGGCTGGCTGGGGCGGGGTGATGCTCACAGGGAGATGAAGGGATTTATAGAGCCGTTTATAACCACCTTGCAATTAAAGCTCAGCTTAAAACGAAAAGCCTTCTGAGAGCCTCTGCATCACGGAACAAGGTGTGGCTTTACGGCAAAGTCCAGTTCTGTCACAGGCACCCACACCAAGTTCCATCCCTTTTCTCTCTCATATCTTAGGCAAAAAATCAGAAAAATTTGCCCACATCAACAACACCTGCTTTTTCAACTTGGCTCAAAGAAGATACTCTGCGGGTTTTCAACCAAACATGTCCTGCGCCAACAGGGAAGGAAGAACACATTGGATGGCAGCAGCTTGTCCCTTTTCACCCTTTCCTCTCTAGAAGCCAACTTAAAAGGGGGAGGGGGGAGACATAAGAACACAAGAGAAGCCATGTTGGATATGGGCAATGGCCCAACCAGTCCAACACTCTGTGTCACACAGTGGCCAAAACTCAGGTGCCATCAGGAGGTCCCCCAGCGGGGCCAGAACTCCAGAAGACCTTCCACTGTTCCCCCACACAAGCACCAAGAAGACAGAGCATCACCGCCCCAGACATAAGAACATAAGAGAAGCCAATGGTGGATCAGGCCGATGGCCCAGCCAGTCCAACACTCTGTGTCACACAGTGGCCAAAATTCAGGTGCCATCAGGAGGTCCAGCAGCGGGGCCAGAACTCCAGAAGACCTTCCACTGTTGCCCCCCCAAGCACCAAGAAGACAGAGCATCACTGCCCCAGACATAAGAACATAAGAGAAGTCATGTTAGATCAAGCCAATGGCCCAGCCAGTCCAACACGCTGTGCCACACATTGGCCAAAACCCAGGTGCCATCAGGAGGTCCAGCAGCGGGGCCAGAACTCCAGAAGACCTTCCACTGTTGCCCCCCCAAGCACCAAGAAGACAGAGCATCATTGACTCAGACAGGGTGTTCCATCTATACCTTGTGGCTAATAGCCACTGATGGACCTCTGCTGCATATGTTTATTCCATCCTGTCTTGAAGCTGTCTGTGCTTATTGCTGCCACCACTTCCTGCAGCAGTGAATTCATGTGTTAATTACTCCTTGGGTGAAGAAGTACTTCCTTTTATCTGTTCTAACCCGACTGCTTAGACTGTTAGCAAAAGCCAAGTTCACCTTCTGACTTTGAACGCCCCCCCAGTTCCCCCTCCGCCAGATTCTTGCTGGTTAAGGTATGTGTGAGAGCCGTCAAGAGCAGTGCTAATTGGGAGTGTGTGCATCTGGGAGTATGCAGCGAGCCGTGCCATAATGGGACAAACATTCCAATGAGGTGCCTGTTGTTACATTGGAATCGGACCCTCCAAGGATTTACACGACACCTTCTGTTCTGATTCATACACATCAAGGGCACACACGGAAGTCCGTTTGGCACAGGTTACTTTCTTGCACTCTTTAGCCGTTCTGCTTGCAAAAGGGTGCCTAATTCCCTTTTGACACGTGCCACAGGGACGCAGGGGAGTCTAATCCACTTTATGGGGCTGGTGGCACATTACTATATAAACCTGAGGCTCGATTTCTTTAATTTAGCCAATTTCTCACTGTTATCATTGACGCGTACGCTGGGTTTCTGCAGCTGCATTCAGCCAGATAAGCACTACCGCTCTGGGCTTGGAATAATGGTCCCTGTCATGCTGCTAAGTCCAACTGTTTCAAAATTATACGAGAGATATAAAATGTTAACTTTTGGTGGGCTAGTATCTGTCGGCATAAAGTGCTCAAGAACAACATTAAGCTGGAGCCTTGGGGGGGAACTGGAAGCTTAGAGAGCAGATGGCCAGAAGCACGGCTCTATCAAGGGACGCGTGGAATTATGCATTTCTGCTGCGATGTCACCACATTCTGTTTGCAGGTATGTGGTCCAGGCGATTCCAGCTCTTTCCACAGGGTTACATCAACCCCTCCAGCACCCACCACATCCAGCACATTTTCATGCCAGCAAGGAATCCCTGGATGCACCCTGCAAAGGCTGAGATGCGAGAAGCCAGTCCAGGGCTGGAACGACTGCAAATAAAAAGTCCTTGAACTAGGCAACGGTGCTGTGTTGGACGAGGCATGCACACACACACACACTGTCGCTTTCACATAGGCTAAATAATACGGTTTCAATCCACTTCAGCAACTGTTTGCAAGAGGATTTTGCCATTCACACCGTAAAATCCAGTTGCAAGGAACACTGAAAGTGGATTGGAAGTGCGTTATTTAGCGTATGTGAAAGTGGCTATACATTTCTGGACTAAGATGCGGGGACCCATGGCTGACATGCAAAAGGATCTGTAAAACTGTTGTATAATTTGCCAGTGTAGAGTGCTGTATCTGGCCTACCTCACGGGGTTGCTGTGAGGATAAAATGGGAGGCAGGAGAACGATGCAAGCCACTTTGGGTCCCTGTTGGGGAGAAAGGCGTGGTATAAGGAGCCCTTGCGGGGAGGGCAGGGTAGAAATCTAAATAAATAAATAATGAAATAAATAATAATAATTCATCCCACACAACAAAGACTATCAAAATATTGTCGAAGGCTTTCACGGCCGGAGTTCATTCGTTGTTGTAGATTTCCCAGGCTGTATGGCATTGTAGCACCTGATGTTTCGCCAGCAGCTGTGACTGGCATGCTCAGAGAGATAACACAGAAAGATGGAGTACTCTCTGTGTCAATGCAAAGAAAACAATGTGAGAAGAAAAATTACCTGCCTTCCTGCCATCTTTCTGTGTTATACCTCTGAGGATGCCAGTCACAGCTGCTGGTGAAACGTCAGGTACTACAGTGCCAAGACCATGGCCACACAGCCCGGGAAATCTACAACAAGCACCGTAACTCTCTAGACTACGCCCAACAGAACCTCACACAATGTGCTGCAGAAGCCAGGAGGACAACCAATGCAAACCTAAAGCTGATCCTAACCCACTCACTCCCCAACAGAAGTGACATTTCTAAAGAGCAGGCAAAGCAGAGACAGACCTCACGTCATTCAAGCACTGGAAGGGATGATGAAGTCAGCGGAGCCACCGGGCAAGGCCAAAGTATGAGATGCAGTGCTCCTTCAGGAACATCATCATACGAGCTGTTAATAATCGATCCCATATTATTGTTCCACAACCACTAGGAACACAAAGCGGAAGGCCAAGACCACCCCCACCCCCTGCAGGCCTGATGAGCAGACACTTCCCACCGATCCCCACTGGCCTCTCCAGGAAGAACACTGACCTGACCCAAGGGAGGTAAAGCATAAGGCTGAAGTAACGGGGGCAGCTACTGCCTTGAAATCACAGCTGCCTGGAGACACAAGCCTCCAGCAGCCTTTTTACCCTTCCTCCTCCTGAGCTCTGCGCCTATCCTGGGGGAGTCCAGCAGCTTCAGAAGCAGGACAAGACATGCTCGGTGTTGGGGAAGAGGGACAGCAATGCAACATCCCTTTGTGGTCCAAGATTTAGAGCCATAAGTCTGTTTTTTTCTTGGACAACGGAAATAAGAGCAGGCAAAGCATTAGGAAACACTCCAAAGGAAGGTCAACGAAGAAGCACGCACCTTTTCACCCACTGTCCATTAGACAGAAAGTGCTCCTTTTGTTTTTTTGTAAGAGCTGCAATGGTCTGTTCTACCAGGGGCTTGGTGTAGACCATAAAGATGGTGGGTGGCCATCGCACACAGAGGGACTGAGGGGGTGTAGGCTGGCCATGCAATTTACACCCCCCAAGTGACTGTTGTGTTGTGTAGGTCGGGTGTGTAGGCGTCAGGGAGAAAGCTGATTTTAGGTGATAAATAAGCACCCTGGCAAAAGCCAGGAGCATCAGATCTACCTGGGTGGCTTCGGAAAGGCGGGGGGCTGTGAGGTGAAAGGGGAGAAGCCGACCCCTTTGAGGGAACTTGTGTTTGGGCAACCAGGTCCAGTCAACCTCCTAACCCAAGGCAAGCTTGCTGAGGAAGGGAAGCAAAACTCTCCTCAGGGCTGACCTGCTGTAGATGGGCACATTTACAGACCATTCAGTCCCTTGGGGGGAAGGCCATAACTGCTGGGTTGCAGCTGAGAGTCATTCTACTCATTTCAGCTGAAACATTCCACACTTGTATGCTGTCAAATGCCTTGTTTTACTGTTAAATAAAATGTGTTGTTTTGGTCTTCACTTGTCCAGGTGAATTTACAGAAAAAGGGGAGTAAAGGTACCTCAAAACTTCATTCAATGTTGTCATAACAATGTCTGAAGAAGAGACCCCTGGGAGCACACAATGTACAGGCTACCGGTGCTCCAACATAAATTTGTGTCACCCATTCTCAGGACTGTGGGCGATTGATGATTCAAAGATAGAGAGGCTAGAGCAAGGGAGCCTGGAGCCCGATAGCCGGATCTCGGAAGCTAAGCAGAGTCAGCCCTGGTTAGTGCTTGGTTGGGAAACCACCAAGGAAGTCCAAGCTTGCTACACAGGGGTAAGCACTGGCAAACCTAATCTGAACTTCTCTCTTCTTGAAATCCCTACGGGGTCACCATAAGTCTCTACCTGGATGGGAGACCACTGAGGAGGTGCAGGGTTGGTATGCAGAAGCAGGCAATGGCAAACCATCTCTGTCTATCTCTGCATTTGGAAACCCTACAGGGTAACTGTTCGTTGGCTGCGACTCAACAGCACTTTAGACACACACACAGACAGTAGTGTGAGCTAGGGGCTTTTTTAGGAACATTCCATGCAACCAATGCTTCCCTCTAAGCTGTTGAGTCTTGTGAGCAAAAATTCTACTTTGTGAGCTACTGGCATTAATGTTGTGAGTGAGTGATTTGGCTACTGCATAAATTAGCTTGCTCTGGAGCCCTCCTTCCTGAGCTAAGACAAAAATGTGCAAGCTGGAGGCTAAAAAACTGTGAGCTAGCTCACACTAACTCATCTCAGAGGGAACACTGCAGGCATCTACAGGGGACCTGGAAAAGTTTCAATATAACATAATCCTAAAAATAATAAAACCATTGAGCCAAGGGTATAGATGCCTCACAGCTTCATCCCACTTAGCCTCTTCCTATAACCACACTTTCCCCTACCAGCACTTTCCACCCTCAAACTATTTCTCTTCTCCTGCTATTCTGCCAGGGCTGGGGGGTTATTTCTGGACTTGGGAGTTCCTCTGGGAGAAAAACGCTGGGGGAGGGAGGCAGGAAGCAGAGGTTGGCAAAGACTCACACAGAACCCACAAATGCAGACTGTTAAATGGACGTAAGAGAAGCCCTGCAGGATCAGGGCCACGGACCTAGTCCAGCATCCTGCTTCACACAGAGGCTAACAAACGGGTCTCCAGTCCCTCTCACCTGACAGGGGATTAGCACAACCACCATTTTACACGCTTGAGCCTGAGCTGCTGCGACATCTTACAGGAGTCCACTGCAGGCAGCAAAAGAAGGTGGCCCCAACTCCTGTCTCACATTTCCTTGTGTTCAAGTCCAGTGGCACCTTTAAGCCCAACGAAGTTTTATTCAAGGTATCTGAAGGAGTGTGCATGCACATGAAAGCTTACACCCAGAATTAAACTTTGTTGGTCTTAGAGGTGCCACTAAGGTTGCCAAGTACTTACTGTAATTTGGGACTTGGCAACAGTGTTCCCTCCAAGCTGAGTTAGTGTGAGCTAGTTTCTTAGTCTCTGGCTCACAATTTTTTGCCTTCGCTCAGGAAGGAGGGGCTCCAGGGCAAACTAATTTATGCAGATCACCTGCTCACAACTTTCATGCCAGTCGCTCCCAAAGGAGAATTTTTGCTCACAAGACCCCACGGCTTAGAGGGAGCATTGCTGAGTGTCCCCTCTAAGCTGAGTGAGTGGGAGCTAGCTCACACTTTTTTAGCTTCCAGCTCACCCATTTTTGACTCCGCTCAGGAAGGAGGGGCTCCAGGGCAAACTAATTTATGCAATACAGCCAAATCGCTGGCTCACAACTTTCATGCCAGGAGCCCACAAAGTAGAATTTTTGCTCACAAGAATCCCCAGCTCAGAGGGAGCATTGCAGGCCAGTCCGCCCCCCCCTCTCCAAGGGAGCAGCGGAGAGGAAGGGTGCGACCCCCGACGCACCTACGCACCTCCGACCTTTACTCACGACCCCCCCCCCTTTGCCCTCACCTGCGGGAGCGCCGGCAATTGAAGTCCGGCCTCCTGGTCCGTCCGCGATCGGCGTCCCCGCGGAAACTAAGCGCCGCCTCGCGGGTTCCGGGGCGCGTCCGGGCCGGCGGCTGAGCTCAGCCTGCTCTGGGGGGGGGGGGTGGAGATGAGGCGGCGTGACGTCACCCATCCCGGTGTTCTGAGATGATGTCACATCGCAGCTGGGATGCCATGACGACGTCTGTACCCGGCCTCACACCCAGTCCGCATCAAAGGGAGTCCCTGCAGATCGCGCAGTTACCGGCCTTAAAGCTGCGCTCTCATCTATTTCTACTCTGGCCCGCCTTCAGAGGGTTGCTGTGTTGCAGGATAACACAGAGATCATGGCGAGGCCGCCCCGTGACGACTGCTGCAATGCCTTTTCTTTAGTATTTAAACTGTGCAGGCTGTTCCGTCTGTACCTTTGGCGAGGCTACTGACACTGAAAACACAATTTATATATAACAAAAGGAAGGGGGGAATCCCAAGAACAGCAACGGCATTTATTTATTTATTTATTTATTTATTTATTTATTTATTTATTTATTTATTTATTTATTTTTTATATCTTGCCTTGCCTGTGTTTTATATAATTGTAGTTGGGGGTAGTAATGTACCCCGTAGTAATGTATGGCTGCGAGAGTTGGACTATAAGGAAGGCCCAGCGCCCAAGAATAGATTCTTTTGAACTGTGGTGCTGGAGAAGATTCTTGAGAGTCCCTTGGACTTCAAGGAGATCAAATCAGTCAATCCTAAAAGAAATCAACCCTGATTGTTCCCTGGAAGGCCAGATCCTGAAGCTGAAGCTCAAATACTTTGGCCACCAAATGAGAAGGGAGCCCTCACTGGAGAAGACCCTGATGCTGGGAAAGACTGAAGGTCAAAGAAGAAGGGGATGGCAAAAGATGAGATGGTTAGACAGTGTCATCGATGCAGCAAAATTGAGCAAACTTCAGCAGACAGCGGAAGACAGGAGGGCCTGGCGTAATCTGGTCCATGGGGTCACGAAGAGTCGGACTCGACTGTGCGACTGAACAAATTATTTTAATTGTATTTATGCTTGTTCGAAGCCGCTCTGCGCCTGCTTTGCGGGGAGGGCCGGATACAAGTTTGATAAATAAATAAATAAGGCGGCATACAACAAGTTAAAATACAATAAAACACAATGCATAAATGCAGTACTATAAAATTTTCGCATAAAAACAATATGCGTATAAAGTGCAGGTCAGTGGAGATGGTGGTTGCTGTACCGTGATCCAGTGTAACAAGGCCAGTGCTCATTCATCAGTGGCGGCTCCTAATCGAAAGCCTGGTGGAAGAGCTCCGTTTTACAGGCCCTGTGGAACTGTAGAAGGTCCCGCAGGGCCCTGATGTCTTCCGGGAGCTCATTCCACCAGTATGGAGCCGCCACAGAAAAGGCCCTGGCCCTTGTCACTGCTAGCATGGCTTCTTTAGGCCCTGGGAGAGTCAGGCGATTTTGCAGCCCTGTGCTCAGGGCTCTCTGGGGGATATATGGGGGGAAAGGCGGTCCCTTATATAGGCAGGCCCCCGACCATATAGGGCTTTAAAGGTCAAGACCAGAACCCTGATAAATCATTAGCGCCAAAATGTCTTCAGACCAACAGTATCAAAAGCCCTGTGTTATGTATTAGGTCTGGAACATTCCAGGACTATCTATCAGAGACTGAGCTTGGAGCTCTTGAACAATAGCCCACCAGGACTCTGGAAGTGACCAATGAGTAACTGATGTTATGTAAATAGCCTATGGTTGGGAGTTGGGTGTGTTTGGGTGTGGTTTTTGCATGCTATTTAAACAGGGCTGTTGCCCTGTCATTTTCATTTTGTTCCCCAAAATCACTTAATAAAGTAGAGCTGTTCACGGCAATGCATCTTGAACCCAGTATTTAATACCTTGAGTTGGATTTAGTCTGAAAGACGCTCTGAAGCATGGTCTCTCATACAATTTGCAAAGGAGCTTATAACAATCATGACAATGCTAATAATAATATTGACTTGCTGCAAAAACCTGTAACTCCCCATGCCAAGCTCCCATTAGTAAGTAGGGCTAGGGTGATATTGCTCCACGAATTGGCCCTTTTGCTCCTCGCAGGTCTTCTTGGCTTCCACTTTTAATCCACTTTCACTGTACTTTCCAACTGGATTTTTGCCAGTTCACACAGTAAAATCCAGTTGGGAAGTGAATTGAAAGTGGATTATTTAGTGTGTTTGACCGCAGCTAGTCTTACTGACCTTGCTCAATATGACGCCTTCCTTCTTGACTCCTTTGACTGGCGCAACCTTCGTATGTCTTCTAGGACAACCAGAGGTTGCAGTCTTTGCATTAGCTCGTAAAATTCTGAGAACAGGTACATTTCTAGAGCAAGATTATGTGGGATATGAACTTGGAGCATCTTCAAAATATTTTAAATGGACTTCCTGAGCTGCAGTCCAGTTTGCAGCCTAAACTGAATATTTTTAAATGACTTCAGCTGGAGCAGAGCAAGGCTGGCATTTGTTCTTGCTCTCTATCGTACTACGATCCCTTCCTGAACTTAATTTTCTTTGTCAAATACTGATGAGTGTAGATTTATGGTGAACCAACTATGGAATAAGCTCTGCAAATATAGATGTTTTAAGGAAGAGGCTAATAAATTAAAAGGACACATCCCCAGTGTCTATCTGTATTTTTAGAAGAGGGTTTTTTAAAAAATGTTCATGGTATCTTACAGCATATTAAAAATGTCAAGGAGAGGACAGTCAATGTTCTTCTTCAGGTCCTTTCCTACATATACCTCCTGTGAGAATCTCGCAGCCTCACCTTAAATCAGCTTTTGTATTCCAGCATTCATGTCAGCCAAGTCTGTGTCAGCCCCACCATGAATACCGAGAACAGCTTGCAAACCTGACTAGTGGAGAGACAGAACCTAAAGACTCAGAAACGAAAACGCCAATTAAGCAACCCCCAAGAGCGCTGTGGTATAAAGGTCTTGTGATCTTTAAGTCAATGTCATGATTTCTTTCCCTGGAAGAGTGATACATAATTGATCCCCCTGTGGGACTGCCAAATCCTTGAGGTCCGCTGACACATCTGCGCAACACAGTGGTACTTGTTACGGGGCCTTCACGTCTGGCCTGGTCTACACAGGCGGCAACAACGCTCTGAAATATTTCCCTATTCCCAAGGATATCCCTTGAACATGTGCAGAGTGCATTTTCTTATGCAAAGCCATCACTCATTTATTGGGAACAGAGTTCCAAAGCTAGAGCTGATAGGCAAACCTGTAATCCATTCATTTTCTTTTCTTGAAGATGGGTTTTTTAAAATATTTACTGCTCCAGCCAACCTTATTTACTGACCCATCCAACCTTTCCACCCCTAAAGGGCCCTAAGGAACTGAACAATATTAAAATCGTTAAAAAGAAAGCACTGAAATTGAAATAATAATGCAATAGCCAATCCCACCAGCAGAACAGCAAATCAAACATAATTCAGTGGAGCCAAGATCAGAAGACGGGGCTCATCAATCAACCTGTGTCAAAGGCGCCCTGGAAAAGCAGGACCCTGAACGCCAGCCTGGAAGGACCCACCTGGGCTTCCTGAACCAGGGAGCCGGCAACCAACTTGCTTTCTGCCTGGCCAGAGGGGTCGGCATGTTGGAGTTCAGTCTTGGAGCCACATTTATTTAAACGTTTCTATCCTGCCTTCCTTGTGGTTCAAGGTGGCTTAGAATAAGTGTTAAAAATATTTCCAGTTAAAATCAAAAATAAAACAGCAAATCCCAAACCTTTCCTCCCTTCCCCCTGGCTAAAAGATGCCTGTATCTGCTCATGGTCTCCTTCAGTATGATAGTTTTGAAGAAAGATTAAAGAGATATTACACACACAAAAACAAATTAAATAAGTAAATACATGAACAAACAAGGAAGCTGTAATTAAAAAAAATATCAATTCTCTTCCAGGGACAGACCCTCCCCCTTCCTCTGGGCAAATATTGGTCCCCTGCATGCAAAGTGGGGGCTCCACCCTGGAGCCATGACCCCTCCTAGGGTTGCCAGCCTCCAGGTGCGGCCTGGAGCCAGTTTGGTGTAGTGGTTAAGTGTGTGGACTCTAATCTGGGAGAACTGGGTTTGATTCCCCACTCCTCCATTTGCACCTGCTGGATGACCTTGGGCAAGCCATAGTTCTGACAAGAGATGTCCTTGAAAAGAGCAGTTTCTGTCAGAGCTCTCTCAGCCTCACCTACCTCACAGGGTGTCTGTTGTGGGGAGGGGAAGGGAAAGGCGTTTGTAAGCTGCTCTGAGACTCCTTTGGGTAGTGAAGGGCGGGGTATAAATCCAATCTCCTCCTCCTCCTCCTCCACCTCCTCCTCTTCTTCTTCTCCTTCTGGAATTACAACCAATCACCAGACGACAGAGATCAGATCCCCTGGAGAAAATGGCGGCTTTGGAGGGTGGGATCTATATGGCATTATCCCCGGCTGAGGGCCCTCCCCTTCCCAACCCTCGCCCCTTAGGCTCCACTCCCCAAATCTCCCAAGTATTTCCCCACCCAGAGCTGGCAACCCTAGCCCCTCCCCAGATTATGTTTCAAAGGGCCTGTGCCAAGTATTCACCCATCACCAAAGAGTAAGGATTTTTATCATTTGCCTTATTGAATCCAGTTGCGCTTTCTCTAGTTCAGCAGCTACCTGGACGCTTCTAGAGAAAGGGAGGGGGTGTTCCTCTGTTGGACCTCCTCACCTCCGTTGTGTGGAGATAACAGAACTGCAGTCAGTTCCTCCATACCTAGATGTGGGGACAGGGCCCCCAAGCCAGGGGGCAAGATATACGGGATGTTCAGGCCTCTGCCCCTTTCCGAAAAACTAAGTACCCACTGCCTGCCTGCCACGGAGGACATGCCTTTGACACTGTGGGAGCTACGGGGGAATTCCTGTCACACCAAAGCATGTGTCGTGTGGCAGACAGGAGAGGACTTGGCACAGCCCTGTGCTTTCGAGACTCAGGCCCTGTTTTCACACACGCGGCACGTCAGGCGCATCTGCCAGCCCCCAAAGCAGATGCCAGGGGGCTGCCTCTTTGCCTCCGCGCCACACTCCAGCCGGGACGCCAGGCACTGCGACTCTGTCAACTACCTGTGGCTGTGGCCACAGCGCCCGGCAGCTGGAGACTGGCTTTGTCTCCCAACACGGCAGGTGCTTCTGAGCATGTCTTTCCATTTATTCAATTTATTTACTTGTTTGCGTTTCACTCCCACTTCCCTGATGACGGACGCCCCAGCAGATTCTGGTAAATCATTCAGCCGAGTTTCTCAAAGGTCTCCAGCCACTTATAGGAACCGCCCAGCATGGATGTGCCTGCCAGGCCAGGTGAGCCATGGAGGAGGGTCCTGACCCCTCCCCCAGGTCACTGTGACCCTTGCTGCCCTGACAGATAAACATATGGAGCAGAAGTCCATCAGTGGCTCTTAGCCACAGGGTATAGATGGGAACTCTCAGTCTGGGGCAGGTGATGCACTCTATTCTTGGTGTTGGAGGGGGCAGCAGTGGGAGGGCTGCTAGTGTCCTGGCCCCACTGCTGGACCTCCTGATGGCACCTGGTATATTTTGGCCGCTGTGTGACAGAGTGTTGGACTAGATGGGCCATTGGCCTGATTCAGCATTGGCTTCTCTTATGTTCTTATGTGACAGGTAACTTCTCATCTGTTTCAGCCGCTTCACTGGGAATACTTATTGCTAGGAAAAGGAGACTGCAGTGGCAAATCACTCTCCCTCATGCAGAATTGCCCACATTATTAATGTGTCATGTTGGTTTACTTAGGCTCGGTTGGAATAGGAGACCTGCTCTTGAAATAAGCAAAAGGTAAGTACTCAGGTGAGACCTGGAGGCAGAGGCCCCGATGGATCTGCTAGGAAGCCTGGGGCAGCGCACAGTGGCTGCACAGAGCCTAGCATTTTCCGGGTGCCTGGGTCAGAGTCAGGCCCCAGTGGACTGAACGCAAGGGTTGCCAGCTCTGGGTTCAGAAAGACCTGGAGATTTTGGGGGGTGGAGCCTGAGGAAAGTGAGGTTTGCGGAGGGCGGGGAGTCCAGTGGTCCCTCTAAGCTGCGGAGCCTTGTGAGCAAAAATCCTACTTTGTGAGCTACTGGCAATAAAGTTGTGAGCGAGCGATTTGGCTGCTGCGTAAATTAGTTTGCTCTGGAGCCCTCTTTCCTGAGCGAAGACAAAAATGTGTGAGCTGGAGGCTAAGAGACTGCGAGCTAGCTCACACTAACTCAGCTTAGAGGGAACACTGGCAGGGACTTCAGTGAATACAAATGCCATAGAGTTCGCTACAGTTTGGTGTAGCGGGGAAGTGCGAGGACTCTGATCTGGGAGAACCGGGTTTGATCCCCCACCCCTCCACTCACAGCTGCTGGATGACCTTGGGCAAGCCATAGTTCTGTCAGAGATGTTCTTGAAAAAGAGCAGTTTATTTATTTATTATTCAATTTATACCCCACCCTCCCCCCAACCAGGCTCTGTCCGAGCTCTGTCAGAGCTCTCTCAGCCCCACCTACCACACAGCCAGGGTGTCTGTTGTGGGGAGGGGAAGGGAAAGGAGTTTGTGAGCTGCTCTGAGACTCTGAGTGAAGGGCGGGGTGTAAATCCAATCTCCTCCTCCTCCTCCTCCTCCTCCTCCTCCTCCTCCTCCTCCTCCTCCTCCTCCTCCTCCTCCTCCTCCTCCTCCTCCTCCTCCTCCTCCTCTTCTTCTTCTTCTTCTTCTTCTTCTTCTTCTTCTTCTTCTTCTTCTTCTTCTTCTTCTTCTTCTTCTTCTTCTTCTTCTTCTTCTTCTTCTTCTTCTTTCCAAAGCAGCCATTTTCTCCAGGTGAACCGATCTCTGTCTCTTGGAGATCCCAGAAGATCTCCAGCCACCACCTGGAGCCTGGCAACCCTGAACACCCTCCTGTAGAGGATCCTCCTTCGTCCCTGCCTTTGCTTTTCTGCCGTCCCGACATGATTCGGGAAGGAGGGCGCTTCAGGAGAGGCACCGCACCGTTTTGTTCTGGGGACATTCCCCCTCCCTCGGGGTTGTAGGAGGGGTACAGAGACCCCCTGTCACTGCGGCCCTCTTCTCCCGTTGCCCCCAGGGCTGGAATAATGTCCCGCTCCGCAGAGCCACACGCACGGCTGCAGGCTGTACCCACTCGACTCCATGCAAGGACCGCTGCTTGGCTGTGGAGCAGATGGTTGGTGCTGGGCCAGGGAGGCAGATGGCAGAGTAAGAAGCGGCCGGAGAGAAAAAGTCTGAGGGACCTCGGCTTCTGCTAACCCTGACTCCGCAAAGCCAGAACAATAAAACAGGCTTTTGGGCTCCCTCCCAGGCAGAGCCTGCTCTGGTCAAAAGAGCGAGGCGTCTGAAAAGTACTGAGGCCGGAGGCTCAGCTTGGTGAAATCAGCAAGACGTTTATTGATTACATAGCAGAACGAAGCAGGCCTTTTTTGCCGGTCCGTGCCCGGTTTATGTGCATACACAAGTGCCACACCCACACACACCCATCACCCGTAACTGGCTCTATTTACACGTCTTTGTTTCAATAGGTTCCCTTTCGGATCCGGGGGAGCCCATTGGTGTGCCCTAGGATCCGAGGTGGCTACTGTCTTTAGGACCGAAGGTCCAAGGGTCTGTCCGACCTCATGGCCCGGCTAGCAGGCCGCGGCCATCTTTTACATCTCAATACACAACAGCGTCTTGTGGCATCTTCAAGACGAATTGTGCTATCGGGCCATTGTAGGGATGCCAGCCTCCAGGTCAGGCGTGGAGATCCCCCGGAATTACAACTCATCTCCAGACTACAGAGATCAGTTCCCCTGGAGAAAATGGCTGTTTTGGAGGAGATACCCCACTGAGCTCCCTGTCCTCCCCAGGCTCCACCCCCAAATCTCCAGGAGTTTCCCATCTTGGATGTGGCAACCGCAGGGGGTTGGACTAGATGGCCTGCAAGGTCCCTTCCAACTCTAACATTCTATGATTCTATGATCCCCCCCATCCCTTTGCCAGTAGCCAGGGGGGACCCGGCAACCCTTTGCCACCTGGTTTTGTGAGCTGGCAAAAGCTCCTGTCAGAGTCAGTTCCCTGGTATTTAATGTAAAGGGTTGGAACACTTTTCCTATGAAGAAAGCTTAAAGCGTTTGGGGCTCTTTAGCTTGGAGAAACGGCGGCTGAAGGGTGACATGATCAAGGTTTATAAGATTATGCATGGGATACAGCAGGTAGAGAAAGAGGAACTTTTCTCCCTTTCTCACAAGACAAGAGCTCGTGGGCACTCAATGAAATTGCTGAGTGGGCGGGTTAGAACGGATAAAAGGAAGTCCTCCTTCACCCAAAGAGTGATGAACACGTGGAATTCACTGCCACAGGAGGTGGCGGTGCCTACAAGCATGGATGGCTTCAAGAGGGAATTGGATAAGAATATGGAGCAGAGGTCCATCTGTGGCTATTAGCCAAAAGGTATGGATGGGAACTCTTGGTCTGGGGCAAGAGATGCTCTGTATTCTTGGTGCTTGGGAGGGGGGCAACAGTGGGAGGGCTTCTAGTGTCCTGGCCCCACTGGTGAATCTCCTGATGGCACCTGGATTTTTTCGCCACTGTGTGACAGAGCGTTGGACTAGATGGGCCACTGGCCTGATCCAACACTGGCTTCTCTTGTGTCCTTCTGTTCTTCTGTACCCCAAGGCTGTGCTCTGTTTTGCCTGCCGCTCCCCTTCTGGCCGGCTGCTTCCCAAAATTCCAAAAGGGAAAGAGGCTTTTTGGCTGAGGGGAAGGAGACGCTGGCCCTGGGAAGAAGAGGAGGGTGTGGGGGAGGGGCTGTTTAAAAACACAACAAAGGCAACCCCCTTTCAAGAAGGGGCAGCTGCGACGGCAGCCCTACCTGAAGAACTGAAGTTGTTTGAACAAAACGTCAAAGGAGGACCTGGCCACCCAGCAGAGGGCAATAGCGTTCAGCGACAAATTCTGGCACGGCCTGACCGGTGGTCCTCCTCAGACGCTTAGATGGGCCGCAGATGATCTTTGCATGGCGGAGGTGCTGTGGGTTCAAAGAACCATCTTCCCATCTGCCACCACTGGCTGCAGTCCGGCTTGCTTCTGCCGGTGCTCGGGAACCTCTGTTCTAGCTGGTTTCCACTGAGGTCCTGTGCAATGTTTCACTCTGATCGAAGGCATTAGCCATTTATGATGGGGCAAAACTTCACCAGGGGTCCCCAAATCACAGCACAGGCCCATGCATGCACTGCAAATCAATCCAGAGACGTATTTGCTTTAAAAATGGATGCCCTGCACCTTCCGCGAGGCTTGCAAAGTGCATGTAAAATACACGATCCCTGATGGCAACCAATGCAGAGCAATGAAACAGTAAACAACCACCCTATGTAACACGAGCCCAGCAGAGAAAACCAATAAAACAAAAGGGGGGGGACGCTGGAAAGTGGCCTCTGAGATAAACGCCTGACAGGGATATCAGAAAGTAGCCAAACCATAAATAAATAAATAAAATTTAAAAACCACAGCCTGAAATGAAAGAAAGCAGCCTGGGAAGGCCTTCTGAGGCTGCAAAAGAATCATGGAATCATAGAATGTTAAGAGTGGGAAGGGACCTTGCAGGTCATCTAGTCCAACCCCCTGCACTCTGCAGGAGCAGAGCCGAAACCCCTACATACCTACCACATACCCAAAAGATGGTCGTCCAGCCTCCACTTGAAAACGTCCAGTGAAGGAGCATCCGCTACCTCCCGAGGCAGTCTGTTCCACTGCTCAACCACTCTTACGGTTAGGAAGTTTCTCCCATTGTCATTTCCAACCATTAGATCTAGTCTTGCAATCTGGAGCTTGCTCCATCTCCTACATGACAGCCCTTCAAATACTTGAAGACTGCAATCATGTCCCCTCTAAGCCTTCTCTTTCCCAGGCTAAACATACCCAACTCTTTCAGCCTTTCCTCGTAAGACTTGGATTCCAACCCTCTCACCATCCTGGTTTGCCAGCCTAACAAAAAGCAGTCGCAAGTTTGCATGACAGCTTCTTGGAATCTTGGCTCGGGGTTTCTGAAGAAACTGGAAGTAGAGGCCACACACACACAAACACCCCCGCACACATTTCCCATCACATGCAATGGGGCAGGCTAAACATCCCTGAATGTGATGACTGTTTATAAACCCAGTTGGGCAATGCATGCACATCTGATCCCATTCAAAACCTCTGCCCAGGCCAGCTCACAAAAAGCCAAGCGGCAGGCAAGATCTTGGCTTCTCTGTAGGCAAAAGGCAAGCATTTCATTCCAGGGCAAGCTAGACAGGAGGACAGCTCTGACGTTAGTCTCCTGGCTTCACACCTTCGCTGCCCATCTGCCATTTTGAGCTAGGCGCTTGCTCTGCGGGTGTCAAACTAGAAGCGACACTGGATGATCTTAGAAACAGGAAGAAGAAGAAGAAGAAGAAGAAGAAGAAGAAGAAGAAGAAGAAGAAGAAGAAGAAGAAGAAGAAGAAGAAGAAGAAGAAGAGGAGGAGGAGGAGGAGGAGGAGGAGGAGGAGGAGGAGGAGGAGGAGGAGGAGGAGGAGGAGGAGGAGGAGATTGGATTTATACCCCACCCTTCACTTGGAGTCTCAGAGCAGCTTACAGACTCCTTTCCCTTCCCCTCCCCACAACAGACACCCTGTGAGGTAGGCGGGGCTGAGAGAGCTCTGAGAGAACTGCCTTTTCAAGGACAGCTCTGACAGAACTATGGCTTGCCCAAGGTCATCCAGCAGCTGCAAGTGGAGGAGTAGGGGAATCAAATCCGGTTCTCCCAGATTAGAGTCTGCTGCCCTTAACCACTACACCAAACTTTGCAGTGCCCTGATTCGGTCTGGGGCCATGATGTGGGACCGGAGGAGGTCTAGTCCTTTCTCCCCAGGGAGTTCATGGATTTCCTGACATTATGTGTCAGGGGCTCCCAGGCCTCTGCTGCTTAGAAGAAGGAGCAGTTTGTTATATCCCACTTTTCTCTAACCAAAGGAGTCTCAAAGCAGCTTACAATTGCCTTGCCTTCCCCTCCCTGCAACAGGCTTCTTGTGAGGCAGGTGGGGCTGAGAGAGTCTGGAGAGAACTGTGACTGGTCCAAGGTCACCCAGCAGGTTTCATGTGGAGGAGGAGTGAGGAATGAAGGCCGGCTTTCCAGATTAGAGTCCGCCACCATTAACCACTCCACCACACTTTCCCATTGTTCTCTTTTCCTTCCCCTGTATTTTTGTGCCTCCACTCATGCCAGAGATTAAATGGGTTTCTTCTTGGGCGGGTGATGGGTTCATTGAGATTCAGTATTTCTATCAGCTCTGTTTTTTTGTTTTTAAAAAGCTTGATTTAATTCTTTTCTCTTTTTGATTGAAGCCCATTGTTTTAGTTATTTCCCTTTCCCCTTCCATTCAACTGTAATGAAGTTCTTAGGGTATGTATCTCTCCCTCCAAAGGACTCCCTCCCACCCTGCAAAATTTCACACATGCAGGGGAGCCCCTCCTCATTTTACCAGCATCGGGGGCATCAGGAGGCATTGGGTAAGGCAGGACAAGAATATGACAGGCTCTCCACAAAACGCCCTCTGGGAAGCATCCTGTTGTTAGACTCCTGGGCAAGGTATTCTCAACAACACTTTCTTTGGCAGTGATACGTTTATTGAGTTATAAGCAAGGTCCAGGTCATAACAGTACTGCGTCAGTTCTGAAGATTTTGGCGGGTACAATCATAGATACAGGTAAATCAAATGTAACCTCTCTTAAGGCCCACTCATACGTCACATCCACTCCACCGATCCCCAGCGACTCTACCCTCCTTTCACCTGGGAAATATACGATCTCATTATCTACAAAAGCAAGCTGGCACCAAAAGTTTCAAGGATGTTCCTCTGGGAGAGAGGAAGGATTTTTTGGAAGAATTATGCCACTAAGATAGTGCAACGACACACTCCACACTCACCCCCCACCTAAGGAATTCCGCTCCCCCAGCAACCATGGCAAACTGAGCAGGTAATTCCACAACCCTAGCCAGCATGTTTATAATTTTTGGGTGAATGGAGTCCCTCCTGCTACAGAGCTTCTTGCATGCTAGAGTATTCAATCAAACCCTTAGGCAATTATAACACATATCACAACCAATACACCCAGGGGAACATCTTATTATTTACTAACTAAACGTAGGACTGAACGGAGTACTAAGGTACAACTTCCCTATATGTTGCTTAGCTATAGAAAATGTAGTTTATTCATCCATTTATGTTTTTTTATTGTTGAAATAATAAAAATATATTAAAAACAAAACCCTTTGCTAAGTCTGTGCAGCGCACTGGAGAAAAAAACGGCTCAAGCAACCGGGCACTGCTGCTTACATAGAATCAACTCAAAGCCCTCCTCAGTCAGTGTGCTGGGAATATTAAAATAGAAAGTGCTTTGGAAAGAAAGAGCTGTCAGCACAATCCTATTCAAAGGCAAGATCTGCACAGTTTTGTTGGTGGGCAAACCTTCCTGTCAGTTACATATTTGCTGAGTTACTTTCTCCTTCTTTCATTGACGTCTGTGAACTCTAAGCCAGACAGCTAGGCCCGAGAATGATTGCAGGTGATCTTTCAGTCCAAAGCGGTTGTCATAACTACAGGATCTGGATGTTTGTGTTTTGGTTGCTTAGCATCTGAATGCCCATCAATGCTCCCTCTAAGCTGTGGAGTCTTGTGAGCAAAAATTCTACCTTGTGAGCTACTGGCATGAAAGTTGTGAGCGAGCGATTTGGCTGCTGCATCAATTAGTCTGCTCTGGAGCCCTCCTTCCTGAGGCTAAGGCAAAAATCTGTGAGCTGGCAGCTAAAAAACTGTGAGCTAGCTCACACTAACTCAGCTTAGAGGGAACACTGATGCCCATCCCACCCTCCCAAGTTTTGTGACACGATGGAGCATCCTTGTGAGGTCACCCCCGTGCCCTGTATCTGTGTACTTTCCCACACAGTTGTGCGACCAGGGTAGCATTATCCCAAAGGCCTTGAAGAGGAAGAAACTCATGAATTGGCAATAATGCATTTGTCAAACAGGCGACAAAACATTTCAATCAGAAGTCACCGTTGTCAGTGGGAGACGCAGAGATGCCAGGCGCCACTTCTGCATGACTGGATGCGGAATATTAACAAGTAGCACCTCGTGCTGTGCCACAGCTCATCTTCCAGGCTGCAAAGAGATTGCTCCCTCACAAAAATCAGGAATTCTCATCTGTACAAACTGTGCGATAGGGGGATGGGCTTGGGCTCGAATGGCTTTGTTGTCATGAACTTCGCCAGGTAGAATTGGAGGCAACGCAGGGCTCTTTATGTAGCAGGAACTCCTTTGCATATTAGGTGACACACCCCTAATGGAGCCAATCCTCCAAGAGCTTACAGAGCTCTTCTTACGGGGGGCTACTGTAAGCTCTTGGAAGATTCGCTACCTTAGGGTGTGTTGCCTAATATGCAAAGGAGAGTTCCTGCTACGAAAAGAGCCCTGCAGGAAAGGACGCACCAAGCAGGAAGAGGGTTGGCATGGACTCTAGCTTCCTTTGCCTGGCTCCAAACCTGCTGGCTGTTGGCATCAGGGCTTAGCTTGAACCCAGGGCCCCACTGGAACCAGGTCTCCATGGCAGGACTCTGCCCTGGGGAACATGTCTCTGAGCATGGACAGCTGTTGCCTTTCCTTCCATGTAAATCACTGTAACCCGTCTCAACAGACCAGGATTAGAGAGGCCAGATTGCTGGGTTTGACGTGACGCAGATTTGAGCCTCTGCAACTGAGGTCTCCCTCTACTCATCTCCCCCCCCTCCGCCCCCATCACATCAGAGGCTTTTCAATCCAGGCTGTTAAGAGGAAAGCTGGTACAAAAGTTACTCTGGGTCTGGGATGATGGGAGGGGACTCTCTTTGCGGGAGAAGCCCCTCTCTGTTCCACACATCGCCTGGATTTGTTTTACAGCTGCGAGTGGAGGTGCGGGGAAGCAAACCCGGTTCTCCCAGATTAGAGTCCACGCACTTCACCACTACACCAAACTGGCTAACATTATACAACAAATAGCATAACTCAGAAGTTAACAAGGTATTGTGCTAAGGTAAGAAGTGCTATTAGAAAACCTTTTTTGTAAGTGATAAGAAAATAGGAATTACAGAGAAATTGTTGCTGGTATAGATTGTATTTCAGTGAAACGCTATAAGAGAAGTAAACATGTTTTTCTGTATCTTATTTAAACAGTTGTGACCTTTGAAATCACTACTAGCCCTGGTGACGGAGGGGAACCGCCACCCGCAGAGGGACTGTGCCTCTGAATCCCAGTGCCAGGGGGCAACTTGAGGGGAAGGCCTCGGCCTCTCTGCCCTTTGGTTGGCCATCCAGAGGAACCGGTTGGCAACTGTGGCAGACAGGATGTTGGACTGGATGGACCACTGGTCTGATCCAGCAGAGCTCTTCTACTTTTCACTCTATAGCTCCAGGATAAGATGAATATTGCCAGAAGGGATCTTCTCCCCCCACACACCCCGGCTTCTATATTCTGCCAGCAGTTCCCCCAGAGACATGAAATATTCTCTCTGTGTGTCTGTCTGTCCATATGCCAGGGGTTCTAATCTCTAATCCCACGTCAGTCTGTCTCACGGAGGGAACTCCCATCCAGCTGATCTCCAGAGTCCAAAGAGCCGCCCCTCCCCCTCGCTTAGCCTAGGCACAAAACACTAATTTAATCTGAATAGATTGGAGGGCAGGTGTCAAGGAAAGGAGGGAGCAGGGGCAGGCTGTCCATATGGCCCGCGTCAGGAGAAACCCTCTCCCTTTGTCATTTGCAAGGCCCTACACAGACAGCTTTCCTTGACCTCCGGAGCGTGAGCAAGCGGATTTCAGCACGTTGGTTTCTGCTCTGTCTGTCCGTGGAAGGAAGGAAGGAAGGAAAGAGGAGAGAGAGAGGGAGAGAGGGAGGGAGGGAGACTGAACCTGCATTTGTCTTTCCCACCAGTGTCCCAGCCTTTTGAGACAGTTTGGTAAATTGGTTAAGTGCGCGGACTTTAATCTGGGAGAACGGGGTTTGATTCCCCACTCCTCCACTTGCACCTGGCTGGATGACCTTGGGCAAGCCGTAGTTCTGATAAGAGCTGTTCTTGAAAAAAAGAGCAGTTTCTGTCAAGAGTTCTCTCAGCCCCATCAACCTCCGAGGGTGTCTGTTGAGGGGAGGGAAAGGGAAAGGAGCTTGTAAGCCGCTCTGAGACACCTTTGGGTAGTGGAGGGCGGGGTATAAATCCAATCTCTCCTCCTCCTCCTCCTCCTTCTTTTGACTCTGTCTTCAAAAAAGCTGTCCACATTTGGTGTCTTTTTCATACGTCAACAGTGCTAGCATACTTTCGCACATCCACATATGTTTATCATCCTTTCAGGGCGGCTCCACTGTCATTGCACCTCCACACTGCTTTAAAAGAATCTTCTCTAAACAGCGTCACAGCAGCATGCAACTGATTTAAAAATGCAAATGCAGATTCAATGAGAGAGAGAGAGAGAGAGAGAGAGAGAGAGAGAGAGAGAGAGAGAGAGAGAGAGAGAGGCAGCATTGTTAACTCTTGGAGAGAGAGCTAGGTTTGTGTTGGGGGGGGATGTCAGTGCACCAAGAGGACTTTAAAACATTGGATTTTGCATTAAGGGGGTTATTTTGATTCATTTGCTCATTGCCCCACTCTCCCATCTTGGCCTTTTCTTAATATAAAGATGAAAAAACAAGATCCATCGAGTGACAGCCTGCTGCTTTTGGAATCAGAAAGCTCCATCCTCCTCCCCCCAAAATCCCCTCTCCCCCTCCTGGTGTGTATCTCCTCTGACCACAGCAAGGGCCCTCCCAAGTACCTGTTGCCTTAGAAGCAGCATCATGTCAAAGTCTGGCTGGCCCTGCCCACGTTGACCACATCAAGATGCCTTGTACGGTGGGAGACCGCTGTTGCGTGGAACCCAGTATTGCTTGGGACTAGCAGTTGGTTCTCCTAGGTCTCCGGCAGAGACAGACAGGCCTTTCCCAAGACCTGGAGATGCCGAAGACTGAATTTGAGGCCTTCTGCTTCAAAGCAGGTGCTCTAGCACTCAGCCAGAGCCTCTCCCTCCCCCGCCCCAGTGCAGCCACCGGGTTTCAGTTGGCTATCAGCAAAGCACTGCCACACTAAGCCAGAGATCACTACGCCTGACCAGGCTTCTCTTCTTATGCCTGAAGGTGGCTACTGGTCAATAGCTAGAAGTCATGATGAATATCTCCTCCCTCGCGTGCCAGAGGCAGTCGGCCTCCCTAAACCAGTTGCTGGGGAGCCCAGGTGGGAGGGATCCTGTTGCAGACATCCTGCTCCTTGGTTTCCTAGAGGCAGCTGGTCAGCCCCTCTGTGAACAGAATGCAGGACTCGATGGGCCCTCGGGTCTGATCCAGCGTGGCTCTGCTTATGTTCTTAGGTAGTCAGTCTTTGAATACCAGAGCCAGGAGGCAACGTCAGGGGGAGGCCTCAGTCTCTATGCCCTGTTTTTGGACCTCCAGGGGAACTGGCTGGCCACTGCGTGGGACAAGATGCTGGAATGGATGGGCCACTGGTGCATTTCTACCTCCTTGCCATCTTCTCCTCCATGCACTCTCACGTCTTACTTGGGCACTAGAATTTCTTGGGGTAATTATTCCTGCCCGATATGAGGCATGGGTTTTGGTTTTATCTGCTGTTGCTATTTATTGTTTGTACTGTTTGTTGGTTTTATGTTGTGAGCCACCCTGAACCCATTCCTGGGGTAGGGAGGGGTATAAATTAAATAAACAGAAATAATTGAGAACCAGTGTGGTGTAGTGGTTAGGGGCATGGACTCTAATCTGGGAGAACCAGGTTTGATTCCCCACTCCTCCACATGCAGCTACTGGTGTGACCTTGGGTCAGTCACAAGTTCTCTCAGAGCTGTTCTCTCAAGGGCAGTTCTCGAGAGAGCTCTCTCAGCCCCACCTACCTCATAGGGTGTCTGTTGTGGGGAGGGGAAGTGAAAGAAGATTGTAAGCTGCTCTGAGACTCCTTTGGATAGTGAAGGGCAGGATCTAAATAATAATAGTAATAGTAATAGTAATAGTAATAGTAATAGTAATACTAATAAATAAATAAATTAAAAAAATGCCCCACTGGTAGATTTCCTGATGGCACCTGGGTTTTGGCCACTGTGTGACACAGAGTGTTGGACTGGATGGGCCATTGGCCTGATCCAACACTGGCTTCACTTATGTTCTTATGTTCTTAGGACTGCACTGGTTCCAGCACTGAACAGCGACAAAGGCCCAAGCCAGAGGTCAGTTCTGCGTGGCAGCCTAGATCTCTCCACCTGGCTTTAGCCTGCTAGTGGCCAGTTAGCACAGAACCATTCTGCGGTTTGTCTTTTTCTCCCCTGCCTACAACAGTGATTTATGCAGGAATAAGAGGCAGATCAGGTTAGGCCATACTACCAAGTATTCTTGCTTGTGCCAGTGCTGACTGCCCCACCTCCCCGGCCGCTACCCAATACCCCTAGAGAGACAACAGGAGATTCCTTTGTGCAGTGTCAGTGTGATTTCCCCCCCTTGCCTCAGGCAAATGGCCATTCCCCCAAGGATTCCTCCAGGCTCTGGCTGCCTTCCTTCGATAGCTGTTTCCTGGGGGCTTGAAATCTCCCGGACATTTTGTCTCATTCTTAAGATGCACAGGCCGAGGCTGCTGACATTCCTAAGGAAAAGGCAGGATAATTCTACATTATATCTCCCCCCAATTTTGGCGGTTGTGGAGATGACATTTTGACTCAGGTTGACTCCAAAAAGCTGTGCTTTTAACCATTCCAGAGAAGCGGGATCAACATTTGATCCAGGACTTGACCTTGGTCTCAGTCCAAAAGCAGGCAAAGGGATAACAGAAGGCTCCTGAACGCGTGCAAAGTACTTTCCTCTCTGCATTGTTTATAAGCTTGCACGCAACCGACTGGATTTGGAGCACTGCTTGCCAGGAGGTTTAGGGAAAGGCAAGAAGCATAGAGGGAGAGGGGAGGCACCCACCAAGCCCGGGCAGCTTGCAGAGTAAGGTGGCCTTTGCAGTGGAAGGCTTTGTTCAAGAAATAGACTCCCTTCTCACCCCTCACCCCACCACCAGCCAATGCTCTATCTAAGCTATGGAGTCCTGTGAGCAAAAATTCTACTTTCTGAGCTACTGGCATTAAAGTTGTGAGTGGGTGATTTGGCTACTGCATAAAGTAGTCTGATTTGCAGCCATCCTTCCTGAGCTAAGACAAAAATCTGTGAGCCGGAGGCTAAAAAACTGTGAGCTAGCGCACACCAACTCAGCTTAGAAGAAACACTGCTGCCAGCTGCCTGCTTCCCTCCCCCCACACACAACAGTTTGGTGTAGTGGTTGAGTGTGTGGACTCTAATCTGGGAGAACTGGGTTTGATTCCCCAATCTTCCACTTGCACCTGGCTGGATGACCTTGGGCAAGCCGTAGTTCTGACAAGAGCTGTTCTTGAAGAAGAGCAGTTTCTGTCTGTCTGAGCTCTCTCAGCCCCATCTACCTCACAGGGTGTCTGTTGTGGGGAGGGGAAGGGAAAGGAGTTTGCAAGCCGCTCTGAGACTCTGAGTGAAGGGCAAAGGGGTATGAATCCAATCTCTTCTTCTTCTTCTTCTTCTTCTTCTCCTCTTTGCACCACCAAAGGTCTCCACTCCCATCTCAGATACCCCCTCCCCCAATCTTTTCCCCTTTCCCTGCTCTCAAGTGTCCCTGCAGTGCCTAACCTGGCTCCCTTCCTGGGCTTTGTCCCTCCAAACTGTTTCTCAGAGGTGGCTCATGTTGGGTGCGGGGACCCCTCTTGGTGCCACCGCCCTCTGGGAGACCGAGAAGACGGAGCTCTCAGTACAGATCCCAACAATCCAGAACTCCCTCAGCGTAAAGCACTCACCTCGAGTGGCTGCCACATCACTCGGAGAGCGGGGGAGATAAGTGCGAAATAGCCCCATTATCCTAATTGTATCAAATGGTGATTGACAGAGATCCGCTTTTTCTTCTTCACAGACATGAGATGAATGCCTCTGAGTGATGCCCGGCTCTCAGCGGCGGCCGGGGCCCCCAGAGGCAAGGAAGAGACAGAAGCCTGTTGCGGTGGCGGGGCGGGGGGGGAAGCATGTCTAGCAGCAACCTGGCATCGTTTTCTCATGTGGACCCAAAGGGCTCACAGACAGAAGAAGGAGGAGGAGGAGAGAGAAGAGGTTGGATTTATACCCTGCCCTTCACTCCCAAAGGTGTCTCAGAGCGGCTTACAAACTCCTTTCCCTTCCCCTCCCCACAACAGACACCCTGGCTGTGAGGTAGGTGGGGCTGAGAGAGCTCTGACAGAAACTGCTCTTTTTCAAGAACAGCTCTTGTCAGAACTACGGCTTGCCCAAGGTCATCCAGCCAGGTGCAAGTGGAGGAGTGGGGAATCAAACCCGGTTCTCCCAGATTAGAGTCCGTGCACTTAACCACTACACCAAACTGGTGGACTCAAGGTTGCCAACTTCATATTGGGAGTTTCCTGGAGTTCGGGGGTGGAACCCTAAGAGGGTGGATTTGGGGAGGGGTGGGCCTCAGTAGGGTATCATGCCATGGAGCGGGACGGGACCAAACTTGCTCAGCGTAAGAGCCCCACAGAATAAACATCAGATGTTTGAGAGCCGCAAGACATGAACAAATATCACACACAGGTTTCTTACTGGAAAATATACAAATCTGCCTTTTATGAACACTAAATGAGACCACCAAAAATAAAAAAACAAAAGGGGTAAAAACAGATATGGATAATTGTATTTATTTGCCCAATTATATTTGTTTGTTTGCTAATGATATTTATTTGTTTAAAAGAGATAGAAATATGGAGAGAGGTGGAAAGAAAGAATGAAAGAGGAAGAAAGAATGAAAGAGGAAGAAAGAAAGAAAGAAAGAAAGAAAGAAAGAAAGAAAGAAAGAGAGAAAGAGAGAAAGAAAGAGAGAAAGAGAGAAAGAAAGAGAGAAACAGAGAGAGAAACAGAGAGAGAAACAGAGAGAGCAAATAGATGGGATGGAGGGGGGAAGGCAGGAAGGCAGGAGGGAAGGCAGGAAGGCAGGAGGAAAGGAAGGAAGGAAGGAAGGAGGGAAGGAAGGAAGGAGGGAAGGAAGGAAGGAAGGAAGGAGGGAAGGAAGGAAGGCAGGAAGGCAGGAAGGAAGGAAGGAGGGAAGGAAGGAAGAAAGGAAGGCAGGAAGGAAGGCAGGAGGGAAGGAAGGAGGGAAGGAAGGAAGGCAGGAAGGCAGGAAGGAAGGCAGGAGGGAAGGAAGGAGGGAAGGAAGGAAGGCAGGAAGGAAGGAAGGCAGGAGGGAAGGAAGGCAGGAGGGAAGGAAGGCAGGAGGGAAGGAAGGCGGGAAGGAAGGAAGGCAGGAGGAAAGGAAGGAAGGAAGGAGGGAAGGAAGGAAGGCAGGAGGGAAGGCAGGAGGGAAGGCAGGCAGGAAGGAAGGCAGGAGGGAAGGCAGGAGGGAAGGCAGGAAGGCAGGAAGGCAGGAAGGCAGGAAGGCAGGAAGGCAGGAAGGCAGGCAGGAAGGAAGGAAGGAAGGAAGGAAGGAAGGAAGGAAGGAAGGAAGGAAGGAAGGAAGGAAGGAAGGCGGGCCATGCCTCCCCCTTTGCTTTCCCAGGTGCCCTGCTGGAAGCTGGACAATATGTGTGAAAGAGCCGCATGTGGCTCCCAAGCCACAGTTTGGCCAACCCTGCCAATAGAGCGTACCCTTCAAAGGTGCCGTTTTTTTTTCAGGTGAGCTGATCTCTGTCATCTGGAGATGAGTAGTGATTGCAGGAGACCTTCAGGCCCCACCTGGAGGTTGGCAGCCCTAAGCTGGCTTTCAACTTGGTCAAATTCCCCATTGGCTGCTGCCCTGGGGGAGGGGCTGCTTTCGGCCAGGGGCATGAGGAGCCATGTCCCCAAAGCCCTGACAGTACCACGAAGGGGCCACTCCACTCAGCTTGCTGTGGGGTCATTTTAACATCTCAGTCTCTCCCTGTTGTGCAGTCTGAGTTTCCAAACATCTATCTCAGCAGGCCCTTCATATTTGTGGAGGCCCAGGAATGGAGCCAGTTTGGTGTTGTGGTTAGGAGTGCAGACTCTAATCTGGGAGAACCAGGTTTGATGCCCCATTCCTCCACATGAAGCCAGCTGGGTGACCTTGGGACAGTCACAAGTTCTCTCAGACCTGTTCTCTCACGAGCAGTTCTCAAAAAAGAGCTCTCTCAGCCCCACCTACCTCACAGGGTGTCTGAGACTCCTTCGGGTAGTGAAGGGCAGGGTGTAAATCCAGTCTCCTCCTCCTCCTCCTTCCAGTCCCCCCTTCTCCTCATTGTACTCTGAGTTAATGTCATTTTGCTGTAAATTGTGGGGGCAGAGAGAGGCATGTAATCCTTCTATTTGACAGTGGAATGTAACAGAGTGGAATGGTAAAATTCTATGTCTCAGAAAGCTGACATACTCTTGATTTCACTAGCAAAGACTGGCATTCCTTTTGCAAATGGGATTTCCCTCTCCCACCCTGCCTGGTCTGCCCAGGGGTGTGAAGGAGAGGAGGAGAAAAGGAGTTAAAGTAACATGGTGAGCTAATTCACAGGCTGAACCATAAGAGCGGATCCCTTCGACTGGAGTCAATGGCCCAGTAAATGGAGAACGGATCCTGGGGTTACATTTTCCCCAATCAATGTTACTGCCTGGAAGGAAAGGGATCTGATCATTTTGGACATATAAAAATGACCTCGTCTTTCAGTGCTGACGTTCCCCTACCAAGTCTGGGGCCTGGAGTGATTGCCTCAATTGCCCCCTTCCTTTGGAAGGGGTCTAGTCCTCAGAATCATAAAGAGAGACCCAAATCTTTGCAGAACAGCAATATTTATTCCAGCAGCAGCTCTGACTGCAACGTGGCTGTCTGAGAGAGACAAAGAGACTCAGGAGGGAGTGGAAGGGAGGCTGTTCTGCCCCTCCAGAAGCTCCACTTACAGAACCCCAACCCAGAAGAACAGCCCTGCTGGGTCAGACCAGTGAGGGTCCATCTAACCCAGCCTCCTGTCTCACAGTGGCCAATCAATTCCTCTGGAGGGCCAGCAACAGGGCATAGAGGCTGAGGCCTTCCCCTGAGAAGAACCTCAGAAGAGCCCTGCTGGGTCAGACCAGTGATGGTCCATCTAGTCCAGCATCCTGTCTCACACAGTGGCCAGCCAGTTCCTCTGGAGGGCCAGCAACAGGGCAGAGAGGCCGAGGCCTTCCCCTGATAAGAACCTCAGAAGAGCCCTGCTGGGTCAGACCAGTGAGGGTCCATGTAGTCCAGCCTCCTGTCTCACACAGGGGCCAGCCAGTTCTTCTGGAGGGCCAGCAACAGGGCACAGAGGCTGAGGCCTTCCCCTGAGAAGAACCTCAGAAGAGCCCTGCTGGGTCAGACCAGTGAAGGTCCATCTAATCCAGCCTCCCGTCTCATACAGGGGCCAACCAGGTCCTCTGGAGGGCCAAGAACAGGGCATAGAGGCCGAAGCCTTCCCCTGATAAGAACCTCAGAAGAGCCCTGCTGGGTCAGACCAGTGAGGGTCCATCTAGTCCAGCCTCCTGTCTTACACAGTGGGCAACCTGTTATTCTGGAGGGCCAGCAAACAGGGCAGAGAGGCCGAGGCCTCCCCCCACTGCCAGGCTGCCTTCTAGCACTGGGATTCAGACCCTGAATGCTGGCCCATCAGAGAATAAAGAATCAAACTGAGCCCTCCTCCTACTCACTGCCACTTTTTTACTTCTGTTGAGTCCTGTCCTGAATGTGGGACCACAAGACCCACCGGAAGGCTTCGATTCCCGTGTCCCAGGATAGAGGCGGCGGTTGTTGTCAGGGCTGGTGGGGGCTTGGCACTCCTTTTGCGGGGGGAGGGAGGATGAAAGTCCCTTTAAAAGTCAGCACCGTGTACAGGTGAGTGCTGTCGTTTGAGGACTTTTACGGGTGGGTTGGGAAAGTGGGCTTGGTCAGCCATGCAAAGTCCTTGGGGCCTGTTGCCAACTGGGGAGGCCCTCGAAACCTCTCTGGCCTCTGGCTCTCTTTGGGACAAATGTGCTCCTGAGTTCCATGACGGCTGGCCCTCCGTCAGTCGTGTGAGCGGAGGCTCGACAGTGCTTTCGTACGTGTCTTCAGAGCCATGACTTGCGGCTGCGCAGACTGACCTGAGAGACAGGCTCTGGATTCAAGTGAGGAGTTTTTAATCCAGGGGTGGTCAAACTGCAGCTTGGGAGCCCATGCAGCTCTTTCACACAGTCTAATGTTAATAAAAAGCAAACTTGCATGTTTTTCAATAAACACGCGTGTGTGATATTTGTTCACGTCTTGCGGCTCTTAAACATCTGATACTTATTCTGTCTGGCTGTTACATTAAAGCAAGTTTGGCCACCCCTGTCATTTAGCCAGTGAGCAAGTCCTTAGAAGAGGCTCTCTTCCCATTGGCCCCAGCATCTTGGCCCCAGTTCCCAGTGCTGCCGCTCTAACCAGACCGGTGGCCTCAGGCCCAGGGAAGACCACGGCCTGCTGTCCTGAACTGGGCTGGAGCGGGTGGCAAGTCAGCGCTGGCAGTTTTGGAACAGATGGACCATTGCTGGTGACTTTGTCGAAGACGGCTTCTGAATCCTCTTGCTCTCGAAGCATCCTCAGCGAACAGGGACTTCCCTTGGTGGTGCTCAAGCTGAGGGTGAGGCTTGTCTCTGCAGCACAGGCACCGGCTTCTGGCTGTTGCAGAGAAGCCCTGCCCGCCGGCCAGGGGCATTCTGAAACAGTGGTCACCTCCAGAGCCGTTAGGGTTGGTGACGGGTGGAGAGAGGAGCTGGTTCCAGTCTGGTGGAAACCCCTCCAGGACTCAAGCTTAGGGCAGAAATGTCTCTCTTGTGGGCCCCCCAAAGCATTCAGTGCAAAGTCTCTCCTCTGTGCGTTCCTCCTCCACTTGCCAAGATCTCTGCAAACCTGGGGAAGAGAGGGATGACGGTTAAGGGGTGTGGCCTGAAGAGTTCCTGTTGCTGAGCGTCAGGACCGAGGTCTGCTGGTGAAAGTAGCCAAGGACCAGGCTGCTCTTCCTGGGGCCAGCCATCCCCCCCCCAACCTTTCTTTCCACCCGTGAAGTGGAATCCAAGGGGAAAGCGCTCGCCGAGATGCCCAGGAGAGGTGGCAGGGCTCTGGCGACCTCCACCCGCCCAGGAGGACAAAGGAGACGGGGGGTCCCTGGACCCCAAGGAGGACAGGAGGTGGCCTTTCCCGTGGAAGACCGGGGATATAAAATTTATCAACCGTCTTTTCCCCCTTCCCTTTTTGGCACAAGGAAGGAAACGCGGAGCAGGTTTCCTTCTTCCTGGAACGCGGCTGCCAAAGCCCACCGCGGCCCCCCGGATGCCCCCCAGTCCTGGCACTTTCTCCAAGCAGAAGGGCTGCCCGTGCGTTCGGGCTCCATCTCTTCCCCGTCCTCCCAAAACTGTGTGGCTGCCGTCCGCCGCTGAGGAGAAGATCTCAGCCCTCTGGTTTTGCTTCCTGCCAATTTCTCTAAGAGCGAGGGCTGGCACTGCAGGCGGCTCCGGTGGCAACCAGGAGAAGAAGCCGGGGAGGCTGGATCGCGACGGAGGAAACATGGACCCATGCCATCGACAGAGCGGCGCGTGTGCCAGGATGCCAGAAGGCAGCATGGGGCCAAGAGGAACATACGAGGCTGAGAAGCTGGCAGCCCACTGCGAAGCAGGTGGCAGCTGAGTTGGCAGAGGTGCCATGGAGGATGGGCTGACGAGACGCGGCAGCCCGGGCAAAAGAGAGAGAAAGAAAGAGGCAGGGAAGCCGGGAAAGCATGGCAGGTAGCGGACGGCAGAGCCGGAGGAAGGAAAAGGTATTTGCCTTCATTTTTTGAGACAAAAGGAACATGTGTGTGTCTCTGTGTGTCTGTGCCTGTGTGTCCATCTGTGTGCAACATGCATGGTGCTTTGCCTTCCTGCAGCGCGTGAGGGTGCATTTCTTGTGCATGGTCATACTTCTCGAGCCGATCGGAATCTGGCTAGTCGTGAATCGGTCCCACAGAAGGCAGGACGTGCCGCTTCTCTTCCTTGAGGGCTTTTGCGCCCAAGGATCTCGTGCCAAGCCCCAAGGTGTGTGTTTAATGCCCATCCTTTGCCAAGCCTTGGAAGACAAGATCTAAATGTGGGATGGATCCCACAGCCCTCCCATACACTGTGGGCCTGTGCGATGGTGCAGTCCCAAATCCAGGGTCTGCTGGTGTTCTTGTCCCAGACATGAGCCAAGCACCGCGAGTCTGCGGCGTCCCTCTTATTTTCCAGCCATGCATGCACGGGATCGTTTGGCCACCCCTCCCAGGCAGAGGTCCAGGGTGGACTGGGGTGGGGTGTGCTGGCACTGGTTGAAGCAGATGCCCCCTGTACTTGTCAGGGACAGAGGAGAGCGGGCAAAGCAGCCAACAGCAGCCCCAACGATACCTCGGTCTACCTGGTTCCTGCTGGGAGCGAAAAGCACGTTGGCACAAGGGTGAAACCTGGCGAAATTCCAGAATTCAAAAAATGATTTTTTAAAAAAATTCAAAATTTAGCTTTGATAGGTGCATTAAAAAAAAACACCTTAAACTTTGCAGGTGAATTGTCAGATGGTTTTATTAAACATCAGTTTCCCAAATCCGGTGGCTGTTTTATCTCCCATTCTTAAATCCTTCAATGAAGGCTGAAAGGACAGATTTCATCAGAAAGGCAGAAATGTGAATTGCAAAAATTTCCTTGAGATTCTTCCTCCCCCCTCACCCCCACATTCATTTTAGCTTTCTTCTTGTGCGCACCCCCAACGGTTTTTGGAGCGCACCAGAGAAGTGTGCATTTCTGCAAGTGCCGAAGGAAAACTATTCGCTCTTGGACTGGGAGACTCTCCCATTCGGAAGCTGGAGAAGGGCCAGTGCCAGGAAAGATGGCTGCCTCGGTGGTGCTGCCAGAGGGGCAGCAGCCGCCCCCCCAACAGCTTGTGTGAACACGGCCTGGAAAACAAACAGGCTGGCCTGGCCTGGCTTAGATCCAAGGTAGAGCCTTCCCTTCTTGGGGACGTAGCAGTTGGAAACAATTGTCTTGCTTCTTGGGTATCGAATGCCGCCTGAGGGCATTCTCGTGTCATTTGTAATCCTCCTGGAGTATCAGCAAGGAAGGCAGGCAAGAAATGACACAAGAAAATAAGAAAAACGCTGTTCGAAGTACGTTTGCAGTGGACCGAATGTCCTCTTTGGCTCTTCAGGGCCCCTGAGGAGGACGGAACCCCTCCGACTGGTGTATTACAGGAGGGTCTGTGCCCACGTCCTCTATGCATGGTCAAATTGCTGCCCACCAGATGCAGCACCAGAGAAGAATCCTCATTATATTGGCATTTGGGCATGGGCTGGGCACAGCATGGCAGCTCCAGGCACATCCTGAGATCTCTGTGACTGATATCTCAGGAGGTGAAACTAGTGCCTGAGAGTATGACTTTTCCCTGTGGCTGGATGCTTCGCCTTTCCCAGGATCTGTTAGATCATTTTTCGGAAGGCAAAATGGAAAGATTTATCCGCACATGAAATGGAGCCCAGCCTCAGGAGGTGTTCCAAGCTAATGCCTGCCCCCAGCGCCAGCTAGGTTTGCCAGGTCCGGGTTAGAAAATGCCTGGAGACTTTGGGGGTGGATCCAGGAGAGGGCGGGGCTTGGGAGGGGAGGGGCCTCAGTATGGCGCAATGCCACAGAGCCCACCCTTCCAAGCAGCCATTTTCTCCAGGGGAGCTGATCTCTGTCAGCTGGAGGTCGGTCGTAAAAGCGGGAGATCTCCAGGCCCCACCTGGAGGCTGGCAATCCTGGCACCATCCAGACTCCAGATCCAAGAGGTTCCTCTCAGGAGGACTGTTCCTGCACCAGTCCAGCAGCCTTTGGTGCTCCAGAGCTTTGCCCTTCCGTTCATTTTAGCTTCCATTTCCCTGGTAAGAATTCTCATCACTTTCCCCTACTGCTGTTCTTCCTTGCAAAACATCCCTGTTTTAACATAGATACCTTCCTAAAGCACTGCAGGATTGGGGCAATCCCCGCTGCCTGCTTTTTCTCCAGCCCAGCACACCACACTTGGGCAGTGGCGATGCAGCCGGCAAGAAAGGTGGAGTGTCCTGAGATGCTGACGCGGTCATACAAGGCCAGAAACAGCTCTGCCTTCCTCATGCTGTCCCCCCCCAGTTATTAGCAGAAATTAGCTACCTGCCGCATGGTGAACAGGCTGGCTGATGCAAAGTTGGCTTCTGCGCAGATTAGATACCCAGTCTGAAGGATTGAGGGATGAGAGAACAAAGGAGACGGGATGTTGGGAACAGCTTCCCCTCCTGGAATTGGGTCTGGGTACAGCTCCCCTTAAAGGTTTCTAAGAAAACAAATGGAGAGGTGTGGGTTGTGTTTGTGCTTAAGAATAAGATACCCTGGGTAGTATTTGCACTCTATCATATTGGAGCTGCAGTGGCTCAAGTGGTTAAGATGCTGAGCTGCAGGCCAGAAGGTCTGTAGTTCAGTAGTTCGAGACCCGAGTGCTGCGTGACGGAGTGAGCTCCCAGTTCCTGCCAACCTAGCAGTTCGAAAGCAAGAAATTGCAAGTAGATAAATAGGTACCACTTCGGTGGGAAGGTAGCAGCATTCCGTGCACCTCAGCATTTAGTCATGCTGGCCACACGACCCCGGAAGTGTCTTTCAGCGATGCTGGCTCTTCGGCTTGGAAACGGAGACGAGCGCCGCAGCCCTAGAGTCGGATTCGACTGGCTTTCGAGCAAGGGAGAAAACCTTTGCCTTAACTATATTGTTCTAGCCCCTCTCACACCCTGAAAAGGATAATGTGCAGGACAGGGGTGGGGACGGATGGATTCAGGATCACCATCAAAGTTCTCAGCACCCTCCCCAACAAACTACATCCCACCAGATGCTTTGGGGGAAGCCATAACCGCAATGCCAGTATACAGCTGGGGTGTCTGTGTGTGTGTATCCAGGTACACGTTGCATCGCTGGCCTGATCGCACAAGCAAAGCAACCTCCTGTGCAGGTGAGGTGCATGCACATAATCGGAGAGAGGTGCTTTTTCTTTGCAGTGCAAATTATGGGGTGCCAAGCAGTGTTCCCTCTAAGCTGAGTTAGTGTGAGTTAGCCCACAGTTCTTTTCGCTTCTGGCTCACACATTTTTGTCTCGGCTCAGGAAGGAGGGCTCTCGAGCCAACTAATTCATGCAGCAGCCAAATTGCTCGCTCACAGCTTGAATGCCAGGAGCTCACAAGGTAGAATTTTTGCTCCCAGGACTCCGCAGCTTAGAGGGAGCATTGGTGCCAAGCTGGGTTGCTCACACTTGAGAGGAGGACCCTCTTTCCAGACATGGTGGCGTTCTAAGCATTAGGCCAGGGTGAGGATGGCTGAGCTGTGGGAAATCTTGCTTTCCTGGTGTCACCAAGATGTGTGCCTTTGGCCATCACGGTCGTGAGCAGGACAGTCTGACCTTGGAGCCAGCGCCCCGGGACCCCCGCCTTCCCTCGGCCCCCTCTTGCCCCATTTGCGCCTCTCCCCCTCCGAGCAACGCTCTCCCTTCCCTTCCCATATTTCACAGTTCCTGCTTCCTGCATAAAGCCCGGAGCTCTCCAGAGACCCCGGCCAGATGTTCTCTGCAGCGCAGCACATTGCTTCGCTAATGAAATATTCATAGCGCCTCGCTCCCTTTCGACATGAAAGCCTTCTGCAGCTTCCGAACCACAGAAAAGGAAAGCTGCCCTGGGCCTGCCGCATTCCAATAAAGGCACCAGCCTCTGGGGCCGGGCCTCTGGGGAACGGGCTCTTCTCCCCCCTCCCCATGCTGTGGCATGGAGAGACACCCCCTCCCATGCCCCTCCTTCTGTCCTCTTCCTCCCTCGCCTGACCTTGGAGTGAGGCTGAGCAGCGGCTCCGTCTGGGCAGTTCCCCTGGCATGGAGGCTCACCGGCAGGAGATTCCTGTTTGGGGCTGAGCTGGTGAAATGCTTCCTAATTATTGGCTGGGGGGCTTTATTCAGACCCAAGCGGCTGCGTTTGTCCCACAGAGGATAGAGTAGGTGAGACACTTGTCAGCGCCAGCTTCAGGACTTTGGGGTGCACCTGCTATATTTTGGCCACTGTGTGACAGAGTGTTGGACTAGATGGGCCATTGGCCTGATTCAACATTGGCTTCTCTTATGTTCTTATGTTCTTATGTTTAGAGGACCCAGCAGTGGTGGGACCCTGAAGCTTGACCTGTTATGGGGGCCCCTTTGCAACTAGCAACAATAGGGCAGCATCCAGCAAGGTCCAAAGGGCAAGCTCGGAATAGATTCTGGTGAGCTCGGTGACCCCGTACAGCTGGGGGTTCGTGTGCTACGAGCCACTGAGAAAATTCTGACATTTGACCGATTACAGGGACATTTTGAGGCCATATGAAATGGGTCAGTATTAAGTACTAAGGTCAGTATTAAGTACTTCAACCCACTGGCTTATGATTCTGTCACTAAAATAGCCTTACTTTAAGAACAAACACTTAATAGCTATCAGCGGCTATTAGCCACAAGGTATAGATAGGGACTCTGGGGCTCTGTGTTCTTGGTGCTTGGGGGGGGTCAACAGTGGGAGGGCTTCTGGTGTCCTGGCCCCACTGCTGGATCTCCTGATGGCCCCTGTGTGACACAGAGTGCTGGACTGGATGGGCCATGGGCCTGATCCAACATTGGCTTCTCTTATATTCTTAGAGGAACTCTCAGTCTGGGGCAAGTGATGCTTTGTATTCTTGGTGCTTGGGGGTGTGGGGGCAGCAGTGGGAGGGCTTCTAGTGTCCTGGCCCCACTGCTGGCCCTCCTGATGGTCCCTGGTATTTTTGGCCACTGTGTGACCCAGAGTGTTGGACTGGATGGGCCATTGGCCTGATCCAACATTGGCTTCTCGTAGGTTCTTAAAAAAACTCCGTCAATGTTATTGAAAAATTCACTCATTAAAAAAAAAGAAGAAGTTGCTTCTGGGCCCCTCCAGGATTAGGGGCCCTGAAGCTTAAGCTTCATTGGTTTCATAGTAGATCCATCCCTGGGGCCCGGTTTGGTCCAGTCTCATCAGACCTCGGAAGCTAAGCAGGATCTGTCCTTGTTAGTCCTTGTCTGGGAGACCACCAAGGAAGCCCAGGGCTGCTCTGTAGAGGCAGGGGAAGGCAGACTGTCTCTGTTCATCCCATGCCTTGATTTGGATGGCCCCGGCTAGCCCAGTCTCACCAGATCTTGGATGCTAAGCAGGGTCGGCCCTGGTTAGTTTCTGGATGGGAGACCGCCAAGGAAGTCCAGGGTTGCCACAGAGAGGCAGGCAATAGCAAACCACCTCTAAACGTCCCTTGCCTTGAAAACTCTGCAGGGTTGCCATAGGTTGGCTGCAGCTTGACAGCACTTCCCACACCTTCGCACAGGTTGGAGGAAGAAAGACTTACTAATGGGGATCTCTGTCACGGAGCCTCTGACCTCCAAGGGAGAGTGGGCACAGCTGGTGCAGCTCAGACTCTTCTTCGCTGATCTCAAAGGCCCCGAGGAGTCACCCCTGGTGTTACTGTGGTTTGCACAGCATCTCTTTTTCTCCTGTGTTGTGTTCCCATATATGGCCCAAAGCCCTGGAAATGTGGTCCACTGGCAACCTCACAGAGAGATTCTCCTCCAGGCTGACTCAAAGCAACTGCCTCTGAGAGGAGCAGTAAGAGAAGCCCGCGTTGAATCAGGCCAAGGGCCCATCCAGTCCAACACTCTGTGTCACACAGTGGCCAGAAAGACCAGGTGCCATCAGGAGGTCCAGCAGTGGGGCCAGGACACTAGAAGCCCTCCCACTGTTGACCCCCACCCAAGCACTCAGAACACAGAGCCTCACTTGCCCCAGAGTCCCTATCTATCCCTTGTGGCTAATAGCCACTGATGGACCTCTGCTCCGTATGCTTATCCAGCTCCCTCTTATAAGAACATAAGAGAAGCCCGTGTTGAATCAGGCCAACGGCCCATCCAGTCCAACACTCTGTGTCACACAGTGGCCAGAAAGACCAGGGGCCATCAGGAGGTCCAGCAGTGGGGCCAGGACACGAGAAGCCCCTCCCACTGTTGCCCCCCCTCAAGCACCCAGAACACAGAGCCTCACTTGCCCCAGAGTCCCTATCTATCCCTTCTGGCTAATAGCCACTGATGGACCTCTGCTCCGTATGCTTATCCAATTCCCTCTTGAAGCCGTCCGTGCTTGTAGCCGTCGCCATCTCCTGCGGCAGTGCATTCCACGTGTGAATCACTCTTTGGGTGACGAAGTTCTAACCTGACTGCTCAGCAATTTCACTGCATGCCCGCGAGTTCTTGTATTGTGAACTGGACTGTCTACATGTGTATATGTTTGTGTGTGTCATGTGTGGACACACACCCTTCCACCCTGCGATCTGCCCATCCCGATTCACCCACCCCCAAACTGATGTTAGTTGCTCTGGTGAAAAAGTCTGTATTTTTACCACTGATTGCCTCAGGAAATGGACAGGGGGAATGGCAGGCGTCAGTCAAGTTTGGTCCCCCCTTGGCTGCTTTCCAGTAAAAATGTCTGGCAACCCTCCCGGCCTCTCCCACATTTCATACATTTTGACTCCCAGGGCCTGCTACCTCTCGGATCCTCCGTCTTTCTGACCTTCGTGGTCAAATTTATTCCATGAAACTTGCACCCCACTTTTCCATTCAATGAAGGATCTGAGAGGTCGACAGTGAAATGGGGCGGAGCAAGAATCAAGGGGGGGGAGAGTGTGCAAATTGCCCCGGAGCCCAACAAGACAGAGGGCCCCCGACACATTGGTTCATCTCGCCTAAGACTAGTGGAACAAACCAGGATGCCTCCATTTGACCGTTCACCTTTGACCTTGGAGGAAGTGGCTCAAAAAGCCCGAAAGGGAGCTTGTTTGCCTGCCTAAGGAATCCTCAATGAATTTATCCCAATTAAATACTACAGACTAAAGCACTGAGTGTGTTTATGATGTCGGTATTCCGGGCACTTTAAATGCATGGTGTGTCACCTACTGGCACTGATGTGGGGGTGCAGGAGGAGGGCCCCACGTGACTCTGTTTCGCCTCAGAGCTGAGTTACCTCTTGGCAGCTGCTCTAACGAAATGCATCAGTAAGATCAGAGGGGAAGGACAAGTTTGAAACCTAGATTTTTTTGGGGGGTTGTTTTTGAAAATGCCTTCCAATGCTGTCTCGTGCCCCCCGGGATCAATGCCACTCCAGGTTTTTCCAGAGACCCGCAATGAAGAGGAGACCCAGAGTCAGGGCTGTGGCCAGGATTTTTTTTTACTTCAGGGAGTGTTTAAATAAGTCGGGGGGCACTGTGTCAGGAGCAACAAGAGAATAAATGTTTAAAAGCAATGAGAGAGAGAGGGGGAGAGAGAGAGAGAGAGAGGGCTGGAGGGAGCAGACGTGCCCACAGCCAGCCAGAGGTACACTGCCAGTAGGCAGGGCAAAGGCTCAGTTCAGGGTGGCCATGGAGCGTGCAAAAAATAAAACAAAATAAACCAGCTGAATGGGAAGGGGGGCTGAGAGGTAAGTTGGGGGGCCTGGCCCCAAGATGCCCCGCTGTAGCTACGAGCCTGACCAGAGAGTCCACTTTCATGTCCAGGGGGCATCCCCAGTCCCTCCATGGGGTTTTCCACTTGTGCTCCTTTGCCTCTGGCTTTCCTTCCCCCGAGGCTCAGCTGCCTCAAGAGAGCAGCCCGCCCCGCAGCCAGCATCAAAGGCAGCCCAGGTCCTTGCAAGCTGCATTTGGGCAGGAGGCCTGGGCCAGCCTCACTCTCCCATCTTGGCCTCCAAAGACCCACCGTTCGCTTCACCAGCAGAGAATCGGCCTGCTTCATGGAACGGCTGACTATTCAAAATGTATGCCATTGTGAGGGCTGTGAGCTACTGGCATTGTGAGGCCTCCAGCTCACAGATTTTTGTCTTAGCTCAGGAAGGGTGGCCCCAGAGCAAACTGATTTATGTAGCAGCCAAATTGTTTGCTCGGAACTTTAATGCCGGTAGCTCACAAAGTAGGATTTTTGCTCACCAGACTCCACAGCTTAGAGGGAGCATTGCTCCCAAGTGTCCTGACCAGGCCCAGTTTTGGTGATATTCCAGAGTATCATCAAAACGTTCTTCTTTCAAAGCAATTGTGGAGGAGGCTGAATGGGGGGGGGGGCTGTGTTGCAATGTGACTGTTTATAATAATGAAAACCCCAAGACACTGAAAGGCTGGACAACACTTCCAATTACCGTGTCAGATCGCACAGGGAAGCCATTGAAATTCATAAACATGAAACACAATTTCAACAGGAAAGAAGAGAGTTTAAAAATAAATAGGGCCTGGTTTCCTGACATGAAAAACAATAGCACTACAGATAAGATTAGAATTTCAACAGCCAGTCCACATACAAAAGAACCTCCTCAGGAAACAGGAAATCTCCGCAGGAAACAATCCATAGACAAAAGAACCTCCTCAGGAAAACTCCTCCATTAGCATGTTCATAGCCTGGGGAACTCCTACAAGATAATGACTCAGCCCTACCCCACCTTCTGGAGGAGATATAAATTCCCTGCCTACCATTTTTCTTCTCGCCTTGACACAGAGAGTCCTCCATCTTTCTGTGTTTATACCTCTGAGGATGCCAGTCACAGCTACTGGTGAGACGTCAGGTCCTACAATGCCAAGACCACGGCCACACGACCCGGAAAATCTACAACAGTTAATGAACTCCGGCCGTGAAAGCCTCCGACAACATAATGAAAACTGTTAATTTTTCAGAATTCTTTCAGGATGCTTTGGCTGTTCTTGATGCAATTTGCTTTGCATCCTTCAAAAGAGGGGGAAGGGCAAACAGAACAAAATGAAGCCACGGGGCAAATGCTGAGCAGAGCTCTAAGGCCTGGTCGGAACCATGGTCACGCTCAGCGTTACAGCAGCACATCTAAGCGGGTGCACCCATTTGCCCCAATCCAGCTCAGGAGAGCGGCTCTTGCAAGGCACACACGAACCCACACGGAGCTGCCCTATTCTAAATCAGACTCCTCCCCACCTTGGGTCCCTCAAGGCCAGTCGCCTCTACTCTGACTGGCAGGAGCTCTCTGGGCTCTCAGGCAGAAAAGGGTCTTTCGCATCACCCACCTCCTGATCCTTTTCAGTGGAGCTGCCGTGGATTGAACCTGGGACCTTCTGCATGCCAAACTGAGGCTCTGCCGCTGAGCCACAGTCTCCCCTGGCAGGCTTACACGCACCTACGGTAGGGCTGCCAACTGAGTTGGGAAATACCTGGAGATTTGGGGGGGTGGAGCCTGTGGAGGGAGGGGTTTGGGGAGGGGGCAGGACCTCTCTAGTATACAACATCAAAGAGTCCACCCTGCAAAGGAGCCATTTTCTCCAGGGGGACTGCTCCGTCTCCTGGAGATCAGCTCTGATTCCAGGGGATCTCCAAGTCCCACCTGGTGCCTGGCAACCCTAGGGAGCCACTGGCATCAATGGGAGGTGCCCCCCCCCAAGATTGACCAAGAGGGAGTCACAGTAGATAACTCACGGAAAATGTCGAGACAGTGTGCGACTGCAATAAATAAAAAAGGCCAATGCTATGCTGGGGATTATTAGGAAGGGTATTGAAAACAGATCAGCCAATATCGTAATGCCCCTGTATAAATCAATGGTGCGACCTCATTTGGAGTACTGTGTACAGTTCTGGTCACCACATCTTAAAAAGGATATTATAGCACTGGGAAAAGTGCAGAAGAGGGCAACTAGAATGATAAAAGGGTTGGAAAACTTTCCCTATGAAGAAAGGTTGAGGCGCTTGGGGCTCTTTAGCTTGGAGAAATGATGGCTGAGGGGTGACATGATCGAGGTTTATAAGATTATGCATGGGATGGAGCGGGTAGAGAAAGAGGTACTTTTCTCCCTTTCTCACAAGACAAGAACTCGTGGGCACTCAAGTGAAATTGCTGAGTGGACGGGTTAGAAAGGATAAAAGGCAGTCCTTCTTCACCCAAAGAGTGATGAACACGTGGAACTCACTGCCACAGGAGGTGGCGGTGGCTACAAGCATGGACAGCTTCAAGAGGGAATTGGATAAGCATATTTATTTATTTATTTATTTATTTAGATTTATATCCCGCCCTCCCTGAAGGCTCAGGGGCAGAGGTCCATCAGTGGCTATTAGCCACAAGGTATGGATAGGGACTCTGGGGCCAGTGAGGCTCTGTATTCTTGGTGCTGGGGGGGTCAACAGTGGGAGGGCTTCTATTGTCCTGGCCCCACTGCTGGACCTCCTGATGGCACCTGGTGTTTTTGGCCACTGTGTGACAGAGTGTTGGACTGGATGGGCCGTTGATCCAACACTGGCTTCTCTTATGTTCTGATGTTCTCTCCAAATACCCATCCCAATAAGGAGGCAGCTGATCTGTCCCACACGGCTTCAGATGGGCCTTTCATGCAGCGAGAGGCAGCTCAGCAATTTGCTTATGTGTCCAGCTGTTTGAGGTCAGATCTCAGGATCCCGCAGTACCCTGTGCTGTTTACAACAGGACCTCTCAGGGTAAGCACCTGGGAAGAGCAGCCTTCGGATACCGTGCATGTGCTGCCTTCTGCCTTCTCTCCCGCCATCCCACACACACACACCCTTGTGCATCCATAAAGGCAGGCTCACGAGAGGACCGCAGCAAAGAGGAGGACAGGGCCCTGGTTCTGAACGGAGGCCGCAGCCGCCTTCCCCACCCGGGACAAAGCGAGGAGTGGGTGGGCCGGGCGGCCTTTGGCTCCTTGGCCCAGTGGGCAGGCTCCCCAGGTCGTCCGGATGGTAATAAGCTATGCATGTCGTGTAGAAATATAAACATGTTCTGGAGAACAAATGATGTTAATTTGCTGAGAGGCTCCGAAGCCGCGTATTAGCAAGATGCCTTGAGGGAGGGAGCAGCAGCTGTGCTGGAATTAATGGCAGTGCGCCAAATTAGCTCTGCCGTGCATCATCGTCAGAGGGAGAAACACCAGCTGAAGGAGGGAAGGGAGGAGGGGCCGGAGGGCACGATCCACCAGGAAGCTCTCCCGCGCAAGCAGGGCCCCCCCCCGTCCGAACAAACAGGGACGTGTGGTTTTGCATGGAGAGATTTTCAGAGCTTGCAGCACAAGCTCCAGACTATTGTCGTTCTGGATGCCGGAGGCCAATGCTCCCTCTAAGCCTTGTGAGCAAAAATTCTACTTTGTGAGCTAGTGACATTAAAGTTGTGAGCGAGCGATTTGGCTGCGGCATAAATTAGTTTGCCTCTGGAGCCCATCCCTTCCTGAGCTGAGACAAAATGTGTGAGCCGGAGGCTAGAAAAACTGTGAGCTAGCTCACACTAACTCAGCTTAGAGGGAACACTGCCAGAGGCACGTTCTGACTGGTTCGCACATGCGCTTTTCATGACTTGGTTGAAGAGAGAAGAGATTGGATTTATACCCCACCTTTCACTACCCGAAGGAGTCTCGGAGCGGCTTAAAATCTCCTTTCCCTTCCCCTCCCCACAGCAGACACCCTGTGAGGTAGGTGGGCCTGAGAGAGCTCTCTCAAGAACTGCTCTTGGGAGATCAGCTCTGGGGGAACTTGTGACTGACCCAAGGTCACACCAGCAGCTGCATGTGGAGGAGTGGGGTAACAGACTTGGTTCTCCCAGATTACAGTCCGTGCTCCTAACCTGAATGCTCCACTTGCTGTTGAATGTACCAGTGTGTCCCACTGAAAGACGTTGTGTCTGATGCCATGTCATCTAAAGGCTTTATGTGAGGCAGCTCATTCACACTTGCTAGCTCTTACCTGGTGTTTCAGCCCTCAAAGTGGTATGGACTTGCTTGTGAGAACCAACTGGAATGCTCTAATGCTCCCATCTAGGCTAAGTTGTTTTTGTCTCCCCTCCAGGTGCTGCTGACCTGAGAAGCTCTTCTTCTGTCACAGGTCCCTCCTCCAAGCTGCCAAGCTCAGGAATGTCAAGGATTTGCTGGGGCAGAGTACAGCCCGTCTAGTCCAGCATCCTCTTTCCAGCAGGAGTTCTCCAGTTCCCTCTGGAAGCTTCTCAGCTCATAAAGGGGGCAGGCCCTCTTTGTGCAAGCGTACCCCCTCCGTCTTTCCCATCCAAGGAGCAGGAGATGCAAATCCAAAGATGTGGCCTTCACAATCTGGACCCACTTCCATTTCATCTGGGACCAGGATCTCAGAAGCGTGGCCTGACACCTCCGAGGGCGGATAGGAAGAAAGCAGACAAAAGAACACGGCAAGAAGGAAGGAACCCAGCCCAGACAAGCAAGTTCAGCGTTTGGTCTATACATCCAAGGCAACTTTTGGATCCACAGTTGAGTTCTTGGTTGGAGAGAATCGTCGTACTCTCATGAAGATTTTTAAAGGGGTAGAGGGAATTCTCTGTAGGAGAAGCCGGGAGGTCTTTTGGGTGGAGGAAATAAGCCGCTTCTTGCTGCTGTGGAGGGTCGTTTTTGAACAAGGAAATTCCATGTCACTTGAAAGGGTAGAATGGCAACAGGGAAGAATTTGTGGAATTCCCCCAAAATATTACAGAACCTCAAAACAAACATCTACATCCCAACGTAACGTTCGTGACTTTCTGAAATACACATCAACTTGCACTTATGCTGCCTGGTTTGGATATATAAACTGAGCTCAGGGATAGAATTCTACCTCTTAGAAAACAGGCCAAGTACTTGGGGTACAACATGTTGTCCGTCTCCTCTCAGTAAGTCAGAACAAATGTGTGGATTTGGCTAACCACTCAGACAGAACGGGGTCAGAAACCACCAAGTTTTGTTAGCATGTAGAATAAGGCGGGGTTGTCAGAGGCTGAGCCTTCAGACCTGAGCCAAGAGCATTTTCACGAGGGTCCTAAATGTTCTGAGGAAGTAAAAGTCCTCCAGCAGGTACTTAACTTGCCCAAAGAGAGCCGTCAGCCACTACAGCCAGAGGCAGGACCATGAGAGCTTGCAGCTAGGTAGCCTAGGCCCCTGTGCCACAAGCACCAGTTAGAGCCACGTAGCCACGGCAGGCTCTGACTTGGATGGCCCAGGCTGGCCGGACAGCTTCAGAACTCATGCAGGGTCAGCCGCAGTTAGTACACGGATGGGTGTTCAGCAAGCTTGCTACGCGGAGGCAAGAAACGGAAAACCACCACCATCAGATCTCGGAAGCTAAGCAGGGTCAGCCCTGGTTGGTACTTGGATGGGAGACCCCCAAGGAAGCCCAGGGTCATGAGGCAGAGGCAGGCAATGGGGAACCCCCACCTGAGCATCTCTTGCCTCGAAAGCCCCATTGGGCTGCCCTAAGTCAGTGGCAACTTGACAGCGCTTTCTGCCCACAGACAGGGCGGAGGGCTTATGCACCAGTATTTTAATGGCTCCTGCAACCAGGAGACCAGAGGACATGTTCTTATGGGATTAGACGGATTCATGAAGGATAAGTCTGTCAATGGCTACTAGCCAGGGTGATTGAGGGGGAAGCCCGACATTCAGAGGCCCTGAGCTTCTGAATCCCAGAACCAGGAAGAGGGAGCATCAGGGGAAGGCCTCAGCCTCTGTGCCCTGTTGTTGGCTGTCCAGAGGAGCGAGTCGGCCACTGTGTGAGAAAAGGAGGCTGGGCTAGATGGACCCTCACTGGCCTGATCCCGCAGGGCTCTTCTGACGTCCTTGTGTTTCTCAAATGGGACGAAGGAGTCACGGACCGGTCCATTATCCCACTGGACCTGAGACCCCACCGTGGAGATTTTCTTGGTTCAACATTGCTTGGATCTTACTCCCTGGAAATAGAGAAACGGTTCCAGAGCTGCCAGTGTGTTGTCAGAGGATGAAGAATCCATTGTGCATGCAATCCTTTTCTCCCCCTCCTCTCCACCATCCACACACACACACACACACCCATCTTGGTGTTGCTGTATCTAATCCAGGATGAGTGTCAACATTCCCAAAGATCCAAGGTGTGGTTCACGGGGTTGAAAGGGCAGCCACGCCCCCCTGTGGTGGTTCAGCAACAGCAGGGCATCTAGCGTCTCTCTAGGTCCCCTCTGAGGAGACCCGGCCTTCCAGGGAAGGTTCAGAGACTGCACCAGGTGGCTGCTTTTCTGCTTGCGCTCCTTAGCCCAGGGCCAGCATGGATGGATGGAAGTTCACAGGGTGCCATCGTGGGATCATCAGGGCTCTCCCTCCAGCCCAGGCACCCAACATTTTGAAGGAGAAGAGGAGACTGGAGTTATACCCCGCCCTTCACTACCCGAAAGAGTCTCAGAGTGGCTTACAATCTCCTTTCCCTCCCCCTCCCCATGACAGGTACCCTGTGAGGGAGGTGGGGCCGAGAGGGCTCTGAGAGAACTGCTCTTGAGAGAACAGCTCTGAGAGAACTTGTAACTGATCCAAGGTCCAGGGCCGGCTCCAGGTGTCTGGGCGCCCTAGGCAGGACAGCCTGGGGCGCCCCCCACTGGGGATGCCAACCTCCTGGTGGGACCTGGAGACCGGGGTGTCGGCGGGGCGCTGGCTTTCCTGGAGGCTTCGCAGCTGCGGGACCCCCAGAAAAGCCGGGAAGGGGGCGGGAGGGGGGTCCAGCCTCTGCCCCCTCCCTCCTGGCGCCGGCTTTTCTGCGGGCCCTGCAGCTGCGGGACCCCCAGAAAAGCCGGGAAGGGGGCGGGGGGGTCCAGCCTCCGCCCCCTCCCTCCTGGCACCAACTTTTCTGTGGGCCCTGCGGCTGCGGGACCCCCAGAAAAGCCGGGAAGGGGGCGGGGGGGTCCAGCCTCCGCCCCCTCCCTCCTGGCACCGACTTTTCTGCGGGCCCCGCGGCTGCGGGACCCTCAGAAAAGCCGGGAAGGGGGCAGGGGGGGGTCCAGCCTCCGCCCCCTCCCTCCCGGCGCCGGCTTTTCTGCGGGCCCCGCGGCTGCGGGCCCCCAGAAAAGCCGAGAAGGGGGCACGGGGAGGTCTAGCCTCCGCCCCTCCCTCCCAGCGCCGGCTTTTCTGTGGGCCTCGCGGCTGCGGGACCCCCAGAAAAGCCGGGAAAGGGGCACGGGGGGTCTAGCCTCCGCCCCCTTCCTCCCGGCGCCGGCTTTTCTGCAGGCCCCGCTGGGAAGGGGGCGGGGGTCTGGCGGCGCCGGCGGGCGCCGGGTTAGGACGGCGGGGGGAGCAGTTTTCGGGGGGGGGGAGTGGGGCGCCATTTGGGGCCCCTCAGGCCGGGGCGCCCTAGGCTGGCGCCTAGTTCGCCCTATGGGCGGTCCAGCCCTGCCAAGGTCACATGAACAGCTGCATGTGGAGGAGTGGGGAATCAAACCCGGTTCTCCCAGGTTAAAGTCCATGCACTTAACCACTACGCCAGACCAGCTCTCTGTCTTGAACTGCACATAGCATTTGCTGTCATTTTCAGCAGAGCAAAACTGAGTTTGCACTGAAGGTGGAGGGGAGGGGTTGGCTTAGATCCGTGGGCTCTGCCTTGTGCGGTACCCAAAGGCTGGCTGGCTTCTTCCCATAGCAACAGATCGGCTGAGTGACAGATGCTTCCCCCCAGCCCCACCAGATCAATGAAGATAAAAACAAGGCAGTGTCCCCAGACAGGCTGGCAATCTCTCACCAATTCCCTCTTTTCAGGGGACCAAATGTCCCCTCGTGTCTCCGTTCATTCCCACCAAAGCATTAGCAGAAGGATCCACCAATGGATTGTGCCCAGAACAGACCTTCGGAAGCTTCTCATGTGTTTCTAAAGAGGTGGGTTGGTCATACATGCATGGCTATGCTATGCGCTGCATTTGAGTATGCCCAGTGCGTGTGGGGGGCATTGTCTTTTCGATGCCTTCTCGAAGATGCCACAGTCCAGAGGCGTTTGATGCCACAGCGGGCTTTTTTCCCTGGCGGTCACTCCATGTGCAGGGACATGCAAGAGCGATTCCAGATGCACGCTGGGAGGGGGGGCCCCCCTCCATGCTTGAATTTCAATTTCATCGTCTCACAATCAGCTCCAGCCTCCTCGTAGTGCCACATTAACGAAGCCTGCTCGTTTGAGTGCATAATTAGCCTGAGCCTTCTACCTCGCTAATTTTGAAGCAGGAGAAGAGAGTGGAAGCAGGAGGGGGGAATGGGCCCCGGAATTTGCATATTAATTTAGCAGAGAGAGGGAAAAAAATTGTTTACCACTTGCTCCTCGGTGTTGATCACAGAGGACTTAACTCTTTCCCATTGCCATCTGGAGCCGTAGTGCCGCACGCTGCAAAACAGCCCCGGAACCAGACTCGGGGACATCGAGATATCGCATGCAAGCTCAGCGGGGGACCACCGAGCACTCCAGCCCGTGGTGGGAGGGCTGCAGGGAGACCCACACAACGTGGCCACCACAAGCCCCTGGAGGCTTCTGGGTAGCCAGCACTGGCCAGGCGCTCTTGGCTCAAGCAGGAGGGGCCTTCATTCCTCTGCAGCCGGCATCTCAGGTCAGAGAGGACATTCCATTGGAAGATGCATGTTCCAAATAGGTCTCAATCCATGCAGGGAAAACACCACGAGAGGAAACTGGGGAGGAGGCCGAGTAGAGGACATTGGGTGTCCCGCAGCTGACTGGAAAGCCAAGTCACGGACAGTTCATGCTGCATAGAAAGTCATAAGGGAGAGAACATAAGGGAGAAGCCAGTGTTGGATCAGGCCAGTGGCCCATCCAGTCCCACAGTCTGTCACACAGTGGCCTGAAATACCAGGTGCCATCAGGAGGTCCAGCAGTGGGGCCAGGACACTAGAAGCCCTCCCACTGTTGCTCCCCCCAGCACCAAGAATACAGAGCATCCCTTGCCCCAGACTGAGAGTTCCTATCTATCCCTTGTGGCTAATAGACACTGATGGACCTCTGCTCTATATGCTTATCCAATTCCCTCTTGAAGCCGTCCATGCTTGTAGCTGCCACCATCTCCGGTGGCAGTGAATTCCATAATCACTGGTCACAACAGTCTGCAGCACTCCGAATGTGACCTGCTCCCCCTTCAGGGTTTAAGGCAATCAAAGGAAGGGGGCGAATGAGGCTCTTGTGGGGGAAGAGCGCTCCACACCCTGTAACGCTCCTTCGACACACCCGACATTTTTAACAGTAATGGAAACTGATCCACAGAAACGGATTCATGGCACCCACCAGAGAACTTCATCTGGACAAGGGGGGCAGGCTGGAAGGTGGGAGAGGAAAACGTTTTTTGGGGGGAAGTAGGAAGGAATAGGTGGAATTAAAGTCTTGATTATAAGTGAAGCCCACCCCCCCGTTACATTCTTGGCAGAGTATTATTTGGATAAAAACCTTCCCCGCTTGCCACCTGTCCTGGGACAGCAGGAGATCTGGGCCAACGTGAGTTAAAACAGCCAGGACCAAAGTGGGATTATCCTTTTTGTGTGCGACGAAGGCTTTTTTGCGCCCAGCTCAAGAGGTGTGTGAAACTTGTACATAACGGAGTACCTTCGGTCACGTTTTCTGCAGAAGCAGTAGGACAAGTGACAGCCATTCAGTCTCCACCTGAACCCCTCCAACTCCAAGGCCTGTTCATCTGGACAGACACCTCTCAAACCTCTGCAGGACCAGATTTTGTGCTGAGAAGATCCTTGAAACTCCCCAAATTCTGGCACGTTGTCCAAGGTCCTGAATCTCACAAACTGCCTTTGTTGCAATGGTGCCTTTGGCACAAAGCTGGGTGCGTCCCTTCTGGGAGCCTTCCTTCCTTCCTTCCTTCCTTCCTTCCTTCCTTCCTTCCTTCCTTCCTTCCTTCCTTCCTTCCTTCCTTCCTTCCTTCCTTCCTCCCTCCCTCCCTCCCTCCCTCCCTCCCTCCCTCCCTCCCTCCCTCCCTCCCTCCTCTCCTTCCCTCCCTCCTTCTTCCTTCCTTCCTTCCCTCCCTCCCTTCTTCCCTCCTTCCTTCCCTCCTCTCCTTCCCTCCCTCCCTCCTTCCTTCCCTCCTCCCTCCCTCTCCTTCTCCCTTCCTTCCTTCCTTTCCTCCCTCCCTCCTTCCTTCCCTCCCTCCTTCCTTCCCTCCTCCCTCCCTCTCCTTCCTTCCTTCCTTCCTTCCTTCCTTCCTTCCTTCCTTCCTTCCTTCCTTCCTTCCTTCCCATGGAGATACTAACAGGCCTGATGTAAACAGGATGCTGGTGAGGCAGAAGCGCTTCCCCGTGGGTCCTTGCACTCACACGACACCTCGTACAAACTGGACTGCTACTTGAGCAAAGCAGCTGTGCAACAAAGAGCCAGAAGAAATGTGGCCACCACCTTGGTACATCACTGCCCAGCATTTGACTACGAAGGCAGGAAAGAATTATTTTGTAGTCTTTCATGATCTCTCCCCCCCCCCATGCCATGCCATTGTGTCAATAGAATGTTCATGGGGAGGATACCCACGTGCGTGGCTGAGAATATTCTGAAAGGTATGGGACAAGGGGGTGGGGGAGAGAATATTCTCCTAATGTTTGTATTCCCCATCAAGGGGGCACAGGCAGGATTTCTAGGAGGTCTCCCATCCAGGCCTTGGCGAGGCCCAGACCTGCAGAGTTTCAGCAGAGCTGCTGTATCTGGTGCCCTTCAGGTAGCCCGTTCTTTCCTTCTTGGAAGAGGTATAGTTACTAGTTGGGTTTAGCCAATGAAAATGAAGAGGGCAGGGATAAAACAGACGTCATGGAGGCGTTTCTTTGCATGAGACACATGCATGACTCCTTCATCCCACTGCTGCAGAGTTTGCCAACTTAGGCAGCTTTATAAAAAGACAAATTCATGGCAGAGTGTGTTATCAGTGCCTTGACAGCTAAATGGAACCCCTACATTCAAAGGCAGTCTACCTTAGCAGCAGATGCTGGGTGACAAATACCAGGGCCTAGAGGTTTTGGATGCCTTCTAGAAACAGAATAAAGGTAAAGGTAAAGCTTTCCCTTGCTCGAAAGCCAGTCGAATCTGACTCTAGGGATGCGGTGCTCATCTCCGTTTCCAAGCCAAAGAGCCAGCGCTGTCTGAAGATGTTTCCATGGTCATGTGGCTAGCATGACTAGACGCCAAGGCACAGAGAACACTGTTACCTTCCCACTGAAGCAGTACCGATTTATCTACTTGCAGTTTCTTGCTTTTGAACTGCTAGGTGAGCAGGAGCTGGGCCCAGAGACGGGAGCTCACTCTGTCATGCAGCACTCGGGTCTCGAACTGCTGAACTACCGACCTTCCGGTCTGCAGTTCAGCATCTTAACCCCTTGAGGCACCACAGCCCTCTAGAAACAGAAGGCTAGCCCAATTGGTGCCCAGTGATCTGGTCAAAGGAGGCATGTTTATGGGACAAGAGGAAACACCGACATGGATGATTTGAACATGAGGACTGGGAACTTGGAAATTAGTGCAGATGGTGACTGGAACCCCCTGCCAGAAGGGAATGAGAAGAGAGATGTAGTCACTGTGGTGGAAAGTAAAATGCATGCACGGTGGAGGCAGCCTAAGTTGACTGGGAAGGTGATGGTCGGGAGACGTCCCAGGGACAGACAAAGACTGCCAGGCCTGGGACAGGAAAGGCCGGATCTTGGCAGGCCGGAGCTACAACTCCTGAGCCAGGGACACGCATCCCTTCTGCCTGGTTTGCAGCGGCTCAGGCCTTTTCACCAAAGGGGGAGGGGGGCAGAGTTGACCCAGCCAGCGGGCCTTCCGGAAGAGAAGCCTCCCCCGGCGCCCGGGGAGGGGGGCTGTCTTCGGCATCATGTGTGCCAGGGAAGGATGGGGGGGGCAGAGCCGGCGGCGCAGCGTGACGCTCGTTCGAGGGAGCAGTCGGCGGGGAGGGAGCCGGAGCAGCTTGCCTTTGCCGGCTCCCCGCTGTCTCTTGCTCATCCGAGTGAGCCGAGATGGCTCCCTTTGTTTGGAATCTGTGGGCGTCTTGAACCGGGCTTGGCAATAATTTGTCTGTCTCCTGCAGCTGGCTGTCATTTCACATCTGTGAACCGGTTTCATTTGCACCGTCATTAAAAAAAAAGAGAGAGAGAGAGAGTCCCAGGTTTGACAGGTAGTAAAAAGAATGCTGCAAGCCCCAGCCCCCCCCCCCGCGCCTCTTCCCCAGCAAAGCAGGAAGCAGCGAGAGAGCTCGGGCCAGGGGAGGGAGGCAGGGGGGAAGGGTTGGTGGTACTGCAGTGGAGGCAGAGCGAGGAGGCCCGGGACAGGATTGGGACCTGCTCGGGAGGGTTGCTGGCGGGGGGCTGCATTGCTTGGGCTAAGCCCAAAGCCTGAAGGACAGGTCAGAGGGGATGGGGGCGGGAGCTGCCACTAGGGGGCGACAGATAACTGCGACCTCTCCCCACCATGAGTCCATCACCACTCAGGCCAGCTGCCGCCCTACGTGCACCTCCTCGGGAGTAAGTCCCATTGAGCCGAGTCCGCATTGCTTCTTGTTGTGGCTCTATAGCATGTTGCCCCCCCTCTTAACAGTTCACAGCAGGTGACCTGGGACTACCATTTACACTGACCCCAGAAGGAGCAGGACACATGGATGTCATGTAGAAGGCACTGAGTTCAAATCCTGGCAGCAGCACCAAAAAGGCACAGGGTCCGGGGGGGGACGACATACACCCTGGGGAGCCAATAGGGAGGCTGGGTCCAGGTTGGGAAATTCCTGGAGATTTGGAGGGAGTGGCCCAGAGAGGGCGGGGTTTGGGGGAGGGGACTTAGGAGGGTACAATCCCCTCTCCAAAGCTGCCAATTTCTCCAGGGGAACCAACCTCGCCACGACCAGGGCCAGATCCTTTTTGGTGGCGGCCCCTACCTGGTGGAATGAGCTCCCAGCAGAGATCAGGGCCCTGTGGGACCATATGCAATTCCGCAGGGCCTGCAAGACGGAGCTCTTCCGCCAGGCTTTCGCATAGGGGCCGCCACTGCCACCACCACCGATGGGGTGGATAACTACAGGGCAAGGGACGGCCCCAGGGAGATCTTTTATAACATCACGTGGCACTGGTACCACCGGACTTACTTGGGACCAACTACAGGACAAGATCACCCCCAAAGAACTGATTGTTACCATCATGAGATGTATTCAGGGAGCACTTGACTGTATGTGTGTTACCTAATGGTTTTATTGGTTTTATTATGTTTTATGTGGGCTTTGCCCCTTGTAAGCCGCTCTGAGCCAGCTTGCGGGGAGGGCGGGGTAGAAATGTCAAAAATAAATAAATAAATAGTGTGGGGGTAAATACAGGAGATCTCCAGGTCCCACCTGGAGGTTGGTAACCTTAGAAGCCAGTGCAAGGCAGAGCACACAGGGTGGGGCTTGGTGGCCAGATACAGTAGGAGGTGCCTCCCTGGGTTAGCAGGCCCGTGGGCTTCTCTGCATTGGGACCCCTCCCTCTTTGCTTGTAGAGAGAAGGTGAAAGAGCCACATTCTAAATAAGTCTTTAATTCTATCCTGCTGCTTTGAAAAGCTATTTGATCCTGTAATTTTATTCTGTTGTTTTGGCATAAATCCATATTTTTATTGTAATGTATTTTCTTTTTGATACGGGAGGGGGGGGGTGTTGTGATTGCATGCCCCTCAGGAGACGATGTTAAACATGTAAGAATCTAAGACGGGTTAGACCAAAAGTCTGTCTTATCCAGCTTCCTGTTTTCAGGCCAGGAAGCCAACCGGCAGGACATGGAAGGCAACAGCTTCCAACTAGCTACTCCCTCCACAGCAACTGGTGTTCAGTGGTACACTGCCTCTGCACATGGAAGTTCTACTTAGCTGTCACAACTAACAGCCACCACGAGACTTCTCTTCTTCCCTGCATGTGTAATCCTCTTTTAAAGCCAGTGGCCACCATCGCTGCCCCATCGCTGAGATAGTCTGGGGCAAGTGATGCTCTGTGTATTCTTAGTGCTTGGGGGGGGGGTCAACAGTGGGAGGGCTTCTGGTGTCCTGGCCCCACTGCTGGACCTCCTGATGGCCCCTGGTAATTTTGGCCACTGTGTGGCACAGAGTGTTGGACTGGATGGGCCATTGGCCCGATCCAACATTGGCTTCTCTTGTGTTCGTATGTTCTTGTCGCATCTTGTATCAGGGAGTTCCGCAAGTTAATTACGTATAGTATGTACAGGCGTAGGGTAAGAGCAGTCCTGACCAGGCTGCTCCTGCTTCATCCACAATGATTGAATTGGGCATCGCTGTCGGGATTGAATGAGGCTTCCAAACACCACAGCAGCCGTGTTCTTCTGCATACCCATCATGCACCAGGAGAAGGGCAGGCAAATGTTTTAGATTAGCAAACAGGGTTGTCCCAGGCAATGGAAGGCAGAGCTCCTTTACTGTTAAACGGTCTTGCAGAAGGAAATTCAATGGCTGCAGCTTTTCTCCTCTCTGCCATGACAAGCCACACCTGCCGCAATCCTCTTTTCTTGCACAAGTTGCAAGGGAGCTTGCATGGTATAATGGCGAGGATGTCGTACTAGGCTTTGGGGGACCTGGGTTCAGATCTCTACTTTGCCATGAAGTTCTCTGGGCGACCTGAGGCCACATATTTTCTCTCAGTCTAACCTACCTCATAGGGTTGTTGTAAGGATATATCAACCATGGCCTGAGCTCCTTGGAGGAAAGGCATGATTAAAATGCACTAGACAGAGAGAAAGTGCCGGGTCCTGTCCTTCATGGCACGTGCCAACCCTGGGGGCCTGGGTCCTCGCGCCACCCTCTTGGCATCACTCGGAAAGCCTCAGCTACGGCTCCAAAGCTGGCAAAGAACGAGGGTGCGGCATTGCGCGGAGGGGGCCCAGCCCGCCAAGGGTTAACCAGTGATTACTGCCTTTGTCTCCGCATCAGTGTACATAATGCACTGCTCATTTGCATACTGCAGTGTGCGCTCAATTAAAATGAACTTTTAATTTCTTCTAAGTAAATTACTTCTTCCCAGTACGTGACGCACACAAATGTCAGAATAATGGGAGAGGCTTGATGAGCTGGGAAGAGGAACGGAATAGGGGCAGAAGCTGTGCCCAGGGAGTCGGGGGGGAGGGGCAATCTCCCCCCCATGCTGCTGTGTAAAGTTCGGAAGGAAGAGGTAGGAGCTGCTGAGCCCGTGCGGGCCCCCCAGCCCCCAGGAACTGGCTCCTCTTGCATTCTGCTCTGGCTGAGATTTACAGGGAAATTCTGCAGGGCGGTAGAAGCAAGAAGTGTTATTACATGAACATATGCGCCTGCCTCCTGCAGGAATTTAGCCCCAAACTCGGAGAATAATTCCAGCACATTTCTCTCTGCTCCCCCACAGAAAACACACCCGCCAATCTGAAAGAGCAGCTCTAGGGAGGGAGGAGAGGAGCGGAGAAGGAGGAGGAGGAGGAAGACAGACAGACAGACAGCTATCACAGATTGGCACAGAAGGGCCCTTGGAGGATTGATGAAGTCAGGAACATGCCAGAGCCGGGAAGAGTTCCCCAGCAGAAGGAGAATATGGCAGGCGCTGAAAACAAAGCAATACAGTTGCTCAGCACCGGTCTGGCAGGTGCGATTACACAGGGAGGTTGGACTGGGAAAATCCGGGCTAGGCCGTAGGACCAGGGAAGGCACCGGGAAGTCCACCCGTTTGTCCTGGGCCAAACAGAGACCAGAGGCCAAGGCCTCCGATGCACTCCCGGGACTTGCAGGGACTTGACTTCCTTATCAAATCCTGGTGAGAAAGGGAACAGACTTCAGCTCAGTCCAGACAAGGTGGAGCTGATGGTGTGGGTATGTGGGTGTGTGTAGGGGAAAGCCAGTCAACCGGTCAGCTGCAAAAATGCCATTCTAGATGGGGTCAGTTTCGGTCAGGAGCATCAGGTTCGTTGCTGGTCTCACGCATGGAATGCCAGATAGCATCTGCTGGAATAAAGGACCCTGACCCTGTCATTCGTGCTTTGTTGACTTCCAGATGAGATGAGATCAGATCATCCGGATGTAGAGAATTGGGGCTGCCTTTGAAGACAGCCCAGAAGCTACACTTGGTGCAGAATGGCTTCCCTGCCAGTGCCCGTGAGAGACCGTGCTCCTCTGGCACCTCCTTGGGACCGTCTGTGTGGATGCGAGATCTGTCCCTTGGCTCAACTAAAGATGCTAGCTTTGACCTATAAAGCTCTTGATGATCTGGGCCCCGAGGGTCTCAGGGAACCTTTCCTCCTGGAGAGCGTCTCCTCTCTCCCGCAAGACTGAAGCTCTGCTACTGAATCCCTGCTGAGAATACGGCCTCATAAGAAGACCAGCCTGTTCAGGGCCTTTTCTCTCACAGCCCCGGGACTCTGGGATGCTGTCCCATAGGAGGCCGGAGTGGTTCCTTCTCTGTCATGCTCCTGAACAACTGTGATGAAGCCAGTTTGGTGTAGCGGTTAGGAGCGTGGACTCTAATCTAGGGGAACCGGGTTTGATTCCCCATGCCTCCGTATGCAGCTGCTGGTGTGACCTGCGTCAGTCACAAGTTCTTTCAGAGCTGTTCTCTCAGGGGCAGTTCTCAAGAGAGCTCTCTCAGCCCCGCCTACCTCACAGGCAGAGTTCCCTCTAAGCTGAGTTAGTGTGAGCTAGCTCACAATTTTTTAGTCTCCAGCTCACACATTTTTGCCTTAGCTCAGGAAGGAAGGCTCCAGAGCAAACTAGTTTATGCAGTGGCCAAGTCGCTCGCTCACATCTTTAACGCCAGGAGCTCACAAAGTAGAATTTTTGCTCACAAGACTCCACAGCTTAGAGGGAACATTGCTCACAGGGTGTCCGTTGTGGGGAGGGGAAGGGATTGCAAGCCGCTCTGAGACTCCTTCAGGTAATGAAAGGCAGGGAATAAATCCAATCTCCCCCTCCTCCTCCTCCTTCCGGAAGTTGAGTGTGTTGAGATTCTTTTTCTTGGCTCTGCTCTTAATCGATTTTGCTTCTATTGTATTTTTAATTGTTTTATGATTTGACTGATGTAGTTTTACATTGTTCATCACTTTGGAAATGTGTATTGAAAGGGGGTAGAAAGCCAGATAAATAAATACATACATAAATTAACCAGGGAGCAGAAGTTGATAGGGACTGGGGACTGGGGAGTGGAAGCGCTTTAATGATTAGGGCATCGATTTCATCTCAGAGTCCTGCCAGAGTTCCCAGCCTCAGCCGTTTCGCATGTCACAAGGAAAGGCAGGAAGGCAGAGGGATGGACAGCCCTTGCGTCAAAGCTAGGAGCCCTGAAAAATGCCACATCACGTGCTATGCGTTCAGCAGGAACGCACCACATCTCAGCACATCTTTCAAAACAGTGTGCAGAGCAGACTTGTGTGCTGTTCTAAACAAAAGACCCCTCAAAAAGGTTAATGGGGAGGGGGCAAATATTCTTTTCAAACCACATGCTTGGCATGCAGAAATTCCCAGGTTCGATCCCTGCTATCTCCAGTGAGGAGCCGTGGCTCAGTGATAGAGCATCTGCTTGGCAGGCAGAAGGGGCCCAGTGAAATCCTCAGCATCTCCAGTGATAAAGGACCAGGCAGGAGGAGATGAGAAAGACCTCCGCCTGAGACCCTGCAGAGCTGTAAAGAGGGGCTGTGGCTCAGGGGTAGAGCCTCTGCTTGGCAGGCAGAAGGTCCCAGGTTCAGTTCCTGGCATCTCTAATTAAAAAGGACCAGGCAGTAGCAGTGTTCCCTCTAAGCTGAGTTAGTGTGAGCCGGCTCACAGTTTTTTAGCCTCCGGCTCACACATTTTTGTCTTCGCTCAGGAAGGACGGCTCTAGAACAAACTGATTTAGGCAGCAGCCAAATCGCTCGCTCACAGCTTGAATGCCGGTAGCTCACAAAGTAGAATTTTTGCTCACAGGACTCCACGGCTTAGAGGGAGCCTTGGGCAGTCGGTGACGTGAATGGCCCCCGCCCGAGACTTTGGGAAACTGCTGCCAGTCTGAGTGGATGATGTTGGCCTCGATGGACCCAAGGTCTGATTCATCAGCGGGCAGCCTCGTGTGTTCATATATGTGCGCTCACGGACCTTCCCCTGCCAGCGATCCTGGAAAACTGGAAAACGTTGCATGAGACAAACCCGTGGCTTCCCTCTGTCAAACACAGCTGCTTACCCTCTACCCCACAGAGTCAAGACTGGCACCCTGGCTGTGGATGCACACTCTTCTCAGGCACAAACGCTTTCGCTCTCTTCATCCCTGTCCGGGAGCCGAAACAGAGAGCCGGTCACCTCCTTCTCGCCCCTCGCCTGAACACCACTCGGTGTCACCCAGAGAGGGAGGTGATGTGAGCAGCATGTATGCACAGGATCGCACATGCGTGTGGGTGTGTGTCTTTATGTATGCAAGGGGGCTCCAGAGTGCCGCAGACATGAAGCCAGATGGTGGGCAAGATTACTGGAATTTGATTTCCAGATAAATCGCAAAGGCAGGATGAGCAAAGGGTGCTCCGGTTGCATTATCCGTAATCCTCTGGAAGGGAACCTTTCCAAGCAGAGATGGCTCTTCAGCCACCTCCGACACCAGCCGGCGGATCCTGCCCCATGGGAAGGAGAGCCCTTCTGCAGCTCAGGAGGAGTTTCCGTGAAGCTGCTGAGCTGGACCGGACACGCCTCATCCTGCTGCCCTCGGATTGGCTATAAAAAACGGGTCCTGATGAGAGGAGGAGGCCCGCAAGGAAGCCTGGATGAGCTGGGACAATGAGGAGGTGGTGGAGCCGCTGGAGGTGATGGGAGAGCGTCCGTAAGGGAACTGAATGTTAATCGGGGGAAACTGGGTTCAAGTCCTAAGCAAGATGAAGAGGACAAACCCACTCACTGAGAGCCAGCGTGGTGTCATTGTTAACAGGGGCGGACTCCAGTCTGGAGAGCTATGTTTGATTTCCCACTCCACCTCTGCATGAAGCCTGCTGGGTGACCTTGGGCCAGTCACAGCTCTCTCAGGGCTCTCTCAGCCCCACTTATCTCACAAGGGTCCTGTTGTCGGGAGGGGAAGGGACAGCCACTGTAAGCCACTTTGAGACCCCTTAGGGTAGAGAAAGTAAAGGTAAAGGTTTCCCTTGCTCGAAAGCTAGTCGATTCCAACTCAAGGGAGCAGTGCTCATCTTCGTTTCCAAGCCAAAGAGCCAGCACTGTCTGAAGACGTTTCCATGGTCACATGACCAGCATGACTAAATGCTGAGGTGCACAGAACGCCGTTACCTTCCCACCGATCTATGAATCAAGGTAAGCCTGACATGGTCAAAAATGAGATGCTGACGTGGTCAAAAATGAGATGGCAAGAATGAACATCGACATCTTGGGAATCAGTGAACTAAAGTGGACAGGAATGGGCGAATTTAACTCAGAAGACCATTATATCTACTACTGTGGCCAGGAATCCCGTAGAAAAAATGGTGTGGCCTTTATAGTCAACAAGAGAGTGAGAAAGGCAGTACTGGGATACAATCTCAAAAATGACAGAATGATCTCGGTCCGAATCCAAGGCAAACCATTCAATATCACAGTAATCCAAGTCTATGCCCCAACCACTGCTGCAGAAGAGGCTGAAGTGGACCAGTTCTACGAAGACCTACAACAGCTCGTAGAACTAACACCAAAAAATGATGTCCTCATCATCATAGGGGACTGGAATGCTAAAGTAGGAAATCAAAAGGTAACCGGAATAACAGACAAATTTGGCCTTGGAGAACAAAATGAAGCAGGTACCTATTTATCTGCTTGCAAATTCTTGCTTTCGACCTGCTAGGTTGGCAGGAGCTGGGGCCAGAGACGGGAGCTCACTCCGTCGCACAGCACTCGGGTCTTGAACTGCTGGACTACAGACCTTCTGTCTTAACCTCTGAGCCACCGCAGCTCTTCTTCTTCGTGCATTAAAGCCGCACGGTTTCTTCCCTTCGGGGCACAGCTGAGGTTGCTCTGCTGAGCTGGCTGCATGGGAGAGAAGACCCACTTGAATCCAACCTGTGTCCCCGGCCCCACTGCTGGACCTCCTGAGGGCACCTGGTGCTTTTGGCCACTGTGTGACAAGAGTGTTGGACTGGAGGGGCCACTGGCCTGTTCCAGCACTGGCTTCATTTACGTTCTTAACTCTTCCCTTGAAAACCGTGTGGGATCACCTATGGGGTCCCCTGTTTATTGATGGCCCCTCTCCCAGTGCCTGCTGACAGATAATATTATTGGGCACTGGAGCACCTGCGTTCACCTGATGTGAGGCATGGGGTTTGATGATATTGCTTATTGCGCCATCGATTGTTTTATTGCTTTTACTGTTTTATTGTTTTACTACATGTTGTAAGCCACCCTGAGCCCACGTGTGGGATAGTAAAGGTAAAGGTTCCCTTGCTCGAAAGCCAGTCGAGTCCGACTCTAAGGTTGCGGTGCTCACCTCTGTTTCCAAGCCGAAGAGCCAGCGCTGTCTGAAGATGTTTCTGTGGTCATGTTGCTGGCATGACTAAATGCCAAGGTGCACAGAATGGTGTTACCTTCCCACCAAAGCGGGGCCTATTTATCTACTTGCAATTTCTTGCTCTCGAACTGCTAGGTTGGCAGGAGCTAGAACCAGAGATGGGAGCTCACTCCGTCATGCAGCACTCGGGTCTCGAACTGCTGAGCTACCGACCTTCCAGCCTGCAGTTCAGTGTCTTAAATTGAATAAATAAATATAAATAATAAATCTGCCAGGAGACGTGTTGGCAACAGACAGTGCCCTTGTAGGACTTGGAAGGTTCTCTTTGTCAAATGTGGAAGTAATGAATTAGGAACTGACCCGTTTCGAGGCCGGGAGGGAGAGAGCTCCTGCAGCAGCAGTTAGTGGGAAGTCCCTCAGCCTCCTGGCGCTGTGAGTCCAGGCCGACGCACAGCAGCTGCACAACACCTGACACACTCTGACGAATTCGCTTTGTGTGTGTTAGTTTCCGGTTGAGTTTGGCAGCCTTGAGGAGGAGGTCACGGGGAGGGTACCAGAGGCCTCCGGGGCAGCGGCTAGAATGGTTTTAATGATTCACATCGCAGTGCTGTTAAATACTGACGATGTTGATCCATCAAGCAATAAAACTCTATCTCCTCACATTCGGCTTATTAATCAGGAAGTGAAAATTGCTCTGGATGGTCACGAGCAAACAGAGAGGCGCTTGCCGAGGGAAGGGGGAATCTAAGGCTCGGCATCTGCAGTCAGTTCCCAAGGGGGCAGTATTGGGGTTCTGAGGCTGGGGGAAGATTTCCCGGCCTTCTGGAATGCGCATCGTAGCGCGGCTGCTGCTGTCCCACGCAAAGACTCCATTCCTCCCCCCCCCGTTTCTTCCAAGAATCTTATTCTGCGGTCTTGATCTAGGCCCTCAGTTAGCAAATTGAGAAAGGAAGAAGAAGAAGAAGAAGAAGAAGAAGAAGAAGAAGAAGAAGAAGAAGAAGAAGAAGAAGAAGAAGAAGAAGAAGAAGAAGAAGAAGAAGAAGAAGAAGAAGAAGAAGAAAAGTTAAAATATGTCATTGTGTATCACAGACAAAGAGCAAATTTAATCAAAAGATACAAGCAGTCGCCATGGACACCAAAGACCCCATTAATGCAGATCTCGACTTCAGGTCTTGGAGAAGCCGCGGGGGAATTCGGAACTGAAAGAAGAAAGTCTACGCCTCTCGAGTGTCAGAAGAAAGGGAAGGAAAAGGCAAGAGAAAGCAAAGGAAAGAGGGGAAGTGGGAGTCACCCTGGGCCCCAAACGACTTGAAGCATCAAAGGGCCCTCGGAAGGGCAACAAAGAAAGGAGACCTTGATCAGAGACATTCGGGTGAGGCGGGATTCTTTTCATGCTTCCTTTTTCGCTTGGCCGCCCAGCCCCAGTTCAGCGCAAGCGAGAAGAAAACCTTCTGGTTAATGATGGCCACAAAGAAAGAATTCCGTCTCATCTTTCACAAAGCCATGCTGAGCAGGGCAGGAAGAGGGTCACCTGCACCCTTCCATCCTCTCCGGCAGGGTGCTTCGCCCCACCCCGCTAGCCATTCACAGGAAAGCGGCTTTTGAGAAGGGCCTCGTCTGTTCTGCAATGCACTGCAGGCCCAAAGGCAACCCAGTCAGGGCCAAGCGGGATAGAACTGAAGAGCAGGAAAGAAAAGGTGGCTCTGAAATTAGCAAAGTGACTTCGACGCATCCTTAGCTCAGGGGCAGGAATACCCGATCGGCGCTAACAAGGATCACACTTGAGTGGGAGGGCTTCTAGCGTCCTGGCCCCACTGCTGGACCTCCTGAGGGCACCTGGTATATTTGGCCGCTGTGTGACAGAGTGTTGGACTAGATGGGCCATTGGCCTGATCCAACATTGGCTTCTCTTATGTTCTTATATGTTCTTATCCCAGTACTGGAAGGAGGGACTGCTTCATTTCATGATGCCTGGCGCTCTAGTCTCCTATGAGCACTTTCACCCTCAAATAGGTCTAAAAATGAAGAAGAAGAAGAAGAAGAAGAAGAAGAAGAAGAAGAAGAAGAAGAAGAGGAGGAGGAGGAGGAGGAGGAGGAGGAGGAAGAGGAAGAGGAAGAGGAAGAGGAAGAGGAAGAGGAGGAGATTGGATTTATACTCCGCCCTTCACTACCCAGGGGAGTCTCAGAGCAGCTTACAAACTCCTTTCCCTTTCTCATCCCCACAACACACACCCTGTGAGGCAGGCAGGGCTGAGAGAGCTCTGTCCAAAACTGCTCTTTTCCAAGAACAGCTGTGCCAGAACTATGGCTTGCCCAAGGTCATCCAGGAGGTGCAAGTGGAGGAATGGGGAATCAAACCCGGTTCTCCCAGATTAGAGTCCGCGCACTTAACCACAACACCAAAAGGCACTGGGTCAACGTGTCCCACTGGCCAGGTGGACAGACAACCTTGCAGCTGACCCAAGAGGGACCCAAAGTTCCAGCTTCTCTGGGACTGATGCCCAAACCAGTATAGTGGATACGAATGACATCTTGAGATGGGCTTCTGCTCAGGTGACATCACTGAAAACTTTCCATGCTTTCTTTCAAGCTCCTTTGATCCAAGGATCTTGAACAACAGACAAGAAGTCTATATTTCTTGAAAGAAAATATGGTGGAGAGATATTTGGCCATAGCCAATGTGGTTCTTGGGTCTCTGCCCTCCAACAGATGGTGGACTGCATGATCTTCTAATACAGTAGAAGGTGATTTAGTTAAGAGGGGCGAGCCATAACTCATGATGAAAATTATAATGAGGGCATTCCAATATCATATGAGACAGGGAGCCAACCTTTTCCAAGTCACATTGGCAAAGCCTATCCAGATAAGGCAGGCTGTGGTATCTCCCATGTAGAACTGCTGAAGGGGCAGCATTCAGACATTTGAGCATAAATGCTCAACAGTAGTGAGGAGCTGTTAGGTATTTGCTTTAGGCTGGGGTGGCTGAGGAGGGGGGGATGCCAAAGAATTGGGTGGAGCATACTCTCTGAGCTCATGTAACTGAACTGAAGTAGTCTAGGTCTTTAGCTGTTGTAGATTTTCTGGGTTGTCTGGCCGTGGTCTTGACATTGTAGGACCTACAAGACCATGGCCAGACAACCCAGAAAACCTACATCAACTAATGAACTCCGTCCGTGAAAGCCTTTGACAACATATAGTCTAGGTCTTTTATGCATTTCTTGATAGTTAATAAAGATTTGCTTTCCCCAAGTCTCAGTATATCATCATTTGCTAGGCCAAGACCAATTTTTATTTCTAGAGCCAGTTTGGTGTAGTGGTTAAGTGTGCAGACTCTAATTTGGGAGAACTGGGTTTGATTCCCCACTCCTTCACTTGCACCTGCTGATGTGACCTTGGGTCAGTCACAACCTCTGGCACAGCTGTTCCTGAAAGAGCAGTTTGTGTTAGAGTTCTCTCAGCCCCACCTACCTCACAGGGTGTCTGTTGTGGGGAGGGGAAGGGAAAGGAGTTTGTAAGCCACTCTGAGACTCCCAGTGAAGGGCAGGGTATAAATCCAATCTCTTCTTCTTCTTTCTTGCATCCAGCAGGAATAGAATTGATCTTGGTTAAGCTCGTAAAGTAAACCATCCTTCTTTGTGGAGAAAATGACCTTTAGTCTATGTTTAAATGCATTCAACCAAGCTTTGGCTTCAATAGAGCCCTGGCCCAATTCTAATCTTAAAGCTATCCCAGCTACACAGCTCAGAGGTCCTGTAAGACATCACAGATAATGGCAAAGAGGGTGATCTAGTTTCTCATTGGTTTGGAGGATCCATATCGAGGTTCCATAGAGAAGCTGTGGAATGATTTTCATATTAAACACATGCAGGCCCCCTGGGATATATTTGCCTCACTTACAGAAGAAGCATTCAATTGCTGCCACAGAGGGTTTAATTTTATTAATTACAAATTTAAAATGGGATTGCCAATTAAGATAATGGTCAGAAAACACACCCAGGTATGGGAATCTGGAAAGTTGTTGTCCTGGGATACAGGCAGAGCTAGATTCCAGTCAGGAGTACAGTCCAAGGGTCAAATACTGATTTGGCAGCAGTCAGAGTTCCTGGGTTGTTCAGAAACTCAGAGTCAAGGCAGTCTAAGTTGTTGATCAGTAAGGTTCACACAGGGCCAAAAAGCAGACTCAACATCAGTCCAAAGGTCACAGGAGGCAGGCAGCATTGTGGTTGTAAAGTTCACAAGTTTGTGACAAGTTGCTTCCACAACCTTCAGTTCTCCAGATCTGATTTGTATAGGCATTCCTTAACAAGCCTGATTTACAGCCAGCAGCTTGGAGGTGCTCCCACACTTATTCAGAACTGCTATCATTAAGCAGCTAAATAATAGGGTCCCCAAGCATGTGTGATATACACAGGGCTCTTTTTGTAGCAGGAACTCCTTTGCATATTAGGCAACACACCCCTAATGTAGCCAGTCCTCCAAGAGCTTACAGTAGCCCCTGTAAGAAGAGCTCTGTAAGCTCTTGGAGGACTGGCTACATTAGGGGTGTGTCGCCTAATATGCAAAGGAGTTCCTGCTACAAAAAGAGCCCTGGATATACAAAAAATATATATAACATAAGGGTAGACCATCAAAGATTCACAAAGTTCACAAGCTACTAGTAGACATTAGTCTATTGCAACATAATGACAATAATTTGATAAATACAGTAGTATTAGTGGTCAAAAGGAAACTCCTCTATGTCTTTAGAATATAACAGTGTCCAAAAGACCTCAAAGTCCACGAAAAAGGCAGAGGATATCTCAAAGAGAAAACAAACTTCTGCAGCTGAAAACATCCTTCCTAGGTGTGCCCGATGTTTTAAAACATTCTTCTTCAGTTGTACGGCTGAAAAATGGAACCTGATTCCCACAGTATCTAGGCACAGCTCATATCTCAAATGGAATCTGTGGTTGCAATAGACTAATATCTACTAGTAACTTGTGAGGTTTGTGAATCTTTGATAGTCTACTCTTGCGTTATCATTAAGCAGCTGGCATCGAGCCAAGAGGCAAGCACTCTGTCTGCGTGTCCTTAAGTCTTGTCAGAGCCTTTCCCTTTGCTGTTCAATTAATGAAGGGGAGCATGGTCGGCTCCTTTCCTGCAGCTGTGCTTTGTAGGCTACTTCAGAGCTTTGCCTGGGTGGGTCAAGGTCAGCTGCTGGCAATGAATCTTGAGGCCCCTGAATCTCTAATTCACTAATTTTAGCTGGTTCAGAGCTGGCTGCATGTGGCTCCTCAACTCCTGAGAAGTCTTCAGCCACACTGGACTTAGGCTGGTCAAGCTTTGACCTCCAGGCCAAAGAGGTAATGTTCTTGGCTTTAGAGGAGACCATAACCTTTGATTTTTAAATACTAGATCTTAAGTTCTTCAGGTTTACAGTATTTTAAGGAACAGTTAGAAGTCTTCTCGGTCCAACTTGAGTGTGGGACATAGGAATAGCATCATCTGCGTAGAGGAGTAAAGTTAGTGCCTTTGAGGAAGAAAGAGTAGTTGCAAGGTCATTCAGATACAAATTAAAAAGTAAAGGTGCTAAGAGACACCATGCTTCACTCCTTTATCAAGACAAAAGCATTCCATAAGTTCTCCCTTTTCTCCACAGTGGACTTGGGCACACAGGAGAAGTAGAGATTTTTTATTAGCCAGAGCAATCTTTTATCAGTTGAGGTATGTTCCAGTTTTTTCCACAGTTTCTACTCCTGGGTATGGTGTCAAAAGCTTTCTTAAGGTCTATAACTGTGACATACAGTTTACCTCTAGGTGGGGAGGTGTATTTTTCAACTAAAAGGGCTAAGTTCAAACAATGGTCTCCAGGTGCAAAGCTCTTCCTGAAGCCAATTTCTTCCCACCCAATGGTATTATTGGAGGTTATTCATTTGTCTAATTAGAGGTACATGTGTGAAGTGCACAGCTTTGCTACTGATGAGGGAAGACTTAATAGGGTGATAGTTTGCTGGGCCCGACTTGGAACTTTTCTTGAAGACTGGAACAATAATAGAGTGTTTCCATATTAGGGGAATCTTCCCTGAAAGGTTGATCTCAGAGAAAATTGGAGCTAGAATCATAGCCCATCGCACTGGATTGTCCTTAAACAAATTGTTAGGCACTCCACCAGACGCTTAATCGTGGAGATAACTTCCAGCTCGGTGACAGCAGGCCAGAAGGGGAGGTCAACAGGGGTCAACTGGTATTTTCCGAGAATATTTTCTTAAATAATAGCACCCATTCAGAGGCAGAGATACAGAGTGGAAGGGATGGTCTTCTATCCAAATTTCTAGAGGTCAGTGACCAAAAAAAGGCCTGGAATCTTTGTTATTAATTGCATAAATCAGAAGGGCCCATGCCCTATACATTTCATCTCTTTTTTCTTATTTAGTGTTTTTCTATATTGGCATTTAAGGTTCAATAGTTTCCTAAGAACTCCAAATGTGTTATTCCTTTTAAATTCACAGTGTTTGTGATGGAATCTCTGGAGAGCCAGTTTGGTGTAGTGGTTAGGAGAGTAGACTCTAATCTGGGAGAACCGAGTTTGATTCCCCACTCCTTCACATGCTGCTGCTGGTGTGACCCGGGGTCAGTCATATTTTTTTTCAGAGCTGTTATCTCAAGGATAGTTCTTGGGAGAGCTCTCTCAGTCCCTTTGGCATGAACCAACCAAACAAAATATGTCTAATAGTTGCTGGAAGTGTAAAAAACATGTAGGTACATTTTACCATATGTGGTGGAGATGTGAAACTGTATGCAAGTTCTGGGTTACGGTGCATACATTTATACAGTTTTGCAGGCTTCATTACCTTTTTGACCAGAATTGTTTCTACTGAATTGTATACCAGATGATTTTGATAAAAATCAAAGATATTTTATAATGCAAGTAGTAACAGCAGCTAGAATCTTATTTGCAACTTTTTGGAAGCTTCCAACAATACTGTCCGAGCAAGACCTAATAATGAAGACTATGGAAAGTGCGGAAATGGACAAATTGGTGTTAAAAGGGCAAATGGAAGAAGATTTTGTTGGACTATGAACTCCTTTTTACGATTGGATATGAAAGAAACATAAAGATATGATTTTTTTGGTAATATAATATGAAGAAGCCTTTATGAACTTTTAAAATTTCATGATCTATCTTTTTGTAGTGTGAAATGATATGTGGAGAAGATTTATATGCAGAAGACCTACTAGTTTTGTTTCCATTTCTTCCCCTACCCTGTATATCTCAAAAATTTAATAAAGTGTACTATATAATTAAAAAAATGCACAAAACCAGGCACTTGGCTCATGCCTGATGGATGCCTCTGAACACAACAACTTTGACCAGCATCCCTAGTTAAAAAGACCGGGCAGTCAGTGACTCGAAATCACCTGAGAACCTAGAGAGCTGCTGCCAGTCAGAGGAAACAAGCCCAACCTTGACGGAGTCCATATAAGGCAGCTTCAAGTGATTGCAGGTGGCAGCGTTCCCACTTCCCAGGGTGTCTCGGACACTCTATCAACAGGTGCTGCTTGGGCATGGTACGAGTTCTGTCCAGGATATACCTGAGACACATTTTTCTCCTGCCAAGTTGCTACCAACTCACAGCAATCCCTCATGGGGTTTTCAAGGCAAGAGGTGGCTAGCCATTTCTTTCCTCTGCATAGGAGGAAGGTGGTCTCCTATTGAAGAGCAGACATGGCTTAGCGTCCGAGCTCTGACAAGCTGAAGCATGCATACAAGCTCTGTATAAAGTTCCTAAACCTAATAACCCCATTAAAATGGGAAAGCCAGTGTGGTGTAGTGGTTAGAGCATAATGCTAGGATCTGAGAGACACAGGTTTGAGTCCCAATGCGTGGCCAGGGAAGCTGGCTGGGTGACCTTGGGCCAGTCATGCACTCCCAGCCTCACCTACCTCACAGGGTTGTTGTGAGGATAAAATGGAGGAGAGGAGAAGGATGTGAGCTGCTTTGGGTCCTCATTGGGTGTAGCTGAAGTACATAAAATAAATAAGTAAAATCCATACCGAGGAGGGACCCAAGCAGTGTTCCCTCTAAGCTGAGTTAGCGTGAGCTAGCTCACAGTTTTCTAGCCTCAGGCTCATACATTTTTGTCTTAGCTCAGGAAGGAGGGCTCCAGGGTGAACTAATTTATGCGGAAGCCAAATTGCTTGCTCACAGCTTTAATGCCTGTAGCTCACAAAGTGGAATATTTGCTCACAAGACTCCACAGCTTAGAGGGAACATTGGAACCTATGACTCCATTGTCCCCAACTCTGACCAGACACTTGGCATATTTATTTATTTGTATTCTAATTTATATCCCTCCCTACCCTGCCAGAGCAGGTCAGGGCGGCTTACACAAAGTAAAATACAGATTAAAACAGTCAAATCATCCTAGCCACTAAAACAATTCATTAAAACAATACAATATTAAATATTAAAGTGCGAGCGATGTTATTCCAATATCATAACAATGGCTTTGTGGCGTGAGTGCATACCATATGATGTTCATTTCCAGCACTGATCTTAATTGGTGTGCACAGTCTGTCAATAGTTCGCCAGGAACCAGGCTCTACAGTTGGTACTAGTGATGGTCACCAGTGATGGTAACTAGTGGCAGCGGCAGCTCTTAAATGAAAGCCCGGTGGAAGAGCTCCATCTTGCAGGCCCTGCAGAACTGTAAGAGGTCAGTTCTGATGGTGGATCACAGTGTCAGGAATCCGCCTTCCTCATGGATTTCAGCACCACCACTCTCCGGACAGCTCCCCGTCTTGCTGGCCTTGCTCTGGGGACTTGCTGGGTTTGGCGTGTGGCAGGAGGCAGCAGCCATGATCTTCTCCCATGTGCTTTGTGCCACATGATGAATGTGCAATAGAAAGTGGTCAGAGAAGACGCACATAAATGTAGATTCTGTAGATGTAGATTCTGGTTATGTAGTCCAGAGTGGTTAAAAGCACAACCTCATTTAAATCACCCATGCGATCCCCCACTCTATTTTCATGTTCAGGGAGACACTTGCTGGAAGGAATGGGTTCAGGAGAGCAAACCATCCCAGTGGAGGAGAAAAAGGGAAAGCCATTTATTCAGGTGGAGCCATGCCAGATGGTAGAGCATCTTTCTGGCATGCAGAAGGTCCCAGGTTCCATCCCTGTCATCTCCAGTTTGAGACCTAGTTTAGTGTAGTGGTTAGGAGCGTGACTCTAATCTGGGAGACCCGGGTTTGATTCCCCACTCCTCCAAATGCAGCTGCTGGTGTGACCTTGGGTCAGTCACAAGTTCTCTCAGAGCTGTTCTCTCATGACCAGTTCTCTCAGAGCTCTCTCAGCCCCACCTACCTTACAGGATGTCTGTTGTGGGGAGGGGAAGGGAAAGGAGATTGCAAGGTGACCGAGCATGTCAGAGGAGGGCAACCAGGATGGTGAGAGGGTTGGAATCCAAGTCTTATGAGGAAAGGTTGAAAGAGCTGGGTATGTTTAGCCTGGGAAAGAAAAGACTTAGAGGGGACATGACTGCAGTCTTCAAATATTTATAGAAGATGGAACAGATCTATTCCCTCTTGCTCTGGATTGCGAAACTAGATCTAATGGGTGGAAATTACAAGGGAGTCGATACCAGCTCAATAGCAGGAGAAACTTCGTAACTGTAAGAATGATTGAGCAGTGGAGGTGGTGGATGCTCCTTCGCTGGACGTTTTCAAGGGAAGGCGGGACGGCCATCTTTTGGGTATGTTGTAGGGCTATCTTTCAGCTATGCTCCTGCAGAGTGCAGAGGATTGGACTAGATGACCTGCAAGGTCCCTTCCAACTCTAACATTCTATGATTCTATGAAGTCACTCTGAGACTCCTTTGGGTACTGAAGAGCGAGGTATAAATCCAGTCTCTTCTTCTCTTCCCTTGAAAAGGATTAGGTTGACTTCCGCTTGAGCCCCAGGAGAGCTGCTGCAAGTTGAAGCAGACAATCCTGATCTCAATGGACTCCGTATACCACAGCTTCGTGTGTCCATGTGCTACACACAATGATTTGAGGACAGGACTTTGAAAATCACAGCTCATCCCAAGCTGTGGCAATGCTCAGCATCACAGCTCCGTGGACTGGGCTCTAAAAACTGACAGTTTGACACCACGGCACTGCAGACTGCTTGCTCTCTGACTTCTCGTCTGTGTTGTTCTCAGGTGATGGAAAGAAGTCAGTGAAGAAGCTGGCAAGGGGGCTTTTAACATGCTGCACTTGCCAGGTTCGGCTGGGGCTATGTGGTGTCGTGCTAAGAGGAGAGGCCGAAGAGTGTGGGACTTTTTGGCTTAGGAAAGAGACAACTAAGGGGGAATGTGGTAGAGGTTTATAAAATTATGCATAGGGTTGGAGAGAGTTGAAGAAAATGCCAGGATTCAAGGGCTTCCAATGAAACCGATGGGCAGTAGGTTCTGGATGGACAACAGGAAACACTTCTTTACGCAGAGAGTGATTAAAATGTGGAATTCACTGCCATAAGATGTCGTGATGGCCACAGACATAGATAGCTTCCAAAGGGGATTAGATAGATTCATAGAGAATAGATCTATCAGTGGCTACTAGCCATGGTGACGGAGGGAAACCTCCACATCCAGAGGCACCAATCCTCTGAATCCCAGAGCCAGGAGGCAACATCAGGGGAAGGGCCCAGCCTCTATGCCCTGTTATTGGCTGTCCAGAGGAACTGGTTGGCCCCTGTGTGAGACAAGATGCTGGACTAGCTGGACCACTGGCCTGATCCAGCAAGGTTCTTCTGATATTCTCATGAAGGCCTCAGCCTCTATGCCCTGGTGTTGGTTGTTCAGAGTAACTGGTTGGCCCCTGTGTGAGACAGGATGCTGGACTAGTTGGACTACTGGTCTGATCCAGCAGGGCTTTTCTGACATCCTCATGAAGGTCTCAGCCTCTAATGCCCTGGTGATGGCTGTCCAGAGGAACTGGTTGGCCACTGTGTGAGACAGGATGATGGACTAGTTGGACCAGTGGTCTGATCCAGCAGGACTCTTCTGACGTCCTCATGAAGGTCTCAGCCTCTCTGCCCTGTTGCTGGCCATCCAGGGGAACTGGTTGGCTACTGTGTGAGACAGGATGCTGGACTAGAGGGACCCTCACTGGTCTGACCCAGCAGGGTTCTCCTGATGTTCTATGACCCTTCTCTGCAGAGTACCAGGCATAGCACATGGCCTGCTTGGCCTGGGCAGCTTTTTCACTCCTTCTTGTGCCTTTTTTCCCCTGCTCCAGCAAATAAATTCCAATGTGCCCCCAAATGCACATGCATCTTCCTGAAATTCCTCCCTCTCACCATTCCATCCTCCCCATTTTAGGGATCCATCAGCACCCTTTCAGAATGTTTTCCTTTGTCTCGAAAAATCCAGCCGCCTGCTGAAAAGAGCGTCTGCACCTTTAAGAGGATGAATTATTTCTCCCATTTCCTCTCCGATCCTTGTTTTTCATGCCAGTCTCTCCCCCTGGATACCTTCTGACAATTACCACTTCCCCGGCAGCTGGTGTGTGCTGTTTCGTGTGTGCGTGTGTGAGTGTGGGCACATGCTGCTATCTATGCGCAAGGGGTGATTGGAGCCACGCTTTTCCCCCCCATTGCTGAAATTTACATTGAACCACAAATTAATTTCATAATTTTTTCCTCCCTAATTATGCCAACATCTGCTGCAAAGACAAGCTGTGCACATGCATTTTAATAGCTTGCTTTCCCTGGGTTCCTCTCTCTCTCTCTCTCTCTCTCTCTCTCTCTCTCTCTCTCTCTCTCTCTCTGCTCTGAACTTTCCAATAATTATCACCAAGAGAAGAGCTTTCTCTTTCAGAGACAGGAAGAGAGAAACCCAAATGCGCGAACCTTCCTCTGCCCTGTGTGCGTGCGCATGTGTGTGTTTATGAGAGAGAGAGAGGAAGAAGAAGAATGGCAGAGATGCTCTTTCCCCATCCATAGATTCCAGAGAGCAATGGTGGTGGGGGTGTGATTGTCTGATATGAGAGGCTGATTTCTCTCCCTCCCAGGGACTTTGCAAGGAAAGGCTCTGCGAAGCTCCGGATGCCAAATGTCACATGTTTGGTCTCCCGCAAAAGGCTCTCAATAGCTGCCATTGCAAAGTCTGTTTCTGCCTTGAGTCCTGGACTGGGAGGAGGGCAACCCATCAACGCACTCAATAAATAAATAACTAAAGATCTTTCCTTGCCGAAGATGCCCTGGAGAGCAGCTGCCCATCAGTGTGAGCAGGACTGAGCACAGGGGAATCAAGGGACTGACCTGCTATAAGTCAGCTTCCTGGCTTTGTCTGTCTCTGGAGGTGCCCTCCCCGCTGCCTTGGGTGTTGGGCAATGTTCTCTCTAAGCTATGGAGTCTTGTGAGCAAAAGTTCTACTTTGTGAGCTACTGGCATTAAAGCTGTGAGCGAGCAATTTGGCTATTGTATAAATTAGTTTTCTCTGGAGCCATCCTTCCTGAGCTAAGACAAAAATATGTGAGCCAGAGGCTAAAAAACTGTGAGCTAGCTCACACTAACTCCACTTAGAGGGAACACTGGTGTTGGGCCAAATTTGACCCAATCCGGAAGATCCATAATTAGAATCCCCTGTGTTTTTTTCTTTCTTCCAAAGGCTACCAGTGACCGTGGAGAGGCCCAGTTTGGATTGGGATTGTTGTGCTGGTAAATCAGGAATGGATCCCCTCCCATTCTCTCAGTGCAAACCTCTGGCCCACCCCCCAGTTCACATTTGTCTGGTAGATGAAAGCAGGCAGGTGACGCCATCCAAGAAAAACGACTGTTGACATTTGTGGTTCTTATCCCCTCCCCGGTCCTTATCCCCTCCTTTGGGCCTGATCTCGAGGCTGCATCACATGGCCACGGCTGCAAGAAAACACCTCTTTCCTTTTACTTCAAACCTGGAATTGCAACAGGTCTTCAGGTGACTGAGATCAGTTCCCCTGGAGAAAAGGGCTGCTTTGGAAAGTGGATTCTGTGGCATGACGCCCCACTGGAGTCCCTCCCCTTCCCAAACCCAGACCTCCCCAGGCTCTACACCCAAAGTCTCCAGGTATTTCCCAACCCGGAGCTGGCGGCCCTATTAAGACCAACAAGAGTATGCATGCCACCGATGCATGCTCTGGTCAGCAAAGCCCAGCTTGATTCTCCAACTACAGATCATCAATAGAGCTTAAAGAGGCAGCACACCTGAGAAACCATCAGTACGCCCTGGGGCTCTGTCCTGCCTGTCTCCAGGGGTGGATTAAGGCTCACTGGTGCCCTCAGCAGCACTGACCAATCTCGGTGCCCCCCTCCTTTCCACACTGACCCAGTCCATTTTAGTTGTCGACCTGTCTGACCCGATATACAATGCAGGTTGCAGCAATATAAAAATGCACCATGATCAATTTGCACTAGTTTCATCAGGGCTATTTTGGGCAGGAAGGCACAGGAACGGAGTTCCGGTTGGCTCCCGAGTTGGCCACGCCCAGCAGGAATTCATTAGCATAACAGGCCACACCCAACAGCAGAAACTCATTAGGACTGGCTACATTAGGGGTGTGTGGACTAACACGCAAAGGAGTCCCTGCTACTACAAAAAGCCCTGGGTTTTGACAACAAACAAGGTAAACAGAATAAGAAGCAAAAGGTGGGTGTGGCTGGATGACCCCACTTCTGGTAACATGGGGGTGTGGCCTAATAGGCTAATGAGCTGTGCTATCAGGGGTGTGGCCTGTTATTCTAATGAATTTCTACTGTTGGGTGTGGCCTATTATGCTAATAAGTTCCTGCTGGGCTTTTTCTACAAAAAAAAGCCCTGAGTTTCATCAATTTTAATTTTTTTTTTACAAACCTTCATTTGTTGTTTTTTCCTTTTCACCCACTTCTCAACTTTGTGGTGCCCCCTTTGGCCCTGATGCCCTAAGCACGTGCTTCGTCTGCTTCAGGGTGAACCGGCCACTGCCTGTCTGACTGTTCTTTGGGCCTCTTCCTGAGCTGTTCAGTAAGGGCTCTTGAGTGTTCTTAAGTGAGCTGAGGAAGCGTGGATCTGGATGGGCAAAGAGGGGAAGGGATGTGCTCTGATGGTGTGTTTGCAGAGGCTGCAGCCAGCCATGGCTTCAGTCCAAGAGAAGCCTGGGAAGGACGTCTCTGTTAAGGGAAGGGTGCCGTGGCTCAGAGGCAGAGCATCTGCTTGGCATGCAGAAGGCCCCAGGTTCAGTCCCCGGCATCTCCAACTTGTAGAAAGGGTCAAGAAGAAGGTGATGGGGAAGACCTCTCGCTGAGACCCTGGAGAGTGACTTTTAGTCTGAGTAGACAAGACCTTCATGGAACAAGGGTCTGATTTGGTATAAGGCAGCTTCATATGTACACCTTCTGAGCAACAGAAGAAGGGGTGTTGCCCTGACCTGGACAGCCCAGGCAAGTCCGATCTTGTCAGATCTCGGAAGCTAAGCAGGGCCGACCCGGGCAAGTACTTGGATGGGAGAACTCCAAAGAATACCAGGGTCGGGAGGCAGAGGCAGGCTACCAAGTCACTTCTCTGAACATCCTCCGTGCCCTGGTACGAGTTGCCAGAGGTCGCCATGACTTCCAGGGACGGGCACACACACTCATGCCCACACACACACTGAAAAAGAAGAAGAAAGGGTGTCTAGCTTTGCACTTGATGGCCTCCTAGCGTTGGACATCCAGCAGTAATACAATAACCAATTTAAAAAGACCATCATTTCAAAGACCAAGCAGGCCAGAGAGATGGGATCAATATCGAAGTGGGTAAAAACCAAACAAACCCTAAAAACTTGGGTGAAGAGAATTGTATTCATCGGGAAACTAAAGCCTGAAGTTCACCCCTCACTTCACTTCTGCAGGCAAAGCACTCCATGTGTTTCCTCCTCTGTAAGTTGGACAATACACCCTCTTACTTTTAAAGGAGTCCTACCTCAAGGTAGGTAGAATAAAACAATAACATCAAAATAACTATCTATTCAGCTAAAATGTCAACAAATAGAATAACAAAAACAGAGTGAAGCAGACAACGGTAAAACAGCTTCAATTAAAATCCTTCCACCAGCAAGTCAAGAATTAGCTGTAAAATTTGGGAACTGTTTTTAAAAAGAAACCTTAATAAGATGGAAGAAGAAGAAGAGGTTGGATTTATACCCCGCCCTTCACTACCCAAAGGTGTCTCAGAGCGGCTTACAAACTCCCTTCCCTTCCCCTCCCCACAACAGGCACCCTGTGAGGTAGGCAGGGCTGAGAGAGCTCTTGACAGAAACTGCTCTTTTTTCAAGGACAGCTCTTATCAGAACTACGGCTTGCCCAAGGTCATCCAGCCAGGTGCAAGTGGAGGAGTGGGGAATCAAACCCGGTTCTCCCAGATTAGAGTCCGCGCACTCCTAACCACTACACCAAACTGGCTCTTCTCCAGATGGGTAACAGAAGCCCCTGTGGAGGGAGGGGGAGCAGTACGAGTTGGGAGTTTTATCTGGTGCAGCTCACCAGTCTGGGGGCCAGTGTGGTGCAGTGGTTAGGAGCGCGGACTTTAATCTGGGAGCAGGGGTGGATTAAGGCTCCCTGGTGCCCTAAACAGCACTGACCCATCTCGGTGCCCCCCCTCCTTCCCACACTGACCCCGTCCATTTTAGTTGTCGACCTGCCTGACCAGATATACAATGACAGGTTGCAGCAATACAAAAATGGATTCATAGGATAACCCAATATACTGTGCAAACTAAGCCAAGCAGTTCTACAAAAATGCAATACCACATCTATTTTAATATTTCACAAGTTAAATGTATCAAAGTTCCAATGTTCGTGACCTCTGAAAGGCATTTTTCTACATTTTTCCCACCCTTTCCCCAACTTTGTGGTGCCCCCTTTGGCCCTGGTGCCCTAAGCACATGCTTAGCCTGTTTAAGGGTTAATCTGCCACTGCCTGGGAGAACCAGGTTTGATTCCCCACTCCTCCTCCACATGCAGCTGCTGGTGTGACCTTGGGTCAGTCACAAGTTCTTTCAGAGCAGTTCTCTCGGGAGCAGTTCTTAAAAGAGCTCTCTCAGCCCCACCTACCTCACAGGGTGTCTTTGTTGTGGGAAGGGGGAGGGAAAGGAGATTGTAAGCCGCTCTGAGACTCCTTCGGGTAGTGAAGGGTGGGGCATAAAGCCAATATCCTCTCTTCTTCTTCTTCTTCACCCGGTGTGTTTGGGAGAGAGCAGGATGTGCCTAACAGCTCACACTAACTCAGCTTAGGGGTAACACTGGGTCCCAGTCCCTTCCTTCTCCGTCCCCCAGCCTCCAGCTGCCCTGCCCGTCTTCAGCCAGCTCCTGCCATGCCGCTCAGTGCCCTGCCCACTGGTGCCTCTCCGGTGGCACCTTTGAGAAGCTGCCCCCCATCATTTGGCCAGATCTCTGCTTGGGACTAGGCCAAGACCATCCCATTTGCTCTCGGCCCCAAGGGTAGCTCTCTGACTGCCAGCTTCGCCCTTCCCTCCCAGGGTTGCCAACTCTGGGTTGGGAAATAACTGGAGAGTTGGGGGTGGGGCCTGAGGAGGGAGGGGTTTGGGGAGGGGCCAGGACCACAGTGGGGTCTAATGCTGTAGAGTCCACCCTCTGAAGCAGCCGGTTTCTCCAGGGGAACAGATCTCTGGGGATCAGGTCTAATTCCTGGAGATTTCCAGGCCCCACCTGGAGGTTGGCAACCCTCCTCCCAGGGCCCAGCTCTGCTGGGGAGCTTGGCCCTGGCACCTCCTCGCTTGGAACAAAGCCCGTTATTAGGAGCTGCGGCGCTGCCATCCCGCTGCAGAGACGCACTTCTGCCCCCCCAGCCTGAGCCTGCTGTTCCGTTGTTGCTGTTTCCGTACCAGGTGGAGTGACACACAGTAGGGTTTAATTAAGCTCAGCCAGCTGTTGCCAAAGTTTGCTGACGCCATGCACGGGGGCACGGGAGGGAGGCGTGCGCTGCCTCGGAGCGTCCATGAGCACTAAGGCAGCACAAGGGAGGGTGCCTGCATTGGCACGGTATGGAAGCAAACATGTGCTCCTCGCAGGGCAGTCGCTAGATGCCCGCCCCTTAATAAGTACCCGCACTGTTCTGCAAGGAGCGTTTGACAAGGTGGCCCCGATTCCCCTGAGAATCCTTCCAGATCTGTGGGAAAGGACCTGCTTTGTTAGTCAGTCCACAGGAGTGGGGAGCAGGGCCTGTTGTGTTGTGGCTCCACCCTGTGGAATTCATGCCATAAAGAAGATCTGCCAGGTCTGTCTGGCAGCAAAGCCCTTGCTCTACCAGAGGGCCTCCTCTTTGTCCTGCAGAAGGGGGGAACGGATGAAAGGAAGTCCTTCTTCACCTAAAGAGTGATTAACATGTGGAATTCACTGCCCCAGGAGGTGGTGGCAGCTACAAGCATGGACGGCTTCAAGAGGGAATTAGATAAGCACATGGAGCAGAGGTCCATTGGTGGCTATTAGCCACAAGGTGTAGATAGGATCTCTCAGGCTGGGGCAAGGGATGCTCTGTATTCTTGGCGCTTGGGGGGGAAACAGTGGGAGGGCTTCTAGTGTCCTGGCCCCACTGCTGGACCTCCTGATGGCACCTGGTATTTCTGGCCACTGTGTGACAGAGTGTTGGACTGGATGGGTCATTGGCCTGACCCAACACTGGCTTCTCTTATGTTCTTATGTTCTTATGAAGCATTTTATTCCCGTGTTTCCGGAGATGGTAGTTTTTAGGCAGTGACTGAGTTGTGATTGTATCATTTATTTATTATTATTTATTATTAGTGACTATGGTCTACATTACATTGTGTAGTTGGCTGGGAGCTGGAGCCTGCTATGGAATTTTGCATCACTTAATGTGTCACTTCTGTTTAGAGCCAGTTTGGTGTAGTGGTTAAGCATGTGGACTTTAATCTGGGAGAACTGGGTTTGATCCCCCACTCCTCTACTTGCAGCTGCTGGTGTGGCCTTGGGTCAGTCACAAGTTCTTCCAGAGCTGTTGTTGAAAGAGCAGTTCTTGAAAGAGCTCTCTCAGCCCTGCCTACTTCACAGGGTGTCTATTGTGGGGAGGGAAAGGAAAAGGAGACTGTAAGCCACTTTGAGACCCCGAGTGAAGGGTGGGGTATAAATCCAATCTCTTCTTCTTCTCCTCTCCTTCTTTTTGGACGCCTGGCTGGTTCTGCAACCTTCGTTCCTGTTTCACTGTGAACTGAATGCCCCGGCCCGTCGATGGAGTAGACTCCCTCGATGTTGTCATTCACCTTGAGACTAAGTGAGAAAGGGGGACTTGTAAATAATGCAAACAAGTAAATAAAATAAAAATTTAAAGACTGGTTTATGTTTTATTGTTGGTTGTGTTTGGACCTTTGGATACTCTGAGGCAGGAAAATCAGGCCACATTGTTATTGTTGTTCACGATAAATCCAGCTGCTGCTGCTGCAGAGACCCAGCCTGTCTCTGAATCCCCAGCTGCTTTTCAGCCAGCAAGACACCCCCCAACCCCACCCTTCCCTCTGCGACCAGCAGAGCAGGACCCCCTGGGCACCAGATGTCACAGCAACTCTGCAGCATTTCTGTGCAGGTGAGAACCTGGCCTGTCACAAAGGCAAGTCAATCTGCAGGTGTTCATAGGAAAGAACTTTGCACCTACTCAGAGGTACCCACTTGAGCTGTTCGAGGGTCTGCACATGAAAGTTGGGGGGCCTGTGGAAAGGATGAGAAGAGGACGTGGGTAGGGGGGAAAGATGTTATCATTACAGTTTCTCTCCAGCGGTGGTGGGGAAGGTGGGGGTCTTTTGGTCTGAGTCGGTGGGGTTGCCTTTGGACACTGGAGCAATGGCCTGTGTTTGCAAACTGCAGTGCTTGACAGCAGGTTCTCTCTCGGGGGAAGCATCTCATGACCTCCTTCCAAGAGACACCAGAGAACCGGCCAGCTAATTCAACCTCCCGTTAATTGCCCCTCTCCACTCTGCTGAACGCTGTCTCCTGACAGAATCCAAGGTCTTGAGTGTCTGCTCAAGAGCTCACGGAAGGCAGCGGTGGGAAAGGCCAGGGTGGCACAGGAAGCCAACAGCCTTGTGCACGCGTGGAATGGACACCACACGACACACAGAGACACAGGTCGCCGAGTCAGATCTGCATAACTTGATGCTGTTGTCCAATGTTGCTGCAACAGACCAGTCCCAGGTCCCGGTGGTGCCGCAGACTTGCTTTTGCATTCAGAAAATGTATCTGCCACCTCTCCAGAGGTCTGTGTGAGATGGGATGCCAACATTTAAAAAGCACGCCTCAAGCCAGCAGCGTCCAAACCAGCTGCAAGAGGGATGGCCTGCCCTTGGTCCTCCGTCTCTCCCACATGCGCTTCTCTGCCAGAGGCAGAGGGTCATCTTTGCAGGCAGAAAAACTGCAACAACCATGAGGGCATCGTGTGAGAGAAGAGCTGTGGCCCGGCAGCTGGCATCCCAGCCTGGCACCCGAGCTGGCGCTCTCCCCCTCCCCTCCCCTGTTCTGGAATGCTTCCCGGTCAAGGGGGGGGGCAGCCACGTGAGTTCAGGTGCGCAGGCACGAGGGGACTGCTCGGAGCCTCGATACACCGCCGACGGTGCCAGTCTGACTCGGCAGCAAGGAGCAGATGGCGGGCGACAGAAGCTGGTGATGAATAATCCACTCCTAATGAGAACAGCTCATTCATTCGGATGGCCCAACTTTCCCGCTCCCTCCTCTCCTTCTCCGTCCATCTGCACCCTCCGTCCCTCCCGCCCTCCTTGGGCTTCCCCAAAGAAGCAGCCGGGAGGGGGTGTCGAGAGAGACTCCCTCCCCCCCCACTCGACACCCCCTCTTCCCTGCCCCCTGCCACTTCAGTAGGGCCACAAGAACAGGGAACCAGTCCCCCCCATCCCCACTTGCTTGCCAGCTTGGTGTCACGGTGAAGTGCATGGACTCTAATCTGGGAGAACCGTGTTTGATTCCCCACGCCTCCTCTTGCACCTGGCTGGATGACCTTGGGTCAGTCACAAGCTCTGGCAGAGCTGTTCTTTCAAGGACAGTTTCTGTCAGAAGTTCTCTCAGCCCCACCGACCTCACAGGGGGTCTGTTGTGGGGAGGGGAAGGGAAAGGAGTTTGCGAGCCGCTCTGAGACTCCCAGTGAAGGGCGGGGTATAAATCCAATCTCTTCTTCTCTTCTCTTCTCTTCTCTTCTCTTCTCTTCTCTTCTCTTCTCTTCTCTTCTCTCTCTCTCTTCTCTTCTCTCTCTCTTCTCTTCTCTTCTCTCTCTCTTCTCTTCTCTTCTCTTCTCTTCTCCTTCTTCTTTCCACTTTAGGAAGCAATAGGAGGGAGGGAGGGAGGAAGGGAGGCTCTCCGAGAGGCAAAGTCTTACACAGAGTGGGTTGCCAACCTCCAGGTGCAGCAACCCAAGCTGCAGTGTTAGGAAAGTCAAGTAACGAATAAACATGCACTGTAAGAAACTTTTGTAAATTAACGTGTTCTGTTTACAACTATCATTCTATAAAGTGCCTTGTGTATTCTTATAACATCCTAATCAGGTATATATATTCAGCAGTAGTAGTATTTCTCTCTTCGGCCATCGACCAGTACAAGTCAAAAATAAAAGCTTCACAATATATATTCAGCACATTCAGTATAACAATAACATACAGTTCGTACGATATAACAACCACCAGTCAATTTTGCATCAGTATTTTAAAAAGTCAAACCCCAGCGGGGGTTTCCAGAATTACAAGCCCACTTCTACTTGCATGAACTCTTCCAAAAGGGGTGGGGGAAGCTTTCATCTGTAGTTGTGTTGATACTTATTGCTGGTCCTACAGAAGAAGAAGAAGAAGCAGAAGAGGAGGAGGAGGAGGAGGAGGAGGAGGAGATTGGATTTATACCCCGCCCTTCACTATCCAAAGGTGTCTCAGAGCAGCTTACAAACTCCTTTCCCTTCCCCTCCCCACAACAAACACCCTGTCAGGGGCTGAGAGAGCTCTGACAGAAACTGCTCTTTTTCAAGAACAGCTCTTATCAGAACTATGGCTTGCCCAAGGTCATCCAGCAGGTGCAAGTGGAGGAGTGCGGAATCGAACCTGGTTCTCCCAGATTAGTGTCCACTACACTTAACCACTACACCAAACTGGGTCTCACAAAGAGACACATTGTGCAGCTAAAGTTCATGGGTGGGGCACTCTTGTCCCGGAATTACAGCTGATCTCCAGACTGCAGAGATCAGTTCCCCTGAAGCGAACGGCTGCTTGGGAAGGTGAACTGCACGGCATCATACCCCGCTGGGGTCTCCCACTGCCTCAGGCTCCACCCACCCCCGACTCCACCCTCCCCAAGTCTCCAGGAATCTCCCCACCCGGAGCCATCAAGCCTAGATTTCATCCTTGCCCGTTACTCTGCCATTACTGACATGGCACCAGGGGGCAGTCAGGAGTCCCCTCAGTGAGCTCCCCATCACAGCTGCCCGGCCAAGAGCAAAAGAGACAGGATGAGGCTCCCAGTTTGGTGTAGTGGTTAGGAGCACGGACGCTAATCCGGGAGAACCGGGTTTGATTCCCCACTCCTCCACTTGCACCTGCTGGTGTGACCTTGGGTCAGTCACAAGTTCTCTCAGAGCTGTTCTCTCAGGAGCAGTGCTGGAAAGAGCTCTCCCCGCCCCACCTGCCTCACAAGCAATGCTCCCTCTACGCTGTGGAGTCTTGTGAGCAAAAATTCTACTCTGTGAACTACTGGCATTAAAGTTGTGAGCGAGTGATTTGGCTCCGGCATAAATTGGTTTGCTCTGGAGCCCTCCTTCCTGAGCGAAGACAAAAGGGTGTGAGCTAAAAAACTGTGAGCTAGCTCACACTAACTCAGTTTAGAGGGAACACTGCTCACAAGGTGTCTGCTGTGGGGAGGGGAAGGGAAAGGAAATTGTAAACCGCTCTGAGACTCCTTTGGGTAGTGAAGGGCGGGGTATAAATCCAACCCCCCCCCCTCTCTCTCTCTCTCTCTGCTGAGCATGCCTCATCTCATGACCCCTCAGTCAAGACATGAAACCATGCTCCTCGGTGTCATGCTCTCTGCTGAGAGAGCACTCCATGAAATTGCTGAGCAGTCGGGTTAGAACAGATAAAAGGAAGTCCTTCTTCACCCAAAGAGTGATGAACACGTGGAATTCATGGCCACAGGAGGTGGCGGCGGCTACACACATGGACACCTTCAAGAGAGAATTAGGTAAGCATATGGAGCAGAGGTCCATCGGTGGCTATTAGCCACAAGGTATAGATAGGAGCTCTCAGGCTGGGGCAAGGGATGCTCTGTATTCTTGGTGCTGGGGGGGGGGCAGCAGTGGGAGGGCTTCTAGTGTCCTGGCCCCACTGATGGACCTCCTGGTGGCACCTGGTATTTCTGGCCACTATGTGACCCAGAGTATTGGACTGGATGGACCATTGGCCTGATCCAAGATTGGCCTCTCTTATGTTCTTATATTTAGGAGGTGGTGACGGCTACAAGCATGGATGGCTTCAAGAGGGAATTAGATTGACATATGGAGCAGAGGTCCATCAGTGGCCATTAGCCCCAAAGGATAGAGAGGAACTCTCAGTCTGGGGCAAGGGAGTCTCTGTATTCTTGGTGCTTGGGGGGGGGCAAGAGTGGGAGGGCTTCTGGAGTCCTGGCCCCACTGCTGGACCTCCTGATGGCACCTGGTATTTCTGGCCGCTGTGTGACAGAGTGTTGGACTGGACGGGCCACTGGCCTGATCCAACATTGGCTTCTCTAATGTTCTTACATCTGAAGCCCGGGAGCTGGAAGGCCGCACTGCCCAACAGCCGCTGGGATTGCCACTCTGGTCCCTAATGACACCCACGCAACACACAAGATTCGTTTCTAGGACGTGGCGGCGGCCAGTCAGCTTTATAAAGGGAAGAGGAGGCATTTATAGATGGCTGCGACCCAAGACAATCACGGGACACACCCTCCCCAGCCGTTAGGGGGTGAGAAGGCAGGGGGCGGTCCTGGGAGCCCTGCTTGTGGGCCTCTCGGAGACATCTGGCTGGCAAAAGCAGGGAGCAAGAGGCTGGCCCTGTGGCCCAGCAGGCCTCTGGCCTGACTCAGCCACTTCTCTGCCACCAGGCAACATGGAAGGGGCCCTGGATCCTGCAGACAGGCACAGGAGAGATGGGGAGGGAGGGAGCCGCTGCTCCCAGTGCCAAGCGATGCAAAAGGGGGCCGTGCTTTGCCTCCCGCCCGGGCTGCTGAGGAGGACACGGCCGCCCACCGTCGCCACCGTGCATCCTTCTCCATGGGTTCTCCTTTGGGGCAGGCCCGGCCCCTCCAGCCCTCAGATGTGTGAGCGGGGCTTCCTCCGGGATCATCACGCTCATGCCAGCAGCAGGCGAGAGAATTGGGGAATCATCATCACGCCTTGGCCTGGCTGGCTCATTAATAGTTGATTCTGCTAAGAGCCTGTCTTAATGACTGCATGTCTTTCTTATAAAGTAAAGCCTGGATGGGAGAGATACATCAAAGGGGGCAATTAAAGACGCTATTTAAGCAGCTCAGCTTAGTCGAGGGAAATCATTAGGGTTGTTAATGGCTGGTGGGGGAAGCAGCAGAGGTCTGAGGGAGGCGGGGGGTGCTTTTCCAAACACCACTGGCCTCTCCTGGGGTTGCCACCCTCCAGGTGGCACCTGGAGATGTCCTGCTGTTGCAATTGATCTCCAGGTGACCAAGACTAGGAGTCAAGCAGTGTGGGAGCGTCTGCCCAGTGCTGCACCATGGGCTCTCCAGTCCACCCGTGTGGGTTTTCCTTTGCACACACACATCTTCCCATCTCATGTGGCCTTGCAGGGAGCTTCTCAGCTGCTGTCCTTTATGCAGTTTATATCTCCGGTACCTAGCATTACATTATATTGCATGCATGGCCCGGCCCGACAAAGTGATATTGATATGTCAGTTCTGGCCCTCGTAACAAATGAGTTTGACACCACTGCTCTGTGGCATTACACACTGCCGAGGGCTCTCCTGTCCTCAAATCCCGCCCTCCTCCCCAGACTCCACCCCCAAAATCACCAGGCATTTCAGAGCCAGCGACCTCAGGCCCGTGGAAAGCCTGGCTGGGCCAGAGAACTCTAAAAGGGAGACCTCACAAAGATGGGGAAATTCCAGCGTGGATCCTCCATGCCAAGAAGTTGGGAGGCTGGAGAGGCGCTCCGCAGGGCCCCGCCCCTCCTACGGAAGCCCCAGGGGATTCTTCTGGGGGACCTCTGCTCCCCCATGTGTAGCCAGCTCACTGGCTTTGCGCCCTGCCTAGAAAGGAGGCCTGCGCACGATGCACCCTTGCTGTTGGGTTCCATCCCATAAACAGGGGGCCAAGTGGTTGTGTCGGGGCTGATAACAGGGCCACCGTGATTGCAAAACAGAAAATTTTAAAAGAGAGAGAGATACTGGCTGTTGGGCATTGAAGACACCGGGCTTCTGTTTCCTGCCTGAACAGTCCAGGGCACCCCGCCTGGCTCCGATACGCAGGCAGGCAATGGTGCGTCTCTCCACCGACTGGCCTTCTCCTCCCTTCAGAGAGGAAATGCTGGGAAAGGCCTTTCTTGACGCATCCCCCGGAGAGGAATGGCCCGGCAGAGTATGGATGGCCTCTCTCAGTAGAAGGCAGCTCCTTACGACCGTGTCCATGTTCTGCGCCGGGAAGGAAATGCCTTCGGCAAAGCTACTCCCTGGACGATGGAAAAGAAGAAGGATTTGGGGGGGGGGGCAGGCCAGCCCAGCCCAGGGAGTCTTGCTAAGCCTACCTTTCCATATGTCCCTGGAGCTTTCTCTTCCTCTTAACCTTCATTACACATGGATCCTAAGCCGTAGGGCACTGTTATTCCCATTTCACAGATGACAGCAGAGACGTCACAATAGTGCCTAGTAGTGGATCCCAGGTACCTTCTGAGAGCCAGTTTGGTGTAGTGGTTAAGTGTGCGGACACTAATCTGGGAGAACCAGGGTTGATTCCCCACTCCTCCACTCGCACCTGCTGATGTGACCTTGGGCAAGCCATAGTTCTGTCAGAGCTGTTCTTGAAAAGGAGCAGTTTGTGTCAGAGTTCTCTCAGCCCCACCTCCCTCACAGGGTGTCTGTCTGTTGTGGGGAGGGGAAGGGAAAGGAGTTTGTAAGCCGCTCTGAGACTCCAAGTGAAGAGCAGGGTATAAATCCAATCTCCTCCTCCTCCTCCTACACCTCCTCGTCCTTCTCCTTCTCCTTCTCCTTCTTCTTCTTCTTCTTCACCAGTCTGGTGAAGTGCGCAGACTCTAATCTGGGAGAACCGGGTTTGATTCCCCACTTCCTCCACTTGAACCTGCTGGATGACCTTGGGCAAGCTCTAGTTCTGACAAGAGCTGTCCTTGAAAAAGAGCAGTTTCTGCCAGAGCTTTCTCAGCCCCACCCACCTTACAGGGTTGTCCGTTGTGGGGAGGGGAAGGGAAAGGAGTTTGTAAGCCTCTCTGAGACTCCTTTGGGTAATGAAGTAAATCCAATATCTTCTTCTCTTCTGGTTGCCAACCTCCAGGTGAGGCCTGGAGACCTCCTAGAATCACAACTAGTCTCCAGATGGCAGAGGTCAGTTCCCCAGAGGAAATGGCAGCTTTGGAAGGTGAATTCTATGACGCCGCGTCCCTGATGAGCTTTCGCCACTCCCCAAGCTCCACCATCCCCAGGGTCCCCCCATATCTCCAGGTATTTCCCAACCTGGGGTTGGTACCCTACGTGCTGCTTATAGCTCCAGTTCTCAGCAGGCCAGGTGAGTTTGTTTCCCAAATGGGAGACCATACAGAAGCTACTTGGAGCCTGTTTGGAGAGAGAAGGAGAGAACAGCAGCAGGCCCCGTGGCAGGATAGAGCATCCAGACACGCGTTAGCCTCCCCAGGGTTCTCCGGGGCCTGTCCCTCCAGGCCGCCAAAGCCCGTCGCAGCAGGTGGCATCTGTGCCAGGAGCAAGCCCTCGCTTGCCAGCTCCCACCTGCCTCCTCCTGGGTCCTTGGAGTGTCCCTGCCCCCCCATCCCTCTCAGAAAGTTGACTTTAAAGAGAAAACAAGGGTCACCTGGGACTCAGAAACAATAGTGGGCGGGGGGTGGGGGGAGAAGAGACGAGAGAAGGAAACTGTGATGAATTGCGGAGCTATTCAGGCCCTGGGTAGTAAACTCCATATTTTTAACGCCATTTAAATGCCTGCAAGCAGATTAATAAGGTCTAGGTAATAGCAGAACCAGCCTTATTTATTCTATCTTAAATGCCAGTTTGTCAGGCTGTATTAACATTGATGGTGAGGCTTGGATGGAGGACAGGGAGAGCCAGGGCTGGCCTTTATCTCGCCCAAACAGGCAGCCGAAGCCGCTTTATCAGCCTCCTGCTCCCGTAGCAGCTGCCTCTTCAAGGGCTGCGACGCAGGGGCCCCCTCCCCGCGCCCCCCTCTCTTTTTAATCAGAGGAGGAGAAGTTCCCCGCTTGATCGTTCCGTTTTTATCTCTTTTATTTACTCCATTTTAATGTCTTCAGTGCATATTTTACTCCCATCAAGGCAGGGCCACTGATAGCTGACGTCGTCGGACCTTCCCCCCCCACCTCCCGCTCCCAGCGTTTCCCACATTGTAGGCAAAAAAAGAAAAGGATGAGAAGGAATTAAATTTTCTGGTTTTAAAAAAAGGGGCGGGGGAGAATTTTCTTGTCAACCCGCTGTCCCCGGTTCAGCTGCTCTTCCAGGCTGGGCCTGTCCTCCCCTTCCCCGGCTTCTCTGAGATCTGGAAAGTTCCTTGCAGGGAGCAGAGACTTCAGGGGCCTTTGCAAGCAGGCCCCCGGGGGCCTTCCGCCAACGCTGGTGGGGCCGGCCAGGGCAAAATCCATGCAGTCCCCCGGAGTCAGAACACGCCAATGTGCTTCTTCAAAGCCTCCACCTCCACAGCACAACTAAGCCAAGGCAGCGCACTCTTCCACCCTGCGTTCCCTCTCAGCTGAGTTGGTGTGAGCTAGCTCACTGTTTTTTTAGCCTCCAGCTCACACCTTTTTGTCTTAGCCCAGGAAGGAGGGCTCCAGAGCAATGTAATTTATGCAGCAGCCAAATCGCTCGCTCGCAACTTTAAGGCCAGCAGCTCACAAAGTAGAATTTTTGCTCACAAGATTCCACAGCTTAGAGGGAGCATTGCTTCCATCCCACCTGGACCTGCCCCCCCCCCCCCCCCAGTATCTACAGCAACCCCAACGTGGCACCGTTCAGCACCAGGGCACCTGCCCACATCTTTCCCTGCACCTGCCAAGTGTGCTTAGAAAGTGGGCGGAGCCTTGGCATGCATTCCTCTGGTACGGAAAAGCCTCCGTGCATAAGTATTTTAAACAACACTGGTTACGGGCTTCGCTAATAAAAGTGTGGGAAATTACACAAAGGAGATGGTTCACGAAAATTTGCAAACTGGCTGCAGCGTTAGAGGCGTTTACTCTTCCCAGATTATCTGATGAAAACCCGCCAAGGAGATACATAAACATTTTGAATTCAAAAAATGAACTTAAGTTGCAAGAAGATTTAACGTGGTGGCAGAGAGCCCAGATAGAATCAAGATATGTGGAGGATAAAAAGACAGGCTTTATCGAGTCCCTTACAGAGTTGGAGAAAATATTGAGTGTGCTGGAGGAGAAGTTCATCAAAAAAATGTATTCACTACTTTTAAAAGATATGATGGCAGACGAAATAGCGAAACAAAATATGATTCAATGGGCCCGGAACTTGGGGCACAATATAGAATTGGAGCAATGGGACCAGATATGGAACAAAAATGTTAAAATAACTAAAGCAATTCCTTATAGAGAGAATATGTATAAAATGTTTTATAGATGGTATGTTACACCAGAAAGAATTGCTAAATATGATGGTAAATGTTCCAATAAGTGTTGGAAATGTGAGAATAATGTGGGCTCATTTTATCATATGTGGTGGTCGTGTAGCGTTATTAAAAGCTATTAGATATAGGTGCATAGACTGATACAGAAGATCCAAGGGAGCACAATTCCTTTTAAGCCAGAAGTATTGTTGTTAGGTATTTTACCTAAGGAGGTAAATAGAGATGACCGCTACTTGTTAATATACTTGGCAACTGCTGCCAGAATTTTGTATGCAAAATACTGGAGAACCACCCAAATACCAACAAGACAAGAATTTATTGTGAAGGTATTCAAGGCGGCGGAGATGGACAAGCTGTCTCTGAGTATGAAAGGACATTCAGATTCCACTTTTCAGAACATTTGGAAATGTTTCTATGACTGGTACAAACTAAATGGATGAGGGGGTAAAGAACTGATTAAAGAAAAGATAAAAACAGAGATGATACAGATGGTTTGATATAAGGGATACTCACATTAAGGGTAACGTTATGTTGAATGATAAAGTGCTTTAAATATGATATACAAATGGAACTAAATAACCCCCCTTTGTGTTTTATGTGTGTGGATTAGTTTTGTGTGTTACGTTTTTAGTGTTGTTGTTGTTATACTGTATTGTATTGTACTGTTTAGTTGTAGTCCGTTATAAAAATAAATAAAAGTCTGCCTTTGGGGGGCAGTTTATATAAAAAAAGAAGAAAGTAGGCGGAGCCAGGTGAGGCTTTTCCCCAGCAGGGCTTCTGATTGGCCACGGGAGATCTGATTTGCTGTGCAGGGTTTGCCGTTCGGCGGCCTCCGCAGCACAGAGATCTTTTCCTCTCTTGAAGTATCTGAAGGGCCGTATAAAGTACTGAGGCTGATGCGTTGCAGAGTGATTACGGCTCATACTTTATTATGTACAGGATGACTCGAGAGGACCATATATCCCTGTAGCCAAACCACACCCAATACACACACACACTCCCGTGATACGCTGTTTACAGTGAACTCAAGTCCCATAGGTCCATTCTCAGATCCTAGCCCTCCGATAGGTGTGCACTGGGATCCGTTCGGGCTATTGTCTTTCGGAGCGAAGCTTGGGCCCTTTGCATGGCCATGTGTGGACCCGACCATGTGCGCAGTCTTGCTGGATACACAACAGGCCATCGTTTAGGGGAGGGCAGGGCACTGTTCCTGTGGGCAGCAGAGGAGAGGACTGGCAAACATGGGTTTAAATTAAGGGCTGGGAGGTACTGGCTGGATATTAGGGAAAACTTTTTTGACAGTAAGAGTTGTGCCACAGCGGAAGAAAAAGAGAGAAGAAGAGATTGGATTTATACCCCACCCTTCACTACCCAAAGGAGTCTCAGAGCGGCTGACAAACTCCTTTCCCTTCCCCTCCCCACAACAGGAGGTAGGCAGGGCTGAGAGAACTCTGACAGAAACTGCTCTTTTTCAAGAACAGCTGTGCCAGAGCTTGTGACTGATCCAAGGTCACATCAGCAGCTGCATGTGGAGGAGTGGGGAATCAAACTGGGTTCTCCCAGATTAGAGTCCGCGCACTTGACCACTACATCAAACTGGCTCTCCAAGAGAGCCACTGCCAGTCAGTCTAAGTAGACAATACAGACCTTGATGGAGCAAGGAGATGATTCCGGAGAAGGCAGCTTTGTGTGTTCATATTGTGGGGGGAGGGGCCATGGCTCAGGGACAGAGCCTCTGCTTGAGATGCAGAAGGTCCCAGGTTCAATCCCCGGCATCTCCAGTTCAAAGGCCCAGGCAGCAGGTGACGTGGAAGACCTCCGCCTGAGACTCTGGAGAGCCACTGCCCGTCTGAGTAGGCATACCAACCCTGGTGACTCTCTGTGCCCTTAAGCCTGGGAGGTTTAGTAATACAAATATGTTCCATATAAATATAAATAAGTTTAATATAAATATATGGCTTGTAATACAAATGATAATAGTTTATATGTTGTTTTTCTGTTTGTACACTTAAATAATTTTTTTAAAAAAATGTCGGCCCGCTCACAGTTTTAACGCTCACACCACTTTTGGCTCACAGGGTAAAATTTCTGCTCACGAGACCGCACGCCTTAGAGGGAACATTGCTCAAGACTGCAACAGCACAGACATTTTGATGCAATCATCCGGAGCAAGAGGTGTCAGTGATCAGACACTGTTAAATAAAATAAATATTGGAAGAGTGCTAATGTTTTAAGCATGTTCTTATTTTAAGTTAAAAAAAAATTCTTTAAGAGTGTTTGTGTCCTTTATAAAGTTTATATCTCTGCTACCTGGCATTACACTTTATGACACCCATGGCCCGGCCCGACAAGGTCTCATTTATGTCAGATCCAGCCCTCGTAACAAATGAGTCCGACATCCCTGGCCTAGAGAGCCTCGCCTCTGCCTTCTTTTTCCATACCACAGCCCTGGGAGAGCGTGTTCTTCTCACCCCACCCACCCCCATCCTCTGCATCAACCTCATTCATCTTCTGACCCACCGGGCCAGATTGGAATCTGCTTGATGGGGAAGGTCAGGACCCAGGATTAGTCTCCTCCTGGGCTTGGCAGTGGCTGGAGAATTCTCTGAGCAGTCATCAGAGTCCCCTCAGCCCTGGTCTGGGGTGTGTGTGTGTGTGTGTAATTCCTTGCCCCTGTACATTCATACAGCCCCTGCAAGGACAGGGAAGCTTTTCAGGAGAATAATGATTTTAATGGGGTGCAGTTACCATACATTTACTTAATGCACAAAAGTGCTGGCAGCAAACACAAAGGGCGGGGTGGGGGTTCTCTTCATTGCTGGGCAGGCCAGAGGTGCTAAAAAGCTAAAATCGTTTCATTATACGGGATCAATGCCTCCTTGCTCGGGCCTCCGTGCCGGCTGCCGCCCCCCCCCCCGACTCAAGTGACTCTTTCCCTGGTCCCTTAACCGGGGGTGAGGGGAGGGGGTGAGGGAAGAAACCAGGGCATTTTAATCCAGCAGCCGTGAGCCTCCCAAACATCAAAGGGTGGAAGAGTGGAAATCCTCATTAGCTAATAAAAAGCCCATCGCTTGCTCTCTCGCTCTTTTAATATAATTAACAGCAGCCAGCACTTCAATTAAAGCTTTTTCAAACTTTGCTCTCTCCACGCTTATAAACCAGGCAGCCTCAGAACTCCATCCGTAACCTGCCATCTCCTGCCAGCTGCCTGGGCGATGACCACAAGTCCTGGCTTGTGCCACGGAGGTCGCTGGGTGACTTTGAGCCGCTTTCTCTCTCACACCCTGGCCTACCCCATAGGGCTGTTGTGAAAGGGTAGGCACACTCTGTGCACCACCCTGAGCCCCTTGGAGGAAGCCTGAGATAAACTGGCAAGAGAACATCAGCTGGCGGCACATGCGGAGAGGGACGTCTGTTCCCTCTAAGCTGTGGAATCTGGTGAGCAAAAATTCTACTTTGTGAGCTCCTGGCATCAAAGTCGTGAGCGAGCAATTTGGCTGCTGCATCAATTGGTTTGCTCTGGAGCCATCCTCCCTGAGCTAAGACAAAAATGTGTGAGCCAGAGGCTAAAAAAAGTGTGAGCTAACTCACATTAACTCAGCTTAGAGGGAACACTGGTCACGTAACCTCTGTGGGCACAGCTGCAGCAGCCCACATAAGCCACGATTCCTGCTCACAGCAGGATCACTCAGGACACGGCACTCCTGCACAGAGGGTGGTTGCACCTGATGGGGTTGCCAGCCTCCAGGTGGGGCCTGGAGATTGCCTGGAATTACAACCGATCTCCAGGCAGCAGAGACCAGTCCCCCTGGAGAAAATGGCTGCTTTGGAGGCTGGACTCTATACGGCATTATTCTTCACGGAGGTCCCTCTCCTCCTCAAACCCTGTCCTCCCTGGCCGCACTCCTCACATCTCCAGGAATTTCCCAATGTGGAGTTGGCAACTCTACTGAGGGTTAGGATATCCTTGGCATTTTAGGGGTGCACCCCAGGGAGGGTAAGATTTGGGGAAGGAAGGGACCTTAACTGGGCAATGTGCGGTAGAGTCCATCAGGGCTTTTTTTGTAGAAAAAGCCCAGCAGGAACTCATTAGCATAATAGGCCACACCCAACAGTAGAAACTCATTAGAATAACAGGCCACACCCCTGATAGCACAGCTCATTAGCCTATTAGGCCACATCCCCCACGTTACCAGATGTGTGGTCATCCAGCCACACCCATCTTTTGCTTCTTATTCTGTTTACCTTGTTCGTTGTCAAAACCCAGGGCTTTTTTGGTAGGAGGAACTCCTTTGCATGTTAGGCCACACACCCCTCATGTAGCCAATCCTAATGAGTTTCTGCTGTTGAGTGTGGCCTGTTATGCTAATGAGTTCCTGCTGGGAGTGTCCGAATCGGGAGCCTGCCGGAACGCCGTTCCTGTCCGTTCCTGCCCTGAAATAGCCCCGGAGTCCATCCTCCAAAGCAGACATTTTTCTCCAGGGGAGCTGATATCTGTTGCCTGGTGATTGGTTGTAATCCCCGAAGATCTCTGGGCCCCACGTGGAGGTGTCAGCTCTAAATATCTCCTCTTGTGCTTAGTTGGGGAGAAAAATGGTTGATCTGTAGTTCGCTAGGATTGCTTTTGAAATGCGAATCTTCAGCGTTTGCTTTCAAATATATTTTGGAAGCCACCTTAAGTTTTATGGGGGGAAAACTGGGTGTCACATAAAATTGAGGAGAATCCAAAGGCCCCAAAGTTGACTTTACACCTAACTCCTGGAATTTTTAGTTCTTTTCCCAAAGTGAACGGGATTCCAGGAAGGAACTGTGGGTGCAGGTTGCGTGGGCAGCAGCGGGGGGGTGGCGGCGGGGGGTGGGTGGGTTACGTGGCTCATTGTTCTGGAATGCAAAACCCCAGAGTGCCCGGGGCCTTCAGGCCCTCTGCCTGACCCCTCTGTGACCGCTTACTCCTCCTCCTGACTGCCCGGCGAAATGCAAATGCCAGAGATGTACATCCCAAATAGGCAATGTTTGCATAGTCTTGGCAAGGGGGTGGCACGCTGAGATTCCACGGTGCTGAGGCAGGCCCAGAGACATTCCGCAGGAGGGGAGAGTGCGAAAGAGTGTGGGAACAGGGAGGTCCACCACAGCTTCGGGGGTTCAGTTTGAGTCCCATCCACCCCAGGATGAAACCTAAGTCACACACCAAAGTTCGGGCCAAGCTAGGATGACTAGGGTCAGGTCTGGCCGTGTCTCTTTGCCGATCCAAATTCAGTCCCGCATCTAAAACGCACTCAGGATTGCACGGCCAGACCGGCGAGGGTGAGCTGCCTAACATTGGGACTTGGGTCAAGATGGGCAGCCAGTTTGGTGTAGTAGTTAGGAGTGCGGATTCTAATCTGGGAGAACCAGATTTGATTCCCCACTCTTCCACATGCAGCCGCTGGTGTGATCTTGGGTCAATCACAGTTCTCTCAGGAGCAGTTGTCCCAGAACTCTCTCAGCCCTACCAACCTCACACGTTGTGTATGGTGGGGAGGGGAAGGGAATGGAGACTGTAAGCTGCTCCGAGACTCCTTCAAGCAGTGAAGGGCGGAGTATAAATCCAATCTCTTCTTCTTCATTCTCTCTAGCTGTGTTAGTCTGTCTGTCACAGCAAGAGCCCAACTAGCACCTTAAAGACCTGAAGACATATCTGTGGGAGTGAACAGTGGATCGTGAAAGTCTTGAAAGGGCTCCTGGACTCTGCCAGTACTTAGGCCTGCCTGAAACTTTGGCCCCACTCACACGGGCCAGATAACACGCGGGGGGGCATGGCTGTTCACTCCGGAGCAAAATGAAGCGCGGTAGCCCGATCACACAGTCCCCCGAGTCTCCACGCTTAGGCTGTTAGCTGCCGATCACACAGCAATGCTGAAGCGTGGGCAAAGAAGCGGTGCGGCGCAATCACACAAGCGGCGATCACAGGCCGCCGCTTCCGGATCAGATGGGCGATTTTGTTTTTTCGACGGAGTCCCCGCATGCGAATGATCAAGGAATTAAGGATCGCGTCATGGCGAGTTGGTGCAACAGTTCGCATTTGTGCACATGCACAGTTTGGCGTTTCTGCACATCCTATGGAGACTTACAAAAAACATGCGGTTTGCGACGGGACATGGACGGGCACCGGATGCCACGGGATACTAGCGCTCCTGTGATCAGACGCCCGCCTTTTGGCCCGTGTTTTCCGGATATTAGTGCACTTTCCGTGGTACTTTTTAACTCTGCATCTTCAGCGGGATGCCACGGGTTGGCCACGGGAGTGCCACGCTTCCCAGACGTTGTGGTGTGATCACGCCCTGAAAATCCGCCTGACATTCGTGCCTCTCACACGGCAAATTCTCTGTGTGACTGTGTGATGCATTTATGAAATCTGCCAGATAAACAGCAAGCGGCCTTTCCCTCGGGATCCCTAAGGGGCTGGGTCAGTGGCCCGTTTTGTTTGGGTTCTTTTTGATCTCTAAAATGGTGCCTTATTACAAAACGTATGTAACTTCATTACAGTATGGCTTTGCAAAGGAAAGCAAGCAAGCCAGGATGGAAAAGACAGGATGGAAGAGGCCACTGAATTTGCCTCAGCTGGTCAGGAGAAAAAAACAAAAAAACCTTGAGTTCACAGTTGTGCGAGCGGCAATTTTTTAAAGAAATTAGAACTTGCAAGTGTGAAGGGTTCAGACTGTAGCTTTGTCAGTTGCCAGCTGGTGTACTCTGTTAAGAACATAAGGGAAGCCAGTGTTGGATCAGACCAATGGCCCATCTGGGCCAACACTCTGTCACACTGTGGCCAAAAATACCAGGTGCCATCAGGAGGTCCAGCAGTGGGGCCGGGACACTAGAAGCCCTCCCCCTGTTGCCCCCCCCCGCCCCAAGCACCAAGAATACAGAGCATCACTTGCCCCAGAAAGGGAGTTCCTATCCTAATAGCCACCGATGGACCTCTGCTCCAGATGTTTATCCAATTCCCTCTTGAAGCCGTCCATGCTTGTAGCTGCCACCACCTCCTGTGCGTGGGAAATCACTGATCAGTGGCATGGATGGGCTCTTTGCTCATCTGGAGTCAGAATGAACCTCTTTTCCCCTCCTGTGAGCCTCGGAAGGGTAAGCATTCAGCATTATAGATGGCTGCCCCCATTCGACACAGGCACTTTCAAGGATAGGACTTTTGCCCCGGCAGCCAGTGAGACTTTGCCTCTACTCCGTTATTGTGAGAAGCAGATAGTGAAGGAAGCCCTCCCAAAGCATCTTCTGTGAATTATCGCAATCAAAAGTCCCATCCAGTTCAGCATTCGGCTTCTGACCAATGCTCCCTCTAAGTTGTGGAGTCTTGTGAGCAAAAATTCTACTTTGTGAGCGACTGGCAGTGAAGTTGTGAGCGAGAGATTTGGCTACTGCATAAATTAGTTTCCTCCAGAGCCATCCTTCCTGAGCAAAGACAAACATGTGTGAGCTACAGGCTAAAAAACTGTGAGCTAGCTCACACTAACTCAGCTTAGAGGGAACACTGCTTCTGACCAGGACCAGACTACTGCCTCCAGGAAGCCCGTGTGCAAGCCACGCAGGCCAAAGTCTGCCCATGTTGTTGCCTCCCATGATCTGGCACGCAGAGGTAAAGTGCCTCTGAATATGGAGGCTCTACTAGCCTGGAACCCAGCGGGAGCTCTCTAGCCGACTGTTATCCCTCTAGTCGCTGAAACCATTTCGAACCTCAATGCCAAGGATTTTCATGACAGGGGTCATTACTTGAATTGTGTCTGTGCTACCGGAATACGTCCGTTCAGTTCTTTTAAACGTTTCTTTTGTTAGTTGCTGTAGATTTTCCAGGTTGTGGTGGCCATGGTCTTGGCATTGTAGGACCTGACATTTTGCCAGTAGCTGTGACTGGCATCCTCAGAGGTATAACACAGAAAGATGGAGGACTCTCTGTGTCAAGGTGAGCAGGAAAGTGGTAGGCAGGTAATTTATATCTACCCCGGAAGGTGGGGTCAGGCTGAGTCATGATCTTTTCTTTTGTTGTTTTCCTTTCCCCCATCCCAATTTTTAACTCCGTTATATGCTGTGCTTTACAAGAGGGTAAAATAAGTGCCTTCCTGCTTTAGAGCAGTTCAGGGTCTGGAAATGTCTATTGGGGGGTGGGTTTCCTCTCACTAACAGCCCAGGCTGTGACCTTGGGTTGCCAACTCTGGGATGGAAAATTCCTGAAGTTTTGTGGGCGGATCCTGAGGAGGGCAGACCTCGGTGAGGCACCATGCCATAGAATTTACCCTCCAAGGAAGCCGTTTTCTCCAGGGCAACTGATCTCCGTCGTCTGGAGGTGGCATGCAGAAGGTCCCAGGTGCAGCCCCTGACACGGCCAGTTAAAAGGTCGTATATGATGTGAAAGATCTTTGGCCGAGACCAATGTTCCCTCTAAGCTGAGTTAGTGTGAGCCAACTCACCGTTTATTAGCCTCCGGCTCACAGATCTCTGTCTCTGCTCAGGAAGGAGGGCTCCAGAACAAACTAATTTATGCAGCAGCCAAATCGCTCGCTCACAGCTTTAATGCCAGTTGCTCACAAAGTAGGAATTTTGCTCACAAGACTCCACAGCTTAGAGGCCAAGACCCCTCTGAGTGGCTGCTAAACAAATTAGACAGTACTAACCCTGAGAGGCCGAACAGCTTAGTATGCTCTTGTGTATCTTGCTTTTAGTAGGGGAACTGGGAGGACTCTCCAGGTAGCTTGCACCATAAAATCCTAAGCACAGGGGAATAAAATAACCATATGAAACCTCTCAGCAAATTCTGTCTCCCCCAAATTTCTGCCACAGTCACTGTGTTAGTCTGCAACATGACAGGAGACTCTGACGTTGTCGCTGCTTATTTATATGGGTTTTAAATTATGGGACCCTACATTGCCGTTACCTGTCAGATGACATTTAGCTGCCTTAAATCATGTCCCTGAGCTGCCCTTGCTGTGGGGGAGTCAGGATATAAATGTGAAAAATAAAATGAAATAAAGTATGTTTCCAGGCTCAGCCTCAAGTGAGAGCCGGGGGGGCAAAGCAGTTAGAGTGCCGGACTCAGAATTTGGAGACCCAGGTTCAAATCACCACGGAGGGTGGAAGACACTACAGGGAAGGCGTGCTTATGGGCAGTGGTCGATCTTGTCCACTCGCAGGGTGGCACCCGCAGAAGGCCCTGCTCTGATGGCGGAAGCTGTGGTGGCGGGGCACGGGACAGGGAAAACAGAGGCGGTCCTGCAGACATGAGGCTCCAAGGCCGTGCAGGGAACATGATGAACCAAACCCAGCCATGGATGGGCAGCTGCTGGCATGGCGACTGCAGAACGAGGGGAACAGGCACGCTCTGCCTAGCTCCAAAGCTGCTTGAGACCTGTGCTGCATCACCAGGAGGTTTGGACAAAGAGACAGAGAGCCGAGCGTCATCAGCATACATACTGAGGACACCCAATTCCAAACCTGAGCGTGATTTCCCCTCGGGCTTTGCATAGAGGTGGCATGGAGTGTGTAGGGGGGGTAGGACTGCGCCCGGTGGCACCCCTCTGGGCAAACCCCACCTGGATCATGCTGACTGGTCTCTCACGTGAGGATCACTTCAGAGCAGAAGGAGAAGGAGAAGGAGAAGGAGAAGGAGAAGGAGAAGGAGAAGGAGAAGGAGAAGGAGAAGGAGAAGGAGAAGGAGAAGAAGAAGAAGAAGAAGAAGAAGAAGAAGGAGAAGGAGAAGGAGAAGGAGAAGGAGAAGGAGAAGGAGAAGGAGAAGGAGAAGGAGGAGAAGGAGAAGGAGAAGGAGAAGGAGAAGGAGAAGGAGAAGGAGAAGGAGAAGAAGAAGAAGTAGAAGAAGGAGAAGGAGAAGGAGAAGGAGAAGAAGAGGAAGAAGAGGAAGAGGAGGAAGAGGAGGAAGAGGAGAAGGAGAAGGAGGAGGAGGTGATTGGATTTACACCCCGCCCTTCACTTGGAGTCTCAGAGCAGCTTACAGACTCCTTTCCCTTCCCCTCCCCACAACAGACACCCTGTGGGGTAGGTGGGGCTGAGAGAGCTCTTTCAAGAACTGCTCTTGAGAGAACAGTTCTGACAGAACTATGGCTTGTCCAAGGTCATCCAGCAGCTGCAAGTGGAGGAGTGGGGAATCAAACCCGGTTCTCCCAGATTAGGGTCCGCACACTTCACCATGACAGCAAGCCAAGCAGGTCTGCCAGTGGAACAGACACCCACGAGTCTCTGCCCGAGCAGCAGCAGAGAGGCCCCGGCGGCTGGATCCAGCCTGACCTCCTTCGGCCCGACCGTGTCCTCTGGACATGGAGCCAGGACCTCTGTCGGGCAGTCTCCATCCTGCCGGCCCTTCCTGCTCTCCCCTTGACCCGCACAGGCCAATGTTTCCCTGGCCGTGACCCCCAGGAAGGTCAGGCCACATCCTCTGTCCTGTGGAAAGAAGCTGACCGGGGCTTCCCTCTCCGGCCGGCCGTGCCCTCCCCTCCCCGCCTGCCTTTCCAGCCTATTGTTCCCTGGCAGGGCATTCGGCCAGCTGCCTGGGCGCTCTTCCCCTCCACCTGGAGGCAGATTCTGGGCCGCCTTCCCTGGCCTCGCTTGCCAGGCCCTGCTCCCGCCGCCGCCCGCCAGAGCTGCCTGTCAGGCTGGGAACAGCTGTGTGGGGGCTCTGCTGCCGAGAGGCAGGCGCAGCAGCGGCTCTCTCGGGCTCCCATCTGCTTCCGTGACAAGGTGGCCCCTGTTTACGCGGCTCCAGCCTGGGCAGGCAGGCAGGCGGCGTCGCCAGGAAGAGCAGCCTGGCAGAAAGGGGCTCGCTGGGGCTGGGCGCAAGAGGCCAGCTCGATGTTCCCTGCACGGCACCTCCCTGCCTGTCTGCCTGCCTGCCTGCAGTCCAGGGGGTGGGCTTGATGTTGCAGAGGGGGAATGTGGCTCTGGGGTGGGAAACTCTTGGCCATTTGGGAGTGGAAGGAAGGGAACCTCAGCAGGGCATAAGGCAGGGTTGCCAGCCTCCAGGTGGGGCCTGGGGATCTCCCGCTTTCACAACTGATCTCCGGCTGACAGAGATCAGCTCCCCCCAGAGAAGATGGCTGCTTTGGAGGGTGGACTCTCTGGCACTGTGCCCTGCCAAGGCCCCGCCCCTCCCCAAACCCCGCCCTCTCCTGGCTCCACCCCCAAAGCCTCCTGGTATTTTCCAACCCAGACCTGGCAACCAGTGTTCCCTCTAAGCTGAGTTAGTGTGAGCTAGCTCACAGTTTTTTAACCTCCGGCTCACACATTTCTGTCTTAGCTCAGGAAGGACAGCTCCAAAGCAAACTGATTTATGCAGTAGCCAAATCGCTGGTTCACAACTTTAATGCCAGTAGCTCACAAAGTAGCATTTTTGCTCACAAGACTCCACAGCTTAGAGGGAGCGTTGCTGGCAACCCTAGCGTAAGGCCATAGAGCCCACCCTCCAAAGCAGCCCTTTTCTCCAAGGGCAATGATATCTTGTCACCTGGAGATCAGGTGTAACTCCAGGAGATCTCCAGGGTCCAGGCCCCACCTGGAGCCTGGCAACCCTAGATGCAGCCAAGGCCTGAGACTTGACAAGGAAGGAGGCCTCGGTTTGCTAAAGGCCCTGCCATCAACCACACACTTCTTTCTTTTTTTTAAGAAGGCAACATGTTTAGTTTTATTACTAGAAAACCAAACTAAGCATACGCTGGGAGCAACACATTCCAGCATTTTGTCAGCACTGCCGTCTCTTACTTTCCCACGTGAGCTGCAAATAAGGTGGGCCAGTTTATCCACAAGACAGCTGGAGCTGACAGAGCCAGCTTGCCCAGTGGTGAGCGCTTGCTGTTTTCACCACTCTCTGAGCATTTCAGAAAGAACAGGTGGACGGGCAGCCAGCTGCTTGGCCCAAGGATACGAAGAAGAAGGAGAAGGAGAAGGAGAAGGAGAAGGAGAAGGAGAAGGAGAAGGAGAAGGAGAAGGAGAAGGAGAAGGAGAAGGAGAAGGAGAAGGAGGAGAAGGAGAAGAAGAGTTGGATTTATACCTCGCCCTTCGCTCGGAGTCTCAGAGTGGTTTACAATCCCCTTCCCCTCTGCACAGCAGACACCCTGTGAGGTGGGTGGGGCTGAGAGAGCTCTGGCAGAAACTGCTCCTGAGAGAACAGCTCTGAGAGAACTGTGGCTGACCCAAGATCACCCAGCTGGCTGCATGTGGAGGAGTGGGGAATTAAACCTGGTCCTCCAGATTAGAGTCTGCCAGTCTTAACCACTACACCAAAGGAGGGTTGCCATCCCCTGGGAAGGGAGATGCCTGGAGGTCTGGGGTGAAGCCTAGGAAGGGTGGAGTCCACCCTCCCCAAGCAGCCATTTCTCCAGGGGAAGGGAGCCCAATAATCGGGAGATCCGTTTTAATTCCGGGAGATCTCCAGGCCCCACCTGGATGCTGGCAAGCCCCACACAAAGCACTGAGGGGAAGGGTCCATACCTCAGGCTCTGCACAGAGGAAAAGTGTGTGGGCAGCTGGTGGCAGCATGTCCCAAGCTGGATGGCCAAGGCCGTGCCCCAGAGAGCTCATCCGAATGAACCCCGGTGCCTCTCAAACACAGGGCCGCTTCCCGTGGTGCGTCCCCCATGGCCTGCCCCAGACGGCCCACAAGGCAAGGCCTCCCCCCCTCCCTCCCTCCCGGAGAGACCCCGCGGCCCTTCCATCCAGCATGCTGCTCCGCCGCTCCTAATCCCACCCCCCATGAGGGCTGAGTTTAAAAGGGGATTATTGGCATTTATGCACTTCGTGCTTTGTGGGATTGTTGCGGGGTCACCATCTGAGCCAAAGAAACAATAACACTCGTCCCCTTAATTTGGCGGCCCACGGCAGCCGCTTGGCAGATGGACAAGTTTACGGCTTAAGACATACAGCAGCCAGAAGGGATCCTTGGCGTGGAAAGGCTGGTGGTGTGGTGTAGTGGTCAGAGTGTCGGGCTAGGACCCAGGAGGCCCAGGTTCGAATCCTGACTCTGCTGTGGAAGATGGCTGGGGGACCTAGGGCCGGTCACTATCTCTTCACCTGGCCTACCTCAGAGGGTCGTGGTGAGGATACAGTGGAGGGGAGGAGAATGATGCAAGCCCCTTTGGGCCCCCGTTTTAGAGAAATATGGGTTATCAAGGAAGGTAGCTAATAAATAGATTTACCTCAGGGAAACTGGCTGCACCCCATTAGAAGAAGAAGAAGATGAGATTGGATTTCTACCCCGCCCTTCACTACCCAAAGGAGTCTCAGAGCTGCTTACAATCTCCTTTCCCTTCCCACAACAGACCCCCTGTGGGGCTGAAAGAGCTCTCTCAAGAACATCTCTTTCAACAACAGCTCTGAAAGAACTTGTGACTGACCCAAAGTCACACCAGCAGCTGCATGTGGAAGAGCAGGGAATCAAACCTGGTTCTCCCAGATTAGAATCCATGCTCCTAACCACTACACCAAACTGCCATTCAGCCACTTGGGGGGCCAAGATCCGGGCCAGCAGTGTTTCACAAGAGGATCTTACTTCTGCCAGCCCAGAACTTTCTGCTGGGACGCTTGCACTGACATGGGGGAAGACGGATGCCGCTGGGGGGTGAGCCCTCCCACCCAAGTGCCGTAGCCTTTGACAACAGATGCCCCCGCCCCTCCTCTGCATTTGGATGGAGCCGCTTAGCTGACTTTCGGCATATATGTCTGACTTAGTGCTTTGGTTGGAGTCTAGCACAAGGGTGCCCAAACTTGCTGGGCCTGTGGGCACTTTTGGAATTAAAGCCAGTTTGGTGCAGTGGTTAAGTGCGCGTACTCTAATGTGGGAGAACTGGGTTTGATTCCCCACTCCTCCACTTGCACCTGGCTGGATGACCTTGGGCAAGCCATAGTTCTGTCAGAGCTGTTCTCTCAGGGGCAGTTTCTGCCAGAGCTCTCTCAGCCCCACCTACCTCACAGGAAGTCTGTTGTGGGGAGGGGAAGGGGAAGGGAGTTGTAAGCTACTCTGAGACCCCAAGTGAAGGGCGGGGTATAAATCCAGTCTCCTCCTCCCCCCTCCTCCTCCTCCTCCTCCTCTTCTTCTTCTTCTTGGCGCCACAAGTTTCAAGACCCGAGTGTTGCATGACTGAGTGAGCTCCCATCTCTGGCCCCAGCTCATGCCAGCCTAGCAGTTCGAAAGCAAGAAATTGCAAGTAGATAAAATAGGTACCGCTTCGGTGGGAAGGTAACAGCATTCCTTGCACCTCGGCGTCTAGTCATGCTGACCACATGACCACGGAAACGTCTTCGGACAGTGCTGGCTCTTCGGCTTGGAAACGGAGATGAGCAGTGCCCCCTAGAGGTGGTTTCAACTGGCTTTCGAGCAAGGGAAACCTTTACCTTTAACTGACCTTCTGAGACCTGAAACCAGTTTCTGGGCCCAGCAAGACTAGGGCTGTCAACCTCCAGGCGGGCCCAGAGATGTCCCGAAGCTTCAGCTGTTCTCCAGACAACAGAGACCGTGGCTGCTTTGGAGGATGGATTCAGTGGCATTGGTACACAGCTAAAGTCCTTCCTCTCCCCAAATCCTGCCCTCCCCTGGCTCCACCCCCCCCCAGATCTCCAGGAATTTCCCAACCCAGAGCTGGCAACCCTGTGCGAGACTCTTGGTCGTTTTATCCCTCCTGGCGGTGCCGGGGGCATGACTGGTCATCACTGAGGTCACCTAGGGTACCGATGCAGTTGTGAGGGTTGTCAGTCTCTAGGCAGGGCTTGCAGTTCCCCCAGAATCACAGCACTCCCCCAAATCTCCAGGAATCTCCCCCCCAGGCTGGAGTTGGCAACCCTAGCTGTTTCACAAACAGGGACTCCTCTGTTTCAGATGAGGGTATCAGGCCCCTGGCCATGTGGATCTTTATAGAGGAGGAGGAGGAAGAAGAGGAAGAAGAAGAGGAGGAAGAGGAGATTGGATTTATACCCCACCCTTCACTTGGAGTCTCAGAGCGGCTTACAGTCTCCTTTCCCTTCCCCTCCTCACAACAGAGACCCTGTGAGGCAGGTGGGGCTGAGAGAGCTCTCTCTCAAGAACTGTCCTTGAGAGAACAGCTCCAACAGAACTATGGCTTGCCCAAGGTCATCCAGCAGCTGCACGTGGAAAAGTGGGGAATCAAACCCGGTTCTCCCAGATTAGAGACTGCGCACTTAACCACTACATCAAGCTGGCTCTCAGAAGATATCTGGGGGGCAGTCTGTGCCCATTTTGGCCTTGGGACGGAAAAACTCCTTGGCTGTCTCTGGAAGAAAGATGGAAACATCGTTCCAACCTTCCCCGCTCAGGGGATCGCCAGTCAGCAGAACCGTTTGGATGCTCTCCCTTTGCCTATCCAGCTACACAGAAACATCAGCATCCCAAAGCCAGTAGAGTATCGGGGCAATCCCCATTCCCAACAGCTGTCTGTCTGCTGGGCGGAGCTGGGAGGCTGGCTTGCTGGCAGGCATTCCATTCTTCTCCCCCCCCCAAAAAAGATTATTTTGATATCCGCACATTCATGTCCGTACAATGGCCTGTCAACAGCATCAGTGCGTCCAAGGGGGAAGGCCTCGCCGCCTTTGCCGTACACGCATTTCCAAAAGCAGAGCGGGGGGGAGCGAGGGGGCGGGGTGGGGGGTGAGGTTTCCCCCCTTCACTGCACGAGGGGTGGGGGCAGAGAACGAGGGGATTAAATCAAAAGGGGGAAGAGCAGCGGTGGTAGCAGGTGCAAGTCCTGACAGTTTTGAACGCTTGCCAGCCAGCCTCTGAAATCCTCGGCACATCTGCTCTCATCGGTTGGACAACAGATGGGACCCTCTTTTAATATTTTTGGATTCGGTTAGATTTAGGAGCTGATGTGAACTGATTGCAGAGCGCAGGTGCGGCCGAGGCAGCCCGCTTCCAGGCAGGGGGGGTGCAGCAAGGGGAGGGGAGGACTCGCCTGGCCCTGGGAAACTGGCACAAGGGGGCACGGGCGAGGGACGGAGGGTGGTGGGCAGGAGGGAACCCGGCGGCTTTGGGGGTTTTTTTTTTTTCACACGCTGCTCGGGTTTCAGCTTATTTTTAGTGAGCTGTTTTTGTCTTCCCAGCCAGGGGTTTTGCTGGGTGGAAGCCAGGCCTCATCGGCTCGGTTTCGAGGGAACCCAGCTGCAAGTTCACATGCCAAAAAAACTTGAGGTTAAGGAGACGGGCTGAGAAAAACTCTGTGGGCTGCAAGGGACAGCTTGAAGAGAGACAGATGGGCAGAAGGAGAGCGTTTCTAACTCACAGCAGAACGCGGGCGCGCACACACACACACAAGACACACACACAAAACACACACAGGCGCGCAAAAATAGCAAACTTTGGTTTCTGTTGCTGCTGGTCGGGATAACCTGCAAATAGTATCAGGTGGAAGGGGCTGTGACTCTCCCACGAAGCTGGTTGCTCTCTAAGGCGCTCCTGGGCTCGAATCGAGCTGCCAACGGAGCTGTGAGACTTTTGTGTCTTCGCATATTCCACTGTAGAATACGCTAGCTGTTGCCGTGAGCCACTCCGCATGACGGGACATGGGTGGGGTGGGGTGGGGTGGTACATCAATCCAAGTATGTATTGGTGTTATCTCCTCGAAAGGCAGTCCCTTGGACTGCAAGGAGTTCGAATCAGTCAATCCTGAAAGAAATCAACCCTGACTGTTCCCTGGAAGGCCAGAGACTGAAGCTGAAAGCTCAAATACTTTGGCCACCAAATGAGAAGGGAGCCCTCACTGGAGAAGACCCCGATGCTGGGAAAGATGGAAGGTTAACAGAAGAAGGGGAGGGCAAAGGATGAGATAGTCAGACAGTGTCACCGATGCAACGGACATGAAGTTGAGCAAACTCCGGAGGATGGCAGAAGACAGGAGGGCCTGGCGTGGTATGGTCCACGGGGTCATGAAGAGTCGCATTCAACTGTGCGACTGAACAACAACAACAGCCTTGAAAGGGAGGCCTCTCTTTGTCTTAACCTGGGAGCTGCCCTCTGACCCCTCCTCTCTCTGTGTCCTCTCCCAAGCATTACATGGCCTCCCATGGAGATCAGGGTTACCAGATGTCCCCTCTCTCTCTTTTTTTTTAGTATCCATCCTCTTTCAGACTCTTTTTAAAAAACTGATGAAAATGTCCTCTTTGGGGGTTGGAAGGTCAGGAATATTCTTAAAGGTTTCCCTTGCTCGAATGCTAGTCGAATCCAACTCTAGGAGGCTGTGCTCATCTCCGTTTCCAAGCTGAAGAGCCAGCGCTGTCCAAAGACATTTCCGTGGTCATGTGGCCGGCATGACTAAACGCCGAGGCACCATGGAACACTGTTACCTCCCCACCGAAGCAGTACCTATTTATCTCCTTGCAGTTTCTTGCTTTCGAACTGCTAGGTTGGCAGGAGCTGGGGCCAGAGACGGGAGCTCACTCCGTCATGTCGCACCAGGGTCTCAAACTTCTGGTCTGCAGCTCAATATCCTAACCTCTGAGCCACCGTGGCCCCCAGGAATATTCCTAGCTAGTAGCAAGTATCACAACTTAAATAATAGGAGTATTTAAAATGAGATCTGTCATAGTGATCACTTGTTATAAGTAGTCGGTTGGGAAATATGTCCTCTTTTTTTGCTTTTCAAAATATGGTAACCCGAACGGAGACGCATGTCTCTGTAGGTCTCTCTTTCTGTAGAGAAAATGTCCTCCTACTCCCACACACATGATGCCGGGCAAGCTGGCCGTTTGTCACAGGGAAAGCACTCTTCAGAGTCGGCTTCTTTCTCTTCTTCCGGCGGCAACCTGCATGTGAACTGGCTCTGCTTGAACAAATGTTGTTTTTTTGCAATATACTTCTTGGGAGATTTATTTACTGCACTTGGTATCACTCTTTTATGACTGGACAAACTCTGCTATATTAATCAGATATCCCAAGCAATACTCACTGTAAGCTGCGGAGTCCTGTGACCAAAAATTCTACTTTGGTGTAGTGGTGAAGTGCCCGGACTCTAATCTGGGAGAACCGGGTTTGATTCCCCACTCCTCCTCCACTTGCACCTGGCTGGATGACCTTGGGCAAGCCGTAGTTCTGACCAGAGGTGTTCTTGAAAAAGAGCAGTTTCTGTCAAGAGCTCTCTCAGCCCCACTGACCTCACAGGGTGTCTATTGTGGGGAGGGGAAGGGAAAGGATTTTGCAAGCCACTCTGAGACACCTTTGGGTAGTGAAGGGCCATGGGGTATAAATCCAATCTCCTCCTCCTCCACTTTGTGAGCTCCTGGCATTAAAGTTGTGAGCGAGTGATTTGGCTACTGCATAAATTAGTTTGCTCTGGAGCAATCCCTTTCTGAGCTAAGACAAAAATCTGTGAGCCAGAGGCTAAAAAACTGTGAGCTAGCTCACACTCAGCTTGGAGGGAGCAGTGATCCCAATACGAGCACAAGACCCAGGGTCTGCGGGATCTCATCCCTGCTGTTTGGCAGCTCTGGACATTGTGTCAATGCACAGTGTGTCTGTAGTGCTTTTAACAGTCACAGCCCCACCACCCCCAGGATTGCAAACTTAGAAAGCCAAGACAGGCAGGGAAAAGGGGGAAGGAAAAGAAGTGGCAGGAGAAGAGAGAAGAGGAAGAGATTAGATTTATACCCTGCCCTTCACTACCCAAAGGTGTCTCAAAGCGGCTTACAAGCTCCTTTCCCTTCCCCTCCCCACAACAGACACCCTGTGAGGCAGGTGGGGCTGAGAGAGCTCTGACAGAAACTGCTCTTTTTCAAGAACAGCTCTTATCAGAACTACGGCTTTCCCAAGGTCATCCAGCAGGTGCAAATGGAGGAGTGGGGAATCAAACCCGGTTCTCCCAGATTAGAGTCTGCGCACTTCACCACTACCCCAAACTGGAGACTGCACGGACAGTCAGTCGGGCCCAGCAGATCTTACGCTGCTGCTATGGAGGGGGTTGCACCTCCCAGCACTGATAGGGTTGCCAACTACAGGTTGGGAATTTTCCTGGATATTTGGGGGTGAAGCCTGGGTGTGTGTGTGTTGAGGTGGGGAAGGTCCTGCCAGAGGTAAGGGAAGGGCAGCTTAACAATGACCAGCTGATCTCCCAAGTCTAGCATGACTCCTGCAGCATCTCCAACAGGGTTCAGAAGCACAGCCAGAGGGGAGAGGCTCGTGTGGGTTGCCAACCCTGAGCGGGGGGGATTCCTGGATTGGGGGGTGGAGCCTAGTGAGAGCAGGGTTTGGGGAGGAGAGGCGCTCCGTGGGGTATCATACCATAGAGTCAAGGGCAGATTAAGGCTCACTGGTGCCCTAAGCACTGACCAATCTTGGTGCCCCCCCTCCTTCCCACACTGACCCCATCCATTTTAGTTGTTAATCTGCCACTGCATAGAGTCCACCCCGCAAAGAGCCATTTTCTCCAGGAGGTTGTTAGGAGACCAGATGTAATCCCAGGAGATCTTTAGGCCCCACCTGGAAGTTGGCAACCCCAGAGGGCAGAGAGTTCCTTCTCTGGGCAGCAAACCAGTTCTTGGCTGTAGGGATGCCAGCCTTCAGGTGGGACCTGGGGATCACCCGGAATTACAGCTTATCTCTTGACTGCAGAGATCAGTTCCCCTGGAGGGAATGGATGCTTTGGAGAGGGGGCTCTGGGGCACTGTGCCCTGCTGAGGTCCCCGACCTCCCAGTAAAAGGTAAAGGTTTCCCTTGTTTGAAAGCCAGTCAAATCCAACTCTAGGGGTGCAGTGCTCATCTCCGTTTCCAAGCCAAAGAGCCAGTGCTGTCCGAAGACGTTTCCATGGTCATGTGGCCGGTGTGACTAAATACTGAGGCACACAAAACACTGTTACCTTCCCACCGAAGCGGTACCTATTTATCTCCTTGCAATTTCTTGCTTTCAAACTGCTAGGTTGGCAGGAGCTGGGGCCGGAGACAGGAGCTCACTCCGTCATGCGGCACTAGGGTCTTGAACTGCCAAACCACCGGCCTTCCGGTCTGCAGCTCAATGTCCTAACCTCTGAGCCACTGCAGCCCGCGACCTCCCTAGACTCCACCCCAAATCTCTAGGAGTTTCCTAGCCTGGATCTGGCCAACCTACCCCCCCCCCCGCCTCACCTAGCAACTGTACTTGACCTTCCTGTGGCCAGATTTGGCCTGGGAGCATGGATTTCCCCTAGAGAGTGCTGGGGTTGGAACACATGCTTGGCATAGCAGAAGTCACAAGTTTCGCAGTCCCTGGCATCTCCTGCGAAAAGGCCCTTACCCGAGGCATTGTTGATCTGCTGCCATGGGAGTAGCCATTGCTCGGGCATGATGTATCTGTGGATGCGCATCGTCACAAGAGCTACCTCCCTATGCTCTCCTCAGTGGCAGGGCGTTCTCCAGTTCTGCGCCAGACAGCAGTCCGGACAATTAATGCAGAGGGGGAAAGTTTACCGACAGCCAAGTTAACAAACTCTCTGCACGGTTTGTTCTGAAAAGGAGCTCGATGACTGGGTACAATTGACCACTGTGCATGTGGGAAAGGAAGGGCAGCAATTGAAGGGGACGTGGGCTCTCCTCCACTGCCCCGAGAGTGACAGTCTAGCAAAAGGGCAGAAGGCTTAGCTGCTCGCTCGCAAGACCTCTGCCCCGCTATCTGCCGCTAAGCTCTCCCGGTGTCGAGAAAGCAGGCTGGCTTCAGAGCCCCGCTTAACGGTTTATGACTCCTGCGTGGCTGGCCCAGAGAGGAGGGGGCGATCAATCGAGGGGGCAGAGGGGGGCTTCCAGCTCCCCAAGCAACAGGATTAAGGACAGGCCCAAGCAGCCGCGCTCCAAGATAATGTAAGCCCCACAGCCAACATCCACGTCTCTCTTTCAGGAGGTCTCAGGGCTTCATCCGCCAGGCCACCTTGTTCCGCCCTCATCCTGCCCCCGATTTGCGACCTCTGGCCCAACCCAACGCCAGTCCGGCAGAGGGCTGATGATCAGAAGAAGAAGAGAGTGGATTTATACCCCGTCCTTCGCTACCCAAGGGAGTCTCAGAGCAGCTTACAAACTGCTTTCCTTTCCCCACAACAGACACCCTGTGAGGTCGGTGGGGCTGAGAGAGCTCTTTCAAGAACTGTCCTTGAGAGAACAGCTCCGACAGAACTATGGCTTGCCCAAGGTAATCCAGCAGGTGCAAGTGGAGGAGAGGGAATCAAACCTGGTTCTCCCACATTAGAGTCCGCACACTTAAGCACTACACCAAACAGAAGACGGCCTGCACAGAAAGAGGAGCGTCGTAGGTGGCAGAAAGAGGGCAGAGGAAACGGGAGTCAATGCTCTTCTCTCCCATCGCCTTGATCTGGCCCCGTTTCCCAGTCTTCTTGCACGGGGTTTGTGTGGGTGACCGTGGAGCCAAGATCGGTTGTGATTCCAGGAGATCTCCAGGCCCCAACTGGAGGTTGGCAGCCGTACCTGGCACATGTGTCTGGGCCAACAAAGGAAGGAATCAAAATGCATCAGATCCCATTCCAGCCGTGAGGGAAGACTCACCAGCAGCCTCCCTAACCAGCCTTGACCCCGAAACTCCAGTTTATGAAGTCCCCCCAGGCAGCACTGCACAACATTCAAACTGAGACCTCTTGGGGGGGGGGGGGCTGCCAACTTTTCCTGTGAGCTTTGCAGTCTCGGCACTCATTCTTCGTGCATTCAGACTTCAAGGCTTTCCTCCCCCTGTAGCCCCCTCCCAGATTGATTGAGACCTATTAAATGTGAGCAATTCAAAATGTACATGTTTGCAAATTAGGGTCCCGGAGTTGGGAAGGACTTGAAATGTCAAAGTTTCAGTTTGTCTGACAGGTCATACTGAAAGGGGCGGGGGGGACAGAAAGGTTTAGAGGAATCTTTGGCATAAGAACTGCCCTGCCAGTGGTTGCCAGCCTCTGGGTGGGCGACAAACACATGGGAAACATGGCAAGGTCGAGTCAACCTGGAAAAACACTGTGTTCAAACAAAATATTCTGATATGCTACGGTGCCTTCTATGTATTCGTTTAAATCATATACTTAAATATACAATAAAGGCCCTAGGTTATCTTAATGATTATAGTATGTTGATAACAAAAACCTAAAGAACAATATATATCTTGTAGAAAAGTCCATGGAGAACCAGAGAAGCCTTCTACAGAGTTGTCTGACTTGTGCATTGTAGCATTGTGAGCTTTGGCACCAGGAAAAACAGTCTGCCTGAAGAAGAACTTCTCGAAACACGTGTTGCGTTGATGCTTGTATGCTGTATTATGCAGTATTGTATGCTGTTTTAATTAATTTATTGTATCTGTTGTTTTATATTAATTGTTTGTTGTGCGCCGCCTTGAGCCAGCTTGCCCGGCAAGGCGGGATAGAAATCGAAATAATAAGTAAATAAAATCCTGTCTGCATATCCATCTCTGTAGCTATGGACTTTTCTACAAGATATATATTGTTCTTTAAGTTTCTGTTATCAGTGTACTATAATCAATAAGATACACTAGGGTCTTTGCCATATGTTTAAGTATATGATTTAAACCAATACGTAGAAGGCATAGTGGCATATCAGAATTGTGTGTTTTGTCCGAACACAGTGTTTTTCCACATTCACTCAACCTCCAGGTGGGGCCAGGAGACCTTCTGGAATTAGAGCCGACCCCCAGGCCACGGACTTCAGTTCCCCTAGAGCAGGGGTGGCCAGACTGCAGCTCTGGAGCCATGTGTGGCTCTTTCACACATATTGTGTGGCTCCCGGGAAGGTGGCTGGGGAAGTGAAGGGGAGGCATGCCTCCCGGTTTGGTCTCCCCTTCCCCAGCCAGTGTTCCCCTCCCTGGGTAGGCTTGAGGTGGGGGGGGAGTAGAGAAAGAAGGCAACTTTAACTTGCAATGCATTCTCAAAGGCCTCCCCCAGCCTACAAATATCATTGGATAAAAAAATATCATTATCAATATCTGGTTTTGCCCCTTTCGTTTTTATTTTTGGCAGTCTCGTTTATAAAGCAAATTTGCATAGTAAAGGTAAAGGTTCCCTTGCTCGAAAGCCAGTCGAATCCGACTCTAGGGCTGCGGTGCTCATCTCCGTTTCAAAGCCGAAGAGCCAGCGCTGTCCGAAGACGTTTCCGTGGTCATGTGGCCGGCATGACTAAACACCAAGGTGCACGGAACGCTGTTACCTTCCCACCGAAGTGGTACCTATTTATCTACTTGCAATTTAAAAATGTGTTTGGGAAAAAAATAAAACACACTCATCCAGCCGAGCACCGAAGAATAGGTGCGTTCGAATTATGGTGCTGGGGAAGACTCTTGAGAGTCCCTCCTTGGACTGCAAGGAGATCAGATCATTCAATCCTCAAAGAAATCAACCATGACTGATCCCTGGAAGGCCAGAGACTGAGGCTGAAGCTCAAATCCTTTGGCCATGAAATCAGAAGGGAACACTCCCTGGAGAAGAAGACCCTGATGCTGGGAAAGACAGAAGGTCAAGGAAGAAGAAGGGGACGGCAAAGGAGGAGATGGTCAGACAGTGTTATCAAGGCAACAAACATGAAATTGAGCAAACTCCAGAACATGACAGAAGACAGGAGGGCCTGGCGTGATGTGGTCCACGGGGTCACGAAGAGTCGGGCTCGACTGTGTGACTGAACAACAACAAACTATTTGTTCATGTCCATGTGGTTTTTATGTCAAGCAAGTTTGGCCACCCCTGCCCCAGAGGAAGTGGCTGCTGTGGAGGGTGGACTCTATGGCACTGTCCCCTCCTGAGCTCCGCCCTCTCCCCAAACCCCACCCTCCCTCGGCTCCACCTCCAAATCCCCAGGAGTTTCCCAACCCAGAGTTGGCAACCGTAGCTTTGCTCTGGAGAAGAGCAGCCTGAGGGTTGTCCATCCCAGCATCCCGTTTCCAGTCAACCTGGTACCTCTGGAAGCCCTTCTGGAAAGTCTCTCCCGAAGCTTCCCGTGCCCTCGGCCTGGCACTTCCCCTTTGAACAAGGACCGCTGTACCACCCATGCGTAGGCTGCCATTTCCGCCTTCTGCCACACGGACGAGAAGGAGATCATCGCTGGCTATGACCTGGGTGCCGTGTAGCTTGCAGGAATCGGGGCCCTCTCGTATTAATATGCCCCAACAGGAGGGGTGGCCCAGTGCTCGAGACACCAGGCAAGACTCTGGACCAACAACATGCCGTGCACCGTGGTGGCGTGTCAACAAGCAAGGAATGTGTCGCTTGGCCCAGAACACTGTGCAAGGTGCATAAATCAATGGGCACAACATCAGTGTGCAAGGTTAGGCCAATGATCAGAATGGAAGACATAAGAACATAAGAGAAGCCAATGTTGAATCAGGCCAATGGCCCATCTAGTCCAACACTCTGTCACACAGCAGCCAAAATATACCACGTGCTATCAGGAGGTCCAGCAGTGGGGCCAGGACACTAGCAGCCCTCCCACTGCTGCCCCCTCCAGCACCAAGAATAGAGTGCATCACCTGCCCCAGACTGAGAGTTCCCATCTATACCCTGTGGCTAGTAGCACCTGATGGACTTCTGCTCCATGTGTTTATCTAATTCCCTCTTGAAACTGTCCATGCTTGCAGCTGCCACCACCTCCTGTGGCAGTGAATTCCATATGTTAATCACTCTTTGAGTGAAGAAGTATTTCCTTTTATCTGTTCTAACCCGACTGCTCAGCAATTTCATGGAGTGCCCACGAGTTCTTGTATTGTGAGAAAGGGAGAAAAGTACTTCTTTCTCAACCTGCTCAATCCCATTCATAATCTTATAAACCTCGATCATGTCACCCCTCAGCCGTCGTTTCTCCAAGCTGAAGAGCCCCAAGCGTTTTAACCTTTCTTCATAGGGAAAGTGTTCCAACCCTTTTATCATTCTAGTTGCCCTTCTCTGTACTTTTTCCAATGCTATAATATCCTTTTTGAGATGTGGTGACCAGAACTGTATGCCTGGGCAGGCCTTCCGGGTACCCAACTGTGCACCGATCTGGTGCGGAAAGCCGGGCAGCTTCAAAGGCTTATGGCAGGGTGTCTTGGCCACAAAGGGCAGGAATCCCACACCGGAATTTAACTGAAATCGTCATTTGGTCTGTAGCTTCCCTCCTTCCCCCGCCACCCTTCTCTCTCTCTCTCTCTCTCTCTCTCTCTCTCTCTCTCTCTCTCTCTCTCTCTCTTTCTCTCTCTCTCTCTCTGAAAATTGATAATTAACCTTTTGTCCACGTGGCTGTTGTGTTTATTCGGCGCCAGCGGCTGCAGGGTGCTGATATGGAAATTGCCGTGCGCCGCCGACTCCTCATCCCAAACACAATCTGCAGCCTCTCACAGCCGTTGGGCAGAGATAAGCAGGTGCTTATTCACCAGCCTCACAGCAGCTGCAAGGGCCCAAGTACCTGATCACTCCGATCTGGATGAAAAACTACTCATGGTTGGGCCGGGCGATAGAGGGGGCGATAGGCCTGGGCAGGGGGGGCGCCGCCTCCACTCCCACCAACCGGCTGGCTCCCTTCCTCCTGCTTCTATTCCCTTCCCTCTCTCCTCCCCTCCTCCCTCTTCTCCTCTCTTGCATTCACCCCTTCTGTCTTTTCGCTTATCTCCCACTCCATACCTCTCTTTGATTGTGCTTTAAAAAAAAAAAGGAGAAAGAGAGAGAGAGAGAATAATTTATTTGGGTTTCTTGCGTCTCTTTTCAGTCTGTTTCTTCTCCGTCTCCTTCCCCTCCCCTCTCCTGATAAGTCTTCTTCAAGAGTGACTTTATACCACTCAGATTCCAACAGGGATCATACCCAAGTGGCCAACAGTTTAAGCAGGACACGAAACCAGTCCCTAATGCCCCAGGAGCTAAGGTTGCCAACTCCAGATTAAGGAAAACCTGGAGATTTGTGTGGGGGGGTGGAGCCTGGGGAGGGCAAGGTTTGGGGCAAGGAGGGGCTTCCATGGGGTATAATGCCACAGAATCCACTTTCCAAACCAACAATTTTCTCCTGGGGAATGGATAGCTGTGACCTCGGGACCAGTTGTAATACCAGGAGTTCTCCAGCCACCAACTGGAAATCTGTAGTGTAGTAACTCTGCGGTGGCTCAGAGGTTAAGACGCTGAGCTGCAGACCAGAAGGTCTATAGTTCGGCAGTTCGAGACCCGAGTGCCGCGTGATGGAGTGAGCTCCCGTCTCTGGCCCCAGCTCCTGCCAGCCTCGCAGTTCAAAACCAAGAAATTGCAAGGAGATAAATAGGTACCGCTTTGGTGGGAAGATAAACAGCATTCCGTGAGCCTCGGTGTTTAGTCATGCCGGCCACATGACCATGGAATCGTCTCCGGACAGCGCTGGCTCTTTGACTTGGAAACGGGGGTGAGCACCGCCCCCTAGAGTCAGATTCGACTGGCTTTCAAGCAAGAGAAACCTTTACCTTTACCTTTAACTCTGCGATGGGTTAATGGATTGTGGATGGGGAATTGCGTGGGCATCAGTGCACCTGACTTCTGAGGGGGCAACACGTCCCCCACATTGCTCCAGGGCACACTGGTAGGGTCTTATCCAACACCAGCTCACTGAGCCTTCTGCATGCCCGGCAGCAGCTCTACCACTGAGCCAAGGCCCCTCCACCCTCTTCAGGTTTTGAAATGTGTGGGAAGGGGGGGGGGAGAATATGCCACTGCGAGTGCGCATTGCCTGGATGAGTCTGCCTGCTATGCGCCATCACAGCATGAAGGCAGAGTGGGAGGAAGGGAGCGCATTTGAGTTCAAGGCAATATTTTCGTTCACGCCACTGCTTGTGCCAACATGACGCGATGTGGGCACCACGGCCAGCCCCAACCAGGAGGCTAATGGAAGCCTTCTCCAAGCTCCCCGCCCCTTCCCCAGTGCTTCCCCAATGCTCTCCACGTCTGGTTCCCGTACCAGCGGTACAGTCGCACTGCCAGCACCAATCTCTGACTCCAGCATTCCCTCCGGCTCCACCAGTGCAAGGGCCCTTGCACCCCAGACTTAGATGTAAGTAAATGCTCAGTGGATTTTGCTGCATTTTTCATCCACGCCAGAGCTTTGGGGGTTTCTGAAACATCAGTAAGTTGCTATAGCATCATAACATTATAACCATGAATCGACCAGGTCCTCTGAAGTCTCAGGCTGCATTTTTTAATAGTTAGTCTCCGGGACCTTTTATTGCAGAGATATGTCTTTCCCTTTATATATCCGCAGGGGAAAAGGCTAGAGGATTACTGTTTTGTTTAAATGAAAGTTGGCGATTCAGACGACCTAACAGATGGGTCACTATAATGTTATAACCATCTAACAATCACCAGGGGTTTTAAAAAATATTGAAAAAGCCCAGTGGTTGTGCAGTGAGGGACGTGGCCTTCTCAGGGGACAGGAGCAGGGGAAATGGGGAAACCCCACCATGTGGAAGCCCAGAAAATCTCCCTTCCTTGGGCTTCAGCCCGTTAGATCTTGGACAAGTCTTGGCTGTCATGAGAGCCCATTTGGTGTAGTGGTTAAGAGTGGCGGACTCTAATCTGGAGAACTGGGATCGATCCCCCACTCCTCCTCCACACGCAGCCAGCTGGGTGATCTTGGGTCAGTCACCGTTCTCTCAGGGCTGTTCTTTCAAGAGCGGTTCTCTCAGAGCTCTCTCAGCCCCACTGACCTCACAGGGTGTCTGTCATGGGGAGAGGCAGGTAAGGAGATTAAGAACATGAGAACATAAGAAAAGCCAATGCTGGATCAGGCCAATGGCCCATCCAGTCCAACACTCTGGGTCACACAATGGCCAAAAATACCAGCGGCCATCAGCAGGTCCAGCAGTGGGGCCAGGACACCAGAAGCCCTCCCACTGTTGACCCCCCCCAAGCACCAAGAATACAGAGCATCACTTGCCCCAGACTGAGAGTTCCTATCTATACCTTGTGGCTAATAGCCACTGTTGGACCTCTGCTCCAGATGTTGATCCAATTCCCTCCTGAAGTTGTCCATGCTTGTAGCTGCCACCACCTCCTGTAAGCCACTCTGAGACTCCTTCGGACAGTGAAAAGCAGGATATAAAAATGTCTTCTCCTTCTCCTTCTCCTTCTCCTTCTCCTTCTCCTTCTCCTCCTTCTCCTTCTCCTTCTCCTCCTCCTCCTCCTCCTCCTCCTCCTCCTCCTCCTCCTCCTCCTCCTCCTCCTCCTCCTCCTTCTCCTTCTTCTTCTTCTTCTCCTCCTTCTCCTTCTCCTTCTTCTTCTTCTCCTCCTTCTCCTTCTCCTTCTTCTCCTTCTCCTTCTCCTTCTTCTCCTTCTTCTTCTCCTTCTTCTTCTTCTTTGCAGCCCTTTGCGTATTCAAAGAATGGAATCAGAAGAGCTTAAAGGCTGCCAAGGGCAAAGGGATCCCACCCCAATGCCCGCACAGGGACTGACTGCCCAAAAGACAGCTTCAGTGGGTTGTAGATCAAATCAGGCCTGAGTTCTCTAGAAGCTGAAATGACACGAAACCACCCTACTTTGGTCATATTATATGGGAAGACAAGACTGACTGGAAAAGAGAATGACGCTAGGAAAGGGCGAAGGCAGCAGGCAACGAGGAAGACCCAACGTGGGAAGGGTTGACTCCATCAAGGAAGCCACAAGACCTGAGCCAGGCCGCTTTGCAAGACCTGAGCCGGGCTGCTAAGGAGAGGACGTGTCGGAGGTCATTCATTCAGGAGGTCACCCTAAGTCAGCCGCGACAGAAAGACAAACACAGAGACACGCCTGAAGGGAGCTTGCCAGGCGTCACTTTCTTGGGGAGGTCCCCCGCTCCCTTCCCTCTTTGGGCCTGAATTGGGGAAGAGGATGTGAGAGGCAGGGCAGCCTCTCTGAAGCCGCTCGGGGGTTTTCCGTGGTTCTGCAGAGAGCAACAGGCCGTTCTCCCCTTGCTCATAGTGAAACTGTAGTGGACTGGAGGGGGGTCCCCACCCCAAAATAGCACCCCGGGCATGCTAGGTGGAGAGCCGAGCAATACCGGGCGGGTGTGCCCAGGGTCCCCAGCCGTTGTGCCGCTGATGCATAGCAAATGGACATCTGCACGGGGGGAAGGGAGGCGCACAGACAGGTGCAGAAATCTGCCCGCTCGGAAACTCAACGGTGAACAAAGGCTGCTGCAGGTGGCGACCCAAACCAGCCACGCAGAGGACCAGCTGCTCAGACGGGATGGCGGGAAGTTCCCTGGAGGCAGGAGGGCAGTCAAGGATGGCCACGGGGCAGGGGCAGGCCTCGTTGGGTCAAGGGGTTGGGGTGGCATTGGAGCCTGAGGAAGGGCTTGATACTGCAAAACCATAATAGTCAGAAGTGCACCTTCCATGTTCTGGAATGCTCTACAAACCAGCTTGGTGTCATGTTCCCTATAAAAGATATTATAGCATTGGGGAAAGTGCAGAAAAGGGCAACTAAGAAGGATAAAAGGGTTGGAACACTTTCCCTATGAAGAAAGGTTAAAGCGCTTGGGGCTCTTTAGCTTGGAGAAACGACGGCTGAGGGGTGACATGATCGAGGTTTATGGGATTATGCATGGGATAGAGCAGGTTGAGAAAGAGGTCCTTTTCTCCCTTTCTCACAATACAAGAACTCGTGGGCACTCCATGAAATTGCTGAGCAGTTGGGTTAGAACGGATAAAAGGAAGTATTTCTTCACCCAAAGAATAATTAACTCATGGAATTCACTGCCACAGGAGGTGGTGGTGGCTACGAACATGGACAGCTTCAAGAGGGAATTAGATAAGCATATGGAGCAGAAGTCCATCGGTGGTTATTAGCCACAAGGTATAGATAGGGATTCTGGGGCAAGTGAGGCTCTGTATTCTTGGTTCTTGGGGGGGGCCAAGAGTGGGAGGGCTTCTGGTGTCCCGGCCCCACTGCTGGACCTCCTGAGGGCACCTGGTATTTTTGGCCACTGTGTGACACAGAGTGTTGGACTGGATGGACCACTGGCCTGATCCAACATGGGCTTCTCTTATGTTCTTATGTTTGAGACTTACACTAGAATTGAGAATCGGGAGCCAGCTTTGAACCCCCACTCTGCCACGGGAGCTGTGGGGTGACCTTGGGCTAGTTGTCCGTTCCAGCCTAGCCTACCTGGCAGGGCTGTTGGGAGGATGAAATGGAGGAGAGGAGATGGACATTAGCCACTTCGGGTCCCCCCTGCGAGGAAAGGCTGGGGGGGGGGCATCAGTGAAGGGAACAACCGCCACTGACTCCGGTGCTGATTGTTCCCGAGGGGCCGTTGTGTGTGCCCCTTGCGGCAGGAACGAGCCACAGTTGTCGAGCAGCAGCTGAAAGGCTCACAAGATTTTATCCTAGCAAAGCTGATGCTGGAGGGAGGGTGGAATTAGGGTTCCCAATTCTTGACTGGAAAATATCTGGAGATTTTGAGGGGTGGATCCTGGGGAAGACGAGGTTTGGGGAGGGGAGGGGCCTCCTCGGTCTATAATGCCATCGCGTTTGCCCCCTGAAGCTGTCGTTTTCTCCAAGGGAACTGATCTCTGTTGCCTGGTGATCGGTTGTAATTCTGGGAGATCTCCAGAGCCCAACTGGAGGGTGGCAACCCGACAGCCCCCCCCCCGTGCAGGCCTTAAGAGCCTGAGAGTCTCTGAGGACATGAAGCAGCCCTTTTCTCCAGCGCAACTGATCTCTGTCACCTGGATCTCCACCTCAGCTTGCATTGGCCTCCTGGCATCCATGCAGCCTCAGCCACAGAATCACAGAATCATAGAGTTGGAAGGGACCTCCGGGGTCATCTAGCCCAACCCCAATCTAGTCCTTCTTCCCTTCTTAAGGATCTCAGGGAAAAGAAGGCAAGACCTCCTAAGTCTGTCTGGCCAGATGTGGAGGGGATGGAGCCCAGGACCTGCACAGAAGCCTGGTCATCCCTTGCCCTCAACCTCAGGTTGCCAACCTCCAGGTGGCAGCTGGAGTTCTCCCACAATTCTGACTGGTCTCCAAGCGACAGAGACCAGTTTCCCTGGAGAAAATGGCTGGTTTGGAAAGTCGACTCTATGGAATTCTACCCCGTTGAAATCCTCCCTTCCCCAAACCTCACCTGTCCCAGACTTCACTCTCCCCCCCCGCCAGCTTCCAGGAATTTCCCAGCCCAGAGGTGGCAACCTGACTCCAGCCTTGAGTGGGGCAAGCTGTGCTTGAGCAGCGGGGTCAGTACAGCTGGAGAGGGGGAGAGGAATCCTGCACGCTTCTCCACTTTTTCCTTTGCAAGGGCGACTTGCTACCCAGGGGTCTCCCGGGAAGGCGCTCGAGTGATTCTTCTTTCGAATAATCTCCGTATGAGGAGCTTCTGCTGTCTACTTCACTCTTTTGATTGACACTGGAGGCCCCACTGCGCATTCCTTTGCCATCTGCAGTGCCAGTTGTGTACCGGGGCCTCTTTTGTGGTAGCACCACCCCGGTATGTGCAGTGCCCTCCCTGGGGGGAATCCATCGCCATCGCTGCTCACAGGAAAGAGATGATGGCTTAGGAGGGCTTTGGAACTTTCTCGGATGTTCCCGTGGGTCCCCTGTTCTAGGTTGCTTTTCCCGTTTACCTCCTCTGTGATTTCAACATCTGTTGCCGTTTTAAATGAATTTAACCATTTCTTGTTTATGTTTATGTCGTTTTAATAATACGTTGTTAGCTGTTGCTGCCATAGAAAAACAGGATAAAAATATTTTGGGCGGAGGGAATTACCATTGGTCCTTGCTGCCGCTCCAGCAGGGAGTGCCTCTAAAATCAAACCTTCACAGGGCTGTGATTCATGCGGGTGTTTGCCTTAGCCCAGCCCAGACAGAAAAGCCCTGGCGTTGAGCCCCGCGCAGGCCTCCCCCTCTGGGGGGCTGTCCACGGGCTCTGCGCAGAGAGACCCACCACTTCTGCCTGGCTTCCCTGTTTGGGGAAGTGCAAAGGGGAAGTGGTTGGGAAATCAGGCCGGAATGGCTGATAGGGCAGGCGGAGCCGGGCTCAGCCACCAGCACAGATGGTTCCTGTCGGGGGAAGGAGAAGGGCGCAGCTGCCTTCCCGCCTTTGCCTCCTCCGCTATCACCGCCTTGCAGCTGTTTCACCTTCCCCTCTCACTGTGGGGCATGACCCTCCTTCCAGCTCTCGCAAGCAGCCCACGCCCTGTCCTGGGGCCTCCCTGACTTTCCAGCATGGGAACTCCAGGGGAACCAGGCCTGCAGACAAGGGGCCAAGGACGGTTGCCCGAAATCCAACCGACGAAGCTTTGCTGTCGTTGCACAGAATTTCTGCTGCTGTCTTTCTGCCGGTCATGCCTTTGAACTCAGAGAACTGGGCACGGGCCAGAGTTTTGCTAATCCTCTCTGGGAAGGGTTGCCAAGTCCAGGTTGGAAAAAACCTATAGGCTTTGGGGGTGGAGCCAGGAGAGGGCGGGGCTTGGGGAGGGGAGGGGCCTCAGCATGGCACAATGCCACATAGAGCCCACCCTCCCAAGCAGCCATTTTCTCCAGGGGATTTGATCTCTGTCCGCTGGAGACCAGTTGTGAAAGCGGGAGATCCCCAGGCCCCACCTGGAGGCTGGCAACCCTATCTCTGAGGGGTGCGGGGACTGCCAGGAGCAGATGAGGAATCAGGGCAGACCCTGCAACCCACCCCAGGCCTGCCTTGCAAGACTGTCGTTCTGAAGCTTTTCACGGCTTTTATGCCTCAGACTTTGGCAGGGCAGCAAGACAGATTTCAGGGCCCCAGGCTTCGAGCGAGCGGCTCTCTCTGCTCCTCCACCCCCTCTTTCCCCTGGAAGTCCCAGCCCCCCCTCCCTCTGTTGACACACACCAGGCTGAGCTGTTGACTCATCCCAAATATCAAACAGACTGTCTGGGCGCGGGAAGGGTCTTCCCCAAGGAAGACAGGTGTTAGCCGAAAGGGAACGGACCCTGCAAACACTGCACACGGCAGGACTCGAGTGGCACATCCTGGCGGAGCAGGTGGGAGATGCGCCTATTGGCCCAAGGCGGGGGTCCGGCGTGCCCCACCCGAAGACGAGCCGGAGGCTCGGCTGGCCAGACGGACCCCGCCTCAGAGGGCAAACAAGCTGGAAGGGGAGGGAAGCTGGCAAGGGAGCACCTGCCACTGGGGGAGGGAAGAGGAGGACCCGGACATTCCCCCTAAGTGCTTGGGGACAGCTTTTTCCAGCGAGAAAATGGCCGGGAAGGAAAGAGTTAAAGACCCCCCCCCACCCCACCCATACCCTCCTCTTCCTCGGTGAAGCAAAACTGGCAGCGAAATTTGCAAAAGAAAAGACGTTGTTTGAAATACACCTGCAACTGAACCGAGGAGCCGGTATGGGGGGGTGGGATTTGAACCAGGACGCCTGGCAGTGCTGGAATGTCCACCCCGCCCTGAGACGCAGGGCTCAACTGCACGTGGTGGCTGAGGGGACTGTGGGGTTCCTCACGTTCTCTTCTCCTTGAAACCTGCTTGCAGAGGGGCCTGGTTCTGGTTGGGGTCGCAGTCCAAGGGGAGGCGGTTTTGAGCCGCCCCCGCCCCCTTTCCATTCTGCCCCTCTGAAAGGGCTCTGCGGAAGTCCTCTTTGCCCGCCGGGCAGACATTCAGGTGGGCGGTCTTATTGCTCCGGCTAATCCGCCTCTCTGGATCCCTGAACCTCTGAGTCTGCCTGATACTCAGTCAGGGGCCACCAGGTCCTCAGGCTAAAGACTCTCCCCTCTGAAAGGCCTCGACTCCCCAGGGCCTTTCTCAGGGCCAGTGACCAGAAATCCTTTCACCGGAGTAAAGGTAAAGGTTTCCCTTGCTCGAAAGCCGGTTGAATCCGACTCTAGGGGGCGGTGCTCATCTCCATTTCCAAGCCGCAGAGCCAGCGCTGTCCAAAGACGTGGTCATGTGGCCGGCATGACTAAACACCGAGGCGCACGGAATGCTGTTACCTTAAGAACATAAGAACATAAGAGAAGCCAGTGTTGGATCAGGCCAGTGGCCCATCCACTCCAACACTCTGTGTCACACAGGGGCCAGAAATACCAGGTGCCGTCAGGAGGTCCAGCAGTGGGGCCAGGACACCAGAAGCCCTCCCACTGCTGCCCCCTCCAGCACCAAGAATAGAGGGCATCACCTGCCCCAGACTGAGAGTTCCCATCTATACCCTGTGGCTAATAGCCACTGATGGACTTCTGCTCCAGATGTTTATCTAATTCCCTCTTGAAACTGTCCGTGCTTGTAGCTGCCACCACCTCCTGTAGCAGTGAATTCCACCTTCTCACCAAACCAGAACCTATTTATCTACTTGCAATTTCTTGCGTTCGAACTGCTAAGGTTGGCAGGAGCTGGGGCCAGAGACAGGAGCTCACTCCGTCACGAGACACTCGGGTCTCCAACTTCCGAACTGCACACCTTCCGGTCTGCAGCTCAGCATCTTAACCACCGAGCCACCATGGCCCCTTTCACTAGAGCAGGACTCCCCAACCTTTTTGAGCCTGCAGGAGCCTTTGGAATTCTGACACAGTGTGGTGGGCACAGCCACAAAATGGCTGCCGCAATAGAGCTGCCACAGGACGTGGAGCCGGCCATAAAATGGCTTCCGCAACTTGACACTGCGAAGGTCCCTCTGTTGCAGGAGCAGCTGATGCCGAAGCAAGCTGTCAAAAAGATCTGCACAGCCAATCAAGTCTCCCGTGGCCAATTAGAAGCCTTGCTGGGCAAAAGCCCCACCTGCCCTCACCCACTTTCTAGAACACTTGGTGGGTCTCAGGAAAGGTGTCGGCAGACAGAATGGTGCCCACGGGCGCCACGTCGGGGACCCCTGCTCTAGCCAAAGCCTCTCCCTTCTGAAGGACTTGACTCTCCAGGGTCCGTCTCAAGCCTAGCTACCAGAGATCCTTGAACTAGAGAGGCTGGAGACCTCATGCTTGTGTGTCTCTCCTCCCTCTGAAGCACACAGAGAAGGAGAAGAAGGAGGAGGAGGAGAAGAAGAGATTGGATTTATTCCCCGCCCTTCACTACCCAAAGGAGTCTCAGAGTGGCTGACAAGCTCCTTTCCCTTCCCCTCCCCACAACAGACACCCTGTGAGGTAGGTGGGGCTGAGAGAGCTCCAACAGAAACTGCTCTTTTTCAAGAATAGCTATGCCAGAACTATGGCTTGCCCAAGGTCATCCAGCAGGTGCAAGTGGAAGGGTGGGGAATCAAACCCGGTTCTCTCAGATTGGACTCCGCACACTTAACCACTACATCAAACTGGCTCTCAAGAAGGAAGAAGAAGAAGAAGAAGAAGAAGAAGAAGAAGAAGAAGGAGGAGGAGGAGGAGGAGGAGGAGGAGGAGGAGGAGGAGGAGGAGGAGGAGGAGGAGGAGGAGGAGGAGGAGGAGGAGGAGGAGGAGAAGGAGAAGGAGAAGGAGAAGAAGAAGAAGGAGAAGAAGAAGAGGAGGAGGAGGAGGAGGAGGAGGAGGAGGATTTATACCCTGCCCTTCCCTTGGAGTCTCAAAGTGGCTTACAATCACCTTCCCTTCCTCTCCCCACAACAGACACCCTGGGGGGCAGGGTGGGGCGGAGAGAGCCCTGAGAGAACTGTGACTGACCCAAGCTGGCTGCATGTGGAGAAGGAGTGGGGAATCGAACCCGGTTCTCCCAGATTAGAGTCCACTGCTCTTAACCACTACGCCACAGTTGGCTCTGTGTTGTGCGGATAAAAGCAAGTAACTGTTGTTGTTTTCAGATGGAGCGCAACACACACACACACACAGAGTGGCAGGGCAGCCCATTTGCAGGCATCCGTGGCAAGGCTTGCCAAAGTGCACATGCCGGGGAAGTGAGATGCCGCTTGGATGCTGGCAAGAGAAGTGTGTATTTTATTGTCCAGGCGGCTCGGTGAAACTCCCGATTCCCTCGTGGCCCTCGGCGGTGTGATAGCTCCATCCTGGCCCGCCCCTGGCCCTGGCGGTGGCGCACAAATCCTGTTATCTCCGAGAGCACCAGCGCAGGCTGGGTGGGGCTGGGGAAAGGGAAGTGAGCAGGAGCGGGGTGGGCAGCCCCGCAGCCGCTGATAACAATACCCCCGTTTTTAGCCTGGGAACTTGGAAATGGCACAGGCCGCCAAGCCACTGGCTGCCTTCCCACGGTGCATCTCTGCCTTTCCATTCACAGAAGCCAGTAACTAGGAGCGGAGTGGGTGGGGGGCGCTGGGAGGACGTGGAAGTGTCTGACCTTGGGGGAGCCTGCATTCCCAGCGTCCTGTGCAGGGCGGCAAACCTCCAGGTGGTGCCTGGAGCCAGCTGTGGTGTTGTGGTTAAGAGCGGCGGACTCTGATCTGGGAGAACCGGGTTCGATTCCCCACTCCTCCTCCATATGCAGCCAGCTGGGTGACCCTGGGTCAGTTGCAGCTTCTATCAGGGCTCTCTTGGCCCCACCTACCCCACAGGGTGTCTGTTGTGGGGAGAGGAAGAGAAGAACTCAGAATACAAGAACTCAAGTGGGAACGCCGTGAAATTGCTGAACAGTCAGATTAGAACTGATAAAAGGAAGTCCTTCTTCACCCAAAGAGTGATTGACACATGGAACTCACTGCCACAGGAGGTGTGGTGGTGGCTACAAACATCAACGGCTTCATGAGGGAATTGGATAAACATACAGAGCAGAGGTCCATCGGTGGCTATTAGCCACAAGGGATAGGAACTCTCAGGCTGGGGCCAGTGATGCTCTGCCTTCTTGGTGCTTGGGGGGGGGGCAACAGTGGGAGGGGCTTCTAGTGTCCTGGCCCCCCTGCTGGACCTCCTGATGGCACCTGGTATTTCTGGCCACTGTGTGACAGTGTGTTGGACTGGATGGGCCACTGGCCTGATCCTAGACTGGCTTCTCTTATGTTCTTATGTGATTGTAAGCCACTCTGAGACTCCAAGCGAAGGGTGGGGTATAAAATGTAATCCAGTCTCCTCTCTTTCTCCTGACTGTAGCTTTCTTACTTCTTTTCCTTTCTGGATACATTCGTTTTTAGAAACGCGGCCTAAGAGAGGCACTCCTCTGACTCTCGTGTGACCTCTCTGCGCTCAGGGCACAGGCCGTTTGCTGGGGCCTTCCACTTTGTGGGGCTCAGTGAAGAGCTTATCCCCCGCCCTGTCCTATATCCATCTGGCGTGCCTCTTCGTTCCCACTCTCTGGGCTGGCCTCCTTTCCTCTGGCCCTGCCAGCGACTGAGTTCCTGACTTGCGGGCCAGAAAGGGTGGATAAAGCGGACTTCTAGCCTGTGACGCCTCACCCGGATCCTTGCCTAGCGAGGCTGGATTGACTGCTATTAATTCACCACCATTTGTTGCCCAGGGGCGGGAGGCGTGGGAAGCACCATGCCCGCTAGTGAGATCCCCATCCCTAGGGTGTAGGGTAGCCAGTGCCACCCACTGAAGGGCAGAGTCCTGGCAAGCAACCTGACTGCTGTTTGCTTGGGGACCCTGCTGCTCAGCCACAAAGGTGCTTTTGGGACCTAAATTGGAAGCTGTTCTAATTCAGCAACTCTGCATTTGGCACCAGGCACACGACTTTCATCTTTAGGGGCCTCACAAACACCTTTGTCTTCTGTCTATAGATCTTGCTGCTTCACCTTCCTTTTCTTGGTCCAGGATTCACTTCTTGGTTTGGTGTCGTGGTTAAGTGCACGGACTCTAATCTGGGAGAACCGGGTTTGATTCCCCACTCCTCCACTTGCACCTGCTGATGAGACCTTGGGTCAGTCACAAGTTCTGACAAGAGCTGTCCTTGAAAAAGAGCAGTTGCTGCCAGAGCTCTCTCAGCCCCACCCGCCTCACAGGGTGTCTGTTGTGGGGAGGGGAAAGGAAGGGAGTTTGTAAGCCGCTCTGAGACGCCTTTGGGCAGTGAAGGGCAGGGAATAAATCCAATCTATTATTATTATTATTATTATTATTATTATTATTATTATTATTATTATTATTATTATTGTTACATGTACCTCAATACTGTTCGACCTCTGAAGAAGGCCCCAGTAGGGAGAAAACGCATCAGGTCGTATGTCTTGGGCCTTGTGTTCAGGTCACTTGAACTTCTTAATGAGGCTTTCGTTGGGCTCGTGTATGTTTGTAACTGTCTTTCTAATAAATACATATACTTTTGTAGATTATAAGTTTCGACCAGGTTTTTAATATTGCCCCTTTATCAGGCTTCCTTCTTACCCTTGTGGTTCTTGATTCCAGTTTTTGGGTCAGGTCTGCTTTCCCCTCCCTGTGTCTTGCTGCTTTTGGCCAACCGGAGATGGCAGGGGTGGGAGAGCTCTGCTTCGCATTCCAGCGTCCCTCCGTCCAACATGCTGCAGCAAGGGACCTGAGTCCTCTAGTTCAGGACCAGCAGGAGGATCCAGAGGCTGGGATTGGCTCATGCCTCCTCCAATCAAACTGGAGCAGGCTCCATTTGGGATGGGCGGGGGATGGCCGGCCAGCCAGCAGGAGGTTGGATAAAGAGCCCATGTGGCCTTTGGCTATCCTTTCAAATCTCAGCCTGTCCAGGGAGCAACCTGGATTAAGTCGCTCCCTCCCTCTGCCTAGCCTACCTCACAGGGTTGTTCTGAGGGTAAAGTGAGCCCCCCCCAGAGTAAGGTTGGAATAAAAATGCAATAGAAGAAGAAGAAGATGTTGGATTTATATCCCGCCCTTCACTTGGAGTCTCAGAGCAGCTTACAAACTCCTTTCCTTCCCCTCCTCACAGCAGACACCCTGTGAGGCAGGTGGGGCTGAGAGAGCTTTGACAGAAACGGCTCCTTTTCAAGGACAGCTCTTGTCAGAACTACGGCTTACCCAAGGCCATCCAGCCAGGTGCAAGTGGAGAAGTGGGGAATCAAACCCGGTTCTCCCGGGTTAGAGTCTGCATACTTAACCATGACACCAAACTGGCTCTCATAGATAAAACGAAGAAGTCTGGGGTAGGGGAGTCAAAGCCTGAGAAGGGACCAGACAGCAGAAAAGACTCCGCGGGTGGTCAGGAGGAAGGGGGTTAGGGTCCTAAGGGGCAGGAGGCAGTTCCCATCAGGGGTGTTCCGAGGGCATTTGAGGCCATCCCGTAATCACCCCCCCTGCCGCTGCTTCTCTGCTCTTGGCTACCTGGTTGCCAGCAAGGGCCTTCTTGCAGCTCAGTTCGGAGCAGGGCTCTGCCAGAGACACCCTCCAGCCCACCCCCAGCTCTGAGACAGGACAAAGAAGAAGAAGAAGAAGAAGAAGAAGAAGAAGAAGAAGAAGAAGAAGAAGAAGAAGAAGAAGAAGAAGAAGAAGAAGAAGAAGAAGAAGAAGAAGAAGAAGAAGAAGAAGAAGAGATTGGATTTATTCCCCTTGCCCTTCACTACCCAAGGGAGTCTCAGAGCGGCTTACAAACTCCCTTCCCTTCCCCTCCCCACCACAGACACCCTGAGAGGTAGGTGGGGCTGAGAGAGCTCTTGACAGAAACGGCTCTTTTTCAAGAACAGCTCTTATCAGAACTACGGCTTGCCCAAGGTCATCCAGCCAGGTGCAAGTGGAGGAGAGGGGAATCAAACCCGGTTCTCCCAGATTAGAGTCTGCGCACTTAACCACGACACCAAAGCCCTCCCCCCCCACCCCGGCTGCACAGCCGTCCCTGCCGGGGTGCTGCAGAGAGAGGCCTGTGGTCCAAACACCTCGCCACTCCTCCTGGCAGCCATCCCAGCTGCACACTGTGGGCAGAAGGAAGGCTTCCCTTCCTTCAAGGCGTCCCCCAGATGCCCCTCACCATTGACTCTGAACACCGGCTGGAGCTGAATGTCTTCCTGAGGGCCAGTTTGGTGTCGTGGTTAAGGGCGGCAGACTCTAATCTAGGAGAACTGGGTTTGATTTCCCACTCCTCCACTCGCAGCTGCTGGATGATCTTGGGCAGGCCATAGTTCTGTCAGAGCCGTTCTTGAAAAGGAGCAGTTTCTGTCAGAGCTCTCTCAGCCCCACCTCACTCACAGGGTGTCTGTCTGTTGTGGGGAGGGGAAGGGAAAAGGAGTTTGTAAGCCACTCTGAGACTCCGAGTGAAGGGCGGGCTATAAATTCAATCTCTTCTTCTTTTTCTTCTTCTTCTTCTTCTAATGTGGGAGAACCGGGTTTGATTCCCCACTCCTCCACATGCAGCTGCTGGTGTGACCTTGGGCCAGTCACAAGTTCTCTCTCAGCCCCACCTACCTCACAGGGAGTCTGTCGTGGGGAGCAGAATCACAGAATCATAGAGTTGGAAGGGATCTCCAGGGTCATCTAGTCCAACCCGCTGCACAATGCAGGAAATTCACAAATACCTCCCCCTCCGCACCCATAGTGACCGCTCTTCCACGCCCAGAAGAGAAGGGAAGGTGATTGTAAGCTGCTCTGAGACTCCTTCAGACAGTGAAGGGTGGGGTATACATCCCATCTCCTCCTCTTCCTCTTCCTCTTCATCAGATGTGGCATCTGGGAGACCCTGCCTGGAACCTTCACTCGTGCCCTGAAGACTCGCTGAGTGACTGTGGGGCAGTCATGCGCTCTCAGCCTAACCTACCCAACAGGGTTGTTGTTGTGAGGATAAAATGGAGGAGAGGAGAATGCTATCAGCCGTTTTGGGGTCCCCACTGAGGAGAAAGGTCAGACAGACACAGGGTGCCAGTGAAGGGGACGGAGGGTTCTAGCAGGCACCCCGGTGTCTGTCCGAGACAAACCGTGCCACCTCTGGATTGGGAGGTGAGGGAAATTCTGCAAAACAAGATTGGAACACTTTCCCTATGAAGAAAGGTTAAAGCGTTTAGGGCTCTTTAGCTTGGGGAAAAGACGGCTGAGGGGTGACATGATCGAGGTTTATAAGATTATGCGTGGGATAGAGCAGGTCGAGAAAGAGGTCCTTTTCTTCATTTCTCACGATACAAGAACTTGTGGGCACTCCATGAAGTTGCTGAGCAGTCGGGTTAGAACGGATAAAAGGAAGGACTTCTTCACCCAAAGAGGGATTAACATGTGGAATTCCCTGCCACAGGAAATGGTGGCAGCTACAAGCATGGACAGCTTCAAGAGGGAATTGGATAAACATACGGAGCAGAGGTCCATCAGTGGCTATTAGCCACAAGGTCTAGATAGGAAGGAGCTGCGGTGGCTCAAGTGGTTAAGATGCTGAACTGCAGGCTGTGGAAGGTCAGTAGTTCAGCAGTTCGAGACCCGGGTGCCGCATGACGGGGTGAGCTCCCATCTCTAGTTCCAGCTCCTGCCAACCTAGCAGTTCGAAAGCAAGAAATTGCAAGTAGATAAATAGCTACCACTTCGGTGGGAAGGTAACAGCGTTCCGTGCACCTTGGTGTTTAGTCATGCCGGCCACATGACCACGGAAACATCTTCGGACAGCGCTGGCTCTTCGGCTTTGAAACGGAGATGAGCACCGCAACCCTAGAGTCGGATTTGACTGGCTTTCGAGCAAGGGAACCTTGACCTAGATAGGAACTCTCGGTCTGGGGCAAGTGAGGCTCTGTATTCTTGGTGCCTTGGTGGGGAGCAACGGGGGGGGCTTCTAGTGCCCTGGCCCCACTGCTGGACCTCCTGATGGTACCCGGTATCTTTGGCCACTGCGTGACAGAGAGTGTCGGACTGGATGGGCCATTGTCCTGATCCAACACTGGCTTCTCTTATGTCCTCATGTTCTTAAAATGCCTCATCTTGGACAGCATCCCCCCGCCCCCAGCCAAGTTTTTAAATCTGGTCACCTTGTGACTCAGAAGAAAGAGGAAGAAAGTCATGAGAACCCCCGGCATCAAATAAGCAGGCCGCGAGAGACCGCCGGCCGCAGCAAAACAAAAGCCGCTCTCCCCCCCCCCCCAAGCCGAACGCGCACACCCTCGCTCTCACACGCTCTTTTCCCGAGGAGACCGGCAAGGGGAACTTCCTGCCCCGCAGCCGTCACCCCGCCGGATGCGGCTGCAAGTGGCGATAAGTCGGGAGCAAGAGGGAGCACTCTCCCCGGCCCACCGGCTCCTTCCAAGTCCCTTATCTCCTCCGCACATTCCGCCCCGAATTAAAAAGCTGGGCAAGGAGGCCGCTTCTGTTTCCAGCGACATTAAAAGGCAGAAACCTGCCCTCTGCCGCCGCCTGCCTCCTGGGATTAGCTGCCAGCAGGATTTAGACGCTGAGATTAGGACAAACACAGCCAGGCGTGTGGGGAGGGTGGGGGGACGATGCACATTGAGCACACACACACACACCGCATACAAATGGCACACACAAGCGGGGCCGGCAGCTGAGGGGGCGAAGGACGCCAGGTGGGGTCCACAGCTGGGAGTGCGTGCGGTTCAGCTGCGTGCAATATGGGGACACCGGTACATGGACCATCAGGAAGTGTGGTGCAGTGGTTGTAGCTGGCCCTCGGGGACCCAGCTTGGCATTCCTCTAGGCCACAAAGCTCGCTGAGGGATGTGCAGCTGCTGGCGTGACCTCGGGTCAGTCATAAATTCTTTCAGAGCTGTTCTCTCAGGGGCAGTTCTCGAGAGAGCTCTCTCAGCCCCACCTACCTCCCAAGGTGTCTGTTGTGGGGAGAGGAAGGGAAAGGAGATTAGAAGTCACTCTGAGATTCCTTCAGGTAGTGAAGGGCGGAGTATAAATTCAATCTCCTCCTCCTCCTCCTCCTCCTCCTCCTCCTCCTCCTCCTCCTCCTCCTCCTCCTCCTCCTCCTCCTCTTCTTCTTCTTCTTCTTCTTCTTCTTCTTCTTCTTCTTCTTCTTCTTCTTCTTCTTCTTCTTCTTCTTCTTCTTCTTCTCCTCCTCCTCCTCCTCCTCCTCCTCCTCCTCCTCCTCCTCCTCCTCCTCCTCCTCCTCCTGCCTGAGGAGCATGGAAATCCTCTGCCCTTGTGGTAAAATGTGGATGTGTGGGGAGAACACGCTGGGTGCCCCAGAGCCAGAGGAGATAATAAGCATCACAACATTATAATGTTGGGGCCCTGCGTGATTTGGGCCATTTCCAGGCCGCTGCTTAAATTTCGCAACCTCCACCCAGGCCTCCAGAGAGGAGAGGCCTTCCAGCTCCCTTTCCTTTCCCTCAACCAGGGTGGGCCAGATCCGTGGCTGATTCCTCAGGCACCTCTGCGGAAGACCCCCCCCCCACTGCCGCCGTGGTGGAGGGGGGAGAGGACTTGGTGGAGGGGGGAGAGGACGCGCAGAGTGTCTGTCGCGGAGGGGGGGTTGATAGATTAATGCCACCGGCTCTTTCATTATTTTTTTTTAAACTTCCACTTCCGAGCGGAGGGATGCCGCTCGAATCCCAATCAGCGCTCTGCTGTGTACTCAGAACCCTCTGATCTCTGCAAACAACTTGGAGTGGGAGCTGTCGAGGGAGGCAGAGCGATGAGCAGGCACGGGAGGCAGGGAGAGGAGGAGAGGCCCCGGGGTGGCCGGTCTGTTCAAGGAGGGCAGGGGCCAGTTCTGGGCACACGTCTGCTGGCTCGGTCTCTGCAACGATCGCTGCGCGTGCAAGACAAGCGTTCCCCAAAGCGGGCTTTTGCACCCTTTCCGAAAATGCAGCCACAGAAACTATTTGAGAAAGGGGAAGGGTCTTAAACCCTAATTCTCCCCCCGCCCCATTGCTTTGGGGCTAGGAACATGCTAGCCTGCTCTTGTCTGATATCAGAAGTTAAGCAGGGCGGGCCACGGTTAGTATTTGAGTGGGAGACCAACAAGGAAGTCCAGGGTCACTACGCAGAGGCAGGCAAAGGCCAGCCACCTTTGAACGTCCCTTGCCTTGAAGACCCCACAGGTGATCGCCATAGAGAAGCCAATGTTGGATCAGGCCAATGGCCCATCCAGTCCAACACTCTGTGTCACACAGTGGCCAGAAATACCAGGGGCCGCCAGGAGGTCCAGCAGTGGGGCCAGGACACCAGAAGCCCTCCCACTGTTGACTCCCCCCCCAAGCACCAAGAATACAGAGCATCCCTTGCCCCAGACTGAGAGTTCCTATCAATACCTTGTGGCTAATAACCACCAATGAATCTCTGCTCCATAGATTTATCCAGTTCCCTCTTATAAGAACATAAGAGAAGCCAATGCTGGATCAGGCCAATGGCCCATCCAGTCCAACACTCTGTGTCACACAGTGGCCAGAAATACCAGGGGCCGCCAGGAGGTCCAGCAGTGGGGCCAGGACACCAGAAGCCCTCCCACTGTTGTCCCCCCCCCAAGCACCAAGAATACAGAGCATCCCTTGCCCCAGACTGAGAGTTCCTATCAATACCTTGTGGCTAATAACCACCAATGAATCTCTGCTCCATAGATTTATCCAGTTCCCTCTTATAAGAACATAAGAGAAGCCAATGCTGGATCAGGCCAATGGCCCATCCAGTCCAACACTCTGGGTCACACAGGGGCCAAAAATACCAGGTGCCCTCAGGAGATCCACCAGTGGGGCCAGGACACTAGAAGCCCTCCCACTGTTGACCCCCCCCAAGCACCAAGAATACAGAGCATCCCTTGCCCCAGACTGAGAGTTCCCATCTATACTTTGTGGCTAATAGCCACTGATGGACTTCTGCTCTGTATGCTTATCCAGTTCCCTCTTGAAGCTGTCCATCCTTGTAGCCGCCACCACCTCCTGTGGCAGTCAGCCGCAACTTGAGGGTGTGGGGGGGAAACACCCTGCTACCAATTGACACCTCTACACTGCTAGAGGTGAGCCCCGGGGGATCTTTTCCGGTGTCCCCAAAGATGGGTGTAGATTTGCCCTTGGCAAGGGACCACGGCTAGCTCCTCCTCTCCCCTGTCCTTATCTTCAGCCTTCTGCTCTGAACATCAGAATTCAGATAGGGGACATCACGTAGATGCGATGCTGGCCACACCAATATTGTCCCCCTGCCGAATATGCAAAGCATTGAGTGGGGGGCATTAAAGACCAGGCCACTTTTCAGCCGGAGGCTTGTGGGACGGCTCACACAGCCAGAAAGCCGGGACTGGGCTCTTGGCAAAGGGTGACCTATTAAAACCGGCCCCATTGCTCTGCACCGTCCAGTCCAGCCAGGATTAAAGGGCAGATGGATGAGGCATGAGAGGCACCCGCCCTTGCCGGGATCCCCTGGCTAAGGAGCAAATCGCTTGTCTGCCACGCAGCACAAAGGCAGGAACCCCTGGCAAAGCGCATGTGCGCACGCCCCCCGCCACCCTGTCCCCAATTTCGGAGGACCGTCCCGACACACTTCAGAGACGGACAGATGAGTGGGTCTCGGGATCTGCTTAGTGTTAAAAGGATCCGTATGCCGCCAGCAGCCCCTTCCCAAGCCCTGCTGAGAGACGCCATATGTCTGGCAGCCCCACGGGGGAGAGAAAAACAAGGCCCTGCTCTGTCCCCTTAGGGGTCAGCCCCGAGTCAGGACGCAGCCCGAACGCCCCCTCCCTCCACCACCTGGGCGTAAAAGCTGCAGGGAAACTCCTCGGGTTGGCAGGAACCGAAATTATCCTGTGTTGTTGTTTTTTTCCTGGGAAGGACAGAAGCTTTTGTTTAATAACAAAGGGGGAGATTCCTCCCCCCACCCCGCCCTGCAAAGCCCCCTTCTAGGCAAGGATGATTTGCATAGAGGGAGTTCATTTTAACACGTATGTCACTGGAGAGGTTGGGGAAGAGGGGCCTTCTCTTCAAAAATATCAGAGCGCTCAGGAGAGGGTGGAGAAGTTGACAGGACACCGGGCCCTTAATCCCCAGAGCTCAGTTCTGGCACACGGAGCCATCAATCATGTGTCTGGGTGACTGACAGAAACTCATTAGACCTTGTGTCGTCGTCGTCCCCCCGCCTCCACTCTGCCTGCCCACTCCCTGTCCCGGAGCTTCGGCACCTCTGTGGGCAGAGGAACTGGAAGGGAAAGGCGAGAAGGAAGTCGGTTCCCAGTTTCTTAATCCTGGCCCATTCAGCCACAGATACTGGTGATGCTTAAAAAGCTCTGTGCCCCAAAACAAAGACTTGGACCACCGCAAAGTCATATGCTGACAGGTTCGGGGGGCTCAGCCCTGCAAGAGGGCCTCTGCCATTCCCAGGTCCGACAGCTGATTTTAGCACAAAATGGTCCAAGGAGAACCCATGACTCGCTTCTCACACTGTGAACTTTGTGGTCTGTTGAAATTGCTGAAATCAGGTTCCACCTACAAAGCTGGCAAACTGAAGAAGTCGAAGGAAACGCAGCTTCCAAGTATCTAGAATGGGCGTCTTTGCAAAGGCTGTTTGGAAAATGTTATGACTGTGTGGACTCCTCCTATCAAGTTACACTGACTACATGGACTTTATGTCTTATCTTCAAAGGAGGAAATATTGTACCTTATGCCTTATTATAGTTACAGTATGCATGAATGTTGTCGTGACACCACCAACTTTATAACTGTGTAGTATATTGTTTTGACAATCTTTGATAGTATTTTCTACTAGTGGAATTTGTATATTTGGGGACTCCTGTGACACTACTCTTTCCCCCTTGTTTGGATTTGCTAGAAAACATGAAGTTTTAGAAATAGTAGCTGCACCCCAAAAGAAGATTTGGAGCTCCTGAATTATATACCTCCAGCAGGGCCATTTTTGGGCAGGAACAAGAAGGGAGTCCCGGCTGGCTCCCGAGTTGCCCACGCCCATCCGGAACTTATTAGCATAACAGGCCACACCCAACAGCAGAAATTCATTAGGATTGGCTACATTTGGGGTGTGTGGCCTAACATGCAAAGGGTTCCTGCTCCAAAAAAAGCCCTGGGTTTTGACAACAAACAAGGTAAACAGAATAAGCAGCAAAAGGTGGGTGTGGCTGGATGACCACACTCCTGGTATCATGGGGTATGTGGCCTAATATGCTAATGAGTTTCTATTGTTGGGTGTGGCCTATTATGCTAATGAGTTTCTAATTATGCTAATGACCTCCAGACTCTGGGGACTGCATCCTAGGAGGGAACATAGTCTGTGGGCCATGGGTTTCAAAATCAGGCACACACACCAAACACACACCTGGCATTTCCTTGATTTGTGTCATAAAGAAGTTCTGTCACAGGACTGATCAAGGCCTCGGGAAGCCACAGCCAGGCAGAAGGGAGAGTATGTTTGCCAACCTCCGTGGGGCCCGGAGAACTCCCAGAGCTACAACTGAACTCCAAACAACAGAGATCTCTTCTCCTGGAAAAACTGGCTGCTTTACAGTCTATGGCATCATACCCCACCGAAGGCCCTCCCCTTCCTGAACCCCTTCTTCTCTAGGCTCCACCCCCAAATCTCCAAGGATTTCCTCACCTGGAGCGGGCTACCCTGAGAGAACTCCTCTGCTAGCCTGATGGTCCATTGGCCTCAAAACCACTTGGTTAAAGAGATCCCTGATGCATAGAGGGCTTGTGGCTCAGCAGTAGAGCAGCCGGTTTCGTTTGCATGAGCAAGGTCCCATGTTCAGTCCCCAGCACGTCCAGTTTGAAAGAGGTTCCAGTCGTAGGAGGTAATGTGAAAGCCCCCTGAACCCTGAAGCAACAAGCGTTTGCGTCTTCTTGTTGCAAGGGAAGAGCGGCTTCATTTTTAAGCAACTCCAGTGTTCCCTCCAAGCTGGGTTGGTGTGAGCTAGCTCACAGTTTTTTAGCCTCCAGATCACACATTTTTTGTCTCAGCCCAGGAAGGAGGGCTCCAGAGCAAACTAATTTATGCAGCAGCCAAATTGCTCGCTCACAACTTTGATGCCAGCGGCTCGCAAAGTAGAATTTTTGCTCACAAGTCTCCATAGCTTAGAGCAGGGGTGTCAAACTCATTTGTTATGAGGGGCTGGATCTGACATAAATGCGACCTTGTTGGGCTGGGACATGTGTGTCATAAAATGTAATGCCAGGGAGCGGAGGTATATACTTCATAAAGGACACAAACACAAAGGGTTTTTTTTAACTTAAAATAAAATCATGCTTAAAACATGAGCACTCTTGCCATATTTTGTTTATTTAACAGCGTCCGATAACGGACACCCCTTGCTCTGAATTAGTGCATCAAAACGTCTGTGCTGTTGCAATCTTGAGTATGCCGTTCAGGTGTGTCTCTGTAAGCTGCAAACCTACGATGACGCAGCAGCAGCAGCAGAACTGGAAGAAGAAGCAGAAGACAGCCACTGCTGGATCTCCTGATGGCACCTGGTATATTTTGGCCGCTGTGTGACAGAGTGTTGGACTAGATGGGCCATTGGCCTGATTCAACATGGGCTTCTCTTATGTTCTTATGTTCCACTGTGGGCCTGATAGCAGCTCTCCAGGGGCCTGATCTGGCCGCTGGGCCACATGTTTGACACCCCCCGGCTTAGAGGGAGCGTTGTTTGTGACTGTTTTTGCACTTTGAAACTTCATCCCACAAGGACCAGACGCTCTGCAGGGGTGATCCCCCTCACAGGCTTGGCGTGCCAGTTTAATCTTTGGCACCTCCAGCCGCAGAAGAGGAAGAAGGAAGAGAGCCCCCCCTCCCCACATTTCAATATGAGACCTACTCCTGGAGTTTCTTTCTTCAGGTTGTAAGGACCGTCTTGGTTGGGAGGGTTGCCTGCAGTTGTCAAAGCGTGATTCTCTGGAAACGTTTTAGGGAAGTGATAGCAGAGCTTCTCCGGGAGTTATTAAAAGCACACGTGTCGGGAGCCGCCTTCCGCAGAGTCTGGCCCTTGGTCCCCTGAGTCCATTCTCACCTTCCACAGCTGGAAGTGACTCTCCAGGGTCCGAAGCCAGGGCCCAACCATGAGGCCTTCCACCTGCAAGGCGTGCCCACCCTATGGAGCTCGGCCCCTCCGCCCGTCCAGCCACCTTGATGGTGATGAAAGAGAGTCTCTTGACTGCTGATTCGACTTCACCTAGGCAACAAAGAAGGTCCCTTCCTGCAAGCACCTGCAGATGGCACAGGAAAGCAGGTAAGGTTGCGGCTCCCGCAACACGGGGTGCCCCTCCCACACCAATGCAAACTGGAAAGCCCTTTGGTGGTTGACTGGTTACCCTCCTTTTCCAACCGCCCTCTGCTTTGGAGTGTTGGAAATCCTTCAGGCGATGCATTAGGGCCCTGTGAAGAACATCTCTCCCCTGTGGTTGATTCACTCTCTCATCTCCTTCCTTCCCAAGGGGGAAAGAAATGCTGGGAAATGCAGGGAAACACTTTGATTGGCAAGATGATGCAGCTGGAAGTTTATGCCTTCAGACTGTTCTTAAGCTTCACCGGTCCCACAGTCTTGGGAGTGCCCACACAGGCAAGACAACCGGGTTAAAACCGAGCCAAGAACCACGGTCCACTGAGTCTAGCACTGGAAAGCTGGCAAGCACAGCACAGAAGGTGAAACCTCCCTCTAGGGCTGCTCCCGAGCAGGTAGCATTCAGAGGGTTACTGCCTCTGAACATGAAGGTTCCCATCAGTCATGGTACCTAATAGCCATGGATAGATCTCTCCTCTGAATATATTTCACGCTTTTTTCAGTGGTGGAAGGGAAGGCGACAGGGTCTAGACCAGGGTTGTCGAACTCATTTGTTACGAGGGCCGGACCTGACATAATGAGACCTTCCTGGGCCGGGCCGGGTGTGTCATAAAATGTAATGCAGGTAGCGGAGATATAAACTTTATAAAGGACACAAACACATAGGGTTTTTTTTAACTTAAAATAAAAACATGCTTAAAACATCAGCACTCTCTGCAATATTTTGTTTATTTAACAGTGTCTGATAACTGACACCTCTTGCTTGGAATTATTGCATCAAAATGTCTCTGCTGTTGCAATCTTGAGTATGCCGTTCAGGTGTGTATCTGTAAGCTGCAGGCCTACGATGACGCAGCAGCAGCAGAACTGGAAGAAGAAGCAGGAGACAGCCCGTTCCACTGCGGGCCTGATAGAAGCCCTCCGGGGGCCTGACCCGACCCCCGGGCCACATGTTTGACACCCCTGATCTAGCCCAATCTCATCAGCTCTTGGAAGCTAAGCAGGGTTGGTACTTGGATGGGAGACCACCAAAGAAGGCTCTGCAGAGGAAGGTGTAAGGCCCTGGCAAGCCACCTCTGCTTCTCAGTTACCTTCAAAGCTCCCTGCTGGGGGCACCATAAATCTCGGATGGGAGACCACCAAGGAAAGCTCTGCAGAGGAAGGTGATGGCCAACCACCTCTGCTTCTCCCTTGCCTTGACAGTCCCCGACATGAGTCAGTTGCACTTACATAGACACACAAATCATTGGCTATTGCTAAATCCTGCGGCAATGACTTCTCCAAATCAGTTATTCTTGGTTGTTTTCTTTTTGGCCGGCCTGAACTTCCTGCCCTTCAGCCTCAAGGGGTGCCCACAAATCCTGGGATTATGGGGGAGGGAGAAAAAGTTCTCTCTGTCCACTTTCTTACACCAGGCCTAATTTTAAAAACCTAAGTCTAGTGGAGGTGAGCATAAGAACATAAGAGAAGCCCATGTTGGATCAGGCCAATGGCCCATCCAGTCCAACACTCTGGGTCACACAGTGGCCAAAAATACCAGGGGCCATCAGGAGGTCCAGCAGTGGGGCCAGGACACTAGAAGCCCTCCCACTGTTGACCCCCTCCCCCAAGCACCCAAGAATACAGAGCATCCCTTGCCCCAGACAGAGAGTTCCTATCTATACCTTGTGGCTAATAACCACAAACGGACTTCTACTCCATATGCTATCCATAAGAATCTAAGAGAAGCCAATGTTGGATCAGGCCAATGGCCCATCCAGTCCAACACAATGGCCCACTCCAGTCCAACAGTGGCCAAAAATACCAGGGGCCATCAGGAGGTCCAGCAGTGGGGCCAGGACACCAGAAGCCCTCCCACTGCTGCCCCCCCCCAAGCACCAAGAATATAGAGCATCCCTTGCCCCAGCCTGAGAGCTCCTATCTACACCTTGTGGCTAATAGCAACTGATGGACCTCTGCTCCATGTGGTTATCCAATTCCCTCTTGAAGCTGTCCATGCTGGTAGCCGCCACCACACCTCCTGTGGCAGTGAATTCCATGTGTTAATCCCTCTTTGGGTGAAGAAGAACTTCCCTTTATCCGTTCTAACCCGACTGCTCAGCAATTTCATGGAGTGCCCACGGGTTCTCGTATTGTGAGAAAGGGAGAAAAGTACCTCTTCCTCTACCTGCATAATCTTGTAAACTTTGATCATGTCACCCCTCGGCCGTCGTTTCTCCGAGCTAAAGAGCCCCAAGCGCTCTAACCTTTCTTCATAGGGAAAGAGTTCCAATCCTTTGATCATTCCAGTTGCCCTTCTCTGCACTTTTCCCAATGCTCTAATATCCTTTTGGAGATGTGGTGACCAGAACTGTAGACAGTACTCCAAACGAGGTCGCACCAATGATTTATACAGGGGCATCTTGACACTGGCTGATCTGTTTTCAATCCCCTTCCTAATAATCCCCAGCATAGCACTGGCCTTTTTTATTGCCGTTGCACACTATTGCAGCATGGATGGAAGTCCCCATGACGTGTGAGGCCTGGCTTGGAAGGGGTGCTGAGAACATCCCGGCCCTGAAGAAAGCATTGTGGGGCCTCCCTGAGAGAGGGGGTGGGCACACCAACAACACAAGTGCCCTTAGTGGGAGCATGGCAAGCAGCCATGTACCACCAGAGTGGAGTAGCCCCGATTCCCCTCTGACGTCTCCGGGGACGCTGAGGGGCACTGATGGGGCCTGGATGGCAGCACATGACCTCAGCATCCCCCCCGTGGGGCAGCAGCTTGGCCACTCCTGGATGAAAACTGTGGTGGCGAAGCGCTACAGAAGTCGCGCATGCATCTGGCCTGCAACATTCCTGCACAGCTCCAGAATAAAACCAGCTAAGGCAGACTCTTATTTCTCCCAGTGGTAAATTACGGCCTCGGTCAGCTCAGATTAGAGCCCTTGCGCGTAAATCAGGGGGCCAGAGAGACCTGGGCTGCCCGGGCTTGCATTCCCCGGGCCGAGGGGAGAAGCAAACGGGTCCTGTTACCTTCTGCGCCCCAAGGACCTCCCTTTCGCCTGCCAAAGAGGGCCCTCCACCTCCACAGGGCCGGGCCTGGGGGGGGCCCTCCTGGTGCTCTGAGAGGCTGGCAAGGCCAAGATGAAACTTCTCCCCTGGGAGGGGCTCCTCACCCGCCCTTGACAAAGCCCTTTTGTGATCCCGGGCCTCAGTCGATCGCTGCTCCCTGGGCAGCAGGAGGCCTCTGGATCTGTATCGGCAGGATATGGATGGCTGGGGTCATGCCTTGATTCGCACACGCAGCCGCCTCCCTCTGTTGCAGATCAGAGCAGCACGGACTGGGGGGGGGAATTCCCAAAGACCCCTGGCTCATTGAAGGCTCCGCAAGGGGGTTTTGCTGCCCCCCACCCCCATTATTTTGTCAGTTGCAGTGTGGCATAACGCTAGATGTTTGGAAGTTGATCTTTCTTTCGTAGCTCAGCTTATTTTCTTGTCCTTAGTGTCCGAGTGCCTGCGTCTCAGTCTTGATTCTTGGACCCCATCGCCCCCCCCCCAGATTGGAATTATCACCCACAGAGGTGCATCGGAAAGGCGGCTGCAGGGTACCCCAAAGGGCAAGCCATGTCTCTGGTCCCCTCCAGGACTCGCGCATGGTTCAGGCTGGAGGCTCTGGGATCTTCTCGACTCCTGGGTCATTGCCCGGTAGGAGCCTAGGACACACGCAATGCTGTGGAGTCCTGTGAGCAAAAATTCTCCTTTGTGAGCTCCTGGCATTGAAGTTGGAAGCAGGTGATTTGGCTACTGCATAAGTTAGTTTGTTCTGGAGCCCTCCCTTCCTGAGCTGAGACAAAAATGTGTGAGCCGGAGGCTAAAAAAACCCTGTGAGCTAGCCCACAATAACTCAGCTTAGAGGGAACCCTGGGCACAAACCCAGTGAATGTCGAAACAGAGTTTCACATCCTGAAGGGAAGCAAGAAAAAGAGGCCCTTGTTTCAAAGTGTTCAGTCACCCTGCGCTCAGTTTGGATCAGCTCACAGTGGCGGGTGTTACCATTTTGGTGTTTTAGGGCCAGGAGTCGCCCGGTGCCCCTCCAGCCCCTGCCCCTCCAGAAGTAGCCTGCCTCACCAGCTGACTTCCATAGTTCAAGCTGCCCTTAAAGAAATAGGAGGAGGCCAGGCTGGGGTTTCTGTGACCAGTTGGCAGCCTTCTTGCGTCTTCAGGCTGTTTCCACACACGAGCAGGACAAAGATAACGCCACGGGCGGCATCCCGTTCCTGACACCTGTCTGGGGTTTTGCACGAAACAACGTTAGTGGCTTGGATACCAGCAAGGAACGGATTTGATTGATGGACCTTTTGACTGACACGTCCCGCCAGCGTCTCCTATCCAGACCGGCATCCCTGCAAAGCATAATCGGCACACAAACTTTCACTGGCAGGACCCCGCTGGCGGCACCAACAGTTTCCCCCTGTCAGCCAGGCCTGAATCAGAAACGATATCTTCCTCTGCAAGAAAACACCTGATAACTCCAGAGTGGGGGAGCCATGAATAAGTTATCCATCTCTTTTGCGTGGGGAGATAAATGTCATATCGGGCGGAAAGCAAGCGGCATTCAGCGGCTGCCCGCAGCTCCCTATCAGCTCCCCGAAGGCCGAGGGACACAGGCGGTGGCTGGGGCCTGCAGACAAAGGGGCTGCGCCTGCCTCTTCGGGGGGGGGGATGGCTCAGGAAATGTCACCTCTCCCTGCAGATGGCAAACAGCAGCCACTGGTCCCCTGGCCTCACAGCAGGCGGGGGCGGGGGAGGCACTTTCAAGGGTTCAGGGTGGGTGGCTCAAAAGGAGGGCCCCAATCCCAAAGGCGTCCTCCTGCCCCACACTGGGTTTCCCTTTCATCCCTGCAAAAGTTGTCCCAAGCGTCCAGAATTTGAGAGCCCGGAGATTAGTCATCATATGTGTCTCCCCGTCTCTTGCTTCCCGGATAGAAATCTTTTACCAGCTTCCGTCTGATCCCAGAACAAAAAACCTTGCTGGTGCCCGAGAGTGTGCATTTCATGCAGCATCCAGGCCTGGTTCTCTTCTGCGCCCGGAAGACTTGCTGTTGGTGGCAGAATGCCTCTGAGCATGCACCGAGTGCTTTACTGTCCTCCCTGAATAACTACAGCCTGATTGGCTTGTCTGGGCTGAGGCCCCTGGCTAGAGGGGAGGGCGGCCAGTCTGACATGACATGCCGCCTCTCCCCCCCCCCACGATTTGCAAAAAAGGCCGTAAGCCCAGACTTCCAGGCAGCAAGCATTTATCCTCCCAAGCACTGGATGGATTCCTGGTGGTTCTCTACAGCAGCAGCAGCCTTGCCCACTGAAGGAACTCCGGGGCCCACAACGTATTGAAGAGTTTAATGTGGTCAAACAGCTTCTGACGGCTCATGGGCCTGCTTGCGCGCGCACGTGTGCCCGCACAGAGGTTTCCTTGGGGCTACTGTTGCCTCTTGGCCAAAAGGTCCGGCGGTTTCCCGCTGAACCGGTTTGTCCGAAGGGAAGGGGGATTTGCACCCAGCCCCGACTTTCACCGCCTTCTGCAATGCCGAGCCGCTGGGAGGAAAACGGGGGGGGGGGCTTTTCGGGCCAGAAGCCCCGCAGGGCTCCCCTTCCCGCCGGCCAGCCCACCCCGCCCCCCCCCCCCGCGCGTGTGTTTCGCAGCAGCAGCAGCAGCAGCACATCTCTGGCCGGCTCCGCGAAGGAAGCTCCGGAGAAGCGGCGGAGGGGCGGTCGGCGTCCGAGGCCCCCGGGCAGCAGCGGGCGGGTCACCTTGCGGCGGGGCCGGGCGTCGGCGGGCCGGGGCCTCCAGTCCTCCTCGGGAGCCGGGCCGAGCGGGGCGGGAGGCGGCGGGGCCGGCGGGGCTTGCAGCAGGGGTGGAGCGCCCCCTGCCGGGAGCGGCGGGAGGCCCTGGCGGAGCCGGCGCTCCGCCCGCCCGCCCAGTCGCCAGCGCAGCCCGCCGCAGCCAGGCGAGGAGCGCAGAAGCCGAGCGGGAGAAGCGCGCGGCGGTCGGAGGCAGGCAGGCAGGCGGGCGGGCGGGCGGGCGGGCGGGCTGCCTCGCTGGCCGGGAGCCTCGCTGGCCGGAGCCCGGGCGCGGGACGAGCAGCAGCAGCAGCAGCCGGAGCGGGAGCAGCTCCAGAAGCAGGAGGAGCCGCAGCAGCAGCAGCAGCAGCGCGGACGCCCCGAAGGCACCGCCGCCCCTGCCATGTCCGCTGCCGCCGCCGCCGCCGCCGCCCCAGCCTCGCCGCCGGGCCGGAGAAGCAGCCGGGAGCGCGGCGCCCGCCGGGGGCTGCCGACGAGGCGCTGAGCGAGCCGGGCGGAGGAGCCGCCGAGAGTCCCGCGCGCGCGCGCCCGCCCGCCCGCCGGGGGAAGGAAGGAAGGAGGGAAGGAAGGAAGGAAAGGAAAGGAAGGAGGGACTTGGCGCCGCTGCCCGCCGCCGCCGCGAGAGCCCACGCCGCCGGCCCCTTCTGGAGCGCTCTGCCAGGCGGAGCGGGGCCGCCGGGACGCTTGTTGGACGGCGCCGGGCTAGAGCCGAAGGAGGCAGAGGAGGACGAGGAGGGCGGCAGCGGAGGCTCCCTGGCCGGATGGCCCCCCGAAGGGGCACACGGCCGCCCAGGCTGCAGTAGCGCGCAGGCAGCCTCGCGAGGAGGAGGAGGCGGCGGCAGAAGAGCCGGAGGAGCGGCGCGCCGTCGAGGAAGGCACCCAGGCGACCCCCGGCGCCGCTCGCTTGGCCCCATGGCCCCCGCGGGGCGGCGGGCGTGAGCGGGCGGCGAGAATGCCCAGTCCGGCGGCGGCAGCGCGGCGTCTGCCCGGGCAGGCGGAGGGCGGCGGCGGCGGCAGCAGCAGGTGAAGGGCCCGCGAGGCGCCGGCCGCGCCACCGACCAAAGAGCCCCCGTCCGGAGCCGCCGGACTTCCCCCGACTCTGCCGCCGCGGACGCCGCCGCCGCGCATTCTGGACGGAGAGCAGGCAGCGACCCCGCGGCCGGCGGGCGGACAGGAGCGCGGGCTCGGGCAGGGCAGGGCGCCGGCCAGGGGCGCCCCCCTCGCGGCGCTCGCCTCCCCGGGAACCGGGCGCCCCCCGCCGCCCGCGCTGGACCCTTGGGACCCCGCCAAGCCCCTGTGGATTACTCGGCTCCCCCGGGGGGGCTCTTCGCGAGCGCCGGACGCCTCGCCGCCGCCCGTGGCTTCTCCGGGGACCCTTACCTCACCCCGCCACCGACCTCAGGACTGTAAGTGCGCCGCCGGCTCCGGACGGGATGGGGGCGGCGGGGGGCGGCGCGTGGGGTCGCTGGGTCCCGAGCTTGACTAGAAGAGTCCGGAACCCCCCCTTTTCATTTCTCTCTTTTTGACCTCTCGGGGGAGGCGCGGCCCGGAGGAAGGGTCCCCGGGGATCTCGGGGGCTGCGCCTCGGGGGTGGCTGCGGGCGCCCCGGGTCCTTTCCCTGCTCCGCCTCTGCTCCGATCGCCGCTGGCCGGGGTCTCCCGGATCTTGCCGCTTCCGAACAAAGGCGGAGGGGAGTGGGTGTGGGGGGGGCGCACACACACACGTGTGGCCAGATGTGCGCCTCCTCCGAGCCTGCCGTGCGCTCCGCCGCTGCGCCCTGGCTGGTCGTCGGGGTGGGCTGTGGAAGGGCCCTCTGCCTGCCGCCGGCTTGCGGGGGTGGGGGTGGTGGGGCAAAGGGAGCTTCTCCCTCTCCCAGCCGGCGGCACGGCAGCGTCGGTTGCGGAGGAGACCGCCGAAGGCAGGGAGGGAGGGAGCGACGCGGACGCAGAGGCGCTCTCCACTGGGCAGAAGGAGCCCGCTTTCGCCCGGGAAGGGGCGCGCCTCCTGCCTGCCCCGAGCGAGCGCCGCTTGACCTTGGGGTGCTGCTGCTGCTGCTGCCCAGGCTTGCGCTGGAATGGTCGGCTGCCTGCCTGCGGATTCCTCGCCCTCCCCCCCAGCAGCGCGCAAAAACCGCTTTCTCGCCCGCGCTCATCTTTGCTGCGCGCTAAGCCGTCCACAGACACGCTTCTGACGGCGGGCTCTCCCCTCCGGCAAGCCGTCCAGCTTCCCCGGGAGCGGGAAGTTCGGGAGGCCCTTTGAGGAGGAAGGGCGGCCCCCCCTTGAAGGCCGTGACCCCCCAGAGCCCTTTCTGCCCCCCCCGCCCCTGAGGCTTCCCTGGGAATGGAGCAAGTTTCTGTCCGCCGCTCCTGCCCTCCTTGTGGCTCCTGCGGGACCCTTCGTTCTGATGCCAAACAGACCAGCACCGCCAGTCAGGAATACAGACTTGGGGGGGGGGTCCCTAGGAAAAAATAGGGAGCCTGGGATGGCCGATCTCCTTGGCTGGCGAGGAAATCCATGCCCCGGCCCGCCCCTTCTCCAGTAGCAGCTTGGATGAATTGAGATGGGCCGAGGGGCCACGCACTCTCTCCAGACTGGCAGGATTTGGTGAGGCCGGGCATCGGGAGGGCCCTGGAAGCGGAATGCCTGGCTGGCAGAGTAAAAGAAGCCCTGGGAGGAGCCCAGATGTCTGCTAGGGAGGAGTGGGCTGCCCCAAAACATGGGCCTGGGGGTGGGCCCCCCGATAATCCGGGGGGAGGGCCTAGTCCCTTGGGGAGCCCTCTGCACAAGCCCCATGGAGAGGAACTGGGCCTCCTCAGGGCACTTCACTCCAGTGGGGCTTCCCGTGGTGGGGCCCTGCCCCCTGCCACGTGGCCCCCTTGTCCCTAAACTCCCCCCCCCGCCTTCCCTTGTAGGGCAACCTCTGAAACCCCCCTTGTCTGGGGAGGGCAAGGGGTAAATGCTCCAGGGCCACTTCCTGGCAAACCCCTCCCAGCACCAAAACCCCACACCAACACTACCCCTAACCAGACTCCAGTGTGGGGCTGCCGCTGTGTTTAGAAGGCATTCCCAGGATGACGGCAACTCTCGATTCTGGCCTTGAAGCACACCAAGGGGTGCCAGGGCAGTGCCTCTGGGAATGTGCAGAGTGCACTGCCTGGGTTCGGGCCCCGTGTGGGACTAAGGGAAAGTCTGCTTTGTCATACAGCGGAAACCCCAGGACCCGTCGTTTTAGAAAGCAGTACTGGGTACATTGTTGAGGGTTCTGTGGGGAAACGCACATTATTTCAGGTGCCCGCAGGCAGAGCCCTGGCACTGAAAACAAATTCTGGAGCGCCAGCTGCTGAAATCCTTGGGGAGGCCTGAACTGCAACCTGTGTTGCTCTCTCCTAGTGTGAGCCAGCCCTTTATAGACTGAGATATGAATGGTTTACCTGTGTCTTACAGTCGATGGCTTGCAGGGTTACTCTTCTCTAAATCCATTGCAGTCTGGGCCAGCGGGCATAAACTGAAGTCACTCTGCACTGGCTTGCACTGAAAGTAAACTCACTACCTGGCCTGGGGTGTTTGTAAAGAGGGATTAACAAATCCCTGATTCTAAATATTTTGCCCCCATTTGCTAAAGAATAGAGTGGATTCCCCTTCCCACAAACACAAGAACATAACAGAAGCCATGTGGGATCAGGCCAATGGCCCAGCCAGGCCGACGCTCTGTGTCACACAATGGCCAAAACCCAAATGCCATCAGGAGGTCTACCAGGGAAGGCAGAACTCCAGAAGCCCTCCCACTGTTGCCCCCCCAAGCACCAAGAATACAGAGCATCACTTGCCCCAGACCGAGAGTTCCATCCATACCTCGTGGCTAATAGCCGCTCGGACCTCTGCTTCATAGGTTTGTCCAGTCCCCTCTTGAAGCTGTCTGTGCTTGTAGCCACCACCACGACTTCTGTGTGTTAATTACTCTTTGGGTGAAGAAGGACTTCCTTTTATCAGTTCTAAACCTACTGTTCATTAATTTCATGGACTGCCCGCAAGTTCTTGTATTGTGAGAAAAGGGAGAAAAGGACTCCTTTCTCTACCTTCTCTATCCCATGCATCATTTTGTAAACCTCTCTCATGTCACCCTCAGCCGTCGTCTCTCCAAGCTAAAGAGCCCTGACCTCTCTGACCTTTCTTCCTAGGGAAAGTGTTCCATCCCCTTAGTCACTTTCCTTGTCCTTTTTCCATTGCTATAATATCTTTCTCAAGGTGCGGTGCCCAGCACTGTACACAGTGTTCCAAATGAGGCCGCACCATCGATTTATACAGGGGCATTATGATGTTGGCTGATTTGTTTTCAGTAAACACTGTAAACAAACTCCGGTAGCTTGAAGGCCATGGGAACTCGCCGTCACTGGGAATTTCCCTGCCCAGTACTGAAGCTCAGATGTCTGAGTTTCCATTTTTGAGCTGCACAGAGCTGTACGCCTCCCTAAGGAGCAGAAGCTCACGAGCCTCTCGGCATGTCCTGAGTCTCAACTTTCTGGACAGGATAATAGATGGGAAACTGCTGTCCTAAAGGGGCATTGCAGAGATGGAGGCCATTGTCCCGTCACCTGTGGGGAGATAAAGGGCTTGCCACGCTGTCTTTTGGAATGTGACCCCCGTGAGAATATGAGGATTTGAATGGCTTTTCAGTACATTGCATGCATGTGCATACACACACACAAATCTGACTGTGGTAGGGGTGGTGGATATATTTCCATGCGGCAAAAATTGTTACTTAGGCCAAAGCCCTTCTAGCGAAATCAGCTGACAGGGGCAGGAAGGAAACAGGGGGAAGACTTAAAGGTTTGAAAGGAATTCCTGTAAAATGTAAGCTTTCATGTTTCTTTTAAAGATTCTCCCCCCCGGAACTTACGGCTTGTTTTCATTTCATGTGTGGAAATAGCTACCTATGTTTGTGGGCTTGCACAGTTTGCTGGTTCAGAATTGTGCAGGGACTGCCAGGGAGTGCTCTGAGGGTGGGACTCAGGTACGCGGCTACAAGGCAGGAACCCAGCGCAAAGGTGCATGGCTTTTCTTCCTGTATTGTTAAGGACAGGTATGTCTGAAAGCCGTCCTTCTTGAGAAGCACCCTGCCGGACCTCTGGAAGAAGCTTGCAGGCTAGTTGGGGAGTTGACTCCACTCCGGGGCGCTTGTGTGCAAGGCTTACTCTCCAATCCCTTCCGCAGCTCACACCAAACAAAAGCATCCTGGGTTTGTCTGAGAGTGCGCAGGAAGTGCTGTTGGCAGGGAGGGGAAGGAAGCTGGGTCGCTGCCCAGAGAGCTTGTGGTCTTTGGCTTTAGATAGGACAGCCATTGAGTTTTAGGAGAAATGTGAGTATTCTGGTCTGCGGGATGCTTGGTGCGAAATCTCCGTTCCTCGTGCTAAAAGAGAAGGAGAAGGGAGGGCAGGAAGGGTGGCCGCAGCACTTAGTCCTCACGGCCCTTTCTGACACGCCCAGGGAAAGGCTGATTGCCACTTTGGGGTCAGGTAGCAATTTTTCTCCAGGCCAGTTTGGCTGGGGATCCTGGAGTTATTTTTGCAGTCTTCTGGGCAAGGAGCAGGGGGTCACTGAGGGGGTGTGTGGGGAGGAAGGTAGTTGTGAATTTCCTGCCTTGTGCAGGGGGTTGGACTAGATGACCCTGGAGATCCCTTCCAAACTCTGTGATTCTATGATTCTGAGAATGGGCCAGCCAGCAGTGAGTTTCAGAGCTCAACAGAGGTGGATCCTGGTCTGATGCTCTAAATGTCACCCCACACCAACTCTGTATGGCTGTACTATGACCAGTGTTCTCTCTAAGCTGAGATAGTGTAAGCCAGCTCACAGTTTTTTAGCTTCTGGCTCAAACATTTTTGTCTCAGCTCAGGAAGGGTGGAGCTCCAGAGCAAACTGATTTATGCAGTAGCCAAATTGCTCACTCTCAACTTTAATGCCAGTAGCTCACCAAGTAGAATTTTTGCTCACAAGACTCCACAGCCTTAGAGGGAGTATTAACTATGACACAGACCCCTGGAGCCAGTGGCACCCATGCCCTCATCTGTCTCCCCCCACTAGGGTCTTACGTCCTTCCCCGGGTCCGACTTCCGTGGGAGAGGGTGCTTCTATCCATCCTGGGTTTGCACGGATAAGGAATGCAACTGGGTGCGGTTTGCATATCAAAGCAGATGCTCCAGCAGCATGGGGGGTGGTGGTGGGGGGAATGGAGGGAACTAGCCAAAGTCGCTGCTTGTGTTGCATCCAGCCAGACTCCGGGGTGAGAGTTTTCTGTTTTCTCAATGACATAATGGCTATTTATAACTCCGGCTCTCTGGTTTGCAGGGCTGGGAATGAAATGAAATGAAATGCAGCTGTTGGGGGGGGGGGAGGCCGGGTCTGGCCGGCTGGGTGTGTGTTTTGCAGGCCTGGCCAGAGAAACGTTCCCAGGGGACTGGGGGAAGAGGGTCGGGACTGGCGCCCCGGTGTTCTTTCAGTCAGGCTCCGGGGACAATTAGTTCCCCCCCTTCTGGGTTTTGTGGAGCTCCGTGCCGGGGAGCTCAGAGGCCTGAGAGAGCCTGTAGCGGCTTCATTTCTGTCTCTGTCTGTGCGGGGAGGGGGGTGGATCTGGCGTGGGTGGTTGTGAGAAGGGTGAGAGCAAAGCAGGCGAGCTGTTGCTGCAATGTGTGTGTGTGTGGGGGGGGTGAAGCTTCAGGGCCCAGAGCTGAACGTGAGCTGGAGCTCCCCAAAATCAGTGTGAGGCTTCAGCGCTGTGCCACAGAGAAGGAATAGTGCAGGGACGAATTCCCGGTGGGCAATCCTGTTTCCTCTTGCCGCAGAAGTCCTGTGGCACCTTAAAGACGAATGCATTTGAGTGTGGGCTGGGGGTGGTAAACTTTTTTGTCAACAGAAAAGTTCTGAGCCATCTGCAAAGGGGCGTTAGGTAGGGATCCCCACACCTTTGGGGGCAGGTTTGAGCCCTGTGGTCCTGATGAGGCTCGATTCAAGCAGAGGAGAAGCCCGGGGGCGGATGAAGGCTCCCTGGTGCCCGAAGCAGCACTGACCCATCTCGGTGCCCCCCCCCTCCTTCCCACACTGACCCAGAGTCCATTTTAGTGGTTGACCTGTCTGACCAGATATAGAATGCAGGTTGCAGCCATACAAAATTTTATTCCTATGATAACACGATATACTGTACAAACCAAGCCAAGCTTTGGCTGCATGAAGTTCAACAAAAATGCAACGCAACATCTATTTTGATATTTCACAGGTTAAATGTATCCAAGTTCCAATATTCATGACCTGAAAGGTATTTTTCTACATTTTTCTCACCCTTTTCCCAACTTTGTGGTGCCCCCTTTGGCCCTGGTGCCCTAAGCACGTGCCTAGTCCGCTTAAGGGTTAATCCGCCACTGGAGACGCCCCTTTGGTGGGGGTGGCTCTGTCGATTTGTCCCTAAAAGTCCCCCCCCCGCCCCGCAAGACTTCCCAGGAGCACGAGGGGAACAGCCTGTGGTTGCCATCGGGAGCGTTGGCCCCGTCTTTGCTTGCTTGCGCACATCTGGCCTTAGACCGAGGACGCACAGGAAGCGGCAGGGCATGAAGGCATTTGCACTGCACACAGAAACTGGAGCCCCTTGAAGCAGGGAGCGGGGCTGGATGACAGCCAAACAGCATGGAGAGTTGAGGACACCAGTGCTGAACTCCTGATCCTGGGGCCTGCTGGTTTGAACTCCTGGCTCTGCAGCTGCCTGGACCAGCCCCCCTTCCCTCAACAGCTGGCTTTTAAGGAAGGATGGTCTCCAGCCATTCCCAGGGTCTTTCTCTATGGAGACTCTGTGTGTGTGACGAATGCTGTTTGCAAGCCCCAGAGGCCCGCTCAGTTTCAGAGAGGAGCGAAGGCGCTGTCTTGTGACAAATACCTGGGAAGCGTTAGATATTTTATCCCTTATCTGTCCATCTGGTCGTTCATAGGTTGCCTTTACTCGCTGAGACGCAGGGTGGATTACATAGTGTAAGTCGAGTGCAATCCACAGGACGGGAAGCAAACAGAAATCTCAAACAGAGCTGGAGCAAAGCAGGAGCTTTTGAACACGGTATGTTAAGAGGTGTCAAAACTATCTAGGCTGGAGCATCCTTACGGGGGACAGGCAGCAGCACCGGTGTCCAGTCCCTTTCACCAGGGCAGCTTTCTGACCCTTTCAGTCGAGTAGACACGATGCATAAAGTAACCCTCGAGGCACCGAGGCAGCATTTCCAGGGTCCAAAGGGACTCCGATGCATCACTGTATCCTAACGGACACACCAGCCCTGTAAGTTAGGCCAGTGTACTTCGGCCCCCCCTTGCAGGGGGGGTCATTGAGGGGAAATGGCTCTCCAAAGACCGACTAGGGAGTGTACGCCAGAAGGGATTCCAGACCCGTGGACATCTGTGCCTTACCAGCCTCTAAATTCCCCATTTGCTTCTTCTTTGCAATAGTCACTTAAGAGTTTCCAGATCGTGAGACAATCCCTGTTGTTATTCTGATGATGCTGATGAGGGAGGCCTGGTTGACCACAAGCAACACAAAGGCCGCCTGTGAGAGAGATGCAGTTTGCCCCTGCTATTCTTAGGCACTTCGAGGAGGCACTTCAGCGAGAGTCCTGTAAACGGAACGGAGCAAAGCACCCCCTTCCTGCCAGGAGCCGAGGGTCCTGGTTTTGACAGTGTCCAGGGCTCTTTTTGTAGAAAAAGCCCAGCAGGAACTCATTAGCATAATAGGCCACACCTAACCGCAGAAATTCATTAGCATATTAGGCCACACCCCCACATTACCAGACGTGTGGTTATCCAGCCGCACCCATCTTGGCTTCTTATTCTGTTTACCTTGTTTGCTGTTAAAACCCAGGGCTTTTTTGGTAGCAGGAACTCCTTTGCACATTAGGCCACATACCCCTAATGTAGCCAGTCCTGATGAGTTTCTGCTGTTGGGTGTGGCCTATTATGCTAATGAGTTCCTGTTGGGCGTGGCCAACTAGGGAGCTAGCCGGAACTCCGTTCCCGTGTGTTCCTGCCCCAAAATCACCCTGACAGTGGCAAAGACCATAAAGGAAAGGGGGGACACACACAGTAACGAGGGGCAGATGCAAGCAAGTGAGCTTGGCTAGGCAGCTGTTGGGGTTGACCCTTGCTTGGGTAGACAATCCAGATCACTCAAACAAATGAGCCAAGCAGCATTCTGTAGGGGAAGGAGAACATATTCCGTGTCACTCTGAGCTGTTCTCACAAAGGCTATCCTTCCCACCTTTAGCCACTGGCTAGACCCCCTACAAGCATTCAGGTATGAAGGTGCAGAATGGCTTTCTTTGGTCATGGATATTTATTTTTTTCCCAGTATAGAAAGTGTCTGGCAAATATTTCCATGAAAAAGACATGACCCCGTTCTGCGTTCAGCGTCTATGCTGCTAATTAGTATTGCTTTTGCAATTCCATTAGACCTGCAAGGATTTAGCAACAAAAGGATAAATCATCCTTAATGGTAGCCTGTGCCGGCTTTCCCCCCACCCCACCTCACAACTCCAAAAGCTTCTCAAACAAACGATGGTGCAGGGGTGGCATGATACTGTCTGAAAGGGAGGGCTAGAGGCTCCGCTTGGCATACAGAAGGCCCCAGGTTCAAGCCCCAGCATCTCTAGTTGAAAAGGACCAGGCAGGAAGTGACGGGAAAGACCCTTTTCTGCCTGAGACCCCGGAGAGCTGCTGTCAGTCTGAGTAGACGGTACTGCCTTTGATGGACCAGCATAGAGTAGCCTCGTGGATTCATGTATGTTTTGAACTCGTTTCGATTTTCAAGGCAGATCATAAAGTCAAAGCAAGAAACCAAAGAACACACCTAACAATGGAAGTTTGGATATGTGGCCAAAGCTTGCGGCCCTCGAGAGATGAAGGGGGCAGGGTGAACTGCCCCTCCGGTCTGAAAAAAGAAAAGAGCATTCTTGCAAATTAGGGACACTGGAAAGGTTCCCTGATGTAATTCTCCAAAACACATTCCTTGGCTGGATGTGTGCTCAGCAACTCTGACCTGAAATGCAGGTGGCCACCGAAGAGAAAGGTGCTTTGTGCATGCTCAGAGGATTTGTCACATGCTGCGGAGACATGCCTTGATTCTGAATAACTTTTAGTATTCTGAGAACGACAAGCTAATAATATCAAGACTTCTCTAGCGGGACAAGTCGCCAGCAATGCTCCCTCTAAGCTGTGGAGTCTTGTGAGCAAAAACTCTACTTTGTGAGCTCCTGGCATTAAAGCTGTGAGCAAGCGATTTGGCCGCTGCATAAATGAGTTTGCTCTGGAGCCATCCCTTCCCGAGCGAAGACAAAAATCTGTGAGCTGGAGGCTAAAAAACTGTGAGCTAGCTCACACTAACTCATCTTGGAGGGAACACCAGCCCTTATGATAAGAGTTTCCTCATTGTCCTTCCCTGGATTCCAGGGTTACCTTCTGTTGCTTCAGATTCTTTGCCATAGTTGGCATTTCAGTAGAAAATCTTAAGCGGCAGATCTCCAGGCAAAAGAGATCAGGTTCCCTTGAAGGAAATGGCTGCTCTGGAGGGTGGATTCTATGTACATATACCCGGCTGAGGTCCCACCCCTCTCCAGACCCGGCCCTCTCCAGGCTCCACCCCCAAATCGCCAGGTATTTCCCAGTCTGCAGCTGGTGGCCCTAAGCCAGTTTGGTGTAGTGATTAAATGCGCAGACTCTAATCTGGGAGAACTGGGTTCGATTCACCACTCCTCCATGTGCAGCTGCTGGATAACCTTGGGCAAGCCATAGTTCTGTCAGAGCTGTTCTCTCAAGGGCAGTCCTTGAAAGTGCTCTCTCAGCCTCACCTACCTCCCAGGGTGTCTGTTGTGGGGAGGGGAAGGGAAAGGAGTTTGTAAGCCCCTCCGAGACTCTGAGTGAAGGGTGGGATATAAATCCAATCTCCTCCTCTCCTCCTCCTCCTCCTCTTCTTCTTCTTCTTCTGCCAGTTTAGTGTAGTGGTTAGGAGCACGGACTCTAATCTGGGAGAAGCAGGTTTGACTCCCCCCACTCTTCCACATGCAGCTACTGGTGTGACCTTGGGTCAGTCACAAGTTTTCTCAGAGCTGTTCTCACAAGGGCAGTTCTGGAAAGAACTCTCTCAGCCTCACCTACCCCACAGGGTATCTGTTGTGGGAAGGGGAAGGGGAAGGGGAAGGAGATTGTCAGCCGCTCTGAGACTCCAAGTGAAGGGTGCGATATAAATCCAATCTCCTCCTCCTCCTCCTCCTCCTCCTCCTCTTCTTCGCACGGGGCAGTCAGACTAGGCCTGAGGATGGGTAGTGCGTGGGTGAGGGAGGAGAGGCCAGTGGGCTATTGGGAGTCTTGTAGCCAAACACCTGTCCCGGGCGCAGTCTCTGGCATTGCAGATGAAAGGAGTTCAAGAAGCCAGCAAGGCAGGGGATGACCTGTCTCTGCCCGAGACCCAGCAGAGGTGGGGACGGGGTTATGAGGGGTGCCCTGCCTGGGGCTCTTGAGGGCAGCCTTTGTGGAAGAGACAGAGCTTGGAAAAGGAGGCAGAAGGAGGCAGTTCGGCCCAAACACAAAGTGGACCTCGCTGACCTGAAGTCTGCCCACAGGCTGATCTATAATTATGCATCCAAACTCTTGTTGTTTACCCCCCCCCCCAAAAAAAAGGCCAGGTTTAAATACTTGTTTTCTTTGACGAGTACTTAGTTTAAGGTCTGATGATGGTTGCAGAGAGTTTTGTGGTAGGCAGGGGCGGATTAAGGCTCTCTGGTGCCCTAAGCAGCACTGATCAATCTTGGTGCCCCCCTCCTTTCTACACTGGCCCAGTCCATTTTAGTCGCTGACCCCGTCCATTTCCCTTTTGCACACCACTCAACTGAACATGTTTCATTTCTGACATTTACGTGAGGCTGAAATTAAAAAGGGGACGAGAGGGTCATCGCAACAACTGTCATGACAACTGAATTTGGCTCTTTCATTTTACTTTTAAACACATGCATTCTACTTTTAAACATAGCCTATGACACATAGCCTAGGGAAGTGCGGTGGCTCGAGTGGTTAAGACGCTGAACTGCAGGCTGTGGAAGGTCGGTAGTTCAGCAGTTCGAGACCCGAGAGTGCCGCATGACAGGGTGAGCTCCCGTCTCTGGTTCCAGCTCCTGCCAACCTAGCAGTTCGAAAGCAAGAAATTGCAAGTAGATAAATAGGTACCACTTCGGTGGGAAGGTAACAGCGTTCCGTGCACCTTGGTGTTTAGTCATGCCGGCCACATGACCATGGAAACGTCTTTGGACAGCGCTGGCTCTTTGGCTTTGAAACGGAGATGAGCACCGCAACCCTAGAGTTGGATTCGACTGGCTTTCTTTTTTTTACAAATCTTTATTCTTTTTTTTCCCTTTTTCACCCTTTTCCCAATTTTGTGGTGCCCCCTTTGGCCCTGGTACCCTAAGCACATGCTTAGTCTGCTTCATGGTGAATCTGCCACTGGTGGTAGGACTGGACGAATGCTCCCACTAAGCGGTGGAGTCCTTGTGAGCAAAAATTCTACTTGGTGAGCTACGGGCATTAAAGTTGTGAGCGAGCCATCTGGCTGATGCATAAATTAGTTTGCTCTGGAGCCGTCCTTCCTGAGCGAAGACAAAAATTTGTTAGCCGGAGGCTAAAAACCTGTGAGCTAGCTCACACTAACTCAGCTTAGAGGGAACACTGGACTGGACTTTGTCGCTGGCTTGTAGACAATGATAGTTGGCTACCAAGCCCACACACCCGTCCTCAACGTGTGGAACCCAGGCAAAGGCAGCAGTGCTCTCATAAGGCGGACCGGGCACAAGAAGGCGTGCGCCAAGAAGCCAGAGAGCGGCTGATAGAAGGTGAAGTGAGGTTCTGGTGCCTTAGGGAAGGCCCCCCCTCCAGCAGCCTACACACACACACACTCCACCGTGACACCTCGGCTTCCCCCTGGAGTTCACACCTCTGTTCCCCCACCCCAGTTCCGTTTGAGCTGCCCGCAAGATTCAGCAAGCCCGGGCATTTCCCACGTGCCGGCAGCAAGATTCGAACTTGTGCGCTAGGCTTCTTGCTTTCCCTTTTCATGGTTTCCGTTTCGTGTTGGGGAAACAAGAATGTCGCTCCCTGCTCTTGACAGACAGCACCAGCACAAGATCAGCTGTGGCAGGAGAAAAGGAATGGGGTGGGGGGCAGGGGGCACGACAGCTCTGAGCCCTCCAGTGGAAGGGGCCCACTGGTGCAGGGGGGTGGGTGGGCTTGCTTTGTGGGGGTTGCCAGCTATTCCCTGGCCGCTGGCCAGGGATGGGAGGGGATAAGTTTGTGAGATCCAGATTGGGAAGCTCTTGGAGATTTGGGGATGGAGCCTGGGGAGGAGAGGGACCTCCGTGGGGGGGTGCAAGGCCAGAGAGCAGAGGCGTCAAACATAAGGCCCGGGGGCCGGAAGCAGCCCGCCCAGGGCTCTTACGCAGCCTGTGAGCACCTGTGCAAGGGAAGGAACAGAAGAGAAGAAGAAGAAGAGATTGGGTTCATGCCCCGCCCTTCACTACCCAAAGGTGTCTCAGAGCAGCTTGCAAACTCCTTCCTTCCCTTCCCTTCCCTTCCTTCCCTTCCCTTCCCTTCCCTTCCTTCCCTTCCTTCCCTTCCCCACAACAGACACCCTCTGAGGCAGGCGGGGCTGAGAGAGCTCTGACAGAAATTGCTCTTTTCAAGAAGAGCTCTTATCAGAACCGTGGCTTGCCCAAGGTCATCCAGCCAGGTACAAGTGGAGGAGTGGGGAATCAAACACGGTTCTCCCAGATTAGAGTCCGCGCACTTAACCACTACACCAAACTGGCTCCAAACAGAAGGCTGCTCGGGGGGGGGGAATAGGCGGAGCCACTCCGACTGTGGCTGCAGCATGGCAGAAGAACCTTGTCTGCAGCAGTCAAGCCGCGTGGGAATGTCTGGCTCTCCAGTCCACCCATGTGGGTTTTCCTTTGCAACCCCCCTGCCAGCTGCTGGCTTTTATACAGTTTATGTCTCCCGTACCTGGCATGACGTCTTATGGCCTGACATGGTGGCATTTATGACAGATCTGGCCCTCGTGACAAATGAGTTTTATACTCCTGCCACAGAGTCTGCCTCCCAAAGCAACCCATTTTCTCCAGGGGAACTGATCTCTCCAGTCTGGAGATGAGATGTGATTCCGGGTGATCCCCAGGTCCCTCCTGGAGGCTGGCATCCCTAGTTGCATCCCTGCCACCCCCAGGGAAACGTGGCAGGCAGGGGGAAAGGCCGCTCGTGACCTGAAGCACTGGGTGCTTGGAAGGGTGGACTCCGTGGCATTGGATCATGCGGAGGCCCCTCCCCTCCCTAAACCCCACCCTCTCCTGGCTCCATCCCCAAAGTCTCCAGGTATTTTCCAACCCAGACCTGGCAACCCTAGTGTAAGGTAGCTAGTGCACAGGGGCAGGTTCTTTCCGAGGGGACCTCCTCATCAGCTCCTTGTTTGTCTCATGACCAGACTGGGTCTAGTGACTCGATCCCACCTGCTCTGATAGGAAATGACCCACCGGCCTGGTCCCCGCTTCCTAGTAACGGTTGGTGAGGAGGCGGAGCCAATGATGGTGTCTCTGCGGCAGGTCAAAGCAACTCCTCCTGTGTCAGCCAAGAAGACTAGGAGCCTTTCAGACGTGGGCTTACCCACATGTGGAATGCTGAGTGTGTCGAGAAGCAAAAAGCCACGTTGCAGGGAGAGTCGAAAGGCTCTGCTCCGTTCCAGTGCTTCCGAGTTCCAGACAAGGAGGCCCAAGAAGCAGTTTGGACTTCTTGTCCTCCAAGATTCTCAGGTCCTCGAGGCCTGCTGTAAGGTGGCCATCCTTCCTTTGGGGCCTGGAGAGCTCCCGGAATTACGACTGATCTCTGGACAATGGGGATCACGTCCCCTGGAGGAAACGAGAGCTTCAGAAGGCGGACTCGATGACATTACAGACCTCCCTCAAACCCCGCCCTCTTCAGACTCCCTTCCCTAAATCTCCGGGTATACCCCAGGCCAGAGTTGGCACCCACAGTGACTGATAATGGAGCGAAGGCATCTGCACCCGTCTCCCCTTCGTGGCCTGTTGCTCTCGTGAAGCAGATCGGAGTCTTGCGTTTTGTTCCCAGGAAACGAGTTTCTAGTGTGTGTCGGTCGCCTCCTTTTCTCACCAAGACTCAAGGTGGGTTAACGAAAGTGCTGGTGGCGGCAGTGAGATATAAGCATGCAGTACGGGACATTCAAGCAGCAATGCCGTAGGACAAGCAGCACAGAACTGAATGACAATGTGAACAGCAAAGCCAAAGAGTGATTAAGACATGGAATTCACTGTCACAGGAGGTGGTGGTGACTATAGGCATGGACAGCTTCAAGAGGGAATTGGATAAGTATATGGAGCAAAGGTCCATCAGTGGCTATTAACCACAAGGTATAGGTAGGAACTCTCAGTATGGGGCAGGTGATGCACTCTATTCTTGGTGCTTGGGGGGGCCAGCAGTGGGAGGGCTTCTGGTGTCCTGGCCCCACTGCTGGACCTCCTGATGGCACCTGGTATATTTTGGCCACTGTATGGCAGAGTGTTGGACTGGATGGGCCATTGGCCTGATCCAACATTGGCTTCTCTTATGTTCTTATGTCTGGGACAAGGGATGCTCTGTATTCTTGGTGTTTGTGGGGAGGCCACAGTGGGAGGGCTTCTAGTGTCCTGGCCCCACCGCTGGACCTCCTGGTGAAATCCGGGGACCGAGTACCAAGGAGGGGAGGGTCATAGGGCCCTGGCCGTGCCTTCCTGGGCACACGGCCTGCATGGGCACTTCCTGCCATCTAGTAGTAATGACCACAAAGAAGCTTCTGCTTTTTGGCTGCTGTCCAAAAGATCCTTTTCCCACCTGGCTGGCACACATTTTGCATCTTCTATGCCCGACGGTAGATGCCGGGTGCCTGAAATCTCACCGGCACTTTCTCTGCGGCAGAGGACCCGTCGTGTGCCACGCGCTTCCAAAGTCGCACACCCCAGCTTCACCCAACCATCGCGTTTTTGAAGCATGGCCGAAAAGCACAAAAGAGCTCCATGCCTAGTTTGAGAAAAGAGAGGCCACCCCCGCCCCCTTTGCTGATGCAGCGTGAGCTGTTCCAGCGATGCTCTCCCCCCCCCCGCACACCCTCTCCCTCTCCCATCTGCTAGCTTGGAACATTTCCCGCAACTGGGATGCATGTGAGAAAAGAAGGATTAGGGGAATCTAGTCCACGGAGCCGACTGCGAGAGGGGTCACTCCACCACACCGGCTCTGCCTGGCCCGTTAGGGATGGGCTCACGTGAACTGGCATGCAGCGTTCTCTCCCCCTCCGCCACTGCCACCCTCACCCGCAGGCCCACCATGCCTAGGAGGGAGACATTAAGGCCATGGATTTCTTTTTTTAGAAGTCTTCTCCTTCAGTCTGTTGCCTCCAGGTGACGCAGCAGGGCAATCACAGCCAGGATGCTTTTGCCCCCCAGGGAAGATGCAAGTTACTCAGCAGGCTTCCCCACTCCCCACCATGCAAAAAGAGCCAGTTTGATATAGTGGTTAAGAGCGTGGACTCTAATCTGGGAGAAACATCTTTGATTCCCCACTACTCCACGTGCAGCTGCTGGCGTGACTTTGGGTCAGTCACAAGTTCTGTCAGAGCTGTTCTCATGAGAGTACTTCTCAGAGCTCTCTCAGCCCCACCTACCTCACTGGGTGTCTGCTGTAGGGAGGGGAAGGGAAAGGGATTTTAAGCTGCTCTGAGACTCCTTTGGGTAGTGAAGGGTGGGATATAAATCCAATCTCCTCCTCCTCCTCCTCCTCTTCGTCTTCTTCTTCTTTAAAAAAATGTGTTTTATTGGCCAAGATCTGGCGCATTTTATGTTAAGCCAGAAGCCCCTTATTGGAGCCAAGCAGGGTAAAAGTATTCCAAATCATCGGAATAAACAAATAACGGTGTCTGAGTGCTTTGGAGATTCTTTTCTTAGACTTGAAAAGAAGAAACATCCTTAGATGCAGAGACTGCAGTTCAAAGCGAAAGACTGGTGCATGGGAGGGGCTTTTAACCATTTCCCCTTGTGCGGTTTGAAAGGGGCAGGCAGGGACGCAATTCTCCCTCCCCCTGCTTTTAACCCTGCATGGGAAAAAGGTGCGGAGAAGGCAGCGGGCAGTCATGGTGGAGTGGCCTGTCGGTGGCTACTATCCATGCGGACTAAAGGGAACCTCCACATCCAGAGGGAGTCAACCTTGGAATGCCGGTATTAGGAGGCAGCACAAGGGGAAGGCCTTGACCTCTGTGCCTTGTTTGTTAGATCTCCGGGCAACTGGTTGGCTGCTCTGTTGTGGACGGAGTACTGGAGTAGTTGGACCGCTGGTCTGATCCAGCAGGGCTCTTATGCAGTGTTCCTTCTAAGCTGAGTTGGTGTGAGCTAGCTCACAGTTTTTTAGCTTCTGGCTCACACATTTTTTGTCTTAGGTCAGGAAGGGTGGCTCCAGAGCAAACTAGTTTTATGCAGCAGCCAAATCGTTCACTCACCACTTTAATGCCGGTGGCTCACAAAGTAGAATCTTTGCTCACAAGACTTAGCTTAGAGGGAGCATTGCTCTTATGATGTTTCTAGGTACTTCTGTTCAGTCGTCTCTTGGCAGGGACCCCTCAAACCTCTCTCTGCAAGGTTTCGATTTATTTGCTTTTTCATTTAGTTTTCTGTGCTACCCACTCCCTGCGGGGCCAAGGTAATAACATTTTAAAAAAGAAGAAGAAAAGAAATCACAACATAAACATTTTTTAAAAACTAAGCATTGGAAGGCCATCCTGAGACTGCTACTCGAGCAGAGATATTCGCCTGCCCGGGCATGACTTGCACGGCTCCTTGCGGGAAACTCGGGCTTGGGGAGAGAGCTGGGGAGGCAGAGTGCAGCCACCAAGAAAGGTTCCCCCGAAGTTTCACTTGAAGGCGGCGTGAGAAGACTGCGGCTGACTCAGGTCTGAACTTGGGCAGATCGCGAGAGGGAGGGCAGGGAGGGTGGCCTCAGGGCTTAGTTCTCGTGGCCCTCTCTTACCCGCCCAGGGAAATGCCGATCGATCGCCACTTTGGGGTCAGGAAGCAATTGTTCTCCAGGCCAGTTTGGCTGGAGATCCTGGAGGGTTTTGTCATCTTCTGGGCATGGAACAGCGGTCACTGCGGGTGTGTGTGGGGGACAGGTATTTGTGAATGTCCCACATTGTGCAGAGGGTTAGACTAGATGACCCTGGGGGACCCCTTCCAACTCTGTGCTCCTATGATCATAGAGGTCCTGACTGAAGATGAGGAAGAGGAACGTTCCGCACATTCCAGGGTCACTCTCCCCCCACGAGATACCCATCATGACCTTGCCCACCACTCTGCAAGAACCACATGAACCTGCTTTCCCACACGTTGGGGGCTTTTGCAGATGCAACACTGGAAGCAGCGGGAAGTGGGGAAACCTGGTCAGCCAGCCATGAAGAAGGTTGACAGAGAGGAAGTGCTCGTGGTACGCCAGCTGTTTTGGGGACTTGAAAAGGAACATCTGGGTGCCCGTCTCACACACAACATAAGAACATAAGAGAGAAGCCAGTGTCGCATCAGGCCAGTGGCCCCTCCAGTCCAACACTCTGTCACACAGCAGCCAAAATATACCAGGTGCCACCAGGAGGTCCAGCAGTGGGGCCAGGACACCAGAAGCCCTCCCACTGCTGCCCCCCCAGCACCGAGAATAGAGTGCATCACCTGCCCCAGACTGAGATACACTCTTGTGGGCAGTTCCCCTTTGTTCCATTGGCACTTGCGCCCCTGGAGTCCCAGTGGGGCGGCATCAGGGCGAGGCCTTGGCCATATCGCAGCATAATTCCTATGTAATCCGCAGAGCTGAAAGGTGAACTTAAGCCCTGTAGCCGGCTATGCCTCCCGTTTCCCACACTGCTTGTGGCTGGAGGCGGGAGGGCAAAAGTCCTGGAGATTGTCAAAGCGGGGGGAGAGAGAGTTCGGTTTTCCAGGGCTCCTCCACGGAGCTCTCTCGCTAACAGCTGAGAAGGGAGCGGCAATCCGCCCGGATGGCTACCAGCCATCCCCACCTTAATCCATCATTAGCTGGGCATATTTCAGTTCTGTGCCAACAGCGAATTGGTGTGCGTATGGTGTGGGGGGGGCTCTCGCTTTCACAACGCTTCCCCTTATTCCCCCGCCATCCTTGCTTCTGCCTGTGTGTAATTAACAGAGTAATTAAAAACAGGATGAGTTAATTGGTATTCATTTATGTGGCAGATGTTTTTAATTGAGATACGAAACAATTTACCTGTTTATATAAACAATAGTGAACGAAGGCTTGTAAAACAGACTTTTTTCCCTCCCCCTTCCAAGCGCCGCGGAATCCAAGTGGGTTGCTGGCTGCTTCTTCACATCCAACCTGAGGCAGGACTGATTGACGGGATGCGGGAGGGGTGGGGTGGGGATGGGGACTGAGTTCTAGGGCATTGCTAGATTGCGCGTGGCCTGTGCTAGTGCATGGGGGGCCTTCCCATCAGTGTCCCCTCTAAGCTGAGTGACTGTGAGCTAGCTCACAGTTTTTTAGCCTCTGGCTCACACCTTTTTGCCTTAGCTCAGGAAGGAGGGCTCCAGAGAAAACTAATTGATGCAGCAGCCAAATCGCTCGCTCACAACTTTAATGCCAGTCACTCGCAGAGTAGCATTTTTGCTCACAAGACTCCACAGCTTAGAGGGAACATTGCTCCCCATATGGAGGAAACGTCTCACGTGGCCTCTCTGTCCCAGACTGCCTACAGTCCCCAGAGATTTCCTATGCACATTGGCGTTCTCTGTGCATCCCTGGAGACATGCTTCAGTTACACAGCATTTCAGTTATGGTTCCCAACTCTGGACTGGGAAATTCCTCAGGAGGTCTGGGGTGGAGCCTGGGGAGGTCAGGGCTCGGGGAGGGGTTTCACCTAGAATCTGCGTTACACCATAGAGTCTGCACTCCAAACCTGCCATTTCCTCCTGGGGAACTTATTTCTGTAGTCCGGAGAGCCATTCCAGGAGAACTGCAGGCCCCACTTGGAGGTTGGCACCCCTAACTCCAGTGCCTCCTCACCCAAAGCACACCACTCCTCAAAGCTGGTGCGAGGCTTTCCGGATCAGCGAGGTCGACTGTAAAAGACCTGCTGGAAAGGCAAATCTCCCCTTTCCCAAGTCCCCTGGGGTTGCCCCCTCCCCCTCAACAGCTGCGCCCCCTGCTGTTGCTTTGGGGGAAATGGCTTTTGTTCCAAAAGGAAGATCAAGGTATCGGTCTGAAAGGACAGAACAAAGTTAGAGTCTGGCCCATAGCTAACATGGGGCCCATGGGGCCTGGCCCCCTTGTGTTTCCTCTGGGCCCCCTCCCTCCTGGGCTGCCCCCAAAGTGCTCCAACATACCACCTGCACTGTACTTTCATTTAATTAGCTGGCGGGCCCCACCAAGGCCCCCTCCCAAAGAATTCCATAGCTACGGGGCTGGTTAGAGTCCAGGCCAAGGGCACCTTTAAGACTGATAAAGTTTAATCAAGGTGTGAGCTTTCATGTGCACATGTGTCCTCACTATTTTGCATGCTAATTTAACCAGCCACTCCTATATATACAACCACGATATGTAATTCCATCTCATCGTCTGATGAAGTGGGCGTGCATGGGAAAGTGCACACCTTGCATAAAACCAGGGCTCTTTTTGTAGCAGGGACTCCTTTGCCTATTAGGCGACACACCCCTAATGTAGCCAATCCTCTGAGAGCTTAGAGTCGCCCCTGTAAGAAGAGCTCTGTAAGCTCTTGGAGGATTGGCTACAGTAGGGTGTGTGTCGCCTAATAGGCAAAGGAGTCCCTGCTACAAAAAGAGCCCTGAATGAAACTTTGTTGGTCTTAAAAGGTGCCCAATTGGACTCTTTACTTTGTATCCAAAGGAAATCCCTTTTGGAGACAACAAGGGTGTGGCCCTAACCCTCTTCACTTCACAGCCAGTGTTCCCTCCAAGCTGAGTGAGCGTGAGCTAGCTCACAGTTCTTTAGCCTCCAGCTCACACCTTTTTGTCTCAGCTCAGGAAGGAGGGCTTCAGAGCAAACTAATTGATGCAGCAGCCAAATGGCTCGCTCACAACTTTAATGCCAGCAGCTCACAAAGTGGAACTTTTGCTCACAAGGCCCCGCAGCCCAGAGGGAGCATTGGCTAGATCAGCACGTGAATCTCTCTTATACTGAATCAGACCCTTGGCCCACCAGGGTCAGGCTGACAGCGGCTCTCCAGGGTCTCGGGCTGATCATTCCCATCACCTACTGTATAGTCCTTTTCCCTGGAGATGCCCAGGACTGGGACTGGGAGTTTGTGTGCCAAGCAGCAGGGGCTCTACCACGGAGCCCCCTGGCACCTCCCCAAAGAGAAGGGTTTTGTTTTTTTTAAAAAATGACCCCAATAGTGACATACATTTTTGTGCATGGGCACCACGTGCTTTGCAGAGTGCCTGTGGTGGGGGTGGTGGGTATACACAGGCAGAATCCACCTGCATCAGGAGGTCATAATCTGGGAAAGGGGACGGAGGAAAGTTGGCATGTCTGGGGCCTTTGCAGCTCTTCCAGGCTACCTTCACAGCACCGCATTTGCTCATGGCAAATTATCCGGTGCTGTTTTGAACTCACAATGACTGGGGTGTGTCTGTGTGGGTGTGAATGGTTGTTACCCGAAGCAGTGTGTTTGCTTGGCCATAACTTTGCTGTCCAGCCCTCAAGAGTGGAGGCTGAGGTTAGTGGGAGAGGTCAGGAGAGGTCTTTTGAAGGCTTGGAGGACCTCTAGGAACCTGGACCAGCAGCCTCCAATGAGAACCGTGATCATCTCTCTGCCTCTCTTCCTCCTCCCAGTCCAAAGGCAAAGTCCCACCTTGGAGCTTGTACTGGTCTAATGTCGTTTCCCGCACCTTCCTTGGCTTAGGCGGGTTCTTGGCTCCTGCTGGAAAGGGGTGCCATGCACCTCGCTCTACCGGCGTCCGGGCCCACAGCAGATAAGAAATGTGATAGTGAAACATTTGGCGAATGCTGAGTGTGTGAAGGCCTTGGCAGGACGCCGGCAGAGACCAGATGGCTGCAAGCCCAGCTGCGGGGAGAGCCGGCGGGTCTCAGGTGTGCCGAGTCCTTGAACGGTCCCAGGAAGACTTGGCATCACACACTAATGAATATCGAAGAGGGGGCAAGGAGCGGCGGCGTGTCTCTGCTCCTTAACACAGCGATTTTCCGTCTCAGCAGGTACTGAATCATTCCTGTCAAGCCGAGTGCCAACGCCGGGGTGTTGAGTGTCTCCTAATAGCTCTGGGGGCTTAGAATTCCCTGAGGAAGGAAGGAAGGAAGGAAGGAAGGAAGGAAGGAAGGAAGGAAGGAAGGAAGGAAGGAAGGAAGGAAGGAAGGAAGGAAGGAAGGAAAGAAGGAAGGAAGGAAGGAAGGGAGGGAGGGAGGGAGGGAGGGGGAGGGGAGGGAGGGGAGGAGGGGAGGGAGGGGAAAGTGTGTACTGTCCCTTTTCTTTCTGATAGCTTGGAGATGTTGTGTGAGATCAGAGGAGCTCATGGGCATTTATCAAGCCCTGCACAAAGTGAAAGAGAACACCTTTCGCTCCTGCGCTTGCAAAACCCTCCCTCCCTTTTCCTAGGATGGGAAGATAATCGAGAGAGATCCCATGGATGGCTTTCAGAGGGTGACTTAATGGCAGAGCCAGAAGCAGAGGGGAAAGACCTCCCGGAAGAGAGCAGCTGTCCTTTCCAGGGCCGGGCTGGTGGTCTTCTCCATTACATGGCTGGCCATAGAACTCTGGAAATACAGAATTCCCACAAGTCAAAGTCAGACACAGGGGAGGTGATGTGGTGAAGCTGTTATTGGGGTGGGGATGGGGTGGGGTGGCTTACAGCCAGCAGTGCCAGGGTTGCCAAACTCCAGGTGGGGGCTGGAGATCTCCCAGAATTACATCTGATCATGGGAACTACTGCAGAGATCAGTTCCCCTGGAGAAAATGCCAGCTTTGGAGGGTGGACTCCGTAGCTTCACCTCCTTGCTTCCTTTGTAACACTCTGCCCCTGAATTGCCAGGAATTTCCCAAACCCATAAGAACATAAGAGAGAAGCCAAGGTTGGATCCAGCCAATGGCCCATCCAGTCCAACACTCTGTCACACAGTGGCCAAAAACACCAGGTGCCCTCAGGAGGTCCAGCAGCGGGGCCAGGACACCAGAAGCCCTCCCACTGTTGACCCCCCGAGCACCAAGAATACACAGCATCACTTGCCCCAGACTGAGAGTTCCTATCTATTTGTTGTTGTTCAGTCGCACAGTCGAGTCCGACTTTGCGACCCCATGGACCAGATTACGCCAGGCCCTCCTGTCTTCACTGTCCGCTGAGTTTGCTCAATGTTCCTATCTGTGGCTAATAGCCACTGACAGACCTCTCCTCCATATGTTTATCTAATTCCCTCTTGACGCTGATAAGAACATAAGAGAGAAGCCAATGTTGGATCAGGCCAATGGCCCATCTAGTCCAACACTGGGTCACACAGTGGCCAAAAACACCAGGTGCCATCAGGAGGTCCACCAGTGGGGCGAGGACACCAGAACCCCCCCACACCATTGCCCCCCCATGTGCCAAGAATACAGTCCATCACTTGCAACAAGGGTTGCCAACTCTGGGTTTGGAATTTCCTGGAGATTTGGGGATGGAGCCTGGAGGGGGGGGTTGGAGAGGGCAGGGACCCCAGCTAGGCCAGAATGCCACAGAGCCCACCATCCAAAGCAGCCAGGGGAACTGATCTCTGCAGTCGGGATCAGTTATAATTTGGGGATCTCTCCTGGCCCCACCTGGAGGCTGGCAACCCTGTTGGAAAACCTAACCTGTGCAAGGGTCCTTTTCAAAGACTTCTGCTACGTCTTCTGAAATGCTGTTGCTTTATAGTTTGTAGGCGACAGGGAGCCAAGTGCTTCTCTCCTTACTAGAGACTCCTATCACTCAGCCCCCCACCTCAAAGGAGGGGAGGGCGGTGGCTCAGTGGCAGAGCCTCTGCTTGGCATGCAGAAGGTCCCAGGTTCAATCCCCGGCATCTCCAGTTCAAAAGGACCAGGCAGGAGGTGATGTGAAAGACCTCTGTCTGAGACCCAGGAGAGCTGTAAAGAAGGGCCGTGGCTCAGTGGCAGAGCCTCTGCTTGGCATGCAGAAGGTCCCAGGTTCAGTCCCCAGCATCTCCAGTTAAAAAGGACCAGGCAGGAGGTGACAGGAAAGACCTCTGCCTGAGACCCAGGAGAGCTGTACAGAAGGGCCGTGGCTCAGGGGTAGAGCATCTGCTTGGCATGCAGAAGGTCCCAGGTTCAGTCCCCAGCATCTCCAGTTAAAAAGGACCAGGCAGGAGGTGATGTGAAAGACCTCTGCCTGAGACCCAGGAGAGCTGTAAAGAAGGGCCGTGGCTCAGGGGTAGAGCATCTGCTTGGCATGTAGCCGGTCCCAGGTTCAGTCCCCAGCATCTCCAGTTAAAAAGGACCAGGCAGGAGGTGATGTGAAAGACCTCTGCCTGAGACCCGGGAGAGCTGTAAAGAAGGGCCGTGGCTCAGGGGTAGAGCATCTGCTTGGCATGTAGCAGGTCCCAGGTTCAGTCCCCAGCATCTCCAGTTAAAAAGGACCAGGCAGGAGGTGATGTGAAAGACCTCTGCCTGAGACCCGGGAGAGCTGTAAAGAAGGGCCGTGGCTCAGGGGTAGAGCATCTGCTTGGCATGTAGAAGGTCCCAGGTTCAGTCCCCAGCATCTCCAGTTAAAAAGGACCAGGCAGGAGGTGATGTGAAAGACCTCTGCCTGAGACCCGGGAGAGCTGTAAAGAAGGGCTGTGGCTCAGGGATAGAGCATCTGCTTGGCATGTAGCAGGTCCCAGGTTCAGTCCCCAGCATCTCCAGTTAAAAAGGACCAGGCAGGAGGTGATGTGAAAGACCTCTGCCTGAGACCCTGGGGAGCAGCTGCCAGTCTGAGTAGACGATACTGACCATGGTAGACAAATGTGGACAATCACGATCTAATCAGAGAACAAATGTAAAGAAAAGATGGTGAGACGCCTGGGATCCATTAGAAGCTTGGCAGCATTTCTGAACCTGAATACTTGTTGAGATCTGCATCCTATCTGAAAGTATGATCTTTCATGACTTTTTGTAAAGCACTTTATGAGCAAGAGGGCTTTTGTCCTACTCTAATATTTCCTGAGGAAGATCCAGTTTCGAAACGTTGCTATATAATCCGGAGACGACATTGATGATGTTTTTTTTACACTGGGATTTTCTCATGATTTGAAGGAATTTGTTTATTGTATTGTGTTGTAGTGCTTGTTGACCATAATATACAGAAAGCATTTCCTTTGCAAGTCTTGTTGACTGCTTGCTCTGTGGGTCGGACTCTCATGACTGTTTTCTTTACATTTGTTCTCTGATGCAGTATAAGGCAGTTTCAGGGGTGCATACTGGGGATCGGCTGTGGCTCAGTGGTAGAGAAGCTGCTTGGCGTGCAGGAGGTCCCTGGTTCGATCCCTGGCACTTCCAGTGAGAAGGATCTGGTCGCAGGCGGTACGACAGGCCTCTGCCTGAGTCCCTGGACAGTGGCTGCCAGTCTGGGTAGACAAGGCTGACTTGGACGGCCCGGGGGTCTGATTCGGTACAAGGCGGCTTCCTGTGGTCGTCTGAGGAGGAAGCCCCAGTTCCTAGATTGACACTCGCCGCTTCTGATGTTTCTGGCTGTAACCCTCCCCGCCCTCTATGCCCTCCTGGTTCGTTGGGAGCAAAGGTAGGCAAGGCTGCTGTGCCCCTGCTTCCAAACTGGCATCGACAGAGAGGCAACGTAGCCTTGCAGTGCCAGTCGTGCCAGCTGTGAAACCTCTGGTGGAGGGTGGATGAGATGTATCAGGGCGAGAGAAGTACCACGGGCGGCAAGCAACGCTCCAACTAAGCTGTGGTGTCTTGTGCAACAATGCTCCAGGCACTGTCCAGACAGCCGCACTGCCCAAGTGATGGCACGGTACAAGTTTTTCAAAAAAATTCTTTGTGCATGCGCATGTGCACAATGGTGAAAGTTGCAGGAAAAACTACCGGAAGAAGGACACTCAGATGACCTAATCACAATCATTGTGAGAGATGACTGTCCAGGTACATAAGAACATAACAACATAAGAGAAGCCAATGTTGAATCAGGCCAATGGCCCATCTAGTCCAACACTCTGCATCACACAGCGGCCAAAAAATACCAGGTGCCCTCAGGAGGTCCAGCAGTGGGGCCAGGACACCAGAAGCCCTCCCACTGCTGCCCCCCCAGCACCAAGAATAGAGTGCATCACCTGCCCCAGACTGAGAGTTCCCATCTATACCCTGTGGCTAATAGCCACTGATGGACTTCTGCTCCATCTGTTTATCCAATTCCCTCTTGAAACTGTCCATGCTTGTAGCTGCCACCACCTCCTGTGGCTGTGAATTCCATGTGTTAATCACTCTTTGGGTGAAGAAGTATTTCCTTTTATCTGTTCTAACCCGACTGCTCAGCAATTTCATGGAGTGCCCACTTGAGTTCTTGTATTGTGAGAAAGGGAGAAAAGTACTTCTTTCTCAACCTGCTCAATCCCATTCATAATCTTATAAACCTCGATCATGTCACCCCTCAGTCGTCGTTTCTCCAAGCTAAAGAGCCCCAAGCATTTTAACCTTTCTTCATAGGGAAGGTGTTCCACCCCTAGGTAGGCAAATCACAGATTCAAAGCGCAAGTACCTGGAAAGTAGTTGATTTTCCCGGTGTCGGAAAACTCACTAGGGAACCGGGAGGATTGCATGGGTGAGCCCACTTTGGTGTGGGAGGCAGATGTGGGTGTTTGGTCAGCAATTTTAAATGTGATAGGGAATAGCAGTGAAACCTGATCAAAATGACCGTGTGACCACAGCCTTAGTTTGCTCTGGAGCCCTCCTTCCTGAGCGAAGACAAAAATGTTTGAGCCAGAGGCTAGAAAACTGTGAACTGGCTCACACCAACTCAGCTTAGAGGGAACACTGACGGCAAACCCCCCCCTCCCAGTTCGCCCGGCTTGTGTTCTCGGTGGAAAAGATCTGGGGAGGCAGGCCGTGCTCCCGCTTCCCCCCTCCCCCCTCGCTCGGGTCTTTCCCACATGCTCAGGGCCTGCAGTTCATCCTCCATTTGCTGCTGGCGCTGAGCGCCTTGCCTAACATGATCCAGATGGACCCGCTCCGTCCCTGGTGAGCCGATGGCGGGGTTGTTCTTGGCCCTGCTGCTGGCACCGGCTGCGGAGGAGCAGGAATGCGCAGCCTTTATTTGGAAGGAGGCAGCCCAGCTCCGCCGGCATCTGGATTTCATTTGGAGAGCATGAAACGAGGCTGTGATTTCATGCAGTTGCCTCTTTAACCCTTGCTCCACGCCTTCCCTCTGCCAGTCGGGAGGGAGGGGGCTCGGGGAGGAAAAGGCTAAGAGGAAGGGCTGCGTGTTTCACATGGCTGCTGCCCCTGCGCTGCCCTCCCTCTTCACAGGGCTGGCCCCTGGCGACAGGCTTGCTGCCTCCACTGCTGCTCTGAGAAGAGGGGCCCAGGACGCCTGGCAAGGCCCACAGAAGAGCCTAGGAGGCAATTCTCAGACTATGCTACAACACGCATGGCTCTGCATGACTGCTAGCCTTGAGAACAGTCCTCCCAAAAGTTGAGTGGCTTATGGAAGTGGGCTGCTCTTTAGCCTGGAGAAACGACGGCTGAAGGGTGACATGATCGAGGTTTATAAGATTATGCATGGGATAGAACAAGAAGAGAAAGAGGTACTTTTCTCCCTTTGTCACAGTACAGGAATTTGTGGGCACTCCGTGAAATTGCTGAGCAGTCGGGTTAGAACAGATAGTGAGTGATTAACACATAGAATTCACTGCCACAGGAGGGGGTGGAGGCTACAAGCATAGACGGCTTCAGGAGGGAATTGGATAAGCATATGGAGCAGAGGTCCATCAGTGGCTATTAGCCACAAGGTATAGATAGGAACTCTCGGTCTGGGGCAAGTGATGCTCTTTATTCTTGGTGCTTGGGGGGGTCAACAGTGGGAGGGCTTCTAGTGTCCTGGCCCCACTGCTGGACCCCCTGATGGCACCTGGTGTTTTTGGCCACTGTGTGACAGAGTGTTGGACTGGGTGGGCCACTGGCCTGATCCAACATTGGCTTCTCCTGTGTTCTTATATGAACTCTCACGCTGGGACAAGTGATGCTCTATCTTCTTGGTGCTTGGGGGGGGGTCAACAGTGGGAAGGCTTCTAGTGTCCTGGCCCCACTGCTGGACCTCCTGATGGCCCCTGGTATTTCTGGCCACTGTGTGACACAGAGTGTTGGACTGGATGGGCCACTGGCCTGATCCAACATTGGCTTCTCTTATGAATAAGCTTACGGAGCAGAGGTCCATCAGTGGCTATGAGCCACAAGGTATAGATAGGAACTCTCGGTCTGGGGGAAGGGAGGCTCTGTATTCTTGGTGCTGGGGGGGGCAACTGTGGGAGGGCTTCTAGTGTCCTGGCCCCACCGCTGGACCTCCTGAGGGCACCTGGTATTTCTGGCCACTGTGTGACCAGAGTGTTGGACTGGATGGGCCGTTGGCCTGATCCAACACGGGCTTCTCTTATGTTCTCTTATGTTCTTATGCTCTGGGCCAGACACCACCCTCTGCTTGCGGCCTTTGCTCTGTTCTCTGCCCACCGCGGCACATTCATTCACACAGGCCTGCTTGTTTTACTCTGTTTGATCAAACTGTGATTCAGGAGAGGGCAGAATGAAGGATTCCACCTTGCTTTGGCCAGGTCTGCACAGGTAGCATAGTGAAGTGGCAAAGATCCCAACAGGTAGAGTGAGCAGGCTGCAGGTGGGGGGAAATACCTCTCTGGAATACTTCCCTGTGTAAACAGCATTCCCCACAAGTTGAAAACTAGCACCCCAGGCAGTAGCCTGGGCTACCACCTTGTACCCTAGATTTTTACTTGCAGAGTTTTTTTAAAAAATGTGGCAGAACATTCAAAAATAAGCCTTCCCACCTTTAGGGAAGGGGTCGTGTCCACTCGACCGCTCCAGGATTCGGCTTCCGCACTTTGTTGTGTGCAAACTTGTGTTGATCATGGGAAAACAGCATTATAACCGCAGCACTACTTCAAGCGGCTGAAGTCTTTTTAGATATTTGCTCCATGCTCAGTTCAGGCCCTGGAGGATTCTGAGAGCGCCCGTGTGGTCATGCAATAAAAGCCATTCTCCAGTGTTCCCGCTAAGCTGAGTTAGCGTGAGCCAGCTCACAGTTTTTTAGCCTCCGGCTCACACATTTTTGCCCTAGCTCAGAGCAAACTAATTTAGGCAGCAGCCAGATCACTCGCTCACAACTTTCATGCCAGCAGCTCACGGAGTTGGATTTTTGCTCACAGGGCTCCCCACGGCTGAGAGGGAGCATTACCGTTCTCATAAAGAGACTGCTTGGCTGCTTGACTGAGAACAGAACTTCTGGGAGCTGCCTGGCACCCGGGTTTCCTCGGTCTCGGAAGTGGACGGCTTCAAGACGTAAAAGCGCGGATCTTCCGTCTGTGGCTCACACGGAAGGCCCTGACATCTCCCCTTGCCCCTTACTGACTGGGCACGAGCTGGAGATGAAACAGCCGCACAAACGAGAGGGCCCCTGCCCTTGGGGCCATCTGCCACCCCGCTTGGTCACCCTGCCCTGCCTCTAACCCCGGCTGGCGCTGCAAAGGAGCCCGGCTGCCTGCTGTGGGGCAAGTCAAGGGCCTGCAGTCCCCACAGGACCAGGAAGAAGGCCAAAGAGCAGCATTGGGCTGCAGCTCCCCCTGGGAGGCTGTGTACAATTCTGGTCACCACACCTCAAAAAGAATATTATAGCACTGGGGAAAGTGCAGAAGAGGGCAACTAGGATGATAAAAGGGCTGGAACGCTTTCCCAATAAAGAAAGGTTAAAACACTTGGGGCTCTTTAGCTTGGAGAAACGACGGCTGAGGGGTGACATGATTGAGGTTTATAAGATTACGCATGGGATAGAGCAGGTAGAGAAAGAGGTACTTTTCTCCCTTTCTCACAATGCAAGAACTTGTGGGCACTCAATGAAGTTGCTGAGCAGTCGGGTTGGAACAGATAAAAGGAAGTCCTTCTTCACCCAAAGAGTTATTAACACATGGAACTCACTGCCCCAGGAGGTGGTGGCAGCTACAAGCATGGACGGCTTCAGGAGGGAATTGGATAAACATATGGAGCAGAGGTCCATCAGTGGCTATGAGCCACAAGGTATAGATAGGAACTCTCAGGCTGGGGCAAGTGATGCTCTGTGTTCTTGGTGCTTGGTGCTTGGGTCAACAGTGGGAGGGGGCTTCTGGTGTCCTGGCCCCACTGCTGGGCCTCCTGAGGGCCCCTGGTATTTTTGGCCGCTGTGTGACAGAGTGTTGGACTGGGTGGGCCACTGGCCTGATCCAGCATTGGCTTCTCTTCTGTCCTTAGGGGTGCGGACGGGTGGGCGAGCCCTCCGGGGCCCACAAAGGAGCAAACGAGGCATCTTTTCATTTTTAAACTCTTGCTTCACGGCTCATGCTGGGCAGCCCCTAATGGAAACCAGATGGCGGGAAGCAGACACGGCTCTCAGCAGTCGGGACAAATTATTTCGCTCCTCCCCCCCCTCCCCCATCCCCTTTCCCACCCTAAGGAGAGACATTCATTCCTGCTGCCTTTGGAGCCGGGGCTGCTTCCCTGACTCCCGCCTGCACAGAGGAGGCCTGAGCACCGTTCCCACACTCTGGGCTCCGTGATGTCAACACCTCCCCCCCATACCAGGGCCCAGCCACGACAGCTGATCTCCCATGGACTGTGCAGAGACTGGGAGGCTCGTCCGGGGCTGGGCCGAGCCGCCGAAGGAGTTGGCCCTCCAGACTCACCACGGCCCGTCGTCTGAAATCAAAAGGAACCAGCTCTCGTTCTCATCCACGCAGAGAATGCGGCTCTTTCTCCAGTGGCAAATCTCCCACACCACTCACAACAGGCTGCTGCACGCTGCTCCTTGTTAGGAGGCGTGATTTATGCATGCACCAAAACCTGTGCATGCATAGAAAAGCCACGGAATTTGGTGCTAGGCACAGCTTCTGGAATCCAGAGAGCATGCCCCAAACTTCTAGCTTTCATGAGGCTCCCTCTAAGCTGTGGAGTCTGGTGAGCAAAAATTCTACTCTGGGTGTGACTGGCATTCAAGCTGTGAGCGAGCAGTTGGGCTACTGCATAAATTAGTTTGCTCTGGAGCCATTCTTCCGGACAAAAATGTGTGAGCCGGAGGCTAAAAAACTGTGAGCTAGCTCACACTAACTCAGCTTAGAGGGAACAGCTGATAATGGCGAAGGCAGGCTTTAAAGCAGGGGTGTCAAAACATGCGGCTCAGAGGCCGGATCAGGCCTCCGGAGGGCTTCTATCAGGCCCACAGTGGAACTGGCTGTCTTCTTCTTCCAGTTCTGCTGCTGCTGCGTCATTGTAGGTTTGCAGCTTACAGAGACACCCCTGAACAGCAGACTCAGGATTGCAACAGCACAGACATTTTGATGCAATAATTCAGAGCAAGGGGTGTCCGTTATCAGACACTGTTAAATAAACAAAATATGGCAAGAGTGCTAATGTTTTAAGCATGATTTTATTTTAAGTTAAAAAAACCGCTTTTGTGTTTGTGTCCTTTATGAAGTTTATCTCTCCGCTACCGGGCATTACCTTTTATGACACACACGGCCCTGGGCCCGACAAGGTCTCATTTATGTCAGATCCGGCCCTCCTAACAAATGAGTTCGGCACCCCTGCTTTAAGGTGTGTGGCCAAAGCTTCCAAAGCCCGGAGGGAGGTTTCCGGTGAGCAGGGAGGCCTCAGCCTGCTACACGTTTGTCCACAGACTCTGTGGGGAGGGACCTTCCAAGGCATGCACACGGCCTCTTTTCATCCCCTGATGCAGCTCAGCATTGCACACCTTGGGTTGCCAACCTCCAGGTGTGGCCTGGAGATCTGGAATTACAGCTGATCTCCAGCAGGTGGAGATCAGTTCCCCCGGAGGAAACGGCAGCTTCAGAGGGTGGCCTCTGTGGCATTAGAACCCACTGGGGTCCCTCCAGAGAATCTCCAGGAAATTCCCAACCCTGAGTTGGCAACCCTGTGACACGAACAGGGCTCTTGTTGGGTTGTTATTAACACGTGATGCATCTCCCTGAGCCACATAAGCGCTAAACCAGAGTGACCTCCTGAGCCATCAAAAGGAAGACTGGGGGGGGGGTTTGGGGGGATTGCAACTGTTCGGGGGGAATGGCGCAAGCTTGGCTTTGGGAGTGAGGCTGGTGGGTCGGCTTAGTCATGATCAGCAGGACCTGGCTTTGCAATGCAAAGAACACAAAAGAACATAAGAGAAGCCAGTGTTGGGTCAGGCCAATGGCCCATCCAGTCCAACACTCTGTGTCACACAGTGGCCAAAAATACCAGGGGCCATCAGGAGATCCAGCAGTGGGGCCAGGACACCAGAAGCCCTCCCACTGTTGTCCCCCCCCAAGCACCAAGTATACAGAGCATCACTTGCCCCAGACCAAGAGTTCCTATCTATAGTAAAGGTAAAGGTTCCCTTGCTCGAAAGCCAGTCGAATCCGACTCTAGGGTTGCGGTGCTCATCTCCGTTTCAAAGCCGAAGAGCCAGCGCTGTCCGAAGACGTTTCCGTGGTCATGTGGCCGGCATGACTAAACACCAAGGCGCACGGAACGCTGTTACCTTCCCACCGAAGTGGTACCTATTTATCTACTTGCAATTTCTTGCTTTCGAACTGCTAGGTTGGCAGGAGCTGGAACTAGAGACAGGAGCTCACCCTGTCATGCGGCACCCAGGTCTCGAACTGCTGAACTACTGACCTTCCAGAGCCTGCAGTTCAGCGTCTTAACCACTTGAGCCACCTTGTGGCTAAAAGCCACTGATGGACTTCTGCTCCATATGCTTATCCAATTCCCTCTTTAAGCTGTCCATGCTTGTAGCTGCCACCACCTCCCATGGCAGTGAGTTCCATGTTCACTCTTTGGGTGAAGAAGACAGAGAGGCTCTCTGAGGGAGCCTGTCATTCGAATCCAGGGTCGGCTCGACTGCACAGGGAGCACAAGTGTTGACTCGGGGTGCCAGTGAGGCAATGTCACTTGGGGGGGGGTGTCCCTTGCAGTGGCACAGAGAAGAAGAAGAAGAGGAGGAGGAGGAGATTGGATTTATACCCCTTGCCCTTCACTCGGAATCTCAGAGCGGCTTATAGACTCCTTTCCCTTCCCCTCCCCACAACAGACACCCTGTGAGGTATGTGGGGCTGAGAAATGCTCCCCACCATTTATGGTGGTATCAAAGGAGTCCCCTGGGTTGGCATTTTGGCTGGTGCTTTGTAAGCCTGGGCATCTTACAGACCTCCGTCCCCCACACACACTGCATGCAGCCTGGGCAGGGGGGGTGGTCCTCCTGCTGCCCCTCCAGCTTAGAAGAAGCCTTCTGTGCCAGTCCCTGCCCAGTTCTGTAGATGCTCTGATGCCCTTGGAGAAGTCACTCTAAGCCCCAGTCGGCCTGGTCCCTGCCACCCTCATGCACCACAGCCACCTCTCTTGCAGCTCCCCAGATGCCCGGGCGCTTGCCGGCATTCCAGATCCGCCGCTTCCCTTGCAGTCTTGCAAGGATGACAGATCACTGGACATGCCAGGGCTTCTGCTGGTTCCCATCTGCTGCGCGAAGCTCTCAGCTGCTGTTTGGCTCTGCCTTGTCATTCAGGACGGTATTTATAAATAAAGCAGGAAGCGTGGAGGGAGGGCCTCCCCCTCCCCGTCCCGTTCTCAGGCACCGACGGTTGCCGGAATGCTGTCATTAGCCGGAGCGATGTGCAGCATTTCACATGATGCTTCTCACCCCTCAGCACTTCCAAAAACAGCACGGGATCAGGGAGAGGGACAGGGAATTTATTGGCGGCAGCCAGTCTGGAAATCAACGGGACCAGAGCCCCAGAAGAGCTTTCGAGGAGCCGAGGGGTCACCAGTATGGTGGTGCTTTTTGCGAATATTGGTAACAAGTGTGCTTTGCTCTGGCACACGTGAGTGAGCCCACAAAGGGTTGCAGGGCAGGCAGGAGGGGGACATATGGCAAGTGTGAGTCCCTGTCGCTCTCCAGTCAGGGGGGTCTCTTGCTCTCCTTGGGGCCCCAGCTGCAGAAATCAAAGCACGTCAAGAAGGAAACGGCAGCCAGAATGCTTTGCTCTGTTTTGCCACATCTCCACCAGGCTGCCCCGGAAGCAGAACTGGCTTCCCTCCATCCCTCCGTCCCGGCCCATCCCCTTGGTTTGCCACGAGCTTTCCCGGTATGAATGCAACCCATTCTCACCTCCCAGCTCTGCTCCCTGGGGTGTGTCTGACATTCGTGTCTGGTGCATTTTTCCGCTGCCGTCAGCTGCCTTGGCAGAGCCATTGCAGCTGTCGGAACCCAGCCAGGGTTGGAGGTCTCTGAACTGCCCCCCCCCCCAGTCCACTTTCTGTTGGGACCCTAAGCATTGGCTGGCTCCCTTGGGTGAGCTCACGTAGGACCCGCCTCAGGGCCAAGCATGGCATTTCCAGCCCAGAAGGAGGCCAGCCTGGAATGAATGGCCAGGCCAGGGGGTTCTTCCCTGGCCATTTGGCCTTGTTTGGTGAGTGGTTAAGTGTGCGGGCTCACATCTGGGAGAACCGGGTTTGATTCCCCACTCCTCCACTTGCAGCTGCTGATGTGACCTTGGGCAAGCCATAGTCCTGTCAGAGCTGTTCTTGGAAAAGAGAAGTTTCTGTCAAAGCTCTCTCAGCCCCACCTACCTCACAGGGTGTCTGTTGTGGGGAGGGGTAGGGAAAGGAGTCTGTAAGCCACTCTGAGACCCCTTTGGGTAGGGGTATAAATCCAATCTCCTCCTCCTCCTTCTTGTCTGGCAGGCAGAAATGGCTTCGCTGCGTAGCAGTGCCCTCCCGTTCCAGGTTACAGACTCTGAGCAATGATTCTACTTGTTAATCCGCCTGTACGTTCAGAGTTAGGGATGGAAATGGACCTCCCAACCAGTGTTCCTTCTAAGCTAAGTTTGTGTGAGCTGGCTCACAGTTTTTTCAGCCTCCGGCTCACGCATTTTTGTCTCAGCTCAGGAAGGAGGGCTGCAGAGCAAACTCATTGATGCAGGAGCCAAAATCGCTCGATCGCAACTTTAAGGCCAGTCACTCACAGAGGAGAATTTTTGCTCACCAGACTCCATAGACTCCATAGCATTGCTCCCACTGTCTGGGATTTTGCTCGAAAGCAGCTATGGGATTTTGGCCTGGCATCTGACGCAGGGACCTTTGAATCTCGAAAGCTCCACCAAACCCTTGTTGGTCTCTAGAGTGCTGCTGGGCCCAAACCTGGTTGATCAGGGCAGAGGAAGTGATTCTGTTTCCCAGACCATTTCCCCAACTGAAAGGCCTCCATCCCTGAAGCCGTTACTAAGCCTGCGGGTAGATGGACCCTCCCTGTGCGCATGCCCAGTCCGGGGTGGGGCACTTTTCCCGGAATCGAATGTTTGAAAGCACGGCCAGAGCTGGGACTGGTGTGTCTGTTGTTTAAAGCTTCTCTTTCCAGTGAAATCAGCCAGGGACATTTTGATCTCTGAGAGCTGATGTGTCCTTGAACTCCGGGGTCAACATGTCAAAGTCGGATGGCCTTAGAAGAAGCTGCCGTCGGGGCAGAGCACAAAAGCACCTCTGATGTTAGTGTCAGAAAAGGGAAGGCCCTGTGCTCTGCCCCCTGCCTAGTCTTCAGGAGGTCGCCATAGATTTCATCAGACAGACAGGTCAAGATAAACATATGGAGCAAAAGTCCATCAGTGGCTATTAGCCACAGGGTATAGATGGGAACTCTCAGTCTGGGGCAGGTGATGCACTCTATTCTTGGTGCTGGAGGGGGCAGCAGTGGGAGGGCTTCTAGTGTCCTGGCCCCACTGCTGGACCTCCTGATGGCACCTGGTATATTTTGGCCACTGTGTGACAGAGTGTTGGACTAGATGGGCCATTGGCCTGATTCAACATTGGCTTCTCTTATGTTCTTATGTTCTTAAGACTCACACAGAGCATCCTTTCCTTCCTGCTCTCTGATCCTATCCCCTTTGAAGTAGGGTGCTATTCTTAGGTTTCCTCCCTTCCAGCTGGACACATCTCTCACACACACAAAGAAGGAGCAGGTTTTCTCTCCATCTTTGAACAATGGATGCGAGGGCCCTCTTCCCTGCCTCCATACCCACTTTAGGTACTTGGAGTAGATCCTATCTCTGTCTCTCATCTATACTGTCTAGAATGGAGTTCCATATAATAAGGGACTCCTATTAGTTCTGAATCGGACTACTGGCTCTGTGTAACTTTGTCAGTCTGCCAGCACACGCAGTACCAAAGCTCTGCTGCGTGGAAATGCCTCGTGCCATCTGCTGCATTAACAGCGATTCCTGGCTGTACTATAACCAGAGAATCCAACAGTTAGCCCTTCCGGCAACCCCGGAAAGGAGAAAGGCCCCCTTGAAGAGCCAGTTACCACACCAACGGCTGGGGCTTGTTGGAATGTGCAAGCCAAACTCTGAGCATGTGCACTGGAAGCAAGCCGGTGGCATTTTAAAGCAAAAGCAGGAAGGAAGAATACAGGTGACCGAGCGGGTCGCTTGCCATGTTTCCCCACATCTCCCATTCCTCCCAACAGAGTTTGCAGAGAGGGTTTCTCTCAGTCTCTCTCCTTGAGGTGTTTAAAGCGTCATAATGCTTTAATGCACAGCCCGTAGTAATGTGTGGCTGTGAGAGTTGGACTATAAGGAAGGCCGAGCGCCGAAGAATAGATTCTTTTGAACTATGGTTCTGGAGAAGACTCTTGAGAGTCCCCTGGACTGCAAGGAGATCGAATCAGTCAATCCTAAAAGAAATCAACCCTGACTGTTCCCTGGAAGGCCAGATCCTGAAGCTGAAGCTCAAATACTTTGGCCACCAAATGAGAAGGGAGCATTCACTGGAGAAGACCCTGATGCTGGGAAAGATTGAAGGTCAAAGAAGAAGGGGAGGGCAAAGGATGAGATGGTTAGACAGCGTCATCGATGCAACAAACATGAAATTGAGCTTCAGCGAACAGCAGAAGACAGGAGGGCCTGGCATAATCTGGTCCATGGGGTCGTGAAGGGTCGGACTCGACTGTGCGACTGAACAACATCAACAATGGCAGGCTCTTCTGACCAAGAATTGGTTGCTGTTATTCAGTCCAAAGGAGAGTGGAAAGTTGTTTATGGTACACAGGACCTTCAACATGTACCATGGGTCTCTTCCCATACAACTTTTTTGGGTGCGTGCATGTGCTTAAGAAGGTATGTGTGCATACCTGAACATGAGCAGCATGGTTGTGATGAAACATGTATCTGAGAACGTGCTCATCATACAAGGCAGGGGACAGAGCTGGTTGAAGCTCCCTCTGAAATGCATGCCCAAAGGTGGGGCCGGGTCTGTTGCTGCATAATGTGTGGAGCTGATGTGTGCAGGGCAGCTGAATGCAGCACTTTTCCTCAGGAAGATATCCTGTGCATGCTCACATGCACCCCAGAGTGCGTTTCTCTAGGCTCAGCTGTGCTACCACACTGTGGGTGGAGTCCAGAGCTAACCCTGGGGAGCTTCACCCTGGACTTACTGCCGGGGTGGTGCGCGGCTTAGCGGGTCAGACTCGGATCTGGAAGACCTGGGTTCAAATTCCCACCCTGCACTTGCTGGGTGACCTTGGACCAGTCACTCTCTCTGCCTTTATCTTACAGGGCAGTTGTGAAGATAAAGTAGCGGCAGGGCAGGATGGAAAATGCGCTCCATGGACAGGCCGAGAGACAGACAGAGACTAACTGAAGGGTGATGGCACCCCCCCCCCGCCCATCGCTTGGAGATAACCCAGCCTGCTTCAGAGCCAAAGGGACTGGAGTAGCCAAGAGGGGTGAGGAGCCGCCTCTCCCTCTCCTTGGCCTCGGCCCGAGCTGCTCCGTGGGCTGATTTATAACCAGCAAAGCTCGTGTTTGTTGGCCCAAACTCAGCCGCACGCTGGGAATGGCGAACAGAGCAGGCTGCCCTGGGGTGGAGGCTCCGGCGCTGGCTCACGGCCGGAGCGTAGCTCTTTGGATGGGGGAGCTTTCCAGAGGGAGGCCGAGCGGTCTGCCTTGCAGCCCCAAGGCGGGTGGGTGGACGGGGTGGGGCTCCTGGCAGACGAGGCAGCAGCCACTGAGAGCTCTGCTTTGGATACTGCCTCACAGGTTGCATTTTTGGAGCAGTTCTGCACAAGGCTTGGGTGTCCGTGGGGCACCTTTCTGCCCTCTCTCCGCAGTCCAGAGCACAGGCTTGTATGCACATAAGCGCAGCTGACGTACGGCAACCCCAGCGAGGGGTTTGGTGTAGTGGTGAAGTGCGTGGACTCTAATCTGGGAGAACCGGGTTTGATTCCCCACTCCTCCACTTGGAGCTGCTGGGTGACCTTGGGTCAGTCACAAGTTCTGCCAGAGCTGTTCTCTCAAGAGCAGTTCTGGAAAGAGCTCTCTCAGCCCCGCCTACCTCACAGGGCATCTGTTGTGGGGAGGGGGAGGGAAAGGAATTTGTAAGCTGCTCTGAGACTCTGAGTGAAGGGCAGGGTATGAATCCAATCTCCTCCCCCTCCCCCTCCCCCTCCCCTCCCCTCCTCCTCCTCCTCTTCTTCTTCTTCTTCTTCTTCTTCTTCTTCTTCTTCTTCTTCTTCTTCTTCTTCTTCTTCTTCTGTAAGAAGCAGAGGTCGTTTGCCATCACCTTACACTTTCCTCTGCAGAGCCTTCCTTGGTGGTCTCCCATCCAAGTAATAACACTGTTTAGCTTCTGAGAGCTGACGAGACTGGGCTAGACCCTGCTGTCTTTGGTCCCCAGCAGGCTCTTGGGTATCCCTCCATTTGGCATGACTTGTTGCCAAACGACATGAGACTTGGGTGCGTGTGCGTGGGAAGTGCCGTCAAGTCACAGCACACTTTCAACTGGCTCGACTTTCATGCTACTTTCCCCACATGTTCCCCAGTGAGCACTACGGTCAGGGTCTCAAAATCGCTTGGTCCTAACTGGTCCCAAGGATGCCAAGCTGGCATCAACTAGGGCCAGGGCCTTTTCAGTGGTGGCTCTAACCTGGTGGAACAAGCTCCCAGAAGAGATCAGGGCCCTGCGAGACCTTTTCCAGTTCCACAGGGCCTGTAAAACGGATCTCTTCCACCAGGCTTTTAGGTAAGGAGCCGCACCTAATAATCTAAGACCCTGTGCCCAATACCACCATCCAGCCTGAGCCTTCCAGCAGGGGGGAAAAAATATTTGCTGACTGTAATCTATATGTTTACTGCTACTCTGTCTTGTACCGCCATCGTCATATATAAACTGGTTTTAGTAATTATCTTGTGTTTTATATTTATACTGATGCTTTTATCTGTTATTTACTTGTTGCAATTTTGTGTAAGCCACAAATAAAACTAACTAACTAACCAACTAACTAACTAACTAACCAACTAACTAACTAACTAATTAACTATTAGTCAGGGCTATTTTGGGGCACAGGAATGCACAGGAATGGAGTTCTGGCTTGCTCCTGAGTTGGCCACACCCAGCAGGAACTTATTAGCATAATAGGCCCCACCCAACAGCAGAAACTCATTAGGATTGGCCACATGAGGGGTGTGTGGCCTAACATGCAAAGGAGTTCCTGCTCCAAAAAAAGCCCTGGGTTTTGACAACAAACAAGGTAAACAGAATAAGAAGCAAAAGGTGGGTGTGGCTGGATGACCACGCTTCTGGTAACACAGGGGTGTGGCCTAATATGCTAATGAGTTTCTGCTGTTGGATGTGGCCTGTTATGCTAATGAGTTCCTGCTGGGCTTTTCCTACAAAGAAAGCCCTGATATTAGTGATGGGTGTGTGTGTTCAAGTGAATTCAAATAGTCAAGTGAATAATTGCTAGGGTTTCTCCGGACCACTCTGGGAGAGGTGCCCTATCCGCACAATAGGATGGAAGCCGTGGGGTGTCTGTGTGTGAGGGACAGAGAGAGCACGAGCGGGCATGGGAGGCAGACCCTTCCCAGAGACCGCTGGGGGAACCGTTGAAATAAGAAACAGCTGAGAGCCATCAGAGGACCCTGTTCCCTTCCACTGGCACCTCTGCCGTCTTTGCAAAGGATTCTGGGAAGCTCCTCCGGGGCTCTGTAGCACGGAGGCGGCAGAACGTACAATTCCAGGGTGCAGGCAGCTCACGCAGTCAGGGATTTAGTATTTCTGTCACAGGGAGATGCCGGCTTTGGGCATACTCACTCACTTTTCTCATTCTGCAGTACGGCACAATCCTGTAGAGCCAGGAAAGCACAGTCAGAAAGGGATGGCGTGTTCCCACCTGGGCACCAAGAGCGAAAGGTGGCCGCTGTCTGTGAGAAGTAGGCATGTTGTGCTGGTCGATGTTGGTCTCCATCAGTGGAGCAGGCCGCTAGATCCAGCCCCAGCTAACGCAGCCCGCCTGCCCCGCCTGCTGAATTCCCCCGGGACTTGATCAGAGCTTGAAGCAGGAGCCCGTCAGCCGTGCTGGGGGCAGAGCGGCAAGAAGAGCCGATAAATCCACGCCTTCGCCACATGTGCCCGCTGCCTGGAGCCAAGCTCTCCAGAGTCAACCGAGCGCTCCTTTGTAGCCCTGCTTCCTTGCCTCGAGAAGGCATTTCAGGCCTCCTGGCCTCAGCTCCCTGCAGGATCGAGGCGTCCAGTAGCCACAACAGAGAGGCCGTTCGACAAGAACTTAAGCGTGGTGCCAGCTAAGTTTGTTCCACAAACCCCAATAAACATCTCCGTTTGGCGGAGGTTGTGGCTTTATTTAGCCCGGGCAGCGTATCCTCCCTCTCTCTCCCTGGCAAGGTTCAATTAATCGTGCAACAGTTGCAGTAGATTAGGAATGTGCCGTAGATCGGAGCTGATCAGCCGCGCGCCGCCTGCTCAAAAGCTCTGCTGGTCTTCTAAAGGCAGCGTCACCTCGAGGAGATGCTGGCTGACCCCGAGCAGGGGCAGCAAAAGGGATGCTTGCCTTCTTTGGTTCTCATCTGGGTCTTGGCAGGGCCCCCGCAGCCGTGAAGCGCTCTGACGGACTGCCACAGCTGCTGGCGCACTTGCGCCGAGCCGTCAACCTCGAGTGCATCCTTTTTAATGGAGGGGAGAGAGAGAGCTGAACTTGGCGGCCTCTGAGCTCCTCCGGGGCAGGTGTTTTCGCTCAGGATGGGCAGCTGTCAGAGGCGGCCGGCTTGTCCCGCCCCCATCCCGCCCCTTGGACGGATGACTTCAGCATCGCAGGCATCACCCCACGTACTATGATGATGACAGCCCACTGTGTTGTTATTACCTGGGGTTGCCAACCTCCAGCTGGTGGCTTGAGATTGTCTGGAGCCACAGCTGATCTGCAGATGGCAGAGATCAGCTTCCCTGGAGAAAACGGCTGCTTTGGGTGGAGGACTCTGTGGCATTAGACCTGGCTGCGATCGCTCCCCAGGCCCCCCTACCCCCAAATCACCAGGAATTTCCCAAGCAGGTTCTGGCCACCTTCGATCGAGGGTCGCCAACAGTGTTCCCTCTAAGCTGAGTTGGTGTGAGCTAGCTCACAGTTTTTTAGCCTCTGGCTCGCACACGTTTTGCCTTCGCTCAGGAAGGGATGGCTCCAGAGCAAACTAATCTATGCAGCAGCCAAATCGCTCGCTCACAACTTGAATGCCAGCAGCTCACAAGGTAGAATTTTTGCTCACAAGACTCAGCAGCTTAGAGGAAGCATTGGTTGCCAACTCTGGGGCTTGGACATTCTGGGAGATTTGGGGGGTGGAAGAGAGACGAGAAGAAGAGATTGGATGTATACCCCATGGCCCTTCACTACCCAAGGGAGTCTCAGAGCAGCTGACAAACTCCCTTCCCTTCCCCTCCCTACAACAGACACCCTGTGAAGGAGGTGGGGCTGAGAGAGCTCTGACAGAAACTGCTCTTTTTCAAGAACAGCTCTTGTCAGAACTATGGCTTGCCCAAGGTCATCCAGCCAGGTGCAAGTGGAGGAGGAGTGGAGAATCAAACCCAGTCCTCCCACATTAGAGTCCGCGCACTTAACCGCTACACCAAACTGGCTCTGGGAGTCTGGGGAGAGGGGTGTTTGGGAGGGGATGCTGCTCAGCTGGGTACCATGCCATGGAGTCCACCCTCCAAAGCAGCCAGTTTCTCCAGAGGAATTGTTCTCTGCAGTCTGGAGACCAGTTGTAATTCTGGGAGATCTCCGGAACCCCAAGTCCTAGTGACTTTGAGCCACGTGGGCCTGGTCCGTTGAGACTTTTTCATGCGCTTCCATCGCAAAGTGGTGCTTTCCTCTTTCCGGGCGACAACGTGGCTCTGCTCACCTCTCCCCCCCCCTTCTCTCCTTCCCTCTGCCCGCTCTGCAGGTAGTTCAGAGAAGACAGCAGCAAGAATGCCGGACTCCCCGGCAGATGTGAAGACACAGTCCCGATCCACGCCACCAAATATGCCGCCACCGTCACCAGCCGCCACGCAGGGAGCGACTCGACACCCCACCTTCACGCCAAACCCCAGTGAGTAGCCGTCCAACCAGATCCCCCCCCCCCGGTCTTGCCCGGTGGGGTGGTCCTTCTGGCCAGAGGAAGGAGCCGCTCTCTGCCTCCTCTCGCGCGACCGTCTCTGAGAGCCTCCGTCTGCCACTTCTTCAGCGCCGTGTCACCAGTGCAGGCGCGGGACTTTGTGGCTCTAGGCCACAGAAGCTAGTGCTGGAATACAGGGTGGCTTGTCTTTCAGGTGCTGCCCAGATCCCTGTTTATTAGCAGCTGTTCGTTCAATCCCTTCACCAGCTCAGGGCTGGCCCTGTTCATTCGGCTTCACCAGAGTCAGAATCACAGAGTTGGAAGGGACCTCCAGGGTCATCTAGTCCAACCCCTTGCGCAAGGCAGGGAATTCACAAACGCCTCCCCCACCGCACCCACAGGGATCGCTGTCCCACGCCCAAAAGATGACCCAAAACCCCCTCCAGGGTTGCTTCCTGACCCCAAAGTGGCGATCAGCATTTCCCTGGGCGTGTAAGAAGGGCCACGAGAACTAAGCACCCTTCCTGCCCTCTCCTCTCATGGTCTGCCCAAGTTCACAGAATCAGCATGGCTGTCAGATGGCCACTCTAGCCTCTGTCTTGAAAACCTCCAAAGGAAGGAGAGCCCACCACCTCCCGAGGAAGCCTGTTCCACTGAGGAACTGCTCTGACTGTCAGGAAGTTCTTCTTCATGTTTAGCTGAAAAATCTTCTGATTTAATTTCATCCGGTTGGTTCTAGTCTGACCTTCTGGGGCAACAGGAAACAACTCCGTACCGTCCTTTGTATGACAGCCCTTCCAGGACTTGAAGATGGTTCTCATATCACACCTCAGTTGTCACCTTTCCAGGCTAAACCTACCCAGCTCCTTCAACCTGTCCTCATAGGACTTGGTCTCCAGACTCCAGTTAGTTGGGCAACACTGAAGTAAACTGGAATGCATGGAGCTGGCGGACTCAGCTGCATGGCTTGTTTCAGGGAAAAGGTGGCCTCCTGAAATGGCCGAGGAAATGGGAGAGCTCTCTGCAGTTGCCTGGCATTGCAGGAGGGAACCAGGAGCTGGTGTTCCCTCTAAGCTATGGAGTCATGTGAGCAAAAATTCTACTCCGTGAGCTACTGGCATTAAAGCCGTGAGCGAGCAATTCGGCTGCTGCATAAATTAGTTTGCTCTGGAGCCCTCCTTCCTGAGCGATGACAAAAATGTATGAGCTGGAGGCTAAAAAACGGTGAGCTACCTCAAACTAACTCAGCTTAGAGGGAACACTGGCTGGGACCCCGGGCACATTTGTCTGGCCCATCCCGGCAGAAGGGCCTTGCAGGCCACAAGGGCACTCAGGGCCAGAGTTATTGCCCACTTCTCAGGCCATACGCACCAACCACCGGGCACTCTCTGCAGGGCTGTTGTGACCACAGTATAGACAAACTAGGTGGCTGCCCAGGGCTCCGGGCTTCAAGGGGCACCAAAGCAGAAGTGAATTTCTATTCTGTATTTTTTGTATTTAAAAAAAACACATTATCTCTATCTCCTATCAATGAAAGTATCAAACACTATACCAATTTTTTCCAGTACGAATGGGGGTTGGCAATTTGCCCGGGGTGCTCCCAAACCCTTTAGCCAGCCCTGGCTGCGTTGCCTTGGTCCCGAGGTTGCCAGCCTCCAGCCGGGACCTTGAGATCTCCTGGAATTCCAACTGACCTGCAGACGAACTCAGCTCCCCTGGAGGAAATGGCTAATGTGGGGCGACTCTGTGGCATTATCCTCTGCTGGGTTCCCTCCCCAAGCCCCACCTTCCCCAGGCCCCACCTGCAAATTCCCAGGTATTTCCCAACCCAGAGTTGGCAACCCCTATATCAGCACAGCCTTATTTATTTATTTGTTCGTTTGTTTAATTGGCATCCCGCCCTCCCCACCAAGGCAGGCTCAGGGTGGCTTACAGACAAAATATGTAAAACAGTTAAAACACCGTATTTAAATAAAATCACAACAGTACAGAACGGAACATGTCATAAAGGGCTGATATAATTCATAGCCGATGGCGGCATTCTCAGCATCCATGTGATCAACTACCACGGTAGTCTGGGTTCTGTCAGGCTATTGATCATAGAGCCAGTTTGGTGCAGCGGTTAAGTGCATGGAATCTAATCTGGAAGAGCCGGGTTCGATTCCCCACTCCTCCACTTGCACCTGCTGGATGACCTTGGGCAAGCCGTAGTTCTGATAAGAGCTGTTCTTGAAAAAAAGAGCAGTTTCTGTCAGAGCTCTCTCAGCCTCACCTGCCTCAGAGGGTGTCTGTTGTGGGGAAGGGGAAGGGAAAGGAGTTTGTAAGCCGCTCTGAGACACCTTTGGGTAGTGAAGGGCTGGGTATAAATCCAATCTCTTCTTCTCTTCTCTTCTCTTCTCTTCTCTTCTCTTCTCTTCTCTTCTCTTCTCTTCTCTTCTCTTCTCTTCTCTTCTCTTCTCTTCTCTTCTCTTCTCTTCTCTTCTCTTCTCTTCTCTTCTCTTCTCCTTCTTCTTGAGAGCCAGTTTGTTGTAGTGGTTAAGTGCGTGGACTCTAATCTGGGAGAGCCGGGTTTGATTCCCCACTCCTCCGCTTGCACCTGCTGGATGACTTTGGGCAAGCTGTAGTTCTGGCACAGCTGTTCTTGAAAAAGAGCAGTTTCTGTCAGAGCTCTCTCAGCCCCACCTGCCTCACAAGGTGTCTGTTGTGGGGAAGGGGAAGGGGAAGGAGTTTGTAAGCCGCTCTGAGACTCCTTTGGGTAGTGATGGGTGGGGTATAAATCCAATCTCCCCCTCCCCCTCCCCCTCCCCCTCCCCCTCCTCCTCCTCTTCTTCTTCTTCTTCTTCTTCTTCTTCTTCTTCTTCTTCTTCTTCTTCTTCTTCTTTGATGCTGGTATTGAGGCCAGGGCCTCATTGTTAGAAGGGCGGCACCCTAATCGAAGGCCTGGAGGAAGAACTCCATTTTACAGGCCCTGCGGAGCTGTAAAAGGTCCCGCAGGGCCCTGATGTTCTTTGTTCTCACTTTGCTTCCAGAACTGCAGCCTGCTGGAAACTGGCTGCATTTCCCCCGTTACTTTGCAGCAGTCGCCTTAGGCCGGGGGCGGGGGGGGGCTGTTTGTCAGCAACATGCCGGAAACCCGGGATGGGTGCAGAACGTTGCGCAAGACTCAGGGCCGGTCCCTGCTCCCCTCCTGCTCTCCAGGCCTGGCTCACCCCCTCTCAAGCACGATGGCTCCGGTTCTCGGCAGCCTAAGAGCGGCTTCCGATGCCAGGGTGGGCGAGCTTGGATGCCGTCCACCTCCGCTCTGGCGGCTTCTCGCCTCGTGCAGCTTCTCCGTGCAAACTCATGGCCGTGCCATCTGGCACCATGCTTGCGGTGCCAGGAAAGCAGCTGCTGGGAAGAGCTTGCTCTTTGGGATGCCAGCCGCCATGCTGTTGGAGAGCAAGGGTGGAATTTGCAATTAGGAAGCTGGGCAGGGAAGGAAAAGGGAGAGGAGAAGTCAGCTCCAGGGGGCAGCCAGTGTGGACCCCAGGGGGCAGCTTGGCCAGCACCGCTTAGGCTGAAATGCTAAAAGAATCATAGAATCATAGAATGTTAGAGTTGGAAGAAGGGACCTTGAAGGTCATCTAGTCCAACCCCCTGCACTCTGCAGGAGCGAAGCCAAAAGATAGCCCTACAACATACCCGAAAGATGGTCATCCAGCCTCCGCTTGAAAACGTCCAGGGAAGGGGCCTCCACCACCTTCCGAGGCAGACTGTTCCACTGCTCAACCACTCTGACAGTTAGGAGGTTTCCCCTGATATTTAGCCGGCAATGACTCCCTTGTAATTTTCATCCATTAGATCGAGTCTTGCAATCTGGAGGAAGAGAGAAGAGATCTGCTCCATCAGATACAGAGAGCCTGGAGTTTTCGAGAAGGCACAGTTTCCCCCTTAAGACATGCAGGGCTGTGCTGTGGATATTCAGTGCATGCTCAGAGGCATTATTGTTTCCCATGAGTCCCAGTGTTGTACATCAGTTCCAGTCAATGTTCCCTCTAAGCTGTGGAGTCTTATGAGCAAAAATTCTACTTTGTGACCTCCTGGCATTAAAGTTGTGAGCAAGCGATTTGGCTGCTGCATAAATTAGTTTGCTCTGGAGCCCTCCTTCCTGAGCTAAGACAAAAATGTGTGAGCCGGGGGCTAAAAAACTGTGAACTAGCTCACACTAACTCAGCTTAGAGGGAACACTGATTCCAGTGTTGCACCTGGAAGGACCCCTGATTGAAATTATCTGTTCTTCACCTAACACACTTTCCCCCTGCCTTTCCTCCAAGGGGCTCAGGTGCAGAGTTCTCTCTTCCCCATTCATCCTCACAACAACCCTGGAAGGTGGGTTTGGCTACACTTCATAGCTGGGCAAGGATTTGAACCCAGGTCTTCCCAGTCATAGACTGACACTCTCACTACTGCAGTACAGGCTGACAAATGGAGACCGGCTGCGGAAGCCATTTGACAGCAATGCTGAGTCCTCCTCAGAAGCTTCTGGCTTCCAGCTGCAGCATGATTCATTTCACAGGACTCTTCTGTGGGATTTACCTGTGGCCGCTCATTCCAGAAAGAAAACATTCCAGTGCATTTATTTAGGCTCTCTCCCTGCGACGTGTCCCCTCCCCCCATCCAATCTGCACCACATTCTGCTGCCAGAATAAACAGTGTGAGTCGGACGAGTTTTCTTAGGACATTCCATTTGCAAGATCCAGTTTTTCAAAAGGAGAAGAAAAGGAGAGGAATTGGTTGGTCAGGGAGAAGGAGAGAGGAGACGAGTGTGGGGGGACCATGCCACCCCCGCCCTCCATTCCCAGCACCACCCAGTCCGTTCCCCGGGGACCTGCTGCGGGGCCCGCGTAGTCCCTGGTCTCTTTTGCAAAGGGCCTCCCCTCCTGTGCCTTTGGCTTCCGTTCCCAAAGTGGCAGATGCTGGACTCTGTGCCAGACTCTTGCACCGTGCAACTGTGGGCAGATGGAACCCAGCCCTGGCTCTGGTGCAAGCCCACTCAACTGGTGCCCTGCCATGGATCGCGGCCAGCCAGCTGCTTGCCCTGTGGTCCGAGGCAGACCGCAAAAGCAGGCCATTTCCTCCATGCTGTGTCTGACTGGGCGGGTCCCGAGCTTCGGCCTCATCCGGCCTTCTCTCCCAAGCACGCCAGGGATTCCGGAAGGGGCGGCTGCCTCCCGTTTCCGCAGCCGAGAATCCTGCACTGTGGTCATTTCCACGGCCCTGTTCCAGCAGCCTTGGCCCAAACTGGGCTCCTGAGCCACGGCCGTGCTCCCAGCCCTACCAGTGCACCTGTCTGTAGGGAAGCTCAGATGCTCAGTTGCTCACCAGCACGTCACACGGCCGACCTTTGGGTGTTTGCACTGTGGGGTGCAACTGCAGCCGTCCTTGCCCGCTTCTTCTCAGAAGAGAGAGAGACGCGGTGGCAGAGGGGCAGCCTCTCGCTAGAATAGCATCGCTCGCTCCAAGACGCCTTTAGCCTACGGCTGCAGGCCGCACAGCCCAAGTGGAAACTCACAGATTCTTACTTGCGAGCAGAGAGATAAAAATACACCTTCCTCCCCCGCCCCACGCCACCAGCTTCTCCTCTCCTCCAAACGGCATTGGCCTTCCAACCACAAGGTCTCCTCCTCTGGTAAAAGCAGGGAAAGGAATCCCTCCCCTCCCTCTTCCTCGTATGTTGGGGGGCAGGATTCTCCCCACCCCACCCCGATTCTGAGTGGCAGATCTAAGTCCGCCCTGGCCTTGCGTTTTGAACCAGATGTTCACTCTCTAATTAGAAATCGGATTCCGCTCGTCTGTGATCTGATGGGTTTGCTCTTCATCGGGCCCGGGCAGCTGAAGTGTTGGCTCTTCAAGGCAGCCGGGGCTTTGCATAAAGGACCAGCCCTGCCCTCCCCTTGAAGAAAAAAAACCCCAACCCCAATGGCAGTGCCCTGCCCCAGGAAGAGCACCACCCCAGCCCCACACACCGATGCTGCAGATGCATATGAAATGCTCAGAGGTGAGGGAAGGGAGGCGGGTAGGAAGCCCTGACTTTTGGCACTTCATTGGAGTGTTTCTGAGCAGGCAGGTGGGATCAGGCCCTTCACTGAGAGCGCGGCTCAGATCTGCTGTGGAAGCCATAGGCTTTCATAGCCATCAGGCAACTCTGTGCAGATACCCCAGGGTAATGTTTGCTGGCCAGAGAGGAGCTCTGGAAAGCACACAGATGTGCAGGGGGTGCCCCTGTCCAGAGCCTCGGGCCCCTGCGAGCATCCCAGGAAAAACCACAGGGGTCACGTCATTGTGCCAGGTAGATGAGCTCAGGGGGTGACGTGAAGCAGGGGACTGTGTGGTGGAACAGGCTTGCTCTGGCCTGCAGGCCCTATTCAACCCTGCCCTCCAAGGGTTTTTCAACACCCAAAGGGTCCTTTCTTTCTCTCCACTAGCCCACCACCACCACCTGACCTTTGTAAGGAATTACCCAGAGGGAGGGGCAGAGCTCCCAGCTTCCCTTCCAAGTTCTGAGGCCTTGCCTCTGTGTCTCCCCTGTCCAGCACCTGGTCACCACAGGGACCGTTTATTGCCTTGTGCTCCCCGGAGGAATAGCTGCTTGCCAACGGCCCGCCTTCCCCCGGCACTCCTTAAAATATAGCATGTCCAAGACCGTGGAGGTCTATGTGGTACAGAGAACCACTACCAGCATTAAAGTTATAAAGTATTTATTAAAAAGAAAATGTTCATAGGTATATTTTTAGCACAGAACCAGATTTGAGCAAGGCATACAAAAGAAATGGGTAAAAAACCCAGTCCTCTGTCCCTCTTTTTATACATGCCCTATCAGACGTTAAAATATAAGACAGGCTCTTTATCTTTAAGAAGTTATAGATCTCTACATAGTCACCATTACCTTTAAGTTTGCTCCAGCTGTCCAGGCCAACCATATGGTTAACGGCTGCCTCCTTAATTGAGAATTCAGCCTCCTCTCATGACCTCAGCACCCAAAGGAAAGAGACCTCCTTACTGTTGCAAGGAGTTTTAATCATATCTGTTTCTCCACCCACTCACACCAGGACAAAGAGGCATATCCTGGAGATCTCCAGGAATCTCCTTCCTGAAGACTATCTAGGATTTTATCCCTCCAAAACTCTGTTCCCTGCTGGGAGGAAGGGGGAGATCTGGCCCCACCCATTATCTCTCCTCATTATCAGCATCCGAATGAAGGTATCTGGAAAACGATTGCACAGACTTCCTCCTTCCATGCCTGTTCTCTGCCCAGAGGGGGGGGAAACCTTTTAAGACACACAGTGGAGGTTTTGTTCATCTCAAACCTCCCAGGAGAAAAACTGCATTTCTTCCCAGACTGTAAAAACCACAGGCTGCTAGGCAGGTTCCTTATTTGGAAAGTGTTCCTGTGCTCCTTGCTTCCGGAAGAGTCACCCCCCCCTTTGGTATGGCCCAGACTTCAGCCATATGACAGACAGACGGACAGGTCCATAAGAAAGGCAAGGGAAGGCCTTCCAGCAGGCCAAACAGTGACCATTTGTGAGTCGGATACAGCCGAAGGGTCGCCCGTCACTGATGACCAGTGATGTCCCCAACCACAAGCTGTGCTAATCCTGCAGCTTGCAAAGCTGAGCTTGCCTTCCAGGATATGGGTCTCCTCCAGAGCAAATCGCCTTGGAGCTTTCCGGCCGTAGACGTTCTGTGGGCCCTGCGTGGCCATATCGGGGCAGGATGTGTCACCCTATGCGTGGGGTGCCCTCGAGTGAAACTAGAGCCCCGCACAGGCCGGCACTCACTTTGGCCTGCCTACCGGCGGCTGAAAGAGGGCAATTCAGGGACTTGGGGGAGGGGGCTCCCCTGCCGCCGGCCTCTCCTGACGGCGTGTGTTTTATTTTGCTTGCAGATCGCGACGCCGGGCCGCCGATGTTTCTGCCCCGCGGCCGCTTTCATGGCTGCTTGAAATGGTCCATGGTGTGTCTCTGTAAGTAAGATGAAACGCGCCTGCCAGCAAGAGACCCAGAGGCTGAGGCTCGGCCTGAGGAAGTGGGGAGGGGGAAGCATAGGGCAGGGACACCCTTGCTGGAGGGGAGGCAGGCAGGGCTGCCAATTTGGGGGGCAGCCCCCTGGGTTGGCAAGCCCTCCACCCCACCCCTTTCTACCCTGGGGGTACATAACATAAGAACATAAGAACATACGAGAAGCCAATGTTGAATCAGGCCAATGGCCCATCTAGTCCAACACTCTGTCACACAGCGGCCAAAATATACCAGGTGCCATCAGGAGGTCCAGCAGTGGGGCCAGGGCACCAGAAGCCCTCCCACTGCTGCCCCCTCCAGCACCAAGAATAGAGTGCATCACCTGCCCCAGACCGAGAGGTCCCATCTATACCCTGTGGCTAATAACCACTGATGGACTTCTGCTCCATATGTTTATCTAATTTCCTCTTGAAACTGTCCATGCTTGCAGCTGCCACCACCTCCTGTGGCAGTGAATTCCATATGTTAATCACTCTTTGGGTGAAGAAGTATTTCCTTTTATCCGTTCTAACCCGACTGCTCAGCAATTTCATGGAGTGCCCAGGAGTTCTTGTATTGTGAGAAAGGGAGAAAAGTACTTCTTTCTCAACCTGCTCAATCCCATGCATAATCTTATAAACCTCGATCATGTCACCCCTCAGCCGTCGTTTCTCCAAGCTGAAGAGCCCCAAGCGTTTTAACCTTTCTTCATAGGGAAGGTGTTCCAACCATTTTATCATTCTAGTTGCCCTTCTCTACACTTTTTCCAATGCTATAATATCCTTTTTGAAATGTGGTGACCAGAACTGTACACAGTATTCCAAATGAGGTCGCACCAATGATTTATACAGGGGCATGATGATACTTGCTGATTTGTTTTCAGATCCCTTCCTAATAATCCCCAGCATAGCGTTGGCCTTCTTTATTGCAGCTACACACTGTCTAGACATTTTCAGCGAGTTATCCACTACGACTCCAAGATCTCTCTCTTGGTCCATCTCTGCCAGGCAGCCGGAGCCACAAAACCGGCCAGTTCGTTTCATTTAACTCCTTCACCGGCAACTTCGGTAGGCTTGCCAACCTCCAGGTGGGGCCTGGGGATCTCCCACCTTCACAATGGATCTCCAGCTGGCAGAGACCAGCCCCCCTGGAGAAAATGGCCGCGTTGGAAGGTGGACTCTATGGCATTGCACCCTGATGAGGCCCCTCCCCAAGCCACGCCTTCTCCTGGATCCACCCCCAAAGTCTCCAGGTATTTTTCAGTCCGGACCTGGCAACCCTAAACTTGGGGTTCAGCCCTCCTGCAATGCTAAAAAATGCCATTTACAATTTGCATGTACTTAAATCAATCAATTCACGTCCGCAGTTGGGCAGTAAAAGGAGATGAGTAATTGAGGGAGTTCTGCCTCCCCAGAGGGATGGAAGGAAGGGCTGTGGTTATCCAGTCTGGAGAGATAAGCACTTTGGACATGCTCTGAGGCCGCTTGTCTCTTCTCCCAAAGATGCCTGCGGCCAAAGAATGAGTCAGTCCATTTACACTCATGTATGGAATTCAGCCCCCTTTGGTCTGCCACTCCCTGTCTCAGCTGCCTCAGATCTGGTTCGCCTATCCTCCCTCTCTGATTCCTGTTCCCCCGTCCAGTTTGAGCCTCATTTGCTCCCCTCTGTCAGCTATTTCGCTTCCAGGTACACCCCACCTCCACCTGGGCCTCCTTCCCAGTCTTCAGCCTGCCTCACCGAGCCGCTCCTGCCCCTAGGACCTGTAGAGTGCTTTGATTCCAGCCAAGCCTACGATTTCCCCTTCCCTCACAGAAACCAAACTGCAGACGTGCTGGCGCTTTTGTTCCCTGAGCATTTGGAATGTTTATGAACATCTCGTGCCATGGCATCGGCTCAGCCAGCTGGTGCTGGAAGCTTTGCCACCAGGCACCCGGTGCAGCGTGGCAGTCTGACAGCTAAACTGTCTGTTGGGTGGGACAGACCCTGGCCCACCTTAAGCCCCGTGTGGAAAAGGATCCAGCAGTCCAGCAAAAAGTCCTCCTCCCAATGGCTTCAGTTTGAAATGCCTTTGCAAGGCGGGCGTTTTCCCTCTCCTACAAGATGGCCCCTTCCAGTTCTCTGGGCCTGCCCGTGGGGGGGGGGTGTTTGACCCCATGTGCAAGCAGGATCCAAGTGTTCCCCCCCCAGCCCTGCAGAGTGACCTAATGCAGTCATGAAACTCTCTGGCGTAGGGTTGCCAACCCTATGAGGAAAGGTTGAGGTGCTTGGGGCTCTTTAGCTTGGAGAAAAGACGGCTGAGGGGTGACATGATCAAGGTTTATAAGGTAGTGCGTGGGATAGAGCAGGTTGAGAAAGAGGTCCTTTTCTCCCTTTCTCACAATACAAGAACTCGAGGGCACTCCATGAAATTGCTGAGCAGTTGGGTTAGAATGGATAAAAGGAAGAACTTCTTCACCCAAAGAGGGATGAACACACGGAATTCACGGCCACAGGAGGTGTGATGGTGGCTACAAGCATGGACGGCTCCAAGAGGGAATTAGATAAACATCTGGAGCAGAGGTCTATCAGTGGCTATTAGCCACAAGGTACAGATAGGAACTCTCAGTCTGGGGCAAGTGATGCTCTGTATTCTTGGTGCTTGGGGGGGTCAACAGTGGGAGGGCTTCTAGCGTCCTGGCCCCACTGCTGGACCTCCTGATGGCCCCTGGTGCTTGGGGGGTTAACAGTGGGAGAGCTTCTAGTGTCCTGGCCCCACTGCTGGACCTCCTGATGGCCCCTGGTGCTTGGGGGGGGTTAACAGTGGGAGAGCTTCTAGTGTCCTGGCCCCACTGCTGGACCTCCTGATGGCCCCTGTGTGACAGAGTGTTGGACTGGATGCGCCGTTGGCCTGATCCAACATTGGCTTCTCTTATGCTCTTATGTACCCACGCAGAGAACCCTCTTCCGTTCTTTCTCTGCAGAACAACTTTGGCATGCCTGCGGCTCCTTTCCAGGATCGGGGCCCTGGCCTGGGCCCTCCCCCGGAGCAGGAGCAGCGCAGCCTTGAAGACTCCTTGGCAAAGCTCCCCTCCTCCCCCAGCCCCCTCCCTCCGGAGGACCCACGGACACAGCAGGCCTCCCCCCGCCCGCCCGCCCGCCCGCCCCGGTCCACAACATGTTGGTGTAGAGACATGTGTGGAGTTTAACTTAGTAACGCACCTGTCATGGGAATAAAAGCAGTTGTAGCTGGAGGGTTATTTTTGGCACCTCTTTAGCGAGCGGCCGCTTTGGCTCTGCCGGAGAGACCGAGCAAGGCAGGAGCCCCGGGAAGCAGGCAAACGCCACGGCTGCGGCTCCCCCAGGACTGGCCAGTGCGGAGGGGACAGGTTAGTGGCGGCCGGACGTGAGCCCAAGCCAACAGGGGCCTGCTCCTCGGGAAGCTTGGCTTTGAGGAAGGAGACTGGGGTTGCGGGGGGGGGTGTTTCTACCCTGCAGAGGAGGGGGTCGGTGCCGCTCTTTCCCAGCAGTCTACAGCCAAGGTGGCTTGAAGGGGAGGGCGCCACGGCGACACCCATCTGCATCCGAGGAAAGGTCGGGAAGGGCTTGGTGGTGCTCCAGAAACCCACTGGACTCAAATGGGCTGGACCCAGAGATGCCAGCCTCCAGGTGGGACCTGGGGATCTCCTGGAATTACACCTCATCTCCAGACTACGGAGATCAGTTCCCCTGGAGGAAAATGGATGCTCTGGAGGGTGGACTCTTTGGCATTGTGCCCCACTGAGGTCCCTTGTCCTCCCCAGCCCCCCCCTCCAATCTCCCGGAGTTTCCCAATTTGGATCTGGCAACCGTACCCCACACACACACACACACCTGCCGGGGGGGACCTGGCCGTCCTAGCTGGAATGAAAGCAACCAGCGCCCGGATCAGGGTAACGGTGCCTCTGTCCATTCACCTCTTCAAGGCAGCTGTTTCAGGTGGTGTAACCTGCGGTTGGGAGGCAGTGTAGCATTTTCCCAGTGGTTTGCATGCTGCTTCTGGGTGGGAAGTGGGCGAAAGACTGTGTGCGGCAGGGAGACAAATTCAATGTCCCCTCTAGGCCGAGTGAGTGTGAGCTAGCTCGCAGTTTTTTTAGCCTCCGGCTCACACATTTCTGGCTCAGCTCAGGAAGGAGGGCTCCAGAGCAAACGAAGTTATGCGGCAGCCCAATCGCTCGCTCACAACTTTAATGCCGGCAGCCCACGAAGCAGGATTTTTGCTCACAAGACGCCACCGCTTGGAGGGAGCATTGGAGACCATTCCTCTTCAGTTTTTATTTTGAGAAACTGAGAGGACTTTGAGGGTCCGACCTGAATTTCCACTCTTTGGCAGGGGAAGGTGTTTATCCTCTGGACCTGCCCTGCTCTGAGTGGCTTTGAAGAGCCCCTGCCTTCCTGGAGGGAGAAGCCCCGTTTCCCAAGGGTGGCTTTCAGGTTGCCCTCTTTGGAAAGACAGGGAGGGACCATCCCCAGGCCTTGCTGCTCATCTGCACCTGTCGATTGACTTAAACGCACACATGCTTAGAATTGCTCCTCTTCATGCGGAGAAAACCCAGCTGGGTGGAAAAGCCAAGATCCCAAGCCGGCCGGGGCCGTCCCTGCTGACCTTTCCCCAGCCCACACATCCTGTCCCGTTTTCCTCCTTGGCCTTTTCCCCCTTGGTTTGTCCTTTAAGTTTAGCCTACTTGGGTTCTGAAGACCTTAGCCAGCCGTTGAAGGCGACGCTCCTACAAAACCATCCTCCAAAGAATTCACTCGTCGCTGCAACCAGTTCTTGACCCGTATTCAGCCTGGGTGGTCTGTTACGGCCTTTCCCTGGTCTCCCGCCGTGCTGGATCTTCTTTGTTTTGCAGTATGAATTTAGAAGTCTGTCCCTGGAGAATTCCGCAGGATTCCTTGTTCACAAATTTAGGGAGGGGGAGAGATCTCGGCAGGGTATAATTCCATACCCCCCTCCAAAGCAGCCGTGTTCTCCGGGGGAACTGATCCATAGATTTAGCAACATTCCTTTGGCACCCAAATGCGGGCATTTGCAGTCTCACCCAGCTTGGTGTGTGTGGGGGGTGAGATTGTCTCTGCTGGAGTGTTTTCCTCCTGCATTGTGGCAGTCCCTGCGGCTTCAGGCAGCCGCTCACAGTGAAGGAACCCCATGAAGGTCTGAACTTCCTCTTCCCTGGTAGGGGAGAGTTATTCCCTGCTGCAAACAAAGCAGCTTGCAAAGAATCAAAAGGAGACCTCTTCTCTTCTTCTCTTCAGGGGGGGAATGTTGACATGCTTGGGTCTGTGATCTGGAGCACCCCCTTTGCTAACTCTGGCAGAGCCTGCTAGTGGCTGGTGTGACCCCCCCCCCCAAAGACACAGGGCCCATCCCCGTCTTCTGCAGTGCTGAAAGAAAATGGTGTTTGCAAGGAGAGGAGATGGGGAAGGGAAGGCCCTTCGCTTGGGGGTGTCAAGCTTTCCATACCACGCAGAAGGTCCCAGGTTCAGTCCCCGGCATCTCCAGCTGAAAGGGCCTCAGGGAACAGGGCTGGGAGAGGAGCTCCGAGCCAAGCCCTGAAGCGCCAGCCACGGCAGGTCAGAGTGGCCGGTTCTGTTCCTGCAGCCGATGGCCGCCTCAGCTCTCCCTTGGAGAACAAAGTCTGAGTTCAGTGGCAACTTGAAGACCGACAAAGTCTGATTCTGGGTATAAGCTTTTGCCTGCACGCCCATTCCTAGTATGCACGCCCAGTGGCCGGTTCACCCTTAAGTGGACTAGGCACGGGCTTAGGGCACCAGGGCCAAAGGGGGCACCACAAAGTTGGGGAAAGGGTGAAAAAATGTAGAAAAATGCCTATCTGGTCATGAATATTGGAACTTTGGATACATTTAACTGGTGAAATATTAAAATAGATGTTGCGTTGCATTTTTTTAGAACTTGATCTAGCCAAAGCTTGGCTTCATTTGTACAGTATATTGTGTTATCATATGAATCAATTTTTGTATGGCTGCAACCTGCATTATATATCTGGTCAGACAGGTCGACCACTAAAATGGACGGGGTCAGTGTGGTCAGGAGGGGGCACCAAGACTGGCCAGTGCTGCTTAGGGCACCAGCGAGCCTTAATCCGCCCCTGGGCATGCATGCAAAATTATATCCAACATTAAACTTTGTTGATCGTCAAGGTGCCACTCTGGACTCAGACTTTTGGCCTGTTGCTTCAGACCAGCATGGCTCCCCCCCGCCACTCCGCATCTATCTCCCTTGGAAAGACAGACATGCAGTCAACGGCTGGGTGGGCTGGCCTATTGATTGAGCCCCGACAGAACTATTGATTCATCAGCCCCAATAAGCCCCCCCCCCACCCCACCCGTCCGATGCTGTGCCTCGGACAGAGTGCAACAGCATGTTCTGCAGGCTGGCTTGGAAAACGTTGCAGCGTCTGCAGCTTCTCCCTGTGTGGCCGAGTACCGATTTGGGCTGCTTAGAGGATGGGAGACAGAGTGAATATCTGCCAGACGGGGGCCAACAGCGATGCTGATCTGGAATTGGGGGGGCGGGGGGCGGAAGAGCCACGTTTTGAGTGCTTTGCTTGCAAAAGCGTGCTAAGCCTGACCGACGCCTGTGTTCCTTTCTCTCTCTCCCCCCCGCAGTGATGAACGGAAGCAGCCACTCCCCGACCGCGATCAACGGCGCCCCTTCCACCCCCAACGGCTTCAGCAATGGGCCCGCCACCTCCTCCACCGCCTCCCTCTCCAACCACCAGCTCCCTCCCGCCTGCGGAGCACGCCAGCTCAGCAAACTCAAGCGTTTCCTCACCACCCTGCAGCAGTTCGGGAACGACATCTCTCCGGAGATCGGGGAGCGCGTCCGCACCCTGGTGCTGGGCCTCGTGGTGAGGTTTCTCCCGTGTACTCTAACAAACAAGCAAGATGGCCAGCGGGACAGGCCTTTTTTTTGGGGGGGGGAGAGCTTGCAGATGAGCCCTGGGTTCCCAGGGAAAACTCCTACCACAGCTGCATGGGGTGGGGACCAGCCCCAGGCCTCACTCAGTGCCCTAAGCCTCTCCTACAACACATAGGTTCGAGTCCAGGAGGGACTGTAACAGACCAGCAACATTTTCAGGGTTTCAGCGTTCGAGAGTCGAAGTTTCCTTTGTCAGATAAGGGCTCTTGAGAGCAGTGTTCCCTCTAAGCTGAATTTACTGTGAGCCAGCTCACAGTTTTTTTTTAGCCTCCGGCTCACACATTTTTGTCTTCGCTCAGGAAGGATGGCTCCAGAGTAGGCTAATTTTATGCAGTAACCAAATCGCTCGCTCACAACTTTCATGCCAGTGGCTCACAAAGTAGAATTTTTGCCCACAAGACTTCACAGCTTAGAGGGGGCGTTGCTTGAGAGCTGATACCCCGAAAATGTTGTTGGTCTCTGAAGGTCCTCCTGGACTCGAATCCAGGTCCTCTTCTGCAGACTGAGACGGCTCCCCTCTGAAACGATCCTACCCCATGGGTGATGATTATTTTGGTATATAGTTCCTGGAGACTTTTGCCATGTGGAAAAACTTCACCCAGTTGACCCTCACGGTTTTAGCCTGCCAGCTTGGTGTAGTGGTTAAGTGCGCGGACTCTAATCTGGGAGAACCGGGTTTGATTCCCCGCTCCTCCACTCGCACCTGCTGGATGACCTTGGGCAGGCCATAGTTCTGGCACAGCTGTTCTTGAAAAAGAGTGGTTTCTGTCAGAGCTCTCTCCGAGAGCTCCACCTACCTCACAGGGTGTCTGTTGTGGGGAGGGGAAGGGGAAGGAGTTTGTAAGCCGCTCTGAGACTCCTTTGGGTAGTGAAGGGCGGGGTATAAATCCAGTCTCTTCTTCTTTTCCAAGGAGCGAAATGGGCAGCTGCGGTTCTTGCCGCCTTTCCTTGAGACAGGAGAGCAGGTGCCTCAAGGTCACCTGCTGGGCTGAAGGGGGATTCGAACCCATCTCTCTGCTGGTCTTGGTCTGACCGGCTGGCTCTCTGGCTCCTCTCCTTCCAGCTGCTGCCGAAGGCCCAGGGCCAGGACGGGATGGTTTCCTTTCTGAAAGGCGACAGAAAAAGTGGGCCGTGCTGGTTCCCAAAGTTCTTTTAATAGAACACACCAAGTCCAGACACGTTTTGAGCGGAGGGTGGAGTTCACCGTTATCTCTGCAAAGGCAAGGGCTCGCTACACTGAGGGCCAAAAGTAGACATGGATCTGGGAGATTGGGGAATGGTTCTGCTCAGCATTTATGGAGCCCCCCAATTCAGACGATGCTGCCACATGGGGTGTGTGTGCATGTGTTTAACCTCTCTCCACTCTTGCCAATGCATTGTTTGAAACCAACCCCCTTTGTCCCTCCGTCATTTGCTCTGGAAGGGGAAAAAAGACGGACGAAGACTGTCTTTTTCTTCCCCTTCTAGAGATAACAATATCACCAGGAGAAGGACTGTTTTGACTGGCAAGAAAGGGAGGAAAGGGTTAAAAAAAACCCGCACCTTTTGACTCTCAATATGCCCTTGATTGGAATCAAGGCTTTTTACAATCAAGGATTTTTCTTAAAAAGTGCAAAGTTTTGTGCATTCTATGAGATAATGGGAAATTCGGTGGGAAGGACAAAAAGGCCCCCCCTTGGCTTGAATTCGCATTAGCTTTCCACTGGGATATTTGCACATCAGGGGGATGTTTAGCATATATATAATTCTTTCTGGTGAAAGAAAATTGCTTCGCATAACCTTATCTTAATGTCATCTGTGCGACAACCAGTAAGGCAGGCCGATACCAACTGGGATTTGAACACAGCACTCTAGAGAAAAAGGTTTTTGTTCTCAATGTGTTCTTGCTTCCATCGGTGGCTACCTGCCCAGTGAGGATCCTTGAACGGGATTCTTCACCAGGCGTCCGGCATAGAGGTCCTTAGCAGGGCTCTTTTGTGTCTCTTTAATGCACACTGATGGGAAAGTTTAGCAAAGGGAATTGGATTTCTCGTGCGCCTTCAGACGTCTGTTTGAAAGGCTGGCTGCTGCGCATGCCACGTGTTTGGGGGGAGAGGGGAGAGCTCGTGGCCGTTTCGTCTCCAAGTGGGAGACAGGATCCCATGAGGGGCAGCTCTTCTTCCCCTGTTACAACAGGCCCCCCACACCTGGCCACACTCCACTTGCTCTGCAGATGTTCAAAGCGCAAGACACCCCTTGCGCCCCTGCCACATCTGGCCAGCCCAGCAAAGAGGGCTTGCGGGACAGAAGCCAAGCAGGCGCTGCTGACCACTGGCTGTTTCTTCCTCCTTGCAGAATTCCACGCTGACCATCGAGGAGTTCCACTCCAAGCTACAGGAGGCCACCAACTTCCCACTGCGCCCCTTCGTCATCCCGTTCTTAAAGGTAGCCCTCTGATCGGACTTCTGCTCGGCCTGCCTCGGAGCCTGCTTGCTCCTGTCCTGACTTTGTGCAGCCGCTCTGTGCGTGCAAGACCCCTCTTTTCTTGACTTGGGCCGGCAGCCGAGCCTCTCTGGAAGCTCAAATGTGTACGTCTAGCAGAGGGAATTGCTGTGGGAGAATCCCGTGGGTGCCCCACTCAGCTCATCCACACGAAAGCCAGTTCTCTGACCCGTGGCCCAGGCAGCAGCACACGTTCTGGGATCGGGACGGGGGGCAGGGGAAGTAGCAGTTGACTCCCGAAACTGGCTGCAGCCCCCTGGACGGGCTTGCCACAAGCGTTGTCAGAGTTGATTGCATAATAATAATAATAATAATAATAATAATAATAATAATAATAATAATAATAATAATAATAATAATAATAATAATAATAATAATAATAATAATAATAATAATAATTTAGAAAACTCTCAGAAACTGCAGGTTCAGTGGGGATTCCACAATACAAATCCTGCTGGGGGCTTCCTTCTAACACCCTCCTTGTGGATTATCTTGGTGTCGTGGTTAAGTACACGGACTCTAATCTGGAAGAACCAGGTTTGATTCCCCACTCTTCCTCTTGCACCAGCTGGATGACCTTGGGCAAGCCATAGTTCTGTCAGAGCTGTCCTTGAAAAGAGCAGTTTCTGTCAGAGCTCTCTCAGCCCCGCCTACCTCACAGGGTGTCTGCTGTGGGGAGGGGAAGGGAAAGGAGTTTGTGAGCCGCTCTGAGACTCTGAGTGAAGGGTGGGGTATAAATCCAATCTCCTCCACCTCCTCCTCCTCCTCCTCCTCCTTCTTCTTCTTCTTCTTCTTCTTCTTCTTGCGGCTGTGAGCTTCACAGTGCTCGTGTCCACAGTGTTCACCTGGGCTGACTGAAAGGAGAATTGAGATCCCCAGATTTTTACAAGGTTACTGATTCTCCTTCTAGTCCCTAGAATGTAAACACAAAGGAGAGTCAGTGCGGTGCAGTGGTTAAGAGGGCTGGTCCAGTCTCTGGGAGACCCGGGTTCTAATCCCCACTCCTGTCCTGGAAGCCCGCTGGGTGACCTTGGGCCAGTCGCACACCCTCTGCCTCACCTACCTCACAGGGTTGTCTTGAGGATAAAATGGAGGAGAGGCGCGCGATGCCAGCCACCTTGGGTCCCCACGGGGGGGAAAGGCAGGATGGAAGCAAATAAAATAGAATTAAAAAATGAGTCCAGGGGCTGTCAGCTTAGCATGCAGACGGCTCCTTTGGAAACCACGGCTTTTTCCGAACCCTGTCATTTATTTGTTTGTTTGTTTGTTTACAGTATTTATAGTCTGCCTGTCTCATGGAGACTAGGTTGCACAAGTGTTAAGTCAGTGACAGTCCCTGCAAAGAGACACCTAATCAGTGTAGCCTAGGTCAGTGCAATCCATACGAGGAGACATCGAATGAGGAATGCACTAGACTGGGCTTGCTGAAATCTGAGGGAGTGCAGCCCCGTAGGCGTAATAGAGTGTGGACCGAACGAAGAAAAATGGCATTACGTCAGCGGAAAACGCTGAAATGACGACAGGGCAATACGTGCGGCAGACTGATAATACGTTCTATGCATCACTGTATCATCTCCAGTCCCTTTCTCTTTATAAAGTGCTTTGTTGCCCAATTCTGTTAGAGTACAGCCCTATTGCCTTTATGGAGAAGCTCTCCGGAGCAATTCCGTCTTCCGTCATTTGCAGAATGACAGGAGCCGTGGTGACCCCCCTATTGCAAAAATGCTCTTTTCTTTCTTATAAAGTAAGGTGTGCGGTAGCACCAGAAGGGAAGGCGTGTGCAGGGGAGAAGTGCGCGGTATGTGTCACTTCAAGGACAGGGAAAGGCTACGGAGCATCTGCCACCACGACAGCTGAGCCATTCGCAGACATGGCGACTCGGCAGCCAGCCTTCTCGGCCTCCCCCTTCCTCTGCTGTCCTGTTGCATTGATTTCTGTTGCTTAGTGAAGTCTGCTGTTTCCAGAGAGACACAGGGGAAGGAAGGAAGGAAGGAAGGAAGGAAGGAAGGAAGGAAGGAAGGAAGGAAGGAAGGAAGGAAGGAAGGAAGGAAGGAAGGAAGGAAGGAAGAGAGGGCTGAGAGGGGAGAGGGAGGGAAGGGAGGGAAGGGAGGAAGGAAGGGAGAGAGGGCTGAGAGAGAGAGAGAGAGAAGGAAGGGAGGGAAGGAAGGAAGGAAGGGAGAGAGGGCTGAGAGGAGAGAGAGAAGGAAGGGAAGGAAGGAAGGGAGAGAGGGCTGAGAGGAGAGAGAGAGAGAGGAGAGGGAAGGAAGGAAGGAGAGAGGGCTGAGAGGAGAGAGAGAGAGAGGGACGGAGGGAAGGAAGGAGAGAGAGGGCTGAGAGGAGAGAGAGGGGGAGGGAGGGAAGGAAGGAAGGGAGAAAGGGCTGAGAGGAGAGAGAGAGGAGAGGGACGGAGGGAAGGAAGGGAGAGAGGGCTGAGAGGAGAGAGAGAAGGAAGGGAGGGAAAGAAGGAAGGAAGGGAGAAAGGGCTGAGAGGAGAGAGAGAGGAGAGGGACGGAGGGAAGGAAGGGAGAGAGGGCTGAGAGGAGAGAGAAAGGGAGGGAAGGAAGGAAGGGAGAGAGGGCTGAGAGGAGAGAGGGAGGGAAGGAAGGAAGGAAGGAAAGGAGAGAGGGCTGAGAGGAGAGAGAGAGGGAAGGGAGGGAAGGAAGGAAGGAAGGAAGGAAGGAAAGGAGAGAGGGCTGAGAGGAGAGAGAGAGGGAAGGGATGGGATGGAAGGAAGGAAGGAGAGAGGGCTGAGAGGAGAGGGGAGGGAGGGAAGGAAGGGAGAGAGGGCTGAGAGGAGAGAGAGAGGGAAGGGAGGGAAGGAAGGAAGGGAGAGAGGGCTGAGAGGAGAGGGAGGAAGGGAAGGAGGAAGGGAGAGAGGGCTGAGAGGAGAGAGGGAGGGAAGGAAGGAAGGAAGGAAGGAAAGGAGAGAGGGCTGAGAGGAGAGAGAGAGGGAAGGAGGAAGGAAGGGAGAGAGGGCTGAGAGGAGAGAGGGAGGGAGGGAGGGAGGAAGGAAGGAAGGAAGGAAGGAAGGAAGGAAGGAAGGAAGGAAGGAAGGGTGAGAGGGCTGAGAGGAGAGAGAAAGGGAAGGGAGGGAGGGAAGGAAGCAAGCAAGCTTCTGTGACTCTAATTCCTTTGGGCAGCCATGCTGGCGCCTCCACTGGGTGCTTTCTTTCCCTTTCCGCAGGAGAATTACCCATTTCCAGAAAGACTTGCATATCTCCAGGATCTGCACGTACTTCACAAAAATCTTAGTTGCTTAGCTATTTACGCTCTGCCTTTCTCCCCAGGGGAGACCGAATCAGTTCACAACATTGTTCTCCCCTCTTCCATTTCATTCTGGCGGCAACGACCCCTTAAGGCGTGTTAGGACGGAAAAGAGTCCCGGCCCGCGGTCACTCCAGGGGGCCTGGCAGGGTGGGGTTTCCGACCCAGCTCTCCTGAGTCCTTGTCGGACACTGTAACCATTACCCTGTGGGGAAGGCTGAGTTCATGCCAGTGAGGATGTGGGTTGCGTGCAGGCGCTTGGGTTGAAACAAATCCCAGCTCCTCTGAGGAACTGTCGCAAGCCGGCATTCAGCTGCCCCTTAGTCGTCGAGGGCACGAAGAGAAGGAAACGTGGCCTTCGTTCTTTATTCCCCACTCCCCCCCCACAAGGCACACACTCCCCCACTTATCTGCCGCCACCATTCCCAGGTTTCTGAAGGAATCTTTTATGAGCAGATGCAAGCAAAAATATGGCCGTTGCTTCCTGGGCCTGCGCCGCTGCCAGCCAGATCTAAGCCACTATGGTTCCTCACTTAGTTGCATGAGAGCAGAGCGTGTTTCTTCAGCCCGAGGGGCACTCCGTCATGCGGTCGGGCCATCTGGGTCTACAGTACCAAGGAGCAGCCCGGGGAGCTCCAAAATGGACCCGAGAGCTGGATCGGAGCTGGACTCAACCCTTAGAAGTGTGGAATGAGCAACTCTGAGTGATGCTTCCTCTAAGCTGTGGAGTCTTGTGAGCAAAAATTCAACTTTGTGAGCTACTGGCATTAAAGTGAGCGAGCCATTTGGCTACCGCATAAATCAGTTTGCTCTGGAGCCCTCCTTCCTAAGCTAAGGCAAAACGTGTGTGAGCCGGAGGCTAAAAAACTGTGAGCTAGCTCACACTCACTCAGCTTAGAGGGAACACTGGTGCAGCGTGCATTTCCCTCGCCACTAAGTAAACACAACAAATCAGTACTCCCGGTGGTAGTTTCCAGGCAGGATTTTCTTCCCCCCGGAAAGAGAAAAGCACTCTGCACATGGCTTGAGAGATCCAACCCATAGCACTCTTAGCTGTATTGAGTCCGGCCGGCTCTGCAAGAAGTTAGGCTTGGTTCCTTCCCTTCCCCACTGCTTTGGTGCTTCCTGGCAGAGGTTTGGGGGCAGCCTGCCCATCCGGCGCCTTCCTGCCAGTCTGCTGAGTGTGAGAGAAACGCAGGGCTTCCAAGCCGAAAGGAGCTCTTTGACAAACCTCCCAGTCTTCTCTGTGGCTGTTCTCTGCCCCGGCACCCTGCGTCCAGCTGTTTCCACCCAGGGCTCCAGATGCTCCTCATTACACTAACTGCGAGCAGGCGGCCCCCGGCCTGCCTTTCCCAGAGACATTATTTATTTCTTTGTATTATTTTTCTTCCTTGAGATGTGGGGGGAGGTGAGAGGGAGGGAGAGGGAGAGGGGAGGAGGGGATGTTTGCTGCCCTGGAATCCGCAGTGGTACATCTCATCAACTCGTGCTCTAACATGTTCAACAGATGGGGATTTGGCCGGCTGACAGCTGCCTAAATAGGAAACCGGGGCTGGCTCCGCTCAGCGGCTTAATCGTTTCTGCTTCTGCGGATGCTCTTCTCAGGGTCGAGGCTTCATGGGAAACTCGCCGGGCGGGGGGGCTGGGGGGGCGGCTTATTTACAAACACTTTCTGTCGCATGGGCAGGAGCATTTGGGATGGGAACAGCGTCCCGGCTGGGCTGTTACTGAGCCAAGGGGGCTGAGCCGCTGGATTCCTTCGCTACAGAATTAGGCGCCGTTACAGACCATTATTTTTCTGGAGAAATGAGGGCAGTCTGCCCCTCAGGCGTGATCCAGTTTCAGAGGCTGGATGGCCGCATGACATTTCTTTCTTTCTTTCTTTCTTTCTTTCTTTCTTTCTTTCTTTCTTTCTTTCTTTCTTTCTTTCTTTCTTTCTTTCTTTCTTTCTTTCTTTCTTTCTTTCTTTCTTTCTTTCTTTCTTTCTCTTTCTTTCTCTCTCTCTCTCTCTCTCTCTCTCTTCCTTCCTTCCTTCCTTCCTTCCTTCCTTCCTTTTCTTTCTCCTTCCTTCCTTCCTCCCTCCCTCCCTCTCTCCTTCTTTCCTGTCAAATTTATACCCTGCCCTCCTGGCCAAGGTCAGCTCAGTGTGGCTTACACAGAGTAAAACATATAAATCACAATTAAAACACTTTTAAAACCAACTAAAGCATCTAATATAATAAAGTGCTCATAATCATTATATTGTTTAACGATGGCAGCCATTATTCAGTGGTCCCTTCTTGCAGTTGGCTTCTCTCTATCTATCAATCAATCAATCATCTATCTATCAATCAATCATCTATCAATCTATCTATCTGTCATTTATCTATCTTTGTTGTTGTCGTCACCTATCAATCTATCATCTATCTGTCATCAATCTATCAATCCTCTATTATCTATCCATCCATCATCTATCTATCACCTCTTATCTATCTGTCTGTCTGTCATTTATTTATCAATCATCTATCTATCTATCTATCTATCTATCTATCTATCTATCTATCTATCTATCTATCTATCTATCATCTGTCTGTCTGTCTGTCTGTCTGTCTATCTATCTATCTATCTATCTATCTGTCTGTCTGTCTGTCTGTCTGTCTGTCTGTCTATCTCTATCATCTATCATCTGTTTACCTACTTACTTACCTCTTATTTAACTGGAGTCTCTTTTAACCCCTCTGTGGAGCTCTGGGGGGCACGCCTGTTTGCCCCTCCTCTGCTGTATCCTCACAACAGGAGGCTTTGTTAGGCTGGTTAGACTGGGACGAGGGTTGCGAGATCCGGGTTGGGATTGGGAAATACCTGGAGATTTGGAGGGTGGAGCCTGGGGAAGGCAGGGTTTGGGGAGGGGAGGGGCCTCAGCATGGTACAAGGCCACAGAGCCCACCCTCCAAAGCCACCGTTTCCTCCAGGGGGGCCGATCTCCGTCACCTGGAGACCGGTTGTAATAGTGGGTGGTCTGGACTGGGACCCAGAGAGACCGCTTGGCCAATCAGTTTCATCAGGGCAAGCAGGGATCTGAGCCCTCGCAGTAGAAAGGCCGGTCCTTCCTTCTCCTGGTTCTGAACTGTGGGCAGTTTGTCCAGACCTGCAGACAGTGTTCCCTCTCAGCTGAGTTACTGTGAGCTAGCTCACAGATTCTTAGCCTCCAGCTCACACTTTTTTGACTTAGCTCAGGAAGGAGGGCTCCAGAGCAAACTAATTTATGCAGCAGCCAAATCACTCACTCAGAACTTTAATGCTAGTAGTTCACAAAGTAGAATTTTTGCTCACAAGACTCCAGAACTTAGAGGGAACATTGCCTGCAGATACTCTTGCCCGGGCCGGAGGCACCCGCCCACCGAATGGGGTCCGTTTCAGTCCGAGGAGAAACTCGCCTCCTTTCCTGTTTTTGAAGGCTGGCGGGAGTGCCCGGGTGGATCAGCTCACCCTCCCTCTGGGGCATCCCGTTTTGGTTCGGTCACAGTGTTCAGAGAGACTTGAAAAGTGCGCCGAGCACAGGGCCAGAGAAGGATGTTAGGTGTCAGGGCATTAGCCACCAGACCAAATCGGAAACTTTCAACTACGTTGCTGCACTTTATGCATTGGTGCTCTGAGCCAAGGGTGCAGAGTCATTCATTCATTCATTCATTCATTCATTCATTCATTCATTCATTCATTCATTCAGAGCCATTGAGAGCCAGTTTGGTGTAGTGGTCAAGTGTGCAGACACTAATCTGGGAGAGCCGGGTTTGATTTCCCCACTCCTCCACTTGCACCTGGCTGGATGACCTTGGGCAAGCCGTAGTTCTGATAAGAGCGGTCCTTGAAAATGGGCAGTTTCTGTCAAGAGCTCTCTCAGCCCCACCTACCTCACAGCCAGGGTGTCTGTTGTGGGGAAGGGAAGGGAGTTTGTAAGCCGCTCTGAGACACCTTTGGGTAGTGAAGGGCAGAGTATAAATCCAATCTCCTCCTCCTCCTCCTCCTCCTCTTCTTCTTCTTCCTCCTCTTCTTCTTCTTCCTCCTCTTCCTCCTCCTCTTCTTCTTCTTCCTCCTCTTCCTCCTCCTCCTCTTCTTCTTCTTCTTCTTCTTCTTCTTCTGTTCACTCAATTTATACCCTGTCCTCCCTGCCGAGGCAGGCTCAGGGCGGCTTACATATAATGCATATATAAATACAATTAAAATCCATCATAAAAACAATAAAAAACCATACACGAATCAGTTATCCTAAGGTGCTGGAACAATATTTAGATAAAGTGCGATAGCAGAGAATTTCAAATTGAAACAGTTCTCCATAGGTGGCAATGATGATGGTGTATCTGCATATGAGCAGGGCTGCCAACTCCTGGTTGGGGAATTCCTGGAGACTTGGGGGGCAGATCCCAGGGAGGGCAGGGTTTGGAGAAGGGGGGGACCTTAGTGGGATACGATGCCATAGAGTCTGCCCTCCAAAGCAGCCATTTTCTCCGGGGGAACTGATGCCACAGGAGGTAGTGGCAGCTACAAGCATGGACGGAATTGGATAGACATCTGGAGCAGAGATCCATCAGTGGCTATGAGCAACAAGGTCTAGATAGGAACTCTCAGTCTGGGGCAAGGGATGCTCTATATTCTTGGTGCTTGGGAAGGGGGGGCAGCAGTGGGAGGGATTCTAGTGCCCTGGCCCCGCTGGTGGACCTCCTGAGGGCGCCTGGTATTTGTGGCCCCTGTGTGACACAAGAGTGTTGGACTGGATAGGCCACTGGCCTGATCCAACATTGGATTCTCTTATGTCCTTATGTCTGGAGCTCAGCTGTAATTCTGGGTGCTCTCCAGGCCCCACCCAGAGGTTTGGCACCCCTGCATATAAAGGGCAGGCCTTCCTTTGGAAACGTGCCCCGTGGAGGCTGGTACACCTCCTCTCCTGCCTCTCGCTCCTCCTCCCCCGCAGGCCAACCTGCCCCTGCTGCAGCGCGAACTCCTCCACTGTGCCCGCATGGCCAAGCAGACGCCGGCTCAGTACCTGGCCCAGCACGAGCAGCTGCTCCTGGATGCCAACGCCTCCTCGCCCATCGACTCCTCAGAACTGCTGCTGGAGGTGAACGAGAGCGGGAAGAGGAGGACGCCGGACAGGTACCTGCTTTGGTGCTGCGCGGGAAGTTCGGGGGAGGAGGAGGAGGGAGAGAGAGGAGGGGGATTGGGGACTGCATGCCAGGCTTGTGGGACCGTGTCTGTGGGGGTCGCGTCTTCCCATCAGCGTGCTCAGGGCTCAGCTACTACAGCCTACCCACAGGGTGCATTTGCCCCCAGGTATGTCCCAAGGCTGGGTCAACATATGGGCTCAGGAAGTCCATGCCTTCCAGGTGTGCATGGGCGTGCCAGCTTCAGATTGGGAAATACCCAGAAATTGGGGGGGGGGTGGAAAGGAGAAGGACTTCAATGGGGTATAGCATGAGCCCAGCTTCCAAAGCTTCCACAGAGCCCAGCTTCCAAAGCGGCCGTTTCCTCCAGGGGAGCTGATCTCTTGTCGCCTGGAGGTCCGTTGTCATCCCAGGAGATCTCCAGCCACCAGCTGGAGGCTGGCAAGCTGACATGGACCTGGTTCAGATTGGGACCAGCCCAGCATGTGGTAGAGTGTGCTTAAGCCATCCCCCCGTGCCAGTTTCCTGACCTCAAACATCACCGGGGGGGGTGCCGTGTGTATCCTATTGCAACAGGTGGCCAATGGTGCCCACTGGGGACATTTCAGGTAAAGAGGACCACACCGAGGTGGGAGGGGGAGGTCTGAGCCCTCCATCCTTGTACCCTGTGGTCTTGATCCAAATCAGGCCTGTGAACTTTTGGGAGGCACAGACTCCCAGGAACACATTGGTCAACCCAGCTCGGGGACGTACCCAGGACGAATGTGTCACGAGGTTGGGCCCAACGTGTTTTGTTACCTCCCGTGTTTAGTTTAAATAAGTTCTTTTTTTCCTCCTTTGGCAAATGCAGCCTCTAGCATTTCTTTACCTCGGAGGAGAACCATAGAGGGAAAGGGAAAGACTTTAACCCTCGTCTCCCCCGCTGCCTTCCTGCTGGGAGAAACGGCCAGTGGACGGCTTTCACTCCCACTGGGGGGGGGGGAATACTGGTTTCTGTACGTTTTCTCCAGCAGGGGTACAAGAAGCTCCAGGAGTGACTCTTTCTAATGAGAAAATTGTGTGGGGTGGCGGTGGGGGGCACACTGGAGTTTTTCTTTCTCCCCATCCAGGTCAGCCCAAGGTGTTTTTTTTTTTTTTTTAGTGCCCTGGGTAAACTCTGACTTTGGTCCGCAGTCTTGATGCTTGGGGGGGGGGCAACAGTGGGAGGGTTTCTGGTGTCCTGGCCCCACTGCTGGACCTCCTGATGGCCCCTGGTATTTTTGAACCAAAAACGGAAGGGAAAAAAACTGAACCCAAAATAAAGAATTCAGTACCTGAAAAGGTTAGTCCAAAACAAAAGAGGGCCAAATTTAAAATTCACTTAGAAAACATACAAAAACATACCTGTATTTATTAAACACAAATTAAAACCTTATATAAAGGCCCATTCATACCTCATAAAAATTATAAAAATATACACAAGGGCTGATGAGATAGACCTGACGCGTTTCGGCCTGAGCAGGCCTTCTTCAGAGGTCTAATGCAAAGTACATATGGAACACATTGGCTATTGTATAAACAGAAATGCATACAACCATACATACAGAAAATTTAGAATCCATAAAGACCAGGAAACAAAGGCTGTAAAGATAAAAGAAATCATCAGCCCTTGTGTATATTTTTATAATTTTTTATGAGGTATGAATGGGCCTTTATATAAGGTTTTAATTTGTGTTTAATAAATACACGTATGCTTTTGTATGTTTTCTAAGTGGATTTTAAATTTGGCCCTCTTTTGTTTTGGACTAACCTTTTCAGGTACTGGACCTGGTGTTGCTGGCCACTGTGTGACACAAGAGTGTTGGACTGGATGGGCCATTGGCCTGACCCAACATGGGCTTCTCTTCTGTTCTTATGAGGCAGGAAGGGGACATGGTGGCATTTGGGGGGTGGGGAGCCTTTGTAACAGCCATGCTGTTTCCTTCCCTATGAAGAAAGGTTAAAATGCTTGGGGCTCTTTAGCTTGGAGAAACGACGGCTGAGAGGTGACATGATCGAGGTTTATAAGATTATGAATGGGATTGAGCAGGTTGAGAAAGAAGTACTTTTCTCCCTTTCTCACAATACAAGAACTCGTGGGCACTCTATGAAATTGCTGAGCAGTCGGGTTAGAACAGATAAAAGGAAATACTTCTTCACCCAAAGAGTGATTAACACATGGAATTCACTGCCACAGGAGGTGGTGGCAGCTGCAAGCATGGACAGTTTCAAGAGGGAATTAGATAAACCTATGGAGCAGAAGTCCATCAGTGGCTATTAGCCAGAGTATAGATGGGAACTCTCAGTCTGGGGCAGGTGATGCACTCTATTCTTGGTGCTGGAGGGGGCAGCAGTGGGAGGGCTTCTGGTGCCCTGGCCCCACTGCTGGACCTCCTGATGGCACCTGGTATATTTTGGCCGCTGTGTGACAGAGTGTTGGACTAGATGGGCCATTGGCCTGATTCAACATTGGCTTCTCTTATGTTCTTATGTTCTTATCTCTGGCTGTTCTGGACTGCAGCTGAAAGTGGCTGCTCCCTCAGCCTGTGGTGGCTGCCAGCCACGGGGCCTGCGTGTCACACTCTTCCCTCTTTCTGGGACAGGACCAAAGAGAATGGCTTGGAGCGGGACCCCCTACACCCGGAACACCTCAGCAAAAGGCCATGCACCATGAGCCCCGCCCAGCGCTACAGTCCCAGCAACGGGCTCGGCCCCCAGCCCAACGGGCTGCCCCACCCGACGCCTCCCCCTCCCCAGCACTATCGCCTCGAAGACATGGCCATCGCGCACCACTACCGGGACACCTACCGGCACCCCGACCCTCGGGAGCTTCGGGAGCGCCATCGGCAAGCCGGTGAGTGGCACATTCAGGAAGCCGCCATCCCGTGAGTCGGGGGGACTGGTCCCTCACTCACCCCTGGCTCCTCTCCCGGGGGGCTCCAGGAAAGGTCTTTCCCTTCACCGGCCATTGGACCCTTTTGCCGCGGGGGGTCCTTCTGCGTCCAGAGCAGGGGCTCCACCACTGGGCCACGCCCCAGCCCAAGAACAGGAACTGTAGGGGGAAAACGGTCTTTTGGTACTTGGATGAGGGGGCCTGGTCTTAGCACACCACTGGCGTGTATTGTTCTGAGTCTGGTTGCCACAGAGAAAGGCAGACCAAGGTTTCCGTCTCCAAAGCTGTGGCCTCAAACTAGATTAGCTGAGAGGAGGCACAGCATTTGAATCGGGGTCTCAGGCAAATAAGGCCTTTCCGATGAGAAACAGACCGCACCTTTCTTTTCCTCCCGAGGGCCAAAGGCAGAATGAGGAAGGGATCTCTATGGTTTACCTGTCGAACTGGATCTCTGGATCACAAAAGCTTCTGCCACAATAAATGCTTGATTACTCTTTAGAGTGCCACAGGCACTGAAAGAGAGGAACACAGTTCTCCTTCCAGAACTGGCTAGTGGGATGTGCACTTGTCTGTGGGTTTGGCTCTGGGAAAGAGGGCTTGCAAGGTTTTCATTTCGTTATTAATATGGTTTTGACCAGAGGCGTCAGGGAGACAAAAGAAAGGCCGCTCTCTGTGTGAGATGAGGCTCTCAAGTCACTGTCAACTCTTTTGAAACACATGGTTCAGCCTTAGTTGCTGGACCACACGGGTTTTGATAGACTGCCCAATCAGTTCATTGATTACAATTAAATACATTCTCTGCTGCTCCAATATACATTAGTGTTAGAAGAGAAAGCCAACATGGGATGTCGGGTGCATTCGGCACTGTTGTGAAATCAAACAATTCCAAAAGCAGTGTCCAGTTTCCAGAGTGTTCTTTTTCTCTCCGTGCTTGACACCTTTAAAGGCCCTGAGTGATTATGGGCAGGGCTATTTTTGGGCAGGAACGGCGTTCCAGCTGGCTCCCGAGTTGGCCACGACCAGCAGGAACTCATTAGCATAACAGGCCACACCCAACAGCAGAAACTCATTTGGATTGGCTACATTAGGGGTGTGTGGCCTAACATGCAAAGGAGTTCCTGCTACAAAAAAGGCCTGGGTTTCGACAACAAACAAGGTAAACAGAATAAGAAGCAAAAGGTGGGTGTGGCTGGATGACCACACTTCTGGTAGCATGGGGCTGTGGCCTAATATGCTAATGAGATGTACTGTCAGGGTGTGGCCTAATATGCTAATGAGTTTCTCCTGTTTGTTGTGGCCTATTATGCTAATGAGTTCCTGCTGGGCTCTACCAAAAAAGCCCTGGATATGAGGCATTACTGAGTTGTCACCCTGTGCAGTTTTGATTCCTAAGAATGCTTGTCAAAACTCTTGAGAAGTTAGTCATATCTCTTGGGCAGTTCCCTCCCCCCCCGGCCCTCTCTTGAACTCAGCTGCTTCCGCCCCCTCCCTCCCCAAGTTCCAGTGCCAAAGTCAGGGATTTATCCTGTTCCTTCCTTAGCTGTGCACAGTCCCCGGCAAGAGGAAGTGATCGACCACAGGCTGACGGACAGAGAATGGGCCGAGGAGTGGAAACACCTCAACAATGTACGTACCAAATCCTGCTGTCTACTAGACTAGAGAAATGCACGGTCTTCTCTGACAAGAGCCGTAATGAGAGGGAACTGTACGATCCATTGGGAAAATGGTCACTTTTTTTTTAGAGAGGAAAGACCTCTTGACATAAAGTTAAAAAGCAGTTACCGTTCCTTGCATAGTCAAAGATTGGTACTTAGTCAGCTCAGTCCTTTTCTTTAAATTGCCTCCCGAAACAAAATATCTGTGTAATCAGCACTACTCAACTAAATAGTATAAGGGAACATTAAAATGTATTATTAAACTGGGGTGGTGGTGTTTAGAATGCTTTTTTTAATGTAGCTCACCAAGTTGACAAGGTTTGTATTGCTCTATTAAACATTTGAAAATTTTAATAAAAATAATTAAAAAAAAAATCCTGCTGTCCAGTTTGGAGGCAGAGGGAAGCCTATTGCTAGATGGAATCGGAGGGAGAGGGAAGCCAGTATTGGCCATGTGCCAGTTGGGGAAGAACCACCCACACCGTTTGGGCTCTCTTTCATCGCCACCTGTTGCTTGGTGGGGCATCCACCTGCTCTTATTTCCTTCCTGAAATACAAAACGCAAGGGCAGATCGTCAAAAAATTCACAGATTTCACAGGTTACCAGTAGACATCAGTCTATTGCTTTGAAACATCTGGCATACCTAGGAAGGATGTTTTTTTGATTCTTTTTCTATTATTGAATTGTCATACCTTTTCTTGTCAATTTCTTGTATTGCAACTTGTGTGTTTGAATTGCTGACCACCGATTCTATTGTATTAATTGATTTACGGTACTTATGCTACAATAGACTGATGTCTACTGGTCATCTGTGAAATCTGAGAATTTTTTGATGGTCTACCCTTGCGTTTTGTATTTCTGTATATCATGTACACTTGGGGTCCCTCTTGTTTGGCTTATTTTCTTCCTGGCAAAGGGACCTCCATTCACTCCTGTTCTAGGCTGGAAAACCAGTTTGTAGGGAATCACACCTGGCCACAATGGGGGGGAAATTTCACTTAAGCGAATAGAAAGAATTTTTCCAGGCTTAGAGAATCTCTGCCTCACTTCCTTGTCCTGGGAATCTCAAGAAAGCAGACAACATTTCCCCGCAGGCCCTCTCCTTCATACACACACACAAAAGCACTTTTCTCTTTCCCTTTGGGCATCACAACTTGGCCGCCATATTGAAAGTACAAAGTTAACAGTGTATGGGGGGGAAGGGGAAGAAACACATTCACATCGACCTCTACTTCTCATTGATCCTCACAGCGACCCTGTGAGGTGGGCCATACTTACATTTGGGGAACGGAGGCTGGTGTCGTCAGAGGGTTAGAACATATGAACATAAGAACCTCAGAAGAGCTCTGCTGGATCAGACTAGTGAGGGTCCATCTGGTCCAGCATCCTGTCTCACCCAGTGGCCAACCAGATCCCCTGGAGGGCCAACAACAGGGCAGAGAGGCCGAGGCCTTCCCCGATAAGAACCTCAGAAGAGCCCTGCTGGATCAGACCAGTGAAGGTCCATGTAGTCCAGCATCCCATCTCACCCAGTGGCCAACCAGTTCCTCTGGAGGGTCAACAACAGGGCAGAGAGGCCGAAGCCTTCCCCTGAGAAGAGCCTCAGAAGAGCCCTGCTGGATCAGACCAATAGTCCAACTAGTTCATCATCCTGTCTCACACAGTGGCCAGCCAGTTCCTCTGGACGGCCAGCAACAGGGCATAGAGGCTGAGGCCTTCAAAAGAACATCAGAAGAGCCCAGTTGGATCAGACCAGTGGTCCATCTAGTCCAGCATCCTGTTCACACAGTGGCCAGCCAGTTCTTCTGGAGATCTTACAATAGGGCAGAGAGGCTGAGGCCTTCCCCTGATGTTGCCTCCTGGCTCTGGGATTCAGAGATTGACTGTCTCTGAATATGGCGGCTCCCTTTAGTCACCAGGGCTAGTAGGGGCTGATAGGCCTCTCCTCCATATGGTTTAGGGAGACCCGTAATCCCAGGCTACCCAAAATCTTATTGTGGCTTCTACCCAGCAGCTGCTGAATTGCATCATGGACATGGTGGAGAAAACACGCCGGTCGCTCACTGTGCTGCGCCGCTGCCAGGAGGCAGACCGTGAGGAGCTCAACCACTGGATCCGCCGTTACAGTGATGTGGGGGACATGAAGAAGGGCTCCAGCCCCGCCCCCCGCCCCCACAACAGCTCTGCCAACCCGGAGACGCCACCTCTAGGTATAGGGTCAAGGGTGATGCGGGGGATGAACCGGCTGGAGGGAGCTCCTTGCCCTGTGGGGCAGTTGGGCCTGGGTCCTCACGAGCCCCTGGATGTGACAACACTGGGGGGGGGGCCTTACAAGCTGCCCTTCCAGTTTGCCCTGTCCCTTCCAGCCTTGTCAGAGGGGCTGCTCGGCTGAGACATAGGCTCTACTGTGAGATGTGGGTAAAGATAAACGTACTTCCGGATTAGTCTTTGCCGTTGACAGAGTTAGACGCTTCTTTCCCCTGCCTCTTGAAAGGGGCCATTCCTGCCTCTGTGGACCCAGCTGGCCCTCTGGAAAACAGAGGCAGAGCGAGACATGCTGGGCAGCATAGCTTCTGGCCTTCCCTTGCCTTGGACTCCTTTCTTACATCGGGGAGGCGGATCCCCGTGTGCCCAAAGAGCCAGGTCATCTCTTCGCCTCTTAGGCATTTCAGGTTGTTCTTTGGGGCTTCCGCTGCAGTCGCCTGATGGGTCAGGGCATCTCTTGTCTCCTGAGAGCCAGTTTCGTGTGGTGGTTAAGTGCGCGGACTCTAATCTGGGAGAACCGGGTTTGATTCCCCACTCCTCCGCTTGCACCTGCTGGGTGACCTTGGGCAAGCCGTAGTTCTGATAAGAGCTGTCCTTGAAAAAGAGCAGTTTCTGTCAGAGCTCTCTCAGCCCCACCTACCTCACAGGGTGTCTGTTGTGGGGAGGGGAAGGGAGTCTGTAAGCCACTTTGAGACACCTGTGGGTAGTGAAAGGCGGGGAATTAATCCAATCTCTTCTTCTTCTTCTTCTTCTTCTTCTTCTTCTTCTTCTTCTTCTTCTTCTTCTTCTTCTTCTTCTTCTTCTTCTTCTTCTTCTTCTTCTTCTTCTTCTTCTTCTTCTTCTTCTTCTTCCAGATACTCACCGTGAATTTGGGTCCAGGCCAGCTCTCTCTGGCTACATGCCTGAAGAAATCTGGAGGAAAGCTGGTGAGTTGGGATGGGGAGTGGGGAGATGCTTTCTTTTCTCAATGGCCTCCAGCGCTCCGGGCTGGAGCGGGAGATCAGCAACAGATCGCAGGAAGTTGCTGGATACTTCCTTTTACATTTTTTGGATTTTCTGTCAACTCCCCCCCCCCCAAACAGAAAGAATCCCCCCTAATTTGAGCAGCTGGGTTCTGCCCCCTTCCACAGGGCATCGAGCCAGTGCGGGCTGCCTCCAAGTTAGACATCCCGCGCAAAGGGGGAATGTGCCTCCAGAGGTAGAGGGGTCTCGATGCAGGTTCCCGGCTTCCTCTGTCTCTCCGTGTGGCACTGCACGTTCAGGTTATCTCTGAACACTGCATGCAGCAGATAAAAACGTTATATTTAGACTGGGGACAGGTTCGGGTCGGGGTCAGGATTCAGATCTCTGCTCAGCTACAGAGCGTGCTGTATGGCCTTGGCCGCTGTCTCTCGGCCTGACTGGACAGCCCCCTTTGGTGCCCCCTAAGATCCTTAGGGCTGGGGAGGGCAGCAAGAAAGGCTGCCAATCAGCCAGGGAAGACCGAAGAATGAGAAGGCTGGGGAAATCCATGGGGTTCCTCGAGTCGAGCCAGGGCTTCCCAGCTAGCTAACATGTCGAGGTCTTTGCCCCCGACGTTGCAGGGGTCAGCCCCTGACATTTTGGCCAGGGGGGGTCCAAACGTGCCTCTGTCGTGGCAGCCTTGCCGACAGAGGCTCTTGAGAGTAGGCGGTTTGTCTAGCGGCTGCAGGCCCTAGCCAAGCGCCGCTCCTCAGGTCTTGCGTCTCCTCCATGTCGTGCGCCTCGCACTGTGCTCTTCCTTTCAGAAGAAGCCGTGAACGAGGTGAAGCGGCAGGCTGTCTCCGAGCTGCAGAAGGCGGTGTCCGACGCCGAGCGGAAAGCCCACGAGCTGATCACGACGGAGCGGGCCAAGATGGAGCGGGCCCTGGCCGAGGCCAAGCGCCAGGCCTCCGAGGACGCCTTGACCGTCATTAACCAGCAGGAGGACTCCAGTGAGGTAGTGACACCCTCTCCCAACCTGGATTTTGGCGCCAGAGTGGTGGGCTGGAAACAGGAATGACTCGGAGGGATCTCGCGGGTCCCTCCTGTTCCTGAATGAGTGAATTGAGAGCGGTCTGGAGCCGGGCCTGCTGCGAATGCCCTTAATAGCCCTGGTGGAGATGGTCTCGGTGCCCCAAAGCTTGTCTTTCCACCTGCGCTGATCTCTGTGTGCTTTCGCCTTCTCCTGTAGAGCTGTTGGAACTGCGGGCGCAAGGCCAGCGAGACCTGCAGTGGATGCAACACGGCGCGCTACTGCGGCTCCTTCTGCCAACACAAAGATTGGGAGAAGCACCACCACGTCTGTGGGCAGACCCTCCAAGGTCTCCAAGCCTCAACCGGAGCGGCCTCGGCAGGCGGGGTGGGGCTGAGCGTGGCATCGGCTCAGCCGGACACGGTGGCCGCCAGTACCTCCATCCCCAGTGCAGCCGTGGCCGTGAGCCCCAGTGACAGTGGCTCGGCCACCGCCTCCCGTTCTGGCACACCGGCCACGCCCGCTCCCCTGGACCCGGCGTCCCGCTAGGAAGGCAGAAGGGAAAGGATACAGAGACATCATCGGCCACCAACTGACGCTGCTGCTAACGTTTCTCTCCAAATGAAAAAAAGACTGCATTCAATGCAATTCCTCAGCTACCTGACACGTATTTGACCTCCAAAACGACCTCTCTCTCTCTCTCACACGAAATCCTCACGAATTCTCAAACCTGGGCTTTAAGTGGAGTTAAGGCGAATAGCAACCTTCTCCGTTCGCTCGTCAGTTTTCTTTTTAATTCTTGTTCTAATTCTTGCCGATATGATTTGGGGGAATTTCTTATTGCTTTGGATGAGGGATTTGTCTGCCAGCATCTCAACTCCTGGGGGAGGGGGAGGAAAGGAGAACGCAAAGCGAATCCTGCCTCTCTTCTGCTGGAGATGTGCACGGGGAAATGGCGCCGAGACCAGAATCCCCTTTCGCGAAAGGAGAAGGGGAGGAGGCAGGAAAAAACACACACCAGGATCTCAGTTACAAGAAGCAAGATTTTTTTTTCTTTTTTGTAAAAAAAAATAATAATAACTAAATAAAAAATAAACAATAAAAACATCAACCTCTTTGGCTTTAAGTAAAACAGAAAAGAGAAGAATCCAAAAAGAACCCAACAAAACCAAGTGAAGGAAGCTGACCTATAAACTACCTTGCTAGCTAGCCAAGAAGATACCAGATTCACCTCTGCTCCAAAGGAAATCCAAAAACCGAAAAAAAAAATCCAAACTTTTTTTCCACTGCCAAAGTTTCTTTTTTTTGTTTGGTTGGTCCCTTCTTTCTCTTTCTCCTCATTTTTTGGGGGGCTTTTATTTATTTATGTCTTTCGCAAATCGAGGACTAACACACCGCAGGTCCCGGCCGATGGAGGGCGTTCTGCGGATGGCAACGCTGGCGGAATTTGGCTCCTTGCGTTCTTGGACAGGGTGGGAGGGCCGCCGGTGCGCCTGCCGGACCTTCACTGGGCCGATGCCTCCCTGCAGGAGGACGGACAGCATCTGTGGGATCGAAAGAGATTTTTCATAGAATAAAGCAAAAACACACAACCCCACCACCACTTCTGTATGCGTGTGCGCGAGCGTGTGTTTGTGTGTGTGAGGCACAAGAGACTCTCTGAGCTCCCTCCCTTGGTGGATTATAAATCTGTTGCGTTTTCTCTCTCTCTCAAAGAGCATTAAGAAAGAAATGGTGTGGCCAGCTGCACACCCGCCCAGCCTGT